>JAUIMM010000094.1:29272500-30622500 GCA_031769625.1 Taudactylus pleione | reverse complement strand
CGGATGCTTCCCCTTCCTCCCTGATGCCTCCTCTGTCAAAGGATTGGGATGAGCCCGGGAGGATGATGGCGGCACACCGGGTGCTCCCCCTGCAATGCCTGGGATAGCGCAGACAAACACAGCGATGCTGCTGCCGCTTCTCCTCCTGTGCAAGCTCAGTCTGGCTGCTGCTTTTCTCCTGCTCCCCTGGCCCTGTGCTCAGCCCCTTTCCCGGCTCTGCCTCTTGCCATTGGCCCAGCAGCTTGTTGTTGAAACTTTTTTTGTATGTGTGTGAGAAGGATCCTCTGTGGGGGATGGGGATGGAGGGAGCTGAGGGTGGGGTGGGGGTGTCTGAGAAGCAGCAATTTTTTTTACAACGATAACATGAAGCCCACCCCTCACAGCAACACAGCATATTATCATGTGTCAGTCTGCTATCGCCTTACAGTATTATCAAATTATATTTAACATCCAGATATTGCTAAATATATATATATATATATATATATATATGCACATTAGTCTTTTCTCTGCAGTCCAGGAATAATAATATGCAGTAGATCAGTGGTTTCCACACATTCTTGAATCACAGCGCCCTATTGTAGCAGTATATTTTTCACAGCACCCCTGAGCCAAAAGTGACATATTGAGAAATTTTGTAAAAAAAAGTGTTAAATTAAGTAAAATGTGCTTATGTGTCATCCTTAGGGTCAGTTATGTGGTGGCAGAGAGGGTCCCACTTCTGCTTGTCCACATATTTTATTATTGGCAAAACCAGTTCTTGTGGCTCCCAATCACATTGTAATTTTATTTGGTTCTGGACCCCCAACCCGTGGCGCCCCTGAAAGTGCCCTGCGGCACTCCATGGTGTCACAGCACCCAGTTTGGGAACCACTGCAGTAAATGTTTCTAAACCTCTTGATGCATCAGCCTATGGCATTGCTATATTGCTAAAATTATTTTGTATATAAATTGGCATAGAAAATCATAGATATATTGGTTAGAGTCTACAGTATTTGTTAGAAGGAAAATCAATTATAGGGAGTTTGAGATAATACTGTGCTATAAAGAATATACTAAAAATAGAGAGTTCAAGAATAAAAACACTATTGTCCTATAAAAAAGTTAGGAAAGCAGAACAGTGCACCATGTCACTAGGCTCCTTCCAAATATCGGCGAGCTACAGTGTGAGAATGGATTTTTTTTGGTGCAAGACTACATGCCTGAGGCATTGCAATTCCTCAGCTCAGATGAACTGCATATTTCTGAATAGAAGGAAGAGCTATGATAGATCAATCATCACCAGGGCAGCTATCTAGTCTCATATATATACAGTGGCAAATTCAGGATTTTAAAAGGGGGGTTTCCAAATCCTTGGTTACCGAACCAATGAAAAAACATCTAGCCACAAATAAATATATAGACAGACAGAAACAGCTTACATGGGATTTAGGACCACTACAGTAAAATATACCACTCAGCCTACGACGGGATACACACACACCGACTGACACAGACAGACACACACACACCCCTCTATCACTAAAAAACATGAATGTAGCAGGCAAATTAATACAGCCAGCATGATTTATTAAAGACCCCCCTCCCCCCAGTAGTGGTCCCCCCTTTGCAGTGCCCCCAGTAGTAGTCCCCCTTATGCAGTGGCCCCAGTAGTGCCCCTTATGTAATTCCCCCAGTAGTAGTCCCCCCTTTGCATTGCTCCCAATAGTGCCCCCAGTAGTAGTTCCCCCCCTTTGCAGTGCCCCTTATATAGAGCCCCCAGTAGTAGTTCCCCTTTTGCAGTGCCCACAGTAGTGCCCCTTATATAGTGGCCCCAGTAGTAGTCCCCCTTTGCAGTGCCCCCAGTAGTAGTCCTCCCAGTAGTGCTCCTTATATAGTGCCCCCAGTAGTAGTCCCCCAGTAGTGCCCCTTATATAGTGTCCCAAGTAGTAGTCCCCCTATTCAGTGCCCCCAGAACAGTCCCCCTATTCAGTGCCCCCAGTAGCGATCCCCCACTTTTCAGTGTCCCCAGTAGTGCCCCTTATATAGAGCCCCCAGTAGTAGTCCCCATTTTGCAGTGCCCCCAGTAGTGATCCTTATATAGTGTCCCCAGTAGTAGTCCCCCCCAGGGTTGTCTTAACAACAGTGTGGGCCCTGGGCAAATCAATGCGCTGGGGCCCCTACCCACCCATTCACAGGAAAAAAATTTAAATGGTCAATAAAATTAAACCCTCCTGCATGCCTATCAGACCTCTCACACATGCAGAGAGACTCTGTCTGACTGGTCTGAAGCTGGCGGATGAAGTAAAACTGGGACTGAGGTGAATACTCATCACCGGGGGTATGGGGTGAGGGAGGTTAGATCAGAATACAGAGCACCGGCGGCCGGCTTATAAAAATATCACAAATTTACCAACTGGCCGCAGTGCAGGGGGGCGGGAGGGCGGACCCCTACAAGCTTCGGGCCCTTGTGCAACTGCCCAGCAAGCCCAATGGAAGAGATGGCCCTGGTCCCCCCCAGTAGTGCCCCTTATATAGTGTCCCAAGTAGTAGTCCCCCTATTCAGTGCCCCCAGAACGGGCCACCCCCCTATTCAGTGCCCCCAGTAGCGACCCCCCCTATGCAATGCCCCCAGTTGCGCCCCCCCTTTGTACAGTGTCCCTAGTAGCTCCCCCTCCCCCTCTCTCTCATTGGCTGCTAAAATAAACACACTGCTGCCGGATGGTACGAGCGCACTACCCGGTGGCGGTGTGTTTGTTAGTGTGTTGTGCAGACCACACTCACCGCGGTCTGCACTACACTTAGTGATCGCGGGCAGGGGGGTATCTGGGTACACAGAACCCGCCCTCCGTGCGCGCCTGATATACTGTATATAGAGGGAGAGAGAGAGATTTTAAATCTATTAAATACCATCGACTAGTTTTCAAGTGGTGTATGTCTGCACTGAAGATCATAGACAAATTTACTTAGGGGAATAAGGAATTACCCATTTTATTCTGGTATATCTAAAATCAGTAAAACATCATACTAATGGGTCTATTCAGCAACAGTGACGATGTTGCCCAGAATATTATCGGGCAACATCGTCACGATTTTTTAAACATTTTTGAAATTTATGGCTGCTATTCAGCAATATTTTCTGCAGGGACAGCGGTTGCAGTAACTCGTTGTCCCTGCGATGTTACAGAAGGCATTGTTATCAGTTTCCGAAAACATTACCTTCTATTACTGCTTCTGAGCATGCTCCATCATGTGTCCTCGGGAACAGTCTCCGTCCCTGCTTTGAGGTGACCGCGGAGGGGTAAGTTCAAATACAGCCTGTACAAATTGATTGACGTGTATACAGGCTTTATATTAATCTATATATATGTATACTTATGTGCTTTTATATTTAAAATTTATATATACATTTTAAATATAGCACATAAACATAAATGTATGTAGGCTAATATAAAGTCTGTATACACATGTCAATCAATTTAGGCAGGTTTGACAGGATGGAGATGAACCGCTGTGTCGGCGGTCACCGCAAAAGCAGGGTCAGAGACTGGGCAGAGTTACATGATCCTGCAGGGACTTATGGGAAAAATTTCCCTCTGTCCCTGCAGTTTTCGGGGAATGTAATGCAATTTCTTCATATTACGCCATTCTGAGATGGTGTTATATAAAGTAAAGATTTATCGAGTAATTTAGCTCTTTTTGCTTTGCTAAATAGCAAAAGCGTAAAAGCACTGTAGAGATCAATGGCTGATGCCTACAGTGCGGTACTCTGCCAGATGGAATGAATGAAGAAAATAATTGCGTTATCTATTCTATTACCCATTGCTGAATAGTGGATTTACCTAAAAAATGCGGAAATGATAGTTTCCGCATTTTTTATGTAAATAAATTATTGCTGAATAGACTCCTAATAATTAAAAGAAATCTGTGATCAAATTGAAAATATATCATCATTTCCTGTGTTACTCAGGGATCTATTCAGTAACAGTGACGATGTTGCCCAGAATATTATTGGGCAACATCGTCATGAGATTTTAGAAATTATGATAAAATATGTAAGCTATGCAGCAATATATTGAGCAGGGACAGCGGTTGCGGTAACACGCTGTCCCTGCGATGTCACAGAAGGCATTGTTTTCGGGATTCTGAAAACAATACCTTCTGTTTGTTCCTCTGCACATGAACAGTCATGCGCTCGGGAACAGTCTCCGTCCCTGCTTGTGGTGACCGCCGACGGGTAAGTACAGCTCCAGCCTCCCGAAACTGATTGATATGTGTATACAGGCTTTATACTAACCTGTATACATGTATATTTATGTGCTTTTATATTTAATATTTATATATAAAAGTTAAATATAATTGCACATCAATATACATGTATACAGGCTAGTATAAAGCCTGTATACACATATCAATCAATATCGGGAGGTTTAAAATGCTCTTGAGTGACTTACCTGCCGCCGATCACCGGGAAGCAGGCACGGAGACTGGGCGGGCTTACAAGATGCTGCAGGGACTTATGGGAAAATTTCCCTCTGTCCCTGCAGTTTTTGGGATATTTAAGTATTTTCTTAATATCGCGCCGGCTTTATATAAAGGAAATATTTATCGAGTGATTTAGCTCTTTTTGCTTTGCTGAATAGCAAAAAGTGTTAAAGCACTGTAGAGATCAATGGCTGATTCCTACAGTGCGGTATTCAGCGAGATGGGAATCATTAGAGAAGATAATTGCGTTATCTTCCCCATTATCCCATTGCTGAATTGGAGAGCTACATAAAAATACGGAAATCATAGTTTCCATATTTTTTATGTAAAAAAATTAATGCTGAATAATACATTAAGGAATAAAAGTTTGAAAGTAATTGTACATAAAGTAAGCCTGTCAAAAAACAACTTCTATACATTCTAGTTTTTTTAAGTAAAAAAAGCCCCTAGTTTATTAAATGAGTGTTATAGTTTATATATGGGTGTACCTGCTTTGTTTGATCACGTTGAAATATACAGTTGCTTACGCTTCCAGCTTATATCAGCAGTGCTCTGTGCACTTGTTATTAACTGGACAGCACTGCATACAAATGTAGTGATTTATGTAGGCTGTATAATGTGTAGAACAATTATTTTGTCTGGCATGCTGTCTCTTACAGCAATTTGCCCTTACAGTTGACATGCTGGATAAATCCAGTGCTGTGAAAACTCTAGTAAATGTGGTTGCTGTGGTAGCAGAGGAAAGGAAGATATTTGCTTTTCTTTTACTAACGTGCAATGCCACATTACTATCCACAGCAACTCAGGCATTAACCACAAGAGGCAGTGATGTCTGCAGTCTGCCAAAAATTTTATTTTTTTCAAGCGTATAGTACAAAGTTATCCAGTAACTATGATCATTGTATCTATCTCTTACCACATCTTATTGTATATTTACATTTCTTTAGGTAATACCTACAACTAGAGAATTCCATTTGTCTTTCAAAATGAATTAAATGGTAAGACTTTAAAATGTGCAGTAAAGTCAAAACCATACGTGCATACCTTTAGAATTTCCTCTCTGGGATAAGCTCGGAGATGAGACGCAGGTGGGCAGTGATGGGGCAGGAACGGACTATTTGCATCATTAGGCTCAACCCCCTCACAGCAAAATGTAGCGAATCATGGATATTTAATATTGCATGGGGACAAATGATGCGATTATCATAGAATCACGTCATTAGATCCCACCCCCTCCTCACGGATCCGCTGATTCCAGGTAATCTTCTCTGTTAAGTGATGCACTGGGCCCATTAAAAAAAAATGAGATAAAAAAAACAACATAAGGGTCCGGGGATGCTGCTGTAGCTTTCCTGGTCTCCCGTACTGCGTCGTCCGACAAGTGCATCCACTGTGCATGCTTTTCTAAGAAGGACAGGGTACTTTTTTGGGGGTATATAGCTTCAGGCCCTGTGGTGGCCACACACCCTGCACCCTCTGTAGTTCCACCACCGGACTTAGGAGCTCATTCAGACCCGTTCGCTAGATGCATTCGCTCGCACCCAGCGTATGCAAATCCTGCACACGCCCAGCAAGGCAGGTGATCTCACGGCAAGGCATTAGCATGCCCACTATGTCTTGGCATGCGATCACTTTGTGTATGCAGACTCCCACCAGCCATTCATAAGACGCCCACTTGTGCACATCATCTCCTGGAAGTGCTTGAAACCATTGGTACATCGAGCACCATCGCATACGATTGCAGTGCTTGAGGTTGACCATACCCTGCCACAAGCACTGCGATCACTTCAGTGTAAAATTCAACAAAGTGGCGTGTACAATGATGCTGCCTCTTAATTATGCACGCCTATGAAACGGCTCAGGCATGCCTGCATTCGCACCTCCATTCCCCCATTTCTAGTGACCTGCCCCAGTTACCACTCCCAAACGGCTATGGGCTGTCTATGCTGGGTGAGCCAACACTTCCCGATCCTTTGCAGTGGTTTGCGCACGCGCATTGTGATGCATACGCACAATGCAAGCCGTCAGCAGCTACGAGCGAATGCTTCTTAGCGAGCAGCTCCATAGCTCTAACATATGCAGAATTATCGTCTAGTACTGGCTCAAGCTTTGGTTAAACAATAGTCATCAGGGCGCTCAATGCACATGCACAAAAGCTTTTGCCAGTGAGTTATTCATATCTTATACTGTTGTCTTCAGGGGCATCATTTTTAGGTTGGGGGACCAAGATATAATTTAATTTTGGTGCCCCTAAATTGCTTTCTGTTGTCCCCTCAGGGGCAGCTGGAGTAATCTGCCACACCACCAACCTGATGACAGAGATCAGTAAGTTTGAGGGGTCTTTGTTTTTGCTGACTTGACCTCTGTATTCGGACATCACTCACAGACTCAACACTACCATGCAGCTCCGGGAACACATGCAGCCAAAAGTGCGCCCCTGTACATACAATTTTTCCCACCAGCACCGGGAGAGGAGGAGGACGGTTAACTGATGGGAGTTGCAGTTTAGCGTATCAGCATATCGCTACAGTGCACTAACCCTTGCTCTAGGACTACAGAGACCATCATACAATGCAAATTCCCAGTGAGAACGGATCACAGGACCCTACTCGCACCTAATAGGACTGAGCCCAGTGCAAATATTCTGTAAGTATACAACAAGAAAAACAAATATACATATCAAAATGCAGTAAACATTGCCCCATCTGGCCGCCGTATGTACTGTACAGACATGACCACGCAGTTTAGTGATTACAACATCAGACTCCACCAAAATACAGACATAGGTACTCCTAAACCCTCTAATCCAGCAATCCAGGCAACAACTAATAATGCAATAAATTTAGCACAATAGGTGAAGTACACACTGCATCCATGCCACAGATATGATTTACTATCAGACACCACTATGCAAGCTATGCTGGGCTGGTTATACCCAGAGGAGGTAGACAGGCTAAGACTTCACCTTATAATGACCAAAAACCAACAACAAAAAAGTTCTAATACTATAGCAGGTGTCAATATTATGTATTGGGATTTGACATATATGCAAACTCAGTTTCCATAAACTTTATCCTTTAATAAGTCACACATGTTACATACAAAATGTATATGTGTATCCAACTACCTCACCCCAGGAGGAACTAGGGATGTCCATCAACCATCGATGATTAACCACCGATTGTCGATGGTTTTGCTATTGACGGCTGCAATCCAATGGTTCACCACCATCGATGGCACGGAGCCAAACTATTTTTTTCCCCTCCATGTGCCGGAGCACTGAGTTTAGCGCTGATCCCAACACAACCCCCAAAACCCTTCCCCTGCTCCCTGATTGGCTAGCTGCCTGGGCAGTATGAAAACGGATGACCATCGGTGGATGAAACCATCAATGGTTCACAGCAAATGGTTTCATGCCATCCACCAATGGTACCATCGATGGCCATCCCTAGCAGGAACTGCTGCCTGGCTCTGATGAATCCCCCCATGAGGCTGCTGCTGATCTCCATGGGTCAGAGAAGCATTTGATGAGCTCCACCAATCAGAGCTCAGCACAAGCCTCTCTGACCTTTAGTGGTGTCTCATGGGATTTAGCTCCCAGTAATGCAATGCACTTATATATACAGTACTGTGCAAAACTTTTAGGCAGGTGTGGAAAAAATGCTGCAAAATAAGAGTGCTTTCAAAAATAGAAGTGTTAATAGTTAATTTTTATCAATTAACAAAATGCAAAGTGAATGAACAAAAGATAAATCTAAATCAAATCAATATTTGGTGTGACCACCCTTTGCCTTCAAAACAGTATCAATATTCCAGTTCTCCTACGTACACTTGCACACAGTTTTTGAAGGACTTCGGCAGGGAGGTTGTTGCAAACATCTTGGAGAACTAACCACAGATCTTCTCTCGATGTAGGCTTGCTCAAATCCTTCTGTCTCTTCATGTAATCCCAGACAGACTCAATGATGTTGAGATCAGGGCTCTGTGGGGGCTAAATCATCACTTCCAGGACTCCTTGTTCTTCTTTATGCTTAAGATAGTTCTTAATGACATTGGCTGTATGTTTTGGGGTTGTAGTCCTGCTGCAGAATAAATTTGGAGCCAATCAGACATCTCCCTGATGGTATTGCATGATGGACAAGTACCTGCCTGTATTTCTCAGTATTGTGGACACCATTAATCCTGACCAAGGCCCTCATTCAGAGCCGTACGCTCTGAGCAGAGCGCACGCTCTGAATGAGGGCCGGGCTCCATGAAAATGGAGCGTCCTCCTGGACGCTCGTATAGTTGTGGGTCACCACCCACAGGCTATATGAGCATGCATTGTGATGGCCGCGATGGTCGTGACCATCGCGACCATCGAAATTGCGAGCCGGAGCCTGCGGTTGAGGTTTTCAACCGCAAGCTCCGGAGTGATTTTGGCTCTATCAGAGCCAAAATCACTCCCACTGACATCACTAGTGATGTCAGTGGGCCGGCTTCTGACGGGAGGCGTTCCCGTGGGAACACCCCCGTCAGGGAGGCATGCCGCCGGCACGCCCACCAAAGGGGGCTTGCTGTCAATCAACATTGACAACATGCTCCCTTTGATCGGACACAACGAGCGAAGGACTTTCCTTCGCTCGTCGCGTCTGGTGCATGCGCACGACGGAGCTCCCTCCGTCGTGCGCATGCTCAGTCCATAACATCGACCCACTTGCGAGCGGACAGCCGCTCGCGAGTGGGTCTGAATCAGGCCCCAAATCCCCAACTCCATTTGCTGAAATGCAGTCCCAAACTTGCAAGGAACCTCCACCATGCTTCACTGTTGCCTGCAGATGCTCATTATTGTACCGTAGTACAATAGTAATATTAGGTTGATAGATAAATAGGCGTGCAATAAATAGGTAGACAGAAATCTCCCCTCCTCACTCACTGCCATTGACTTTGCTACCTACTTTACATCCAAAATCGATTCCATATGTCAGGACATCACATCCCACCAGTCCCCCTGCTCTACACCTCCTTCTTTCCCTGATCACCCATCTCCATCCATTTCACCGACTCTGACAGCCTTCTCCCCTGTATCTGGAGAGGAAGTCATGGCTTTCATCCGGTCCTCCCCCCTTTCTACCTACCCTCTTCATCCTATCCCTTCACGTCTCCTTCGCTACCTCTCTCCTTGTGCCTGTTCCCATCTTGCCCACCTCCTCAATCTCTCCCTCTCATCTGGCACTGTCCCTTCTGCATTCAAACATGCAATAGTCTCCACCATTCTTAAAAAAACCTACCCTTGATCCCAACAATCTCTCCAACTACTGTCCCATCTCTCTCCTCCCTTTTGCCTCCAAGCTCCTTGAGCGCGTTGTTTACAAACGCCTAACCACCTTTCCTTCCTCCCACTCCCTCCTTGATCCCTTTCAGTCTGGCTTCCGTTCTCTCCACTCCACTGAAACTGCCCTCACAAGTCAGCAATGACCTCCTTGCTGCCAAATCCAAGGGCCACTACTCTCTGCTTATTCTCCTTGACCTCTCTGCTGCCTTCGACACTGTTGACCACCCTCTCCTGCTGCAAATCCTTCACTCCCTTGGCTTACATGACACTGCTCTCTCCTGGCTGTCGTCCTACCTCTCAGACCGGTACTTCTCTGTCTCTTCTCATGACTCCTCTTCCTCACTACAGCCTCTTACAGTAGGTGATCCCCAAGGTTCCGTTCTTGGACCTCTACTATTCTCCCTCTATACGTACTCTCTAGGTGAACTCATCAGCTCTTTTGACCTCCATTATCATCTCTATGCTGATGATACTCAGATCTACCTTTCCTCCCCTGACCTCTCCACCTCTCTCCTCACTCATATATCCAACTGTCTCTCTGCTATTTCTTCCTGGATGTCCCAGCGATTTCTTAAACTTAATATGTCTAAGACTGAGCTGATCATTTTTCCACCCTCCAACATAACCTCACTTCCCACTATTTCTTTAACAATTGATGGCACAACTATCTCTTCTAGCCCCAAAGTGTGCTGTCTTGGAGTTATCCTGGACTCCTCCCTCTCCTACAAACCACATATCCAGAGCCTCTCACAGTGCTGTCGTTTCCATCTCAAAAATATTTCCAAGATTAGACCCTTTCTCACCCAGGATGCCACCAAAACCCTCTTACACTCACTGGTCATATCCAGATTGGACTACTGTAACTTTCTCCTATCTGGCCTCCCCAACTCTCATCTCTCTCCTCTCCAGTCTGTCCTCAATGCTGCTGCTTGACCCATCTTCCTCTCCAAATGCTCTACATCTGTCTCCCCTCTCCTACAAGCCCTCCACTGGCTCCCCTTCCCTTTTAGAACCCAATTCAAGGTTCTCACACTTGCTTACAAAGCCCTCACCCATTCCTCTCCCATTTACATCTCTGACCTCATCTCCCTCCACTCTCCTGGCCGCCCCCTTCGCTCAACCAATGCACGCCACCTCTCATGCCAACTGATTACTTCCTCCCACTCCCGTCTCCAAGATTTTGCCTGTGCTGCTCCCGACCTTTGGAACTCTCTCCCTCTCCCTATCAGACTCTCCTCCTCTTTACAATCCTTCAAACGGGCTCTCAAGACACACTACTTCATCAAAACCTTCCAGCTCCCATCCTAACTTGCTGCAACATGCTCCTTCCTCCGTTTACTCCATCTGTGTCACACCTGTTTGTCTGCCCCTCCCCTTTAGAATGTAAGCTCTTATGAGCAGGGCCTCTACCCTCTTGTGCTTCTCCTTACTTTACTTTCACCTACTTCTTACCACCCACCAGGGCACCTAACACTTGGTTGCTTACACTTTGTTGCATATCTAGTTGTTATGGTCACTTATGTATCAATGTATATTATCCATGTCCTTGTCCTATTTTGTACTGTAAGTCAGTTGTCAAATTATTTGTTTGTGTACTTTGTAAGGCGCTGCGGAGCACTTGTGGCTCCATATAAATAAAGGATAGTAATAATAATAATAATAATAATAATAATAATAATAATAATAATAATATTAATATTAAATAGGTAGGCCATCAGAGATATCACTTTACATTGTTGTACTATGGAAACAAGATTATTTTATTTCACATCTTAATTAAAGAAAATACTATAAACTTGTTAAGTAATTTCTTGTTTTGATTTAACAATATTTAAAAAAAAATGGGATTACAGTCATTATATGCATACTCATGGAATGGGAATCCAATTAGCCTCTGGGAAATGCTATTCAATAAAAGCATTTTCGGCGTTTAGTAAATCACGGGTTAACATGCAGAATTAATGGGTTTCCCCACGCGTTAAAATCCAGATGGTGCCCTTGTCTCGCCTAAGGGAAATGATACTAATTGAATTCCAATTGCATTCCCCCAAATGTTTTAATTTGCACCTTACATAGATTAGCACTAAATCATATGTCACACATTTTTTATGCAGCATTTATGGCCCAGTAACACTGACTGGTTTCTTTCTTTTTGGGGGTACATAGCTTTAGGCCCTGTGGTGGCCACACACCCTGCACCCTCTGTAGTTCCACCACCGGACTTAGGGCCTGATTCAGACCCGCTCGCTAAGATGCATACTCTCCCTGCTGCCGATGGTATGCAGTGTGTATGCATCGTAGTGCGCATGTGCATACCTTAGCGAACGTTCACAATTCATTCGCTCACTGCACATAGACCGCCCAGCAGAGTGAGTGACAGGGGAAGCCGTTTGTAGGTGGTAACAGGGGGTGGCCATTAAAAACGGGGGAGTGGAGGTGCAAACGCAGGCGTGCCTGACCAACTCAACAGTGTTTTAGAGGTGTGCATAATTCAAAGACAGCATCATAGTACACGTCACCTGGTTTGTTTTAACACTGAAGTGCTCGCAGTGCTTGCAGCAGGGTATGGTCAACCTCAAGCGCTGCGATAGCATCCGATGTACCGATGGTTGCATACACTTCCTGGACATTACATGCACAAGTGGGCATCTTAAAACAGGCTGGTGGGTGTCTACATACACTATGAGATCGCTCTCTAAGAAATACTGGGCGTGCTAATGCATTGCTGTGCGGTAGCACTGCCTACGCAATTTGCATACACATCGTGCGAGCGAACGCATCTAGCGAGCGGCTCTGAATCAGGCCCTTAGCTCTAACATATGCAGCATTATCGCCTAGTAGTGGCTCATGCTTTGGTTAAACAATAGTCGTCAGGGCGCTCAATGCACATGCACAAAAGCTTTTGTCAGTCAGGCAGAGGCATATGGGGTGACTATACTTGTTTCTATACATAGATAATTATAACTCCTAATGGGTGTATTATAGCAGGATCAGACACAATGGATTTAAGCAGGGGAAATAGTAAAGCAATAAATATAACTATTAATACCTAATAATAAATAATTAATAATAAATAATGTATACCCTTGGTCATTAGATAACATACTGTAGATACATGTGTAAACTGCACATAACAATATCTTGTCTGTTAGTTACCACCCTAAGTACGTGTTTCCTCGTGTATCCAAATAGTACCATAGATAATTGCAACCTGGTGTATAATTAAGAGTGAATCTTGTTGTTAGGTTAGAAAATACCTGGATATTACGGCTGCGTACAGATACACATGAATGAAACGATGCTCTAGGGATAGATCTTCCCCCGCAAAATTGGAAACAAAGTAAGTATGGAGAAAAGTACCTGCTCCCTTCTGCTGTCCAGGGTCTTCCGTGAGTGGGCGCCAGGATGAGAGAGGGACCGAGGATAGCTCCGATAGAAAAAGCAGGGAGGGATGGGGGACGTCGTTCCGTGAGTGGTGTTAGGCAGTCTCTGTTGCTATGTGCATTGCAGAGAGCTGGATGCGCCACCGGAACAGGTCACAACCCACCTAGAAAGAAGTACCTGGAGGTGGACGTGACACATGTATCTATGTTATCTAATGACCAAGGGTATACATTAATTATTATTAATTATTTATTGTTAATTATTATTAGGTATTAATAGTTATATTTATTGCTTTAATATTTCCCATGCTTAAATCCATTGTGCCTGATCATGCTATAATATACCCGCTAGTTATAATTATCTATGTATAGAAACAAGCATAGTCACCACATTATTTTATGTCAATATGTTATTTTTGGAATTATGTTAAGTTTATGTAGAGCACATAAATCCCAATTTCTTATTGGAATAATAATAAAAGTTCATTTTTAACGTGAATAATTATATATTTACATTAGGGGTGTGCACCGGCCACTTTTCGTGTTTTGTGTTTTGGTTTTGGATCTGGATCTTTCTTCGTGTTTTGGATCTGGATTGGTTTTGCCAAAACCACCCTTCCGTGTTTTGGGTTCTGGGTTTTGTGTTTTGGATCTGTATTTTTTTGAAAAAAAGCATAAAAACAGCTAAAATCACAGAATTTGTAGGTTTTTCTGCTCCTATGCTATTATTAACCTCAATAACCTTAATTTCCACTCATTTCCAGTCTATTCTGAACACCTCACACCTCACAATAGTGTTTTTATGTCCAAAAGGTTGCACCGAGGTAGCTGGATGACTATGCTAAGCGACACGAGTGGGCGGCACAAACACGTGACCCATCTAGGAGTGACACTGCAGTGGCAGACAGGATGGCAGTTAGAAAAACTAGGCCCCAAACTGTACATAATGCAAAGAAAAAAAGAGGTGCAAGATGGAATTGTCCTTGGGCCCTCCCACCCACCCTTATGTTGTATAAACAGGACATGCACACTTTAACAAATCAATCATTTCAGCGCCAGGGTCTGCCACACAACTGTGGCTGAAATGATTGGTTCGTTTGGGCCCCCACAAAACAAGCTGGCAATTAATGTGTCCCTGCACAAACTGGCTCTACGGAGGCAAGATGTCATCCTCATCCTCCTCATCCACCGATTCCTCACCCTCTTCAGTGTGTACATCCTCATCCTCACAAAGTATTAACTCGTCCCCACTTGAATCCACCACCACAGGTCCCTCTGTACGTTCTGGAGGCTGGTCTCCCTGGAAGAGCTGATAATTCATTTTGATGAACATCATCTTCTCCACATTCTGTGGAAGCAACCTCCTACGCCTTTCGCTGACAAGGTTCCCGGCTGCACTAAACACTCTTTCGGAGTACACACTGGAGGGGGGGCAACTCAGGTAAAATAGAGCCAGTTTGTACAGGGGCCTCCAAATTGCCTCTTTTTCCTGCCAGTACAGGTATGGACTGTCTGACATGCCTACTTGGATGCTGTCACCGATGTAATCCTCCACCATTCTGTCAATGGTGACAGTATCATATGCAGTGACAGTAGACATGTCAGAAATTGTTGCCAGGTCCTTCAGTCCGGACCAGATGTCCAAACTTGGTCCTGCCTGCCCTGCATCACCGCCAGCGGGTTGCTTAGGATACCTAAGTTTTTTCCTGGCAGCCCCAGTTGCAGGAGAAAATGAAGAAGGAGCCGTTGACGTGTCACGTTCCGCTTCAGCTGACAGTGTGTTCACCAGCAGGTCTTTGCACCTCTGCAGGCTTGTGTCGGCCGGAAAGAGAGACACCACATAGGCTTTAAACCTAGGATCGAGCACGGTGGCCAAAATGTAGTGGTCTGATTTCAACAGATTGACCACCCTGGAATCCTGGCAAAGCGAATGAAGGGCTTCATCCACAAGTCCCACATGCCGAGCGGAATCGCTCCGTCTTAGCTCCTCCTTCACTTTCTCCAGCTGCTTCTGCAAAAGCCTGATGAGGGGAATGACCTGACTCAAGCTGGCAGTGTCTGAACTGACTTCACGTGTGGCAAGTTCGAAGGGCTGAAGAACCTTGCACAACACGGAAATCATTCTCCACTGCGCTTGAGTCAGGTGCATACCCCCTCCTTTGCCTATGTCATAGGTGGATGTATAGGCTTGTATGGCCTTTTGCTGCTCCTCCATCCTCTGAAGCATATAGAGGGTTGAGTTCCACCGCGTCACAACCTCTTGCTTCAGGTGATGGCGGGGCAGGTTCAAGAGTGTTTGCTGGCGCTCCAGTCTTCGGCACGCAGTCGCTGAATGGCGAAAGTGGCCAGAAATTTTTCGGGCCACCCAAAGCGTCTCCTGCACGCCCCTGTCGCTTTTCAGAAAATTCTGCACCACCAAGTTTATTGTGTGAGCAAAACATGGGACGTGCTGGAATTTGCCCAGATGTAATGCCCGCACAATATTGGTGGCGTTGTCAGATATCACAAATCCCCAGGAGAGTCTAAGTGGGGTAAGCCACTGGGCGATGATTTCCCTCAGTTTCTCTAAGAGGTTGTCGGCGGTGTGCCTCTTACTGAAACCGGTGATACACAGCGTAGCCTGCCTTGTAACGAGCTGGCGTTTCTGAGATGCTGCTACTGGTGACGCTGCTGCTGTTGCTGCGTAAGGTGATACATCTACCCAGTGGGCTGTCACAGTCATATAGTCCTTAGTCTGCCCTGTTCCACTTGTCCACATGTCCGTGGTTAAGTGGACATTGTGTACAACGGCATTTTTCAGGACACTGAGGACACTTTTTCTGACGTTTCTGTACAGTCTCGGTATCGCCTGCCTAGTGAAGTGGAATCTAGACGGGATTTGGAACCGGGGACACACTACCTCCATCAATTGTCTAAATCCCACTGCACTAATGGCGGATACCGGACGCACGTCTAACACCAACATAGCAGTCAAGGCCTCAGTTATACGTTTTGCTTCAGGATGACTGCTGTCGTACTTCATCCTCCTCGCTAAGGACTGTTGGAGGGTCAATTGTTTAGTAAAAGTAGTGGTGTTCCTACTTCCTCTCTGGGATGATGAACGACTCCCAGCAGCAGCAGCAACAGCAGCAGCGGCAGCAGTAGGCGTAGCAATGCAGGATCCTCCGGAGGAATCCCGGATAGGAGAGTCAGTCATGCCAGTGATATGGCCTGCAGGACTACTTCCGATCCTGACTAAGGAGGAAATTGACGAGGAGGGAGTTGACGGTGTGGTTTGCAGGCGCTTGGATACAACAGGACAACGGGATTTAGGTGTCCCTGGACTGCTTACGGTCTGAGCCAAAGTTTCTGAACTTGACAGTAACTTTTTATGAACGCGCTGCAGGTGCCGTATAAGGGAGGATGTTCCTAGGTGGTTGACGTCCCTACCCCTACTTATTTCACCTTTACATATGGTACATATGGCAAGACAGTTGTTGTCCGGATTTGGATAGAAATATTGCCAGACCAAAGAGGTGGAATGTTTGGTCTTCTGCCCAGGCATGACCGTGATGGGCTTTTTCATCCCACGGACAACAACTGTCTCCCCCGGAGCCTGATTTAAACAAACCACATCACCATCAGAATCCTCCTCGCCAACTTCCTCCTCAGCGCCAGCTACACCAGTATCCTCATCCTGTTGTACTTCAACAGTGACATCTTCAATTTGCATATCAGCAAGTGGACTGTGGGTGCTCCTTTCAGCACTTGCAGGGGGCGTGCAAATGGTGGAAAGAGCCACCTCTTCCCGTCCAGTGCTGGGAAGGTCAGGCATCGCAACCACCACCACACTTGGACTCTCCTTGGGGATTTGTGATATCTTCTTAGAAAGCACAGTTCTTCGCTGTGCTTTTGCCAGCTTAACTCTTTTGATTTTTTTAGTGGGAGGAGTGCTTCCATCGTCATGTGAAGCTGAACCACTAGTCATGAACATACTAGGGATCGACCTTAGCCGTTCCTTGCCACTCCGTGTCGTAAATGGCATATTGGCAAGTTTACGTTTCTCTTCAGCTGATTTAAATGTCTTTTTCAAGGTCATTTTCCTGAACTTTGCCATTTGGGATTGTATGTGCCCTCTACTATGACATTGGGCATCGGCCTTGGCAGACGACGTTGATGGCATGTTATCGTCTATGTCATGACTAGTGGCAGCAGCTTCAGCACTAGGAGGAAGTGGTTCTTGATCTTTCTCTATTTTATTTTTATCGGAGAAAGTTTGGTCCTCCATTTATGTTATATCGATTTGATATATACGTGCGGCTAAACACAGAAAATAATTTTTTTTTTGGTTTGGACTGGAGTGTACTTTGTGGGTTACAGCACCCTTTAACGGTCAAGCCAGCCGGCCCTTTACTTATGACACAGGCGCACTCTTGGCACTACTTTGTTGATGCACGTGCGGCTACTGCGCACACAATTCACAAACACAGAAAATAATTTTTTTTTGGTTTGGACTGGAGTGTACTTTGGGGGTTACAGCACCCTTTAACGGTCAAGCCAGCCGGCCCTTTACTTATGACACAGGCGCACGCTTGGCACTACTTTGTTGATGCACGTGCGGCTACTGCGCACACAATTCACAAACACAGAAAATAATTTTTTTTTGGTTTGGACTGGAGTGTACTTTCGGGGGTTACAGCACCCTTTAACGGTCAAGCCAGCCGGCCCTTTACTTATGACACAGGCGCACGCTTGGCACTACTTTGTTGATGCACGTGCGGCTACTGCGCACACAATTCACAAACACAGAAAATAATTTTTTTTTAGGTTTGGACTGGAGTGTACTTTCGGGGGTTACAGCACCCTTAACGGTCAAGCCAGCCGGCCCTTTACTTATGACACAGGCGCACGCTTGGCACTACTTTGTTGATGCACGTGCGGCTACTGCGCACACAATTCACAAACACAGAAAATAATTTTTTTTTGGTTTGGACTGGAGTGTACTTTCGGGGGTTACAGCACCCTTTAACGGTCAAGCCAGCTGGCCCTTTACTTATGACACAGGCGCACGCTTGGCACTACTTTGTTGATGCACGTGCGGCTACTGCGCACACAATTCACAAACACAGAAAATAATTTTTTTTTTGGTTTGGACTGGAGTGTACTTTCGGGGGTTACAGCACCCTTAACGGTCAAGCCAGCCGGCCCTTTACTTATGACACAGGCGCACGCTTGGCACTACTTTGTTGATGCACGTGCGGCTACCGCGCACACAATTCACAAACACAGAAAATAATTTTTTTTGGGGTTTGGACTGGAGTGTACTTTCGGGGGTTACAGCACCCTTAACGGTCAAGCCAGCCGGCCCTTTACTTATGACACAGGCGCACGTTTGGCACTACTTTGTTGATGCACGTGCGGCTACTGCGCACACAATTCACAAACACAGAAAATAATTTTTTTTTTGGTTTGGACTGGAGTGTACTTTCGGGGGTTACAGCACCCTTAACGGTCAAGCCAGCCGGCCCTTTACTTATGACACAGGCGCACGCTTGGCACTACTTTGTTGATGCACGTGCGACTACTGCGCACACAATTCACAAACACAGAAAATAATATTTTTTTTGGTTTGGACTGGAGTGTACTTTCGGGGGTTACAGCACCCTTAACGGTCAAGCCAGCCGGCCCTTTACTTATGACACAGGCGCACGCTTGGCACTACTTTGTTGATGCACGTGCGGCTACTGCGCACACAATTCACAAACACAGAAAATAATTTTTTTTTTGGTTTGGACTGGAGTGTACTTTCGGGGGTTACAGCACCCTTAACGGTCAAGCCAGCCGGCCCTTTACTTATGACACAGGCGCACGCTTGGCACTACTTTGTTGATGCACGTGCGGCTACTGCGCACACAATTCACAAACACAGAAAATAATTTTTTTTTGGTTAGGACTGGAGTGTACTTTCGGGGGTTACAGCACCCTTTAACGGTCAAGCCAGCCGGCCCTTTACTTATGACACAGGCGCACGCTTGGCACTACTTTGTTGATGCACGTGCGGCTACTGCGCACACAATTCACAAACACAGAAAATAATTTTTTTTTTGGTTTGGACTGGAGTGTACTTTCGGGGGTTACAGCACCCTTAACGGTCAAGCCAGCCGGCCCTTTACTTATGACACAGGCGCACGCTTGGCACTACTTTGTTGATGCACGTGCGGCTACTGCGCACACAATTCACAAACACAGAAAATAATTTTTTTTTTGGTTTGGACTGGAGTGTACTTGGGGGTTACAGCACCCTTTAACGGTCAAGCCAGCCGGCCCTTTACTTATGACACAGGCGCACGCTTGGCACTACTTTGTTGATGCACGTGCGACTACTGCGCACACAATTCACAAACACAGAAAATAATATTTTTTTTGGTTTGGACTGGAGTGTACTTTCGGGGGTTACAGCACCCTTAACGGTCAAGCCAGCCGGCCCTTTACTTATGACACAGGCGCACGCTTGGCACTACTTTGTTGATGCACGTGCGGCTACTGCGCACACAATTCACAAACACAGAAAATAATTTTTTTTTTGGTTTGGACTGGAGTGTACTTTCGGGGGTTACAGCACCCTTAACGGTCAAGCCAGCCGGCCCTTTACTTATGACACAGGCGCACGCTTGGCACTACTTTGTTGATGCACGTGCGACTACTGCGCACACAATTCACAAACACAGAAAATAATATTTTTTTTGGTTTGGACTGGAGTGTACTTTCGGGGGTTACAGCACCCTTAACGGTCAAGCCAGCCGGCCCTTTACTTATGACACAGGCGCACGCTTGGCACTACTTTGTTGATGCACGTGCGGCTACTGCGCACACAATTCACAAACACAGAAAATAATTTTTTTTTTGGTTTGGACTGGAGTGTACTTTCGGGGGTTACAGCACCCTTAACGGTCAAGCCAGCCGGCCCTTTACTTATGACACAGGCGCACGCTTGGCACTACTTTGTTGATGCACGTGCGGCTACTGCGCACACAATTCACAAACACAGAAAATAATTTTTTTTTTGGTTTGGACTGGAGTGTACTTTCGGGGGTTACAGCACCCTTAACGGTCAAGCCAGCCGGCCCTTTACTTATGACACAGGCGCACGCTTGGCACTACTTTGTTGATGCACGTGCGGCTACTGCGCACACAATTCACAAACACAGAAAATATATTATTTTTTTAGCACTTGGGGGGAGCACCCCTGATGGACAGAGCACCCCCTGGACAACACTACAGCACTCCTTTAGGACTGGGACACTGCACAGGACTTTGGAGTGGACACAGCCCCTATGGAGAACTGACTGCACAACACAGTCCAGCCAGCCCCTATGGACTTTGAAGTAGTGGACACAGCCCCTATTAACAACAGCAGCACAGCACAACACAGCCAGCCCCTATGGACTTTGAAGTAGTGGACAACAGCAGCACTACACTACACTACACTACACAGCCCTAACTCCCACCCTCCCTCTTCACTGTCCACAGCCGAGTGAGAAAATGGCGCCGACGTGTGTACCTTATATAGGATCCAAAACCCGCGAGACTCGGAAGGCGGGAAGATGACGTTTTGCCTCGATTTCAGATCCGAGTCAGGCGGGAAAAGTCGAGCCTGACTCGGATCGGACTCGGATCGGGGGGGCTCGGGGGGGTTCGGATTTCAGAAATCCGAACCCGCTCACCCCTAATTTACATACAAAAGAGTGGCCCACGAAGGAATCACTAAACTAATAATTGGTTATTCCAATTACTGTTATTTTTGGAGTTGTAGATACTCGATTCCAGGGAGCACCTCCATCACTGAATCATTAATTAACGCATAAATATATTAAGATATGATAAATATGACATCTATTGCTGGTTATATCGACGTGTCTGTAATATAAAGTGGTCAAGATCCTGTGCGGGATATTCTGTTCTTTTTGGTATAGAGGCATATGGGGGCCTGCGTGCAATTTTGCAGGACCTGTTCTGCACATGCACAAAATGAATTCCTGCGCATTCGCAGATTCCCGTTAATCGGGAATCTGCGATCAGCAGTGCACTGCTGAATCAGGCCCATAAACTATAAGCTGCACTGGGGCAGGTCCTGAGGTCCAAATGTACAGTACTACATAGTATTTTGGCGCTATATAAAAAAGAGAATGTGAGTAATGTAATTGACTGAAATAAGTTGTGTTGTAAAATCTGTGAGCAAAAAAATAATAGTGCTGGTGTTAAATCAATGCAATTGCTAGAACACTGTTTTACCAAGTGTAATCACAAGCATACAGACCTAATTATCCAGACTAACTACCTTGCATGACCTTTATTATTAAGATTAGATCAAAGAATACTTAACCCTAGACTACAGTGTCTGAAGATAATAAATAGAGAATTAAATACACTAAACCATTTTTTATACTATATAATGACATTTTAATTTTTTTTTTTTTAATGTTTAAATGTCTATTTGAACATACCGATTAACTAATGAGTAGCCTAATTTACTACATAAAGAGGAATGGTGCTGTGGGATCATGCAGTAAAATGCAGTGTAAAAGATAGGAGAGCTAAAATTAGAATATAATGTATATCACTTTAATGGGTATCAGGCTTAAAGACCGACAGTGTCTAGATAGACACTCTATAGGTCGACATCAGATGGTTGACAGGGACAAAAGGTCGACAGGTACAAAAGGTCAAGTAATAAATAGTCGACAGGGACAAATGGCACAAAAATGGTTGAAATGTTTTTTCAACATTTTTATGGTTAGGGTTAGGCCCTTGCCAGAGGTTTTTGGGTTAGGCTGAACAGTTATGGTTAGGCACTAGGGTGAGGGCTAGGGTTAGGTTTAGGCACTTGTGGGAGGGTTACGGTTATGCACTGGGTGAAGGGTTAGGGTGAAAATGAGGTATAAATTACATTTTAAAAAAATTTGGCGACCATTTTTTTGTTGACCATTTGCACTTGTCAACAATTTGCTATGTCCACAATATGTGTGTTGACCATTTGTACCTGTCGACCTTTTGTCCTTGTTAACCTATTTGTACCTGTCTGTCTACCATCTGTTGTCGATCTATTGAGTGTCTATCTAGACACTGTCGATCTTCTATGCTATGCCCACTTTAATGGCATGGTTGACAATCGGTTGGATTAGGTAGATATATTTAGAACAGACTATAGAGGCTAAATTAATTGGCGTGGATGAAGAGGCCATCATATGATTGGATATGAGACAATCGCTTAATGCTCACACCCTTTCACATGCTGCCCTCTTTAGCCCAAACACTTTATAAATATAATTTGTAAATGCTGAAGTATTTTTTCATCATATGTGCTAGCAATTCCCTGAGAGCACCCCTGTAACCCAGATTTTCATTGATATCGTACACTATGCAGATATCCTTTTTTGCATCTAATGATCCTCATTACTTACAACAACATCGGATGAGATTTTTTTAAATCAATGAGAGGAAGAAAATTGAAAAAGTTACTTTTTTGCAACTAACAACTTAGAAAATATATATTTTTAAAAAAAACTAATAATCAATTTGAGCAGTTAGATTAGATTTGAAGACAAATATATGACATATTAGAAGATGACTGTAGTAATAGTGCATTGTAAAGAAATAATCGTGGGAGACTTTAATATGCCAGATGTGAATAAGCAGATCCCAGATGCTGGATGAGTTAGAAGAAGGATATCCTGGATTTCAACAAGGGAAAATATGTAAATGATCTATAATTGTCTAATTGCATATTCATAAAATAAAGATCTCTATCCGCTATGGGTAATTGTGAAAAATCCAAAATACATATCATGTGTTCATGAGTTATAACAATTTCCAAGACATCACAATTATTGTGGTTTCATTAAGCATTATTGACATACTATACATGTAACAAGTACTATCTATTTCTGTCTATGTGGTAAAAAGCACAAAATAAATTATATGGAACAAAAAGGTTAAGAGTACTGCAGACCAACCTGTATTAAAAAGTCATTAAAGAGTACTGTAGATTTGAGTGTATTATGCACATCTCAAAATTACATTTTGTGAACATCACATAATTATTTGAATTCAATTTAATTTTACAAAAGTTATATATACAAAATGTGCATACAAGCAATCTTTGGCCTGGGTGCTATTCTGGTCAGATTGCTTTGTGCATGGATCACAACCATCAGTCGCAAGGGTTGCTCCAAAGATCAGGCTGCGGTAGCTGAAGCTACGGGGCCTGTCAGCGCTGCAAGGCCAGGAATTCTGCATACATGGACGTAGATCCTGGCCTTGCCACTCCCGGAAAATGGGGACAACAAGTCTCCCATTTCCGGGTACTAATGCCGTCCCACCACCACCCCGCAAACGCCTCTGCTTGTCAATCAGGCAGAGGTATATGGGGGCCTGCGTGCAATTTCATAGTACCCATTCTGCACAAGCACAAAATGGATCCTGCGCATTCTCAGATTCCCGATAATCGGGAATCTGCGGTCAGCAGTGCACTGCTGAATCAGGCTCATAGACTATAAGCTTCACTGGGGCAGGTCCTGAGGTCCAAATGTACAGTACTACGTGGTATTTTGGCGCTATATAAAAAAGAGAATTTGAGTAATGTCATTGACTGAAATAAGTTGTGTTGTAAAATCTGATTGTGAACAAAAAAATAATAGTGCACCTAGTGTTAAATCAATTCAATTGCTAGAACACTGGGGGTCATTCAGAGCCGCTCGCGAGCGCAGGATGCTCGCAAGCGGGTCGATGTTCCCCCAATGCGCATGCGCACAATGGAGGGAGCTCCGTCGTGCGCATGCGCGAGATCCGAATAACGACGGCCAAGCCGTCGTTATGGGTCTCACTCTAAAGTGGGCGTGCTGCGATGGTGACTGACAGCATGCCCCCTTTAGTGGGCGTGCCGGGGGCGTGGTTGCCAGACGGAGGCGTTCCCATGGGAACGCCTACCGTCTGAGTCCGGCCCCACTGACATCACTAGTGATGTCAGTGGGAGTGATTTTGGCTCTGATAGAGCCAAAATCACTCTAGGGCTTGCGGCAACGAGACCCTACCACAAGGGTCTCGTCGCAAGCCCGATGGTCGCGATGGTCTTGACATCGCAACCATCTTTTTGGCCGCTCGCATATGCTGTGGGTGGTCACCCACAGCTATGCGAGCGGCCAGGAGGCCGCTCCATTTTAAGGTAGGAGGGCACTGATTCAGAGCGAGCGCTCTGGTCAGAGCGTCCGGCTCTGAATCAGGCCCACTGTTTGACCAAATGTAATCACAAGCATACAGACCTAATTATCCAGACTAACTACCTTGCATGACCTTTACTATTAAGATTAGATCAAAGAATACTTAATCCTAGACTACAGAGTCTCAAGATAATAAATAGAGGAGAGTGAAATACACTAAACCATTTTTTTTACTATATAAAGACATTTTACGTTTTATTTTTCAACCTACCGATTAAATAATGAGTAGCCTAAACTACTACAGTACTCTTTATTTATGACAATAAGAAATTATGTATCTGTGGTATTTATCATTATTTTCATGCAGAAACAAGGACTCTGGGCCTGATTCAGAGCCGGACGCTATTTGCGCTCGCTCGTTCAGAAAAAAGGGGTGGCTATTCAAATGAACCGTTCGCTCTTTGCGGTCTGTTCATGCCTCTTGGTCTAAACGAGCGAACAAAACTTGCGGTCGTTTTTTGGAATACTACGCCCCCTGGCCGCTCGCATCCTACGTCATGTCCACTATTTATTAGATTAATCAAGTACATCAACCAGCGTATGAACTGCTCGCTATTCTTGTGGTTGGTTTTTCCTACCGCAATCATGCGAGCAGTTCTGACTATAAAATAACCCAGTGACATGGTCAATGACGCTGCTGTATTAATTATGCACACCCATAAAATGCCCGTTTTGACCTTTAAGCACGCCTGCGTTCTGATCTCCACTCCCCGTTTTCAAGCACCTTCCCCTGTTACCACCCACATACGCCTCCTCCTGTCACTCAAAATAGCAGGCATTCGCTATTTAGCGAACAAACAATTTTCGGCCGCACTGACTGGTTCGCACATGTGTATTACGATCCGTACACATGCGCAGTTGTGCAAACATCGCTCGGAACGAACGAGCGGCCGCTTACGAGCGGCTCTGAATCAGGCCCTCTGATAGGATCCCATCCCTGCGAAGTCTAAAAAGTAAAGTGATCATTTACACAATTATTTTACTTCCGGCTGGGCTACTGCGGTAATTGAAGAAGCCCTTGCAAAATTATCCCATAAGTTACGATGGGCTACCACCATCTAAATCTGGACTTTTTTAGTCCCCATGACAACTTCCAAGTTTAGAGATTCAGCAGCTTTATATTTTTAACAGTTTTGTAATTTTATAACTAGTAAACTTAGCATCACCAGAAGAATGAAAACAGTGAAGTGTGTTAATGTCAAAGCAATGTTACTTGTAAACAAGGGGTCATGTTACCTAATCATATGGTAGTTATTATTAAACATACAACTGAGCAGTGATGGATTTTACCTTGGGGCTGTAGGTCTGCAATCCCTCCAGTAAAAATCTGACACCACCATGAGCCTCCAGTGATTGCAGTGGTTTCCCATTGGAAGTACTATCTGCAAATCACATGCTGGACAGTAAGTGCGAACTGCGATCTGCACCTACCTGCCAGCTCTAATGCTTCTAGGATGTACAGCTGATGCAGTCCCTAGTAGCCGTGGGGGAGAAGGGACTCCTACCTGCCAGCCGTAATGGGCTTCTAGGTTTACCGGTCAGACATAATGGGCTTCTAGAGGCTGCAGTCATTGCAGTTTCTAGAAGTCAGGGGCTTGTTAGCCATGCACTTCACTGTGGCTCCTCTATTTGAATTTTGGACTGCACTGCAGCACCAACTCTGAAGCTACCACTAATCACATTGGTTGCTGCTTTGGCCAGGCTGCGCAAGATGAAGCTTACTCAGCCTGGCTGTTGGAACTGGCATTTGACAACGCAGACCTTGGGCTCGTCACGCCTCCAAACCAGGGGTATAAGTATAAGTGCTACAATTGTAACAAGATAGGTCACAAAGCATTTGAGTACAAGCAAAATAATGTAAATCCTATCCAAAGCAAGAAATGCAATGGCAAAGATGAATCCTCCTTAAATATTGCAGATAACTGCAGAAGTTGTTGGTATATGGATTCAGGTGCAACAAGACATTTCAGCTGCAATGAGGAATGGTTCACTATGCTAACCAAATGTGACTATATCACAATCAAGTGCTTGCAGCTACAAAAGTTGGAACAATTATAGCCCAGTTGAAAATTGGAACAAGAGCAAAAGACACAGAAATCCAAAACTTGCTGTACATACCAGAGATTGGAACAAGTCTTATAGCCATCAGTGTCCTAGAAAAAGAGGCCACAGAGTTCACTCTACTAAAGGAAAGTATTAAGCGAAACAGATAAGGACTGCCATAGCTACAGACACAAAGTGTTAGAAATTGTAATTCCTTGATACGCAGAACTGTTATGAGAGGTATCGTTATGAAATAATGGTGGCTGTTCATATCCCAAAAGGAGAAGCCCGACAGGAGAAGATCCTGAATCTGGTTGGTAAGTACCCTAACCCTCCCCTCTCCCCCCCTAACCCTAACCCTCCCTTAGGGGTACCTAACCCTAAAACTCCTGGGGTGGGACAGTTGTTAGCTCAGCAGTCACAGTGAGGACCTACATAAGGGCTAGACTAATTAGAGAGAAACCACTTTCTGTATATTCGCTTGGTAAAATTGAGTAGGTATAGTCTGTGCTGGGTGTTTGTGGATATTCCACTCTATTCAGTTTATCATGAGTTTATTACAGTGGAATATTCACAAACACCCAGCGCAGACTATCCCCCCCCCTTTTTTTACCATAGTGGAAAAACAAAGCAGTCAGCCTTTTTCCAATTCAGTAAGCAGATCTACAGCACCACTTGAGATAGTACATACAGATACAGTATGTATAGTCCAATGGAAGTAAATTCAGTAAGTGGATACAGAGACTTTGTGCCATTCATAAATGACTTCACAAGAATGACACTCGTGTACTTCATCAGAGAGAAATTTGAAGCAAAAAAGATTGCAGACGACAAGATACTTGTAGAGAATCAAACTGGCAACAGACTTGCTGTCACAACTCACGGATTGAAATTGGATGCTAACTCGTACTTAGGGATTGATGAGACCCAGTACTGAGGCACAGAGTATAACGTGCCGGCGGTATTCACCAGGGACCCTCGTAAGGAGGTATGGACTTAGCTGCATCTGCCATGCAGGTCATGGCCCTCAGACTAGGTTTCCTTATACAGGTACTGGTGTTCTTGGATTGAGCAGAATACAATACAGGAGTATCCGTAGTCCATAAACCAGGTCAGAACCAAATGGACAAGATGGTACCAAGAAGGAGACAAAATCAGGTCACAGAAGATAGCCAAAACCAGAATATAAATGCAGTACTATGACGAAATCAGGTCACGAACAAGCCGAGGTCAGGAACGCAAAGGCAGTTATCACTGGGAATGCTGGAGTACAGTCTGGGAGCCTATACTCTGGCAAGAGAGAAGTGTCTCAAATCCTCCTTAAATACTGAGACCCTAATCCTGCCACCCACAGTGACGTCATATTTGGGCTCACCTGCCCCTTTAAAACTTCTGAGTGGTGCGTGCAGCCCTATGGGAGCCGCAGTCACTGAGATGCACCACCACCAGAGAGGAAACCAGAGACCTCAGCAGCGAGCACCGGGGACTTCCCGCCCACTGCCCAAACTCCGCCCAGCACCTGCTGGACCCGTTCAGAGAACGCCGGGGCATGCCATGACACTTACGACCTTAAGATCTGATAATAGAGCATCAATTGATCATTGCCTCTTCTCCTGAGCAAAACGGTGTCAGTAAATGAACAAACCATACACTAGTGGAGAAAGCAAGATGTATGCTGAAGGATATAGGCCTAGACAAGCAGTTTTTGGCGGAAGCCTTGTCCACAGCAGTTAATCTCAATAACCGTTCTCCTACAGTTGCCCTAATCTTTTTGTTGATTTGAATAGATTTGTGTGAACATTAAGCAGGAAGAGATATTTTGCCCTTAAAACAATGAAAAATGATGATGTCTAGGTGAACCAATTATTTTGAATCAGGAAGACGATATAATAGTTGATGTACGAGTATAATCCATTCAAAATGAATCAGAAATACCCCCTGATAGAGACTATAAAAATATCTATGAGGCCAGAAACTGAAACATGAATTGAGGGCAAAATCAGACTGTTATCCATTTCAATTTAAAGGACCCTATGTGAAAAACTTTTATAAGAATACCATGGAACAATTTCGCCATATGTGTCATAAAGTAGAAAATACGTGATTTAATTCTAAAGAACGGAAAGCAATCAAACAGTTATTTGCAGACAAAAGTATTATAATTAAGCAAGCTGATAAGGGTGGGGGATTGTCATTTAAGATGTCGCCGACTATTTAGCAGAAGCTCATAGACAGCTCAATAATACAAAATTTTACACCAAGCTCACTGACAATCTCTCCACCCTTTTTCAACAAAAATTTAGAAATATGTTAGATTCTGCCTTGGCTGATGGTGCTATTACAAGGGAAATTTTTCACTTTTTATTTTGGCAACACAAGGTGATTCCCATATATTTTTTTCTACCTAAAGTACACAAGTCCCTCACTTCCCCACCTGGTAGACCTTTTATTTCGGAGATTGGGTCACTCACAAATAATTTGTCATTTTTGTTGATTTTTATTTACAGAGTCACATAAGAGCACTTAAATCATATGTACAAGATACAAAACATTTTCTAAATTTGATTGAAAAAGTTAAGTGGAAAGAAGGTTATTATTTGATTACTTGTGATGTTGAATATTTTGTATCCAAATATCCCACATGAATTGGGGATTAAGGCGGTTGAATATTATTTATTACAAGATGCTAACATGTCAGATGCACTATGGGACTTTGTATTGAAATCAGTTGAATTTATTTTATATCACAATTATTTTTTGTTTGATACACATTTTTATTTACAGACATGTGGGACCAGGTTCATCCCAAGTTTTGCCAACCTATACATGGGCTGATTTGAGGTGGAACATGTGGGGGGAAGTGGGGGGGCAGGACTCGGGGAGAACCTGGTCCCCTATGGCAGATTTATTGATGATTTGTTTTTGTTAGGCTACATGATAATAGCAGATACATTAATATATCTAAATTGAGAGCCAACTCACCTGGAGGAACCCCCAAATCGTCCAAATGGCACTATAGGAACCAGCAGATCCTCCAAATGCTGGTCCCATCCATGCCTCTCAGAACAGTAGTATAAAATGGTGGTTGCTCAAATCAACTTAATGGCCCCACACAGGTGCATGAAAAGGAAGGGGTTAATCTAGACAAGAAAAAGGAAAAATGTTCCCCCAGTACTCTGCGAAGGACCATCAATGAGTCTTATTGTCTTATTCTGTTGTTTTGTTTGGTTTTACAGTCTGTCTTCATTTTTGTCCTGTGTAATTTTAATTTCGATCTTGTCATTGTGTGTGTGTGTGTGTGTGTGTGTGTGTGTGTGTGTGTGTGTGTGTGTGTGTGTGTGTGAAGAGGTGGAGGCGGAAGTTGGAGATATTTTTTAGTTTCTTTTATTTCTCTGTGTTTAGCGTTGTTTGTGGTGATGGTGGAGGAGACTGTTAGGAGGAGGGCTGTGGATTTGGAGGTGTGTGAGTTGGATGTGGAGGATGAGATAGTGTCTGTCCAGCAGCCTTTGGGGGAGTCTGATGATGATGGGTTTTTAGTGAGGGCAAAGACCAAGGGTGGCTGCAATTTGCGGTTCTCCTTTGAGGAGAAAGTGGCCCTCATGAGAGGGGTTATGTAAAGTTATGAGTTGTTTGCCCACAATGCCTCAAAAACTAGAGGATGCAAAAAAATCCCTGATTTGGAAAAACTGGATGAGGTCAACTGCTCTGGCTCACTGAAGCGCAGTGTGGAGGTGTGCAAAAATCAATTCAGTAACCTAAAACATCGTGTCAAGCAGAAAATGGCAACTGATGCGCAGCTGGAAAGACAGACTGGGGGCAGATCCCCATTCCAACAGGAATGGCTGGAATATGAGGAGACATTGTGAAGCATTATTCCTTCTGAGGTGGTGCAGGCTATCCATGTGCATGACTTGAATACCCCACCCAAACACAGTGTGTAATGTCTTAATGATAAACTTTGGATTGTTAGTTTAATGTATTGTGTATGACATAATGTCATGAAATTTTTTTAACACAACTTGATATCAAATCTGCATAATGCTTTACAAACAATGGGCCTGATTCATCATGGATCGCAACTGCAACAGCTTACACAGATTAGTCGATGGTGCGTACTGCACATGCATATGCATCGCAGTGCGTGAGTTAGCATTGCGATCACTCTGCGATCACTCGCGCAGAAAGAAAGCAATCGCAGAGTGAGTGATGGGAGGTCAGCGTTTGGGGGTGGTAACATGACAGTGGTTGAAGAAACGCAGGCGTGTCAGTCTGCATAAATTAGCCACTGCGACGACATATGCAGCTTGAGTACTCACTGCATGCGATGAGATTAGCAATTTCTGAGTAAGGTCAGACCTGCTGTAATTGTGCATGAGGGGCCGATGTTATTTGATGTTACCGATGTATATGCAGGAGTGCAAGGTATTACGGATGTGAGATAGCGGTAGTCAGGGGTGGATTGGGATGGAACACCAGCCCGGGAAATTTTTGGAAGCAGCCCTGATGGGGGCGGGCTCTGTTAAAATGGCAGAGTCTGTTGAGGGAATAGGATACGTCCTCCTTATAGAGCCTGATTTTAAATTGGATGCAGTTGCAGCTACTACTAACCCCTTGCATGGTGCACAGCCGTGTATCCAAATGTGCAAGGGCTGAGACACCAACTTTTTTCTTTAGACATTACCATCAGATGCGTCATCTGCTAGGTGCAGATTATCCATCAAGTATGGCCTCCAACGTGCGTGATTCAGCGTGTCTGCACGCACCTACTTTCAGCAACACTTCTGTGTCACTCCAATAATACACCTATCATCGTAGTGATATTATATATATATATATATATATACACATAGTATATAGCAAGTGAATGGGCGGCACTTTAGGTGTGTGTGTATATATGTATATATATATATATATATATATATATAAAGTAGAAAAAAGAGGGGCACTCACCAGGCTTGTAAAAAAGTTAGTCCATTTTTAATTCAAGTAATGTACCATACTCAACGTTTTGGTCAGAGTTTCTGACCTTCTTCAGGAGAACCAGCATCAAATACAGTTCAACAGCAATAGCATAAGATACAGGAATATATTCAGGCAGGCAGACATATGTTAGGTATAAATAAAATTGTTTACTTACTGACTGTCATATATATATATATATACACTCACAGGCTGTCGGTGTGCAGGTTGCTGCTGTGCCGTCTGTGTACTCTGTATGCCAGCTGCTTGTTGTTGGAGACAGTGCCAGTGTGCCGTGCATGGTACAGAGATGATCCTGGAGGCACTGAGGCAGACCACAGACAGCATGGAGGTGGAGCCGTCAGTAGTGACTGACAGGCTCCGCAAAGGCTTATGGGTGAGCTGCAGCGGCTGGGCATGCGCGGCAGCTCCCCCATTGGCCATTTTTGTTTAGGTATGTAGGCTTAACACTGAGCTCCGATCGCGGCAGCTGGGTCGGAAGTGGGGTGACTGAAGGAAGGGTGGCTGCCGGCGTGTGCAGTAGAAGTGGTAACGCTGCCCGCAGGGCCGAATTAAGGTCTGTGGGCAATAAACGTGTGGGGGCCCCTATATATATATATGTATATATATATATATATTTGCTTTTATATATATATACATACTCACACGAAGTATATATATATATTAGGGGTGTGCACCGGCCACTTTTCGTGTTTTGTGTTTTGGTTTTGGATCTGGATCTTTCTTCGTGTTTTGGATCTGGATTGGTTTTGCCAAAACCACCCTTCCGTGTTTTGGGTTCTGGGTTTTGTGTTTTGGATCTGTATTTTTTTGAAAAAAAGCATAAAAACAGCTAAAATCACAGAATTTGTAGGTTTTTCTGCTCCTATGCTATTATTAACCTCAATAACCTTAATTTCCACTCATTTCCAGTCTATTCTGAATACCTCACACCTCACAATAGTGTTTTTATGTCCAAAAGGTTGCACCGAGGTAGCTGGATGACTATGCTAAGCGACACGAGTGGGCGGCACAAACACGTGACCCATCTAGGCGTGAAACTGCAGTGGCAGACAGGATGGCATTGAAAAACTAGGCCCCAAACTGTACATAATGCAAAGAAAAAAAAGAGGTGCAAGATGGAATTGTCCTTGGGCCCTCCCACCCACCCTTATGTTGTATAAACAGGACATGCACACTTTAACAAACCAATCATTTCAGCGCCAGGGTCTGCCACACAACTGTGGCTGAAATGATTGGTTCGTTTGGGCCCCCACAAAACAAGCTGGCAATTTATCTGTCCCTGCACAAACTGGCTCTACGGAGGCAAGATGTCATCCTCATCTTCCTCATCCACCGATTCCTCACCCTCTTCAGTGTGTACATCCTCATCCTCACAGAGTATTAATTCGTCCCTGCTGGAACCACAGGTCCCTCTGTACGTTCTGGAGGCTGGTCTCCCTGGAAGAGTTGATAATTCATTTTATGAACATCATCTTCTCCACATTTTGTGGAAGCAACCTCCTACGCCTTTCGCTGACAAGGTTCCCGGCTGCACTAAACACTCTTTCGGAGTACACACTGGAGGGGGGGCAACTCAGGTAAAATAGAGCCAGTTTGTACAGGGACCTCCAAATTGCTTCTTTTTCCTGCCAGTACAGGTACGGACTGTCTGACATGCCTACTTGGATGCTGTCACCGATGTAATCCTTTAACAGACAGACGCACGCTTGTCGCTGCTGCTTTGAGGATTCAAGTGCGGCTACAGCCCACACAATTCACAAAGACAGAAAAAAAAAAAGAATATTTTTATTGTTTGTGGAGCACACTTTGAGGATGTCACCACCCTTTAACAGACAGACGCACGCTTGTCGCTGCTGCTTTGAGGATGCAAGTGCGGCTACATCGCACACAAGTCACAAACACATTAAAAAAATAGTTTTTTATTTTTTGGAGCACTTTGAGAGTTACACCACCCTTTAACAGACAGACGCACGCTTGTCGCTGCTGCTTTAAGGATGCAGGTGCGGCTACAGCCCACACAATTCACAAAGACAAAAAAAAAAAGAACAATATTTTAATTGTTTGTGTAGCACACTTTGAGGGTGTCACCACCCTTTAACAGACAGACGCACGCTTGTCGCTGCTGCTTTGAGGTTGCAGGTGGAATCTAGACGGGATTTGGAACCGAGGACACACTACCTCCATCAATTGTCTAAATCCCACTGCACTAATGTCAGATATCGGACGCACGTCTAACACCAACATAGCAGTCAAGGCCTCAGTTATACGTTTTGCTTCAGGATGACTGCTGTCGTACTTCATCCTCATCGCTAGGGACTGTTGGAAGGTCAATTGTTTAGTAAAAGTAGTGATGTTCCTACTTCCTCTCTGGGATGATGAACAACTCCCAGCAGCAGCAACAGCACTAGGAGGAAGTGGTTCTTGATCTTTCCCTATTTTATTTTTATCGGAGAAAGTTTGGTCCTCCATTTATGTTATATTGATATATATACGTGCGGCTAAAGCGCACACAAACACAGAAAATATTTTTTTATTTTTGCTGGAGAGTAGTGCACTTTGTGGGTTACACCACCCTTTAAGAAATGAGCCAGCCGGCTCTTTACTTATGGGACGCAGGCGCACGCTTGGCGCTGCTCCTTTGTTGATGCACGTGCAGCCACAGTGCACACAAGTCACAAACACAGAAAATATATATTTTTTTGGTTTGGAGTGTACTTTGGGGGTTACAGAACCCTTTAACGGTCAAGCCAGCCGGCCCTTTACTTATGACACAGGCGCACGCTTGGCACTACTTTGTTGATGCACGTGCGGCTACTGCGCACACAATTCACAAACACAGAAAATAATTTTTTTTTTGGTTTGGACTGGAGTGTACTTTGGGGGTTACAGCACCCTTTAATGGTCAAGCCAGCCGGCCCTTTACTTATGACACAGGCGCACGCTTGGCACTACTTTGTTGATGCACGTGCGGCTACTGCGCACACAATTCACAAACACAGAAAATAATTTTTTTTTTGGTTTGGACTGGACTGTACTTTCGGGGGTTACAGCACCCTTTAACGGTCAAGCCAGCCGGCCCTTTACTTATGACACAGGCGCACACTTGGCACTACTTTGTTGATGCACGTGCGGCTACTGCGCACACAATTCACAAACACAGAAAATAATTTTTTTTTTGGTTTGGACTGGAGTGTACTTTCGGGGGTTACAGCACCCTTTAACGGTCTAGCCAGCCGGCCCTTTACTTATGACACAGGCGCACGCTTGGCACTACTTTGTTGATGCACGTGCGGCTACTGCGCACACAATTCACAAACACAGAAAATATATTATTTTTTTAGCACTTGGGGGAAGCACCCCTGATGGACAGAGCACCCCCTGGACAACACTACAGCACCCCTTTAGGACTGGGACACTGCACAGGACTTTGGAGTGGACACAGCCCCTATGGAGAACTGACTGCACAACACAGTCCAGCCAGCCCCTATGGACTTTGAAGTAGTGGACACAGCCCCTATTAACAACAGCAGCACAGCACAACACAGCCAGCCCCTATGGACTTTGAAGTAGTGGACAACAGCAGCACTACACTACACTACACAGCCCTAACTCCCACCCTCCCTCTTCACTGTCCACAGCCGAGTGAGAAAATGGCGCCGACGCTGGTACCTTATATAGGATCCAAAACCCGCGAGACGCGGAAGGCGGGATGATGACGTTTTGCCTCGATTTCAGATCCGAGTCAGGCGGGAAAAGTCGAGCCTGATTCGGATCGGACTCGGATCGGGGGGGCTTGGGGGGGTTCGGATTTCAGAAATCCGAACCCGCTCACCCCTAATATATATATGTATATATACATGCAGGGCTGAAACTAGGATATCTGTCACCCAGTGCAAGGCAGCAATTTTGCGCCCCCTCCCTTCCCGTACCTGGATTTTGTCCTTGCTCCTCGATAAGGCAGTGCACTACTCAGACATCCCTGGTATAGTGACTTACATTATTCCACACATCATAATGCACATTACACATTATGCCACACACTGCAATGCCTATTACCAAAGTGCCACTTACATATTTGCCCGACACCATTTTATGCCCCACAGTAATGCTTCTAATTATTTTAAAATTACCTGCTCGTTGCCAGGGGTTACATGCTCGTTGCCATGGGGTTTCATGCTCGTTGCCATGGGGTTTCATGCCTGTTGCCAGGGGTTACATGCTTGTTGCCAGGGGGTTTCATGCTTATTGTCAGGGTATTTATGCTTGTTACCAGGGGTTACATGCTCGTTGCCATGGGGTTTCATGCTCGTTGCCAGGAGTTACATGCTCATTGCCATGGGGTTTATGCTCATTGCCAAGGGGTTTCATGCTTGTTGTCAGGGGATTTCATGCTTGTTACCAGGGGTTCCATGCTCGTTGCCAGGGGTTACATGCTTGTTGCCATGGGGTTTATGCTCGTTTCCAGGGGGGTTTGAAGGGAGAAGATGCAGCTCTCAGCATCCTCTCCCTGCAGCGCCAGCGTTCCCGGCACTCCCAGGAACGCTGTGCGCATTGCGCTCTGCTAATAGACACTAGAGGTCCAGTAGGACCTCTAGCATCTGTCTCTTCTTTGGCGGCGGCCATTTTTGGATGGCCGTTTTCAGCAGAGTCCATGCGGACGGCTAGTCCGCATGGAATCTGCGGAAAACGGCCATCCAAAAATGGCCGCCGCCAAGGAGGAGACAGACACTAGAGGTCCAGTAAGGACCTCTAGAATTTGTCTCCTCTTTGGCGTCGGCCATTTTCAGATGGCCGAGTCAGATTTTTCACCCCCCCGCAATACGCAATACCCCCCCCAGGCGTTACACCTTGACAGTGTGATATATATCAGGGCCGCAACTAGGGGGGCCAGCACTGGGTGGTAAGGGAAGGTTAGCTGCCGGCCCTTAAAGGATATAAAAAGAGACAGGCCCAGCGGGAACCAGCCCGGCGTCCCGGCGGCCCTATCCGCCCCTGGCGGTAGTGGGTGTCTCTATGCTGGCTGTGCGACGGCTTTGCGATTGCATTTAGTGGCATATTTTTGCAGCAGACCTGCGTGCGTAATGGCAGCTGTGATCACAATAACGATCCGTGGTGAATCAGGCCCAATGTCCTGTGTTTTGTGCATACATGGAAATGTCACTTAGGAATCTTAAACTATAAGTTTCCACACAACCATAATATTTTTGGTGCCATATTGCAGCTTGTTTGTGAAACTCCCAATCATACTACTTTATTTGTTCACAAATAAAGGCATGTGTATTTCTTTCTGCCATTATAAAATGATCAAAAAGTACTTGTCACCAGTGTACCAGTACCAGTGCTTGTCTGGTATTGCAATGGTTAACCCAGTGTACATAGGATCCCTCTCATAGATTTCTACACGTCCATGCACATGTAGCTAGCCTACATGCATATTAAGTAGTTTGTTTAAAAAACACTGCATTCTTGGATTTAAGCATTTTAATATTGTTTTTACCATGTTACATCACAGGCAAAATTACAAGTGGAAAAAGGCCAGCATCACTGGAACCCTTATGGCAGGATGAGGTGCAGGCAGGTAAATACATTTGCAGGTTTGTGGTTTGTTTACTTTCAAAACACATTGAGCCCTTGAAATTGACATGTTTCAATTCTGTAAGGCCCAATCTGGTAGGCAGCCACCGAAGACTTCTAGCCCAACGTGGGCCAATTGGGCCACATTCCACAAACACCTCCACGTGCACAGCCATTTGGTTAGTATCTATAAAACAGGGGCATTTTAAGAGAAGAGGGGGCCTGCGGACAGGCTCATTGTGAGCCCCCTCCTCTCTCTAGCGGTGTCATGGTGTGTGCAGTAGAGTAGATTATCCGGGAAAATGGCACCCGCACCATTTTCCCGGGGACAGCAGTATTGTGCATGCACAAGTCACCAGGAGAATTGCAGCCGCCATTTTCCCAGTGATTTTTGCTACTCTGCAGAGCCGGCCTGGCACTCTGCACTCTGGAGACAGCAGACAGGTAAGTATAAAGACTATATAAGTGCAGGGTGTGAGCCTCCTAGACCCAGGGGCCTGAGTGCACCGCACAACTTGCACCCATTATAGATACGCCCCTAATGTAAAAGGTAATAAAACAGCTTACCATGTTTTCTTTCAGGCAAATGTAATTTTAACAGCTTAACACATTTGTAACTTAGGGGTTGTTGTATGAAGCTTTTTAACTAGTGCCACAGTGGAAAAGTTCACCATATTTACCTTCCATTTTTGAAAGTGTCCTTGCCAAATGCTTCAGTTAAGCTATTGTTTGTGCCTTATTTAAGGCATTTTTTGTTTATTGGATCAGCACTATAAAAATCCTTACTCAAAACACAGCGGCGTTACTAACCTTTGGGACAGGGGTCAGGTATCCTTTCGCGCACCATAGGCGTGGCCTTGTGCCGCAAAGCCATGCCCACTCATGTGTGCCACTCTTGGTGGTGTGACTGCATGCCCCTCATGCCAATTTTAGATTACCGCGGGTATGTGCGCTCCCGATACCCGTGGTATAAAATTTTTAAAAAGTGGTCGCGGGATTTCCAGCTCTGAAAACCTGTGAAGCATAAAAAATTATTAAAAAAAATTATACTCACCTGTCCGGGGTCTCAGGTGGTCTCCATGGCTCCTAGTGGCCTTCCCTCCATCTTGTCACTGGAGAGGGGGCTGCTTGGAGGCTCCAGGGGCTGCTGATGTAGTTGAGATGTAGTTCCCAAGCTCCGACTACAGGGGGGTATACACTCACACTGGTGGCGGGGGTTACACACACCAGGGGTCACTCGCACTCACACTAACTCATACACACTTTCAAACACTCTCACATATTCACCCTGCTGCAGAAGACTCGGCTCCCAAAACTGGATGCAGAAGACACTGCTTTGGACGGTGAGTAATTAAGGACTAAATAAGATAATTGGAAACTTCCAATTGATTAATTAGTCCTCAGGGAGTGTGCCGCCAGAGTCCCAGAGCAAGTCCCTCAAATTTTTCAAAAAATTAAAGATTTTAGGAAAAATCAGACTTGCTCTGGAGGTGCGTGAAAAAAGACGCAGTGATTTCTATAGAAATCACCATGTCCCATTTATAGTCCCCTAAGTGAACTGAATAGCAAAACCCTGCGGCTGCGAGAAAAACCCTGCGCCGCGTTTTTTTTTTATTTCACGCCTGCAAATTGGATTCCCCCCTTAAACTGCATCTTAAATTGCAGATGTAATAAAATGATACATTGCTATAATTGTATACATATTGGTAAATTTCATGAAAACACTAATAGTAACTACAATTGTAACAGAGCATAAAAACATAGTAAGGTAGGTGTTGCCCTGTATATTTTTTAAGAACTATTCTTCAAGTCTCCATAATTATTGGTGTGTCATTTTAGCAAAGCCCTATTTTGAGATTCGGAGGAAAATAAGTGAAAGAAAATCCTCGTCTAAGGAATGCTCCTTATCCCTTGTCTTGTGATGTCACAGTAATTAACTCAGTGGCACGAATAGATTTGTGATATATAATCAGTTTATAATTAGGTGAACTGATAATAATATAATGATATGGCCACTGAAAATGGATAGCATTTCTGTTCATCTGTGGGTTTAGAAGCTTGCAGACAAGTGACAGCACAATTTTATTATATTAGCAACGTGTTGGTTTTGACATCAGCAGTAAGATGATCTGCTATTGCAAAATGTGCTTTGGGATTTTTGACACATTAATTGTTATGTTTGGCTTTTTTGCTGCCATATCTTTTTACATGTATCTGAATGCATACAGTTCTGGGCTAGTATTTTCAGAAAAGTGATACCATACAAGTTCATACTTGAAAGGCTTCTTAGCGGTAATGGAGGTTACAGTGATACTGGGGAATGGGTGAGAAAGACAGCATACAAAGGGCTTGTGTCCTAAACAGATTGCATGGAATGTACCTTTAGGCTAGCCACTCAGTCTACTGGGAAAGAAACGCTCTGAAATCCAGTCATGGATGGGCAGGTTGAGAGTATTGCTGGTCTTTTGACATTACAATGTTGTAGTTTGATGGATGCAAAGAAATTTGACTCTGCCACTGGGAGTCAGGTGGCGTATGTAACACAAAGCATGCAAACAGATTTTACTGGAAAATAAATGGATTATGTTATTCATGTGCCAGCGAAGCATTACATTATTTAGCTGCTCATATTTAAATGGCAAAATCAGAAGTGCGGAAAGAAAACGGTTTAAACACTTAAAGTACGTTTTCATCAGCTGGCTTAAGAGGTAATATACGTACTTTGTGTGCTACAGAAAAAAAACACATCAGCAAATATTCTAAACACAAGGACGCATAAACACATATTTGCCAGGAAGATATTTGTAGTATTTTATTTAATTTTTGGTACCCTTTATTTTTTATTGTTTTTGTTTTAAAGAAAGAGTCTTATTCATGTCTTTTTTTTCCAGTGTAAAATCCTAGTGCTCCATAGGGGTAGAGATATTAGTGTGGAGAATGCCACTTAACCTCTTCATTAATGCTGTGGCTTGCACTAACTTGCAGAGCAATCCATCGCAGAGCCCTCCAGCCATAGAGGAAACAAGCAAATAAGGCAGGTTTAATTGAAGCTATAGTCACAGACCTTCTCTTTCTCCTTTTTTTTTTTTAAATTTCATCGATGTCATGTTTTTTGTAGTGTTATTAAATCTTCTAGTTTGAAAAAACTCTGTGGTCACTGATAAATGATGACGAGACCTGAGAAGCTTAAACAAAACCTACATCTGTGCTTTATAGGATATTCTATTAATCCTATGTACCATATTTATTTTCATTCCATTAACTAATAATTCTATGAAACCAAGAAGAATGAAAGAAGATTAATCATTATGAAGTTCTTTCACAGCAATATTCTACAGAATGAGATTCCAGCAGTGTGTGCTACAGCAAGACATTGTTTATTTTACAGTGTTTATAAAATATAGTCTTATTGCACAATAATCAGCATTGTGATTCAAAGCCCCCCATTTAACAATGATGAGCGCTAAAGGGGTTATGTCATCCTTTCTGGATTTAAGAAACAGCAGTAATCCAAAGGGGGGCATCCACTACACGATTTTAGCAGGCAATTGAACGATAACGACGTCGTTATTGTTCAATCGTTTAAAAATCGTTTATAAATCGTGCAGTGTTTGGTCGTTAACGATCAACGATGCGCTCTCCCGCTGGTCGTTTGATCGTCTCGTCAGTCGACTGAACATGCAGGTCAATTTCACTTGATCTATTAAAGATTGTTTGCAAATCGTTCAGATTGAAAGATAACATTTCAAAGGAAAAAATCAAGGCAAAATTGGACAGGGAGTAGATCGTCTAGTGGATGTGCCCCTTAAGATTAAGCGATCTAGCGATGCGCTCCCCATTGCCGGCAAAGGAGGCCCGGTGCCTTTCCGTCTTCAGCAAAGCCTTCCAGGCACTGCTGGGTTCCCCTGTCATGTACATGCCTAGACGGACCGTCGCTCATGCACATTACACCAGTGCAGCATCTAGGCAGGCAGAAATGTGTTACAGTGCAAATATGTGTGATATGGGGTTAGCAAATGATTTGACAACTGTTCCCTTATCAGTACTTGAGGTTAATACTGTATGCAACAATGAGTCCAATATAACCCCTTCATTTACAGACCCACTACTTCATTAAAACCTTCCAGCTCTCATCCTAACTTGCTGCTACATCTTCCTTCCTCCCCGCCTACCCCATCTGTGTCACTCTTGTTTGTCTGCCCCTCCCTTTTAGAATGTAAGATCTTTCGAGCAGGGCCCTCTACTCTCTTGTGCTTCACCCTACTGTATTTTCATTTATCTTTTACTCCCCACTAGGGCACCTAACACTTGGCTGCTTATGTGGGTGTAAAGGTCGCTAATATAGCAATGTTTATTATCCATGTCCGTGTCCTGTATTGTATTGTATTGTAAGTCGCTGGTTACTTATTTGTTTATGTACTTTGTAAGGTGCTGCGGAACACTTGTGACACCATATAAATAAATGATAATAATAATAATAATTACAGCAGCGGCCAAAAATATACTGGTAGGTTAATTGACTCCCAACAAAAATTAACCCTAGTGTCTGTGTGTGTATGTGATTTGAAATATATAGATTGTAAGCTCCACTGGGGCAGGGACTGATGTGAATGGCCAAAAAAAGATTCTCTGTAAAACGCTGCTGAATATATGTGTGCTATATAAATTACTGAAAAGAATAAATAAATAATATGCAATTTGTAAGATTTTTTTATTAGGCAAAAAAACCAATAAAGTTTAATGTTTTCTTCTTGATACTTGACATCTGTTTTCTGCCACCAATTTTCCTATTTCAGGAGAAATCTTTTTGGATGTGAGAACTTTTGAAAAATAACCAAGATGAAAGTCTGGCAATCTGGACCTAGCAGAAGACTTGTTCTCCCCTATATAATAATAATACTACATATTCAATGTGAGCTGAGAGCTGTGTTATCCCCCTCATATAACACTGTACGATCCCCTCTCCCCTATATAATAATACCACATATCAGTGTGAGCTGGGAGCTGTGTTTTTCCACCTCATATATTACTGTACGATCCCCTCTCCCCTATATAATAATACCACATATTTCGTGTGAGCCGGGAGCTGTGTTATTCCCCATCATATATTACTGTACGATCCCCTCTCCCCTATATAATAATACCACATATTCTGTGTGAGCTGGGAGCTGTGTTATTCCCCCTCATATATTACTGTATGATCCCCTCTCCCCTATATAATAATACCACATATGCAGTGTGAGCTGGGAGCTGTGTTATTCCCCCTCATATATTACTGTATGATCCCCTCTCCCCTATATAATAATACCACATATGCAGTGTGAGCTGGGAGCTGTGTTATTCCCCCTAATATATTGGACGATCCCCTCTCCCTTATATAATAATACCACATATCAGTGTGAGCTGGGAGCTGTGTTATTCCCCCTCTTATATCATATATATTCCCCCTCATATATCTGGAGGGACAGAGGGGGCTGGAAGGGACACTTGTTCCATGTTAGAGAGAAACCACCATATAGGTAAGCCTTAAGTGGTACATGTGTCCCATCCAGCCCACTCTGTCCATCCAGTCCAGCCACATGCCCCCCGTGTCACCTCTTGCTCCCTGTGTTCCCCTCCAGCCCTTGTGCCCCCCCTCCAATTTACCTTCTTCTTAATCAAGGACAGCCGTCTGCTCCTCTTCCTGCTCCTGCTCTTCCGACACACACTGAGGACACAGATGTCTTCAGTGCTCCTGAGCAGATGGGATGTGGTGGGAGGCAAAGTCGGAAGAGCAAAGGCAGCCAGGCATGCGCAGAGGACATTTACCCTGTCTCCATCATAGTGCACATGTGCAGAACGGTGAATGCTGCTCGATCGGAGCTGAGCTCCATTCAAGGCAGCCAGCCAGTAGGAACTCACCCGGTGGGCCGCATTGCACTTTTACTAGTAAAGTATGTGATTGGAGCCACATGCGCCCCACGGGTCGCAAGTTTGACACATCTGTTATAGGGTGTCTTCACTGAATGGGGCATGCAGGCTCCACTGTCTCAATACTCTAGCTAAATGTAGCTGCCTGTACTACACAACCTCACCTAACACAAAGCATCTTAGTGGCCAGCATATAATACAGAGACCGTCAGAGACAATCATAGAGCATTGCAGTGACCACCATATAATGCAAAGAACATCACAGTGACAGTCATGTAATAGAGAAAACATTGCAGTGACTACTATATAATGCAGAGAGCATCTCAGTGCCTGGCATTTAATACAGAGAGCATCAGTGACCGCCATTTAATACAGAGAGCATCAGTGACAGTTATACAATACATAGAACATTGCAGTGACCGCCATATATGAGGAAAACATCAGTGACATCTGATAATGCAGAGAACATCAGTGACCAGAGATAAGGCAGAGAGCATTAGTGATCACCATATAATGCAGGGAACATCACAGTAACTGCCGTAAAATGCATCAGTGACCATATAATAAAGCATGCATCAGTGACCAACTTACAATGCAGAGAGCATCAGTGTCTGTGATATATCACATAGAGAGCATTGTGACTGCCGTACAATAAAGAGAGTAGTTCTGATAACTATATATTGCAGAGAGCAACAGTAACTGTCATAAAATACAGAGTGCATCGGGGACTACCATATAACACAGATCATATTAATACTCACACACACACAGCAATAATGCACGGTACCAATCCACAGACAATATTAATACATCTCACCAGCCCAAAAAATTATTCCCATCCCCATAAGATAAATACCATCCCCACCCCACACCCTAGATAACATTAAAACATCCTTACACCTCCACTGACACTGACTCTGTGGAATTTAAAAGAGAGTAGAGATATAGAGGAGAGGAAGGGGAAGGGACTTGGGGTTAGGTGGTGGAGTCTCAGACAGGGATGGGGGAAGTACTTCGGCCATCCGCAAGCTCTGAAAACTGGTTTTGGAGGGGGGACCTGCCACACTAGTTAGATCACCAGCAGGGCCAGCTAACTAGTGCTGTCACCCCCTCCATCTCCCAGGACATATGCCCCATCTGCTTTCCTACCCAGCTGTGCACTTAGAAGGTGTAGTTATGTATTTTGTGACCTGAAGCATCATACAGCAAAGGCGGGGCTATAATGATACTATTCCCCATGAATCATAATGCCACCTTGTGATGACCTGTGTCATTAAATCACGTGATTGCATCGAATGACACCCATGAGAAGCTTATTTTTTTTGATTTGCAGTAAGAGGGAGCAGGCAACTAAATTTTAATTCCAAGTAATCATAATAATGATAGTGACAGGATTGGATTGATTACACCCATACCCACTCAGGGCAAATACAGGATTTCTAGTGGGGGGTTTCAAATACCTAATTTTAGAATGTGGGTAGCCCACAAAGAGTATAATCAATACTTAACAAACTATAGTATGCCTCATAGACAATGCAGTGTATGTAATAATTCATATATATGGCATCGATCACATTAAGCCATTGGATGCAACAGTAAGGCCAGTATGCCTCAGCTGAGCAGGAGCAGCAACTCTGTTACGTCTCTTATACTACACATTGTGGCCGCAGCTTTAGTAGAATCATATATATACTAGTGCTTTTGTGGTCATGATTCCAGCCACTGGCGGGGTGGGGAAAGGAGGCAACTGGTACCCCCCCTTCCCTGCTTTGCCTATGCCACGCTAGGTTTTCAGGTTACTTCATACTAGCTTTTTTAAGGTAGTTATGTTGGAATGTAACTGTATCTAAATGTTCAGGGCAATGTTTTATTGTCACTATCACTAAAACAACAAATATCATTGGGTAACAGAGATGTTTTTCCTACACTCTACACTAAATTTTATTTTACTACATAAATTCACAAATTAGTTCATGGAACCTCAAATGGTCCAAAATCTGATGGATCCTAATTTATAATATTCTATTACTTTTTTGTAGTCCTCTCTACTACCAGTTGCTAAGACTGTCATTTCTTCTTTAGAGTACTCTCATATTGGTGTTGTTTTTTTTATAATTAAGTTTAGAAGATATTTTTAGTTAGAGGAAATCCGTCCTCATTAATTTGCTGTAATGCCTGTTCTCTCCCCTATGTGGAATAGTAACGAATAACTGCTGTCACTTTCCAAATGGTTGTTCCTTAAGTGGTTTACTCCTTAAGAGAAGGCTCTTCATATTCAGGTACAAGAAAATACTTCACGTAAAATACAAATGTGTTAGTATAATAGCTCTTCAGTGGTTATAGTATTCTGATTTATTTTTTTAATATGCTAGTAACGGAGATTTGGTAGTACTTTTTCTTTTTGAAGGGGTGATATTACTATATTAAATCCAACTTTGTGCAAGTGCAAAAGAAAATGCTCTGTCATGCTCCTCTGAGTTAATATACATTTGTATTCATTTTAATGTGCCCCTTGTTTAGTGATGTTTAGGTATGTTTTGCTAAAGGCCATAACGGCCATGACTCAGTTTGACAGCTGATGAAATGCTTTGTGATCAGGATAGACAAAACATGTCTATATATGACTAACAGCCCATATAAGCAATGTTTCTGCATTGTACTGTCTAGAGAGATCTTTATTTGGAAAAAGCAGTGGAGTAAAATAAAACATTGACCCTTTTATTCTGTATATGGGCAGAGATATAGTTCAAAAATAGTTAGGTAAGTAAATATTGTGGGGACTGTCTACTGTATAATAAGTAGGCTGCTTTAAAACTTCTATAGGTCAAAGTGTAAACATACCTGCTGTAATATATGTTAGTAGTGGACTCACTTTGCCACTAGTGGTTGTCTGGTTTTCACAATGGACCACTGCAATAAGGGGATGAGTTTCACTGCGGGACGCCCACAGGTTGCTGTCTAACAGTTACCTACTAGAAAATCGCTGATATAGTAACAAAAGAAACAATACAAAATGAAATGGGACAACCAAAAATTTCCTTTCTGATGCTTGGGCTCAGATTAGAGAATTGATCATTTTTCTTAATCCAGCAGCTGTTGATTAAAGCATGTGTAAACCCAATTCATATATATATATATATATATATATATATATATATATATATATACGACAGGCTCAATCCACGGCACTCGACCATCTGGGGTGCCCTTGGTATGTGACCACACCATCTACATAAAAAATATCATACAAACTCGGCACTCACATGCTTTTCAAATTGCAACTTCTTTGAACATAGGGAATGTTGGTTTCAAAATATTGCAATAATTTGTTAAGCTGGCCACCGCTTCACGGTCATTCCCATCTAGCCAGTCCCTACACTGATTCTCAGATAAATGAACTTGATCTGCCATCTTGGAATCAAGCTCGCATACATTTTAAACAGAAAACTGGGTCCTGCCTTATAGAGACAGGACCACACCCAGGTCTATCAGTTAATAAGCACCTGGAAAAAGAAAAAAAGTTTGTCTTACATTTGAAAAACAGGGTGCCCTAGCAAGTGTGACCACAAAATTTAAATAAACGACAGGCTCAATCCACGGCACTCGACCATCTGGGGTGCCCTTGGTATGTGACCACACCATCTACATAAAAAATATCATACAAACTCGGCACTCACATGCTTTTCAAATTGCAACTTCTTTGAACATAGGGAATGTTGGTTTCAAAATATTGCAATAAATTTGTTAAGCTGGCCACCGCTTCACGGTCATTCCCATCTAGCCAGTCCCTACACTGATTCTCAGATAAATGAACTTGATCTGCCATCTTGGAATCAAGCTTGCATACATTTTAAACAGAAAACTGGGTCCTGCCTTAAAGAGACAGGACCACACCCAGGGCTATCAGTTAATAAGCACCTGGAAAAAGAAAAAAAGTTTGTCTTACATTTGAAAAACAGGGTGCCCTAGCAAGTGTGACCACAAAATGTAAATAAACGACAGGCTCAATCCACGGCACTCGACCATCTGGGGTGCCCTTGGTATGTGACCACACCATCTACATAAAAAATATCATACAAACTCGGCACTCACATGCTTTTCAAATTGCAACTTCTTTGAACATAGGGAATGTAGGTTTCAAAATATTGCAATCATTTGTTAAGCTGGCCGCCGCTTCACGGTCATTCCCATCTAGCCAGTCCCTACACTGATTCTCAGATAAATGAACTTGATCTGCCATCTTGGAATCAAGCTTGCATACATTCCCTATGTTCAAAGAAGTTGCAATTTGAAAAGCATTTGAGTGCTGAGTTTGTATGATATTTTTTATGTAGATGGTGTGGTCACATTCCAAGGGCACCCCAGATGGTCGAGTGCCGTGGATTGAGCCTGTCGTTTATTTAAATTTTGTGGTCACACTTGCTAGGGCACCCTGTTTTTCAAATGTAAGACAAACTTTTTTTCTTTTTCCAGGTGCTTATTAACCGATAGCCCTGGGTGTGGTCCTGTCTCTTTAAGGCAGGACCCAGTTTTCTGTTTAAAATGTATGCAAGCTTGATTCCAAGATGGCAGATGAAGTTCATTTATCTGAGAATCAGTGTAGGGACTGGCTAGATGGGAATGACCGTGAAGCGGTGGCCAGCTTAACAAATTATTGCAATATTTTGAAACCAACATTCCCTATGTTCAAAGAAGTTGCAATTTGAAAAGCATGTGAGTGCCGAGTTTGTATGATATTTTATATATATATATATATATATATATATATATATAAAGAGAAAAACAGCGCTACTACTTAATTAATAATCAATTCGAGATGGAGTGGTGGTAGTGTCTAAAATGAATTTAATTAAATTTTAGGTACTTGTGTACTTTACAGACTCAATGCAGAGAGAACCCAAGTGTCCTATACTCATTATTATTATCAATCATGGTAATGTCTAAATCCCCTTCACGGAGAGGACTCTGACGTCATCAGCCAGTGTCCAGCGTCATTCCCAGTGTCCAGCGTCATTCCCTACTATCCAAGTGGGCATAGAGGGGGAATATAACCTTGTGGCGAGCGCAGCGAGCCACCGAGCTCGAAGCATTGCGAGCGCAGCGAGCCCGCGAGGGGCCAACTTTCTTCTTTAGGTGGGGACAACTTTTGGTACTTGTGTACGTAAAGTACACAAGTACCATTTAAAACATTCATTGGGTTCTCTCTGCAATACTTGTGGTACTTGTACGTAAAGTACACAAGTACCACATTTTATACAAAATAGTATTACAATTTGTCTATGGTAGATATAGCAGCAATAAACAACTCAATAACAAGTGCACTGATATTAAAATAAGTGGAAATGTGTATGCCCCACTATCCTCTGGTACCAGGATTAGTTTTCAACTTGTGTTCAATCCATAATGCAATATAAAGGGCTTAATAACCTGTTTCTAGTATAGTCCCTGGTAGTCCTCCCAAATTTCTTTTATGGAATATAAACAGTTACTTAGCAAGCATAAATATCCAGCTGTGTATAGTTAAGACAGCCAATTGCAGGGGTTCCTTAATTAGTGGACGTGATTCACGCAAGGGTAAGAGTCCCTTGGCTTTAAATTGTGGCAAGTGATGTTGTTCTTTGTATCCTTGAGAGTTGGTAAATCCCAGGCACTGTTTAATTGCTTGCAAAATCAAGGGGCTTGGTCCATGTCTAATCCAGAATGCAGAGGTCATTCCTGAGATGTATGAGGATCAGTGGACTCTTACTCCCACGATCACTTGCATCTAGGCAGGGCAAGTGGTCCAAATGCACATGCACACCCTTAGGCTTCTATAGGCAATGCCATCAATAGATGACATTGCCTATCAGACACAGGAGCTTGCTTCATACAGGCTCTTCACAGCTCCATAGAATCCTACAGGGACTGCTGTCCTGCAGGACAGCAACAAATATCTCCAATATCTACTGCGGTCCCTGTTCAATAACAGAAAGGCTCGATAGTAAGATACACAGTACACTGTAATTAAACTTTCAATTAAAAATCTCTCACCTGCTCACAATGCTTTGTGGTTTTAGAAATTCCACATCAGCAGGAAAAACTCCATGCAAACATCCCAGCAATTTGCAGGAAAGTCCCAAACATTAGATGCACACTGAGGTCTCAGACCAGTGATTTTCAAACTTTTTCAACTTGAGGCACACTACATAAAATTTTTAAATTGCCAAGGCACACTATCCGGCGATGCAGCGTGCGCAACCTATAAAAACACATACATATTGGCTCCCACATAAAAAACACACTACATTGGCCCCCATAGGAAAAAAATAACATTGGCCCCCATAGAAAAAAAAATAACATTAGCCCCCATAGAAAAAAACATAACATTGGCCCCCCTAGAAAGAAAATAACATTGGCCCCCCTAGAAAGAAAATAACATTGGCCCCCATAGAAAAAAAATAACATTGGCCCCCACAGAAAAAAAATAACATTGGCCTCCATAGAAAAAAATAACATTGGCCCAAAAGAATAAAAGTAACATTGGCCTCCACAGAGACAATAAACAACAACACTGCTGGACAACAGAAAAAAATATAAACCACATTGCTTCCCCCAAAGTTCAATCATACCTGTCAATCATTGGCTATGGGTTCCCACAGTGCAGAGATGTCCGCAGTGGCTGACTGGCCGTGGGCTGGTTTGGTGACTGGCCACGGACAGGAGGGAAGGGGTGGCTGGCCGCAGGCGGGCGGATGGGATAGAAGGGTGGGCTGGGTGACTGGCTGCCAGCGGGAGGGATGCACTGGCTGGCCGCCGGCTGGTGCAAGAGAAGGGCTGGCTGTGTGACTGGCTGCCAGCAGGAGAGATGCACTGCCTGGCTGCCGGCTGGTGGGAGAGAAGGGCTGGTGCCATGGGCCACGAGCAGGATCCGGCAAGGGCTGGTTGAGTCTCTGTTGGGGTGGGTGGGCAGGCCAAGCAACACGGCGTGCGTGACCTGTGAAGTCACACCGCCGCATTTAGGCACGTCACAGTCCGGGCATGCCTGAGCCTCCCAGGGGAGCTCAGCAGCAGCGCTGCCTGGTTCACACTTCTTTAATGTGACCAGCGGCTCTGTGGCACACTTCACAACCGCCTGCGGCACACTACTGTGCCGCGGCACAGCGGTTGAAAACCTCTGTCTCAGACAGATAGCAGGTTAGATATAATCAAATAATCCAAGGTCTGTTAACAGGTATCAAATAATAAAGGACAAGACAGAGGCAGGTTGGATATAGTCCAAGGTCCAAGTAACAGGTATGTTCAATCTGTGGTCTTGTAAAAGGTTTCCAAGTATTGCCATTGCCTTAATCTTGTATTCATCGGACTATGCTCAGTTTCTGAAGTCACTAACACTCCATTCCCTCTCTCAGATCACAACCTTATCACCTGCATGCTTTCCTCCATTACTCAGTGTCAATGAAGTCTACTAAGACTCCTCAAACCAACAGAAACTTTAATGCTATTCATTTTCAACAACTTTCCACCTCTCTGCAACAACTGATTGCTGTATGACACCTTAACTAAGTGTCTAACTCCCAAGATACTTTTTATTACATTTAAATCACAATTTATCCCTCCTACACCAAACAAACCAGCTACTATCAGTGCACAAGATCTTCCAAATTCAAAGACAAGATTGATAAGGTCCCAAATTAAATGGTATGCCATTCCTCAGCCAGCAACCTTCTCAATTCCTTCCCTGAACCTCCTAGCACCTTTTCTTCACTTGATCCCACACTCTTGTCACCTTCCTACTCTATTATCTCTCCTCTTGATCATACTCTAACAAATCAGTAGAGCTCCTGTGCTCATCCCAAACTTAACTAAAATCTGTGATCTCTCACTGAACTCTACTGGTATCTTTCCATCATTATTCAAGCATGCAGTGATTATACTTATTCTGAAAAAAAAAACAGAATTCTGATACTTTCTCAAAATACCATCCCTTCTCTTAGCTCCCATGCCCCTCCTAACCACTTGAAAGACTTGCCTACACCCACCTCACAGACTTTCTCACTTCAGTCAGGCTTTCGTTCCCAACATTCCACAAAGACAGCACCTAACTAAGGTAGTAAATGCTTTCATTACTGCTAAGTCTAAAAGACATTACTCACAATTTATTCTTTAGGGTCTATCTGCTGCATTTGACACTGTTGACCACTCTCTTCTCATACAAACCCTACAATCCCTAGGTCTTCAGGACACAGCCCTATCCTGGTTCTCATCCTACTTATCAATGCTTCTTTCAGTGTTAATTCCTTTGAGCCCACCTACTCTTCGCTACCTCTATCAGTTTGAGTACCACAAGATTCAGTCCTAGGTTTTCTGATTTTCTCCATCTACACTACATCTCTTAGCAAACTTATCAGCTCCTTCGGATTTTAGTATCATCTGTACTGTATGTGGAAGATACTCAAATAGACTTATCCACCACAGATTTGTCAACATCTGTATTGGTCTGCATTACTGAATGTATCTCTACCATTTCATCTTGGATGTCATCTTGCCACCTAAAACTAAATATCTCTGAAACAGAATTAATAATATTTCCACCGGCTAATAGTATTTACCAACCTGATATCACTATCATTGTTGATAACTCGACAATCAACCCTACCACACAAGCTTGCTGCCTAGGTGTCATCCCTGACTCTGAAATGTCCTTTGTTCCCCACATTTAATCTGTTTCCAAATACTGTTATATACATCTAAAAAATATATCCAGAATACACCGATATCTTACATAAGACACTGCAAAAACTCTAATTGATGCTCTCATTATCTTCCGCATTGATTATTGCACTAGTCTCCTTACAGGTCTTCCCCAAAAGAAACTTTCACCAGTACAGTATATTTTGAATGCAACTACAAGGCTGATCTTCCTCTCTAAATGGTCAATATCTGCTGCTCTGCTCTGTCAGTCCCTACATTATTTACCAGTATTCTACCAAATTCAGTATGAAATACTTTTACTTACACATATGGCTATTAACAAAACTAAACTAACCTCTTCAGATAAGCTTATCAAATTCCACCCACATAACCTCCGTAAACTATCCTACTCCCTTACATCCTCGATACAGTTCACACATAACTTTATATATTTTCTCTTTCTTCACTATCACATTGTCATGCCTGAGGGATGGTTTGGGTAGGTGCGAGAGGCTAAAGCAGAGATTTGAGAGGCATGAAGGAACTTAGGTGGCTTGAGCCAGGACTTCCTCATGTATTAATGTGAGGAGGTAGAGATATGGCAGTGAATAATGGGCCCAAAGGCGAGGACAGGAGTAGAATGTCTTTATTGAATAGTAGCTTGGTGTCACACGCCGGCCTGGAGACCCCAGAATCAGACCCCGTCGCTTACCTGTGCGGGCGCTGACCCGCGCTGTCTTCCGGCTCCCGCGCTGTACGCTCCTTCCTCTTCTCCCAAGGCAGTCTCCACTGTTGTCCTCTGGAGGGTCCCACTGCTGTGCTGCTCCCACGCCAGCTCCTGCTGACCGCTGGTCCCCGCTGACTACCTCCAGGAAGCGCTGTCCTCCGGTCCATGGGCACGGCCATCTTGGATTGCCCATGTGACCCCACTACCACCAATGAGGAGCCTTCTCCTCTCTCAGCCTGTCAGCTCCCAGTGTCCACTATAAAAGGATCCCCAATGCTCACACAAGTTGCCAGTGCAACTAGTTTCTTAGTTTAGCTAAGCAAGCCTTCCCACTGCTCTCCAGCCGCTCCACATAGCCTCTCAGCTACCAACGTCTACCCACGGCTATCCAGCCACTCCACGTAGCCACAGCTACCAATGTCTACCCACGGCTATCCAGCCGCTCCACGTAGCCACTCAGCTACCAACGTCTACCCACGGCTATCCAGCCGCTCCACGTAGCCACTCAGCTACCAACGTCTACCCACGGCAATCCAGCCGCTCCACGTAGCCACTCAGCTAATAACGTCTACCCATGGCTATCCAGCCGCTCCACCTAGCCACTCAGCTACCAACGTCTACCCACGGCTATCCAGCCGCTCCACGTAGCCACTCAGCTACCAACGTCTACCCACGGCAATCCAGCCGCTCCAAGTAGCCACTCAGCTACCAACGTCTACCCACGGCTATCCAGCCGCTCCACGTAGGCACTCAGCTACCAACGTCTACCCATGGCTATCCAGCCGCTCCATGTAGCCACTCAGCTACCAACGTCTACCCACGGCTATCCAGCGGCTCCACGTAGCCACTCAGCTACCAACGTCTACCCACGGCTATCCAGCCGCTCCACGTAGCCACTCAGCTACCAACGTCTACCCACGGCTATCCAGCCGCTCCACGTAGCCACTCAGCTACCAACGTCTACCCATGGCTATCCAGCCGCTCCACGTAGCCACTCAGCTACCAATGTCTACCCTCGGCTATCCAGCCGCTCCACGTAGCCACTCAGATACCAACGTCTACCCACGGCTATCCAGCGGCTCCACGTAGCTTCCTAGCTACCACGTTACTGCCGCATTCCTCAAACTCCTGTCAGTTCGCTGCACCCTCTCATGTGGAGAAACTTCATTAAGCCAAGTCTCCTCCAGCAAGCGTCTGCGCCAAGTAATACAGATCCAAGGCCCAGTCCGGGTACACAGCTCCTGAATTCCACGTTTGTGACAGTTTGCACTGGCCAGATGGACTCGGCAAGTGGTCAAGGATCTGGGGTAGAAGCCTCGCAGGATGTACTATCCCGTCTGGAAAGACAGGAGACCTCTCAGGCTCAGCTGATCCAATTTATCCAAGATATGTCGTCACGCCTGGACAACATTCAGTCCTTACTGGCTCATTCCGCTCCCGCTGGCTCCCAAGCCGCCTCTCCTCCTGTGGTGTCACCTGCTCCTCCGGTTCTACATCCTGCTCGTCTTCAGCTCTCCCCTCCAAGCAAGTTCGATGGTAACCCCAAATTATGCAGGGGTTTTTTAAACCAATGCGAAATCCAATTCGAGCTACAATCCGCCAACTTTCCGATGGCCAGAACCAGGGTGGCATATATCATCTCTCTACTCTCTGGCCAAGCACTTGATTGGGTCTCGCCCCTTTGGGAAAAGTCGGATCCCCTGCTCTCCAACTACCCTGAATTTGTTGCTACATTTCGCAAAATCTTTGATGAACCCGGAAGAACCACTTCCGCATCAGCTGATATTCTACACCTCCATCAGGGCAGCAGGACCGTCGGCCAATACGTAGTCCAGTTCCAGACTCTGGCTTCAGAACTCTATTGGAACGAGGATGCCCTCATCGCTGCCTTCTGGAGTGGCCTTTATTGATACCGTTTGAACACCATCGATATTAGAGAGATTTGATTGCACAGACCAGATTGCCCATACCTCCCATTTCAATATAAAATAACTTTGTCACACAGAAACAGTTTGCGGTTACAACACACACAAAGGTACTATATTGTAAAAAGGGTATAATCAGCCTTAATCTATACAATGCAGCTATATACAGGATAAAGACAAAGATACAATTACCAACACTTCGCTATGTGGTCTGGATCCTAGACTAATCAGCTGTCCATCAGGATTGCTGTGTGTTTCTTTAGGGTCAGGCAGGGAGGAAGGTAGCAAAGGAAAAGGGAAGGGATCCAGACTGCATGGCAATTTATAGGTGTACAATTACCTTTGAACATAAGCTGAATACTCAGAGGGGTTCCCTATTGGCCCTTTATTACTGAGTCACAATGGTTGTTGCTATTCATTTGTTAGTAAATGGTTGACGTCACTGGAGGTTGAACTTGTTAAAGAAATCCCTTTGTACTAACATTTGGCATGCAAATCTACAGGGGAGGTGTACAGTGATTTATACAGTATAGAGTATAATTCTTGGCAGGTCTTCATAACTCGATAGTGATCCCTTCCATATTCATTCTGTTGATTTCATATTCCTGTTGAGACAGAGGGAAATCGGTAGATACTACTCATGACCCATTTATCTTATTCCTAATCCCAGATATCATATAACTGCTATTTAACATGTAACATTCACTGTATACCTTTAAAACACATAGCATTGTGCATATCTCAGTCAGTTTAGGGTTAAATGGGATATAAGTTTATTGTAAGGAAAGGCTGCTGTCCGTCAGGGTAAGGTTTCCGACAATAATACTTAAAAGCTGGCTATGCGATTGAAACGCAAAACAGTATTTAAACAGTATTGCTGTACTAACTTTATGTGTTTATGTAATGTAAAAATGGCGCTTAACTGTTGTGAGCACAGAAGCATGGCTCACCATTCACAATATGATGAGTTGCGGGGGCATGGGATGCGTGTGCATGTATAGCGAGCATGTGCAATTGCGCGTGCGCAAGTGCGTGCGCAAATGCGGCGGGAGCCTGTGTTCGCATAAGATGGCCGTGGACGATCAAATCGTCCAATGGATGTCGTGTTGCGATTCGTGCGCAATTAAGCGATCGCAACCAATTTATACGGTTTCGACAGTCCACCCTTTGATAGCAATTATACGCTATCACCATACGCAAGCAACAATTAATAATTGGTTATCTGATTAGCCATACTATAAGACATTAGTTAATGTTATTGTTATGGGATGGCATGAGTTGTTAATTTACCCATCAATGAAGCGCTCTTGGGGGAAGGGACATAAAACTAGCCTTATGTGCACACCACAGGCCAGACTGAAGAGGTCGTGACCATATGTTAGATGTGGGAATGCACTTAACCCATAAGGATAATTTTGAATTGTTTAGAGACTTCATTTTAAGATGTTTTGAAATAGCATTAATAACACTTTTATGCACTGCTAAACAAATCCAAATCACATTATTACAAGGTACGTGTTCTTATGGGACTTCTACTATCATTCGGATCTTATTTCATGTGGACACTGTATTATAAAGTATTGTTCAATGTTCTTAACGATATGACTCCATGTGGTCATTTGAATCATTGAATAATGCGCCCCTGGGGACATAAAGTAGCCCCTCGTACGCATACCACGTGGACTCTAAGTTGAGGACCAATGGGGAGCTAGTGTGGGAAAGCACCACTCCATGGAGAGGACAACCTTGGAAGAAAGGGGAGATGGAGACTACATTTAAACTAGGGTGTTCTAAAGAAACATTGACAATACTTTATTATACATGGCAATATGCAAGCAAACATTAGATCGTACTCTCTAATTCAGGGTTATAATATAGGGTATTAGTTACATTAGTATTCACAGCATCATGGGTAACTACCATCATTATTTCATTTTCCTGGTTTCCATTGGAACAACCTTTCGCATACTTCATAGCCGCTGGAACACATCTGATACATATGCCAATTATTAGGATGACCACCAACACTAGGATCAGGAGTTTCCCTATACTCGCAATCAGTCCTTGGACCCACTCTCCTAGACCCGAGAACCATTTCATAGGGTTCAACCAGGAGAACCACTCTTCGACCTGTTCCTCCACTTCAGCGATTGAAGCATTATGGTTCTTCCGAAATTCCCATTTCAACTGCAGAATTTCATCCATTTTCCGGTCTATCACCTCCTTGGGGTCACTAGTGCTATTGGTGATATAAGTACAACATTTAACACCAAACTGGGTGGCTAGGGTTACGCAATACCCTCCAGTGACAGCAGTTAAATAATTCAGCACTAAACGATGTTGGACCAGCTCTTTCTTGTACACTTGCAACTCCTTACCAGTGTACCTAAAGGTGTCATCATATAGCTCGGTGATATTATCTATTAATTTTGCGAGATCTTGAATATACCTAAAATTTAGAGATCCCCGAGCAATCCTGGTGGGATCAAGTGCAACTAAAATCTGGAAGCCAGTCGTCTCACTTATCATTTGAGTGGCTTTATGCACATCACCAGGAATCATGTTTCTCTTATTTCTGTGTTCATAATGCGTATGAAGGTATGGAGAAGGTATGTTCCTATGGACATCAATCATTTCATTATGTGCAAGAGTCATGACTTCAGGGAGTACCTTTCCCAAATAGCATAGTCCACTGGAACTTGGAGAGAGCCATTTATACGCTTTTCTACCACAAATATAATATACATCATCTGGGAGGATGAATGGGATGGAATGTTTCATGATACCGGTACACATCTTTTCTATGAATGATCCCATCCCTATCTCCTCCATTTGGCTAATACAAGTATCAGGTTGTATGATCTTCGCACAGTACCCGGGTGGTACTCTTCCAACCATCACTTTAACATTACTCCGCGTATACCTGTACCTATAGAATTTCCCACTTGTAACAATGTTGTAAAAAAGTGCTGAGTCTATAGATACATTATCGGCTCTCAGTGAGAAGGTCATTGTCTGATTAATTCCTGTGACTTCCCAATTCCCAGGTTTGTTGGGATTGGTGAAGTTGAAACATAACAGGGATTTATCTACTTGATATTGGTGGAGCTTCAAATTAGGGGAATCGGATATGTTAAATTTTCTGTCCACCGGTTTGCCTCCCTGTAAGTCAATGACTTCAGAGACCTTTAAGGGGAATGGGACTAACCCTACATTATGCTGTCCTTGAGGAACCTGGGATCATACCCAACATTCGGTTTGGTTCAAAACCTTGCCTACTAGGGAATGGTAGTCCTCTAACGGATGCTCGCCCAAGTATAAATTACTCTGGGTCTGACATTGTAGGATGCATTTATCATTGACTACAGGCCCACAATTTGTGCATATACAATACTCTTCAGACAATAAACCTTCACACTGCCTCCGAGATTCCAAGAGAGCAGATCTTTTAACCATTACAGTGCTAATATTGGTCAGGTACTGTCCTTGTTTTTGCAGCTCTTTCTCTCCCAGCTCCACTCCACTGACACCACTACCGATCTCTCTCTCCATCCTCCGACCACCAGCACAGAACCAGGACATCCCGAGACACAACAGTATGATATGAACTCTGGGAGGATACACAAAAGCAGTTACAACCTGAAACCCCATCACCATACCAGGTCTTACCAGCCTTGTTCAAGTGCTACTGATACAATTAGTAGCTTTCATGGAACAGGCTTGCAATTGACAGGTCCAGGTTCTCTGTCTCTCCCCTGGTCTGGTTCTCCTCATGATTTTTGACCTTCCGACAATGGCTGGAATGGACCCAGGTGTCTCTCTCAGCTACTTTCACGGATGTTGTACTTGTCAGTAGCACTTGGTATGGTCCTTCCCAACGGTCAGTCAAACAACCTGAATGTAAAAAGTTTCGGATCATAACATACTCTCCAGGTTCAACATCATGACAGTTCATTTCAGGCATATCAGGTGATAACAGTTTTAGTTTCTGCTGCTGCTGTTGGAGCTGCTTACTCATCCCTATAAGGTACCTCACAGTAACCTCGTTGTTACTTTTCAAATCTTCCTGAGGACTTATAATTAAATGAGGTTGCCTCCCGAACAGTATTTCGAATGGGGAAAGATTAAGAGGGGATCTAGGGGTGGTCCTGATACTATGGAGCACAAGAGGCAGAGCTTCTGGCCATCCCAAACCAATTTCAGCCATGATTTTACTCAGCTTGTTTTTAATAGTACCATTTACCCTCTCCACCTTGGCACTGGCCTGCGGTCGATATGGGGTGTGAAGCTTACTATTAATACCCATCAACTTACACATACATTGAAAAACATCTCCGGTAAAATGGGTACCCCTATCACTTTCAATTACTCTAGGGATACCATACCTACATACAAACTCCTGAACTATTTTCTTTGCCGTGAATGCAGCAGTGTTGGTAGCAGCTGGGTATGCCTCTACCCAATTAGAGAATACGTCTATGCAAACCAAAACATACTTCAAGTTCCTGCAGGGTGGTAACTGGATGAAGTCAATTTGTATGACCTGGAAAGGGCTGTCTGCTGGAGGGATGTGAGATGGTTCGGTGGGTACAGTTTTTCCTATATTCTTCCTTAAGCAGGTCAAACAGGACATTGCCCTCTTCTCTGCTTGTGAAGAAAAGCCAGGCGCATACCAGTATGCCTTCACTAACTTACACATACCCTGCTTACCCAGATGGGTCAGACCATGTGCTGCTTCTGCTAAGCTTGGGTAGTATGCCTTAGGAGCTACTGGCTTCCCTTTTCCATTTCTCCAGAGCCCAGAGGACTCTTGCTCACATCCCTTGAATCTCCAGCTTGCCTTTTCCTGATGGGTACACAGACCTTGCATTTCAACTTGTTTCTGCATGTCAACCGTTTCAAATACCAACACTTTATCCATTTGATTAAGTTTTAAACCTGCTGCCCATTTGGCAGCTTCATCAGCCCTGTTGTTACCCAATGATACTGGATCATCTTCGCAGGTGTGGGCTTTACACTTAATGACAGCTACTGTCTTGGGTAGCTGTATTGCCATCAACAGTCGTTTTATGTGATGTGCATGTGTGATTGGTGTGCCTGCTGCCGTTAGAAAATTTCTTAGACGCCATAGGGCCCCAAAATCGTGCACCACCCCAAAAGCGTACCTGGAGTCTGTGTAAATATTGGCCGTTTTTCCTTCGGCCAACTCACACGCTCTCCTTAGTGCCACGGGTTCCGCCACCTGCGCTGAATGGGGTGGACCGAGTGGTTCGGCCACTATAACATCCTTGTCATCAACCACAGCATAACCTGTACGTAACTCACCTGTATCAGTCTGTCTATGGCAACTCCCATCCGTGTAAAATGTTAAGTCTGCATTTTCTAACGGTGTGTCATGAATGTCAGGCCTAGCTGTAAAATTTTGATTTAAATACTCCATACAGTCATGCCTATTAATTCCTGTACCAAACTCACCTTCTACCACTGGTAACGATTCACCTTTACCTTCCACCCTTGTGCATAATGAGGCACACTTGGTAAATATGTAGCAGGGTTTAAAGTATTACACCTCTTTATAGTAATGTTGGTCGGTGCAATTAACGCTAGTTCCCATTTAGTGAACCTAGCGGAGGAAACGTGTCTGGTCTGGGCCGAATTTAACAGGGCAGAAACAGCATGTGGTGTATGTACAGTCATGTCATGGCCTAACACTACATCCTCACTCTTTTCCACTAAAAGTGCGGTTGCAGCTACGCTCCTTAAACACGTTGGGAGTGCTCTTGCCACAGCGTCCAACTGGGCACTGTAGTATGCTACTGGTCTATTGGCATCACCATGTTTTTGTGTGAGAACTCCTGCCGCACAACCAGCAGCCTCCGTACAAAATAAATCAAAGGGTTTCCCATAGTCTGGAATCCCCAATGCAGGTGCTCTTATCAGACTGTCCTTAAGATTAAGGAAGGCTTGCTCTGACTCTTCAGAGTGCAAGACACGGTCTGGTTTTGTGGAAAATACTAACTCCTGCAGTGGTAAAGCCAGAATGGAAAAACCAGGTATCCATGACCTGCAATACCCACACATGCCCAAGAAGGTACGGATCTGGTGCTGGTTCTGCGGTAGTGTCATGATCTGTATGGCGTGGATTCTGTCCACTGTCAGATGTCGGAGGCCTTGGGTAAGACAGTGTCCCAAGTATTTAACCCTGGTCTGGCATGGCTGTAACTTGTCCTTAGCAACCTTATGCCCTGTGTGTGAGAGGTGAAGCAACAAAAGTTTAGTATCATTTAAACATGACATAAATGAATCAGAGCATAACAACAAATTGTCTACATATTGGATTAGTACCGATCCATTGGCAGGTTGAAAAGACTGTAAACAATCATGTAAGGCCTGGGAGAAGATACTGGGGCTGTCAATGAAGCCCTGGGGTAGTCGTATCCATGTGTACTGTACGCCTTTGTATGTGAAGGCAAATAGGTATTGGCAATCAGGATGAAGGGGGACGGAGAAGAAAGCGGAGCATAAATCTATTACCGTGAAATGGGTTGCGGTTGATGGGATTTGCATAAGGATGACAGCTGGGTTAGGCACTACGGGAAATTGACTTTCTACCACCTTATTAACCCCTCTAAGGTCCTGTACCAGCCTGTACACCCTCCCACCACTCTTTTTCACAGGGAAGATGGGACTGTTGGCTACACTGGCTGTACGGACTAAAATTCCCTGTTGTAGTAAACGCTCAATTATGGGGTGAAGCCCTAACTCCACGTCTGGCTTTAATGGGTATTGGGGAATTTTAGGAGCGTGTCTACCGTTTTTCAGGTTTACCATGACGGGAGCTACATTTGCCATTAACCCAGTGTCCTGTCCATCCTTAGTCCAAAGGAAACTAGGTATTTGTTCTAACATTTCATCTACCTGAGCTGAACCCTTGTCTGATGTTATGGTGTGCAGCATTAACCTTTGGGGAGTGTCTAGCACATCCCTTACCTCGTGTGCAAACCTTCCTGGGACATCCATAAATATCCCGTCAGGGGTACAATAGATAATACATCCCATTTTGCACAATAAATCTCTTCCCAGGAGATTAGTAGGGGCTGTTGCTGCCAGGAGGAAAGAATGCCTGGCATGCAAAGGCCCAATGGTAACCTCCGTGGGTTTGGTTAAAGGGTAATGCTGTACGCTACCTGTTACACCCATTGCTGGTACTGTCTGGTTTGTTATCTGTAGATTTTCAAGAGATTTTAAAACAGACCTGGTCGCCCCTGTGGTCTACTAGGAAGGAACGTTCAGTACCAGCTACATTAACCTTTATTACCGGCTCTTCCCTAGTACCTCCCGTTATCCTGACTGCCTGCAGACTACAGGTATGACCTAACCCCTATAGTTGGCTATCTTCCCCCAGCAAGGCATTTGCAGCAACTATGTGGGCAGGGTTTATCTGGTAGTTCTTATGGTTACGAGATGCATCAATACGTTGCTGCATGTGGGGTTCCTGAATTATGACTCTACAGTCCTTCCTAAAGTGTCCTACTTGGTTACAGTTAAAACATTTCTTAGCTGATCTGTTGGGGAAATTTTGTTGAAGTCCGGGAGGAGGGGATTTTGAGTGTGGGTATGATGGTTTTGAGTGTGTGTGAAGAGTGTGTTGTGGTCCGGTGTGGTATGTGTGAGGGAATTGTATGGGTTGGGCCTGCGCAGGATGGTAGGTGTTTAAGACTTGTAACTGTGCAGGTGGATATGTGTCTGTTGGCTGTAAGTGCATATCTTCTAGAGCTCGAATGCTAACAGCCATCAATTTCTCGCTCTGAGCTTCACATTTCCTGGTGATATTTTTGTCGTGGTCTATTGCAGTTTCCCTGAGCACGTCAACTGTTATCCCTCTCCAACCAGGGTGTGAGGTCTGAACTCTGTCTTTCAAACTGTCTTTTAGACCGTCCATTAGAACAGTGATGACCATTCCCCGGTAGTGCGTGCTATCCTTAATGTTTTCGATCCCAGTGTACTGAGTGATCGTCTGCAGCCCACGATTAAAGTAATCTTCTGCAGGTTCACTTTCCTTTTGTTTAATGGAGAAGATTTTACTCCAATTAACAACTAACGGGAAAAATATGGCTAGTTGGGCAACTATATGGGCAATGCAATCCTGATTTCCTTGATCAGTTAAAGGGATGTCTGCATCCAGAGTACATGCTGTGATAAACTTTTTCACATCTGTACCTTCTGGGAGACATGCTCTTAACACCACTCGCCAATCCTTGTTGGTTGGCTCATGGGCATTGCCTAGATCCTTTATGAAACGCTGACATTTTGCGAGATGTTTCTTGGGGTCAGGAAATTCAGAAATAATGGAATGTAGTTCCGCCCGTGTCCAAGGACAGTGCATCGCTACTTCCCTTGTGGGTACGACACCATTCGCATCTGCGTTCCCATTAGGGACAATAATTGTCCTTACAGGGTGGATGCCTCCCACCTCTATACCTTTAAGCCTATTACTGCAGCGAACGGTATTAGTAACCTTCGCTATTGAAGCAGTTGGTTCTAATACTTCCTGCATCCTTATTAAAGGAGCCTCCCCCACCATGGGTTCTACTAGGGCCTCCCCCCCATGAGCTAAGGATCCCTCCCCCCCTCTTGATGCCATAGGGGCAGCTACTTGTACTTGCTGGGAAGGGACATTTAATAACTGCACAGCATGGGATACAGCAGACATTGCTACAGGATCACTTTCTGCATCATAGATATTTTCCAAATATTCACTCAGGACCGGGTACAACTTACTTGGTTCAGTTACAACATTTTTATAGTTTTTGTTATGTGGTAATGTATCATCACCGCCCACCACATAAGGTGGCGGGGGTGCGCAAGCGCGATTCGCAATACCTTTGGCAATGCTACCGTGCCGCAAGTTTGCATTTCCCTGTGATGCGTACGCTACGCTGTGTAGCGTTGCGTGCGCATCACCCCTAGGCATGCACGTGGCTCCACGTGGTGCCCCATGTACGCCATTAACCCATGTGTGACTCTCATTCAGCCAGAGTTTCAAAGAATCATCATACTCCACTCTTTTCTTTAGGGATTTCCCTCTACATATGTGATCCCTAAGGTTATTTAAAATCTCCATATTAAAGCTTCCAATCTTTGGGAAAGGTTTCTCACTCTTACCCGTCATCTTAACCCACACAGTACAGTGCGTAGTTGCGTACGCACCATATTTAGTGTACATTATATGAAGAGCCGACCCGGTCGGACCTTGCATACACAGCGCATCATCTACCATCCCTGTTGACTGTTTTGCGCCCATTTTGCAAAAAAAACAACAACAATGATGAGACCGGTGGAAGAATTAACCGATAGGCTGCCTCCACACACCTATTCTACAGTTAGCTAATATCTAAAAATAGGGAACACAGCAATACCTACTAAGGCAAGCACAGTACCACCTATAATAGGGAACACAGGAGTTATCTAGCTATAGATAAAACCACAGTAACCACCTATTGTCCTTTTGTCCCCGCAACCAGCCTCAGTCAGAGATGCCACACTCATATGGTCCGGTCGCAACACTCAAAGGCCCTAACTGACCGATGAATATTACAACTACACTGGAAGCTATATTTTATCGTTAACTCTCTTTAACGATAGGAAACCAGGAGGATCCCCTCTGCCAGTATACCTGTTATGTATACCCTATATTTATTACCTAAAATAGGGACCACGAAGGCACAACCTATTTAACAATCTCAATCATACACCTTACACACTTCTATATTGTGGCCAAATTACAAAAATAAAAAAAATACCTTTCTTTTGATTAACAGCCTTTTGGAGATTACAGCCCTATCAATATGACATATTTCAGTCTTGATGATTTATTTGAATTCTAACAGAAATGCTAGTCACATGCTTCACTTGCTATTGTGCGTTTGGTTACAAACAATTAGATGTAATCACTACACATGGCAGGAAGTGGCCGTACATCCGGTCGCACGCACTATGCTGCGTCTGTTTGCACGTGGTGTACACTAAAACCTTTGTGGCGTTATTGTGCGATCGGTTGCGCATGCAATGCGCGGCCGTTCTACAACAACGTGGGCAAGCACAAAACTCTCTCCACTATCCCAGATTCTAATCAGCCCTCTCTGAATTCGCAAACTGCGAGTCTCCGTCTCTGAACAAAAATAGGAACGCAGGAAAAAAATCTGCGGGCGCCTTTCCAGTCTTTTGTTCCAAGACGAGGGGAGCAGTTCAAAAACACAGTGATGGGTGATATCCCGGACGAGCCCCCATTTATTGATACCGTTTGAACAGCATCGATATTAGAGAGATTTGATTGCACAGACCAGATTGCCCATACCTCCCATTTCAATATAAAATAACTTTGTCACACAGAAACAGTTTGCGGTTACAACACACAAAGGTACTATATTGTAAAAAGGGTATAATCAGCCTTAATCTATACAATGCAGCTATATACAGGATAAAGACAAAGATACAATTACCAACACTTCGCTATGCGGTCTGGATCCTAGACTAATCAGCTGTCCATCAGGATTGCTGTGTGTTTCTTTAGGGTCAGGCAGGGAGGAAGGTAGCAAAGGAAAAGGGAAGGGATCCAGACTGCATGGCAATTTATAGGTGTACAATTACCTTTGAACATAAGCTGAATACTCAGAGGGGTTCCCTATTGGCCCTTTATTACTGAGTCACAATGGTTGTTGCTATTCATTTGTTAGTAAATGGTTGACGTCACTGGAGGTTGAACTTGTTAAAGAAATCCCTTTGTACTAACATTTGGCATGCAAATCTACAGGGGAGGTGTACAGTGATTTATACAGTATAGAGTATAATTCTTGGCAGGTCTTCATAACTCGATAGTGATCCCTTCCATATTCATTCTGTTGATTTCATATTCCTGTTGAGACAGAGGGAAATCGGTAGATACTACTCATGACCCATTTATCTTATTCCTAATCCCAGATATCATATAACTGCTATTTAACATGTAACATTCACTGTATACCTTTAAAACACATAGCATTGTGCGTATCTCAGTCAGTTTAGGGTTAAATGGGATATAAGTTTATTGTAAGGAAAGGCTGCTGTCCGTCAGGGTAAGGTTTCCGACAATAATACTTAAAAGCTGGCTATGCGATTGAAACGCAAAACAGTATTTAAACAGTATTGCTGTACTAACTTTATGTGTTTATGTAATGTAAAAATGGCGCTTAACTGTTGTGAGCACAGAAGCATGGCTCGCCATTCACAATATGACGAGTTGCGGGGGCATGGGATGCGTGTGCATGTATAGCGAGCATGTGCAATTGCGCGTGCGCAAGTGCGTGCGCAAATGCGGCGGGAGCCTGTGTTCGCATAAGATGGCCGTGGACGATCAAATCGTCCAATGGATGTCGTGTTGCGATTCGTGCGCAATTAAGCGATCGCAACCAATTTATACGGTTTCGACACCTTTCTGAAAGGCTCAAAGACGACCTAGCTTCCCGTGACCTTCCAACCAGTTTGGATGGGTTAATCTCTCTCTGCAACAAGGTGGATCTCCGTCACAGGGAGCGTGCCTTGGAAAGAGGCAGATTTGATCGTGGAAGGCCACATCCAGTTTCCCGCTTACCCTCTCCTCCTCTGGGCGAAGAACCCATGCAGGTCCACCACTCTCATTTATCGGCTGAGGAGCGGCAGAAAAGGCAGAGGCAGAACCTCTGTATGTACTGCGGATCTCCTCAACATTTAGTTAAAACTTGTCCCATTCGTCCGGGAAACGCCTCCTCCTAACTTATGAAAGAGAGGTTAAGTTAGGAGTTGCCATTGAATCACAAAGGAAGAATGTAGAAGGTGATATCTGCCAACAATTGCGCTACAAAGGCTGCTAAAGGGTAAATCTCCTTGGTGTTATCCTCACCAAAATTACATTAACACAAACAAAAATCCGGAGAATACCACTCTGCGCTGATTATTTGTCAAATTGATTATTTGGTGAAAAAAACAGATATGCCAGGATCTAAAATGGCCACTGAAGATTCTTTTATATAGGCCAAATGTCAACATATCGATTTGCCAAATTTTAAGAAAAAGAGATATCTGGTTATTTCAAAAAGCAATAATTGTTGTATTGTTCATCTAAGGTTTTTTAAAATAATTGGGTAGGTAACTGTGAAGTGCATGTAACGGGAATAGTACCGGAATAACATCCGGGTTAGAGTTCAATGCACAACACTATTTTTTGTCCCCTATTAATAAATCTATGGAAGGGGAACCCTGGTATGGAAACATCGCGGGGACATCTTTCTCGGCCCGCCCAGATGCGGGACCGGAAGATGATGTCCGTCACGTTACGGATGTGTAGCCGAAGTCCCCCATTGAGGCAGTGCCAGGGGGGAACTCTGGTGTAGAAGCATCGCGGGGACGCATTTTGTGTCCGAACCGGATGCAGATGCGGGACCGGATGGTGATGCCCTTGGGGCAACGCAGGCTACACGGAGGTATAGGATCAGATTAATGGCAGGAGGAACCATTATGGTTAAGTTTTGTGGGGACATATTTATTGGCCGAACCGGAAGTAATAGCCGGAAATTTATGTATATAACTTTATTTACAAATAAAGACTATAAAATCTATGTTTTTTATGTTATTAAAGAAACGATGGCATGGTCATTTGTTCAGGAAGATATTTTTTATGTTAGAGAGTTTTTTATGCAATATTTGTAAACATGTGTATTTTGTAAGTGAGGATGGCTCCTCCCAGTAATTAGGTGCATTTTATCCCACTGGGTATAAATACCCATGGGAAGAGTGGCAGACATCCAAGCCTTGAGGAAGATCAGAGTACTGATCGAAACGCGTTGGCGGTATTGGTGTTGAACAGCTATCCTGACCAGACCAGAGGAGGACGGTGCCATTTCCATCGAATATTTGGGTGCATTACTGCGGGCAGTGAGATCACTCTTATACGCACAAAAAACCACTGTATTCTGGTAGGAAGCCATCTTCACCTTTTGTGGATATTTCAGCTGTGAAGCATTGTTGTATTTTTAAAGTTATTTGGAACTCCTTCATTTGGATATATCCAATTAAAACACTTTTATTTTTTTGGAAATTTTGTCTCTTTGGTTTTTAAATGTGCCTTTTTTTCCATTTTAATATGGACATATGGAGAGCATATACCTGAATGGACTATATATGTATTAATTTGGGGTAGATCATATACACCCCTATATGTGAATTATTGTGTACTCAAGTGAATTCTTATACGTCTGCACTAGATTGTTTTCTATGTTTTATGTTCCCACATATTCATCAACATTGGAACATACATCCCACACCTATCATATAAAGTGTCCAATATAAAAAGGATTTGAGGTCCCAAGATCAGGACTTCATATTGAAGATAAGTAAATTCTATATCTTGGGTATTCTCCGGATTTTTGTTTGAATCACAAAGGAAGTCTGATTCCACCATCCAGGCTCATTTAAAGTGTCCTCGAGGTTCCAAAGCTGTATTAGCTCTCCTGGATTCCGGAGCGGCAGAGAACTTTGTCACTACTGACTTTGTCCAGAAGCATCAAATCCCCATGGAAGCGTTGCCTCGAGTCATCACTTTAACCGCCATCGATGGTAGTCGCATTTCTAGTGGAACCATCACCCATCGTACAACACCACTTAAACTTACCATTGGGGTGCTACATTCCGAACAACTATCCTTCCTAGTGATTCCCAAAGCCTCTCATTCTTTAGTCCTTGGATTACCCTGGCTACAGAGACATTCACCACAAATCGATTGGACCACCATGCAAATAACCTCCTGGGGTTCCAATTGCTTCAAAGGCTGCCTTCAGCGGGTAATACCTATCAGATCTTCCGTTGTACGGGATTCTACAGACCTGCCCAAAGCCTACGATGGGTTTCAGGACGTCTTTAGCAAACAGAGCGCAGACCTGTTACCTCCCCATCGTGATTGGGACTGTCCCATAGATCTGATTCCCGGGAAGAATCCTCCTAGAGGCCGAACCTACCCTTTATCTCTCCCTGAGACTCAGGCCATGTCGGAGTACATTATGGAAAACTTAAGTAAAGGCTTCATTCGACCTTCCACGTCTCCAGCAGGGACTGGATTTTTCTTCGTAAAAAAGAAAGATGGTGGCTTGCACCCATGTATTGACTACCGGGGTCTTAATGAAATAACTATTAAGAATCGCTACCCTCTTCCTCTCATTACAGAGTTATTTGATAGAGTCAAGGGAGCCACAGTTTTTTCCAAACTCGACCTAATAGGAGCCTATAATTTAATTCGTATCCGTCCAGGCGATGAATGGAAAACGGCCTTCAACACCAGGGATGGGCACTACGAGTATCTCGTTATGCCCTTCGGCCTCTGTAATGCTCCGGCCGTCTTCCAGTTTTTCATCAATGAAATCTTCCGGGACCTCTTGTACAAGTGTGTGGTCGTTTACTTAGACGACATTTTGATTTTTTCTCAAGACCTCCAAACTCATCGAGACCAGGTCAAACAAGTCCTTCTGAGGTTGCGGTCCAATCAACTGTTTTGCAAATTAGAGAAGTGTCTGTTTGAGGTCTCAAGTGTACCATTCCTGGGATACATCATCTCCGGAACAGGCCTTCAAATGGATTCGTCAAAACTACAAGCCATTCTCGATTGGTCTCTTCCTTCTTCCTTAAAATCCATACAAAGATTCCTAGGATTTGCCAACTATTATCGCAAGTTTGTAAAAGGTTTCTCGACTCTGGTAGCTCCGATTACAGCCCTCACCCGCAAGGGAGCAGATCCAACTATATGGCCCGTCGAAGCTACCTCTGCATTTCAACTTCTTAAGCAAGCCTTCATCTCCGCTCCTATCTTAAAGCAACCAGACTCCACCCGGCCCTTTATCCTGGAGGTGGACGCATCCTCTGAAGGTGTCGGTGCAGTGCTCTCCCAGCGATTTAAAGATGAAAAACTTCATCCCTGTGGTTTCTTTTCCCAGAAGTTTTTGCCTGCAGAAATGAACTACACCATTGGAGATCAAGAGTTACTCGCCATGAAACTAGCCCTCGAAGAATGGCGATATCTTCTAGAAGGAGCTCATTACCCCATTACCATTTTTACTGACCATAAGAACCTCCTTTATCTTAAATCTGCAAATTGCTTGAACCCTCGTCAAGCCCGGTGGGCAATGTTTTTCTCCAGATTTAACTTCAAAGTCTCCTATCGCCCCGGTTCACATAACCTCAAAGCCGACGCACTCTCCCATTCCATGACGAGCGACCCAGATCTACCCATGGAACAGCCCCAACATCTGGGAAAAGGTTCGTTCCTCTCTGACTAAAACGTCAGCCCGGTATAAGAGATTTGCTGACCGCCAAAGACGAGCGGTTCCAAATTTCCAACCTGGGGATATGGTCTGGCTCTCTACCCGAAACCTAAGACTCCGAGTACCCTCGATGAAATTTGCTCCGCGATTAATTGGTCCATTCCCAATCATCAAAGTCTTGAATCCTGTGGCTTACAAGTTAAAGCTTCCTCCATTTCTTCGCATTCCAAGTTCTTTCCATATTTCTCTTTTAAAACCACTAGTCTTAAACCGATTTCAGAAGGTCCTGCCTAAAGCTTCTAGTGTTCAAACACAGCAGGGAGAGGCGTTCGAAGTTGACAGAATCTTAGATTCCCGTTGTCGATACAACCGTCTTCAATACCTCATCGACTGGAAGAATTATGGTCCGGAGGAACGAATCTGGATAAATGCCTCCGATGTCCATGCACCCCGTCTGATCAAAGCGTTCCATATGAAATTTCCTCATAAACCAAGGACGTGTCCGGTGGCCACTCTTGAAGAAGGGGGTACTGTCACACGCCGGCCTGGAGACCCCAGAATCAGACCCCGTCGCTTACCTGTGCGGGTGCTGACCCGCGCTGTCTTCCGGCTCCCGCGCTGTACGCTCCTTCCTCTTCTCCCAAGGCAGTCTCCGCTGTTGTCCTCTGGAGGGTCCCGCTGCTATGCTGCTCCCACGCCGGCTCCTGCTGACCGCTGGTCCCTGCTGACTACCTCCAGGAAGCGCTGTCCTCCGGTCCATGGGCGCGGCCATCTTGGATTGCCCATGTGACCCCACTACCACCAATGAGGAGCCTTCTCCTTCTCTCTCAGCCTGTCAGCTCCCAGTGTCCACTATAAAAGGATCCCCAATGCTCACACAAGTTGCCAGTGCAACTAGTTTCTTAGTTTAGCTAAGCAAGCCTTCCCACTGCGCTCCAGCCACTCCACGTAGCCACTCAGCTACCAACGTCTACCCACGGCTATCCAGCTGCTCCACATAGCCACTCAGCTACCAACGTCTACCCATGGCTATCCAGCCGCTCCACGTAGCCACTCAGCTACCAACGTCTACCCACGGCTATCCAGCCGCTCCACGTAGCCACTCAGCTACCAACGTCTACCCTCAGCTATCCAGCCGCTCCACGTAGCCACTCAGCTACCAACGTCTACCCACGGCAATCCAGCCGCTCCACGTAGCCACTCAGCTACCAACGTCTACCCACGGCTATCCAGCCGCTCCACGTAGCCACTCAGCTACCAACGTCTACCCACGGCTATCCAGCCGCTCCACGTAGCCACTCAGCTACCAACATCTACCCTCAGCTATCCAGCCGCTCCACGTAGCCACTCAGCTACCAACGTCTACCCACGGCAATCCAGCCGCTCCACGTAGCCACTCAGCTACCAATGTCTACCCACGGCTATCCAGCCGCTCCACGTAGTCACTCAGCTACCAACGTCTACCCACGGCTATCCAGCCACTCCACATAGTCACTCAGCTACCAACGTCTACCCACGGCTATCCAGTCGCTCCATGTAGCCACTCAGCTACCAACGTCTACCCACGGCTATCCAGCCGCTCCACGTAGCCACTCAGCTACCAACGTCTACCCACGGCTATCCAGCCGCTCCACGTAGCCACTCAGCTACCAACGTCTACCCACGGCTATCCAGCCGCTCCACGTAGCCACTCAGCTACCAACATCTACCCACGGCTATCCAGCCGCCCCACGTAGCCACTCAGCTACCAACGTCTACCCACGGCTATCCAGCCGCTCCACGTAGCCACTCAGCTACCAGTGTCTACCCTCGGCTATCCAGCCGCTCCACATAGCCACTCAGCTACCAATGTCTACCCTCGGCTATCCAGCCGCTCCACGTAGCCACTCAGATACCAACGTCTACCCACGGCTATCCAGTCGCTCCACGTAGCTTCCTAGCTACCACGTTACTGCCGCATTCCTCAAACTCCTGTCAGTTCGCTGCACCCTCTCATGTGGAGAAACTTCATTAAGCCAAGTCTCCTCCAGCGAGCGTCTGCGCCAAGTAATACAGATCCAAGGCCCAGTCCGGGAACACAGCTCCTGAATTTCACGTTTGTGACACTTGGAATGGGACTGGATATATAATACTGAAGGAATGGTCAAAATCGAATTGGGACCAATGATGCTAGAGTGAGAGCTGGATCGGTGTGAGACTAATGTTGATGAATTGAAGAACTTAATGTATTTGAATCCGATGTTGATGAATTGATTAACTTGATTGGTTTAGAGCCGATGTTGAAGAATTGAAAAACATAATTGATATGAGTCCGATGTTGATGAATTGATGAACTTGATTTGTTGGGACCGATGTTGATGAATTTAAAAACTTATTTGATAAGAGTCCTATGTTGATAAATTGATGAACTTGAACGCTTGGGACTGATGTTGATGAATTGAAGAACTTATTTGATATGACTCCAATGTTTGAGGCAACGGATGGTGCATATGGTTGGAGGTCTCAATGGTAACACCAGACTGGTGTGCAAGATGGTACAGTAGGCTTGTTTACCAAATTTAAAAACTTGATATAATGGTCTGGGGCCATTCAGATACAGAGCACCTGGGAGTTTAGCACAGAGCTGTAACTTCAGCAAGAAGCGACATTGTACTGGCAACAGAGGCCAGTCAGGAAATGAAAGTTATGAAGCAGCACAGACAGACCACAGCACCATCCGGGAGCAATGTGCAGTGTGAGTGGACCTCTGTGCTATACAGGAGTGATGCACATTGCGAGCAGATCTCAGCGCTAGCCTGGACAGACACCAGAGTTGTAAGAAAGTGGTATTTAAGGGACAGAGTGTGAAAGCAACCCCACCTTCATTGGTGGCCCCAGGACACCTTTTAGGCTTACGTGAAAACTTGGCATGGAACCCTCGGATCAACTGAGGAGCATGGACATCAGAGCCAAAAGTCCAGGAGTGTTCTTCTGGGCAATAGCTCTTCCAGTCGATCAAGTATTGGAAATGTCCATAATGGATTCTTGAGTCCTGAATCTTTGCCATTTTGTACTCGTCTACACGATGAGTGTGGACTTTGGGTGTCTTTGGAAGTGTTGAATGAAACCGATTGAGTATGAGTGGTTTCAATAAAGAAATATGGAAGGAATTTGGTATCCTCAGGAATGGAGGTAGCTTGAGTTTGAATGAAACTGGGTTGATAACAAGCTCAATGGTGAATGGCCCAATGTAGCGGGTGCAAATTTTATGGATGGAACTCTCAACCACAGGTTTTGTGTAGAGAACAAAACTCGATCTCCTTGCTTGAGACTGGGGACTGCTCTCCTCTTCCTGTCAGTGAACTTCTTATACTGCTCAGAAGCCTTCACAGGGGGGGAGCGGACCTCATTCTAAATCTTTGAAAAATGCTGCAAGGTGCGGTCAGCAGCTGGGACCTGTGAGGCAGGAAGAGGCTGAAATTCAGGTACTCGAAGGTGGAGGCCATAAGTGGCATTATAGGGCGTGGAACCAGATGAAGAATGGTACTGATTGTTGTAACAAAATTCTGCCCAAGGAAGCAGTTCAGCCCAGTTGTCCTGAGAGGAGGATACGTGTCACGCTAGGAGGTGGTTTTCTGGAAGCTGAGGCCTGAGGCTGTGGGAGGAAATGGTGGCGAGGGGCCTGAATGTACGACCTCCGCATCCACGGGTCTTGGTCGTTGGTGAGACCTAGTCAAAGGTGCAGAATCTAACCCACGAGATGGTGTTCGCCAGTGACCCCACCAATCGGGATATGGGCTTGAGCTGCACCTCGTAAGCAGGTCGCGGTCCTTTGACTAGGTGACCAAAGCCTGCGGGAAAAAGGAGAGACGAACACTCGTGGCCCAAAGGGTCGGTGCCAGTAAGGGGCACATAGGGACACTGTACTTGAGGTACAAGGAAGTGTGCACTGCGGACACACTCTACCGGGTTGCCGGTCAGAAAGAGTGCACCACGGTGCAATACTGTAACACGTAGGTAGAGACCACAGAGTCCAGTAACGAGGTGGGTAGTAGTACTGGAGCCAGCCAGAGATTATAACGCTGGAGATTTTGGTACGTATAACTACACTCAGGCTGTGATGGTAAAGCACTGGTGAAATGGATAGTATACTGCACACAGGCGGCGGTGGTAACGCACTGGTGGAATGGATATATACTGCACACAGGCGAGGTGGTAATGCACTGATGAGATGAATGATATAGCTGCACACAGGCTGGGGTGGTAAAGCACTGGTGAGATGAATGATATAGCTGCACACAGGCTGAGGTGGTAAAGCACTGATGATATAGCTGCACACAGGCTGAGTTGGTTAAGCACTGGTGAAATGGATGATATAGCTGCACACAGGCTGAGGTGGTAAAGCACTGGTGAGATGGACGATATAGCTGCACACAGGCTGAGGTGGTGAAGCACTGGTGAGATAAACGATATAGCTGCACACAGGAATAGATCACTGGAAGCAAGGGAACCTGGAATGAGAGACCACTAGTAACACTAGCAGTGACAATGGTTGTTCAGGCAACTACCTGATACACAGGAGCCGGATATATACCCCTGGAAACCCACAGCGACCGGCCAGACTGTCAGGCAAGGAAGGACAGTCAGAAAAGGAAGTGTCATGGTGGCGCCCATGACAGGGACTCCGATCCCTGCACACCAGACCGCTCGAGACACCAGCATCAGGGAGAATGCTCAGCACGTCCCACGTCGCCGCACCAGTCGCCCAACTGCCCAGGAAGTCAGAGGAAGCCGGCGGGACGGTAAGGGACGGCCGATCCCCGGCTGAACTCTGACAACCTTTCGGGTTGACACCAGACACCCACCAGACACCCACCAGGTTTACCAGGAAATCTAATATGGAAGGCTCAAACCATTTGAGGCGCGTGAACGTCTGAGGCTCTGATTTATGCCCTTTCTTCCGGTCCGTACTCTTTCCAGTCAATGAGATATTGGAGGTTGTTAGATTTGGTAAATCGAGAGTCCAAAATCCTCCCTATCTCGAACTCTGTACCTTGAGAAGTTTGCACTTGAGGTAACTTGGGAGCAGAAGTTTGAAAACGATTCAGCACTAGAGGACACAGCAAAGAAATATGAAAGGTATTGGATATTCTTAGTTGAGGAGGGAGTTCCAACTTATACGCGACTGGGTTGATGACCTTGCGAACACGGTAAGGACCAATGAAGCACGGGGCTAGCTTCATACTGGGTACTTTCAATCGTATGTTCCTGGAGGATACCCAGACTTTATCTCCAACTCTCAGCAGTGGAACAGCGACACGTTGCCTATCTGCAAATTTTTTGTAGTTCTTAGACGACTGCTTCAGAGAAGAATGAACCCTCTTCCAAATGGTTGCGAAAGACTCCACCAATTTAGAAACTGCAGGGACCTCTACTGTAGGTAAATTTTGAAAATCTGGGACTCGAGGATGTCTCCCAAACACCGTAAAAAAAGGAGTGGCTTTGGAGGAAGTTTGATATTTGAAGTTGTGTGAAAATTCTGCCCAAGGTAATAGATCCAGCCAGTTATCTTGTGAGGAGGAAACGAAGAGTCTTATGAAAGTCTCCAGCTCTTGGTTAACTATTTCGGTTTGCCCATTAGTTTGTGGATGGTAGGCTGAAGAAAATTTTAACTTGGTTCCACAAGTGCTACATAAGGCTCTCCAAAATTTAGCTATGAATTGAACACCGCGGTCGGAAATGATCTCTTTAGGAAGTCCATGCAACCTGAATATTTCCTTAACAAAGACTCTTGCCAACTGAGGAGCAGAAGGGAGACCCATCAATGGAATAAAGTGTGCCATCTTAGAAAAGCGATCCACCACTGCCCATATGGTATTGTATCCTTGGGAGCATGGTAGTTCAGAGATGAAATCCATGGATATATGGGTCCAAGGAGTATTAGGAATGGACAGGGGAGTCTTCTGCTGGGAGTCTTATGCTGAGTGCATTTTACACATGAAAGAATAAATTCTCGAATATACCCTTTCATTGTGGGCCACCAATAGGAACGCTGAAGGAACTTGTAAGTCTTGAGGATACCAGAATGGCCAGCAAACAGAGAGCTATGAGCCCAAGTTAGTAATTTTCCCCGTAGTTCTGGGGTCACAAAAATTTTCCCTGGGGGAGGAGTCAAAATTTGAGTAGAGGCGAAGACTACAGGATCTAAAATTGGTCGGGAACCTTGATGATCCTCTTCCTGAGTGCTGGACAAGAAAGACCGTGAGAGGGCGTCAGCTTTTCTGTTTAGACTGGCAGGACGAAATTGAAGTTTTAAATTAAATCTTGAAAAGAACGAGTATCAACGGGCCTGTCTAGCATTTAGACGGTGAGCCGTTTGGAGGTAGATGAAGTTTTTATGATCACGGTAACTGGAAAGTTGGCTCCTTCCAACAAATGCCGCCATTCCATTAAAGCTAACCGCATTGCTAGTAGTTCCTGGTCACCAATTCCGTAGTTCTTTTCGACAATGGAAAACTTACGAGAAAAATACCCACAGGGATGGCACTTTCCATCACTTGAGATTTGAGACAGTATTGCCCCCACCCCTACTGAAGAAGCATCTACCTCAACTGTGAACGGTTTGTCCAATTGGGGTTGGCACAGGATAGGTGCAGTGGAGAAGGCTTCTTTTAATTTTTGGAAGGCTTGGATGGCAGTATCTGGCCAGCGAATGGGATTGGCACCCTTCTTTGTGAGATTTGTGATAGGTGACACCAGTGTGGAAAAATTTGGTATAAACCTCCGGTAATAATCTGAAAAACCCAAGAAGCGTTGAGTAGCCTTCAAGGATTTTGGTAACGGCCAGTCAGAAATGGCTTTTAACTTCTCCGGATCCATCTGGAGGGTCTTTCCAGAAATTATGTGCCCTAGGAAGGGTACCGAGGTTTGTTCGAAAAGGCACTTGGATATTTTTCCATAAAGATGATGCTTCCAGAGGCGTGACAAGACTTCGCGGACATGCTGGCGATGATCTTGCAAATTTTTGGAAAAATTAGAATATCATCCAAATAGACTATAACAAAACTGTAGAGGACATCCCTGAAGATCTCGTTCACATAACCCTGAAATATCGCTGGGGCGTTGCAGAGTCCGAAGGGCATTACGAGATATTCGAAGTGGCCGTCTCTGGTGTTAAAAGCGGTCTTCCACTCATCTCCAGCTTTAATATGTATTAAAATATACGCATCCCGCAGATCAAGTTTGGTGAACAAAGAGGCCCCGCAAACTTTATCAAAAAGCTCCGGAATCAGAGGCAGAGGATATCGATTCTTTACAGTAATCAGGTTGAGACCACGGTAGTCAATACAAGGCCGAAGCCCGCCGTCCTTCTTGCTAACAAAAGAAAACCCTGCCCCTGCTGGAGAAGTGGAGGGCCGGATAAACCCCTTAGCTAGATTTTCTTTTATATATGCCGCCATAGCGGCTGTTTCAGGAACTGATAATGGGTAGGTTCGACCCCGAGGAGGGTTCTTCCCTTGCAGGAGCTCAATACCACAGTCCCAGTAACGATGAGGTGGAAGTTTATCCGCAGCCTGTTCGCAAAATACATCAGCAAAATCTTGATAAGCTGCTGGTAGACCGGGAGCAGAGGAACACTTGGGTTTGTCAGACGGGGGGAAGCTTATATTTCCATTGGAGGACACTGCATTAGTGCGGACAGGGAGTACTTGGATGAGACATCCATGGAAACAACTTTGACCCCACGATAAAATCTGCATACTGGATCACTCAAACGTAGGATTGTGCTTTTGTAGCCAGGGGAGGCCTAGAACTAGTTAATAGGCTGAGTCGGGATCAACAAAAAATTCAATTGTCTCCTGGAGCAGACATCCAATCTGGAGGAACACTGGCAGGGTTTTTGAGGAAATAGATCTCCCTAGCAAGGTCTTGCCATCTACACCAGAGAGCAGTAATCTGTTTGGCAATGGAACCACCGGAATGCCTAGGGTCTGAACCAGTGACTTAGAAATAAAACTGCCAGCAGCCCCAGAATCCACAAGGGCTTTAACCATCCTTGTCCTGGACCGGTAGGAGAGCGACACAGGCAATAAACTGTCATTTATTTGGGAGGAGCCAGAAATAACCCCCAATTGCATGCTCCCAACATCAATTAGGGTTTTGCGTTTCCCGCCAATACAGGACAATTCCTTAATATGTGCTCCGGAGCAGCACAATACAAGCACAATTTATTTTGAAAACGCCGGTTCCATTCGGCGGTACTTAACCGGGATCTGTTAATTTGCATCGGTTCCTCACTGCTAGAGAAGGAAGGAGAGGAATGACCTCCCAAGGATGGGTGATCCCGAGGATGATCTCCACGCCCCCTATTTCCCCACCGCTCTCTATGGCGAAGGTAAATTTTAATACAGAGGGATATAACATCCGAGAAGGTGGGAGGTAAATCCCTAGATGCCAATTCATCCTTCATCCTCTCAGATAAGCCATGTAGGAAGGCTGCCTTAAGTGCTTCCTCGTTCCATTTTAGTTTGGATGCCAGGGTTTGAAATTGTACTACATATTGCCTGACGGACCGGGTACCCTGACGGACACGAAGCAAATCTGAAGAAGCAGAGACAGATCTCCCGGGTTCATCGAAGATCCTTTTGAAGGCTGCCACGAACTCTTCATATCTAGATACGAGTGGATCTGCTCGTTCTCACAAGGGGGAGACCCAATCCAGAGCTGCCTCGGTTAGTAATGAAATTACATAGGCCACCTTAGACCGGGAGGTAGGGAAATTCTGGGGTAGGCATTCGAACTGGATTTCACACTGGTTTATGAAACCATGACATCATTAAGGAGTACCATCGAACCTCTCGGGAGTAGCCAAATGCAAACTGGATTTTTGAGGAACGACCCCCGAAGGTAATACAGGAGAAACCATAGGAGCGACAGAAGGTGGAGCATGAGACATAGCTGCCAGAGTGTTCTGAATAGACAGGAGCTGACCAGATAATTCCTTTAGGTACTGGGCCACATGTTGCTGTGCCGCCTCTTGGTTATCCATGCGAGCCGTTAGCTCCTGGAGATTCCCAGTACCTGGGGAGCCTGTAGCTTCCATTGGGCCTGAACAAACTGTCACGCTAGGAGGCGGTTTTCTGGAAGCTGAGGCCTGTGGCTGCGGGAGGAAATGGAGGCGAGGAGCCTGAATGTATGACCTCCGCATCCACGGGTCTTGGTCATTGGTGAGACCTAGTCAAAGGTGCAGAATCTAACCCACGAGATGGTGTTCGCCAGTGACCCCACCAATCGGGATATGGGCTTGAGCTGCACCTCGTAAGCAGGTCGCAGTCCTTTGACTAGGTGACCAAAGCCTGCGGGAAAAAGGAGAGACAAACACTCATGGCCCAAAGGGTCGGTGCCAGTAAGGGGCACATAGGGACACTGTACTTGAGGTACAAGGAAGTGTGCACTGCGGACACACTGTACCGGGTTGCCGGTCAGAAAGAGTGCACCACGGTGCAATACTGTAACACGTAGGTAGGGACCACAGAGTCCCGTAACGAGGTGGGTAGTAGTACTGGAGCCAGCCAGAGATTATAACGCTGGGGATTTTGGTACATATAACTACACTCTGTGATGGTAAAGCACTGGTGAAATGGATAGTATACTGCACACAGGTGGCGGTGGTAATGCACTGGTGGAATGGAGGTATACTGAACACAGGCGAGGTGGTAATGCCCTGATGAGATGAATGATATAGCTGCATACAGGCTGGGGTGGTAAAGCACTGGTGAGATGAATGATATAGCTGCACACAGGCTGAGGTGGTAAAGCACTGATGATATAACTGCACACAGGCTGAGGTGGTTAAGCACTGATGATATAGCTGCACACAGGTTGATATGGTAAAGCACTGGTGAGATGGACGATATAGCTGCACACAGGCTGAGGTGGTAAAGCACTGGTGAGATAAACGATATAGCTGCACACAGGAATAGATCACTGGAAGCAAAGGAACCTGGAACGAGAGACTACTAGTAACACTAGTAGCGACAATGGTTGTTCAGGCAACTACCTTATACACAGGAGCCGGATATATACCCCTGGAAGCCCACTGATTGGTCCACAGCATCAGCTGACCGGCCAAACTGTCAGGGAAGGAAGGACAGTCAGAAAAGTAAGTGTCATGGCAGCGCCCATGACAGGGACTCCGATCCCTGCGCACCAGACCGCCCGAGACACCAGCATCAGGGAGAATGCTCAGCACCTCCCACGTCGCCACACCAGCCGCCCGGGAAGTCAAAGGAAGCCGGCGGGACGGTAAGGGACAGCCGATCCCTGGCTGAACTCTGACAGATACGTATAAACAAAAAAAAGACTCCAAATCTTGGTTTACTCTTTCCGTCTGGCGATTAGACTGGGGATAATAGCAGTGGAGAAATTAAGCTTGACTTGAAATGAAGAACACAAGGAACACCAAAACTTGGCAGCAAACTGCACTCCCCAGTCAGAGATGATTTCCAGAGGTAGTCCATGGAGATTGTCTGAAGAATTTTGTATGACTAATTGAGCCAAATTGGGAGCTGATGGAAGACCGGTGAGGTGTATGAAGTGAGCCATCTTGGTGAACCAGTCAACTACCACCCAGATGGTGTTGAATTTGTTTGAAACCGGGAGGTTGGTAATGAAGTCCATCAACAGATGTGACCACGGTTGATGTGGAACAGAGATGGGAAGTAACTGCCCAGATGGAGACTGTCAAGGCACTTTATGCTGGGCACACTTGTTACAAGAGGCAATGAAGTCTTGGATATTTTTTCTGAGAGAGGGCCACCAGTAAGACTGGAAATGAACTCGAAGGTCTTATGTATGCCTGCATGAACTGCAATGTGGGAAACATGAGCCCATTGTAGCAGTTTATTGCATAATGCTGGCTTGACAAGAGTTTTCCCAACAGGTGGTGAGGATTCTACTCTGACTGCAGAGAAGGCCACTGGATCAATGATGAGATGCTTCTAAGCAGATGTAGTCTTATTTTCTTGCTCCATGGAGTGAAAGAGGGCATCAGCCTTTTGGTTCTGGACCCCTGGACGAAAGTCAATTTGAAGTTAAATCATTAGAAGTAGAGAGCCCATCTGGCTTACCTCGGATTCAGACAGTGGACTGTCTTAAGATATAAGAGGTTTTTGTGGTCTGTGAGAATGGAAATGGAATGCATAGCTCCTTCCAAATGATAGTGTCACTCCTCCAAGGCTAACTTAATAGCAAGAAGTTCTTAATCCCCAATAGAGTAGTTGCACTCAGCCGGAGGGAATTTTCTGGAGAAAAATCCACAGGGGTGGAGAAGACCATCAGGAGAGAGAGAACAGCTCTGACTCCTACAGAAGAAGCATCAACTTCCAAGACGAGTGGCTATGTGACATCAGGTTGACGAAGAACAGGAACTGAAATGAACTTCTGTTTGATTTTTTGGAAGGCTTCCTTTGCTTTCTCTGTCCATCAGAATGGATTGACACCTTTCCAGGTGAGAGCGGTAATAGGTGCAATGATGATGGAAAAGTTCTTTATGAATTTGTAATAGTAGTTTGCAAACCCAAAGAAGTGCTGAACAGTACTGAGAGTATTAGGAAGGGGCCATTCCCAAATTGCTTTCCATCGCTCCGGGTCTCGCACCAAAGGGGGCGTGCTGTCGATGTTGATTGACAGCACGCCCCCTTTGGTGGGCGCGCCGGGGGCGTGGCGGCCAGACGGAGGCGTTCCCATGGGAACGCCTACCGTCTGAAGCCGGCCCTACTGACATCACTAGTGATGTCACTGACATCACTAGCGGAATGGAGGTGGATTTTTTTTTAAAAAATCCGCCCTGATTCAGAGCGAGCGCTCGCAAATAGCAAGCGTCTCTGAATCAGGCCCTAAGTCCTCTAAATTGTCCGGGACATCACGAGTAACAAGAACATCTTTAATTTTGTCGGATAAACCATTCCAAAAGGCTGCATAGAATGCTCCATCATTCCAAGGGAGTCCTGATGCCAGTATTTTGAAACTGCACCAGATACTGGCCTACAGAATTTGAACCCTGGCGCAGATGCAGAAGATCTGAAGATGCAGATGACACTCTCCCAGGCTTGTCGAAGATTCAACAGAATGCTGAGATGAATTCCTTATAAAATGTTAGGATGGGATCCGATCTTCCCCATAAGGGTGAAGCCTAACCTAAGATGTATTCAGATAATAGGGAGATGATATATGCCACATGGGTACAGTGTGTAGGAAAATTGCTGTGCTGGAGCTCATTGATTTAGGAAACCCCTGGAATTTTTGGGGTTCCTATCAAATTTTGCAGGAGTAGGAATGTGCAGATGAGGTGCCGCTGAGGAAACTGGAACTGGAGAAGTCAGAATAGATGAGCCTCTAAGAGTGGACTGAATGTTATCCAGCCGGTTAGTCTGTTCTTAGAGAAGCTGCACTACCTGACCTATGCCACCTCTTGGTGTTCTAGGCGAGCAACAAGATAAGGTGTAAACCCAGCAGCTTGTGTCTGATTCTTGGATAGATCCATATGGCCAGTACAAACTGTCACACCTGAGTTTTGGTTTGGTTTGGAACAGGCATGGGAGGCTGAAGAGATTTGAGAGGCATGAAGAAACTTAGGTGGCTTGAGCCAGGGGCTTCCTCATGTATTAATGTGAGGAGGTAGAGATATGGCAGTGGATGATGGGCCCAAAGGCCCTGTCTTTATTGAATAGGACTGGATATATAATACCCTGTCTTTATTGGAATGGGACTGGATATATAATACTTCCTCATGTATTAATGTGAGGAGGTAGAGATATGGCAGTGGATGATGGGCCCAAAGGCCCTGTCTTTATTGAACAGTAGGTTAGAATGGGACTGGATATATAATACTGAAGAAATGGGCAGAATCGGATTGGGACCGATGATGCTGGTTTGAGAGCTGAATCGGTTTGAGACAGATGTTGATGAATTGAAGAACTTAATGGATTTGAATCCGATGTTGATGAATTGATTAATTTGATCAGTTTGGAACCGATGTTGAAGAATTTAAGTACTTAATTGATATGAGTCCAATGTTGATGAATTGATGAACTTGATTGGTTGGGGCTGATGTTAATGAATTCAAGAACTTAACTGATATGAGTCCAATGTTGGAGGCATTGGATGGGGCCGATGGTTGGAGGTATTGGCTGGAACCGATGAAGGCTGTAAGAACAAGACTCAGTGGTAACATCAGACTGGTGTGCAAGATGGTGTAGGAGACTTGTTTACCAGATTTAGGAACTGGATATAGCAGACTGGGACATTCAGATACAGAGTACCTGGAAGCTCAGCACAGAGCTGTAACTTCAGCAAGAAGTGACGTTGTACTGGCAATAGAGGACAGTCAGGAAATGGAAGTTATAGGGGAGGACCCTAGGGATTGGATGTTGCGATTAGCTGGTTTGGAAGCACTGCTCTGTGCGGAGGAAGAGCATCAGGAGTCCAACATACTGTGGTTTAGGAAGGAACTCTACTGTGCAGCTTGTGTGCCATCATGCTGGGAAGATACACTGTGAGCAAGGGGCTGCAGAGTGCCATCTCCATACTCAACGACAGACATTGAGCGGATGGGGCAGGAGCAGCACAGACAGATCTCAGCACCAGCCAGGAGCAATGTGCAGTGTAAGCGGACCTCTGTGCTATACAGGAGTGATGCACAGCGCAAGAGGACCTCAGCGCTAACCTGGACAGACACTGGAGATGTAAGAAAGTGATTTTTAGGGGCCGGAGCATGACACGCATCATACCGACAGTAACCCACCAAGAACCTCTGCAATCTGGCTGGGCCAATGTGCAATAGGTAGCACTTATCTTTGTGTTTCAATAGCTATTTCCCTATAGATTGTAAGCTTGTGAGCAGGGCCCTCTTACCTGTTTGTCTTTTTGTTATTACCCAGTCATGTTTTATTACTGTTTTGTTCCCAATTGTAAACAGCTGGCAGTATATAAGTATCTGTTAATAATAATAATAATAATAATAATAATAATAATAGTAATAATTATTATTATTTTTATTATTAATAACAATAATAAGTATCAATGGTCAAAGACAGAAGGAGGTCAGGTTCAATTCGAGGTCTGGTAACAGGTATCCAAGATTTAGCACTATTGACAGGGACAGGAGTTAGGTGTCAAATTTCTGAGAGAAGACTAATCACCATAGAATTACTGTTAACCTGGGTATACATTAGGCCGATCTGCTGTCCTATCTGACGATTGGTAAGTGCAGACACACAGACTTCCGGTTTCTGCATTCCAGCAGTCAGAAACGCCTCTATGCAGGTGACTGATCTAAAGACATCAGAGCCGCTCTGGCAACTGAACAACAACAGTGCAGACCCTGAGTACAGCAGCTTGATTGTGGAGAGCAGACAGCTGACGGCTCCGACAGATACATCCTGCCCTCTGTGTGAATTTTCTAGTCACAGTGTTTAGGTAAGTCTATTTTTCAGTCACTGTCATTTTTTACTTGTGTAAATTTAAGTCTGTGCTTTCCATAGTACAAAAGTCATATTCCTCAGTTGCTACAAGTGTGCCTATATTTTCATTGAGTATATAGAGTTATAGAACAAAATGGCTGCAATGGTGGAGGATCAGCAGTTTGCACAGGCAGAGTGTTATGGGTTCCTAGGCTGTTCCATGTAAAACCCCTAGAACCTAGGCTAGCGAGGTCTTCCGCCACTAAAAGCCACCCGCTGTTCCCTTAGAACTGGAAGACGTTCACTGGTACTTAAGTGGCCGCCTGGACTTGATACTCAAAGTAGTAGAGGTTTACATGGGTTACCTTCGGAAACCAGAAAATAGTGGAAGAAACTGGAACCTGGGAGAAAAGTCAGTAGTACGGCTAAGAAGTTGATGGTGTGGCTATGAGAGCTGATGGTGCAGCTTTGAACGCCAATGATGCAGCTAAAGTCGGTAGCACAATTTGAAGAGTTGATGCAGTGGCTTGGAGGCCAGTGATTTGCGTGTGACAGCCGGTAGTGTGGCTGGAAAGCTGGCGGTGAGATGTGTCTTAGAGCCGGTAGTGTGGCTGGAGAGCCGGTGGTGAGATTCGGCTTTGAGAGCTGGTAGTGTGGCTAGAAATCCAGTGGAGAGATGCGGCTTAGAGCTGGTAGTGTGGCTGGAGAGCAGGTGGTGAGATACAGCTTTGGGAGCCGGTAGTGTGGCTGGTGAGCCGGTGGTGAGATGCGGCTTAGAGCCAGTGCTGTGGCTGGAGAGCCGGTGGTGAGATACAGCTCTGAGAGCCGGTAGTGTAGCTAGTGAGCTATTGGTGATATGCTGCTTAGAGCCGATGGTGTGGCTAGAGAGCCGGTGGTGAGATGTGGCTATGAGAGCCTGTAGTGTGACTGGAGAGCCGGTTGTGAGATGCGGCTTTGAGAGCCGGTAGTGTGGCTGGAGAGCCGGTGGTGAGATGTGGCTTAGAGCCGTTAGTGTGGCTGGAAAGCCGATGGAGTGGCAATGAAGCTGGTAGCAGCTTGGGAGCTGATGGTGCGGCTGGAAAGCCGAAGGAGCTGCAACAAAGCCGGTAGCAGCTTGGGAGCTGATGGTGCAGCCTTGAAGCTGATGCAGCTGGATACAATGCAAAGGAAAGCTACAGGAGCACTGACCATGCAGCAGAGCCAAGAGATCCACAAGGAATGCTATAGTCAGCGAGGCGGCAACGGGCCAGCATGCAGAAATAGGGGAAGGAACCAATCACGCCATGTTGTGGATAACACATGACATCCTGCAGCGTCCAGATCGCCTAGCAACTGACGGAACTAGAACAGCACCGCCAGAAGGAGGTAAATCGCTGGAAGGAAACAAGTCATGCACTTGTAACACAGAGGGCAGGAGGTGGGCGAAGGAGGTGAGGAAGTAGGCAAAGTGAATGTGTTCTCACTGAAGTATGAAATAGATCAGCCATGGCATCTCATTGTGGAGCAGTGTGGCAGTGAGATTTAATTTTATGGAATGAGACTAATAGACTGAGATAAAAGGGTGGAACATTTCCTGTAATGGAGAATTTTGCATCATCACTGAGCTGACGGAAATCGCGTCTCATCCTCTTACTTTCAATGGGACCCATTCTGTGTCACCATATTGCACTTTGATGCAGAAGCTCATTCTAAGCAATGTCACAGAATTTGAATGCACACAACTGACAACTGAATAAAAACTGTCATTCGCACACAGGACCTGATTCAACAAGGAACGCAGTTGCTAATACGCACGCAATTAGCCGATTGTTGTGTTCTGCGAATGCATCGCAGTGCGTATGTGCAAACTAGCCATTGCGATCGGGACTGTGATCGCAATGACTACACAGACCCGTCACAGAGTGATTGACAGAAAGTGCTGTTTATGGGTGGTAACTGGGGTGGGGGGAGGGGTCGGGTGAACGCAGGTGTGCCAGTATGTTTGAAAAATAGCTACTGCGATACCTTATGCAGCCTGAGGCCTGATAGCATGCGTGGAAGCAATTTCTGAGTAAGGTCAGAACTTGTGAAAGTGTGTGTACCGTGTGTATATACATATATATATATATCTATATATAAATACCCCACAGCGGGTGGCACTCGGTAGACTTTTCAATCGGTACTTCAAAACATTTTAATGAGGTTCAACGTTTCGAGGTTACCCCCTTCGTCAGGAACAGCAGATACAAAATACTAACACACAATACAAACATATATAGCCACAATAAAGATTGCAATCACCCTCACCTTACAGACGCCAGAGGTCCGACACCCGGAGCCGCAAGCTGGTACACTGCGTTGCGGCTCATCAGACGTCATCATTCTGTGCCTCATTGTGAGAGTGTATATGTTGCAAATGCTAAGAAACAACAAGAGCATCCCGTCACCACACATAAAAACAATGGGGGCAAAATAAATAGTGGTATGGTCATAGCACTCCCAAATAGAGTTCTACCAGACCGCTACACAAACCCCCGTAAAAAAATCAATGACAATGTGAAAAGGAACTCACAATATAGATATGCATATATTTACCCAAAACAATATCTAAATCAGCCTATTAAGCCCATTATGGTTATTGATCGATTTAAAACATTTCTTTATGACATGAATTATTTAGAGAAAGCATTGGAGCCCTAAAGTCTTATTTAACCCCTTCGGGTTAAATTAGACTTTTTTTGGCATCTGGATTTTATTCCTATTACCTCCCCTAATTAAAGGGGGGACATGGTCTATTAGAATAGCTCTTAAAGATGCATCCCATGGTTCATCTGTGCACAGTGTCGGGTAATGGGTTGCTCACTGGTACCATTTGCTATGGCCTGTCCTATGGCACTTTGGCGCAATGCCATACGTTCTTTAAATTGGCGCTGGGTTTTATCCACATACGACAGGCCACAGGGACAAGTAATCATATATATAACGTATACAGTGGAACACGTCGATGCAAATCTAATGGCTTATCTTTTGCAAGTATGCGGATGACAAAAGGTGTTACCGGTTAACAAAGTTCTACACGTTACATAACTAAAACAACGATGACAGCCCACCTTAACACTCAAAAAATTAGTAGATTTCTTTTGTCGACTCAACTCAGTAATATCAAGTTTAACAACACGATCCTTAATATTTCTATTTCTCGTGAAACTGGGCAATAATTTGGTTCTTTGTAGACCCGGTAATTCCTTATCAGTGCTAATGATAGGCCACCACTGTTTAGCCCATTTAACTAACTGTGTACTATTAGTACTAAACCGATTAACCCATGGTATACGTTTCTTCTTGATCAAATCCCCATGGTTATTAACGGAAGTTAAAAGCTCTTCCCTTGGAATTGATAATACCTTATCTTTAATCTTAATTAATTCCTGTCGCTGGTAACCACAGTTTACAAATTTCGCTATCATATCAGACAGCGCCTGAATAGTTTGGGCTTCATCTGAAGTGATATGTCTCACCCTTAAGAGTTGGGAGTAGGGTAACCCCTTTCTTAAAGGATAGGGGTGAAAACTATAATTTCTCAAAACGGTATTATGGTCCGTTACTTTGGTAAACAGAGATGTATCAAATGTATGGCTGTCACGCCTGAGACTGGAGAAGAGGACGTGGTGGGCCTAAGTTGGGGAAAGAAGCGGAGACGAGGGGCCTGGATGTACGTTCTCCTCATCCACAGGTCTTGAGTGTTGGCGAGACCTGGGCAAAGGTGCGGAATCTAACCCACAGGATGGTGTTTGCCAGTGACCCCCCCAATTGGGATATGGGCTTAGCTGCACCCCGTGAGCAGGTCGCGGTCCTTTGACCAGGTACCCAAGCCCTGCAGGGATAGAGACACTACACCCGTGGCCCAGCGAGGATATGCCTGCTTAGGCACCAAACAGTCCCTTAAAACACTGTATAGAAAACACCTTGACACGAGGATCAAATGTCAATAAGGATTTCAAGTGGGAAGCAACTCACGATTACTTGAGACGTCACCAGAGATAGAAGGCACACGGGTAGAGGTGGTATACGTTGTAGCATGGATGTTCACTGGAGACGTAAGGCACACAGGTGGAAATGGTAACACTGCTGCACGGGTATTCACCAGAGACGTATAGGCACACAGGTAAAGGTGGGTACACTGCTGCACGGGTATTCACCAGAGATGTATAGGCACACAGGTAAAGGTGGTAACACTGCTGCACAGGTATTCACCAGAGATGTATAGGCACACAGGTAAAGGTGGTAACACTGCTGCTGTACGGGTGAATAGGAACCTGGACCGGGAACTCACTAAAGCACGCTAGGAGACAACCATTGTTCAGGCAATTTCCCATAACCTGTGGAACAGTTTTATACGCAGGGGAACCCTTAGACAGGTGCACAGCATCAGCTGAAAACGGGCCTATCAGGGAGAAGGGTCCAGTCACATGGGCCGACTGTCATGGCGGCGCCCATGTCCGGATTTGCGATGCCGGACACCAGCCCTCCAGGAAGCCACAGCATGCGGGGAGAATACTCAGCTTCTCCCCCGCCGTCGCGCAGGCCGACCGACCACCCAGGATGAGAGGGGAAGCCGGCGGTGTGGTAAGCGGGCGCCGATCCCCGGCTGAGCCCTGACAGTACCCCCTCCTTTAAGGGTGGGCACTAAACACCCATCAGGCTTATCTGGAAATCTCCTATGAAAACTCTGGATTAGTCGCGGAGCGTGTACATCAGAGGCTCTGATCCAGGCCCTTTCCTCGGGGCCGTAGCCCTTCTAATCGATGAGATATTGAAGGGTGTTGAATCTGTGCCGGGAATCCAAGATCTTCTCCACCTCAAATTCAGTGCCTTGTAATGTCTTGACTTGAGGCAATTTAGGGGAACAATTCTGAAAACAATTGAGCACCAGGGGTTGTAAGAGAGAAACGTGAAAAGTATTTGAAATCTTCATTTGAGGAGGAAGTTCCAATTTATAAGTTACTGGACTGATTATCTTAAGGATACGATATGGACCAATAAAACGTGGAGCGAGTTTCATGGACGGGACTCTTAAGCGAATATTTTTGGAAGATAACCAGACCCTGTCCCCGACTCTCAACAGTGGAACCGCCAAACGTCTCCTGTCCGCAAATTTCTTGTAATTCCTAAAAGATTGCTTTAGAGATAGGTGAATTTTATTCCATAAAACTGAAAAGGATTGAATCTCTTGATTCACAGCCGGAACATCTATAGGTGGAAGCTTCTGGAAATCTGGAACTCGTGGATGTCTACCAAAAACTGTAAAAAAAGGAGTGGATTTAGAGGAAGAATGGAATTTAAAATTATGAGAAAACTCTGCCCATGGCAGGAGGTCCACCCAATCATCATGGGAAGATGACACAAAGAGCCTAATGAAGGTCTCTAGCTCTTGATTGACCCTTTCCGTTTGACCATTCGACTGTGGGTGGTAGGCTGAGGAAAAGTTCAGTTTGATTCCACAGGTATTACACAGGGCTCTCCAGAATTTGACTGTAAACTGAACACCTCGATCAGAGACTATTTTCCCTGGGGAGACCGTGTAATCTGAAGATGTCTCGAATAAAAATTTTTGCTAATTGAGGAGCAGAAGGAAGGCCAACGAGCAGGATAAAATGTGCCATTTTAGAAAAGCGATCCACGACCACCCATACCGTGTTATGCCCCTTGCACCGAGGTAATTCAGAAATAAAATCCATTGAGATGTGGGTCCATGGAGCAGTTGGGATAGGCAAGGGACGAAGAGGACCAACCATCTGTCTACGCTGAGTTTTATTTTGGGCGCATTTGATACAGGAGCGGACAAACTCTGTGACATCTTTCTTCATGGTCGGCCACCAGTAAGATCGAAGTAAGAACTGGTAGGTCTTGGTGATTCCAGTGTGACCTGCGAACAAGGATGCATGAGCCCAAACCAGCAATTCTTTACGTAAATTAGGAGGTACAAAAATTTTCCCAGGTGGCAAGGACACTACTTGAGTAGGAGCAAATACAATTGGGTCAAAAATGGAACGAACTTGAGAACACTCCTCCTCCTCCAAGTTAGTCATAAAAGAGCGAGATAATGCATCGGCCTTCTTGTTCAACACACCAGGACGAAACTGGAGTTTTAAATCAAACCTGGAAAAAAAAAGTGACCATCGTGCCTGCCTAGCATTCAACCGGTGTGCGGTTTGCAGATAGATCAGATTCTTATGGTCTGTAATAATCGTGACAGGAAATTTGGCCCCTTCCAGAAGATACCGCCATTCCTCTAAGGCTAGGCGCATGGCTTGAAGTTCTTGGTCGCCTATAATATAATTCCTCTCAGCAGGGGAAAATTTACGGGAGAAAAATCCACAGGGATGCATCTTCCCATCTTCAGCAGACTGAGATAATAACGCGCCTACTCCAACGGAGGATGCGTCCACCTCCACAATGAATGGTTTGTCTATTTGAGGCTGACAGAGAATGGGAGCTCGAGAAAAGGCACCTTTTAGGTTTTGAAAGGCTTGTACTGCTGGAACAGACCATTTAGAAGGATTGGCTCCTTTCCTTGTGAGGGAGGTAATGGGTGCTACCAGTGTAGAAAAGTGTGGAATAAACCTCCTATAATAGTTTGCGAATCCCAGGAAACGCTGAGTACCTTTTAAAGAAGTAGGCAGGGGCCATTCAGAGATTGCTTTTAGTTTATCAGGATCCATCTGGAGACTCCCCCCAGAGATAATATGGCCTAAAAAAGGTACTGAAGTTTGGTTAAACATACATTTGGAAAGTTTCCCAAAGAGGTGATGAGTGCGAAGGTGGAACAATACCTCCCGTACATGAAGACGATGGCTCTGTAAATCTCTGGAAAAGATTAAAATGTCATCGAGATAAATCACAACAAATTTATGAAGAATATCCCGGAAGATCTCGTTGACGTAACCTTGAAAAATAGCTGGTGCATTACAAAGACCGAAGGGCATTACGAGGTACTCGAAGTGTCCGTCTCTGGTATTGAATGCGGTCTTCCACTCATCCCCGGTTTTAATTCGAATCAGATTATACGCACCACGTAGATCCAGCTTTGTGAAAACCTGAGCCCCTTGAACCTTGTCAAAAAGTTCTGAAATTAAAGGTAGAGGGTACCGATTCTTTATGGTGATTTGATTTAATCCTCGATAGTCTATACAGGGGCGGAGTCCACCATCCTTTTTCTCTACAAAAAAGAAACCTGCCCCTGCAGGAGAAGAAGAAGGCCGAATGAATCCTTTAGCAAGGTTTTTCTTAATGTATTCTTCCATGGCTGCGGTCTCAGGCACGGACAAAGGGTAAACACGGCCACGTGGAGGACTTTTTCCGGGAAGCAAATCGATGGCACAATCCCAAGGTCAATGCGGAGGAAGTTTATCTGCGACTTGTTCACAAAATACATCAGCAAAGTCTTGATAAGCCTCGGGCAACCCCGGCTGGGGGGAATGTTTAGAAGACTCTGGTCGAAGGCACTTCTTAGCCGGGTTGGAAACCGTCGCTTGGTTACATACTGGAACGACCTTGGTCAAACAATCTTGGAAACACTGTGAACCCCAGGATAGGATTTGCATAGCATCCCAGTCGAAGACAGGATTGTGTTTTCTCAACCATGGCAGCCCCAATAGCTCATAGGAGGATTCGGGTAACACAAAAAATTCCAGCATTTCATGATGTAGGCACCCAATTTGAACAGACACAGGATGAGAGAGCGAAGAAATGGGTAGCCCCACCAGAGTATTACCATCTAGACCAGACAGTAACAATTTATTAGGTAGGGAAACGACTGGAACACCCAAGGTGTGAATCAATCTCTCTGCAATAAAATTACCAGCGGCTCCAGAATCAATTAAAGCGTGAACCTTTCTTGTCCTGGACTTATGGGAAAGTGACACTACTAAAAGACTCTCAGATAATTGGGATGGCTTGAGAATAACCCCCAACTGAATGTTCCCTACTTCAGTCAGGGTTTTGCATTTCCCGCAAGTAAAGGACAATTTTTCAGAATGTGGTTAGGTGCAGCGCAATAGATACACAATTTATTTTGGAAGCGTCTATTGCGCTCTGCCGGGGTGAGTTTGGTTCTGTTGACCTGCATCGGTTCCTCTTCACTAGCTAGGGTGGGTATAGGCGGACTAACAGCAGAAGAACGGACTGGTAGACGTTCACCTCTTCCCCTACTAGCCAATCTTTCCCGGTGGCAAAGGTCAATTTTGATACAGAGAGAGATAACGTCAGCGAAAGATTCTGGCAAATCTCTGGAGGCAAGCTCATCCTTCATCCTCTCAGAGAGTCCATGAAGGAAGGACGCTTTAAGAGCTTCCTCGTTCCATTTTAATTCTGATGCCAGGGTTTGAAATTGGACTACATACTGCCCCACGGACCGTGTGCCCTGACGCACTCGGAGAAGGTCAGAAGATGCAGATGCAGAACGGCCTGGCTCGTCAAAAATTCTCTTAAATGCGGAAACGAATTCCTCGTAGGTAGATACGATGGGGTCGGCCCGTTCCCATAAAGGGGAGACCCAGTCTAACGCTGCTCCTGTTAATAATGAAATCACATATGCTACTTTTGCCCGAGACGTGGGAAAGTTCTGGGGAAGACATTCGAATTGGATTTCACATTGGTTGATGAACCCGCGGCACCGCCTGGGATCGCCATCAAACCTTTCTGGAGTGGCAAGCTGTAGTCGGGGTTTGGGAGTAGGAACCACTGGTGGAGGGACTGATGGAGAAGGTACAGGGACCGCAGGCGGGGGAACCGGGAGAATAGAAGCCAACGTGGTTTGAATCGAAACCAGTTGCCTCGAGAGCTCCTGTAAATACTGAGCCACTTGTTGTTGTTGCGCCTCCTGGTTGTCCATCCAAGAGGTCAACTCTTGCAGTGACCCAGTACCTTGGGATCCTGCAGCCTCCATTTGGCCTGAACAAACTGTCACGCCTGAGACTGGAGAAGAGGACGTGGTGGGCCTAAGTTGGGGAAAGAAGCGGAGACGAGGGGCCTGGATGTACGTTCTCCTCATCCACAGGTCTTGAGTGTTGGCGAGACCTGGGCAAAGGTGCGGAGTCTAACCCACAGGATGGTGTTCGCCAGTGACCCCCCCAATTGGGATATGGACTTAGCTGCACCCCGTGAGCAGGTCGCGGTCCTTTGACCAGGTACCCAAGCCCTGCAGGGATAGAGACACTACACCCGTGGCCCAGCGAGGATATGCCTGCTTAGGCACCAAACAGTCCCTTAAAACACTGTATAGAAAACACCTTGACACGAGGATCAAATGTCAATAAGGATTTCAAGTGGGAAGCAACTCACGGTTACTTGAGACGTCACCAGAGATAGAAGGCACACGGGTAGAGGTGGTATACGTTTTAGCACAGATGTTCACTGGAGACGTAAGGCACACAGGTGGGAATGGTAACACTGCTGCACGGGTATTCACCAGAGACGTATAGGCACACAGGTAAAGGTGGGTACACTGCTGCACGGGTATTCACCAGAGATGTATAGGCACACAGGTAAAGGTGGTAACACTGCTGCATGGGTATTCACCAGAGATGTATAGGCACACAGGTAAAGGTGGTAACACTGCTGCTGTACGGGTGAATAGGAACCTGGACCGGGAACTCACTAAAGTACGCTAGGAGACAACCGTTGTTCAGGCAATTTCCCATAACCTGTGGAACAGTTTTATACCCAGGGGAACCCTTAGACAGGTGCACAGCATCAGCTGAAAATGGGCCTATCAGGGAGAAGGGTCCAGTCACATGGGCCGACTGCCATGGCGGCGCCCATGTCCGGATTTGCAATGCAGGACACCAGCCCTCCAGGAAGCCACAGCATGCGGGGAGAATACTCAGCTTCTCCCCCGCCGTCGCGCAGGCCGACCGACCACCCAGGATGAGAGGGGAAGCCGGCGGTGCAGTAAGCGGGCGCCGATCCCCGGCTGAGCCCTGACAATGGTCATTGTAAGAAATCCATACATCCAAAAAATGTATGCTATCTACACTAGTTGTGATACAAAAGTATAATTACACTATCCGAAGAATTCTGATTCTCCAACAGTTTAACCAGATCATTTTCCGAGCCTAACCAACATATCAATAAATCGTCAATGAACCTTAAATACAATGCAACTTCCTGTCTCAGGGCCTGATTCAGACCCGCTCGCAAGCCCTATGCGCTCGCAAGCAGATCGATGGTGGGGAATTGCACACGCGCAGCGTGCGCAATGCACGTGCACAAGCCCCGGAGCGAGAGAGAATATACATACACACACATATATACATAGACTCGTAGGTCAGTCGGGAAGGGGGCGGGGCCAAATGACTCAAATCTAATTAAGTCACGTCATATTGGCTCCGCCTCCTCCATAATCACCCGCGAATTGCGACAAAATTGCCTCAAAGGGGCGGGGCTTAAGAACACGTTGTCTACACTCCAGTCTGTCAGGGGGGGTTTCTGGATACTCAGAAACCCCACCTGCGTGCGCTACTGCGATTGTACCGATGTTTTCGTAGGCTTGCTAAACATGATGTATGTGTGTAAGGTAAAGTGGGCGTCCTTATGTAGTGCAGCGGCAGTATTGCGATTGCAATGGAAAAGTATACTATCACAGTTGAACTGCGTGCGTAATCGCTATTGCATTCGCAGTTGCGTTCCATAGTGAATCAAGCCCACAGTGTCTTAAATTGCACAGGACACAGGGCCTGAATCAGCATGGATTGCTATTCTGCTTATACGCACGCAACAGAGTTGCTAATATCAGCGGTGGTATGTAAATGTTTGCATTCGCATTGCGATCGCAGCCTAAGATAAAGACGCCCACTTCCCCTTTCTCACATCTATATACTTTGACAACATAGTGAAACAATTGGTAACATCGAGTAACATCGGACCCGTGCACACACAATTAAGGCAGCTCAGACCTCAATCAGGAATTGCTTACTTCAGCGCACGCTATGAGTCCTCAGGCAGTGTGGATAATTTATGCACGCCCATGCAATGGGGTTGAAACACACTGGCACGCCTGAGTTTGCCTGACCACCCCCCTATCACCACCCACAAACGGCACTTCCTGTCAATCACTCTGCCATGAGTCTGCGTAGCCTCTGCAATCGCAGTCCTAAGCACAGTGGTTAGTTCGCGCACGAGCACTGCGATGCATACGCATGCACAGTATGCAACAATCGACCGATGGCATGCCTGTAAGCAACTGCGTTCCTTGGTGAATCAGGCCCACAGATTATAACACTTCTAAATATCCTCTACAATGCCATTTTATAGTCACAGTGACGTCAAATTTAGCTGAAATAAATCCAGCAAAAATGATAAAATAAACAATATACTTCCCCCAGTGCTTACTTTGATGCGAGAGTGTTGTTTTTGTTGGAAATATAGTGCTAAAATGTAATAGACTTTACGAGATTTAGAGAAAAGTAATAGATGCCATGCAAATTGAAGATCACAATATGTACGTTTTCACTGCTCAAGGAGATCTCTCCCTACTAAGCGTGTTCAGCACAGCTGCAGTAAATGTCCTAATGTCCTCACCCAACAGCTGATATGATAATAAAGCCTAATAGTTTCTTACAGACTCTACTAAAATTTCACAATTTAATGAAATCAGATGTTTTTAATTAGAATTAAGGGTTTGCATATTAACGAGTAGTTTCCGAGCATTTTCTCATGTTGCGTTCCAGATGGATTGAGACACTAGAAAGCAGTGAAAGTGAAACAGGGATCATTGATCCTAATCCTGCATCTGCTGTTCACAGTTGCAGAAGTGTAAACTGTGAGTCAGACCAAAATGCTGGAAAATTGTGTATACAGTGCATACAATATTTCACAAATTTGTGGGTTTATATATTGTCTTCTACATTCATTGGTCTGTTTGTTTGTTATTTTGTTTATATGCATTTGGACACCCCTGCACCGATTGGTCTTAAGCGAACACGAGGTGGTTCAGTTGGAAGCTGAACTGGTTTTAGGGGGGTTGAGGTACCAGTCGGACCTCCTTTTGGTGTACACTGGGCAGAACTTTGACCTGGGGAGCCTGTTCTGGGTCTTTCACTGGATGGATTTGGGTGAAAACTTCACAGAAGGATGGCAATTGATCTGGGTCAGGGATGCCTAATGAAATGGTTGGAGTCCCTGTCTAACCTCACAGCAGGGTGTGCCGGGCACAACTTTGACCCTGTTCTGGGACTTCCACTGGATGGATATGGGTGACATCACATCAACGCCAAGTAATTCAGCTAGTGTGATACATAAAGTCATAATGGTTTTACCCTTCTCATCAAAGCCTAACACTGCTGGTGATGACTTCTGTCACAATACTCATGCGTGTTCTTTGTGACATGACCTGAAGGGGATCTTGTGAAGCCTGTCCAGTTTCATAGGTCTCTCATTGAAGATTATTGGGTAAAAGCATCTCAAGAAAGTGAACCTTTCCAGTGCTTGTTAAATTGATCAGACACCACAATATGTAGAAGGCTATGGGGATGCAGTAAACTGCAAAGATAGAGAGACCGCAAGAGAAACACCTCCTCTTAAATAGGAGGAATCGGTGATAAATCCTTTAAGCTGCAAAAAAACAAACCAGAAGTGATACTTACTACTCCTGTTAGTAACAAACTGCCAGTACATGGTGACATTGGGGTGTGCTCTTTCCTTGGCCTATATGGTCCGAAGTCTATAGCCATAGTGATTATACTAGTTTTGTGGTGAATTAAGGAAATAATTTTAGCTGGGCAGGCTGATGTCTTCCTAATATTTACACTTGCACACTTGTGTTCCTTGAAAACAGACACGGTCTCTGAAATGTCGGAAATAAAGCACCATTTTTTACTTTGTAAACAGTTTCTGAGTGCTACTTTATCCATCTGTATGTGGTGAATGTTGTTCTCAAGGGAGGCACCGAAGCATTAATTGATTTAAGCCACAGAAGTGCCGGTCTCAAGTTCCATTTAGAGATGTGTGCCGACCCCCATGTTTTGGTTTTGGATTCGGATTCATCTTCATGTTTTGGTTTTGCAAAACCACCCTCACGTGTTTTTTGGGTTTGGATCTGTATTTAAAAAAAAAAAAAAAAAGCAGCTAAAATGACGTAATTGTAACCTGTTAGCATGCAATCCAAAACACGAGTTCAGTTTTTAAATTCCAGTTCCGAACAGCAAGAAAATCCAAACCGGGACTTTGTTTGACTATGTACCCCAAATTGATTCCGACATCGGACTCGGTTCGACTCGGAACCCCTAAATTTGGTTGTTGTTGGTACTCTGAGAACCGGACCCACACATCTCTAGTTCCTATATATTCCTATAGTTCCTATCACGGAGAAGCTACAATTTACAAATGACCCACAAAATGTTCCTACAGGCAAGTTTGCACTACTGATAATGATTAATACAGTAACATGTATAATAAATTAAATGAATATGTTTCTCTTTTACAGTGTATAAATATAATGCATTGTTATTTTATGTTTTAATTCATGAATAAAGTATTATTAAATGTCCAGAAATTTCTCACTTTATATGTATACGGATTGAGTGTAAATCAATTTAGTGAAACACAGTATTAACCCCCATCAGTAATGCAGGGAACAGAACACAGTTTAATGTATTATGCCAAGGAAAGCATAAATACAGAACTCAGGCAAATTACCAAAATTGCTAAAACATTCCAGCACACTGGCTGTCTGGAAATAAATTGTACTGAGATGTCAAGATTAAGTCCAAAGAAGGCAAGTTCTTGGCAAGCTGTAAGCATTTGATACATTCTTAAGGAGGCAGGCACAATGTGAAGCCACTTAGCATGAACACAAATTGTATATGTTTGAAATGCATCATATCTTAGCCAACTGTGGCTTCACAGGCCGTCTTAGAAAAACCAAATGACACAATGGTTTCTTTCTAAATAAACAAACTGAAGCAGGCTGTTAATGTTCTTTTCAAGAACTTCATCAGATCAGCTGCTTGCAAGTACAGACTGCCTTCTATGTAAGTTGGAGGGAGGGAATGGGGGGAAATAGATGTTATCTGTCTTTTTGTGCATAGGCCCCATAATTGCATCTCATTCCTGACTCCTGCGAAATAATGAGTGTGTCCTCTCACTGCTTTACAAAAACACATGCAGAGGAAATGGTAAGACTTGGGGCTTGTATCTGGCAAAGAAATTCTAACCAGATGATGGAAAAAAATGCTGTTCTCAAAGGGAAACACAGAATACTGCATGTAATTTAATATACTCACAATAAGTACTGCAATTTAATAGAGGTACATTAAGCTGTTTTTTACATTAATTTCTCAATACAGGTTAAATATTGGTTCAACATTCTAAAATTTTGAATTATTGTGCAGGGTCCAATGTAAAGTCACAGCTGGGAATTTGATATTTTTTTATTTACCAACACCAACTGCATAGTTACTGATAGGCGACTAGTTTTAGTTTTAATTAACTATAGCAATCTACTTGTTACTGGTATTCCTCTTACCCTATTTTACTCTGTCAGTCTCTGCATTAGTTGCCTATATTTTATTGAATTAAATATTAAATATTTCTGGTCTACTAATATACAAAGGCACTGATAAAACTGCATCAACATATGTCACTCCCCTTGTCTTAAAATATTTTCCAACCCTTCCTCTCATCTCTGCCCTATAACTGTATTTAGTGTCTTCACGTATTATTTGCACCCATTTGTGGTCACATGACTTTTATTGGACTGCACCCACTCTGTGGAATTTCCTCCATCATACCAAAAAGGACTGTCTACATGACTCCAAACATTCAAGCTTTCCCTTAAAATCCATCTGATTAAGCAAACTTATCACATTCACAAACCACTTCCTTGTTCTCCACAGGCTAATCTACCCGATTACCAACCCTCTACACAGTTCACACAAAACATACTTGCATTCTTATTCTACCCCCAGAGAACCCTTTGAAGCCAAAACCCACATGTCTATGATGGATGATTTAGCCTCCCTAAACACTTGTTCCCATTGCAATCTATTTCGACCAATGTCACTATCATCATGATTGTTTAATTGTAATGTTCCACAAGACCACAGAACAGGACAGTTAGAGAATGACAGTTATAAAAAATACAGTATATGCTAGGCTGATGAAGGAGATACAGGCATGAGACAGAGGCTAAAAAGGATGTTGCTCATAAGAGCTTACAATCTACAGGAAGAGAGCAATGCTGAGTATACAATAATATAATTGTAAGTAGTGGGTCTCAAATTGGACATGGGACTGTAGCTAGTGGAACATTCAGAAGGAGTAGTATCAGATGGGAGTATGACAGGCTATAGTGAAAAATGTTTTCAGGCAGTGCTTATAAGACTGAAGGTTGTGAAAGAGTCTGGTCAGGTGGGAAGTTCCAATATGGGAAGCAGTACGGGAGAAATGTTGGAAGTTTGAGTGAGGGGTGGTCATTTTGGAGGTGAGGAGTAGGTCAGAGGTAGATCTAAGTGGAATGCGAGAGAATGTTCATAGGACAATGACTAAACTATCATGGGGAGAGGTTGGTGAGGGATTGGAACTTAGAAGGGAAGGGGTTTTAGCCTGTATTGAGGTTATGAGAAGCCATTCTGGAGATTATCAAAGTGGTGCAGAAGATGTGGAGCAGCATGAGAGGAAGATCACATTTACAGCTTTATTTAGGATGCATTATAAAAGCAATAGTTGGGTCAGGGGAACACTAGATAAATAAAATAGCTGTAATAAAAGCAGGAGATAATAAGAGAATGGAGAAGTGTTTGGAATGAGTGAGAAAGGGCACAGTCAGCAATGTTTTAGGGACTGGGTTTATAAAGTAAACCTGAAGGCAGCATCAAGGATGACATTAAGTGGTGAGTTTGGGGAACTGGGGGGAGTGTGATGTTGTCAAGCATGAGGGAGACTTAAGAGTATAAAGCTATAAAGCACAAGGTAAAGAATGGAACCTTTAGGGAACCCAGCAGATAGAGGTAACAAATGGGATGAGATATAAAAAGTAGAGACACTGAAGGGACATTTAGAGATGCAGGAGAAGAACCAGAAAAGAGCAGTACTGCAATGGATGAGGGGGGGAAGGGAGTCCAGGAGAAGCAAATGATCAATTGAGTTGAAAGCGGTCACACTCCCATTTTTATATAGATTCTAAGCTTGGACACAATATCCTCTTACCTCTTTATATGTCTGTAACCACACAGGGCGGATGCATCAAAAATTTGATTCATCCCACCAATAATCACATGATACCGGAGTTTAGTAACGCCGTATGCATGAATACTTAAGCAAATAAGAGCTATCCTTAGCGGTGTGAGGAATTCTGGGTCTATGACCCGGGAGTCCTACAGCGCATGCATTGGCGTGAGAGCCATGGGATCCCTCTTGGGGAAGTCTCCAAAAAAGAACCCATAGGCTTCTATCAGACATCACCATCTGTAGATGGCAATGCCGCATCAGGACCAAGCTCTGTAAAGTTTTGCTTTGCTTTCCAGAGCTTGGTGCATTTGAAAAACACAGTCAAACCTCTGAAAACTGCATTTTCGGAGGTTTGACCAAATTTTTTGCGTTCATGCTTCGCACTCACAGTCCATTTTTATTCCAATTGTAAAGTGCTGAAGAGTATGCTGATGGTATATAAAATAAATAATAGATGGATATGAAATATATGAATACATATTAATCTAATCTGTTTTTTTTTTTCTTAATTTGAATGGAGTTTTTTTTTTCTTTTACAGGTCTAATTTTCCGAAGTCAGATGGATTGTACTGTAATTGTACAAGATGAGAATGCTGAGCATTGCAATCAGAGCAAGTAATCAGTCACCCACTAATGTGTGTTGTCAGTCGTCCCATAAATGCATGAAAACCCCATTGTGCTGCCACGATAATAGATTTTATTGGAAGCACATTCCTGTTATGAATAGAATGTTTGTTCAACCTCAATTCTACACATAAAAAAAGTAAAAAGCAAATGAATCTTTTTAAAAATTCATATTTTTTAAATTGTATTATTTATAATTAATAGTATTACTCATTCATATGAACTGTATAAATACTATAAGATGGTCCTATAATTTAAAGTAATACATAAGAAGGGATCAATTTATTTATAAAGAATCATCCATTATGATGTAATGTATAATGTGTTTATGTACAAATGTGAACATGTTAAATGTACTTTATGCTGACTAGTTATTTGTTTTCAAAATAATGTATATTGTAGCGAATTGACCATAATGTAAAAAAGTGTGAATATCTGCGCTAATATAAATGTATGTCCAAGAGGATTGATGTAAACGAATCACCACTAACACAAAGATTATAATGTATAAATATTTTTACTAATAGTTAATTTGACCGGTCAGTATAAAAAAAAAAAAACAATCATAAAAGAATATTTTCCATCATTATAAAATTAATAAACACATTTTACCAGTATTATAATATATATATGCTGGAGGAGGTGGATCCCAAAAAAAATGGTATTGTATGGACAATTGTTGTCATCCAGTGTAAATGCGTGCGTTATTCCGTATATGTCCACATCTGCAATTAATGATCATTTGATCTCACCAGGGGTTAAATAAACTGGTGTTCAATCGTGATAGGCTCCGTAGAGCTGCATGTCCTGGGAGACAATGTCATAGGGGATTAATTTACGAATTGCTTAGTCCACATCCAGGCAAGTGTGAAACCGTGCAGGTAAGGAGGAGGCTGATGTACCCGGAGAGTAGAAGTGGAGCGGTTTCTGTATGATTGGATGGTGTTGGTCAGGCCGCATCTCGATCCTAGCCTCTACTACAGCTGCCGGCAAGTGCCCAGCGGGACCGCGAGTCTCTCGTCTCGGCTTGTAAATAGTATGGCAAATGCTCAAATGGATAGAAGTGTACCAATGGGTCCAAAAGAAGTCCGCTGACGCGTTTCACTCCACAGGTCTGGGGCTTTATCAAAGAGGCTATTCCACTTATCCACTACGCTTTCTGTGAAGTAATTTTTCCTCAAATTTCCTCTGAGCCTACCTCCCTCCAGTTTCAGTGCATGTCCTAGTGCCATCACATAGAATATCTAAGCACCACTTACCCTCTCTACTTACTCTTATGCATTCCCACAGGTTCTCTTGGAGCTATAAAGTTCTCCTATTTCTGCCTGGCTCAGGCTTGACTCTGTATCTAGTACTTGGCACCAGATATACCATAGTATATTATGCTTGGCACCAGGTATAGTTTAGCTTATGTTTTTAGGCAACATATATGGCTCAACATATTGTACCTCGCAAAAAATATAGCTAGCATATTTTATTTGGCACTAAATAGGGGCACAGCATGCTGTACTTGGCACCAGTTATGGATCAACATTCTTTCTTTTCATCAGCCAGGGGTTAAAGTGGTCCGGAACGGGGCGGAACTGCATTCCGTCAGTTCTATTTGGAGGTGGAACCAATTCCGCCTCCTCCAGCCTACTTTATCCGGCCAGTCAGTCCTGCACTGCAAGGAGTTCCGGCTTCCAGCTCCCGCAGTGGGCACTCTAAGAGAGACATCGTGATGTTTCTCCCATAGTTCCGAGGAGCAGCCAGTCGGACGGCAGCAGACGCAGGAGCAGGGCTTAAGGTAAGTATTGTGTGTTGACTGTTTTTTTTAAAGTAATGATTGTTTAATTTTGTGTAAGGGGCACTACTACTGGGGACATTACTGCAGGGGGCATTATTACTGGGGCACTACTACAGGGAGCACTACTACAGAGGGCACTACCACAAGGGGCATTACTACTGGGACATTACTACTGGGGGCACTACTAATGGGAGCATTACTACTGGGGCATTACCACTGAGGGCATTACCACTGAGGGCATTACCACTGTGGGCACTACCAATCGGGGCATTGCATAGGGGGCACTGTATAAGGGGCACCACTACTGGGGGCACTGCATAAGGGGCACCACTACTGTGGGTCTGCATAAGGGATATTACCACTGTGGGTACTGCATAACGAGCACCACTACTGGAGGCACTGCCCACTACTGGGGGCACTGCCCACTACTGGGGGCACTGCATAAGGGGCACCACTACTGTGGGCATTGCATAAGGAGCACCACTAGAGTGGGCATTGCATAAAGGGCACTACTGCTGTGGGCATTAAGTGTAAGGGGCACTACTACTGTGGGCATTGTATAAGGGGCACTACTACTGTGGGCATTATGTGTATTAGAAGCACTACTACTGTGGGCATTGTGTAACAGTGGCACTTCCATATGTCATAACATGAATAAGGGACACTACTATGTGGTGTAATGTGAATCAGGAGGACTACATCGCATGCTGTCCATTTATTAAAAAAGCGCAAAGGACGGGGGAGGTGAGTTCCACATTGTCTCTAGGATCACTTTAAGCACTGTCATCAGCTAATGTATGACTCAACTTTGTGTACTAATCACAAATTGTGCATCAGAGTTCTTCACATGGAGCTGTGCTTTATACTCTATCAGTCCTAGTCCTATATGTACATTAGCAATCTTATACTGGGTACACAATAAGGCGATGGATCGGTCAGCAAACCGATACGCCGTGAGGGCGGCCGATTGGTAAACTACAGTATACACATACCGATCAGCTGCTCAATACGCCTGGGCTGACATCACAACTGGATGAGCATTTAAATTTGCCCGCTCAGTCGAGATGTCTGTGTCAGCGGTCCCTGCAGCCAGTGTATGTACGGTCGGCAGGTCGCCCATACACACCTGCAGATGCGCCGATATATCTTTCAGTTACATCGTCAACGGCTGTGTTGCAGGGCCAAACTGCTATGTCTGTGAACGACATCTTTCACGGACATATCAGGTGTACACACTCACCGATGCACTTGTGATATTGCTCGTCAATAAAACAAGCGATATATATCGACAGGTGTGTTTCCAGAATTAACGGGACCTGTTTTGCACATTTAGCCTTCAAATACAGTATGTAATGCTTTGTATACTACTTTATATTTGGCTAACTTTGCTTTTCATACTAAAAAATAATCTGTTAAGCATAGGCCAATTAGAGTAGGGACATGTTAATGAACTGGACACAGATGCATGTGCACCTGTCAGTAGGAATTTCAGACTGATGATAATGACAATCGCCATTAAGATCTTATGGCAAGATATTACCGGCAGCCTTCCCACTGATAGTATATAAATCACTTATGTGAAGTTGCATCCATCTTGGCTCCAGCAGTTAATAGCATTAACCGCTGTAGCCTATGAGTTACATAATACAGAAAATACCAGCAATGGCTGCCGCACTTGCATTTTCAGCAGACCACGCATGCACATTAGTTCTGTGGGGTCCCGCTAGAGGAGTGAAGTCATCGCAAATGCGATCACTTAACTTCAAACATGTCGCAGTGACAGGCTTCTTCTCGGAGCCCCTGACCCTGCGTGTGTAATTTAGTACATCCCTGCAAATCTTAATTTCTTATTGCTACAAATAGCGACGATAAGAAATTATACTTATCGGGTCCCGGATCCGATAATTGATAAATATGCCCCTATATATTTTGGCTTCTCACTATATTTTTGTATGTTTTTTAAGTATTTGTTCTAAAAAAAATGTGTAAAATCACACCTACAGTATCTCAAACTATGGCAATTAATGTCACAAAATGGTGTCAGACAGTGGGCCGGATTAAAAACTATATGGTCCTGGGGCTAGAAATGTTCAAGGGCCTATTGTTTGCAGCTGAGGAGGTGTGACCAGTGCTGTGTGGGTGTGGCCAGTGCCATGTGGGTGTGTACGTCTTTACAATATCAGACCCAATGTCTCCCTAAATATGTAAAAGTATTAAAAATTGCATCATTTTGTGAGGAAAACAGAAATACAGTTTTAATACCAATGATGTATGGCTGACTGTGTATCCAACTGGTGGCTGTTCGTCATCATGCTGTCATGGTGATGGGCTCATTTTAATGTGGAGGCCTGGAGCTGTAGTCCCATCTGTCCCATTGTCAATCTAGCCCTGTCGGACAGGGCAAAGCGTCCTATGCTGTCAAGTCCTATAATTAAATGAAAACTCAGTCCTGCAGTTTGCTGCTCAGAATTATCTCCAGGCTCAGACCCTTTCTCACCTGGAGGCAACTAAGACTCTCATCCACTCACTGGTCATCTCCCAACTGGACTACTGTAACCTACTCTAATCTGGCCTCTCTGACTCCCACCTCTCTCCACTCCAATCTGCCCTCAATGCTGCTGCTCAGCTCATCTTCCTCTTCAAATGTACTACATCTAATTCCCCACTCCTACAAGCCCTACCCTTCAAAACCCAATTCAAACTCCTCAATCTTAATTACAAAGCCCTGACCCAAACTTCTCCCATTTAAATCTTAGTCCTCATCTCCCTTTACACCCACCCACTTTGCTCCACAAATGAATGCCACCTTTCCACCCAACTAATTACTTCCTCCCGCTCTGGCCTCCAAGACTGTTCCTTTCCTCTGGAACACTCTCCCTTTCAGACTCTCTACAAAGCGTAAAACGGGCTCTCAAAACCCACTTCTTTATCAAAGTCTCCCGACTCTAATCCTAACCCACTGCTCAATGTCCCTCACTTCTGTGTCATCTGTGTCTGTCTGCCCCTCCCCTGTAAACTCTAAACTCTCACAAGCAGGCCCCTTTTCCCTTATGTGTTTTGCCTTCCCTCACTTTACCATTATCTCCTCCCCACTGCCTACAACGGCACCTTTCCCTTGGGTATTATGACTGCTGATGCAACAATGTTAATACACCATGTCCATGCCCTGCATTGTTCTGTACTATAAGTGACTTAGGAGAAGATGTACTGTGTGATAAAGTGGAGAGTGATAAAGTACCAACCAATCAGCTCCTAACTGTCACTTTACAGGATGTGTTTGAAAAAATGTCAGTTAGCAGTTAGGAGCTGATTGGTTGGTACCATATCACTATCCACCTTATCACTTTTCAAGGCTTAGTACATCTCCCCCTTTGTTCTTGTTTTGTTCATACTGTTTCTGTCTATGTACCTTGCAAAGCGCTGCGGATCCCTTGTGGTGCTGTATATATAAGGGATAATAATAATAAAATCATCAACCAGTGCCAAATGTGCTCTGTGCCAATCCAGAGAATGCTCCAATCAACTGTACAGGCTGCAAGGTACCTGTCAGGAGCGTCTAAAGGCGGTTCTACAGCAGCAATCCTGGCTGCTAAGTGCTACTCTAGACACCTTGCTAACCAGTAGCAAGAGCCATGGGGCGGCGACAGCAGTGACATGCGGTGAGGTAAATGGCTGGGGAGGTACTTGCTACTCTCAAAGACAGATTTACAGATTTGTATATGAACTCACGGGTTCATGTGGGCATTATACAAAGGTGCAGCAGTATGTAGTGCTGGAAATTTGGTGTGTTTTGTTCAGGGATGTGTGGAAAAGGTAGACAGGGGAGGCCTTTGCCTCACCTGCCATACACATTTTACTCCAGAGTTTTGACTATAAAAATTATTAGAATAATACAAAGAAAATATATATAATAATTTCTTTAAATTGTTCTTACAATTTTTATGGTCAGAACTCTGGAGTATACTGAAGTATGACTGGAAAGGCTCTGCCTCACCTGACCCCACATCACTGGGCAACAGTGCTGCCCACAGAGCACTGCGTTCTGTGCGGCAGCACTGGTCGCACACCCCTAGTTACGACCCTGCAGTCAGCCAAATGTCAGTCTCCTACTTTTGCAGCATTGGCATCCGGACTGATACTCAAAATAGACAAGCTCCGTAGACCGGCAGTACCTAGTCATTTTTTTTTCACGCTCTCCTTTAACGCTTTGTATTCTCTGACAAGTTAGCAATGCCCAAGCTACTGTTTCATTTCCTATTTGTTAAAACATATAAATTGTGCAGCATTATTAACTGTCTTTGCTTTTTTAATCCTCCTTTTGCAATGCGGATGTTACAAGCGCTGTTCACATACATACGTCATCAGCCAGCATGAAAAAGCTGTCAGAGGGAGCTGTGAACAGTTGTTGCGCAGTGGGCAGGCACACGGTTCCGCCACCTCTCACTACACGTGTCACAGACACACAAGATTATGGTTGCAGACTTTTGAAGGTGGCTTCTTACTTTTAACAAATTTGCGAAGAATGCTTATAGACTAAATTTATATATTTAATAACAAGTACATAACATAATACTTATAAACATACGTAGTTTACATTTTTAAAGCCAATCTAAGTGTGCGCGTGCTATTCAGTCAAAATATTGGTGTAGGGCGTTTTAGCTAGTATGAATATACAGAAAGCGCACTTAATTTAGCATATATGTATTTACCTTGGCTTAGGGCAACACAACCTAAAAATACAGCCAGATATACATAGTCTTCTAAAAATACATTGCCCATAATGTCTGACTCAGCTCTCTGGCCAAGGCATGCTTTGCACTAGTATATTGTTAACCCAGCTAACTTAGCTCAGGAGAAAAACTAAATGTCACACATGTAATAAAAATGTACTGATGTCTATGGGAATCATACTTGCCAACTCTCCCTGATTGTCAGGGAGATTCCCTGAAATAGTAACAATCTCCCTGTATCCCTGAAGAGTCTAGCAATCTCCCTGATTGCACCTTATCCCATTATGTAGCTATTATATATAAAATAAAAATAAAATATATATACAATCAAATGTGATCATTAGTATAATTTCCCTGCATTGGTTATAAGGCACAATGCTCCCTATGGCTACATGCATTTTCTGAAACGGATCAGTGTGTTTTCATCAACAAGTAGCTCTTACTAACTGCTCTGAGGCTCATTTACATTTGGATGTAAATCAATTTTATGGCCTCTAAGATGTAGCAGTACACGCCCACTTTACCGCCGCACTCATAGCTGTTGCATTCTCAATCTCCCTGACATGCATTCTCAAAAGTAGACATGTATGATGGGAATACAGAAACATTCTGTATTCTGAGGTTTATATTTACTACAGTGAGAGTTTTTAGAAATGGAGGTGTTGCCCATAGCAACCAATCAGATTCTACTTAACATTTGACTAGCACCTTCTAGAAGATAATATCTAGAATCTGATTGGTTGCTATGGGCAACATCACCACTTCTAAAAACTCTCTTTAGTAAATTTACCCCTAAAACTTCTTCCCTTCAGCACTAAAATCTAGGTCTGACATTGAATAATACTTAAGATGCCTACCCACTAGACAATGTGCTCACGATGCGGTATCGTGAGCGATTTCCCTTGAACTCTCACCGGCAGCTCCCCGGCACTCCAGGACACGATATGGTGCTAAAAAGTGTCCAGTGCTAAAAAGTGTCCACGATGCGATGTACGACCAGCGGGTACGCACATCGGCATCGTGATCATGAGTGGACTGGACACTCACGATTTGAACATATTTTACATGATTTGTCGTTCCGATGCCTTGAAATCGGGCAAATCGTGGAAAATATCGTCTAGTGTGTAGGCACCTTAAGTTGTTCATGGTGTTATTTAGATAGATCAAGAGAAAAATTTAAACTTTTTCCATATATGCAGACTTATTTTCAGACCCTGGTACATGTGTAAGATATACAAGCTTACACCTGCATAGGATTACTATCTTTCCATGGCATAGATCCAGGGGCTATGTAATCCTGTTTGTTATAAAAAATAATACCCTGACACCTGACTACATGGGTGCAACTAGCAACAGTTTTTAATAAATATAAATATATATACCTGTTATTTTGAACTGCTTTTTTTTAAAAAATAGCAGACCTTTGTTATCTGTACAGCCAGTCTGCAATGTCTACAAGCTATATATATATTTATTGCAGCCAGGTACAATCATTAGGATTGAGAACAATATTGAATTAAAATATTATTATTGTGCAGTTTTTACGGAGAACAAAAATAGAACTTTGTAAAACTTAATAATTAAAAGTTATTATTTTATTTATAAATCTTATTTTTTATGTGTGTGTGTGTGTTTTATTGGTAGACAGGTCATATTTGAAGTTATAGTTCAACCAGAGCAACAACTTGTTCAGCCCCACATGCTGTGTAGTCTGGGTTTGATGGCTCACTTGAAGAAGAACAGGCCTCTAATAAATTGTAGAGTCATTACCCTTTATGCATACTTGTTCTAATAGGTGTCACAGATTCCTGCCTCCTAATAAGGAAAGGAAGTAGAAAAACATATAAATTCTCCCAAGGGAGTCAGACAGCCCGAAGCCATGTTTGACAGCTGTTTGGGTTGCCAGGAGCAGCAACAAGCAAACAGGGTTTCTGCAATGATGCAGTGCCAATGAGTTTGGCACACTCCTCTTAGTTACAGTGTTTTTTTTTAACCACACCAGTGCAACTCTCAAGACTTATATGAAGCCAGTAGAAGATTTATTAAATGATATGATTACGAAGCATGGTGCAGAATTTAGAGGGTGTAATGAATCTGCTAAATATTCAGGGATGAAGACAATTTAATAGATTTCTTAAAACATGGATATGTGAAAATAGTTTTGTAGGACTAAGATACTTCAGTTGGTAATACATACAATTAGCTTAGTGCAACACCGATCACTTTCCATAACTTCATTTTATTCTATCATTTTGTTTATTGCAAAACATTGAAAATTACAAAACATGAAGTAAAACATGTTAACATGTAATGTATATTTGTATAGCACTAAATGTTTCTTTGTTGAATTAGTTAAAAAAAGCTGTGTATGTATTTCTTTCAAAGCAATTATATGAGGCCACTTTTATGATGGTTGTAGGATAATTGCTCTCCTGCAGTTAATCTCCGGTTATAAGATCGAAGACAACTGCTTGACAACAAAATTGATCTCCCTCCTTACAGTCTAAGTTCAGCCTACAGCTCACCTAACCTTTCTGTTAAACGGCCTGTCTGGCATAAAACTAGCCCCCTGCAGTTTAAACCTAACCTCCCCCACAGTCTAACCCTAATAATAAATACATTCCAAAATCTAACCTAAACTTCCTCATGTGCCTGAAGATTGTTATTATCTTTTATTTATAAAGTGTCACAAGGGTTTCGTAGCAGTGTAAAAAGGAATAAACTAACAACTAGAAATATAAGCACAGACTAATACAGAGTGTATAAAGACAACAATCAAAGTGAGCATTTAGTATAATTATGTAGAGAAGAAAAAGGGGGGAGGGTCTAAAGGTGCCTACACACTAGGCAATGTGGTCAAGATGTACTATCGTGTCCGATATCCCCTTGAACTCTCCCCAGCAGCTCCCCGGCAGTCGTGGGCACGATTTGGTGTTGAAAACTGTCCAATGTGACAAACGATCTATCGTGCCTCCTAACTATTCCAGTGTCCAGTGACTGAGATTGTCAGAATTTGCCTGCAGCAGGGAAGATCTGAAGATGCGATGTACGACCAGCGGGTACGCGTATCGGCAGCGTGATCGTGAGTGGACACTCACGATTTGGACACATTTTACATGATCTCTCGTTCTGATGCGTCGGAATCGGGCGGATCGTGTAAAATATTGCTTAGTGTGTAGGCATCTTTAGTCATACAAGCTTGCAGCCTAATACATAATGCTCCCTGCTTAAGGATGGCTTAAGAGAGGAAGGGGCCTGTGTGCATTCACTCTCTCATGGGCAACGCATGTGAGTAGCCCTTGCACTGTGCTAGAGTCTACTGTGCATGTGCAGATTCTGGAAACATGGCTCCCAAGACATTTCCTGGTGATTTTTCTAGGGGGAAATGGCTGCTGCACCATTTTCCTGGTGATTTGTGCAGCACCACCGAAGTGGGACCCTAGAAAGGTAAGTATAATACATGAGTGCAGAGTGTGCGCTGTGGGTCCCCCAGTACTCAGGGGCCCATGTGCACTGCACACCTTGCACCCACTATAGAGAAGTCACTGCTCCTGCTTACCTGATTTTCAAAAAAGTAGGAACTTGTACTGTATGAACTGTGCAAATACAGTGTAAGAAAAGGAGCTTCTGAATGAATGACTTGCAGTACGTAAGCAAGTGTCTCAGTAGACATAATTTTTTACATATTGTTTGTGTGGCTTTCATTAAAACAGAATAATAAATTACTTAAGCCAAACGCGGTCCTCAAGGCTCCCCAACAGTTCAGGATTTAGAGATATCCATGGTGGAGCACAGGTGACTTAATTAGTACCTCAGTCAATTTGATTTAACACCTGTGCTCAACCATGGATATCCCTAAAACCTGAACTGTAGGGGAGCCTTGAGGGCTGCATTTGGGAACCTCTGACTTAAGCCGTATTTTTTTTCTATCAGGTCTGCCATCACCTAACAGGGCCACAATCAATCACAGACATGCAGAGGGGCTGGCTGGCAAATTTCAGTAATGGGGGCAAGTACACCATGCTGGCCTATTAGTTATAGAATATGAGCTGATTTTTCAAAAGGTGTTTTATTTGGTAAAGGCATTTCTTTTTGCATTTTGTATACTAAAGTGGTTACTGCCAGCGATAACCCCTGTTGGATGAGCCTATATATTCAAGCATCAAGATCAGTGCTGGATTTAGCGGGGGGCAAAGGGGCCCCCCTGGACCTGTAGAAAACTTTGTGGTCGGGTTCAGCACTGCTGCTTTTGTGTGTTGAGCAGTACTCTATGCACTGTATGCAATATGCAGTGTGCACTGCGGGGCTGCGCTTCAGTAAGGAAGCCTTTTTCTCCTCTCTGAGCCCACCCAGCCGAGACTCCTCCCCTTTGCCTAAGTTAAGCCCCACCCCTTTCCCCCACTCTACCCTGTGTTTAGCCTTGCCCTTCCCTAGTCTCCATCCACAACCCAGTCCTCTTCTCTCCCCTGAGTCCCCTGTCTGTGTAAGGACAGGGCTACAGCTAGATCCCCTAGGGCAGCCTGTCTCCTCCGGAGCTCTGCAGTGACAGTCTGCTGAGACCAGGACATCATGATCTTCTTGCTGAGGTAAGTACAGTGTATGAGGAGGTGTATGGGTATGGTAATGCAGTCTGGGGGTGGGGTGCATTAATGTTATCTGTGGGGGTAGTGTTAATGGGATGGGGGTGTTTTAATATTTTGGGGGTATATTACTGCCATCTGGGTGGTGGGTTGGGGGTGCAGTAATAATATGGGGGGTATATTACTACAACCTGAGTGGTGGGGTGGGGGTGTTGTAATACTGGGCCTGATTCAGAGGTGGATGGATCTGCAGTAGCAGCTGCAACAAAGTCGCAGCCACTAAAGCGTCTTGACAGTAATGCTGTGGTCGGTAGGCATCTTATTGAGACACCCACCGGCCGCAAAACAAATCCGTTGCACCATCAATCGAACATCAACTGCACCATCATACATTAGAGCAACCATATGGTTGCTCAGAATGTCTGCGGCGGTGCCAGTGAAGCTGCGTCTTTAAACGCAACACTGACACCAACATGCACATCGCCATGTAAGTCCCCGCCAAGGAAGTCCTATTGAAATTACATAGCTCTTCGTGCAGTTCCAAAATGCGGCCCCCGGCGGTAACCATAGCTGCGCCCACCTCTGAATCAGGCTCACTATGTGGGGTGAGGGGTATTGTAATACCACCTGGGAGCAGATAAGGCAGAAAATGCACCCACACACACACACACACACATTATATTGTATCAAAATACATATTTTATATATGTATATATAGAGAGAGAGAGAGAGAGAGAGAGAGAGAGAATTCATCTGCCTACCTCTGTAATAGGGCCCCTCTGTCTGAAGTGCCCCAGGCCCCCATAGCTTTAATCCAGCCCTGATCAAGATGGTACTCCCTGTTCTGGTAATGCTCTCCTTAGTTGTGGTTCAGATTCTGTGAACTCTTAAAACACGCAAACTTGGGGTTTCTGAGTAGAACCTAGTTCCGGCTCGGGACTTCCCGCAGAGTTTGGTTCTGGAAATGAGGCAAATTTTCCTGGATATGTGGGATCTTGCATGTTTTGGATTGCATATATAAGTCCCTCGCTCAAAATCAGGTTCCATTTCACACAGTAGAGTGCATGGAGATGGTTTGGGATGCAGATGTGCTGCAATACTATTATACTAAACGCCATTAGAGAGAAATATAGGTAGTAGTGGGTGGGAAGGGTGTAAAAGACTGCAAGCATCTTTAGACTGTCTGTCAGGGTCAGTTGACTGCAAACAGTTGACTGAGTGTCACTGTGTGTTTGTTTGTCAGCCACTAGTAACAACTGCAATCTGCATACAGGCTTCTTTGTCAGCCACTAGTAACAACTGCAATCTGCATACAGGCTTCTTTGTCAGCCACTAGTAACAACTGCAATCTGCACAGAGGCTTGTTTGTCAGCCACTAGTAACAACTGCAATCTGCATACAGGTTTCTTTGTCAGCCACAAGTAACAACTGCAATGGGCATACAGGCTTCTTTGTCAGCCACAAGTAACAACTGCAATCGGCATACAGGCTTCTTTGTCAGCCACAAGTAACAACTGCAATCTGCATACAGGCTTCTTTGTCAGCCACAAGTAACAACTGCAATCTGCATAGAGGCTTCTTTGTCAGCCACAAGTAACAACTGCAATCGGCATACAGGCTTCTTTGTCAGCCACAAGTAACAACTGCAATCTGCATACAGGCTTCTTTGTCAGCCACTAGTAACAACTGCAATCTGCATACAGGCTTCTTTGTCAGCCACTAGTAACAACTGCAATCTGCATACAGGCTTCTTTGTCAGCCACTAGTAACAACTGCAATCTGCACAGAGGCTTGTTTGTCAGCCACTAGTAACAACTGCAATCTGCATACAGGTTTCTTTGTCAGCCACAAGTAACAACTGCAATGGGCATACAGGCTTCTTTGTCAGCCACAAGTAACAACTGCAATCGGCATACAGGCTTCTTTGTCAGCCACAAGTAACAACTGCAATCGGCATACAGGCTTCTTTGTCAGCCAATAGTACCAACTGCAATCTGCATAGAGGCTTCTTTGTCAGCCACAAGTAACAACTGCAATCTGCATACAGGCTTCTTTGTCAGCCACTAGTAACAACTGCAATCTGCATACAGGCTTCTTTGTCAGCCACTAGTAACAACTGCAATCTGCATACAGGCTTCTTTGTCAGCCACTAGTAACAACTGCAATCTGCATACAGGCTTCTTTGTCAGCCACTAGTAACAACTGCAATCTGCATACAGGCATCTTTGTCAGCCACTAGTAACAACTGCAATCTGCATAGAGGCTTCTTTGTCAGCCACTAGTAACAACTGCAATCTGCATACAGGCTTCTTTGTCAGCCACTAGTAACAACTGCAATCTGCATACAGGCTTCTTTGTCAGCCACTAGTAACAACTGCAATCTGCATACAGGCTTCTTTGTCAGCCACTAGTAACAACTGCAATCTGCATACAGGCTTCTTTGTCAGCCACTAGTAACAACTGCAATCTGCATACAGGCTTCTTTGTCAGCCACTAGTAACAACTGCAATCTGCATAGAGGCTTCTTTGTCAGCCACTAGTAACAACTGCAATCTGCATACAGGCTTCTTTGTCAGCCACTAGTAACAACTGCAATCTGCATACAGGCTTCTTTGTCAGCCACTAGTAACAGCTGCAATCTGCATACAGGCTTCTTTGTCAGCCACTAGTAACAACTACAATCTGCATACATTCTTTGTCAGCCACAAGTAACAACTGCAGTCTGCATACATGCTTCTTTGTCAGCCACTAGTAACAACTGCAATCTGTATACAGGCTTCTTTGTCAGCCACTAGTAACAACTGCAATCTGCATACAGGCTTCTTTGTCAGCCACTAGTAACAACTGCAATCTGCATACAGGCTTCTTTGTCAGCCACTAGTAACAACTGCAATCTGCATACAGGCTTCTTTGTCAGCCACTAGTAACAACTGCAATCTGCATACAGGCTTCTTTGTCAGCCACTAGTAACAACTGCAATCTGCATAGAGGCTTCTTTGTCAGCCACTAGTAACAACTGCAATCTGCATACAGGCTTCTTTGTCAGCCACTAGTAACAACTGCAATCTGCATACAGGCTTCTTTGTCAGCCACTAATAACAGCTGCAATCTGCATACAGGCTTCTTTGTCAGCCACTAGTAACAACTACAATCTGCATACATTCTTTGTCAGCCACAAGTAACAACTGCAGTCTGCATACATGCTTCTTTGTCAGCCACTAGTAACAACTGCAATCTGCATACAGGCTTCTTTGTCAGCCACTAGTAACAACTGCAATCTGCATAGAGGCTTCTTTGTCAGCCACTAGTAACAACTGCAGTCTGCATACAGGCTTCTTTGTCAGCCACTAGTAACAACTGCAATCTGCATACAGGCTTCTTTGTCAGCCACTAGTAACAACTGCAATCTGCATAGAGGCTTCTTTGTCAGCCACTAGTAACAACTGCAGTCTGCAAACAGGCTTCTTTGTCAGCCACTAGTAACAACTGCAATCTGCATACAGGCTTCTTTGTCAGCCACTAGTAACAACTGCAATCTGCATACAGGCTTCTTTGTCAGCCACAAGTAACAACTGCAATCTGCATACAGGCTTCTTTGTCAGGCACAAGTAACAACTGCAATCTGCATACAGGCTTCTTTGTCAGTCACAAGTAACAACTGCAATCGGCATACAGGCTTCTTTGTCAGCCACAAGTAACAACTGCAATCTGCACAGAGGCTTGTTTGTCAGCCACTAGTAACAACTGCAATCTGCATACAGGCTTCTTTGTCAGCCACTTGTAACAACTGCAATCTGCATACAGGCTTCTTTGTCAGCCACAAGTAACAACTGCAATGGGCATACAGGCTTCTTTGTCAGCCACAAGTAACAACTGCAATCGGCATACAGGCTTCTTTGTCAGCCACAAGTAACAACTGCAATCTGCATACAGGCTTCTTTGTCAGCCACTAGTAACAACTGCAATCTGCATACAGGCTTCTTTGTCAGCCACTAGTAACAACTGCAATCTGCATACAGGCTTCTTTGTCAGCCACTAGTAACAACTGCAATCTGCACAGAGGCTTGTTTGTCAGCCACTAGTAACAACTGCAATCTGCATACAGGTTTCTTTGTCAGCCACAAGTAACAACTGCAATGGGCATACAGGCTTCTTTGTCAGCCACAAGTAACAACTGCAATCTGCATACAGGCTTCTTTGTCAGCCACTAGTAACAACTGCAATCTGCATACAGGCTTCTTTGTCAGCCACTAGTAACAATCTGCACAGAGGCTTGTTTGTCAGCCACTAGTAACAACTGCAATCTGCATACAGGCTTCTTTGTCAGCCACAAGTAACAACTGCAATCTGCATACAGGTTTCATTGTCAGCCACAAGTAACAACTGCAATGGGCATACAGGCATCTTTGTCAGCCACAAGTAACAACTGCAATCTGCATACAGGCTTCTTTGTCAGCCACTAGTAACAACTGCAATCTGCATACAGGCTTCTTTGTCAGCCACTAGTAACAACTGCAATCTGCATACAGGCTTCTTTGTCAGCCACAAGTAACAACTGCAATCTGCATACAGGCTTCTTTGTCAGCCACTAGTAACAACTGCAATCTGCATACAGGCTTCTTTGTCAGCCACTAGTAACAACTGCAATCTGCATACAGGATTCCTTGTCAGCCACTAGTAACAACTGCAGTCTGCAAAAAGGCTTCTTTGTCAGCCACTAGTAACAACTGCAATCTGCATACAGGCTTCTTTGTCAGCCACAAGTAACAACTGCAATCTGCATACAGGCTTCTTTGTCAGCCACAAGTAACAACTGCAATCTGCATACATTCTTCTTAGTCAGTCACAAGTAACAACTGCAATCTGCATACAGGCTTCTTTGTCAGCCACTAGTAACAACTGCAATCTGCATACAGGCTTCTTTGTCAGCCACAAGTAACAACTGTATTGGCATACAGGCTTCTTTGTCAGCCACTAGTAACAACTGCAATCTGCATAGAGGCTTCATTGTCAGCCACTAGAAACAACTGCAATCTGCATACAGGCTTCTTTGTCAGCCACAAGTAACAACTGCAATCGGCATACAGGCTTCTTTGTCAGCCACTAGTACCAACTGCAATCTGCATAGAGGCTTCTTTGTCAGCCACAAGTAACAACTGCAATCTGCATACAGGCTTCTTTGTCAGCCACTAGTAACAACTGCAATCTGCATACAGGCTTCTTTGTCAGCCACTAGTAACAACTGCAATCTGCATACAGGCTTCTTTGTCAGCCACTAGTAACAACTGCAATCTGCATACAGGCTTCTTTGTCAGCCACTAGTAACAACTGCAATCTGCATACAGGCATCTTTGTCAGCCACTAGTAACAACTGCAATCTGAATAGAGGCTTCTTTGTCAGCCACTAGTAACAACTGCAATCTGCATACAGGCTTCTTTGTCAGCCACTAGTAACAACTGCAATCTGCATACAGGCTTCTTTGTCAGCCACTAGTAACAACTGCAATCTGCATACAGGCTTCTTTGTCAGCCACTAGTAACAACTGCAATCTGCATACAGGCTTCTTTGTCAGCCACTAGTAACAACTGCAATCTGCATACAGGCTTCTTTGTCAGCCACTAGTAACAACTGCAATCTGCATAGAGGCTTCTTTGTCAGCCACTAGTAACAACTGCAATCTGCATACAGGCTTCTTTGTCAGCCACTAGTAACAACTGCAATCTGCACACAGGCTTCTTTGTCAGCCACTAGTAACAGCTGCAATCTGCATACAGGCTTCTTTGTCAGCCACTAGTAACAACTACAATCTGCATACATTCTTTGTCAGCCACAAGTAACAACTGCAGTCTGCATACATGCTTCTTTGTCAGCCACTAGTAACAACTGCAATCTGCATACAGGCTTCTTTGTCAGCCACTTGTAACAACTGCAATCTGCATACAGGCTTCTTTGTCAGCCACAAGTAACAACTGCAATGGGCATACAGGCTTCTTTGTCAGCCACAAGTAACAACTGCAATCGGCATACAGGCTTCTTTGTCAGCCACAAGTAACAACTGCAATCTGCATACAGGCTTCTTTGTCAGCCACTAGTAACAACTGCAATCTGCATACAGGCTTCTTTGTCAGCCACTAGTAACAACTGCAATCTGCATACAGGCTTCTTTGTCAGCCACTAGTAACAACTGCAATCTGCACAGAGGCTTGTTTGTCAGCCACTAGTAACAACTGCAATCTGCATACAGGTTTCTTTGTCAGCCACAAGTAACAACTGCAATGGGCATACAGGCTTCTTTGTCAGCCACAAGTAACAACTGCAATCTGCATACAGGCTTCTTTGTCAGCCACTAGTAACAACTGCAATCTGCATACAGGCTTCTTTGTCAGCCACTAGTAACAATCTGCACAGAGGCTTGTTTGTCAGCCACTAGTAACAACTGCAATCTGCATACAGGCTTCTTTGTCAGCCACAAGTAACAACTGCAATCTGCATACAGGTTTCATTGTCAGCCACAAGTAACAACTGCAATGGGCATACAGGCATCTTTGTCAGCCACAAGTAACAACTGCAATCTGCATACAGGCTTCTTTGTCAGCCACTAGTAACAACTGCAATCTGCATACAGGCTTCTTTGTCAGCCACTTGTAACAACTGCAATCTGCATACAGGCTTCTTTGTCAGCCACAAGTAACAACTGCAATGGGCATACAGGCTTCTTTGTCAGCCACAAGTAACAACTGCAATCGGCATACAGGCTTCTTTGTCAGCCACAAGTAACAACTGCAATCTGCATACAGGCTTCTTTGTCAGCCACTAGTAACAACTGCAATCTGCATACAGGCTTCTTTGTCAGCCACTAGTAACAACTGCAATCTGCATACAGGCTTCTTTGTCAGCCACTAGTAACAACTGCAATCTGCACAGAGGCTTGTTTGTCAGCCACTAGTAACAACTGCAATCTGCATACAGGTTTCTTTGTCAGCCACAAGTAACAACTGCAATGGGCATACAGGCTTCTTTGTCAGCCACAAGTAACAACTGCAATCTGCATACAGGCTTCTTTGTCAGCCACTAGTAACAACTGCAATCTGCATACAGGCTTCTTTGTCAGCCACTAGTAACAATCTGCACAGAGGCTTGTTTGTCAGCCACTAGTAACAACTGCAATCTGCATACAGGCTTCTTTGTCAGCCACAAGTAACAACTGCAATCTGCATACAGGTTTCATTGTCAGCCACAAGTAACAACTGCAATGGGCATACAGGCATCTTTGTCAGCCACAAGTAACAACTGCAATCTGCATACAGGCTTCTTTGTCAGCCACTAGTAACAACTGCAATCTGCATACAGGCTTCTTTGTCAGCCACTAGTAACAACTGCAATCTGCATACAGGCTTCTTTGTCAGCCACAAGTAACAACTGCAATCTGCATACAGGCTTCTTTGTCAGCCACTAGTAACAACTGCAATCTGCATACAGGCTTCTTTGTCAGCCACTAGTAACAACTGCAATCTGCATACAGGATTCCTTGTCAGCCACTAGTAACAACTGCAGTCTGCAAAAAGGCTTCTTTGTCAGCCACTAGTAACAACTGCAATCTGCATACAGGCTTCTTTGTCAGCCACAAGTAACAACTGCAATCTGAATACAGGCTTCTTTGTCAGCCACAAGTAACAACTGCAATCTGCATACATTCTTCTTAGTCAGTCACAAGTAACAACTGCAATCTGCATACAGGCTTCTTTGTCAGCCACTAGTAACAACTGCAATCTGCATACAGGCTTCTTTGTCAGCCACAAGTAACAACTGTATTGGCATACAGGCTTCTTTGTCAGCCACTAGTAACAACTGCAATCTGCATAGAGGCTTCATTGTCAGCCACTAGAAACAACTGCAATCTGCATACAGGCTTCTTTGTCAGCCACAAGTAACAACTGCAATCGGCATACAGGCTTCTTTGTCAGCCACTAGTACCAACTGCAATCTGCATAGAGGCTTCTTTGTCAGCCACAAGTAACAACTGCAATCTGCATACAGGCTTCTTTGTCAGCCACTAGTAACAACTGCAATCTGCATACAGGCTTCTTTGTCAGCCACTAGTAACAACTGCAATCTGCATACAGGCTTCTTTGTCAGCCACTAGTAACAACTGCAATCTGCATACAGGCTTCTTTGTCAGCCACTAGTAACAACTGCAATCTGCATACAGGCATCTTTGTCAGCCACTAGTAACAACTGCAATCTGAATAGAGGCTTCTTTGTCAGCCACTAGTAACAACTGCAATCTGCATACAGGCTTCTTTGTCAGCCACTAGTAACAACTGCAATCTGCATACAGGCTTCTTTGTCAGCCACTAGTAACAACTGCAATCTGCATACAGGCTTCTTTGTCAGCCACTAGTAACAACTGCAATCTGCATACAGGCTTCTTTGTCAGCCACTAGTAACAACTGCAATCTGCATACAGGCTTCTTTGTCAGCCACTAGTAACAACTGCAATCTGCATAGAGGCTTCTTTGTCAGCCACTAGTAACAACTGCAATCTGCATACAGGCTTCTTTGTCAGCCACTAGTAACAACTGCAATCTGCACACAGGCTTCTTTGTCAGCCACTAGTAACAGCTGCAATCTGCATACAGGCTTCTTTGTCAGCCACTAGTAACAACTACAATCTGCATACATTCTTTGTCAGCCACAAGTAACAACTGCAGTCTGCATACATGCTTCTTTGTCAGCCACTAGTAACAACTGCAATCTGCATACAGGCTTCTTTGTCAGCCACTTGTAACAACTGCAATCTGCATACAGGCTTCTTTGTCAGCCACAAGTAACAACTGCAATGGGCATACAGGCTTCTTTGTCAGCCACAAGTAACAACTGCAATCGGCATACAGGCTTCTTTGTCAGCCACAAGTAACAACTGCAATCTGCATACAGGCTTCTTTGTCAGCCACTAGTAACAACTGCAATCTGCATACAGGCTTCTTTGTCAGCCACTAGTAACAACTGCAATCTGCATACAGGCTTCTTTGTCAGCCACTAGTAACAACTGCAATCTGCACAGAGGCTTGTTTGTCAGCCACTAGTAACAACTGCAATCTGCATACAGGTTTCTTTGTCAGCCACAAGTAACAACTGCAATGGGCATACAGGCTTCTTTGTCAGCCACAAGTAACAACTGCAATCTGCATACAGGCTTCTTTGTCAGCCACTAGTAACAACTGCAATCTGCATACAGGCTTCTTTGTCAGCCACTAGTAACAATCTGCACAGAGGCTTGTTTGTCAGCCACTAGTAACAACTGCAATCTGCATACAGGCTTCTTTGTCAGCCACAAGTAACAACTGCAATCTGCATACAGGTTTCATTGTCAGCCACAAGTAACAACTGCAATGGGCATACAGGCATCTTTGTCAGCCACAAGTAACAACTGCAATCTGCATACAGGCTTCTTTGTCAGCCACTAGTAACAACTGCAATCTGCATACAGGCTTCTTTGTCAGCCACTAGTAACAACTGCAATCTGCATACAGGCTTCTTTGTCAGCCACAAGTAACAACTGCAATCTGCATACAGGCTTCTTTGTCAGCCACTAGTAACAACTGCAATCTGCATACAGGCTTCTTTGTCAGCCACTAGTAACAACTGCAATCTGCATACAGGATTCCTTGTCAGCCACTAGTAACAACTGCAGTCTGCAAAAAGGCTTCTTTGTCAGCCACTAGTAACAACTGCAATCTGCATACAGGCTTCTTTGTCAGCCACAAGTAACAACTGCAATCTGCATACAGGCTTCTTTGTCAGCCACAAGTAACAACTGCAATCTGCATACATTCTTCTTAGTCAGTCACAAGTAACAACTGCAATCTGCATACAGGCTTCTTTGTCAGCCACTAGTAACAACTGCAATCTGCATACAGGCTTCTTTGTCAGCCACAAGTAACAACTGTATTGGCATACAGGCTTCTTTGTCAGCCACTAGTAACAACTGCAATCTGCATAGAGGCTTCATTGTCAGCCACTAGAAACAACTGCAATCTGCATACAGGCTTCTTTGTCAGCCACAAGTAACAACTGCAATCGGCATACAGGCTTCTTTGTCAGCCACTAGTACCAACTGCAATCTGCATAGAGGCTTCTTTGTCAGCCACAAGTAACAACTGCAATCTGCATACAGGCTTCTTTGTCAGCCACTAGTAACAACTGCAATCTGCATACAGGCTTCTTTGTCAGCCACTAGTAACAACTGCAATCTGCATACAGGCTTCTTTGTCAGCCACTAGTAACAACTGCAATCTGCATACAGGCTTCTTTGTCAGCCACTAGTAACAACTGCAATCTGCATACAGGCATCTTTGTCAGCCACTAGTAACAACTGCAATCTGAATAGAGGCTTCTTTGTCAGCCACTAGTAACAACTGCAATCTGCATACAGGCTTCTTTGTCAGCCACTAGTAACAACTGCAATCTGCATACAGGCTTCTTTGTCAGCCACTAGTAACAACTGCAATCTGCATACAGGCTTCTTTGTCAGCCACTAGTAACAACTGCAATCTGCATACAGGCTTCTTTGTCAGCCACTAGTAACAACTGCAATCTGCATACAGGCTTCTTTGTCAGCCACTAGTAACAACTGCAATCTGCATAGAGGCTTCTTTGTCAGCCACTAGTAACAACTGCAATCTGCATACAGGCTTCTTTGTCAGCCACTAGTAACAACTGCAATCTGCACACAGGCTTCTTTGTCAGCCACTAGTAACAGCTGCAATCTGCATACAGGCTTCTTTGTCAGCCACTAGTAACAACTACAATCTGCATACATTCTTTGTCAGCCACAAGTAACAACTGCAGTCTGCATACATGCTTCTTTGTCAGCCACTAGTAACAACTGCAATCTGCATACAGGCTTCTTTGTCAGCCACTAGTAACAACTGCAATCTGCATACAGGCTTCTTTGTCAGCCACTAGTAACAACTGCAATCTGCATACAGGCTTCTTTGTCAGCCACTAGTAACAACTGCAATCTGCATACAGGCTTCTTTGTCAGCCACTAGTAACAACTGCAATCTGCATACAGGCTTCTTTGTCAGCCACTAGTAACAACTGCAATCTGCATAGAGGCTTCTTTGTCAGCCACTAGTAACAACTGCAATCTGCATACAGGCTTCTTTGTCAGCCACTAGTAACAACTGCAATCTGCATACAGGCTTCTTTGTCAGCCACTAATAACAGCTGCAATCTGCATACAGGCTTCTTTGTCAGCCACTAGTAACAACTACAATCTGCATACATTCTTTGTCAGCCACAAGTAACAACTGCAGTCTGCATACATGCTTCTTTGTCAGCCACTAGTAACAACTGCAATCTGCATACAGGCTTCTTTGTCAGCCACTAGTAACAACTGCAGTCTGCATACAGGCTTCTTTGTCAGCCACTAGTAACAACTGCAATCTGCATAGAGGCTTCTTTGTCAGCCACTAGTAACAACTGCAGTCTGCATACAGGCTTCTTTGTCAGCCACTAGTAACAACTGCAATCTGCATACAGGCTTCTTTGTCAGCCACTAGTAACAACTGCAATCTGCATAGAGGCTTCTTTGTCAGCCACTAGTAACAACTGCAGTCTGCAAACAGGCTTCTTTGTCAGCCACTAGTAACAACTGCAATCTGCATACAGGCTTCTTTGTCAGCCACTAGTAACAACTGGAATCTGCATACAGGCTTCTTTGTCAGCCACAAGTAACAACTGCAATCTGCATACAGGCTTCTTTGTCAGGCACAAGTAACAACTGCAATCTGCATACAGGCTTCTTTGTCAGTCACAAGTAACAACTGCAATCGGCATACAGGCTTCTTTGTCAGCCACAAGTAACAACTGCAATCTGCACAGAGGCTTGTTTGTCAGCCACTAGTAACAACTGCAATCTGCATACAGGCTTCTTTGTCAGCCACTTGTAACAACTGCAATCTGCATACAGGCTTCTTTGTCAGCCACAAGTAACAACTGCAATGGGCATACAGGCTTCTTTGTCAGCCACAAGTAACAACTGCAATCGGCATACAGGCTTCTTTGTCAGCCACAAGTAACAACTGCAATCTGCATACAGGCTTCTTTGTCAGCCACTAGTAACAACTGCAATCTGCATACAGGCTTCTTTGTCAGCCACTAGTAACAACTGCAATCTGCATACAGGCTTCTTTGTCAGCCACTAGTAACAACTGCAATCTGCACAGAGGCTTGTTTGTCAGCCACTAGTAACAACTGCAATCTGCATACAGGTTTCTTTGTCAGCCACAAGTAACAACTGCAATGGGCATACAGGCTTCTTTGTCAGCCACAAGTAACAACTGCAATCTGCATACAGGCTTCTTTGTCAGCCACTAGTAACAACTGCAATCTGCATACAGGCTTCTTTGTCAGCCACTAGTAACAACTGCAATCTGCACAGAAGCTTGTTTGTCAGCCACTAGTAACAACTCCAATCTGCATACAGGCTTCTTTGTCAGCCACAAGTAACAACTGCAATCTGCATACAGGTTTCATTGTCAGCCACAAGTAACAACTGCAATGGGCATACAGGCTTCTTTGTCAGCCACAAGTAACAACTGCAATCTGCATACAGGCTTCTTTGTCAGCCACTAGTAACAACTGCAATCTGCATACAGGCTTCTTTGTCAGCCACTAGTAACAACTGCAATCTGCATACAGGCTTCTTTGTCAGCCACAAGTAACAACTGCAATCTGCATACAGGCTTCTTTGTCAGCCACTAGTAACAACTGCAATCTGCATACAGGCTTCTTTGTCAGCCACTAGTAACAACTGCAATCTGCATACAGGCTTCTTTGTCAGCCACTAGTAACAACTGCAGTCTGCAAACAGGCTTATTTGTCAGCCACTAGTAACAACTGCAATCTGCAGAGAGGCTTCTTTGTCAGCCACTAGTAACAACTGCAGTCTGCATACAGGCTTCTTTGTCAGCCACTAGTAACAACTGCAATCTGCATACAGGCTTCTTTGTCAGCCACTAGTAACAACTGCAATCTGCATAGAGGCTTCTTTGTCAGCCACTAGTAACAACTGCAGTCTGCAAACAGGCTTCTTTGTCAGCCACTAGTAACAACTGCAATCTGCATACAGGCTTCTTTGTCAGCCACTAGTAACAACTGCAATCTGCATACAGGCTTCTTTGTCAGCCACAAGTAACAACTGCAATCTGCATACAGGCTTCTTTGTCAGGCACAAGTAACAACTGCAATCTGCATACAGGCTTCTTTGTCAGTCACAAGTAACAACTGCAATCGGCATACAGGCTTCTTTGTCAGCCACAAGTAACAACTGCAATCTGCACAGAGGCTTGTTTGTCAGCCACTAGTAACAACTGCAATCTGCATACAGGCTTCTTTGTCAGCCACTTGTAACAACTGCAATCTGCATACAGGCTTCTTTGTCAGCCACAAGTAACAACTGCAATGGGCATACAGGCTTCTTTGTCAGCCACAAGTAACAACTGCAATCGGCATACAGGCTTCTTTGTCAGCCACAAGTAACAACTGCAATCTGCATACAGGCTTCTTTGTCAGCCACTAGTAACAACTGCAATCTGCATACAGGCTTCTTTGTCAGCCACTAGTAACAACTGCAATCTGCATACAGGCTTCTTTGTCAGCCACTAGTAACAACTGCAATCTGCACAGAGGCTTGTTTGTCAGCCACTAGTAACAACTGCAATCTGCATACAGGTTTCTTTGTCAGCCACAAGTAACAACTGCAATGGGCATACAGGCTTCTTTGTCAGCCACAAGTAACAACTGCAATCTGCATACAGGCTTCTTTGTCAGCCACTAGTAACAACTGCAATCTGCATACAGGCTTCTTTGTCAGCCACTAGTAACAACTGCAATCTGCACAGAGGCTTGTTTGTCAGCCACTAGTAACAACTGCAATCTGCATACAGGCTTCTTTGTCAGCCACAAGTAACAACTGCAATCTGCATACAGGTTTCATTGTCAGCCACAAGTAACAACTGCAATGGGCATACAGGCATCTTTGTCAGCCACAAGTAACAACTGCAATCGGCATACAGGCTTCTTTGTCAGCCACTAGTAACAACTGCAATCTGCATACTAGCTTCTATGTCAGCCACTAGTAACAACTGCAATCTGCATACAGGCTTCTTTGTCAGCCACAAGTAACAACTGCAATCTGCATACAGGCTTCTTTGTCAGCCACTAGTAACAACTGCAATCTGCATACAGGCTTCTTTGTCAGCCACTAGTAACAACTGCAATCTGCATACAGGCTTCTTTGTCAGCCACTAGTAACAACTGCAGTCTGCAAAAAGGCTTCTTTGTCAGCCACTAGTAACAACTGCAATCTGCATACAGGCTTCTTTGTCAGCCACAAGTAACAACTGCAATCTGCATACAGGCTTCTTTGTCAGCCACAAGTAACAACTGCAATCTGCATACATTCTTCTTAGTCAGTCACAAGTAACAACTGCAATCTGCATACAGGCTTCTTTGTCAGCCACTAGTAACAACTGCAATCTGCATACAGGCTTCTTTGTCAGCCACAAGTAACAACTGTATTGGCATACAGGCTTCTTTGTCAGCCACTAGTAACAACTGCAATCTGCATAGAGGCTTCATTGTCAGCCACTAGAAACAACTGCAATCTGCATACAGGCTTCTTTGTCAGCCACAAGTAACAACTGCAATCGGCATACAGGCTTCTTTGTCAGCCACTAGTACCAACTGCAATCTGCATAGAGGCTTCTTTGTCAGCCACAAGTAACAACTGCAATCTGCATACAGGCTTCTTTGTCAGCCACTAGTAACAACTGCAATCTGCATACAGGCTTCTTTGTCAGCCACTAGTAACAACTGCAATCTGCATACAGGCTTCTTTGTCAGCCACTAGTAACAACTGCAATCTGCATACAGGCTTCTTTGTCAGCCACTAGTAACAACTGCAATCTGCATACAGGCATCTTTGTCAGCCACTAGTAACAACTGCAATCTGCATAGAGGCTTCTTTGTCAGCCACTAGTAACAACTGCAATCTGCATACAGGCTTCTTTGTCAGCCACTAGTAACAACTGCAATCTGCATACAGGCTTCTTTGTCAGCCACTAGTAACAACTGCAATCTGCATACAGGCTTCTTTGTCAGCCACTAGTAACAACTGCAATCTGCATACAGGCTTCTTTGTCAGCCACTAGTAACAACTGCAATCTGCATACAGGCTTCTTTGTCAGCCACTAGTAACAACTGCAATCTGCATAGAGGCTTCTTTGTCAGCCACTAGTAACAACTGCAATCTGCATACAGGCTTCTTTGTCAGCCACTAGTAACAACTGCAATCTGCATACAGGCTTCTTTGTCAGCCACTAGTAACAGCTGCAATCTGCATACAGGCTTCTTTGTCAGCCACTAGTAACAACTACAATCTGCATACATTCTTTGTCAGCCACAAGTAACAACTGCAGTCTGCATACATGCTTCTTTGTCAGCCACTAGTAACAACTGCAATCTGCATACAGGCTTCTTTGTCAGCCACTAGTAACAACTGCAATCTGCATAGAGGCTTCTTTGTCAGCCACTAGTAACAACTGCAGTCTGCATACAGGCTTCTTTGTCAGCCACTAGTAACAACTGCAATCTGCATACAGGCTTCTTTGTCAGCCACTAGTAACAACTGCAATCTGCATAGAGGCTTCTTTGTCAGCCACTAGTAACAACTGCAGTCTGCAAACAGGCTTCTTTGTCAGCCACTAGTAACAACTGCAATCTGCATACAGGCTTCTTTGTCAGCCACTAGTAACAACTGCAATCTGCATACAGGCTTCTTTGTCAGCCACAAGTAACAACTGCAATCTGCATACAGGCTTCTTTGTCAGGCACAAGTAACAACTGCAATCTGCATACAGGCTTCTTTGTCAGTCACAGGTAACAACTGCAATCGGCATACAGGCTTCTTTGTCAGCCACAAGTAACAACTGCAATCTGCACAGAGGCTTGTTTGTCAGCCACTAGTAACAACTGCAATCTGCATACAGGCTTCTTTGTCAGCCACTTGTAACAACTGCAATCTGCATACAGGCTTCTTTGTCAGCCACAAGTAACAACTGCAATGGGCATACAGGCTTCTTTGTCAGCCACAAGTAACAACTGCAATCGGCATACAGGCTTCTTTGTCAGCCACAAGTAACAACTGCAATCTGCATACAGGCTTCTTTGTCAGCCACTAGTAACAACTGCAATCTGCATACAGGCTTCTTTGTCAGCCACTAGTAACAACTGCAATCTGCATACAGGCTTCTTTGTCAGCCACTAGTAACAACTGCAATCTGTACAGAGGCTTGTTTGTCAGCCACTAGTAACAACTGCAATCTGCATACAGGTTTCTTTGTCAGCCACAAGTAACAACTGCAATGGGCATACAGGCTTCTTTGTCAGCCACAAGTAACAACTGCAATCTGCATACAGGCTTCTTTGTCAGCCACTAGTAACAACTGCAATCTGCATACAGGCTTCTTTGTCAGCCACTAGTAACAACTGCAATCTGCACAGAAGCTTGTTTGTCAGCCACTAGTAACAACTGCAATCTGCATACAGGCTTCTTTGTCAGCCACAAGTAACAACTGCAATCTGCATACAGGTTTCATTGTCAGCCACAAGTAACAACTGCAATGGGCATACAGGCTTCTTTGTCAGCCACAAGTAACAACTGCAATCTGCATACAGGCTTCTTTGTCAGCCACTAGTAACAACTGCAATCTGCATACAGGCTTCTTTGTCAGCCACTAGTAACAACTGCAATCTGCATACAGGCTTCTTTGTCAGCCACAAGTAACAACTGCAATCTGCATACAGGCTTCTTTGTCAGCCACTAGTAACAACTGCAATCTGCATACAGGCTTCTTTGTCAGCCACAAGTAACAACTGCAATCTGCATACAGGCTTCTTTGTCAGCCACTAGTAACAACTGCAGTCTGCAAACAGGCTTCTTTGTCAGCCACTAGTAACAACTGCAATCTGCATACAGGCTTCTTTGTCAGCCACAAGTAACAACTGCAATCTGCATACAGGCTTCTTTGTCAGCCACAAGTAACAACTGCAATCTGCATACATTCTTCTTAGTCAGTCACAAGTAACAACTGCAATCTGCATACAGGCTTCTTTGTCAGCCACTAGTAACAACTGCAATCTGCATACAGGCTTCTTTGTCAGCCACAAGTAACAACTGTATTGGCATACAGGCTTCTTTGTCAGCCACTAGTAACAACTGCAATCTGCATAGAGGCTTCATTGTCAGCCACTAGAAACAACTGCAATCTGCATACAGGCTTCTTTGTCAGCCACAAGTAACAACTGCAATCGGCATACAGGCTTCTTTGTCAGCCACTAGTACCAACTGCAATCTGCATAGAGGCTTCTTTGTCAGCCACAAGTAACAACTGCAATCTGCATACAGGCTTCTTTGTCAGCCACTAGTAACAACTGCAATCTGCATACAGGCTTCTTTGTCAGCCACTAGTAACAACTGCAATCTGCATACAGGCTTCTTTGTCAGCCACTAGTAACAACTGCAATCTGCATACAGGCTTCTTTGTCAGCCACTAGTAACAACTGCAATCTGCATACAGGCATCTTTGTCAGCCACTAGTAACAACTGCAATCTGCATAGAGGCTTCTTTGTCAGCCACTAGTAACAACTGCAATCTGCATACAGGCTTCTTTGTCAGCCACTAGTAACAACTGCAATCTGCATACAGGCTTCTTTGTCAGCCACTAGTAACAACTGCAATCTGCATACAGGCTTCTTTGTCAGCCACTAGTAACAACTGCAATCTGCATACAGGCTTCTTTGTCAGCCACTAGTAACAACTGCAATCTGCATACAGGCTTCTTTGTCAGCCACTAGTAACAACTGCAATCTGCATAGAGGCTTCTTTGTCAGCCACTAGTAACAACTGCAATCTGCATACAGGCTTCTTTGTCAGCCACTAGTAACAACTGCAATCTGCATACAGGCTTCTTTGTCAGCCACTAGTAACAGCTGCAATCTGCATACAGGCTTCTTTGTCAGCCACTAGTAACAACTACAATCTGCATACATTCTTTGTCAGCCACAAGTAACAACTGCAGTCTGCATACATGCTTCTTTGTCAGCCACTAGTAACAACTGCAATCTGCATACAGGCTTCTTTGTCAGCCACTAGTAACAACTGCAGTCTGCATACAGGCTTCTTTGTCAGCCACTAGTAACAACTGCAATCTGCATAGAGGCTTCTTTGTCAGCCACTAGTAACAACTGCAGTCTGCATACAGGCTTCTTTGTCAGCCACTAGTAACAACTGCAATCTGCATACAGGCTTCTTTGTCAGCCACTAGTAACAACTGCAATCTGCATAGAGGCTTCTTTGTCAGCCACTAGTAACAACTGCAGTCTGCAAACAGGCTTCTTTGTCAGCCACTAGTAACAACTGCAATCTGCATACAGGCTTCTTTGTCAGCCACTAGTAACAACTGCAATCTGCATACAGGCTTCTTTGTCAGCCACAAGTAACAACTGCAATCTGCATACAGGCTTCTTTGTCAGGCACAAGTAACAACTGCAATCTGCATACAGGCTTCTTTGTCAGTCACAAGTAACAACTGCAATCGGCATACAGGCTTCTTTGTCAGCCACAAGTAACAACTGCAATCTGCACAGAGGCTTGTTTGTCAGCCACTAGTAACAACTGCAATCTGCATACAGGCTTATTTGTCAGCCACTAGTAACAACTGCAATCTGCATACAGGCTTCTTTGTCAGCCACTAGTAACAACTGCAATCTGCACAGAGGCTTGTTTGTCAGCCACTAGTAACAACTGCAATCTGCATACAGGTTTCTTTGTCAGCCACAAGTAACAACTGCAATGGGCATACAGGCTTCTTTGTCAGCCACAAGTAACAACTGCAATCGGCATACAGGCTTCTTTGTCAGCCACAAGTAACAACTGCAAACTGCATACAGGCTTATTTGTCAGCCACTAGTAACAACTGCAATCTGCATACAGGCTTCTTTGTCAGCCACTAGTAACAACTGCAATCTGCACAGAGGCTTGTTTGTCAGCCACTAGTAACAACTGCAATCTGCATACAGGTTTCTTTGTCAGCCACAAGTAACAACTGCAATGGGCATACAGGCTTCTTTGTCAGCCACAAGTAACAACTGCAATCGGCATACAGGCTTCTTTGTCAGCCACAAGTAACAACTGCAATCTGCATAGAGGCTTCTTTGTCAGCCACAAGTAACAACTGCAATCGGCATACAGGCTTCTTTGTCAGCCACAAGTAACAACTGCAATCTGCATACAGGCTTCTTTGTCAGCCACTAGTAACAACTGCAATCTGCATACAGGCTTCTTTGTCAGCCACTAGTAACAACTGCAATCTGCATACAGGCTTCTTTGTCAGCCACTAGTAACAACTGCAATCTGCACAGAGGCTTGTTTGTCAGCCACTAGTAACAACTGCAATCTGCATACAGGTTTCTTTGTCAGCCACAAGTAACAACTGCAATGGGCATACAGGCTTCTTTGTCAGCCACAAGTAACAACTGCAATCTGCATACAGGCTTCTTTGTCAGCCACTAGTAACAACTGCAATCTGCATACAGGCTTCTTTGTCAGCCACTAGTAACAACTGCAATCTGCATACAGGCTTCTTTGTCAGCCACAAGTAACAACTGCAATCTGCATACAGGCTTCTTTATCAGCCACTAGTAACAACTGCAATCTGCATACAGGCTTCTTTGTCAGCCACTAGTAACAACTGCAATCTGCATACAGGCTTCTTTGTCAGCCACTAGTAACAACTGCAGTCTGCAAACAGGCTTCTTTGTCAGCCACTAGTAACAACTGCAATCTGCATACAGGCTTCTTTGTCAGCCACAAGTAACAACTGCAATCTGCATACAGGCTTCTTTGTCAGCCACAAGTAACAACTGCAATCTGCATACAGGCTTCTTAGTCAGTCACAAGTAACAACTGCAATCTGCATACAGGCTTCTTTGTCAGCCACTAGTAACAACTGCAATCTGCATACAGGCTTCTTTGTCAGCCACAAGTAACAACTGTATTGGCATACAGGCTTCTTTGTCAGCCACTAGTAACAACTGCAATCTGCATAGAGGCTTCATTGTCAGCCACTAGAAACAACTGCAATCTGCATACAGGCTTCTTTGTCAGCCACAAGTAACAACTGCAATCGGCATACAGGCTTCTTTGTCAGCCACTAGTACCAACTGCAATCTGCATAGAGGCTTCTTTGTCAGCCACAAGTAACAACTGCAATCTGCATACAGGCTTCTTTGTCAGCCACTAGTAACAACTGCAATCTGCATACAGGCTTCTTTGTCAGCCACTAGTAACAACTGCAATCTGCATACAGGCTTCTTTGTCAGCCACTAGTAACAACTGCAATCTGCATATAGGCTTCTTTGTCAGCCACTAGTAACAACTGCAATCTGCATACAGGCATCTTTGTCAGCCACTAGTAACAACTGCAATCTGCATAGAGGCTTCTTTGTCAGCCACTAGTAACAACTGCAATCTGCATACAGGCTTCTTTGTCAGCCACTAGTAACAACTGCAATCTGCATACAGGCTTCTTTGTCAGCCACTAGTAACAACTGCAATCTGCATACAGGCTTCTTTGTCAGCCACTAGTAACAACTGCAATCTGCATACAGGCTTCTTTGTCAGCCACTAGTAACAACTGCAATCTGCATACAGGCTTCTTTGTCAGCCACTAGTAACAACTGCAATCTGCATAGAGGCTTCTTTGTCAGCCACTAGTAACAACTGCAATCTGCATACAGGCTTCTTTGTCAGCCACTAGTAACAACTGCAATCTGCATACAGGCTTCTTTGTCAGCCACTAGTAACAGCTGCAATCTGCATACAGGCTTCTTTGTCAGCCACTAGTAACAACTACAATCTGCATACATTCTTTGTCAGCCACAAGTAACAACTGCAGTCTGCATACATGCTTCTTTGTCAGCCACTAGTAACAACTGCAATCTGCATACAGGCTTCTTTGTCAGCCACTAGTAACAACTGCAATCTGCATACAGGCTTCTTTGTCAGCCACTAGTAACAACTGCAATCTGCATACAGGCTTCTTTTTCAGCCACTAGTAACAACTGCAATCTGCATACAGGCTTCTTTGTCAGCCACTAGTAACAACTGCAATCTGCATACAGGCTTCTTTGTCAGCCACTAGTAACAACTGCAATCTGCATAGAGGCTTCTTTGTCAGCCACTAGTAACAACTGCAATCTGCATACAGGCTTCTTTGTCAGCCACTAGTAACAACTGCAATCTGCATACAGGCTTCTTTGTCAGCCACTAGTAACAGCTGCAATCTGCATACAGGCTTCTTTGTCAGCCACTAGTAACAACAACAATCTGCATACATTCTTTGTCAGCCACAAGTAACAACTGCAGTCTGCATACATGCTTCTTTGTCAGCCACTAGTAACAACTGCAATCTGCATACAGGCTTCTTTGTCAGCCACTAGTAACAACTGCAGTCTGCATACAGGCTTCTTTGTCAGCCACTAGTAACAACTGCAATCTGCATAGAGGCTTCTTTGTCAGCCACTAGTAACAACTGCAGTCTGCATACAGGCTTCTTTGTCAGCCACTAGTAACAACTGCAATCTGCATACAGGCTTCTTTGTCAGCCACTAGTAACAACTGCAATCTGCATAGAGGCTTCTTTGTCAGCCACTAGTAACAACTGCAGTCTGCAAACAGGCTTCTTTGTCAGCCACTAGTAACAACTGCAATCTGCATACAGGCTTCTTTGTCAGCCACTAGTAACAACTGCAATCTGCATACAGGCTTCTTTGTCAGCCACAAGTAACAACTGCAATCTGCATACAGGCTTCTTTGTCAGGCACAAGTAACAACTGCAATCTGCATACAGGCTTCTTTGTCAGTCATTAGTAACAACTGCAATCGGCATACAGGCTTCTTTGTCAGCCACAAGTAACAACTGCAATCTGCACAGAGGCTTGTTTGTCAGCCACTAGTAACAACTGCAATCTGCATACAGGCTTCTTTGTCAGCCACTTGTAACAACTGCAATCTGCATACAGGCTTCTTTGTCAGCCACAAGTAACAACTGCAATGGGCATACAGGCTTCTTTGTCAGCCACAAGTAACAACTGCAATCGGCATACAGGCTTCTTTGTCAGCCACAAGTAACAACTGCAATCTGCATACAGGCTTCTTTGTCAGCCACTAGTAACAACTGCAATCTGCATACAGGCTTCTTTGTCAGCCACTAGTAACAACTGCAATCTGCATACAGGCTTCTTTGTCAGCCACTAGTAACAACTGCAATCTGCACAGAGGCTTGTTTGTCAGCCACTAGTAACAACTGCAATCTGCATACAGGTTTCTTTGTCAGCCACAAGTAACAACTGCAATGGGCATACAGGCATCTTTGTCAGCCACAAGTAACAACTGCAATCTGCATACAGGCTTCTTTGTCAGCCACTAGTAACAACTGCAATCTGCATACAGGCTTCTTTGTCAGCCACTAGTAACAACTGCAATCTGCACAGAGGCTTGTTTGTCAGCCACTAGTAACAACTGCAATCTGCATACAGGCTTCTTTGTCAGCCACAAGTAACAACTGCAATCTGCATACAGGTTTCATTGTCAGCCACAAGTAACAACTGCAATGGGCATACAGGCTTCTTTGTCAGCCACAAGTAACAACTGCAATCTGCATACAGGCTTCTTTGTCAGCCACTAGTAACAACTGCAATCTGCATACAGGCTTCTTTGTCAGCCACTAGTAACAACTGCAATCTGCATACAGGCTTCTTTGTCAGCCACAAGTAACAACTGCAATCTGCATACAGGCTTCTTTGTCAGCCACTAGTAACAACTGCAATCTGCATACAGGCTTCTTTGTCAGCCACTAGTAACAACTGCAATCTGCATACAGGCTTCTTTGTCAGCCACTAGTAACAACTGCAGTCTGCAAACAGGCTTCTTTGTCAGCCACTAGTAACAACTGCAATCTGCATACAGGCTTCTTTGTCAGCCACAAGTAACAACTGCAATCTGCATACAGGCTTCTTTGTCAGCCACAAGTAACAACTGCAATCTGCATACATTCTTCTTAGTCAGTCACAAGTAACAACTGCAATCTGCATACAGGCTTCTTTGTCAGCCACTAGTAACAACTGCAATCTGCATACAGGCTTCTTTGTCAGCCACAAGTAACAACTGTATTGGCATACAGGCTTCTTTGTCAGCCACTAGTAACAACTGCAATCTGCATAGAGGCTTCATTGTCAGCCACTAGAAACAACTGCAATCTGCATACAGGCTTCTTTGTCAGCCACAAGTAACAACTGCAATCGGCATACAGGCTTCTTTGTCAGCCACTAGTACCAACTGCAATCTGCATAGAGGCTTCTTTGTGAGCCACAAGTAACAACTGCAATCTGCATACAGGCTTCTTTGTCAGCCACTAGTAACAACTGCAATCTGCATACAGGCTTCTTTGTCAGCCACTAGTAACAACTGCAATCTGCATACAGGCTTCTTTGTCAGCCACTAGTAACAACTGCAATCTGCATACAGGCTTCTTTGTCAGCCACTAGTAACAACTGCAATCTGCATACAGGCATCTTTGTAAGCCACTAGTAACAACTGCAATCTGCATAGAGGCTTCTTTGTCAGCCACTAGTAACAACTGCAATCTGCATACAGGCTTCTTTGTCAGCCACTAGTAACAACTGCAATCTGCATACAGGCTTCTTTGTCAGCCACTAGTAACAACTGCAATCTGCATACAGGCTTCTTTGTCAGCCACTAGTAACAACTGCAATCTGCATACAGGCTTCTTTGTCAGCCACTAGTAACAACTGCAATCTGCATACAGGCTTCTTTGTCAGCCACTAGTAACAACTGCAATCTGCATAGAGGCTTCTTTGTCAGCCACTAGTAACAACTGCAATCTGCATACAGGCTTCTTTGTCAGCCACTAGTAACAACTGCAATCTGCATACAGGCTTCTTTGTCAGCCACTAGTAACAGCTGCAATCTGCATACAGGCTTCTTTGTCAGCCACTAGTAACAACTACAATCTGCATACATTCTTTGTCAGCCACAAGTAACAACTGCAGTCTGCATACATGCTTCTTTGTCAGCCACTAGTAACAACTGCAATCTGCATACAGGCTTCTTTGTCAGCCACTAGTAACAACTGCAGTCTGCATACAGGCTTCTTTGTCAGCCACTAGTAACAACTGCAATCTGCATAGAGGCTTCTTTGTCAGCCACTAGTAACAACTGCAGTCTGCATACAGGCTTCTTTGTCAGCCACTAGTAACAACTGCAATCTGCATACAGGCTTCTTTGTCAGCCACTAGTAACAACTGCAATCTGCATAGAGGCTTCTTTGTCAGCCACTAGTAACAACTGCAGTCTGCAAACAGGCTTCTTTGTCAGCCACTAGTAACAACTGCAATCTGCATACAGGATTCTTTGTCAGCCACTAGTAACAACTGCAATCTGCATACAGGCTTCTTTGTCAGCCACAAGTAACAACTGCAATCTGCATACAGGCTTCTTTGTCAGGCACAAGTAACAACTGCAATCTGCATACAGGCTTCTTTGTCAGTCACAAGTAACAACTGCAATCGGCATACAGGCTTCTTTGTCAGCCACAAGTAACAACTGCAATCTGCACAGAGGCTTGTTTGTCAGCCACTAGTAACAACTGCAATCTGCATACAGGCTTCTTTGTCAGCCACTTGTAACAACTGCAATCTGCATACAGGCTTCTTTGTCAGCCACAAGTAACAACTGCAATGGGCATACAGGCTTCTTTGTCAGCCACAAGTAACAACTGCAGTCTGCATACAGGCTTCTTTGTCAGGCACAAGTAACAACTGCAATCTGCATACAGGCTTCTTTGTCAGTCACAAGTAACAACTGCAATCGGCATACAGGCTTCTTTGTCAGCCACTAGTAACAACTGCAATCTGCATAGAGGCTTCTTTGTCAGCCACTAGTAACAACTGCAGTCTGCATACAGGCTTCTTTGTCAGCCACTAGTAACAACTGCAATCTGCATACAGGCTTCTTTGTCAGCCACTAGTAACAACTGCAATCTGCATAGAGGCTTCTTTGTCAGCCACTAGAAACAACTGCAATCTGCATACAGGCTTCTTTGTCAGCCACAAGTAACAACTGTATTGGCATACAGGCTTCTTTGTCAGCCACTAGTAACAACTGCAATCTGCATAGAGGCTTCTTTGTCAGCCACTAGTAACAACTGCACTCTGCATTCAGGCTTCTTTGTCAGCCACTAGTAACAACTGCAATCTGCATACAGGCTTCTTTGTCAGCCACTAGTAACAACTGCAGTCTGCATACAGGCTTCTTTGTCAGCCACTAGTAACAACTGCAATCTGCATAGAGGCTTCTTTGTCAGCCACTAGTAACAACTGGAATCTGCATACAGGCTTCTTTGTCAGCCACTAGTAACAACTGCAATCTGCATACAGGCTTCTTTGTCAGCCACTAGTAACAGCTGCAATCTGCATACAGGCTTCTTTGTCAGCCACTAGTAACATCTGCAATCTGCATACATTCTTTGTCAGCCACAAGTAACAACTGCAGTCTGCATACATGCTTCTTTGTCAGCCACTAGTAACAACTGCAATCTGCATAGAGGCTTCTTTGTCAGCCACTAGTAACAACTGCAATCTGCATACAGGCTTCTTTGTCAGCCACAAGTAACAACTGCAGTGTGCATACAGGCTTCTTTGTCAGCCACTAGTAACAACTGCAATCTGCATAGAGGCTTCTTTGTCAGCCACTAGTAACAACTGCAATCTGCATACATTCTTTGTCAGCCACTAGTAACAACTGCAATCTGCATACAGGCTTCTTTGTCAGCCACTAGTAACAACTGCAATCTGCATACAGGCTTCTTTGTCAGCCACTAGTAACAGCTGCAATCTGCTTACAGGCTTTTTTGTCAGCGACTAGTAAAAACTGCAAACTGCATACATTCTTTGTCAGCCACAAGTAACAACTGCAGTCTGCATACAGGCTTCTTTGTCAGCCACTAGTAACAACTGCAGTCTGCAAACAGGCTTTTTTGTCAGCCACTAGTAACAACTGCAATCTGCATACAGGCTTCTTTGTCAGCCACAAGTAACAACTGCAATCTGCATACAGGCTTCTTTGTCAGTCACAAGTGACAACTGCAATCTGCATACAGGCTTCTTTGTCAGCCACAAGTAACAACTGCAGTCTCCATACAGGCTTCTATGTCAGCCACATATAACAACTGTATGGGCATACAGGCTTCTTTGTCAGCCACTAGTAACAACTGCAATCTGCATAGAGGCTTCTTTGTCAGCCACTAGTAACAACTGCAATCTGCATACAGGCTTCTTTGTCAGCCACTAGTAACAACTGCAATTTGCATATAGGCTTCTTTGTCAGCCACTAGTAACAACTGCAATCTGCATACAGGCTTCTTTGTCAGCCACTAGTAACAACTGCAGTCTGCATACAGGCTTCTTTGTCAGCCAATAGTAACAACTGCAATCTGCATAGAGGCTTCTTTGTCAGCCACTAGTAACAACTGCAATCTGCATACAGGCTTCTTTGTCAGCCACTAGTAACAACTGCAATCTGCATACAGGCTTCTTTGTCAGCCACTAGTAACAGCTGCAATCTGCATACAGGCTTCTTTGTCAGCCACTAGTAACAACTGCAATCTGCATACATTCTTTGTCAGCCACAAGTAACAACTGAAGTCTGCATACATGCTTCTTTGTCAGCCACTAGTAACAACTGCAATCTGCATAGACGCTTCTTTGTCAGCCACTAGTAACAACTGCAATCTGCATACAGGCTTCTTTGTCAGCCACAAGTAACAACTGCAGTCTGCATACAGGCTTCTTTGTCAGCCACTAGTAACAACTGCAATCTGCATACAGGCTTCTTTGTCAGCCACAAGTAACAACTGCAATCTGCATACAGGCTTCTTTGTCAGTCACAAGTCACAACTGCAATCTGCATACAGGCTTCTTTGTCAGCCACTAGTAACAACTGCAATCTGCATAGAGGCTTCTTTGTCAGCCACTAGTAACAACTGCAGTCTGCATACAGGCTTCTTTGTCAGCCACTAGTAACAACTACAATCTGCATACATTCTTTGTCAGCCACAAGTAACAACTGCAGTCTGCATACATGCTTCTTTGTCAGCCACTAGTAACAACTGCAATCTGCATACAGGCATCTTTGTCAGCCACTAGTAACAACTGCAGTCTGCATACAGGCTTCTTTGTCAGCCACTAGTAACAACTGCAATCTGCATAGAGGCTTCTTTGTCAGCCACTAGTAACGACAGCAGTCTGCATACAGGCTTCTTTGTCAGCCACTAGTAACAACTGCAATCTGCATACAGGCTTCTTTGTCAGCCACTAGTAACAACTGCAATCTGCATAGAGGCTTCTTTGTCAGCCACTAGTAACAACTGCAATCTGCATAGAGGCTTCTTTGTCAGCCACTAGTAACAACTGCAATCTGCATACAGGCTTCTTTGTCAGCCACTAGTAACAGCTGCAATCTGCTTACAGGCTTTTTTGTCAGCGACTAGTAACAACTGCAAACTGCATACATTCTTTGTCAGCCACAAGTAACAACTGCAGTCTGCATACAGGCTTCTTTGTCAGCCACTAGTAACAACTGCAGTCTGCAAACAGGCTTCTTTGTCAGCCACTAGTAACAACTGCAATCTGCATACAGGCTTCTTTGTCAGCCACAAGTAACAACTGCAATCTGCATACAGGCTTCTTTGTCAGTCACAAGTCACAACTGCAATCTGCATACAGGTTTCTTTGTCAGCCACTAGTAACAACTGCAGTCTGCATACAGGCTTCTATCTCAGCCACAAGTAACAACTGTATTGGCATACAGGCTTCTTTGTCAGCCACTAGTAACAACTGCAATCTGCATAGAGGCTTCTTTGTCAGCCACTAGTAACAACTGCAATCTGCATACAGGCTTCTTTGTCAGCCACTAGTAACAACTGCAATCTGCATACAGGCTTCTTTGTCAGCCACTAGTAACAACTGCAATCTGCATACAGGCTTCTTTGTCAGCCACTAGTAACAACTGCAGTCTGCATACAGGCTTCTTTGTCAGCCAATAGTAACAACTGCAATCTGCATAGAGGCTTCTTTGTCAGCCACTAGTAACAACTGCAATCTGCATACAGGCTTCTTTGTCAGCCACTAGTAACAACTGCAATCTGCATACAGGCTTCTTTGTCAGCCACTAGAAACAGCTGCAATCTGCATACAGGCTTCTTTGTCAGCCACTAGTAACAACTGCAATCTGCATACATTCTTTGTCAGCCACAAGTAACAACTGCAGTCTGCATACATGCTTCTTTGTCAGCCACTAGTAACAACTGCAATCTGCATAGACGCTTCTTTGTCAGCCACTAGTAACAACTGCAATTTGCATACAGGCTTCTTTGTCAGCCACAAGTAACAACTGCAGTCTGCATACAGGCTTCTTTGTCAGCCACTAGTAACAACTGCAATCTGCATACAGGCTTCTTTGTCAGCCACAAGTAACAACTGCAATCTGCATACAGGCTTCTTTGTCAGTCACAAGTCACAACTGCAATCTGCATACAGGCTTCTTTGTCAGCCACTAGTAGCAACTGCAATCTGCATAGAGGCTTCTTTGTCAGCCACAAGTAACAACTGCAGTCTGCATACAGGCTTCTTTGTCAGCCACTAGTAACAACTGCAATCTGCATACAGGCTTCTTTGTCAGCCACTAGTAACAACTGCAATCTGCATAGAGGCTTCTTTGTCAGCCACTAGTAACAACTGCAATCTGCATACAGGCTTCTTTGTCAGCCACTAGTAACAACTGTATTGGCATACAGGCTTCTTTGTCAGCCACTAGTAACAACTGCAATCTGCATAGAGGCTTCTTTGTCAGCCACTAGTAACAACTGCAATCTGCATACAGGCTTCTTTGTCAGCCACTAGTAACAACTGCAGTCTGTATACAGGCTTCTTTGTCAGCCACTAGTAACAACTGCAATCTGCATAGAGGCTTCTTTGTCAGCCACTAGTAACAACTGGAATCTGCATACAGGCTTCTTTGTCAGCCACCAGTAACAACTGCAATCTGCATACAGGCTTCTTTGTCAGCCACTAGTAACAGCTGCAATCTGCTTACAGGCTTCTTTGTCAGCCACTAGTAACATCTGCAATCTGCATGCATTCTTTGTCAGCCACAAGTAACAACTGCAGTCTGCATACATGCTTCTTTGTCAGCCACTAGTAACAACTGCAATCTGCATAGAGGCTTCTTTGTCAGCCACTAGTAACAACTGCAATCTGCATACAGGCTTCTTTGTCAGCCACAAGTAACAACTGCAGTCTGCATACAGGCTTCTTTGTCAGCCACTAGTAACAACTGCAATCTGCATAGAGGCTTCTTTGTCAGCCACTAGTAACAACTGCAATCTGCATACATTCTTTGTCAGCCACTAGTAACAACTGCAATCTGCATACAGGCTTCTTTGTCAGCCACTAGTAACAACTGCAATCTGCATACAGGCTTCTTTGTCAGCCACTAGTAACAACTGCAGTCTGCAAACAAGCTCATGTGTATGTTTATTAGAGAACTTCAAGTGAACTGCACTTACAATTGTTTTTTTTCACAAGGTATCTACACTATATATTTTATATATTGTTTATGAGGGCAAAGACAGTGTTATTTATATATAATAAAAGTGGAAAAATGTTTTCTTGTTTTAAAAAAAATTCTGAATTATTTTAATAAAATTGCATTGTAAAGGTAACAGTCCCTCATTTGCCTATCTCATTGTTCGTTCAGGGGTGTGGTATGACTAGTCGACATTCTGAAGGTTGACATTCAGAATGTCAAAATGGACGTTAGGTTGACAACCAATATGTCAATATAAAATTGGGTCGACATGGTTAAAATGTTCACATGTCGACTCCAGAATGTAGACATATGGTTTCTTGCTTATTTTAGTACCGGTAAATCTAACACCTAACCCTAAACCTAACTCTAAACTTGAATCTATCCCTCAAAATCAAACAAAAAACCATTTGTCAACATTCTGGTGTCAACATGTTAAATGTCGATATTCTGAATGTACCGGCATTTTAACCATATTGGCCTAATTGCATGTTGACATACTGGTTGTTAACATAATATCTATGTCGACTATTTGTCTATCGACATTCAGAACCTGTCGAGAATCTGAATGTCTGACCAGGTACCAGTAGCTTAAAGCCACATATCCATTAGGCGATTTTAATGAGCGATTGAACGATTACGACATCATAATCATTCAATCGCTTATTAATCGTGCATAAATCGTGCTCTACTGTATAATGTCGGAAATGACCAGTGATGCGCGCTCCTGCTGGTTGTTTCCGACATCAATCATCGCCTGAACATGCCTGTCAATCTGTCGATAACGACAGATTGACCATGTTCAGGGATGAGGGAGGGTGTCTACACTGAATGACATATCGTTCAGTGTAGGCACTACAGGGGATCAGGAATGACTGTACGATTACGATGTCGCAATCGTACTGTCTTTCCATAATTGGGTAGTGGATGGGTACCTTTACTCCTGTCCTGATGTATATCAATCGTGAAAAGGTCTAGAAGAATAGGAGCAGCCTAGTACTAGTACTGGTAGTCATATTATTTTTTCTATTTTTAAACAAGGTCAAGGGGTAAGAAGGTGTAAGAAAAGGTCACTCCAAATAAAAACAATGTTAGGCAATCTTTAAGAAGACAAATAACCTCTAACTATGAATGGAAAGCTACTAATATACCACACGCAGTGACAAGGAAAGGCTCAGAACATGACCTTTGTGTTTGAGTGGTTGTACTTCTACTGCTTTTTCATGCAGTAGAATGCATGTTGCAAAAGCCGGTGCCAAACAGAGTCAGGCATCTTGTGTAGCCTCGTATACAACACCTTCTTGCTCTAAAGTTGGGTACCCACTATACGTTGTGTGTACCCAGTGACGGCCTGTTGTGATGGAATGATATATTGCTCCAGCCATACACACTACACAATCCGCATAATATATCATTCCATGATGTATTTAGCAACATGGCATTGTTCATTGCATCATCTCATCTGCTGTGCAGCACAGCAGATGGGACGATGCAATGAATGGCCGGCTTGCAATAAAACGTACGCACTATATAATCCGCATGATATATATCGTTCTGATCCTCATTGGAACAATATATAATATGATATACCATATAGTTTGTACCCAGCTTATGTCTAAAACAGGCAAATCAGTGCACAAACAGAACACAGAGGATGAAGAACAAATTGTGTGTTCACAAACTTCATAGATACCTGAGGGTAGTCTAATGCTGCCTATCCACTACACGACATAGAATGACAGCACAATTACGACATTGTAATCGTGCTGTCGTTTCTATGTCTGTGATGTGCCTACACTGAACGAACAGTCGTTCAGTGCAGGCTCATCAATCATCTGGTAACATCCTGAACCTGACTTTATCGTCAGGTTGACCAGCTTGTTTGCCCGATGATAGATGTCCAATACGACCAGCATGCACGCGCATCGCTGGTCATATTAGACAATAAACTGCAAGATTTGCGGGCAATTACCAAGCGATTGAGCGATAATGATGGTCGTTATCGCTCAATTACTAAGTTTAATCGTCTAGTGGATGGGCAGCTTAAGAGTGTCCACATGTCCCTTGTGTGAGTCTCACATTTTTGATTCTGACACTGTATTCTAAAGAAGCCTCCCTCCACCATTTCTGAATCTTCTGCAAATGTGAGAATGAGTAGTAGTAAAAGTAATGATGATGATGGCTTCGACATAGAAATTGAGGATGCTACTTTGGAAGTGCAACAGGATAATTGTGTTGAAGCCAGAGAGCGCTATTGCACATACCACATGCTAGCACTTTTAGGGAGAGTACAATACCTAACCTAGATGGCTACCATCTGTACTTCTACACATGTGTATTGTCATCTTTTCATTGTGTTAAAGTACCACAGTGGGATATGGGCATGTACTTCCTAGATCCAGAGAGACCCTGCAATTACCTCATGTTCTATCCTGCTACAACCACTGATACCGCTTGCATCCTGCACTTTTACTCACATACAGTCGCTGGCTAGTGACCTGCTCCATGCTGAGAGTTTCCATATGCATAACAGTGAGTACAGCTGTACTAATCACATTATCGTTTATTAAACTACCACACTGTTTAAGTACTGGGCTATTGAATGACTCAGGGCAACCTCTAAAGTGTACAACTACTCTGCCATACCACTGCCAATATTGCACATATATTCCAACAAATTGTGAAATTCACACTAATGAGGGTGACGGCGATGGATGTGTTGGACAAGAACAAGTTGATAATATTCAGGAGTATAATGTTGTGTATGACAAAGTAAGTCAGCCACCAGTGGCAGCAGTTCATGCCAGTGATAAGAAGCGCATCATCATACCTAGGCAAAAGACCAAAAAAGCTGGAAATATTTTTTACCCAAATCCTGACAACATTTGTCAAGGCATCTGTATCATTTGTTAATCCAAAGTAAGTAGAGGTAGGGACACTAGCCATTTAGGCAACCTCCCCATGTTATGTCATCTGCAATGAGTTAAGTTGTTCATCAAAATCTGGAAAATCATATATAACAACAAACAGCCCAGCATCAGCTACCAGCAGCAGATATAAATTCCAACACATAACATCTCCACAGCCAACACTTTCATCATCAACCTCCTAATCAGCATTTAGAGGTATTTCTGCAACCAATTTGCAATGGCAAACTGACTCCCCTAATACAATCAGCGGCATATTTATAAGGGTGCAGTGTGTGTGGGGCACACGCCCCGCACTGCACATCCTGCACTCATATTATTTTAAACTTACCTGTCCGTGGTCCCGCGGCGGGTGTCAGCGCTGCTCAGAACACCGGAAAATGGCCAAGTGGCCATTTTCCGGTGTTCTGCTCATGTGCAGTAGACTCTGGGCACACTCTAGTGCCCAGAGTTTACTGTGCATGCACAGAACACTGGAAAATGGCCGCCATGGCCATTTTCCTGGCGTTCTGCGCATGCGCAGTAGACTCTGTGTATACTCTAGTGCCTGGACTCTACTAATGCTCCGGTGGCTGGCCAGCCACGTCAGTCGGCTGCCGGCCACCGGGAAGAGAGGAGGGGGCCCCGCACGGGGAGTGCACACGGACCCCCTCCTCTCTTAAAATGCCCCTGAATACAATCCATGATTTCCATGAAGAATCCTTGCGCACTAGGGCTGCTGCTGCTAGGGTTGAATCTTCATCACAGAAGAGGACCAAAAAGACTAATAGTTTCAAACAATTGACAGTGAAACAATCATTTACAAGTGGAAGCAAGTATGACAGCTGCCATCCTGTTGCACAGCGGGTCACTGAAGCCATGACAGCTACATTAGCATTAGATCTGTGTCCAGTTTCCACCACCAGTGAATCTGGTTTGAGCAGATTAGTTGAGGTCATGTGTAGACACTACCAAAGTCCATATCGATTATATATTTTACCAGAACAGCAATTTCTTACCTGTCCAGGGATGTTAAACAAAAAGTTATTCTTTATCTACAAATGCCATTGCAATTAACTACAGATATGTGGACAAGCAGTACTGGTTAAACTAAAGATTACATGACTGTGACAGCTTACTGGGTAGGTGTATCACATTCAGAATCTGTATCTAAGACATAATGCCAGCTCATTCACAGGCAGGCTAGTCTCTGTATCACTGGCTTCACTAAGAAGCATATTGGAATCAATCTGTTGGAAAATTTCAGGGATGTAACAACAAAATTGCTTACCCTGCTGCAGGGCCATAACTATGGTGGTGTGACCAGTGCCATGGCACAGGCCACCGCAGGGCAAGGGGCGCTATTTGGGCATGTCAACTTTCTGTTTATTATCATTCTCACTTGTTGCTTCCTCTTTTTTTATCCCCAGCATCTCCTCGCCTCCCCTATCTTTTCCCTGGCCCTTCACCATGAAGCCATGGCCCATTTTCAGGTTCGTATTTTAAGTTCCTATTTGAAAAATTGTGGGGGGGGGTGGGCACCAATGCTCTTTCTAGCACAGGGCACCAAAAGGTCTAGTTATGGCTCTGTCCTGCTGAGACTCTCCTCAGGATTTGTGATTTCTGATATAGCAAGTAACATTGTGTTAGCATTACAACTGGGTGAATTTTAACATGTGTTTGTGCAGCAGGTGATGGCTGTGGCCCATAACTTTTCTGGGCATTTTTTTGGCAATCAGCAACCACATGTAGAACATAGTTAGTAAGCAGGTGGAATTCCACACTTTATATGCTTCAGTGACTGGAGGAACAGCAACAAGTCATTATGTCATACTGATTAAGCAAATAAGATAGAGATAGGTGGGACAAGTTACCACCTTACTGCAGCACACTGGAGCATATGCCCAGTTTTGTGCAAGCTTCTGAAACTATTTCAACTTGTAATTTGTGAAGTGAGTTCAGACACTGCCAGCCTGATGTGCTTCTGACCCTTAATTAAACTACTGGAAAAGCAGCTAAACAAGCTGAAGGAGGATCTGAGTTGATCTCATCAGTGGGTATCCTGGTAAAGGTCATTTTTTCCCTAGCAGTAGCATTTGCAGGACAAACTAAAGCAGGAGACATCATTGTGCAATGTGCCACTTGAGCTGACATCTTGCTCACAAGGAGCTCTCTGCATCTCTTAAGATCTGTGCCAGTTGGAAAGAAAAATATTACATAGGACAAACATAGGATCAAACATGGTTGCCAAATTGTGGTACTCCAATTGAAAGATTGCAGTGCATGAGAGAGAAACTTTATGACATCTGGTCAGGCTTAAAAGAATTACCCACATATAAAATATGTCCTTGGGAAAAAGGCATGGGCGCCATTTTCCCAGAGACCTGCGCATGCGCAGTAGATACTGGCATGAAGCCAGAATCTACTAGGCTCAGTGCGCTGACAGAGAGGAGGACTGCACACAGGTCCTCTCCTCTCTTAAAATGCCCCTGAGGGGGCACTATACTAATGATGTGGGAGGAGCTCCTGCTGTCTGTAGTGTAGTTAGGAGGGAATAATTTATCTTTTTAGTAGATCCATACTGGAAAAATCAGGATAAAGCTTTAGCTGTAAAAGTTAAAATATTAGCTAAAAGTAAATCATAATTCGTTATTTGTGGAGCCCTAATCAGATTCAAATGAGGCCACTTGTGGTTCCCCTGTATTTGAAACCATGCTTCATTTTTAAGTTGTGGTGCTGTGGAAGGGATCTTAATTTAGTTTAGCTATGATTAACTTGGTTGATCCTTGTGAAATGTAGAAAACAAAACCCATGGTGTTTTCTACATTCACTACAATAAACTTTGTCCTATCTGTATATTCAACCAAAATATGAAAGTCTGCAAAGGGCCCTGTAACACTATTCATAATGAAATGAATAAAGACTAACATTTTCTTTGCCCAATTATCCTGCTCACAGATAATTACTCTGTAGCAACTCCCAGTTCAAGTTATAAATCAAGTTTTATCTAGAAGCCAAGTTCTTAAAAGTAAAATGTAACCCAGGCAAAATGCATTACGTTTTTTAATTCATATATCATTAAAATTGCTTTCCAGATTTGTAATATGCATCAGTTAAATACATTGTGCTGTTTCTCAGGCCTTGATTTACAATTACTCCCTGATAGATTACCTATAACTGGGCTTGTGAGACTAGGGAGAGACATGATTAAATAGTCTAAAGACATCTGGACAATCCATCTATTGAAAGGAAATTATTACAGTTGCGTATTGTGAAATTAGACTCCAGTTTCCAGTTGTCGTGGTTAAGACCTTTTGCTTTGGCCTTTGTTTAGAACTATTTCACTCCACAAATATGCAGCAGGTACTGTAGATACTGCATATCCAGAACATACTACTTACTAAGCAAAACTCTACAATCACATGGATATAACTTTTATATTACTACTGATTAGGACATAGGGGGTCATTCAGACCCACTCGCGAGCGGCAGTCCGCTCGCAAGTGGGTCGATGGTCCCCACTGCGCATGCGCACGACGGAGGGAGCTCCATTGTGCGCATGCGCGAGACCCGGCGAGCGAAGGACTTTCCATCGCTCGGGGTCTCGCACCAAAGGGGGCGTGCTGTCGACACCTTTGGTGGGCGTTCCGGCCAGACGGAGACGTTCCTATGGAAACGCCAACAGTCTGAAGCCGGCCCCACTGACATCACTAGTGATGTCAGTGGGAGTGATTTTGGCTCTGATAGAGCCAAAATCACTCCTGGCCTTGCGGTTGAGAAACCCGACCACAGGGTTTCTCTCGCAAGTCCGATGGTCGCGATGGTCAAGACCATCGCGACCATCTTGTTGGACGCTCGTATATGCTGTGGGTGGTGACCCACAGCTATACGAGTGTCCAGGAGGACGCTCCATTTTAATGTTGCTGTCAGAATCCCGGCACTGGTATCCCAACCGCTAGTTTCCCGAAGGTAAGTAGTTGGGATAGGGTCAGGGTTTAGGGTTAGGTACTAGGGGAAAGGATTAGGTTTAGGCAGCAGGAAGGGATGGTGAAAATTAGGTATAGGGGTAGGAGAAGGGTTAGGATACCTACCGACAGGCGTCGGTATCCTAACCCTGTTGGGATGCTGGCGATGGAAGCGCCAACATCCCGTACCCAACCCGTTCATAACACGACCAGTGTATAACAGGGTTCACAAGAGAAAACTTAAAGATAGAGATTTATCATTGTTACTGTTACTCATTACAACTTATAATTTTGGGGCTTCAACTTGCAATGTAATTCCATAATAGGGATGGGAGGTGGTTTGTTATGTAGGGATGAAGTTGCTCTTAGAAAGCACTTACCTTCTAGCGATAATTTATCTAGCATATTTTAGAAATTATATTTTAGAAGCTGATTGGTTGCTATGGGAAACTTTCCACTTTCCACTTTCTCACTTCTCCACTCTTCAGAAGGTTTAATATATTTATTTCCCGCGTAGACATTATTGATGGGAATTCTAAAGAAAAGCACCAGCCTCAGGCAAGGATTAGAGGTTTTGGCATGAATCCGACATATCACTTCATAACACGTTTCTGAGATCTATGTAGGCCCAGGGGCATAGGGAGGGTGGTTACACCACAGCACGAGCTCCGGGTGCCGAATTTGGCAGAGGGTGCTCGCTGTGCCCGCTGGCTGAAGTTGGACTTCAGAAGCAGCTGTCAAATAGCTCACAGCCTGCTGGGTCTGTGTTCAGCCTCCCGGGTGCTGTGACGTCATGACATCACATGTCCTAGCGTATGTTACACACAGGGAGAGAGGAGCTGGTATACACCGGGGCCAACAAAAAAAAGAAAAGAGGTGTATACTGGCTGTATAATATATTATAATTATTGTACACTGTGTACAATAATTATATTATGAGGAGCAGGAAGAGGAGCATGCAGGCTGAAGAGAATAAGGTACGTTGGAGCAGGCAGGCCAAAGGGTTGGCTGGAGTGACGGGGCTGAAGAGAAAGGGGGCTGGTGTGATAGGGGGCTGGTGTGATGTTTGGGAATATAGAACCCCTTCAGTAGATGTACCCTCATGTCATCAGTTACTATCCACGTGGACATTGATTGGGAATAGTAACCTGTGGTGAGCGAAGCTACTGTGACAGGAGGCTGGTTTGAGAGGGAGCTGGTTTGACAGGGGGCTGAAGAGACTGTGGGCTGGTGTGACATGTCGCAGGAGAATGGAGAGACACAGAGGCAGGAGGCTGTAGGGGAGACGGGGCAGGAGGCAGGGGCGTAACTAGAACTTTTTGGGCCCCATAGCAACATTTTTAAGGGCCCCCCCTAACTTAGGTCTTACACAATAACCACAGTAGTTCCCCTAAAACATTAAATGCCCACTGTAATGGTGCCCCTTATGCAATACCCACTGTAATGGTGCCCCTTACGCAGTGCCCCCAGTAGTGAGCCCCCTGTAGTTGCCCCCAGTAATGAGCCCCCTGTAATGCCCCCAGTAGTGAGCCCCCTGTAATGCCCCCAATAGTGAGCCCCTTGTAGCTGCCCCAGTAGTGAGCCCTGTGTAGCTGCCCCCAGTAGTGAGCCCCCTGTAGCTGCCCCCAGTAGTGAACTCCTGTAGCTGCCCCCAGTAGTGACCCCCTGTAGCTGCCCCCAGTAGTGAGCCCCCAGTAACTGCCCCAGTAGTGGGTCACTACACCCTGTAGCTGCCCCCAGTAATGAGCCCCCAGTAGTGACCCCCTGTAGCTTCCCCCAGTAGTGAGCCCCCTGTAGTGAGCCCCCAGTAGCTGCCCCAGTAGTGAGCCCCCTGTAATGCCCCCAGTAGTGAGCCCCCTGTAGTGAGCCCCCAGTAGCTGCCCCCAGTAGTGACCCCCTGTAGCTGCCCCCAGTAGTGAGACCCCAGTAGCTGCTCCAGTAGTGAGCCCCCTGTAGTGAAGCCCTGTAGCTTCCCCCAATAGTCAGCCCCCAGTAGCTGCCCCCTGTAGTGAGCCCTCTGTAATGCCCCCAGTAGTGAGATCCCAGTAACTTCCCCCCGCGGGCGCGTGCGCACACACAAAACTTCCCCCCGCGTGCGCACACACAAAACAAACAAAAAAAACCTTACCTTATCCCCGCTCCTGTGAAGCCGCCGACCGCTCCTCGGTACTATGACGTCACTCCCATAGTGCACTGCGGGACCCGGAAGACGGAGCTCATTCCTGAGGAGTCCGCTCCTCGGCACTATGAGAGTGACATTGCGGGACCCGGAAGACGGAGTGAGCTCCGTCCTCCGGCTGCCGCCGGGGGTTTGAGTAGGAGTCGGGCGTCCGCTGGTAACACAGTCTCAGCGGGCGCCCGGCATATGGAAAGTGCAGGGGGTGCGATCGGTGGGCCGGCGGGCCCCTTAAGCCACCGGGCCCCATAGCAACCGCACCCCCTGCACCCTCCATAGTTACGCCACTGGTGACATTGGTTACATTCCTACACAAACATGCATCTGCGGACCATGTGATTTCCTACGTGAAGAGTGAGTATTTATTTATTACCAGTTATTTATAGAGCGCACACATATTCCGCAGCGCTTTACAGAGAATATCTTACCATTCACATCTATCCCTGCCCCAGTGGAGCCTACAATCTATATTCCCTACCACATGCTCGCAAACATACACGGTATGGTCAATTTTGTGGGGAGCCAATTAACCTACCAGTATATTTTGGAGTGTGGGAGGAAACTGGAGTACCCGGAGGAAACCCACGCAAGCACAGGGAGAATATACAAACTCCACACAGTTAGGGCCGTAGTGGGAATCGAACCCATGACCTCAGTGCTGTGAGGCAGTAACGCTAACCATTACACCGTCTGTGCTGCCACTGAAGACTCTGTCCAGGGAGGATCAATTTCTTTAGAGGATCCCTATTGCAGAGAAACCACCATAAAGGTAAGGTGTATTTTTATTTACACACATAACTGGATTTTATTAGTGGAATTACTTAGTGGGATGGAATATATCTAGCCCTCTATGCCCCAGTTTGATGCTGCCCCTTATGTTTAATTTTATTTTCATTTAATTTAAAAAACCCACATGCTGGACACAACTCCTCCATGGCACACGCACGTGCTCTGGGCACCCTGGCCACACACTACACCTCTGTGTAGGCCTACATGCTTATTCTAATGACACCTCAAATATCAACTCTGATTATGAAGTTTATTAAATTATATTTACTTATTGGAATGCCTTTTGGTAAAAGCATTATCACTCACTGAGTAAATATGGCTTTTAAAATTTTATTGCTGAATTTCTATAAACAATATTATATCTACAGTTTTAAGAGGTACATTTCATGAAATGTTGTACTTTAGGTCGTCATAAACTCTTGAATTAAAAATTAAAAAGAAAACAATTGTAAAAATAAATGAGACATCATCAAAAGTAGATTTATGTGGAATTTTACTCTGTTGTGCTGTTGTCTATTGGTTCTCTATCAGTAACAGAGCAATTTATGCATTATAATTATTTACAGTCATTTCCACTGTCCTGGGGGACAGCCAGGTGGGTCTTCTATTACGGGTTGTGAAACCTCCTATCCCATGCAGTGGCATCACAAGGGAGGTGCGGGGGGTGGGGCCCGCACCCGGGTGTCACCCAGCGAAGGGTGACACCAAGGTGCAGACTCTCCTTCAGTGACAGGAGCCGAGTGCTGCACTGTAGCACTGAGTGCAGCACTCGTCTCCTGACATTGTAAGGGAGCCAGCACTGCCACAAGGCACCTTCTGCACCCCCACGCAGTAACAAGAACGAGACCACCGTGGTTCGGGCAGCGAGGCCACGCCCCATCCTGTGAGGCCACTCCCCCGTCTCACGAGACCACGCCCCTTATCGGCGGAAGCGTCCCTCCCCGAACCAGGTGACACCTCGGGGAGGGACGCCACTGATCCCATGTACTTCTTTGACGCTTATAATGTATTTTATCAATGCTAAGAGAAAATGCAGACCATTAGGTAGGGCACTTTTTTATATATAAATAGCAAAGATTTCATACAGAATGTCCTTGTGGAACTACAAGTCCAATAATAGATTGCTCAGTTCATTTGCAGACTGCAATCCACATCCACAGGAAAAAAGGTGTCAGTCTGCTTGCACACTGCTTGTTATCAGTTGTCATCTTCCCCAATGTATCCTAATCCAACCAGGAAAAGATTTAGAAAAAACTGAATAAAGGGGGTGCCACATAGTAAATTAAAAGTATAACAGAAGCCGGCCCACTGACATCACTAGTGATGTCAGTGGGAGTGATTTTGGCTCTGATAGAGCCAAAATCACTCCGGAGCTTGAGGTTGAAAACCTCAACCGCAGGCTCCGGCTCGCAAATTCGATGGTCGCGACCATCACAATGCACGCTCGTATAGCCTGTGGGTGGTGACCCACAGCTATACGAGCGTCCAGGAGGACGCTCCATGAAAATGGAGCCCGGCCCTCATTCAGAGCGTGCGCTCTGCTCAGAGCGTACGGCTCTGAATGAGGGCCTAAGTGTTAGGTGCCCTAGTGGTGAGTAAGAAGTAGATGAAACTAAAGTAGGGAGAAGTACAAGAGGTTAGAGGGCCCTGCTCATAAGAGCTTACATTCTAAAAGGGGAGGGGAAGACAAACAGGGGTGACACAGATGGGGAGGGAGATGTATGTATCAGGGAGTTAGAATGACAGCTGGAAGGCTTTGATGAAATAATTGGTCTTGAGAGCCCGTTTGAAGGATTGCAAAGAGGTGGAGAGTCTGATGGGGAGTGGGAGAGAGTTCCAGAGGTTAGGAGCAGTGCAGGCAAAATCTTGGAGGCGGGAGTGGGAGGAAGTAATCAGCTGGCATGAAAGGCGGCGTGCATTAGTTGAACGAATAGAGCGGAGAGGAGAGTGAAGGGAGATCAGACCAGAGATGTATATGGGGGAAGATTGGGTGAGGGCTTTGTAAGTGAGCGTGAGAACCTTAAATTGGGTTCTAAAAGGGAAGGGGAGCCAGTGGAGGGCTTGTAGGGGAGGGGAGGCAGATGTAGAGCGTTTGGAGAGGAAAATAAGCCATGCAGCAGTATTGAGGACAGACTGGAGAGGAGATATATATATATATATATATATATATATATATACACAGTATATATTATCCTTCTAACCATATAGCCCTTTATGGGTTATTGGAGTATAGGCAAAATATTTTACCAAACAAAATGGATTATGATTATCATAACCTTAATTAGGTTAATTGTACTGATTGCTCTACAGAACTTGGTAAATTTATATATTTTTTGAGGATACTGTAGGTTGGAAACAGAAGGAAAATAATGTATTTGTTTGCCTCTATATATTCACAAATGCAGATGTGCCCAAACACATCTTTACTGCATTCTCAGCGTGCCAGGTCCCGTGAGACTCTGCTAGCGCCGGGCACCTTTTTTACCGAACATGCGTAGGACGCGCCAGCAGACTGTGCTGATTAATTTGATATGCAACACTTGTATATCTGTGTGTGACTGAGTCTCTGGGGTAATTTTACTAAAGTTAGAGTTTGTAGAAGTGGAGATGTTGCCCATAGCAATCAATCAAATTCTACTTATCATTTAACTAGCACCTTCTAAAAGATAATATCTAGAATCTGATTGGCTGCTACGGGCAACGTCTCCATTTCTAAAAACTCTCACTTTAGTAAATATACCCCTCTGAATCTGTATACAAAATGCTACAATGAAGCGGCCGCAGCCTTTTTAATGCCAAGTTCCATTGTGCTTCATATACAGACTCAGGTGCACACAGATATATAAGTGTTGTATATCATATACTGTAATTAGCACAGTGCACGGACCTGACCACTTAGCAGCACCTGGTATTTGATATATGTTTGTATTTACACTAGGGATGAGCGGGTTCGGATTTCTGAAATCCGAACCCCCCCGAGCCCCCCCGATCCGAGTCGTATCCAAGTCAGGCTCGACTTTTCCCACCTGACTCGGATCTGAAATTGGGGCAAAACGTCATCATCCCGCCTTCCGGATTTTGGATTCAATAAAAGGTCCCCGCGTTGGCGCCATTTCTCACTCCGGCTGTGGACAGTGAAGAGGGAGGGTGGGAGTTAGGGCTGGCTGGGCTGTGTTGTACTGCTGTTGTCCATAGGGGCTGTGTCCACTCAGTCCATAGGGGCTGACTGGGCTGTGTTGTGCTGCTGTTGTCCATAGGGGCTGGCTGGGCTGTGTGGTGCTGCTGTCATAGGGGCTGGCTGGGCTGTGTTGTGCTGCTGTCATAGGGGCTGGCTGTGCTGTGTTGTGCAGTCAGTTGTCCATAGGGGCTGTGTCCACTCCAAAGTCTATAGGGGCTGGCTGGACTGTGTTGTGCAGTGTCCCATAAAGGCTGTAGTCCTAGAGGGGTGCTGTAGTGTTGTCCAGGGGGTGATCTGTTCATCAGGGGTGCTCCGGGTCTCGCACCAAAGGGGACGTGCTGTCGATGTTGAGTGACAGCACACCCCCTCTGGTGGGCGTGCCAGGGGCGTGGCTGCCCAGATGGAGGCGTTCCCATGGGAACGCCTACCGTCTGGGGCTGGCCCCACTGACATCACAAGTGATGTCAGTGGTAGCGCTCTTGGCTCTGTTAGAGCCGAAAGCACTCTTGGGCTTGCGGCATTGAGACCCTACCACAAGGGTCTCGTTGCAAGCCAGATAGTCGTGATGGTCTTGACCATCATGACCATCTTCCTGGCCGCTCGCTATAGCTGTGGGTGGTCAGGTGGTCACCCACAGCCATACGAGTGGCCAGGAGGCCGCTCTAAAAATCAGGAAGGACGACCCTGATTCAGAGCGAGCGCTCTGTCAGAGCGTCCGGCTCTGAATCAGGGCCTGTGTGCGCTCCAGGAGGACTGAAACGTTGGACTCTTCACACTAAGGGGCATATGTATCAAAGCTTGATGTGAGATAAAATTGTGAAATATATATCACCAACCAATCAGCTCCAAACTATCATTTCTTAAACACAACCTGCAAAATGTAAGTTAGAAGCTGATTGGTTGGTGATATATATTTCACGATTTTATCTCACATACAGCTTTAATACATATGCCCCTAAGTGTTTTTGACTCTTAGTTCTGAGAAATCCCATGAGTGCCGCCTTACCTTTTCTGTATATATATATATATATATATATATATATATACATACGCACTCTCAGCACAGATTACTAATATGTCATTGTACAAGTTAATTATTTTCGTTCACAACAATCCGCCCACAAATATCTGTGATTGCCGTCATCCAGGTTTTATTTATTTAAGATCCATATACTGTATGTGTTCCCTAGGGCCAGAAATAATAGTGCCCCCCAATTAGGGATTGGCCTCAAAAGGTATAACGCTAATCCAATAACAAATCTCCTGCAGTATGCCATTTCTGTTCAGTCCAAATCAGCTAGGCCAAGGAAACAATACTAGTTTCGTAACTAAGGTTGCTTTATTTACCCATATTAACCAGATGGGATATATATATTTATTTAATGCAGATACTGTTTGCCTGAAAATTAACACGCTGATGATGAAATTATTAAAGGATAGTGGAAAGACAAATTGGGAATGTTCTTGTTTGCAAAAGGGCAGATTTTTCCACATAAATGTAAAAACAATAATTATACAGTATATATATATATATATATATATATATATATATATATTAGGGGTGAGCGAGTTCGGATTTCTGAAATCCGAGCCCCCCCCCGATCCAAGTCGTATCCGAGTCAGGCTCGACTTTTCCCGCCTGACTCGGATCTGAAATCGAGGCAAAACGTCATCATCACGATGTCGGATCTCGCAGGTTTTGGATTCTATAAAAGGTCCCCGCGTCGGCGCCATTTTCTCACTCGGCTGTTGGACAGTGAAGAGGGAGGGTGCGAGTTAGGGCTGGCTGGGCTGTGTAGTGTTGTGTAGTGTTGTGCTGTGCTGCACTGTGCTGCTTTTGTCCATAGGGACTGTGTCCACTCCTCCAAAGTCCACAGGGGCTGGCTGTGTTGTGCTGTGCTGCTGTTGTCCATAGGGGCTGTGTCCACTCCTCCAAAGTCCATAGGGGCTGGCTGGGCTGTGTTGTGAAGTCAGTTGTCCATAGGGGCTGTGTTCACTACAAAGTCTAAAGGGGCTGACTGGGCTGTGTTGTGCAGTGTCCCAGTCCTAAAGGGGTGCTGTAGTATTGTCCAGGGGTGCTCTGTCCATCAGGGGTGCTCCTCCCAAGTACAAAAAAATATATTTTTTTTTCGGTGTTTGTGAATTGTGTGCGCAGTAGTTGCACGTGTATCAACAAAGTAGCGCCAAGCGTGCGCCTGTGTCCCATAAGTAAAGGGCCAGCTGGCTCGTCTGTAACCCCCAAAGTGCACTCCAAAAAAAAAATATTTTTTTTTGTGTGTTTGTGAATTGTGTGTGCAGTAGCCGCACGTGCAAAGTAGCAAAGTAGCGCCAAGCATGCGCCTGTGTCATAAGTAAAGGGCCGGCTGGCTCGTCTGTTAAAGGGTGCTTAACCCCCAAAGTGCACTCCAAAAAATTATTATTTTTTTGCGTGTTTGTGAATTGTGTGCGCAGTAGCCGCACGTGCATCAACAAAGTAGCGCCAAGTGTGCACCTGTGTCATAAGTAAAGGGCAGGCTGGCTCGTCTGTTAAAGGGTGGTGTAACCCCCAAAGTGCACTGCAAACAAAATAAAAATTATTTTCTGTGTTTGTGAATTGTGTGCACTGTGGCTGCACATGCATCAACAAAGGAGCAGTGCCAAGCGTGCACCTGTGTCCCATAAGTTAAGGGCTGGCTGGCTTGTCCGTTAAAGGGTGCTGTAACCCCCAAAGTGCACTCCAACAAAAATAAAAAAATTATTTTCTGTGTTTGTGAATTGTGTGCTCAGTAGCCGCACGCCCATCAACAAAGGAGAAGCACCAAGCGTGCGCCTGTGTCATAAATCAAGGGCCGGCTGGCTTGACCGTTAAAGGATGCTGTAACCCCCAAAGTGCACTCAAAACAAAATAAAAAAATATTTTCTGTGTTTGTGAATTGTGTGCACTGTGGTTGCACGTGCATCAACAAAGGAGCAGCACCAAGCGTGCGCCTGTGTCCTATAAGTCTGTTAAAGGGTTGTGTAACCCCCGAAGTGCACTGTAAAAAAAATTTTAAATTCTTCTTTTCTGTGTTTGTGTGCACCTTAGCCACACGTATATATCAATCAATATAACATAAATGGAGGACCAAACTATGGCCCTGATTCAGAGCCGGACGCTCTGACAGAGCGCTCGCTCTGAATCAGGGCCGTCCCTCTGTTTTTTTGGAGCGGCCTCCTGGCCGCTCGCATAGCTGTGGGTGACCACCCACAGCTATAGTGAGCGGCCAAAAAGATGGTCGCGATGGTCAAGACCATCGTGACCATCAGGTCTCGTCTGTCGCAAGCCCTGGAGTGCTTTCGGCTCTATCACAAGTGATGTCAGTGAGGCCGGCCCCAGACGGTAGGCATTCCCATGGGAATGCCTCCGTCTGGCCAGCCACACCCCCGGCACGCCCACCAAAGGGGGCGTGCTGTCACTCACCATCGACAGCACGCCCCCTTTGTAGCGAGACCCGGAGCGACGGCTTGGCCGTCGCTATCTGGGTCTCGCGCATGTGCACGACGGAGCCGGCTCCCTCGTGCGCATGCACACTGGGCCAACATCTACATAAACTTACCAAGTGCTGTAGAGAGATGTGTACACTATAAGTACAATTAACCTAATTAAGGTGATAATAGTCACAAACAACTTTGATTGCTAAAATATTTTGCCTACATTCCAATAACATACATATATAGGGCTGACACGAGGCGGTAAGCAGGCTCAGCAATGCAGGGAGGCACCATCCCCATCTTCTCTATTTGCCGGACAACCGATACGAATTTGTTACCAGCGGACGCCCAAAACCTCCTTCCCTGCAGCCAGAGGCTGGAGCTCACCCCAAGCTCTGCCTTCCACCTCCCGCAGTGTGTGTACATCAGGACGTCTCTCCCATAGTGCCGAGTGTGTCTCTATTACAGACTGAGCTGAACAAGTGCCAGCCATTTTCTGGAGACCTAAAAGGTACCAGATTGTAGACAAACTAACTGATGGTACAATTGACTGTGAAGTGGTGATAGAAGGAAAAAACTCTCAGTAAATCATCGGAATGGATTATCAGTGCAGGGCCCCCTTGACAGTACTGTACATCCTTTTGTGTGTGCTATATAAATAACTGGTAATAAATAAATAAATATTAAACACTTGTATATCTGTGTGCAACTGAATCTGTAAACGGACCTTGGCGTTTGAAAAAAGCTGCCGCAGCTGCATCGTCTATCTTTGTATGCTAATTGAGAGATTCAGTCGCACACAGATATACAAGTGTCACATATAAAATTAATCATCACAGTCTCCATGTGCGTCCTAGTCACATCGCATTGTGACTTAGACGCATTATTGTCAAAAAAGGCGCAAAAAAATTGCCTGGTGCTTGCAGAGTCTCACGGACCAAGCACGCTGAGAGGGGCTGTTTCGCTGAGAGCGGCTGTTTCGCTGAGAGCGGCTGTTTCGCTGAGAGCGGCTGTTTGGCTCGACTGCAGCATAGACGAGTGAGGACACATCTGTATAATAACATACATCTGGTGCCATACACTTATTGTGTTAATCCATTACCATGTTACAGACGCTGACAGTTGTTCTAAAAATATAAACCTTTTTATGTACTTCACAAATTAATCACGCGTCACATTTAATTGCATTGTTGGACAACTTACCTCTTGGGAAACATACCTCATTCTCAGTCTGTAACATGATAGCTGAATATGTAAGTCTACCTCACTAAAGATGAATTGAAGGCAAAATGTCGTGAAGTTATGGTTGAAAAATGATTTTCTTTTCATTCCTTCAGAATAAAATGATTCCAGCTGCTGAGAAACGCTACATAACATGCAGTATCAATTTTCTATGTGTGTAGTTGTGTACCACAATGGGTGTAGTTGTGTATCATGACTTCTCACCACTGTGTAATCAGACTGCATAAAGCTAAAACTGTTCATATTGCATGTAAAATAATATTTCAATTTTATCAAAGTTATCAAACTTATATATGTATTTTTGTTATCTTGTATAGGGAATGGAAAAACAGATATTCAACTTATTGTAGTTTTTAGTCCATATGTTTATGATTAGCTGTTTCCATTTGTCCCTAGTGGTGAATGAGTAAGCCTCGTTTGATTTTTGAGTTATATACCGACTTTTTGACAGGTTTCCACGATTATTAGCAGATTTATAAAAGATGTACAGTAGCAACAGTATGGTTATCACATAGATGGTTTTTGTTTTGTTTTATTTTTGCCATTTTCATACATATAAAGAATGTGCATATTTTGTTTATTCTTTAATATGTTACCATTGACCTTATGCAAACATATTCAATCTGTGAATTTGTTTTTTGACAACTTTCTTTTTTCTATGTGCATTTATTGTGTTATGGCCCGTACACATGTTCGATATTGAACATCCAGCACATGCAGGACGATCAGACGACGATATCTAATCGTTGTCTGATTGTCCTGCATGTGCTGGATGTTCGATATCGAACATCCAGCAACATGCACCAACCCCCAAATAACGTAACGAGGTCCCTATAGTAAACAGGCTAACCTGGCAATATCGACCAGGTTGGCCTGCATGCACGGCTGATGATCTATATCGATATCGACCATCCGTGCCCAAGCATCGACCATCTTTTGCTCGTTGGAGGGGTTAAAAAAAAGGACGATATAAACGATCAAACGATATCGTTATAGCTTATATCGTCCTTTTTTTCTGACCGTGTGTATGCGCCATTAGACTTTTTGTAGATGTTATATCTCCCTCTGATCATATAAAAGAACTGGAGGTAATTTATGAAGTGCAAAATGGTTGTCCTCTTTGTTGGAGCTGTGCTCCTCTATTGGCACAGGTGGGCATTACTTTCCACTAAAACTCATGTTATTTATTTTTTTTAGAAATAAATACTAGTCCCTCTTGTTTGTATTTTGTTCATGCCATTGATAACTGACTTATCACCATTGAGTAAGTATTAGGTCTCTTTGGACAGGAATGAGTCCATTGAAACATATTTTATTCAAAATATCTTAAAGACATTTTCCATAATTCTTAATTAGGCTAATAATGTAGGTAGTAAATGATGACTAAAATAAAAGACAGAAAAAATACTTTTGTCATGCTTCATAATTAGGCCCCAAGGAGAGCAAGGTATGTGAAATACGAATGACTTCTTTTTTTTTAAAATTGACAAACATAAAGCCTCCATTGTGTCAAAGGCAACATCCATAATAATTATAATCTCCAAAGCTTCCTATGACCAAGGAAGAACAAAAAATCCCTTTATTGGGAATAACAACCTATTAAGTCACTCTCTGACAGTATCATGATAGAACATGATGACAGCCGGATAAATCTCGGCATATCACATTAGACTGTAGCTATTTGGAAAATGATTGAGAAGTAATTATGTACATGGGCAAGAGAAATGGGTGATTGTTATCCTGAAGGGATTTGAAATACAGCATTCAACAGCTTTTCATTGCCTGCTTTTGTTCATTGTTGACCCACATTTGTATTTACCAAAAGGGCTTAGATTTATCTGTAGATGGCTCTAGGTAAGACTGAAAGAATAAGCAATCACACATTGTCATTTATTTTTCTATTTTGTTTTCTGGATACAACAGAAATGCTTAAATTTTGATAGCAAACACACCCATATACGGGCGAAGGAACATCTTTCAGGTTAGCTCTTATCAGGGCCATAACTAGGGTAGTGCGGCCTGTGCCATGGCACAGGGCACCGCAGGGCAGGGGGCGCTGTTCAGGCCTGTCAATTTTCTGTTTATTATCATTCTCACTTATAACTAACTTCCTCTTATGTTATCCTAAGCATTTCCTGGCCTCCCCTATCTCTTCCCTAGCCCTTCCCCATGAAGGCATTCCCCTTTTTTGGATGCGTTATGTCCTGATTTAAAAAATGAGGGGGGAGGGGGGCAATGCTCTTTGTGGTACAGGGCACCAAAAAGTCTAGTTATGGCTCTGGCTCTTATGTCTACATATTACGGCTTAAAAGCAGAAAATATTTTTGAGACTTCTAGCTGTTTAGTATCAGTAAATTATAAAGATGAGCGGGTTCGGATCTCAGAGATCCGAACCCACCTGAATGTCGGGGATCCGGGGCAATCCGAGCGACGCTCGGATCTCCCTGCCTGCCCCGGATCCCTCACCCGAGGCAAAACCTTGCGACCCCGCTGTCGGGTCGTGAGGTTTTGTTTTCAGCGGGCTTAACGCTGATTGGCTGAGAGAGCCGTCTGTCACGGCTCTCAGCCAATCAGCGTTAAGCCCATTCAAAATGCACTAGAAGAGAGAAAAAGATGGTGCCCGCCATCCCCCACCGCCTGACACCGCCGGCACCCCCCGCTGCCGACACTGCCGGCACCCCCACTGGCAGCATCCCCCACTGCTCACCCCTCAGCTGCTGACACTCTTGCACTGCTGCCCCATGTACTGAGGACACCTTCAGCGACCCCCACACCGCTGACACTCCCACACTGAGGACGCCACCAGCACCCCTGCACTGCCAACACTGTCAGCACACATGCACTGAGGACACTGCTGGCACCCCCGCTCTGCCGGCACCGCCGGCACCCTGCATTGACAACACCCCCACACTGCCGACACAGCCAGCAAACCTGTACTAAAGACTCCGCTTGCACCCGCGCACTGCCGACACAGCCAGCAAACCTGCACTAAAGACACCGCCGGCACCCCCGCAGTGCCGACACAGACAGCAAACCTGCACTAAAGACACCGCTGGCACCCCCGCACTGCGACATCACCAGTACCCTTCACTGAGGACACTGCCAGCACTGCAGCACTGCCATTCCATGTACTGAGGACACCGTCAGCAACCCCGCTCTGCTGACACTGCTGTCACAATAAGTGCACTATTGGTGTATCCAACCCACACTGTATAACACACTGTATCCGTGTTGGAAATTAGAAGCTGAACTGCCACATGTTAGTGCCGCCCACTGTGTCACTTAGCTTAGTCAGCCAGCTAGCTGGATGCAACCCTTTGGCATTAACTAGATGAAGCAAATAATATTGTGAGGTGGTCAAAATTGATTGGAAATTACTGGAAATAAATGTTATTGAGGTTAATTATACTGTAGGAACAAAAACAGGCCCATTTTATGTGATTTGAGCTGTTTTTATGTTTTTTTAAGAAAAAAAATCCAGATCCAAAACCAAAACACAAAAACAAAACACCAAGGAAAAAAATCCAAAACCAGATTCAGATCCAAAACCAGGGGATATCCAGATTCAAAACCAAAACACAAAGGTTGGCGCACATCTCTAGTACATTATGGATGTATTTCAATGTATGTCATATATTGTGTGTCTTCTATTACCTTCAATAAAGTAGAAAAATTATGTATAGAAGCGCTTTTGCAGTATCAGAGCCGCCGGTCACTTTACAGATCTATGGACCGGGCAGCGTTGCTGCTGAGCTCCTCTGGGAGGCTCAGGCGCCCGGGCCGTGCCCTATCTTTAGGAGCTGATTGGCTGGGACTTTAATCTCCATTCACTTTATCTCCATTCAAGGCTTAGTAAATAGACTCCTAAAGGCTCTATTTACTACAATCCGCATATTGAATGCTGCGGATTGTAGTGTGATATTACCGAGTGAATTTGCATTGCGAATTCAGGCAATATCACAGGGATTTACTATAAATCCCTTGCAGGGGCAGAGCTTGCGATAAAGCTCTGTCCCTGCGGATCCCATCCGCACTCTAGTCGCGGTATTTTCGGAAAAAATACCACGACTAAGAGCTCGCCGTCGCTGCTACCCCCCACCGACGCTAAGCCCCGCCCGCCGGTGCTAAGCCCCACCCCCCGCGATTGCGGACCCGCCGCGACCCCCCCTCCCCCCTCCGCGACCCCCCCTCCCTTCATTACACTTACCTGCATCCTCCTGGCCTCCGGTGATCTTCTCCGGGCTTCCCGATCAGGTGATCTCCCATACTGCACTGGGGCCCGATCACCTGATGACCGGGCAGCAGTGCACTGTGGGAGACCAGCTGACCGGAGAGGAGCCATCAGCCATCAGCTTGCGGTCTATTTAGACCACACAGCTGATTACTGGTACCGGCTCCCGCCTCTGCTCTCCCCGTTAGAGCAGAGTGGGAGCCCGGTAACCGGGGGAGACCCTGGATAACGCCACCTCCAGGTGGCGTTATTATCACAGAGCTTCCCCCGGTATTTTTTCACATTTTATTTTTAGTAACTATGGTCGGATCACATTTCCCATTACAGTTATGGGAAATGCGATCTGCTTTACTAAAAATAAGTGATAATTAGGGGTTGGAGTAGAATTTTACTAATTCTACTCCAACTGCCCTGTAATAACTATAGGTGATACTAAAATAATGTGAAAAGGGTGTGAAAACTTTATTTTTAGTAAAAATAATGTTAATAAATAGAGCCCTAAGTCATTTATTTTATTTCCTCTCTGTCTGAGAAAACTCAGAGCAAAAGCAACAACACAAATGGAGCAATTATTATAGTAGGCAAGGTGATTACTAGAAAGCACTAATTTCAGGAAGACTTTCACTTTTAGGGGGTACATGCTCAGTAATGAACAGGAGGCTTAGAGAGAAATGTCTTAATTGGCCCTTGCACCTGTTGTGCATACTTTGCAGTCACTAGTGTTAGATTCCAAGTTTCAAATATCCGAGCTAACACATCTGACCCAAGAATTTACTCTATCTGAAAAACATTTGTGTGAGTTTCTGAAACATATGGGTTCACTTTACTCTCTGGCAGTTATGTGCAATTGAAAATGACTGGTAGATTTCATTAACAGATTAACATTAACAGTGTTTGTGTTTACAGGATCTTTACTGTATTTTTACATTGTCTATGTCTCTCTGCAGTTCAAGTCCACCAGATAAAACCAATACTCATATAACATTTCACTTTTTTTTTAGCATGAACAATATATTATTTATTATGTCTATACAAACTATGATACAAGTTGACTGAACTATGTTTCTGTCAGTGGTGTCTATGAACAAGGCTCCAGAAAAATGGCAGAATAAAATACAAAAAACAAACCACTCTTTGACCCTGTTTAAATTCATTCATTCATCTAGCATAGGTAATTGCATTAGTAAATGAAGTGGGAAGTCCGGGAGCAGAGAATTTTGGTGTGAGGTGGAATGGGTTGTGTTCATGTGTGTACTTCCAAGAGGCCAGGTAAAAATTAGCATAATAAATTGTATAGAGGTGGTGACTTAAGAATGGTCAGGGCAGGTAGCAATCAACATAAGTGAAAGCCAGATAAACTGTATTATTTCTTTTTTATAAAGTAAATTCTGCCCACTACAAAAAAATATCTCATCTGTGCATGTGAATGAGGGTAATGGGAAGTGTGTGTAAATGCTGCCTTTTTGATCACTATAAAGCTTCCTGGCTTTATGTGCAGATATTATTGAAAAGTGTAATTAGATCTGGCACAGACTACTTTTCTTTAGGTAAGCAATGTACTGTATATGCAACCCCTTTATTATCTCCTTTGTAGGGCAATAATCTCTTTAGACTCTGACAACTTTTTTCCTTTAACAGGGGTACCATGTGGTATTATATGGGGGTATGTAGTCAGGAAGCTGGAGCTTGAAATGCCGACCATTGGCTTCCCGACAGTGAAATCCCAGCATGGGAATAATGATAGGCATCTAAATACCGATGTCTATCATTAGCCCCACGCCAAAATCCCGACGCCTGGCATACCAATCGTAGGTAAGCCGGGCGTCGGGAGTGGATAGCCGAAGGGGGGGAGGGTTAGGTTTAGGATCTCCTGGGGGACTTAGGGTTAGGCACCCCCCTAGGAGGGTTAGGGTTAGGCTAGGGGAAGGGGGGGTTATGGTCAGGCACCCCTGGGGGGAGGTTAGCGTTAGGCACCCCCTGGGAGGATTAGGTTTAGGGTGCGGGGAGAAGGGTTAGGATTAGGTACCCCTGGGGGGAGGTTAGGGTTAGGCACTAATGGGGTAAGTTAGGGTTAGGTGGCGGAGATGGTTAGGGTTATCCTACTTACCTTCCTCATTGGGATCTTCATCTGATGGCCTTCCGGCTTCGGTATTTCATCTGCCGGGCTGACTTACGGCAGTATAACATATCGATTCATATATGGGCTTGCTGTATGGCTTACCGATAAGTAGTATATGGAGTGGGTCCGTTCTTCTATTCCCACCTTCTGGCATTCTGGATCTTCTAATGCTACATAGTTTACAGCTTTCAGTGACTGTGTATATATCGGTGTTGTGAGCAGCATCTGGTTCTCTTTGCAGTCGGGAGCTGGGTGTTTCTCTGCTGCATTGTACCGGCTGTGATCCCCATTGTCTTGTTGGCTGCAGCGATTCCTAACTTCCAGGTGAGTGGATGCCTTATGTCACTCCTTGGTTCTAACATGTTCTCCTGGACAGTGATCTTCGTCACATCTGTTCAGTACAAAACTGTGTAAGATACATGATTAGGACAGTTAGGAGCTGATTGGGTGGTAGTTTCTCTCTCTCTCCAAGCTTTGATAAATCACTCCCAAAATGGCTTTAAACAGTGCACCATCTTATGTGTTCTAATGTATATATATGAGCCACAGGATGGATAACATATGGGCTTGGAGCAGATACGCATGTGACCTTCCTCTTTAAGGGCAATAGGAGAAAGGACAGAGGTAATTGTGAATCCAAGAAAAAAATAATAGGAAATTATTACAGAAAGAGAGATACTGTACATGAAGATCATTGTATTCCCATATTCCTGAGAAGTTTTATATTCAGAGTTTACTCATGACCAAATGTACTAGGGCTCCAAAGGCAGAAGTAGACTTAAGAATAAATCATAATAGCAAGTGGTACACACCTGATCCTCTACTGTCAGAGCCCATGTGTATACCATATGTGTTTTTTCAACATTGAGAAGTACATGGGGTTCTTACAAAATCTTGTTGTGTGGCCTACAGATGTCATTGTGCCTTTACTAAAGATGCAGATTTTAATTTGGGCAGCCACATATATTGTACTGCTTTACAGTATTTCACTTTTGAACAGTGTTTATTAAGTGCATACTCCTAATTAGGGCCGTAACTAGGGTAGTGCGACCAGTGCTGTGGCACAGGGCACCGCAGGGCAGGGGGCATTGTTTGGGCCTGTCAATTTTCCTGTTTCTTATGCCCCTATTTAAAAAATGGGGGGGCACCAATACTCTCTCTGGCACAGGGCACCAAAAAGTCTAGTTACGGCTCTGCTCCTAATGCTTTTGGCTTTTGAAATGGAAGAGGATATACTGTCCAACTGCAAATAGATTCAGGTGTAAAAAAAAATTTGCAGAAACTTCTTCATTAGGCCAGTAAGGCCCAGCAAATTCTACCCGTATGAGGATATCAACTAAAATACGTGATTTAGGGGCAAAATTTAGGGCAATGTAGAGTCTTTTTGTTTTTGTTGTAGTTGTTCCAATGCCACCACAACTGCACCTCACAGGTGTTGCCTGCACATTGCCCATAATAGAATTGACCCCTTTGATATTAACAATGATACAATTAAAATAGTGACACAATTAATACACCTATGAAGAGCCAGAATTATTGTGGCAAATTTCATCTGAAATAAATGGGAAACACACTTGTCTTGGAGCTTATAAACAAACACCTTCAGGTACCATGCAAAGCCCTACTTGATCCATTTCTTACGTAAATCAAATTGAAATGTCCTGTAAGAACAAGACACATATTGAGAATTATTATAGGATATAATTTCTACATTGGCAAGCATGTCCTATGCCAGACTCTTAACGAAACATAATGGGCTAACGCAGGGGCAGAACTATGGGAGACAATGGAGGCGCCTGCCGCCGGGTGCCAGCACTGAAGGGACACCTCCTCCATTGCCCACAACATATTCACCCCACTTAGGGCTGTAAATATGTTTCACCACAGTAGCAGTGTTACAGTATCTTGACTCAAACTCAGTCCTCAAAGCCCCCACATCAGGTGGTTTTCCCCTCCATCAGGGGTATCAGGAGGGCTCCCCACCCCACATCAGATGGTTTTCCCATCCATCAGGGGTATCAAGAGGGCTCCCCACCCCACATCAGGTGGCTTTCGCCTCCATCAGGAGGACTCTGAGCCCCATGCTAATTGCACTATACAGATCACTAACTTATATGTGACTAACGCATATGTCAGGTTTGGCGTTCTGGAATCCCCTTCTGAGGGGTTGTGATCTTGAGTTCGGAGGAATTTGGGGTGAGAGGCCTGGATAGCAGAACTCCTCATCCACAGGTCTTGTATGTTGACGAGACCTGGTCAAAGGTGCAGAGTCTAACCTGCAGGGAGGGGGTTCGCCAGTGACACCTCCAAGCGGGATATGGGCTTAGCTGCACCCTGCAGGCAGGTTGCGGTCCTTTGACCAGGTATCCAAGCCCTGTGGGATTAGAGACTCAAATATCAGTGGCCCAGAGGAAGTGCCTAGCAAAGGCACTACTACACAAGGGGTTACACCAGGAGCTGGTACTTTGAGAGATGCTTTGGAATTGGCACTTGAGAGGTACACTAGAATTGGTACTTGAGAGAGACACAGGAATTGGTACTTGAGAGAGACACAGGAAATTGGTACATGAGAGAGAAACAGGGAATTGGTACTTGAGAGAGAGACAGGGAATTGGTACTTGAGAGAGACACAGGGAATTGGTACTTGATAGAGATACAGGAAATAGCGTGCTGACGCACCTTTGCACCACGGGGTGGCACTCGAGGGAAACACAGGTAATGGTGTGCAGACACACTTTTGCACAACGAGGTGGCACTAGAGGGAATCACAGGTAAAGGTGTGCAGACGCACTTTTGCGCAACGAGGTGGCACTCGAGGGAATCACAGATAATGGCGTGCAGATGCACTTTTGCACAACAAGATGGCACAGACAGTGCACACTGGTAGAGTTGTAATAGCACTGTCACTGGAGGTAAAAGCAATCAGGCAGAAGATGTTTAGTCGCGCTGCTGCTCCGGGAGACACTGGCAATAATACACAGAGATGTAAATGCACTGTTGCTCAAAGGAAACACTGGAGACTCTGGAAACAAATGAGAGAACCAAGGGAACCTGGAACAAGACTCTACTAGCACACTAGGAGAAACAATTGTTGATCAGGCAACTTCCTGGAGTTCTGGAGCCAGATATATACCCAGGGGTAGCAGATGATTGGAGCACAGCATCAGCTGACCGAGATCATGCTACCATTGGTTAGGAGGCTGTCACATGATAGGAACAGTCATGGCGGCGCCCATGCTAGGAACTCCAATCCCCAACACACACTTTATTGGTGTTTTTGTACGTATCGATGATAAATAGATAGATAGATAGATAGATAGATAGATAGATAGATAGATAGATATGAGATAGATAGATAGATAAATATGCACCATATTTATTTTCCCTTTTTTTATGGGGGAAGGGGAGCCTAAATTATAACTTGCCTCTGGGCGTCTGGGATGAACTGACCGTTAACTTGACCCTGTTTTAATGTTGTTGTAAGTTATTTGTTTGTAACCCAATACCTTGATAGTGCTGCATAATATGTTGTCTCTCTATAATAATTACTAGCAGTTGCCCGCAGCTTAACCCATGATGAAATCGCTTCTGCCAACATTTTTTATATTTGAGGTGTTCTAGTTGTATTGCTTTGCATAGGGGCCCTGTTGTGGGAGTGGCCCACATGACCAGCAGCGTTATACAGACTGGTGACAGCAACGCCTTCACCCACCACTCACACCAGTGTGACTGAGTGCATTGTGCACAGATTGCTATGTAGCCTATCCTATTCAAGTGAACAAGCTGTTTATGCAGGATCATGCTGCACTATCAGTGCTGGGTGTGAGATACGTCATGTGCATTTGCAAAGTGATAACGAAAACAAGTCTCTAGGGGGGCCATTTATCATTGAGTATTTGAGGTAAAATCCCCCAAAACACACATTTTTGGGGGTTTACCTCAAATTTTAAGTATCCCCCGGATGTATCAAGGAGGGACCGAAGCAGTGATCCCTCCAATCCTGCTGGCAGCCGCTTCCCCCATATGTTTCTATGGGGGAAGCGATGCTGCCAAATGTACCAATATCCGGAATGCGAAGTCCCGCCAGCTAACGTCATCTGAAGATAGCGTTAGCCGCTGTAGCCTATGGCTACATACCGCATAATTAGCTAGCGGAGGGATCCCCCAGAACCCTCTGCCGGCAATGAGCGCCACTCATGTGCAGTCTGCGGGACTGCGCATGCGCAGCAGCCCGGAGTGCACTTCGCCTTTCAGAACCCACCTCCCTGCATGTGCCGCTTAATACATCCGGCTGTAATGATCGGATTTTGCAATGCGATCATGGACGGTACTAACATGCCCTGATCGCATTGCAAAAGCGATCATTAATAAATCGGCCCCTATCATGGACTATTCAAACAAGAAAACATGCTTCCACTATAGCTTTGGAAGGGAAAATATTTTCATTGGCAGGTTAATATTTATTTAGTATTTTCTTATTCAAAGTATTTTAAGTGCAAAACACTAATCTACAAAATAAATAAAAAGAAGGAGCAGTTAAATGACAAAGAGGATCAGGATCTGGAAAGTTTTTATAACCCTACTCAGATGTACAGTATGCTAAGTGTAGCTTAGTAGTGTCAGCAGTCATATTTATACAGATCACATATTCAGTAGATTTTGCTTATGGATAAAAAATATAACTGATGTGTTACTCACAGGACATCTTACACAGAGTATACAGGATACATATAGGAAGATGCTTTGATTTTACACCTGTCCAACCAACAGGATGTAGTTATCCCGACACTGAAAGTCCGACGCCTATATTAATCCCTATGCCACACAGAAGGATCGCAGCCCGAACAAGGTAAGTCCAGGGCGCCCTTAGTGTTAGCCGCTGGGGGGACGGTTAGGTTTAGATAGCATAGCGGGGTTAGCGTTAGGTTTTGGGGGGGAGGTTAGGGATAGGCACCACCTGGGGCAGGGGTAGGGTTAGGTACTAAGGGGGGAGGGTTAGGTTTAGGCACAAAGGGGGGAGACTTAGGTTTAGGCACTAACGGGGAGGGTTAGGGTGCAGGGTGGGAAGGGTTAGCATTAGGCTACAAGAAGGCAGGGTTATGGGGAGAAGGGGGGAGGGTAAGCATACTTACCCGACCACTGTCGGAATACCAACTATCCGGATGCTGCTGTCGGTATTTTGACAGGAGGCACCCCGACATCCGGCTTTTCATACTGATTCCCACCCAACGTGTTTTCAGGTTATCTGGCTGTTTTTAGGTCTTTAGAGATGTCTCCCAAAGTAGGTTCAATATTCTGAGCATAAGTGTAAATGTCACATGAATGTTGAGCCTCCTGCCATGCTACCATTCTTTTCAGGCTTTCTACTGTATGGTTTAGTTTCATTTATAGGTGACCTTGATTATGAGAGAGAGGAGACATTGAAAATACAGTTATTATTATTACGTGGAGCAATTCAGAGCATTTAAAACTTTTCCTTTTCACATTGGGCAAAGTGCATCTAGGAAGATGCAAAAACTCATAGCCTGTGCAAAATGCAACTGTGATCAGAAAATAACTAAGCATCCTTCTGTTAAGCAAATACCCGCAAAATTATATTATCTTCAACCCTTTATCTCTTTATGGGGCTTATTCATTATCCGTAATGGGCCCGTTACACATGCGGAAACGCTAATTCCGCATGTTTGTTGTAATGGGCCCATTCGCATTCATTAATATCGGGCCATCTTTAGATGGCGTTGATTCCCAAAGCCCGCTCTTTCCTATGGGAAGGAGGTCCGGGGTTGCGAAGAGGGATGACTATGCTCATGTGTGCACTCAGGTCACGCATGCACAGTTGACCGAATAAGTATCACTGCTACTTTAGTTAGGGTGCTGGAAAGGGTGGTGTAGAGAGCCCCTCAGCCCGGTGCAAATCCTTCACGATCAGAGTAATCCCCCCCACAGGCAAAGAAGAGAAGACTGCTGCTCAGCACACAGCAGCCTATGCTGGGCTGCTGACATACAGGTAAGAGGGAAAGGGGGCGGCGTTGAACTCGGGCCCCTCCAACAAGCCCAGGCCTGGGTAATTAGTACCCGCTCACCCCCTATCAGCACCCCTGACTTTAGTTTCAGTGTTGGGGATCTAGGGCACAGCTGCTTTTCGGTGCAGCTGACCCTGCACTAGAGTAATTAAGTATCCACTACCACAACACACAGCGAGTTGGATTCTTAATCATCAGGGCCATTTGAATGTGCCCCTGTGTACTCAAGGGCGGATTTACCACTAGGCTACCTAAGCGGCTGCCTAGGGCCAGGCAGGCATGGACGGGCCCCCCTGAAATCCGGCCCTGGAGAGAACCTGGCTCTGCTGCACTGCAGCAGGCAATATTTTAGCAGCTGAACAGGGGAGGAGGGGGTGGAGATGGGGAACATTAGGCGGAGTTACAGAGCAGTGTATGAGTAGATTGGAGTCGGACTATTGCGGGGCTGGGTGCAGCCGTCTGAGCTGCTCCGATCAGGCGATAGTTCATTGTTTGGAGGAGCCCTCTGTGTCATCCATTAGCCGCTAACTGCAATAAAGTTTTTCTTAGTATGTTGGTATCGCGCTCGTGATGTCATGAAGTCACACACCATGCAGAGTCTGTCGGAGAGGAGCCACGGAAGAGGAGCATTAGGGAGATCCCTAGTATGGTAAGTAAAGGCTACTGCTGCACAGGGTGCTGCTGGGCTGGCACGGAAGTCTCAAAGGCTCAGACACACCCTCTGTGCAGGAATCACATACAATAACAGAGTACTATATCCAGTACTCTATATTACTGTTGTAACTTGTATGTGACTAACTATGTAGTTACCATTGTGATTCCTAGGCCAGATTAAGAGGCGGGGGGAGGGAGAGTGGCACACAGGAAGTTCCACAGAGGCTAGGTGTTATCATACCTCCCAATTGTCCCGCTTCCAGCGGGACAGTCCCATTTTTCTGGGACTGTCCCGCTGTCCCGCCCGCGGGCCGCAGTGTCCCGCGGTGGGGGGGAAGTTGGAGAGATCACACCCGCTGCTCTGCCTAGCAGGCATCTGTTCACTAGCGTAGGGAGAGTCTGGGGGAGCTGCCCAGCATCTCGGAGAGTGCTGGGCATGCCCCCTATAGTGACGAAAACGGGGGGAAGCCGCGAGGCTCCACCCCATTTTCAGTTGGCTCCTCCCCTTTCTCGGAAGCCACACCCCTTTTTCGGGCGCGTGCCTTCGGCGCGCGCCCTGTCCCTCCTTCCCATTATGAAAAGTTGGGAGGTATGGTGTTATCAAAGATGTTGAAGTGTGCAAGCTCGGCTGAAGAACTTCTGAGGTCACAACCATGTGATCCATGAAGGCAGGGGGAGGGGTAAGGTCAGTGGGCTAGCAGTTTTACTATGGTAGTGGTTAGTTCCCCTTCAGTATTTGTACCCTGACATCATCAATCACTGTCCAATGTCATTCCCTACTATTCACGTGGACATATGGCCTTTATGGGCCCTCACTCCACGTCACTTCCAGGTACAAATACTGAAGGTAATCTGTACACTACATTTTACTATCCACCTGTTACCTCTCTCTTGTCCCCTGCTGTTCTGTCCTGGCCCTGTCACCCCGTCCTTTCCCTGTCTCCTCTTTCATGGCCCTGTCATTTCTGTCCTGGCCTTGTCACCTCTATCTCATGTCTCCTCTGTTCTTAGCTGGCCCTGTCACCCCTGTCCTTTCCATGTCCCCTCTGTCCAAGTTCTGTCACCTCTGTCCTGGCCCTGTCCCTGTCACCTTTGTCCTGGTCCTGTCAGCGCTGTCCTGGACCAGTATGCGTTTGGCATCCTGGCGTTCGAGATGCCAGCACTTACATTACCTGCGCCAGAATACCGACGCCAGTCAGAGTCCCGGCACTGGCATCCCAACCGCTGGAATGCTGAAGGTAAGTAATGGGGTTATGTTTAGGGGTAGGTACTAGGGGGAGGATTACGGTTAGGCACTAAGAGGGAGGGTTAGGCAGTTAGGGGGGAGGGTTAGGTTTAGGTTGCAGAGAGGGGGAGGTTAGGTTCAGGCACTGGTAGGGAGGTTAGGGTTAGGCACCAAAGAGGGAGGGGAGGGTTAGCATACTGACCAACAAGTGTCGGTATGTTAACCCTGTCGGGATCCCAGCATCGGGATTCTGACTGCCAGGATCCAGACTGTCGGTATTTCATACCGATTCCCCTGGACTGTCACCTCTGTCCTGCCCCACTATGTTGTCCATGTCACCTCTATCCTTTCCCTGTCAATGCTCTCCTGCACCTGTCATATCTGTTCTGTCCCTGCCACCTCTGTCCTGTAACTGCATCCCTCTCTCCTGTCCCTTTGTTCTGTCCTGATCTCCCCTGCCCCCACTGTCCTATTCCTGTCACCTCTGTCCTAATCTTGTCACCTCTGTCCTGTTTTCACTGTCCTGTCCCTGCCACCTCTGTCCTGTCCCCACTGTCTTGTCCCTTTCAACTCTGTTCTGTCTCTGTCACCTCTGTACTGTGGGTTGGAAAATTAGGAGGTATCTAGAGAATAACAAAGTACTAGGGGGTCATTCAGTGATGTACGCAAACCCGATGGTGGGACGCTTATGCATGTTTAGAACCTGTTCCCTGATATGCCAGTTTTGAAGCTGCATTAGCATAAAGTCACACGCAACTGCAGCAAAAGACATAAGGAAGGTCGCTGCTGCCTCCGACTCAGAATTAGGCCCTATGAGGTGGGAGTATCCTGCCCCCTTAACAGACTCTCGCCAATTAGGGCTGCTTCCAAAAATTTCCCAGGCTGGTTTTCCATCCCAATCCATCCCTGAGAATGATGCAAATAACCTGCATTCTCTGCTACTAAATGTATTTTCAGTGTGTATCTGGGAGCTACTATCGTTTTCTCACCTGCATCACTCTACTCATGCTGCCTATCTACAGTATGTGCTGCTAATGCCTGCAGATGTAATGGGAGTAAGATGCCATGAGGGGGCGGAAGGGGGTAGAGTGGCCTGTTCTGTAAGAGAAAGGGGTCTGTGCTGTGAGGGGAGAAGGGTCTTTTTTGTGAGGGGAGTCTGTGCTGTGAGAGGAGGGTGGTCTGTGCTGTGAGAGGGCAGGAGGTATGTGCTGTGAGGGGAGGAGGATCTGTGCTATGAGGGAAGAGGGGTCTATGCTGTGAGGGAATAGGGGCCTGATGCAGAGGGGTCTATGCTGTGAGGGGATGGGAATCTGTGAGGGAAGTTGTGTTCTGTGCTGTGAGACAGGCTTTGTAGGAGGCAGTATGTGGTGCTGTAAGGGGACAGTGAAGGGGGCATTATGTGGTGCTGTAAGGGGACAATGAAGGGGGCATTATGTGGTGCTGTAAGGGGACAATGAAGGGGGCATTATGTGGTGCTGTAAGGGGACAGTGAAGGGGGCAGTATGTGGTGCTGTAAGGGGACAGTGAAGGGGGCAGTATATGGTTCTGTAAGGTGGACAGTAACTAGGTTAGTGTGTGTGCTGTGGGGTGTTCGGTGTGCTAAGGGGGTGCAATAAGTGAGCTGGGATGGATGTCACTGTGCTGAGTGAGTGATTGCTGTGAGAGGACAGTGAGTCATTGTGATATGGAATGTATTGGCAGTGAGTGCAATAGAGTTGGCAATCAGTGGGGCCAAAATTGAGAAAGCTTAGCGAAAGCTAGCAAAAAATCAAGTGTATTATAGATATATATACATATATAGCCGACGTTTCAAGGCCGCGGTGGACCTTTTCTTCAAAGTACTGTACAGGGACATGAATCAGGAATTAACATGTAGAATGCTATGGATTGTTTGAAGGAAGGGGGGCCCAAAACCGGTATCTTGCCTAGGGCCCTATGAGGTCTAAATCAGGCTCTGTGTGTACATCTTTGTAGGTCCTCTCAATGTACTAAACTTACTTACTCTCGCAGAATGTCCAGGAGACTCCAGACTCCGAAGAACGTACATCAGCCAGGATCATCCTACTTTGTCCTAGAATTGGGCATCCCAGCGGTTCTACTATGGAGTGCTTTGCAGTGAATCACATAAATGTGCCCCACCTCCTGCTGTATAGTGCCACAGCATTGTACAGCAGAGATGGTATTATGATTATGTGATTCACCGTGCCATGGCCCCTGGACCTCCCTCTTGGGCTTCCCCCTATGGCAACTCCTGGGGGGGCCTGTGTAAAATTGTCAAGTATGCTCTGCACAATTATTAGTTTTATTACTATCGGCGGGAGTATTATTTAGCTCCTATGCAAATGCTGCCATCTTACTGTATCTAATTAATGCACTTTGGCATAGATCTAGTGGCACGTGGAATGCAAGTGACCTCACTAAGAACAATTCTGCACTGTTCTTCAGCTGTTATGTGCACAGTCAGTAAATGAAAAACAACACAAGTGACTTCAACAACTTTACATTAAAGTATGACAATGACTCTGTAGCGTCTGCCAACTCATTCTGAAATATCTTATGGATCAAAAGTACCCAGTGATCTCTTCCACAGAAGAGCATAATATGCATACTTGTGCCGTGGGAGGGATGGCAGCAGATGGCTATGGATATGCACATTTTGCAATGCATGGACAAAAGCAAGGTAACAACCAATATATTTCAGATACTGGACTGCAATTTTCACTGTACATTCCATTCCTGTGTTCCCTCCAAAAGGAGAGGGAGGAATCCTTTGAAACAGATGTCCATTGTTATCAACAGCGCTTTATCTGGGGGAATCAATCAGACTGGGAGTTGTTCAGAAGTATTCCTCCCAGGTCACATGTACAATGCCTGGCAGGTGAAGGCAGATATATTACTCAGGAACAAAGCTGATTTAGGAATCTCTTAATCTAGAATGAAAGAAAGGAAGCTATTATGTTGCAGCAATTACCTCTGGCTAGTATAATTACATGTGATGCAGGTACATAGTTTAGAAATAAATTCTTAAATACAGCCCAAGATATAGGGCCTGATTCATTACGGATCGCAACTGCGATTGCAATGGCGATTACACACACAGTCTCACTGCGTTAGTATGCTAATCCACTGCGATCGCTATGTCGCAGCCCACTTTACCTTACACACATCCGTAATCCATAGCAAGGCTGCAAAACCATCGGTAACATTGAGTACCATCGCAGCCTCACGCACACTTGCACAAGCTCTGACCTTACTCAGGAATTGCTAACCTCGTTGCACGCTGTGAGTACACAAGCTACGTATGGCATCGCAGTGGATAATTAATGCACGCCCCTGCAATGGCGTTCAAACGCACTGGCACGGCTGCGTTTCACCAACCACCACCATCACTTCCCACAAACGGCGGTTCCTGTCAATCACTCTGTGATGGTCTGCGTAATCACTGCGGTCGCAATCCCGATCTCATGCACAGAATGCAACAATCGGCCGATTGCGTGCGTAATTGCAGTTGCAATTCTTGCTGAATCAGGCCCATAGTTTGCTGCATTTTATAAGTAAGCATTATAACTGGTCAGTCTGTGTTTACATACGTACTTCATATTTCAAATTGTAAAATAAAAAAAGCCAGTACTAATAGATAATGGTTGATGTATATGATGCATCCTATCCAATAGATCCTAGTGTCTACATTTTTCTGTTGTGTTAGAGGAGAACAACTACATCCATTTCCTACTATTTCTAGCAGAAAATTGTTCCAGTAGAAAAGCATTTGAACACTTCCAGTTGTTAAGCAACTTGCAAGGGGGAAATCATCAAAGTGTGTGTTTTTTTTTTTTTTTTAATTGAATCTCTGCTCATCGCCTGTTTTGCCCTCCAAATATGAATTTATTGCCCAGTGGTAAAACCCAAATGGCCAGTGATATGTGGAGATTTCAAACCTCTATATTGCATGCGCTTTAAGCTAAACAGTATGTGGTTAATGGGAATCCACTGAAAATCTCCTATTACTCCTATGCTGGATACACACCTGGCTAAAATGGCAGACCTGACGACACGACTAACGATTGGTAAGTGCATGTACACTTACCAATCATTCAGACAATATATCTGCCAGCAGTGCTATTAGAATATGACCCCCCTTACCCATTGACGTCATAATCAATTATTTCTGCTGCAAACATATTGGACTGTCAGCGGGTCAGCCATACAGACAGCCACATAAAACGATATATATATATATATATATATATATATATATATATATATACACAGTCAGGTGCATAAATATTGGGACATTGACAGAATTTTCATATTTTGGCCTCTATTCATCACCACAATCGCTTTGAAATGAAACAAACAAGATGTGCTTTAACTGCAGACTTTCAGATTTAATTTGAGAGTAATTACATCCAAATCAAGTGAACGGTGTAGGAATTACAACGATTTCTATATGTGCCTCCCACTTTTTAAGGGGCCAAAAGTAATGGGACAAACTAAACAATCCTAAATCTAACTTTCACTTTTTAATACTTTGTTGCAAATCCTTTGCAGGCAATTACAGCCTGAAGTCTGGAACGCATAGACATCACTAGACACTGGGTTTCATCCCTGGTGATGCTCTGCCAGGCCTCTACTGCAAATGTCTTCAGTTCCTGCTTGTTCTTGGGGCATTTTCCCTTCAGTTTTGTCTTCATCAAGTGAAATGCATGCTCAATCGGATTCAGGTCAGGGGATTGACTTGGCCATTGCATAACATTCCACTTTTTAGCCTTAAAAAACTCTGGTTGCTTTTGCAGTATGCTTCGGGTCATTGTCCATCTGCACTGTGAAGCGCCGTCCAATGAGTTCTGAAGCATTTGACTGAATATGAGCATATAATATTGCCCGAAACACTTCAGAATTCATTCTGCTGCTTTTGTCAGCAGTCACATCATCAATAAATACAAGGGAACCAGTTCCATTGGCAGCCATACATGCCCATGCCATGACACTACCACCACCATGCTTCACTGATTAGGTTGTATGTTTTGGATCATGAGCAGTTACTTTCCTTCTCCATACTTTTCTCTTCCCATCACTCTGGTACAAGTTGATCTTTGTCTCATCTGTCCATAGGATGTTGTTCCAGAACTGTAATGGCTTTTTTAGATGTTGTTTGGCAAACTCTAATCTGGTCTTCCTGTTTTTGTGGCTCAACAATGGTTTACATCTTGTGGTGAACCCTCTATATTCACTCTTGTGAAGTCTTCTCTTGATTGTTGACTTTGACACATGTACACCTACCTCCTGGAGAGTGTTCTTGATTTGGCCAACTGTTGTGAAGGGGTTTTTCTTCACCAGGGAAATAATTGTTCTGTCATCCACCACAGTTGTTTTCCGTGGTCTTCCGGGTCTTTTGGTGTTGCTGAGCTCTCCGGTGCGTTCTTTCTTTTTAAGAATGTTCCAAACAGTTGATTTGGCCACACCTAATGTTTTTGCTATCTCTCTGCTGGGTTTGTTTTGATTTTTCAGCCTAATGATGGCTTGCTTCACTGATAGTGACAGCTCTTTGGATCTCATATTGAGAGTCGACAGCAACTGATTCCAAATGCAAATATCACACCTAGAATCAACTACAGACCTTTTACCTACTTAATTGATAATGAAATAACGAGGGAATAGCCTACACCTGTCCATGAAATAGCTTTTGAGCTGATAGTCCCATTACGTTTGGCCCCTTAAAAAGTGGGAGGCACATATAGAAACCGTTGTAATTTCTACACCGTTAACCTGTTTTGGATGTAATTACCCTCAAATTAAATCTGAAAGTCTCCAGTTAAAGCACATCTTGTTTGTTTCATTTCAAAGCCATTGTGGTGGTGAATAGAGGTCAAAATATGAAAATTCTGTCAATGTCCCAATATTTATGCACCTGACTGTATATATATATTATGCTAGATTTGTCATCATATGCTGCAGGGCTGATCAGATATGTCTGTAAGCAACATTGTTCACAGTCATATCGGGTGTACACACCGGCTGATGCACTACAGAGATATCACGCGTTCAACGGAACGGACAATATATCTGTCAGTGTGTACCCAGCTTTAGGCATTGTGGATACAGGGGTTAAAAAGAAAAGTGGCTCACTATAGTTTATTTAAACTAATGTGTACCCTCTTTCATTTAGTAAAGGACATTTGTATCCTCTCGGTAAGAATAACTAATATATGCCCCCTTAGTAATAATAACTAATTTTATGCAGCCTTAGTAAAATAACTAATATCTGTTACAATATTAAAAACTTTAATTGTCCAAATCAAACTTTGGGCCTGATTAATGGATCTATGTTAGTGGCACCGCCGTTGCGTCAAACCCCCATTTTCTGGAACACTCCCCATCACCACCCCCAGCATGTCAGTCATGCTGCTCCTTTTTGGGCACTGTGACTGATGTTGCAAGACCTGATGTGCACATGCGTAGTGCAGCTCCTGCGCATGTGCAGATTATTCTGAGATTTACATAAATATCGGATATACAATAAGTGGTTGTTCAATGGGCGGGCTAGCAGGGTTGGAAAAACAACAGGCTGGAGAGACACAGGGGGCATAATACTGAAGAGGCACAGGTGGCAGGAGGCTGGAGGGGACATGAGGCAGGAGGTGACACGGGGGCATCAGTCTGGTTGAACCTTTGTGGTATGATGATGACATTGGTTTCTCTCCTACACAAATAGACCAGCTTCTTCCCACTCATTGCCCCAATGCTTGGGATATTAGCTACCTTCAGACTTTCTACTTAAGTTAGTGGTAAAGATGGAAGGAATATACTTTGCTAGCAAATCCTCAACCAAGTTTCAGTCTCACCTGTTTGCTTCCCATTTATCTTATTTATTCTTCAAAACAATATTTGAGACCTACTATATAGCCTCCTTTGCTTTTCGTGATAGAGCCCTTGTGAAATGACTTTATCATGGCTCATCTGATTTTATTAAATGAAATCACTGCTACTTAAAAAATCTCCACCAACGTAACAAAATGATGATGTTTGGCAGGCATGTAAATGGTTTTATGTGGCTAAAGATATTTACTGCTCTGAAATTTTCTAGAGGCATTTTTGTGTTTATTCCTCATCATCCATACTATATATACCTGATTTGGAGTTTGTGGGAAAAGACTCAAGGGTTGCAGATCCGATTACATTTATTTTCTTTATCATTCTCTGTGCAAACTGACCGTGGAGTATTATATTAGAAACTGTAGCAGCAAAACAATAAATTTAATTCACCTTGATAAAGTGCTGTATACATCTTAATGTTTTCATTTGTTTTTCCATTATCCCATCATGTCCAATTTGTCAATCACACAGAGCTCATGTTTGCTAAAAACTATCTACAGTATGTATAGGGAACACCATTGAACAGCAGTCATGGCCATATTGAGCACAATATACTACATGTCAGGGCCAAGAATTAAGCCAAAATGCGTTCACAGATGAGTTTGTTCTGTATGAGAGCACCATGGCATGAAAGGAACTTGGCACTGTCACTATCTATGGAAATACTTGTATGCCAACAAAAGCTTTCTGGGTGAAACAAATTGTGTTCATATGTCACAGTCTAACTCAGAATTTCTAGAAATATGAATTGAATATAACTGTCACTTAGCATTAAATAGTGTACAATTTTCCCTTCAGCATAAATGTACATAGAAAACTCAGATTGAAAGCCATAAATCATTGATTGGAATGCATGTAGTGAATGAAGTCTGTATAAATCATTTTCACCCACACTTAGGTCATCAAACTGTACTTACTTCAGTCCAGGAAGTCAGTTTTAAAGAAACATTATAAACAAAGTTACATATAATTTAGGGGTGAGCGTGTTCGGTTTTACTCGGATTTACTCGGATCTTTAAACGGCATTTTATTGGCTATCGCCTATCATGTGTTTTGGATAGCCAATATAATAAATCCGAATTTGCGGTAAAGTGGCGATAAGAACCGAGTAAATCCGAGTAGAACCGAACCCTCTCACCCCTAAATTATAATTCATATTAAGTTTAAATATAGTGTGATTGAAGCACTGGTAAAGTGGTCAATGGCAGGTACATTTGTCCTAGGTTTTGGCCTGTGTGTTCTAAAAACCCCCAGAAGTCTGTTTTGTAAACAGACCAGAGTTTCGGCTTTTGGAAAAGCCGGTTTGGGTCCTGTCCAGAGACACTATATGATTACCCTGTAAGTACTGTGCACGTGCTGTTATTGATGGTGTTTAGTTAGTGCCCACGGGCTAGGGTTTTGTTTACTGTTTTATTTTGTTTATGCGTTTGGTACAATAAAGGCTGGCGCCAACCAGTTTGTACAACAACCCCCGACTTGTGTTCTGTTTCCTCGGCTGCTGTGTGTGTAAAGAGGGAGTCCATTTACCCCAGGAGAGGGACCCCCATCCCAACTGTATCACAAGTGGTGGAGAATGCGGGCACATGCACACTGGAAATTGCAGCAAAAGGAAAAATTCTACATTTAAAATTTAAAGTGACAGACACCAATTGTTTGTGTTGGGTATCAACTCGTGTTCTGTGAAGTCCATGAAGGTGGCGTCGACAGATGCTTAGAGAAGCTAGGTTTTCCTACAAACCTACACCGAAAGACAACATGGAGGATATTGTTAAGGCCTTGCTCCAAGCTAACAAAACTCAGCAGGAAACTAACAAAGCCATGCAAGAACTACCAGAGCTCAGCAGGAATCTACCAAAGTGCAACTAATGGCCAGGAAGGCAGCCCAGAGGCAACAACAAATCACCATGGAGGAAGCCCTGAGGCAACAACAAGTTGCCATAGAGGAAACCCGCCAGGCCTTAAAAGAGGTGGTACAACAGTTAGTAGTCCGGTCTGGTAATGCTTCCACTGGACTTCCAAACAACACTCACTCCATACGGGCCAGTCACTTTCTGCAAAAGATGACCAAGAGTGATGATGTAGAAGCATATCTTACGGCCTTTGAGAGAACCGCAGAAAGGGAGAGTTGGCCCAAGGAACAGTGGGCAAGTCTTGTGGCACTCTTTCTGTCTGGAGAACCACAAAAGGCCTACTATGATTTGTGCCTGGCTGATGCAAAGGACTATGAAAAGCTAAAACGGGAGATCCTAACTCACTTGGGGGTCACCTCGTTTGTTCATGCCCAACAAGTCCACCGCTGGGAATTATAAAATGGAAAAGCCTCCACGCTCACAGATGAATGACCTCGCCCATCTAACCACAAAATGGCTACAGCCCAAGTCGCTGACAGGACCACAGATCATCGAAAGAGTCGTGATGGATCTGTGATCGCTACCCGCACCTCTACGCAAGTGGGTGAGCCATGCAGACCCTAAGTCCGCAGACCAGTTAGTCGAACTGGTGGAGAGGTATGTGGGGGCTGAGGAACTGTTGAGTGTGTCCCACCAAGCCCCGATTCCTCAACGGCAATCTCCCGTGACTACTGGTACAACTGTTCCAGGGGAGAAGGGTGCTGGGCGGTGGAATGAACTTAAGGCTGTGGGTTTGGAACCTAGGGATAGGCTAGCCAGGCCAGGAAGGTTCTTACCCCATAAGAGACTAGATAATAGTATGATACAATGTTTTCTATGGAGTGAATTGAGCCATATTGCTGCTAATTGTCCACTCACCTCTGAACATATGCAATGTGATAATGCTTATGTCCGTCTCAGAATGTCTTTCTTTACACAGCCTGCCTGTACTGGTGACCGACAGGCTGAGACAGATAAGCAAATGTGTAATGTTACTATAGAAGGCAATCAAGTAGCGACTCTGTTAGATTCTGGCAGCCTGGTTACACTTATGAAAGCTGAACTAGTGAACCCCTTAAAGCACAAGGGAAGAGCTGTTGGTGTGGCCTGCATTCATGAGGATACTCGGTATTATGTTATTGTGGAAGTAAACATAGAAACACAGTACGATTCTGCTATAGTCTCTGTGGGATTGGTGCATTGCTTGAGGTATGATATAATGTTGGGAGAGACTGCTCACTTCTGGAAGTAGTGGGAAAAGCAATTTGTTACCGAAGTAAATAACCCCGACCCATTTGAGATAGTTGCTGATGCAGTAGCAGGGGAAGCTTCTTTCGAATCTGAGAAGTTCCCTTTTTCTAGCGTGATTGGTGAACCAGAGAATACTGAGATGGGAAGTGTTGTTAAGCCAGTTGATCGTCTGTCTGATCTTGAGGTCAGAAAAAAGATCTTTGCAGTGGAGCAGTTCAATGACCCTACTTTGGTAAAAGCCAGGGAAAATGTAAAAATGATTGTTGGTAAATCCATAGACCCTGTTAGTCCATTGTCATATCCTCACAGGGTAGTATGCCAGGATTTTTTGTATGGGAGACAGCCAAGGGGATTACCTGACATTGCCAAAGAGACATTGGAGGAGAAGTCCAGTCCCTATAAAACTGTCATTGAGCCTAGGAAAAGAAAGCCAGAACAGTTATACCATGTAAATCTTATTAAACCTTGGAAGGATAGAGCAGCTCTGTCAGCCCTCCCGGCCCCTCCAGTAAACCTAGGGCCTTTGGTTCCTGAAGTGACAATAGTTAAACCCTGTCGACCGTCCAACAGCAGGAAGTTAAGGAATTGCTTATCAGAAATAGGGTTTTGTTCTCAGATGTATCGGGCTAAACCACAGTCATTAAACGTGACATAATCACTGACCCAGGGGTTGAGATTAACCTAAAGCCCTATAGGTTACCAGAAGCCCAAAGAGAATCAGTGTCTAAAAAAATGTAAAAAATGTTGGAACTGGGTGTAATTGAAAAATCGCATAGTGAGTGGTCAAGTTCCATTGTGCTTATTCCAAAGCCTGACAGGAGTGTATGAACAGTGTGTCAAAGTTCGATGCCTACCCAATGCCAAGGGTGGATGAACTAATTCAAAGGCCAGGAAGCCAGCTGGCCAATGCAGATGCCTTGTCACGTGTCCATTGTTTGGTGGCTGCAGTTGTTCCGCCCCACAGGTCGAAACAAAGGGGGGATATGTGATAGAAGCACTGGTAAAGTGGTCAATGGCAGGTACATTTGTCCTAGGTTTTGGCCTATGTGTTCTAAAAAACCCCAGGAGAAGTCTGTTTTGTAAATAGACCAGAGTTTCGGATTTTGGAAAAGCCGGTTTGGGTCCTGGGGGTGTGGGTGTGAAGAGAGGGAGGGCTCCATCCACAGGCCACTCCAGGTTTTGGGATTTTCAGCCTGGTAACAGGCTCATTAGGGCTTCCAGCTGGAAATGGTTAAGATAAGCATGGTTTGTTTGTGGCTGAGTGTCTCACACCTGAAGAAGTAGGCATGCAGGTTAGCATGTCCAGAGACACTGTATGATTACCCTGTAAGTACTGTGCACATGCTGTTATTGATGGTGAGGGCAGTAGGCACTACCGTTCTGGTAGTGGGGGTACCCACTGTTTAGTTAGTGCCCAGACGGGCTAGGGTTTTGTTTACTGTTTTATTTTGTTTATGCATTTGGTACAATAAAGGCTGGCGCCGACCAGTTTGTACAAGAACCCCAGACTTGTGTCCTGTTTCCTCGGCTGCTGTGTGTGTAAAGAGGGAGTCCATCTACCCCAGGAGAGGGACCCCCATCCCGACTGTATCACAATAGCCATAAATGAAATAGGTGCCTATTTATATAAACTTGCTCTCATCATTGCAAATTATTATTTTATAGCTATGGCAGCGAGGGACAGACTGGGCCCAAGAATCGACCCTGGCATTCTTCGAGCATGTGCATGAGAAAAGTGTCAAGGCCACGCATCATGCTTTCAGGGGGCTGGACCAGCCCATTTGCCAGAGTGCCAGATGGACAGTCCGACCAGGACAGCAGCTGCAGTAAGTGTTACTTATCATACTAGGGCAGGGAGGTACAGTCATGGTAGGCGGGGACACAGAAAGGGAGGGGGCAGGCACTAATTACCCGGGCTTGCTGGAGGGACCCGACATAGGCCGGGTCCATGTTGCCTCCTCCCCCCGCTCTTCCCTGTCAGCTGAGCAGCACAGCCCAGCACAGCACACATTGCTGTGTGCTGGGCTGCAAAGGGAGTCTCCTCTGCCTGTGGGGGGAGCATTCATCCTAATCACGCCCCCATCCCCCTGGATTTGCACTGGCCTTTTTCATTTTTCCTTAAGGGGTGTGGCCATGCCTCCCTTGATTAGGCCACACCCTCTTAATCCGGATCTTAGCGGCCCTGGGCCTGTCATACTCCCTGACAGACTGCAGAGTTTTGACTATAAAAATTATTAGAATTATATAAAGAAGACATTTATAACTTATAAATATTTTCTTTGTATTATTCTGATCATTTTTATAAGTAAAACTCACCAGAATTGCAGTACTCCCTGGAAATACAGGGAGAGACGAGAGATGAGTCAGTAAGAGCTCAGCCTCACCTCTGATAGCTCAGACATTGCCTGAAGCTGGGGGCTTGGCCATGAAGAAGCCAATAAAACACAAAAAAAGAGCTAATGGAAGCTTGCCTCATTGTGAGGGGTTGTGAATTGAAATCTGATGGACACTTCTGACGGTCAGGTGACAAGACCAGGAAGTACTCAGGAATCGGAACTCAGCAGCAGCACTGAGGAGGGAAGGAAACTGGAATATGCAGAAACACACAAAGGAGAAAAAGGTGTGGAGGGTCTGCTGCTAGAGGGAGATCTGTGTGTGTGTGTGGGGGAAATCTTTTGTGCTCGGGGGGATCTTCTGTGCTAGTGGGAGATATGTGCTACGGGGAATCTGTGCTACGGGGAATCTGTGTGTGGGGGGGATCTGTGTGAGGGGGGAGAGCTGTGCAAGTGAGGCAGGTTCATATATGTGTGTGTAAATCTGGCTCTGATACTAGCCAGTGCCTCCCAACCAATTGACCTCACCGCTCATCCCCGTACTAGGGGCCCTGTACTGTTCTACTATGTGCAGTATACATGGAATGGGAAGTACTACTGTATTAAAGCTTCCAGTTCCTCTTCCATTATAAAAATTAATAAATAAATATACCTGCATTATTTTTTTTATATTGATCACTTATGTAATGAAATAGCTAGTTACTGCCAGCTGAGTTATCGCCAGCGATAATCCCCTTCATATACAGGGTAAAGGGAAAAATTCCTTATTGCCAGGAAAGACTACCACTTTCTCTAGCAATAAGGCTTTTTTCCCTTTTTATAAATTGGCCCACATAGTTGTTATTTATTTTGTGTGCTAACATTTTGACAAAAGTTTTAATTGTTGGAATCTACAGCTTTTATCATAGACATTGTCTAACTTAGGGCCTGAATTGGAGGTGGGCGCAATGTCAATGTTTGCGGAATTGGGTGATTATTTATGCGCTGCGCAAGTCTCCGAGTCACACTGCACATGCGTCTCGATGGATTACCGATGACAGTCGCAGTGATGGCAGTCGCAGTGAGAATTTCTTAAGATATTAATTGCAAGAGATTTAAAAGATTTACAGTCAGTGAGCGTTTGTGGGATGTAATGGGGGAGGGGGGGGTGAAACCCAGACACGTTCTGGCCAGGCAATGTCTATTTAAAAGAGAGTGTATAGGACTTTATTATGGTTATTCATAATCTCATTTTATAGTTGGACCTAGGGGCTCGATTCATGTAGTCAGCCTTGTAGAATGATAAAGTGAATGGAGATATAGTACCAACCAATCAGCTCCTAACTGTTATGTTATAGACTGAGCTTGAAAGATGGCAAGAGCTCATTGGTTGGTACTTTATCTCCATCCACTTTATTTCTCTCCAAAGCTTAGACCCCTGATTCACTGGAATCAGTGTGATTTACCGCCGGACCCATGCCCGGTGGTTGGAATCCTGACAGCGGCATCCTGGCAAAAGAGGAAATCCCGATCGCCAAAGGTAAGTATTCTCTAACCTAATTCTACCCCCTAACTCTAACCCTCCCTTAGCGGTGCCTAACCCTAACCTTACCCCCCCAGTGCCTAACCCTAACCCCCCTCTAAGTGCCTAAACCTAACCCCCCCTTCCCCGCCGCCTAAATCTAAGCTCCCCGGGGGTATCTAACCCTAACCTCCCCCCGGGGGTGCCTAACCTTAACTCCCCCTTCCCCTAGCTTAAACCTAACCTTAAGTCCCCCCCCCCCGGGAACCCTAAACCTAACCCTCCCTCCCCCCGCGCGGCTATCTGCGCTCGGCGCCCGGTGTCCCTTCGATCGGGATGCCGGGCGCCGGTCTCTCGGCTTTGGTAAAATGACAGACGTCTAGATTTAGACGCCTGTCATTTAACCCTCACCGGGATTAAGCAGCCGGGAAGCCGGCTGTCGGGATTAGGTCCGCAGGCTTCCTGACTGCATACCGATTCACCGACCTTTTAGAATTACTGATTAACAGTGTTAAGGTGCCCACACACATACTGACTTGCTCCCAATTAGCCGATGTACACGATTTCCCCTGAACTCTCCCTGAACTCTCCCCAGGCAGTCGTGGTCACGATTTGGAGTTAAAAATGTCCAATCTGACTAAAGATCTATCTTGCAGCCAGTGCATTGTATCCCAGATTGGCTAATCTGCCCTACAGCACGGCAGATCAGAAGATGCGAGGTACGACGAGCGGGGACGCGCATCGGCATCGTGATCAAGAGTAGAAACTCACGATTTGGCCTTTTTTTTAACATGATCTGTCGTCATGATTCGTCGAAATTGGCCAAATTGGATGAAAAGTCGGTATGTGTGTGGGCAACTTTACACAATCATTACTTTATAAGCAGCGCTTTGAAGATAGGAAATCAATCATAGATTGACCTAAAATAGAAATACATGGATTTGTGCCTTATTACTCTGAATTGTTCCCAAACTCCAGATACTGTATGTTATGGTTTAAAAAAGAGAAAGTACAAGTTTATATTCCACTCACTATTTGTCAATGACAGCAATGTTTGATTTGCTGAAGGAATGAATCCCCTTGAAATAAGAACAATTTCTACCTAATGTTTTTCGGTGATTCTTAAACACATTATACAATAAGGATCAATGTATTGTATTCATTTGGGAAGCTGTTATTCCCTTATGAACTGCAATTTTAGAAAATTGACAAAAAACTAAAAATCACAGGATATTTTGAACTTTGACATGATCATGGGCTTCAGTAGAAAATTGCCCATTTTATGAGTCTCGCCAAAATGTTGAATAATTTCTTAATAGTACATAAATACCTAAAAGTCAAAAATCTATGTTTTGGTTGTCAATTAGATATTCCTCTTGAGGATTGTGTTGTTTGGTTGGTATGGTCAAGAAGTTTCCTGAGATTAGTAATGGAATGTCAACCAATTAAAGGGCTTTTTTGTTCCGGAAATATCATTCAGACGAGATAGGTTTTCAAAATGTTAGTTTACATTTTCTATGTAGATTTCCTTCTGTTTTACTATGAGGTGTTGTAAGACAAATTATTTACAATTTTAAAAACTGTACTTGCCCAAATCAAACTTAGGGCCTGATTAATAGATTTATGTTAGTGGCACCGCCGTTGGGTCACGCCCCCTTTTTCTGGAACACTGACCGTCACCACCCCCATATGCCAGCAGTATGTCAGTCATGCTGCGTCTTTTTGGGAACTGCAACTGATGTCGCAGGACCTGATGTGCACATGTGCAGCGAGGCTCCTGCGCATGTGCAGATTTTTAAACATTGGAGATTTATATAAATATCGGATATATGTAAATCTCTGAATCCGGCCATTAGTACCTCGGGAAAAAAAAACTTTAGTAACAAATTAGTGTAACTTCCATGTACATTTTGTACAAAAAAATGAATGTGTGACATGTGCCTTTCATAGTTTGAGTACCTTTCTACTCAATTTTTTTGTTGGGTCAACTCCTATAGGAAATAAGTGTATAATTGTGTTCCAGCAATAATTTACAAATTAATGTGAAAATCAATTTGATAATGTTAAAAGTTTTGTAATTAATGTATTTTGTTGAAAATTATGTGTGTGTAGGTGTTGATATTGCAGAGTTATATAGGCACCAGGGCCGGTGCTACCATTAGGCAGCTTTAGATGGCTGCCTAGGGGCGCCAGCTGAGTGCCCAAAAAAAAGAAGGATGTTTCTTTCAGTTTCGACTGGGTCTACTGATGACCAAGGCTAATGCAGGTGTGTGTGTGTGTGTGTGTGTGTGTGTCTGTGTGTTTGTGTGTGTGTGTGCAAACAGCCTTAGTGTGTATGTGTGTGTGGGGAGGGAGGGTTTATTGATAGCTTGCAGGGTGAGGTGTGTGGGGGGGGTTAATGGGCACTGACATATAATGGGGCACAGATGTGTGGCATATATATATATATATATATTGTGGCATGGATGTGTGGCATAATGTATTGTGGGCACAGCTGTATGGCATATTAAGAATTTGGGGCACATGTGTGGCATATGAATTAGGGGCATTGAATAGCATAATTCACGGCAGTGGCATACAATACATTTAGTGCACAGCTGTGTGGCATATGTATTGAAGGCATTGATGTATGGCATAATTTTGAATGGGGATACAGCTGTGTAGCATATAATGAATTTGTGGCATAGATGTATGGCCTATTATGAATTGGGGCCATGTTATGAGGCACAGCATGATTTGGGGGATTTGCTATGTGGCATACTAGTTCGGTCATTTTTATATAGTATATTATGAATTTGGTGTGTGGCATATTATAAATTGGCGTCACTACTGTGTTACATAGTATGGCATATTATTGGAGGGGGCAGGATGAAATGTTGCCTAGGGCACCCAGACACCTTGCACCTAGGCACACACCAACGGATGACCCAACTATACACAGCCCAGTTACTTAACCAGTTGTATCAGTGAGTACCTGCTATCTATCAATAAACCAACACATGTACACTAGTAATGGAGCCATGCGGGGTTCTACAGTATACAGCTCACCAGCCAGTGAGTGTTTGCTACAAACAGAAGAGGTGCAGGGATCTGGAACAGCTTTATATACAGAGATCAACCCGGTCTCTCACAGGACTTCTGTCTCCCACTATGTAATCCTACACAGTACTAAGATGGCTGCAGTCACATGTGCTGTAGCACATCAGGTTGGAGTATCTTCATTCAATTTGTATTTAACTATCTCCGAGGTGAAAGAAAGAAAACGGAGCCACGGACATAAGTACCATCCTCTAAGGAGAGTACTTCCTGAATGATGGCTCAACTGTGGCATTTCACAAAGAAATGCATTGGCTGAGTGTTCACTGGCTGAGAGAGGCAAGCCTCCTAATCTCTCAGCCAATGAGCGGTTCCCACCATTGACTTCAATGGTGGGAAACGCTAGGTAACCTTTAGTAACCACAACCAAGACTAGCTCACTGCGCCTTGTGTTGGCTGATGAAAATATGGGGGAACCCTACATCTTTTCCCCCAGGACTGGCTCAGTTAAACCTGGAGCTGGTTGTGCTTTAAAAGGGGAGTACGTTATTTTTCTTTGTTTTTGAGTTTAAAATTTTAATAGCTTTTTTAACACATAAGCATGCAGTGATCTGTGCATGTCTCTGTGTAACTCGAACCTGCTCAGGCTATACTCGCTAGCCTGAAGCAGGTCTATTTTTTTGCGAGTTTTAGGTCAGTAACATTGAGTTAAAAACTTGAACTCTATTACATTGGTATCAAAAAGAAGACAGACAGAAAAACCCTTTTTGGGGCATTCTATAGTACATATGTGATTAAATCTTAACTTTATTTCTTATGCTCGGCATACACTATACAATTATCTGTCAGATATCTGTCCAATCTGGCTGGTTGGAATGAAAATCTGGTAATGTATGGGAGCCAATGAGAATTGACCATAAACACTTAAAGACTGGAAAATGGACAAAAATTATTGTTCAAATTGGTTAAATTCATTTGATTTAACGAATTTGTCTGAATGGCAATTTTTGTCTGTTTTTCAGAGTTTATGAGCAAATGGACGATTGTCATTTGCTCCCATACATTACCAGATTTTCATTCCAACCAGCCAGATTGGACAAATATCTGACAGATAATTGTATAGTGTATGCCCAGCATTAATGTTTAATAAGATCAAAACTACAGATATAACAATCTAAAAAGTAATTCAATTATTTCCTGATCTATATTTCAGAATGCAAAACTAACAGTATATTATGTGACTTCACAAATTTGATGAATAAACAATTCTTAATCTAAATGAATTCAAATTTACAAAGTCATAATACTGACAAAAATAATATTGCTGAGTTATTAGTTAATTCTAATCCTATAGTTAGTACAATTACTATACCATGTGAAAATATAAAAGTAATTAATTGATTAAACTTAACATGGAGTCACTGACAAGGAATTCCAATCATAGTTTGAACACTTTATAATCATTGCGATGTATATCAATCATTCGTGTAAAAGGAGTTGTCAAGGTTCCCTTTATAAAGCTGTTTTAAATTCTGAACTTTTATGTACAAATGTGTATTGTCAAAGTTTTATTACTGCAAGCATATAAGCAAATAGAAATATCAAATGACATTAATATAATCTATTATAAACATATACAGGAAGATCATCAGGGTAGACATAAAACTCTGTAGCTCAACAGTTGTTTGTATATGTCTCATAGATTCATGCAAGCATGTCTCAAATTAACAATATGATACAAAGTACATAATCCAATTGCAAGCATGTCTCAAAATTACAACATAATACCAATTAGATCGGGATCGATATGATTTACCGCCAGCCGGAGGTGAAGACTGCGTTAAAAGTAAGTATAAACTAACATAACCCCCCCTAACCCTCCCTTAGGGGTGCCTAACCCTATCCTACCCCCAAGTGCCTAACCCTAACCCCCCCGGAAGTACCTAAACCTAACCCCCCTTCCCCGCTACCTAAACCTAAGTCTCCCGGAGGGTACCTAACCCTAACTCCTCCCCAGGGGTGCCTAACCCCCCTTCTACTAGCCTACACCTAACCCTCCCAGGGGGTGCCTAACCCTAAATCCCCTCCGGGAGCCCCTAACCTAACCATCCCCCCCGCGCGGCTGTCCGCGCCAGGCTTACCTACGATCGGTAAGCCGGGTGTCGGGCTCACGGCGTAGGTAAAACGACAGGCGTCGGGATCTCAACGCCTGTCATTTAACCCTTGCCAGGATTAGAGAGTCGGGAAGCCGGCGGTCGGGATTCTGTCCGTCGGCTTCCCGACTGCTTCCTGTTTTAAACTGGTGTGAACAGAATACCAGTGCTTACTTCCTATGATTTTTATACACAAGCAACACTAAACACACATATCAACAATAATATAGGTAAAAAAACCCCAGTTACAGCTTAGATTAGGGAAACAGAATCCAAAATGGCGTATTAACCCCTCCTGTGCTGGCCAGACAATACAAATGAAGTCTCTATGTACCAGCAATTATGGAAGCACAGATGTTCAACATACAGTATAATATATAGTATTGTCTTTCTCAGCTGTCGAAATTTAAAACAGGTAAGTATTCCTCCATATATAATGCTGCTCCAGCAATATTAATATCTCACAAAACATATAGTATGCCGATAAATACTATGAAAGAATCAATGGTGTATGTCACCTATATAAACAAAGGACGAGAGAACCCCTCACTTCTGCTGCCCTGTTGATTTGTACATAAATTGACCAACAGGGTGAGAGAGTGAGAAGGTAAACCAACCTGTGTAGAAAAAAGATAGACCGCATCTGCTGTTGGCCGGTGCACACTACACTTACCCTGTTACCGAGGCATTGCAGGGACACAGTGAAAGGACCGGACCGATGAGAGTGCGTTGAAGAGAAGATTCCTTTAGCGCGTTTGGAGCCGGAGTGGCTTGTAGTGTGCTGAGAAACGATGAGGAATTCCAGGTAACTGCTCCATGCACAGAGCAGTCACATGACCCCTGAGCTGACGTGCGTTTCACTATGCTTGACACATTGGCCAAGTTTTAGCTTCACATTGGCAAAACATCTGGATGCGAGTTTTGCCATTGCGAGTTGCAGGAGTGTGAGAAATATGCGAGTTTGCATGTTCTCACACTCTATTACATAGGAGTAGTTCTCAAAATGTACCAGTATAGTTCTGTACTCACACAATTTCAAAACTCAGACGCTATTACATTTGGCTCCATGTGTGTTTCTCGTAAAAGGGACTATTGTGCCTTTTAAATGTTGGATCAGGAATGATGTACCAATCTTTTTTCGCCAGAAAACCCTTGTTACACACACATGCTTGTGATCATTAATGTTATCCAAGTTTCTCAGCTTACTCAACATTTGGCTTTTGGAACTCATAAAGAGCTAGACTTAAAATGCATCTGGAGAAAACAAAATCCTATTTTGATTGTCCACAAATGCAAAATGTGACTGACTGCCTAGGTAGCAAATGCAACTCTCACCCCATGCAAGTAACAAAAGCAAATGCACCAGTAATAGGGCAGCAGTTGTGATTTATCTGTGAGCACAACAATGCTCAAAAACACAGTACACCACTCATACAAAATACAGAAAATGGCAGAAAAGTGTATATAAGAAGTACCCAAGTTACTCGGAGATAGTTAAATACAAATTGAATGAAGATACAAGTATAAAATTTGTACTTTTTTAAAGTCTACACTAAGGGCCTGATTCAGAGTTGGGAATAGAGAGAGAGATAGCACTTAACTGTGTACCTGGACAAACCATGTTGCAATGCAAGGGGTGTAAATACATAATGTTTTTTTGCATGTAGGGTAATTACTGGCTGCTTTTACATGTAGCTCACAAATAATGCACAGCTTTATTTTTATACAATTTAGATGTCAGTTCGGACACCTCCCTCCCAAATCTAAATCTCTCTGCACATTTTAAATCTGCCCCACCTGCAGTGCAGCATGGTTTCACCAAGATGATCAGTTGAGAGAGATATCTCTCTCTATTCCCAATTCTGAATCAGGCCCTAAGTCTACAGCTTTCCTTATCCCATACGGAGTAGGAAACCTGCTTTATTTATCTATGTTGTTTTTTAAAATGACTTTACACTGTAATCTTGTTATTAGATCACAGCCACAGTAGTTCTACTAAAGTTGCATAATTGGGAGTGATGTAGACCAGTGATATGAGGTGAGGCAGAACCTTTCCTGTCATACTTAGGTATACTCCAGAGTTTTCATTATTAAAAAAAATATAAAGAGATATTAAAAACATCTTCTTTGTATTATTCTAATAAATGTTATAGTCAAAACTCTAAGTAAAAAGTGTATGGCAGGTGAGGCACTGCCTCCCCTGTCTACCTTTTCCATACATCCCTGATCAAAACACACCAAATTTCCAGCACTATATACTGCTGCACCTTTGTATAATGCCCTCATGAACCCTCTAGTTCATATATGTTTCTGTAAATCTAACTCTGATACTAGCCAGTGCCTCCCCAAAAATCACCTCACCGCACTTCACTGATGTAGACACAGTGAATCAGAAACAACCTGTGGCCGTTATCATCATCAGCACACACCTTGCAACAGGGTTTGAGTGATCTACAACAAAACAGTAGTATTTATGCTTTTTTGGTAGCCATCTTGGCTGCAATTTACATTGACACGCACTTGATGACCTTACTTTGACACCATACTCAGATACAGTTATTGGGCCTGCAATTTTTTATGCTTTTCATGTGACGGCTGTATGTCAGCTGCATTAGTTGTGTGCTTATTTTCCTCCTATATAACATTTAGAAAGCAGTTTCTAAAAACATTTACAAGATTTAATGTCATTTGAATTTCCATTATGGGTTGGCCAGATCATAATTTTCTGTGTTCACCACTGCTTTGGCAAGGGTCATATCTAGGGTGATGCAACATGTGCACCATCCAGGGTGGCCGAATACAGGGAGCAGTCTGGCAGCCACCTTTCATTTTTTGTATCTTTATTATCTCACAAACATTGCTTCAAGTGACTGGCCACTGTGACGGGTGTGATATATATGTATATAATAGATAGACAGTTAAATGGTCGACAGTGTCTAAATAGACATCGAATGTTAGACAGACAATAGGTTGACAGGGACACAAGGTCGACACACTAAAGGTCGATATTAAAGAAGGTCGAAATGCACAAATGATCATCATGAAAATTGTTGATGCACAAATGGTCGAATTTTTTGTTTTCTAACCCTAATCATCCTAATCCTAACCTTCCCCTTGGTGCCTAACCCTCCCTCCTGGTGCCAGATCCTAACCATTGGGGTAGATGCCTGACCTTAACCGTCCCTTCTAGTGCCTAACCCTAACCTTCCCTCAGGGTGCCTAACCCTAACCGTTGGGATAAGTGTCTAACCGTTACCATCAGGATAAAAGCTTGACCCCCCCGGTAAGTGCCTAAACCTAAAAAAAAATAAAAAAAGGATTGACCATTTGTGTATCAACCATTTTCAGGTCGACCTTTTGACACTGTCGACCATTTGTACCAGTCGACCTTCCATGTCGACCTTTAGTGTGTTAACCTTTTATCCCTGTCGACCTTTTGTATCAGTCAACCTATTGTCTGTCTAACATCTGGTGTCTATCTAGACATTATTGACCTTTTTAATGTAGATCTATAGTCCGGATACCCACTTTGACAGGACCATCCACCTCGCTCCATATGCTACGTAATGGATTGGTGATTCATTTGTACCCTACGATTACCTACCTTCTACTCTTTGATCATGTTCCCTTTGTTCTCTCTCATCCCCACTTTCTGTAACTATGAAAGTGAAGTAACTGTAGTATTACAAAGTGGTCCTGGATACAGATAATGTCCCACCTCCAGAATCATAAACGCTCTATTGTCAGATGACAGATGAAACATAAACACTGAGCCTACCAACCCCCACCTTCCCCCAAACCATGCAGAGCCTACACACCCTAACCCCAAGTCAAATAGAGCCTACTGCTACATCCCCATCGCTGATTACTCACCTGAGTGACCTCCCAGTAGATCTGCTCCCTAATCCCCTCATTAGTATCATAAACATAATGTGTCACGTGACACCGATGAGGGGACTTGGGAGCCACTCTGTGCTGTATGCAGCAATCTGCCACTGGACACCTCTTCTCGGCAGACCCTGTGTGTGGACCCTCTGTATGTGGGAGCCCAGGGATGAACGCCCCTGACACCACCTACCCCATTAATCCGGTCCAGTACATTTACTGTATAAAGTTTTCTCATGCAAATATTGTCCAGCAACTCGCAAATGTAATAAAGTTTGCCGGTGCAAGTTTGACTGGCATGCGAGTGCATGCTAGTTAACCTGTGGGTAAACTCGCACCTTGTAATGCGAATTTCATTAAAAGATGCGAGTTTGACAGAAGCATGAACAGATCAGCGAGAACCGTGCATGCTTCTGTGTGTAAAAGTTAATGAAGTGTTAAAATATAAAAACAAAATGATGCGGGTCCCCCCTTAAAGCACAACCAGCACCGGGCTGTGTGAGCCGGTCCTGGTTTTGAAAATACAGTGATACTGTGGAAAAAGACGTAGTGGTCCCTCATATTTTCAATAACCAGCTCATCCTGGTTGTGGAAATATGGGCAACAAAGTGAGTAGGGGGTCCCTCGTATTATCCATAACCAGCACCGGGCTCTTTCTAGAGGGGGTTTAATGCCACAGCCATGGAACCTGCTTCACGAGGTCCCCCAGCCAAAGTATTCAGCACCTCATGCCAGTCAGCCCAGGCCGGAGATACCTGGGGAGATGGGGACCCCCCAATAAAGGGGTCCCCTTGCCAAGGGAACCCCAGTCCAGGGCTGATAGCCTGTGGCTATCGCTGGCATCCCTGGGCAGTGAGTGCCGAACTGATAGTGTAAAAAATTGTTAAAATAATATTTTCCTTTACAGGGGAACTAGAGGTCCCAGCAAGCCTCCCCCACATGCTGATACTTGGAGAACCACAAGCACCAGCATGTGGGGAATTAAGGGCATGAAGGTACCTCTAGTTAACCTGCAAAATAAATATGAAAAAAACACAAGACTACATCTTTTTTCCCCCCCATATTTTCACAATCAGGACCAGTTCATACAGCCCGGTGCTGGTTGTGTTTTTTTTTATGTGAACAATTTAATAGCTTTTACAACCAGAAGCCTTCACGAATCTCACTGATCTCTGTAGGCTTTTGTGAAACATGTACCTGCACAGGCTAAACTTGCTAGCCTGAAGCAGGTCTATTATTTTGCGAGTTTTATTTAAGTAATTCTGTGCGAGTTTAAAACTCACACTCTGTTACATTAACCGAGTTGTATGTTTTCAATGGGAAAACTTCTGGATGTGAGTTTGGCCATTGCGAGTTTGCATGTTCACGCACCCTATTACATGTGCAAGTTGTAAAAATATGTCAGTCCAGCGCTAAATTCAAATTTTTTACAACTCGCATCCTATTACCGTATATACTCGAGTATAAGTCGACCCGAATATAAGCCGAGGTACCTACTTTTACCACAAAAAAATGGGAAAACTTATTGACTCGAGTATAAGCCTAGGTTGGGAAATGCAGCAGCTGGTAGTACCCCCAGTTGTAATCCCCCCTGGTAGTGCCCCCAGTGGTAATCCCCACTTTCAGTGCCCCAGTAGTATTCCCCCCCTGGTAGTGCCCCCAGTGGTAATCCCCCCCTTTTAGTGCCCCCAGTAGTAATCCCCCCCTGGTAGATCCCCCAGTGATAATCCCCCCTTTTAGTGCCCCTGTAGTAATTCCCCCCTGGTAGTGCCCCCTGTAGGAATCGCCCCCTGGTAGTGCCCCCTGTAGTAATCGCCCCCTGGTAGTGCCCCCAGTAGTCCCCCCCTAGAAGAGAGACGTAATAAAAAAATAAATAAACACTTACCTGAAACTCCCGCTCCTGGTCCTGCCGCTAACAGCTCCTCTGGCCGCTTTGCATGGGAGAGACGTCATTACTCATGACGTCTCTCCCATTACCCACTGCGGGAGCCGGAAGATGGCTCCCGCAGTGGGAGCAGCAGCAGCCGATGAGAGTCTGACAGACTCTCAGCGGCTGCTGATTACAGCAAACACACAGCTGCCGGCTCCGGCGGCTGTGTGTTTGTGCTGTGTAGCGCTGACCGAACTCCGTCCGGTCAGCGCTACACACTTCACTTGAGTATAAGCCGAGGGGGTACTTTTTCAGCACTAAAAATGTGCTGAAAAACTCGGCTTATACTCGAGTATATACGGTACATTCCGCCCTTTAAGTTATTAGTGAAGAGCTGGCAGTTAGCCCCATCTAGGTCTTGATGATTTCATACTATGGGCTGGCAGTTGGACCCCATTTCAGCCAGTTTGATTGGGCAGACAGTGATACTGAGTTTATGGCTCGGCCTAAAGCTGCATACACATGGTGCGATCTGTACCACCAACAACTTGAAAGATATCTTTGAAAGATCTTTTTCAGTGAAGTCATCCTGTCACATCTCTGAACAAGTTGACAATATCATGCAAGTTGGCCTGCATGTATGGATGATCATAGATATCATTATCGTTCATGCGGGAACGCGCATCATTGGTCGTTCACTGCATAAAAATGAACAATACGATATCCTTATCGTTCATATCATTCATAGGTATAGTACAGTGTGTAAGCACCATTAGGCTTTTAGCAAAACTTCAGAAAATCTTTTAGAGTATTTTGCTTTCTTCACACAAGTTATCATTTTCTTTTTAGTAACTGACAGTCACTGACAATAAACTGGAGGGATGGACATGGCGACTAGTGAGAGCTCCTACCAAAGCAAACCGTTTGGGATTTTTTTGCAGTCAGTTTTGCGATGTCAATGTATTTTCTTGATTTATGCACTTAGAAATGACAAATTTAACTTATTACTAGTACAGATATTTGGAAAACAGACACTATAACATTAGTTGGTGCATTAAAGAAAACTGTAGTTGAGATGATGCCTGGGTAGGATTTTTTTTTAATGCGGTCAGTGTTGTAGATCAGCAATCATGTACTGTCTGGGCATGCTAACAACTATACGGATAATGAAAAGTACCAAGCAATGGGTTTGGCATTTAGTATAGTACTGAATGGAACAAAAACTGGTAGGATGTGAAGATGGGGATATTTGTACAATAATAATATAGCCTGTGTAAATCTATTAGACCACATGGATATCTAAGTAAGATTTAGTAGTGTAAAGGTGGAAGAGACCATAAAATAAGATTAGAACAGTCACAGGCCAGGCCACTAGCAAGTCACAGCTCACATCACAAGTCACTCTCATTCATTTTCCTCTAGAACTATCCAGGATGAATGAGCGCCAGCGGAGCCGCAAGTTAATTCTATAAGGCTATAAGCATGTGACATTTGCTAATCCTTGCTTCTCTATGTTCCATGTGCTGTAATTTGGCCTAATTCTACATGTACAGTAGCTTAAAATAGTCTGTGAACTTTGGGGATTCTGGAAATTTGGATGAATTTCAGAAAAGCACAAATCGGCTCCGCAATTTCTAATATTCATATAAATGAATTTAAAAAAATTTTTTTATTAAGTTTTCTTAAATAACAACAACAATTAATATATTAATCTTGGTATGTCTGCTGATTAACCCTTTCATAGCTTGCTTCATTTAAAAGTGATCTTCATAAGTGAAGGAATGGTTTCTGTCGGGCTTATTTTCTGATGGCTCCCTTCCCAATCTCTTTGCAGTTATCCTATTATTGCGATTGATATCATTGCGAGGTAAGGGATCATACTTAAATATTACATTAAACAAATGTATAAGCAAAATCTATATTTACAATTTCAACCTGGTTTGACCTCTGTAGGTGTGTTGTAGGGGGCTGATGTAGTTTGAGATCTCTTTTGAAGACCTGTGTTCTGTGTTTCCATAAGGTGATGTGAGAGAGGTCAGCCAGCTGGGTGATAAGAGAACAGGAACTACACTTTACAATGGGGGTCGTAAATGTGGAAAATACCTTTGTTAATCACTTACAATTTACAGTAATATCCATAAATAATAATAAAAACAGACCATGACCCTTGCATTTTTTGGGGTTTAGGAAGTGTTTCAGAAATCCCTTACTGATGTTACACGAAAACTTGTCACTTATGTGATAATAGGAGGATGTCACATTTTTAATGCTGTATTTTGTAAAAAGAAAAACAACAACAGATAAAACAAAAAAAAACACGATTGGTTAAAATATTATATTTACCAGTCATGTTTCATCGATAAAGAATAAGACTTGATGTTTGCATATTAAATTTTATCTGTAGATATTCCCTCATTAAAAATGTAGTAAATGTTTTTCATTTAAATGAATGTAATAAATCCTTAATTTACATTTACACAAATCTGATTAAAGTGATATAACTGGTAATGAAGTTGAAAGAGGGTAGCTGCTTCAACTAATATCATATGTCCAGAGACAAATTGTTTGGAGTTTGCTCCATATTTCTGACATTATCCAACCATTTAGAGAAGCAATTGCATATTTTTTCTTTTCTTTTTCTCTTTTTCATTTTATTTGGAAGAAACTAATTTTGCATAATATTACTAAATGACATATTGTTATCTTATTTACCATATACATTAAGCATTGTATTTTTTCATATTAATCATCAATAAATAGAGTTATGTCTCTGTGTGTCAACCTATCCAGCTAGTGTAAGAGCTACATAACTGTAATATAGGTTATAATCTGGTTAATACTAACTGGGATTGATTTAAAGTGTACATGTAGTGAGATATAGTAATATGGGTGGTAACTAGGCTCCCTATTAGAGTTCAGATCATAACCCCTTTGATGCTGAGTGTTTTCTTACCCGTGTGCTGAGGTAATTTTTCCACATTTGTGCTAATCACATTCCAACATCAATATCAATGATTTTCTTTATGTGTTATCACACAATTATACTTTTTTTTTCAAAAGACTTTATATATTTCAGAATTACCATTAGTCTTTTTACTCATTCTAACATGTCAAATACAAATAAAATTTTAAATAAAAATGGTCATAAAAGTGTTATTTAAATTTTTAGAAAGTGGACAGGAATCAAATGTGATTTTTATTTTTTTTTACCACCACAAATACTTTGTTTCCAGCTTCAACATTAATTCATTATTAAATAAATGCAACCAGCAACATTATATACAAAGGTTTTCATAAAAAAATCTATACTTAAAAATAATAATACATTTTTAAATAAAAAATGCAAATTTTTACTGTCTTGATTTAATACTAACCATGTATAGTAATATTATAGCAGCCAAACAAGGCCTACCATTTTATTATATCTCCCCCATATTGCATTTGTTTGATACAATATGAGGATATCTGGGCCTTAGTTCCTCCCCATGTGTGGATTTTTTTGTGTTTATTTGATACTTAAAATATTTTCTGAGTAACATCAATAATTACTGAGGGAGCACATTGTTTGAAAGAGAAGATTCCGCTCTTCAAGCAAGGCTACTGCCATGTATGTACAAGCGACTATGAGACAGTTAGGTCACAATGTGCCTTCCCACCACTATGGAAAGCAAACATTTCTTGTAGCATTGGGTGATATTGTCTGGTAATCACAGGTGATAACCAGACAATAGCTGCTAGGAGGCCACATCATCTGAAAGAGTATACTCCCCTCTTTCAAATATGGGTGCTCCCTTGTGCAAAGGTGCAGTTATGAGTATTAGAGGGTACATAGTATTTGCCCATATATTGAAAACATATGTTTTCTGTAGTGCAGGGTAATATTGTCTTGATCATTAAATAATAGCTACTAAGGGGGTTCCATAATTTGAAAGAGGCCACAACTCTCCTTTAGATGTCAGTACCCCCAAATGTACATTTCCAATATTGAGTATCAGAGGGCACCTCGGTATCGTTGGTGATAACAACTGATCATCAGAAAATAAACACTTAGAGCCACCATCATTTGAAAGAAAGGATACCCCATTTCTAAAGTTGATGTCCCTTAATTATTGGAAACCAGGTTGTGGAGATCTTCCCTCATCCATGAACTCCTTAATATTAGTGTAGTGCAAAGGGTTAATGTCTAGTGATCACACTCCTTTCTAGGAGCCATTGTTGGGGAGAAATATGGACTTAATGTCCCTCCCCATAGTTTTCATTAAAACATTTTTATCACAAAAGTGATGTCAGCATATGTGTGTGCACCAGTGTTACCTCCTGATCAGCATTGGCAGCTGCCATATGTCCCTATTGGTCATCAGGACCAGGGGTGAAAAATAACATATTTTTTTTAAGCCACCCAATGTGGAAGACTTCCTCAGTTTAAAGGTACATCGGAAGGACGAGTCAGACTCGCCATTCACAGCAAAAGGGTTCAAAATAAAAATGGTGTTGGCATAAATGGAAAATTAAAGTTTTAAATTTGCACCGCGCTAATGGTTGTTATTTATATAGCAGCTCCACTTTCAAAGGTGGGATAAAAGTAATATAATAAGGGGTGCTTGTAGTGATGTGAAATTAAAAGAAAAAAATTATGAAAGAATAAAAGTGTAAAATATAAAAATTATGGGGGTAAAAAATTAACAAAAGATGTGTAAAACAATAATAAAAGACGTGTAAAAATATGCAATACCTGTAAAAGGAAAAAATTAGTGCATTTAATGTTTATAGCTTTAATTGTGTACTTAGTTCATATTGGGAAATGATGGGGTTCTGATGTTGTCAGCTACTGGCCATGCTCAGAAGGACGCAGATTGGTGCTATCTAACTGACCCTATGTCTGCCTACCTTCTCTGCAGTGTTCTGTCATTGCTGACTGGTTCCTTCCATCTTCTGAACATAGAACACCCAAAGATACCCACCTTCTATAAACTTTCCATATTGCATAAAGACCCCGTAAATCCCCCCAGTTGACCAATTGTGGATTTCTACTTACAGAAATTGGTACAACAACAGAAGAGCTACCTAAGGGATACTCTACACATTTTGCAGAATCTAGAGAATATGGAATGGAGAGAATCCTATATCCTATGTATGAGCAATATTTATTTCTTATACACATGTACAGTATAGCACACAATATTGAATATGATACCACAAGATTCTTTCTTTCAAAACAAACCTCTCTATCTAACACTTCATCATGAACTGTATTAAATATATCCTGCACCATAACTATTTTTGGAACCAAGGACTGTTCTACAACCAAATGAAGGGAATCGCAATGGGGTCATCTTTCGCACCTAGCTATGCCAACCTATTTGTAGCTAGGTGGGAGGAAGAAAATATCTGGTACAGCAGCCCATACAAACAATACATAATTTTTTGGAAAAGATACATAGACGACCTCTTCTTCATCTGGGATGGTCATGAACATACGTTAATGAATTTCCTAACATACTTAGAAAAGAACAACTTTGGACTGGAATTCACATCAAAATATAGTAAAGAAACAGTCATATACCTGGATCTGGAAATTTTCATATTAAACGATTCCATTAACACAAGAACAGACACAAAAGAAGTTAGTGGAAACAATACCCTCTCTAAAAACAGTAACCACCACAAAAACTGGATCAGGAATACCCCAGGGGGCCAGTTCAGAAGGCTCAAAAGAAACTGCATACAACATGAAATCTACTTGCAACAGAGTGAAGAAATAAAAAATAAATTCACACAGAAAGGATGTGATGAAATGGAACGTCAAAGAGAAACAGAAAAAGTGGGGTCACTCAGTAGAAAGGAGATGATATAATATAAACAAAAAGATAATCAAGAGAACCCCGATATAGCTTTTATCAAACAATTTAACAGCCAACATCATTTTTTAAAAGATTTTAAATAAGCACTGGCATATTTTACAACTGGACAGACTGCATTTACCAATTATTAAAGAAAAACCAAGGATTATCTACAGAAAGGCACAGAGTCTAATGCAAAATCTGGTGAGAAGCTTCATTCCAGAAGACACAAAGGCTCAAACAGAAATACATAAGAGTGGGAATTTCTTCTACCTGAACTGTCTGCTCTACAAAACTACAAAAAAGAAAACTAAACCAGAGGTAGAATTCCAATCAAATATATCAAAAATCAAATACAAAATAAAAGAAAGAATATCCTGTGACACGGAAGAACTGATTTACCTATTAGAGTGCCCATGCGGACTACAATACATAGAGTAAACGAAAAGGAAATTGAAAATAACGATTGCCGAACATATCTTCAACATAAAAAAGGTTTACAAACCCACAGTGTCTCAAAACACTTTGCAGACCACCATAATAAAGACCTCACCACACTCAAATTTATGGGGATTCAAAAAGTTACTAAAAACTCAAGAGGAGGAGACATCTCCCAAGAACTTAGGAAGAAAGAAACCAAGTGGATATATTTTATACAAACCTTACAACCAGCAGGGCTAAAAATTTTATTTCACTACAATGCACAATTCAAGTAAATTACTACCTCTCCTCAATTACAACACTATAATTTTATCTCCAAATAAGCACACATCAAAAACATTTACATTTTTAATTTCTACTTTTATATTTTAATTTTTATAATTATTTTTACACTATTTATACCATTTTTTTATAATGATGTAAAAAGATGCACAATAAGTTATGTAACATTTTATTTTTGGTTTCTTCTATTTTTATTATTTTTTTCCTGTTTTATGCAATACCTGTTTTTAAACTTCAAATAATTGTTTTTTATCATGGAGCGACAATTTTGTCACACATGACCTCCATCTGTTCTAAGGAAACAAATGATCTGGATTGTCTTAATTAGTTACTTGTTAAATAAAGTTTGATAAATAAAAAGGACACCTTTGGGCACAGACGCTATCCTTGACAAAGGTTGTAAGCCTGAAACGCGTTGGAAGCGACAAACCGTATTTTCACACTGGGAAAGATGTCATCTTACCACACCGCTGAGCGAGAGATTGAGATGCACACGGAGCGAACCGAGCCGAGGACGGGTAAAGTAAAGAAGAAGACGCACACGTAGGGAACCAGTCAGCAATGGCAGAACACTGCAGAGAAGGTAGGCAGACATAGGGTCAGTTAGATAGCACCCATCTGCATCCTTCTGTGCATGGCCAGTAACTGACAACATCAGAACCCCCTGACTTCCCAAAGTACACAATAAAGGCTATAAACATTATATGCACTAATTTTTTCCTCTTACAGGTATTGCATATTTTTACACGTCTTTTATTATTGTTTTACACGACTTTTATGTTTTCAAGTTTTTTTATTAATTTTTTACCCCCATAATTTTTAGATTTTACACTTTATTCTTTTATAATTTTTTTCTTTTAATTTCACAACACTACAAGTGCCCTTTATTATAAATGGAGAATTAATTGTGAGCATTTGATAAAACAGGGATTTTAATAATTTTGTTCTTTTTGATTGTCACACCTATGACAAGGTTTTTGATATGTGACATCTCTATATATTGTGTTCATAGTAGGGGTGTGCACCGGCCACTTCTCGTGTTTTGTGTTTTGGTTTTGGATCTGGATCTTTCTTCGTGTTTTGGATCTGGATTGGTTTTGCCAAAACCACCCTTCCGTGTTTTGGGTTCTGGGTTTTGTGTTTTGGATCTGTATTTTTTTGAAAAAAAGCATAAAAACAGCTAAAATCACAGAATTTGTAGGTTTTTCTGCTCCTATGCTATTATTAACCTCAATAACCTTAATTTCCACTCATTTCCAGTCTATTCTGAATACCTCACACCTCACAATAGTGTTTTTATGTCCAAAAGGTTGCACCGAGGTAGCTGGATGACTATGCTAAGCGACACGAGTGGGCGGCACAAACACGTGACCCATCTAGGCGTGAAACTGCAGTGGCAGACAGGATGGCATTGAAAAACTAGGCCCCAAACTGTACATAATGCAAAGAAAAAAAGAGGTGCAAGATGGAATTGTCCTTGGGCCCTCCCACCCACCCTTATGTTGTATAAACAGGACATGCACACTTTAACAAACCAATCATTTCAGCGCCAGGGTCTGCCACACAACTGTGGCTGAAATGATTGGTTCGTTTGGGCCCCCACAAAACAAGCTGGCAATTTATCTGTCCCTGCACAAACTGGCTCTACGGAGGCAAGATGTCATCCTCATCCTCCTCATCCACCGATTCCTCACCCTCTTCAGTGTGTACATCCTCATCCTCACAGAGTATTAATTCATCCCTGCTGGAACCACAGGTCCCTCTGTACGTTCTGGAGGCTGGTCTCCCTGGAAGAGTTGATAATTCATTTTATGAACATCATCTTCTCCACATTTTGTGGAAGCAACCTCCTACGCCTTTCGCTGACAAGGTTCCCGGCTGCACTAAACACTCTTTCGGAGTACACACTGGAGGGGGGGCAACTCAGGTAAAATAGAGCCAGTTTGTACAGGGACCTCCAAATTGCTTCTTTTTCCTGTCAGTACAGGTACGGACTGTCTGACATGCCTACTTGGATGCTGTCACCGATGTAATCCTTTAACAGACAGACGCACGCTTGTCGCTGCTGCTTTGAGGATTCAAGTGCGGCTACAGCCCACACAATTCACAAAGACAGAAAAAAAAAAAGAATATTTTTATTGTTTGTGGAGCACACTTTGAGGGTTACACCACCCTTTAACAGACAGACGCACGCTTGTCGCTGCTGCTTTAAGGATGCAGGTGCGGCTACAGCCCACACATTTCACAAAGACCGAAAAAAAAAGAACAATATTTTAATTGTTTGTGTAGCACACTTTGAGGGTGTCACCACCCTTTAACAGACAGACGCACGCTTGTCGCTGCTGCTTTGAGGATGCAGGTGGAATCTAGACGGGATTTGGAACCGAGGACACACTACCTCCATCAATTGTCTAAATCCCACTGCACTAATGTCGGATACCAGACGCACGTCTAACACCAACATAGCAGTCAAGGCCTCAGTTATACGTTTTGCTTCAGGATGACTGCTGTCGTACTTCATCCTCATCGCTAGGGACTGTTGGAGGGTCAATTGTTTAGTAAAAGTAGTGATGTTCCAACTTCCTCTCTGGGATGATGAACAACTCCCAGCAGCAGCAACAGCACTAGGAGGAAGTGGTTCTTGATCTTTCCCTATTTTATTTTTATCGGAGAAAGTTTGGTCCTCCATTTATGTTATATTGATATATATACGTGCGGCTAAAGCGCACACAAACACAGAAAATATTTTTTTATTTTTGCTGGAGAGTAGTGCACTTTGTGGGTTACACCACCCTTTAAGAAATGAGCCAGCCGGCTCTTTACTTATGGGACACAGGCGCACGCTTGGCGCTGCTCCTTTGTTGATGCACGTGCAGCCACAGTGCACACAAGTCACAAACACAGAAAATATATATTTTTTTGGTTTGGAGTGTACTTTGGGGGTTACAGAACCCTTTAACGGTCAAGCCAGCCGGCCCTTTACTTATGACACAGGCGCACGCTTGGCACTACTTTGTTGATGCACGTGCGGCTACTGCGCACACAATTCACAAACACAGAAAATATATTATTTTTTTAGCACTTGGGGGGAGCACCCCTGATGGACAGAGCACCCCCTGGACAACACTACAGCACCCCTTTAGGACTGGGACACTGCACAGGACTTTGGAGTGGACACAGCCCCTATGGAGAACTGACTGCACAACACAGTCCAGCCAGCCCCTATGGACTTTGAAGTAGTGGACACAGCCCCTATTAACAACAGCAGCACAGCACAACACAGCCAGCCCCTATGGACTTTGAAGTAGTGGACAACAGCAGCACTACACTACACTACACTACACAGCCCTAACTCCCACCCTCCCTCTTCACTGTCCACAGCCGAGTGAGAAAATGGCGCCGACGCGGGTACCTTATATAGGATCCAAAACCCACGAGACTCGGAAGGCGGGATGATGACGTTTTGCCTCGATTTCAGATCCGAGTCAGGCGGGAAAAGTCAAGCCTGATTCGGATCGGACTTGGATCGGGGGGGCTCGGGGGGGTTCGGATTTCAGAAATCCGAACCCGCTCACCCCTAGTTCATAGTCAAGTCTATACTCCAATGGAAACCTTACAGGGATGCCTAAATGGATGTCACTGTGTTAGTCAAACAATTAGAGGAATACATTTGAAAAGCAGTGAGTTAGCAGTTAAAAAGACTCATTATAACCATGTCTGTCCTAAGAAAGGTAAGTATTATGGACAGACACTTCTGGGGATATAGAACTGTATAATACATAAATAGACAAGAGTCTACATTCCAGAGTTGGCATGATACACAGCATTTCTCTGAAAAATAGACTTAATACCAGATTTTGATCTGCATTTTAGACTTGGCACTAGATATGGGTCCATATAGTAGATTTGGTGCCAGATATGGGTCTGTATAGTAGACTTGATACAAGATATGGTATATATATTAGTCATGATGCCAGATATGACCCATATTAGCAATGGTTCTATATGATGCTTTGTATATTAAACAGACACCATATATACTGTATGTCATCGTATTAAACTTAGCATCAGTTGTGGTTCTGTATGTCTGTACTTGGCAGCTGAAATTACTCATATTTTAATTCTGTAACTAGGCATTGCTCCAACATATTTTACTAGTCACCAGATATGATTTAGGTTTGTATACTAGCTCCCAGAGAGCTCAGTGTATTGTACCTGACAGCAGATGTGGCTCAGCCAGTGGCAGCTTCTAACATTTGTCACAGGCTTCTAGAATTTGGACATTCATTGAGACCTGCTCATACTGCTCTGCCAGCTGTTTGCTGATCCATGAAGCTTCTGATCAGGCATTTGTAGTGAACTCTAGATCATTGAAAGTATAGCAAGGCAAGCAACATGTGGCCCTAAGGGAAACTTGTAGGTTTGATCTGCATTAGTAGCTGCTGACTACATTTAATTTGAAGTGATACACAGAATAGAAGTTGCTCAATCAATGTACTGTATTGGCCCATCACAGGTGCATTTAAGGGTGGGGTTAATCAGTGTGCTGGAGGAATTTCTTTTGTTTTTTTCTTGTCTAGATTAACCCCTCCCTTACATGCACCTGTGATGGGTCAATAAATTGATTAAGCAACTTCGATTCTGTGTATCACTGTTCTGAAAGGCAGATATGGAATCAGTAGCTGGAGGGTATGCTTGTAGTGCTATATTGGAGGATCCTGAGGTGACTCCAAGTGAGTTAACTCTCAATTTAGAAATACATGAATATACGACCCAAAGTGGTGCTATTATTATGCAGTGTAGGACCACCAGAGCAGAGATGCCTTGACGTGGCTGGTGGCTTACCATATGTTTGCAAATGTATGTAACTGAGTCCTTTATATAGGCTCCACCATGATTTCTACCTAGGACCCTCTTTATTATCTAATGCCAGTCCTGGTGTCTCAACATCTTTAGAAAAAGTATGTTTATTCTTCCCTGTGGACCAGAGATACCCAAGTACCAATTAGAGCTATGGCTATTGCCTCCACTTGAGCCAGTACCTGGAGCATGAGCACCATTCACTGACTCTGCCAAAGCTACGTGTCTGCTCCCAGCAAACTATTCCTGGAAGTACCCGCTAGCCGGAACTTCCTGTTTGCATTCCACAGTGGTAGGCAAATCATGGAAGCGCGGAAGTTGACATTAAAATGTATTCATGTACCTGAAATCTGTGGGCCTGATTCAGAGCCGCTTGTAAGCGGCAGTACGCTCGTTCTGAGCGATGTTCGCCCATCTGCGCATGCGTACGGTTTTTAATACGCATGCGCGAACCAGTCAGTGTGGCCGAAAATCATTTGTTCGCTATATAGCGAATGCCTGCTATTTTGAATGACATGAGGAGGCGTATGTGGGTGGTAACAGGGGAAGGTGCTTGAAAACGGGGAGTGGAGATCAGAACGCAGGCGTGCTTAAAGGTTAAAACGGGCGTTTTATGGGTGTGCATAATTAATACAGCAGCATCACTGACCACGTCACTGGGTTATTTTATTGCCAGAACTGCTCGCAAATTTGTGGTAGCATAAACCAACGACAAGAATAGCGAGCAGTTCATACGCTGGGCGATGTACTCAATCAATCTAATAATTAGCGGACATGACGTAGGATGCGAGCGGCCAGGGGGCTTATTTTTCCAAAAAACGACTGCAAGTTTGGTTCGCTCGTTCAGACCTAGAGGCGTGAACAGACCGCAAAGAGCGAACGGTTCATTTGAATAGCCACCCCTATTTTCTGGACGAGCGAGCGCTAATTGCGTCCGGCTCTGAATCAGGCCCTGTATGTTTAAAAAGCAATAACTAAAAACCTTTCCTCATATAAATATGTTCCTCTATGAGCCATTAGCATTCAGCAGCCTTCTACATTTGACGAAGAGAGAGTCTTATGTTATTTGCACTACTTGAAACCTCAGTGTATAAATTATTTTAGGTTACAAACTATATAACAAAAAACCCTCCTAGCAGTGTTTGCTTTGTGATTATCTCTAAAAGACATTCACCACAGGAATGTTAGCTTACAGCTATCCTTTAATGTTGCTTTCAATGAACAACATGGTCACCTTTCATCACGGGATTTAGGATTCTTTCACATAACCTGTCATGAAAATAATAGTTTCCGGAACAAATTTCAATTTCCTATTTTGGTTTTTATATGGATACTGTTCTGAAGTTCACATAAGCAGTTATATCAGGGATTTATGCATGAATATGCAATTTTAAGAACTTCATATAATTTTTTATGACATTACTTACAAGGACTAATTTAGCATAATAACCTTGAAACCATGCACTACTTGACACTTTGAATGATGTAACAAAGCAGCCTTATTGTTACTGTAATAAATAAGAAATGTAAGTCACTCACAGGTAATGGACAAGAAATATAAACACCACGCTCTCACGTCTAGAATTTTGCTAAAGAGCTCATTTCAATCATTTAAAACTTTTCTTTTCATCAAAATGGATATTCAAAAAATATGAAATTTAAAAGTATGCATGCAAATTTGTACAGGTGCCATACTTCGGAATTCTTTCAGTTTATTCATTGTCCCATTTCCTTAATAAATCAGTCCGACTACTATTGTATGTTAAAAAAATTTTTAAAAAAATGCAAGGCACTGCCCCCCCAACACACACACACACACACACACACAAAACCAGATGAAAAAGCGTGATTTAAGGAAGACCAGCAATGGGCTTTGCCGACCTGGACTGGTTACACAATAGAAGGGGGACCTGCAGTAAGTGGGTCCCCAACAATAGTTCCAACTGACCCCAAATGCCTGTGGGCCCCCACTATTGGGCATAACCAGCCCTGATGGGTGCTGGATAATAATGACATTAAATTTAAAACATCTTGTCCTTGGCAACAAGTCACGGCATGGTCAAGTTGCCAAATACGGCTGCCAGAGCAAGATGGTACTTGGAGAACCATGAGTGCCAACTGGTACCTGTAGTTTGCCAAGGAAAAATGTAAATAAAGATATAAACACTGTTAAAGAAAAAAACATTTTAATAAACACACACATGCAGTTTTCTTCCAAACATATTTTATTAAATACTTACCTAGTCCAAATGTCCTGAAGTTGTTCAAATGGAAGCTGTATTTAACAAGAGTAAGCTATGTGTGTGTATTTATTTATAAAAGTTTTTTTTTTCTTAAACTCTGTGCCAACTGGCCTGGTGCTGTCTGGAAAATGATGGGCTAACCCCACACTGCAGGTACCCTCTCTATGGTTCCACCAGCCCAGGCTGGCAAAGCTAGGTGGTGACTTGCCTGAAATCAGGGAAGAGTCCACACTAGTTTTTCCCTGATATTGTTGGTTGCAAGCACTAGGCTGAAAGCTCCAGTGATGGTTAAATAGTCGGGGGTAGAACCCGACGCACTTTTTAAAAAATATTTATTTTTATTGTTTTTTTTATATACAGAAATAGGCAGACAGTGGGCCTGATTCAGACCCGCTCGCGAGCGCTGAGCGCTCGCAAGCGGGTCGATGGTGCCCTAGTGCGCATGCGCACGACGGAGGGAGCTCCATCGTACGCATGTGCGAGACCCGCATAGCGACGGCCAGCTGTCGTTATGGGTCTCGCACCAAAGGGGGCGTGCTGTCGATGGTGAGTGACAGCACGCCTCCTTTGGTGGGCATGCCGGAGGCTTTGCTGCCCAGACGGAGGCGTTCCCATGGGAACGCCTACCGTCTGGGTCTGGCCCCACTGACATCACTAGTGATGTCAGTGGGAGTGCTTTTGGCTCTGATAGAGCCAAAAGCACTCCTGGGCTTGCGGCAGCGAGACCCTACCGCAGGGTCTCGTCGCAAGACCGATGGTCGCGATGGTCTAGACCATCACGACCATCTTTTTGGCCGCTCGCATAAGCTGTGGGTGGTCACCCACAGCTATGCGAGCGGCCAGGAGGCCGCTCCACTTTTAGGTAGGAGGGCCCTGATTCAGAGCGAGCACTCTTGTCAGAGCGTCCGGCTCTGAATCAGGCCCAGTGTCCGCCTACTTCTGTGACATCAGACATTGTTCATTTATTATTTGATAGGTCTGATGAAAAAGACATGGTCGTTTAGTTTGTCAGATAATCGTTCAGTTGGTTAGTTGGATGAAAAGTTGGATAATGTATGGTCAGCTTTATTTGTATAATTTCACAGTATTATATTTTCTTATTATTGCTTTGCTCTAACATTGTATATCTATTTATAACTATCTGAAGTACCCGGCATTGCCCGGGATTAAATCTTCAAGTTATTAAGTTTTATTATGTGATGTTGTCCAAATCCATTCAGTGGAAGACCCAGAACAGGCTCCCTGGGTCAAAGTTCTTCACAGCGCACTCTTCCGTGAGGTCCGACTGGGACCCCAATCACTCCATTAGGCATCCCAGACCAATTTCCACCCCTCTGTGAGGTTTTCATCCAAATCCATCCAGTGGAAGGAACAGAACAGGCTCCCTGGGTCACATTTCTGTCCAGCGTGCACCAACGGGAGGTCCGACCGGGACCTCAACCCACTAGTATGTTTTCTGGGATCCAATGTTACCACTCTGTGAAGTTTTTTCCAAATTATGTGATGTCGTTCAAATTTATCCAGGGGAAGGCCCAGAACAGGCTCCTCGTGTAAAAGTTCTGGCCAGCGACAGGGGGTCAAAGTTCTGCCCAACGTACACCAACGAGAGGTCCAACTGGAACCCCAACCCCCTAGTATGTCTTCTGGGATCCAATGTTACCACTCAGTGAAGGCCCAGAACAGGCTCCCCAGGTCAAAGTTCTGGCCAACATCCACAATCGGGAGGTCCCAGGATCCAACTGGTACTCCTCGAGTTGGTTTCATCCCAATCAGTGCAGGGGTGTCTGAGTGCATAAACAAACAAACAAACAAACAGACCAATTAATTTTATATTTAAGATAGCACAATATGCCAACTTTATATTTTGCTTTCATACCAACAATTCCATTATATGTTAAATTAAATTATACTAATGTTTCACTTATATTTTCAGGTAATGTACTGTAACATATATATTTTAAGGCTCATCACCTTGTTATTTGAATCAAGTTAATAAGTTAATAAAAGTACCTTTGGAATGCAGATAATTATTATTTCCTTTTACTATGTGATTTTATATCTTATTTAATTCCATATATAGGGGCCTATTCATCATCACTTAATTTTCACAAAAGCAGGTGAAAATGCACATTTTCACCTGCAATTGTTAAACTTAAGTTACCGGGCCATTCATCAAGAAGGTAAAGCAAGAGATATCACAGATAGTGCCTACTTACCTTCCTCTTGCGATGTGGCCCGTTGTTCCAAAACACTAGTATCACAAATATCTCCTGCTTACCTTCCTCTGGCGGAATGGTCCGCTGTCCCCATACACTAGTATCACAGATATCTCCTGCTTATCTTCCTCTGGCGGAATGACCTGCTGTCCCCATACACTAGTATCACAGATATCTCCTGCTTATCTTCCTCTGGCGGAATGACCTGCTGTCCCCATACACTAGTATCACAGATATCTCCTGCTTACCTTCCTCTGGCGGAATGGCCCGCTGTCCCCATTTACTAGTATTACAGATATCTCCTGCTTACCTTCATCTGGCGGAATGGCCCGCTGTCCCCATACACTAGTATGGGGACAGAATTAATCAAGCTCCGAAAATATTATATTTTCGGAGCTTGACTACGGGAGCATTCGCCATCTTCAGATGGCGAATGCTCCTGCTCCGGCATCGCAACCCGTTCCTTCCCTATGGGAAGGAGGTCCGGGTTGTGATGAAGGATCATTTTGGATCACTCCGCCCATGTCTGGCTCCTTCTGCCAGACATTGGGCTTTTGTGCGCATGCATGACCTGTAGGTCATGCATGCGCGTTTTCCGTCACTGTTCCAATAGGAGCAGTGAAGAAATTCTCTGCTCCGAAAAGGAGCAGTGCAGGGGCTCATGGGGACAGCTGATTTCGCATCAATTTTCTCCACGCCAGAGCAATGATGAATTGCTCTGGTAGCCGCGGCGAGTCAGAATGTTAATTATCGGGGTCCGTTCGGACCCCGTTAATTAACATCATGAATAGGCCCCATAATGGCATACTTGCCTACTTATGAAAACGAATTTCAGGGAGATTGTGAAAGCAACACCTATGAGCCCGGCGGTAAAGTTGGCATGTGCTACTACATCTGAGAGGCGTGTCATAAAATTGATTTACATACAAATGTAAATGAGCCCCAAAGCAGTTGGTAAGATCTACGTGGTTCTGAAAACAAAGTGATACTTTTCAGAAAATGCATGTAGCCATAGGTTTCATGGTGCCTTATAACTAGTGCAGGAAAATAATACTAATGATCCCATTTGTATGTATATGTCTCATTTTTTTTTGTATATAACAGCTTTATAATGGTATTAAGTTGAACTTCAACAGTGAAAATAGGCAACTCAAAATCTCAGATTCCACATGAGGGAATGTAAGGGAAAAGTCCATAATAATGATGCCTTTAATGAAACATGAGATTAAAATGATTTAGGCTTCCATCATTCTCTACAGCTATAGGGAAGAGGAATGCTAATACAAAACATATCACATATTTAGAATAAAAACAATGAGTAATTCTGAGGACTTGCTAATAACGCTATAGAACATGATTGATATACAGTGCAGTGCTATTAACTATCTATATGACAAGGTAGATAATCTAGAAAATTGCTTTAGGCAAAACAAATGTAAGATTCATAGGGATACCAGAACATATTAAGGGTTATAACCTTTTAGAATTCCAGAATACAAATCTCCCACATACTATGGGGCCTCATTTTGAGTTGGAAGGGAAACAATTATTTTTGTGCATGTTATGTATTTCCATCCTGCACATGAACATCAATATATCATCCATATGTAGATTTTTGCATATTGTATACTTTTGAACACTTATGCCTGGAAAGTGTGTACAAGACTGGAAAGTGTAAATTGAGGAGAGTAAGAGCATGTGACAGTAAGGGGATGCAGACACATACACTGGGAGGCAGTATTCTGATGTTACTGGAGGGATGATAACATAGAAAAAGAAAAGTACCTTGGCGCTAATGTAGTGTACTGAGGACCTGATTCAAAGCCGCTCGTAAGCGGCCGCTCGTTCGCTCTGAGCGATGTTCGCACAACTGCGCATGCGTATGGGTCGTAATGCGCATGCAAAAATGTAAAATCATGATTAAATAGCTATTAATTACATAATGTGATAATAAAAAAAAAAACATTTTGGCGACGTTTGTGGAAAAAATATAGAATATTTTTTTAAAAGATATGTGGTACCTGCGGGGGAAATGGACAGGTGTGTGTGTATGTATGTATGTATATATATATATATATATATATATATATATATATATATATAATCCATACCCAGACGTGCACACGAGGGGTGACGGTGGCATATATAAAATGAGTATGTGTGTGTGTGTGTGTGTGTATATATATATATATATATATATATATATATATATATATATATATATATATATACACACACACACAGGTATATATATATAAATATAGGTATATGTGTACACATATAGATATGTACACATATATGTGTATATATATATATATATATATATATATATATACTATATAATTTTAAATTTTGTATATGCACATTGCCCGATCACTGTGGCCAGCAGTGATCGGGAACATTGAGGGACAGGCGGATGTACTAAAGCTGCTGTCTGCTGGGATGCTGGCCTGAAGGGGGGAGGTCCCGGGGGCAGGAAGCAGCATAGGGATAGAGGTGTTGCCGGCAGGACATAACGCAGCAGCCGCGGCGACTCTAAGGAGCCGAGTCTACTGCTTCCATTGAACATGCGCCGGGAGGGAGTGAACTGGCTTGCCCGATCATGGCGGGACAAAGCAGCAGCAGCGGCTACCAGGAGCCGCGGCTGCTGCTTCAACATAAGAAACGGCAGCTGTCAGGTACTGACTGGGCGGGCGCTGACTGCCCTTCACTTCCCCGGAGGTTGCTTCTCTCCTACAGCCGCCGGGTAATCGCGAGGGGGAGCAGGCACTGGATGGCTACAGTTCCCCGGCGGCTGCTTCACTTCATGAACGACATTGAGCACAGCCTGCCGGGGGCACACTACACGATATCGCTCAGGGAGCATATCGTGTAGTGTGTACGCACCTATAGTCTTTAATGTTGGTCTGCAGAGTGATTTCAGGGGGTGATTCAGCTGTGGACGCAGTGACAGAGATCACGAAGATTCCCGTCAGCCACGGTCTGAATGTAATTTATGGGCGATGTTACCAATGTTCTAGCATTGGACACTGGGGGTCATTCAGACCCGCTCGCGAGCGCAGGACGCTCGCAAGCGGGTCGATGTTCCCCCACTGCGCATGCGCACGACAGAGGGAGCTCCGTCACACGCATGCGCGAGACCCAGCGAGCGACGGGCTCTCCATCGCTCCGGGTCTCGCACCATCAATCAACATCGACAGCACGCCCCTTTTGGTGGGCGTGCCGGGGGCATGCCTGCCAGACGGAGGCGTTCCCTTGGGAACGCCTACCGTCTGAAGCCGGCCCCACTGACATCACTAGTGATGTCAGTGGGAATGATTTTCGCTCTGATAGAGTCAAAATCACTCCAGGGCTTGCGGCAGCGAGACCCTACCGCAGGGTCTCCGTCGCAAGCCCAATGGTCACGATGGTCTTGACCATCGCGACCATCATCATGGACGCTTGCATAAGCTGTGGATGGTCACCCATAGCTATGCGAGCGTCCAGGAGGACGCTCCATTTTCATGGAGGCCCTGATTCAGAGCGAGCACTCTGGTCAGAGCGTTCGGCTCTGAATCAGGCCCACAGATGAGAAGGCAGCAGTGGGTGTCCCTATGCCCAGGTAAGCTTTTCACATATTTTCACAGCTGCGTTCTGTGTGAAAATGCAGCTGCGATCGCATTAGCATCCTCTGCTGAATCAGGCCCTGTATACTTATTAATCTGAACCTTATATGATTTTAACAAGGGATGTCTACATTCAAATAATAAAAACTCATGAAATCATTTCTCCAAGTAATACTAATTTTTAAAGGCATTAAAAAATATATTGTTACATTTGTTCTAGAACTTGTGCTAATGTGCAGTATAGTGGTCTGGGTTTTTTTTTAAATATCATTATTAGTTTCACTTCAAGTTAATTAAGTTATAATAAAGCAGTGATCTATTTTCATTCCCTGCTTATTATCCTTCACCTTGGAATCGTCTACATTTTTAATTTGTGTTGTTGATATTGTCACTAATTGTAGCAGAAACATGATCATTTATATTACATTTTCCATAACAATTAATGTATAGACTGTTTCAGTACCAATGTTTTTCCAGCTTCACTGAGTGAATAATGATTTCTAAACAAGACTGTAAAACAAACAGAACACCGTCACAGCAGCTGGATAAGGAAAAACATTACAACATTTACTATTATATGAATAACACAGTCACATCAATAGCACAACCTTCAGAATTTCTTAGGTTAGACAAGTTTTTCTGTCATATTGTTTATCCTTCATTTGGACATACAGTGTGCCTATATATAGAACAAAGACATTCACTGTTTGAGTGGAAATCATCCCAAATAATGGGTTTGGTATGAAATCTCAAAAGTCATAATGTCAACATTCGTAATGTCCACATGAGTATGCTGACATGGTCATAATGTGGACATTGACCATGTCAACATTCATCATGTAGACACTGATGAAATGTTGACATGTTAGAATGTCGACATCTCATCCCTGGAGGCCCGGAGGTGATTTACCTGTTCCCGATGGCTGCAGCGGCTCCAGCAGCATCGTCCGGGTCCCGACAGTCATGTGGGTGCGACTTCCTGTAGAGTCACCTGATGGAGCAGCATCCCGATGACTATTATCCTCCTATCCCTAACCCACCCTCTAGTGCCTGTCGATATTTCAAAAGTGTTGACATCATAGCTGTCGACATTGAGGTGTCAACATTGTTAATAGCGACCTATTGACTACATCCCCAATAATGGTGTATATATATATATATATATATATATATATATATTTGTTTAATTGTTGACATTACACTGTCTTTGTACTTTGATAAAAGTCTAAATAAATAATTTGACTAATGGGGCCCATTGACTAATTATTGTTTTTTTGACAGATAATTATAATTTCCTATTACCGCTGTTCACGGCAATAAGAAATGATCTACCACCGGGAAGTACTATAGGTCACATGCAGGGACCGTAGTTCCAATAGGAGCCCATTCCTGTGATGTGTAAAAGTAAAGTGATCGCATTAGCAATCACTTTACTTTCAATTGCAATGGGCCTCCACGCTACAGCAAATGTGCTGTCTTCTGACCAATCATGTGCGAGTGGTGAGTTTCATGGAGGATGGCTATAATGGCAAACAAGGCCAAACAACAGAATGCATCCCCTGTAGATACATTCGGTGGGTTCTTATTATTTGTGGGTACCCCCCGCCTGGGGGATATATTGTAAATAATAGTTGATAAATAGGCCTCTATGAACTTGTATTAACAGGCATACTCCATCCATGAAAGTAATTTTCTCTAGCCACTTCACCCAGCTAAATGCATAACCATGTGCTTCAGGAAAATGTCCCCACAGCACCTGCCCCTGATGCGTCTCAAAGAGACGGAGATTCCATGCCACCACTTGTCTAATAAGGTTTCATCTGACAACTTTAAACTACACTGTTTACAATCTCACTTCTCTCAGTTGACAGCTCTTGCAAATAAAAGTCTGCAGGTGCAAAGTAAAGGACCCCCATGGTTCTACTAGTTGCTGAGGCGGGTGTATGTAACAAATAAGATGATTTTTTTTTCAACAGCTTTAAATAGATTTTGCATTGTCTTAGTGTAAAATATAACCATATTCCTAATTATGCACCAAGGGGTATATTTACTAAAGTGCGGATTTTTAGAAGTGAAGATGTTGCCCATAGCAACCAATCATATTCTAGCTAATATCTTCTAGAAGGTGCTAGATAAATGTTAAGTAGAATCTGATTGGTTGCTATAGGCAACATCTCCACATTTAAAAACCCGTACTTTAGTAAATATACCGCCAAGTGTTGAACATACAAAATGTGAACAAACATCTGCACACTTACCTTATATTTTAACATGAGAATATATAAGCTATACCTCTTAAGATGCATAAAACCTTACATCTAGCATATATAAGTGGCCAGTGCACATATGTGACAGTTACTTAGAAAAACATATTTCAAATATTTGTGTAATCCAAAATAAGGAGCATTATTAACATGTGTATTTGCACATGTCCGCTTTTCTAAGCATCGGGCCACACATATCTGATTCGTGCTGTCGAACACTCAACTCTTACTTTCCTGCCCTCTCCCCTTCCCTCCTCTCTCGGGTGTCCAGTTGTCTCTCCGCCATCTCCTTCTGGATGTCCAAGTGCTCACTCAAACTCAACATGGCCAAAACTAAACTCATTGTTTCACCTCCATCTAGAATCTTCTCCCCTCCCGATCTCTCTATCACTGTCGACAACACCACTATCTCCCCTGCTCCCCAACTCCACTGCCTGCTCCCCAACTCTTGACTTCTCCCTCTCCTTCTCCCACAACATTCAATCACTTGCCCTATCCTTTCAGTTCCAGCTCCGCAACATTGCTCAAAGCAGACTCTTCCTCTCCCAAGATTCCAATAAAACCATTGTTCCCTCACTGATCATTCCTTGCCTTGACTACTGCAACCTTCTCTTCACTGGCCTCCCCAGCTCCAATCTTGCTACTCTACAATCTGTTCTCAATGCTGCAGCTAGGCTTATCTCCCTCTCCTGCCGCTCCACATATGCCAAGCCCTGCACTGGCACCCCTTCCCATACAGAACCCACTTCAAACTCTCAAACCTCAGTTGGAGAGGGCCTCACGTGCAAGGCCCTTTCCAACTTCACTGCTCCCTACATCTCCAACCTCACTCCGGGCACTACACACCCTTCTTGCCCCCTTTGATTGGCCAATGACCATTGCCTCTCCTCCACCCTGGTTACCGCATTTCACTTCTGAATCCAAAATTTCTACTGTGCTGCCTCCATCCAGTGGAACAATCTCCCTAGCTCCATCAGACTCTCCGCCGCCTGCATAGCTTCAAATGGGCGTTGTAAACCCACCTGTTCATAAAAGCGTACCCTCCACCTCATGACCATGTCACCATGTAGCTTTCTCCACCCTTCTGCCTCCCCCATATCTACCACTCTTGCTTCCTGCCCCTGTGTTAGTCTATCTGTTCATCTGTTTATAGCCAGGACATTATATACCTACATGTTTTTGTCTAATTTTGAGGAGTATTAAGTTTTGAAGGCTGGATACACATACTGGCCAGCTCTATTTTTACACTGCATTTTAGAGTTAAACAAGGTCATGACCCCTCAAAACTCTAGATTAGGATGTGCAGTTTACATTTTTCCATCTACAACACAAATACGTTTTCCATTTTGTACCCAGTAGCTGGATTTGCTCCTACAACTAAATTAGCACATCCATGTAGTAACATAACGTTTTTAGCTGCCTCCCTTTATCTACTCTCTGTTATGGTTTTAAAAGTAAAACCTGTTATACCCAGGGAAACTGACATTAGCTCAATATATTAAAGCTAATGTGTATCCCCTTGTGTGTCTAATATTGATAATAATATGAATTTATTTCTAAAACAAAAATAATACTAGTTATCAGTGTGAACCACAGGTCTTTATCTTAGGAACATAAAAGGTTAATATAATAGATCAATATCAAGAAATAAACTAGTCTGTCCTGGGGAAACCATGACACAAGTGAGCCCTACCACATAATGATGTTATGCCAAATCCGCATGATGGCAGGCAATCAAGACCACCTGATCATTATTACCTATACCTACAGTATGAATACAAATGAGTGGAGATTTTAGGAAATAAATAATAGAATTATGGGATAGAGACAAACTCTCTCTTATTTATTAGCATTTCTGTAATGTTAGAAAAATTCCTGTTCCATGAATTCATATATTTATTTTCAACTCACATACTCACATACCTGCTGCAAATATATACAGTAGATGTACAGAATATTTATTTATTACCAGTTATTTATATAGCGCAGACATATTTCGCAGCACTTCAGACCCTGCCTCATTGAAGATTACAATATAAATTCCCTACCATGTGTACACAAAAAAAAATTAACATCCGGATTCATTTTTTGTGCAGAGCCAATTGCCCTATCAGTGGTGGCAATTTAACCCAAAACCTCAGTGCTGTAAGGCATTAATGCTAACCATTACACAAACTATGCTACGCTATGCAAGTACCGGGTCACCTCAGTCTACACTCGCTTAGACCCACCCCCATCTCTATCTGCTGCTCTGCCCTCTGCTCTGCCCCATCCCCTCTCTGCTGCTCTGTCCTGTCCACTACCCCTGCTCTGTCACCTAAACTCCATCCCACTCTGCCCCACCCCTTTTCCTGCCTTCTCTGTCCGGCCCTTCCTGAGTCCATACTACGAGGATATTATATATAATTTAGTTATGTCCACACACTCACAGGTAAAAACAATAATTTGCTGGGGTGACTCCTTAGGATCCCAGACACAAAAAATAAAAAAGGGTGCACTCACCAAACTTGAAGGAATAAACATATTCCCTAGTACAAATCTACATTTCGGTCCTGACTTGGATCTTTGTCATGATGACAATAAATTAAACCCCGTCCTAATTATATACCACCATCAATAGAGACAAACATACTGCCCAATTAAAGCAAACCACCAGCCCTCTCAGTAAAAATCATGGTAAAATGGGGCACTGGGGGGGCCCTGGAAGCCGGAAGTGCTTTACCAGCCTGGAATGCATGCCTGCACAAGCACAGATCGTTGTGGCTATCCTGGCTCCCCCAGTCTGCCGCAATAGTTTCAGTACGTTTTATAAATCTATTGTGCTATATTATACAGTTATTATCATTTATATACATATAGTGCTGTTCTGTGTAAGCATAATATTTGTATATAATTCCAAGTTCACCCATGTTGGCACAATTTTTACTAATAGGGGTGGTGGTTTGCTTTGATTGTGGGTGAGTTTTTCTTTATTGTTGGTGGAACAAATATGGGATAGGGTTTAATTTATTGTCACAGACGGAAACGTTACTTTGTAGTATGGCATCTGGATAATAAATACTCTATCTATCTATATATATATTGTCGAAGTCAGATGATTGGATGAGATCAGTATGACAATTAATATCTATCGATGCTATCGTCCTTTTTCTGATAGCAATGTGACTGGCATGCTACTGCGTGCCGGGGCAAATTCCACACACACACATACATACATAGACAAACCTATGCGAATTCAACACACAGACGCACAAATGCGAACGCATACATATAAAATGGTTCCCACACATTATAGATAATAACTAGAGTTATTAAAGGTATTATGTGTTAATAAATTAGGGATGTGCAGGCTTGGATAGGTTCGAGTTTGCACGCCGAGTTCGGATTTTTCCCTCCAAAAAAACGGAACTCAAAAGGAGGCTAAACGTCATCTTGCATGGACAAACATCATCATTCCTGAGACTTCAGGACTGAATGACTGTACACTGGGACCAGTACGCGTGCGTATGTATCGGCTGTACTTATTGTATAATTATTGCTTTTTACTCTAATTGTTAAACTTCTACCGTGTTACACTTTTTACATAAAATAAATTTTTTGTGCTTTGAAACCACACGACTAGACTGGAAAGCAATTATTTTTCATTAGCGACTAAATGGCATTCATAATATATATACATATGCACATATACATATATATATACTGTATATTAGGGATGAGCGGGTTCGGTTCCCTGAGAACCAAACCCACCCGAACTTCGGGGATCCGGGGCGATCCGCTGGGTAAACTTTAATAACCCTGCGGCTCCCACCATTGACTACAATGGAGAGAGACGGGGGATGACCTCTCTCAGCCAATGAACGCTTAGCAGCGGGGTTTCTATGGTGATTGGGGGGGTCCCCAGCCCAGCCTGGGCTGACTAGCGGTCAGGACTGATGCTGCGGCTGGGGAGCCCGGTGAAAGGGCTCCCCTGGCTGTGGCATCAGCCCCCCGCTAGAAAAAGTCCAGTGCTGGTTCTGGAACATACAGGGGAACCCTACTCATTTTTTCCCCTGTATTTCCAGAACCAGGACCGGATCAGAGCCCAGAGCTGGTTGCGCAGAGTACGGGGGACCCCTACGTCGTTTGTCCCCCGTATTTTGGCAACCAGCGATGGTTCTGACTAGCGCGGTGCTGGTTGTGCTTAAGTACAGGGCACCCCTACGTCGTTTGTCCCCTGTATTTAAGCACACCCAGCACTGGGTCACTAATGCCCGGGGCTGGTTGCTCTTTTTGGGAGGGAGGGCACACGAATTTTTTCTTTTTTTACACAATTTTTTTTTTTTTTTTTTACCACAGCAGCATGGACCCGTCAATTCTCTGTGTCAATGACACAGATGCAAGTAGCACGGATCTCCTGGTCCGTGCGTGCATCTGTGTCATTGAAATACACAGCAGCACAGACAGGTCTCACTGACCTGTCTGTGCACTGTGTCAATCACACAGATGCATGTAGCACGGATCTCCCGGGTCTGTGCTACATGCAAATGGGCACCATAACGCTGATTGGCTTCCTGTCTGCCACTGCAGTGCCACTCCTAGATGGGCCACGTGTTTGTGCCGCGCACTTGTGTCGCTTAGCATAGTCATCCAGCTACCTCGGTGCAACCTTTTGGCCTAAAAACAATATTGTGAGGTATTCAGAATAGACTGGAAATGAGTGGAAATTAATGTTACTGGGGTTATTAATAGCGTAGGAAAAAAAAAAGGCCAATTTTATGTGATTTTAGCGTTTTTTTTATTTTTTAAGAAAAAATCCAGATCCAAAACACAAAACCCAGAACCCAAAACACGGAAGGGTGGTTTTGGCAAAACCAATCCAGATCCAAAACACGAAGAAAGATACAACTTTGCAGCCTAACCTTGGAGTATCTTTTTATATATATACTGTATGTGATGATTAACACTGGCTCAGAACTGAATATACTAATAGGTGCACGCTGCAACTGACAAATAAATGGCACAACAATATATGAAAATTGGAAAGCACACCCTTGACGAATAGATTTGTAATTCTACAATACCCTTATGCCAGTAGAAATTACTAACTTACCAAAGTGCTATCTTATATATAATAAATAAATAATAATTTATGAGTAAGCCCGTAGTCTTGAGATACACTTGGTATTAAACTATCACAATAACTCTGTACATCATCTAAAACAAACTATAGAGAATACACCAACATCTTCTGAGTGATATTGGAATCATATAGCAAATGTGTGATATACGTGTATTAATATAATTGGAAACATTAAAACGGGTGACTCTCAGATGTGCCTTAACCATCGAACATCGGAATAGCAGCATAAAAGCTAAGGAGAAAACAACATAGAATATCAATTTCAGGGAACACTATACTAACGATACCAAGTTAAGACATACTATATAAACATCAGAATTCTTAAAATATACTAACACACTAACATCAAAGGAGCAATAATAAAAGTACTCACTAAAATCTAAGGTAATACTAAATTTAACAATAATAGTGGACTGGTATTGACCTGAAGAAACGAGTATAGTGAGAATACAACTAATTTATTTAGTTATGCTGTGTATGTATTTAACCTCTAATATTAACATACAGGCAGAGAAGGATGTTATATATTTAATACACAATCTACTGAGTGATGGCCGTCACCAATTAGGAACAATTGTGTTTATACCGGGAATGGTACAACCACCTGGTGTATGTATTACCCAGCACTCGAGGATATCCCTTAGAGGAGGAAAGAATCACATTAGATTCTAACGAGCAGTCGGCATCAGATACATAACATTCTGCACAGCAAATGTAGCAAATAACAAATACAATGTTAATACTAAAAACATGTAGAACACTGCACTACACAGAAATTATTATCTGTTGGAAAGATAATGGGATTTAATCCTGAATGGACACTTTGATTTTAAGATTTAACCACCTCTTTTTTTTCGTAATTAATATCACTTCTATATTTTATACTTCACTAATAAAGGTAAGATTTTAAAAACAAACCAATGAAGATTATATTTTAATTAGTCAATCAAGCACTTATGATGATTCTAAATTACAGCATATAGATGACCTAGAGGTGTGTGCACTGAGTAAATTAACCCCCTTTTCCTTTTTTCTTTTTGAATTGGTTTTCATAACTTAATGGACCTGACATCAGTCTTCACCAATGAACTTGAACAAGACTTACCCGAGCAGCCACTTCAGAATCCAGAACAGCAAACAGTAGGTAGACATGGCAGCCCTACCCTGAAGACGCATTCAGCACTTCCTGCCAGTACAATTCACTGTACAGGTTTTCTCTCCAAAATGAACCACTCTTACAGTGACAGTAGTCTTTAATGTTCAACTGTTTCAGTCACACCATACTTCCCAACCATTTTTCTGGGACTGTCCCGCTGTCCCACCAACTGGCCGCAGTGCCCCATGGTGGTGGGGGAGAGTTGGGGGAAGCACACACTTCTGCTCTGCATAGCAAATGAGTGGGAAAATAGATGCTGTACACATCTAATCACAATGTAGGGGAAGACTGGGTAGAGCCCAACATCTTGAAGAGTTGTTGACACCCCCCCCCTCCCACAGTGATGTGAACAGGGGAGGGGGTTTCTGAGGTTCCGCTCAATTTCTACAATGCTCCACCTCCTTTCTGTGAGTCTCCACCCCCTTTTTGGACACACACGTCTTCCAACCGCATCAAAAAATAGTAAAGTTGGGAGCGTGTTACACTGTTATCCACTTAAATGTTTATTCATTAAAAATATTTCAAATTAAACATCCTATTCTGAACTATTTTCTCCTCCTATTCTGTATCCAACACCATTTTCTTGTTTTCCTATGCCACGTCACAGTCTAACCTTATGTTTATTTCATTGCTTTTGCCTTTCTGTCAAATTAGCTGCTCTTGCATTAGGTGTCAATGATATGCTGGTCTGTGCTATATTTTATTGTAAACCACCAGAAATTACCAGTTTGACACATTTAAGATATTTGTAGTTCAAATCAAATGTTTCTGAGTTTGATTTCTCTAAAACAGATTTCATATTCCATAAACATGCTACATTTAGTAAAATCTATTTGAACTTTCAATTTAAACAGAGAGAGAACAAAAAGAAACAAGGAAACTACATTCTTTTGGAAGATGACATGTGTGTAGGCACATATCTATGGGACCTACTGGTTCTCATTTTATTCTACAGTAAACCAATCCAAAGATTGTTTCAATTGGTTCCTGCTTTAGGTTAATTGAATCTTTTACTGCTCCACTTAATCCTTTCAGTCAACACCAAGTTACATTGAATTAGTTTACAACAAACCACAAATTGCAAATATATGCTCCACATAATAAAATATTTCCTTCAAAGGATTTTTGGTTTTCTGCACGTGTATTTGTGTGTTTTACCTAATCTCTGTATAAGCCATTGTTTACCCTTTTCAACATCTCTGAGTTTCTTTTCATTTTATGTAACCTTTTTGTTCTACCAATCAGAACAAGACCTTATATGTAGGTGAAAACTATTTCAAATATGTCAAAGAATATCATAGAATATTATCCATTATTGTATCTGTAAATTAATTTTCAAGTACTGTAGAAGTAAAGTTTTATCCTCAGTACAACTGGACAAATTTCTACATAAAGTTGTCACTGAAAATACAAATATGTTGCAGACAAATGGCCTGGGAGCTGGAGCATATGGGCCCTTACTGATAAAAATGGTTTCCCCTTTTAGGTTGTCTTAGTAATTCTGATGTCACAGAATGAGCACAGGCCATTCACAGTGTAAATAGCAGGTTAGATCATGATTACATGGTATTAAGGGGTCTAGTACTAAGCCTTGGAGAGAGATAAAGTGTACGGATATAGAGTACCAACCAATCAGCTCCTAACTGGTCATTTTTCAAACGCAACCAATAGACAGTTAGAAGCTGATTGGTTGGTACTTTATCCCCGTCCATTTTATCTCTCTCCAAGGCTTAGTACATAGACCCCTAATTTATTGTAAAATATTACACTACTCTTTGGGCTGAGATGGGGAGACAGCATATTTCATTGTATTTGGAGCTATAGTTAATTCTGTGCAACAATAATACAATACATGGGACTGATTCTGAGTCACAAGGCGCATCTGTGTATTTATGTTAATGCTGGGACACCAATTTGCAGTGTCTTGAAGTGGTGCAAATCAGTTTTGGTCTGAGATCTGTGCACCATTGGACAGTCCATTGAATCTTACACCAGGCCTATGGTAGGTGCAGTTTCTCCATGACTATGGCCTCCTGTGTGAGCATTTACCCGTCTTTGGATGCACCTCGACCCTGACACCTCCACATCTGCTTCCCCACTCCCTTGTTACCTCCCAGGAACGCCTACTGAATTCCACAGGCCGTGTGTCTGATTTTGTTCTATGTCTCGGAGAGCTAACAATCGGGATGCATACGCAGTGTGACTCAGATGCATGCACAGACATAAAACATCAGCCAACTGCATGCAACTCAGAATCAGGCCCAAAGTGTCTTATACCTGTGCGTTACTGTTATACATAATGGTTTTAATAGTCATATCGTTTATGGGTAGAAGATTGGTGGTAAACAAGACAGGGACTATACTATAAATGATAAATATTTTTTCCCATCTTGTCATCACAGAAAACATGCAGGGAATCAGTATTTCACACTATGGGGCTGATTTAGAGAAGTACATTACACAAGATGTTTACGTACATCTCCGATGGTTTTTGATCTGCACATGCGCAGGATCTGTAATGCACAGGTCATTCACAGTGCATTCACAGTGCCCCCTAGGAAGCAGCATGATTGATATGCTGCGGCCGTTTGGGGGCTAGGAGGGGTCAGCAACGGGGATTGTTTTTCAAAATTGAAGCTTGTTTTGATGCAGATTTACTGGCCACCGTTACGCAGATGAGACGGCCATTCTGAGTAGTCGTAGGCTTACTCAGATGGCCGATGCCACGGCCGATGGTCACAATGGTGATCCAATGCCGTGTTTTAGGATGCAGCGCCCGGATCTGCAATGCCAGCATTGGCCATCTTTTCTCCTCAGATGCCTCGTGTGCATTAGCATATTTTCACATCACTACTGGACGCCATTTTCAGCAATGCAATTAGCATCCATCCTGCATCAGTATAGCATACGTCCTAACATTTTAGATAAAGAAATTGTGAAAGAGTGCGTTGCCACATCATGATTGGGACATTTCTAGCACTAGTGAAGTACTAAGCTGCCAATTTCAGAGTTGGGGGAAAGTAGAAGAGAGCAGGGGAGGGAGGGAAACCCCTGCAGCACCAGCCACACTACCTAGTCACTGGCAAATGATAGGTCAAAAATGCTAGTATACTTATAATATAATACTGTATATACTTATAATAGGTTGGGTATGGATGCCGGCGCTCAGGACCGAGACACAGCATCCCAACTGGGTAACAATCCCGACACAACCACGTAAATATACTAACTATACCTCTTCCACTACCCATAAATCTAACCCCCCCACCCCACAGCCTAAAACTAACCCTTACCTCCACAGCCTAAACCTAACCCCCCCCCCTGCAGCCTAACCCTAACCCTCCTCCTAGTGCCTAAACCCTAACCCTCCTCCTAACCCCAATACTTACTGTCAGGATGCCGGTGGTCGTTATGCCGGTGGTTGGGATGCTTGCGCGGGATTCTGACTGGTCTTGGGATTCCGGCACCGGCATTATGATCGCCGGCATCCTGACAGCAAGTATTGTAGTTAGTGGAGGGTTAGGGTTAGCAGTTAGGGATAGGCATTAGGGGGAGGGTTAAGGTTAGGCTGGGTGGGCTGTGTTAGGGTTAGGCTGCGGGGGGAAGGGTTAGTTTTAGGCTTATAATATATGACAGCATTCTATTTTTCTACTACTGGTTTTGAATTTATATTTTAATTAAGTTTCAAATTGAGTCCGTACCCTGAAGTGCAAACTAACATAAACCAAGTACAATAAGAGAGCTAAACTGTGTACAAGTGTAGACCAGCGCAGAGATGCATATCCATATATAGATGCATATATTGTATCATTTGATCATATATGAGTTATCGCTGCTGCCGTACACACTACAACGATCACTGGCAAAATATGAAGTCTGAATTGGCCAAATCGGACTGGCATTTTGTCTGGTTGGCCGTACACACTACACAATTTGCACCTATTCGAATTCGATATTTTCTGGTTGGCCGTGCAGCACAGCCAACCAGAACACGTCGCATACGACCCGCAGGAGAGAGCAATAGTGCATACACACTAGCCGATATGCATGATTGTCGTGCCGATACTAAGTGTTAAGCCGGCCATAACCTATACAATATTCTGTCAAACATTTGTCAAATCTAGCTGATCAAAATAATTTCTAGAGAATGAAAATCTGGTAGTGTACGGGAGCAAATGACAATCGACCATATGGTCTCAAGCACTGGAAAATGGACAAAAATGGTAGTTCAGACTAATTTTTTAAATCAAACAAATTTAACCAATTTGAACAATCATTTTTGTCTGTTTTGTATTGTTTGGGACCATATGGTCGAATATCATTTGCTCCCATGCATTACCAGGTTTTCATTTCAACTAGCTAGATTACACAGATTGATGGATAATTGTATAGTGTATGTCGAGCATAAGTCATATTATTTACTAGTGCTTAGGGGCAGGAGTAAATACATGGTAGTGATGGGAAGATGTACTAAGCCTTGGAGAGAGATAAAGTGGAGAAACATAAAGTACCAAGCAATCAGTTCCTGTCATTGTACAGGCTGTATTTGAAAAATTACAGTTAGGAGCTGATAGATCAGTACTTTACCTCTCTCCAAATCTTAGTACATCTACTCTGACAATTATGTATGCCAGAACTAGCAAAATGCTGATTGTCCTAGCTACCATTTGTTTTTATATCTGCATTTATTGTTTGTTTGCCTTTATGGCCGTGTTTTATGTATGTCCTGTTTTTAGTACTGTCCAAATCTATCTATTAACAGTAATAACTGGTTGATGTTAATTGGTGCTTTCTTTGTTTCTCGTGCATATATTGTATTTTTGTGTGCTTCTTATTTTGTACATAAACTGAAGAGTTGTACTAGATTGTATTAGAGAGTTTTTAAATTCTTTTAAAAACTATTAGCAAAGGTATATTTTGCAAACAAAACAAATGATTAAAATATGTGTATATAATGTACGTCTAATGTAAACTTTCCACATATGTTAGCATGTTGACTTGGAAACATCTTTGCATATGACCACTATTGCATCTTTTAAAGTGGATGTATTTTATAATGGTGATTTGGGGTGCAACGCAGCCAGTTCTGCATCAGTCCCAATGTACTATTGTTTTACTTAAACAAAAATAATCTAGTAAAGTGGGCAAAATAGGGAGAATCTTACCATTGTTCCACGATCCGCCAGGAGGGGACGAGGCTTAATTACATGATTCTATGCTAATTGTGTCATTTGGCTCCACTACCTATTCAAATACCCACGATTCCTGGTATTAAGTTGTGATGGGGCGGGGCCTAATGATTTCTCCCCGGTGGCCAGCAGCTGACTGACGTGGCTGTCCGGCCACCGTGCATCAGTAGACACTGGACACTAGAGTATGCCCAGAGTGTACTGCGCATTCACAGATCGGCGGGGAAATGATTTCCTCACTGTGCATGCGCAAAACGCCAGAAAAATGGCAGCGGCGGCTATTTTACAGCATTTTGTGCAGCACTGAGACAACCGACGCGAGACCTCGGAGAGGTAAGTTTTAGTTAATATGGGTGCAGGGTGTGCGGTGCATATCCCTGCACCCATTATAGATAGGCCCCCGGAGTGTCTACAGTAATAAGGCACGCCCTCTATCTGTGGCAGGGCTTGCTGGAACGTGTAATCCTAAGGCAGCTGGATGGCCATTTATTGTTACCCCTGCTTCTAATTGCATGTTTGCACTAACACAATGAAATGACACGCCCATTTTACATCGACATACCAACTTTAAATTGGTCCTGATGTGTCTAACAAAGTCTTCAGTGTCACAGAATGTCATCAGGATGAGGCAAAAATGTCTTATACCCTTTTTTACACCGGAGCTAAAACCCGGGTTTTTGAAGGGTTAACCCGGGTAGCTCCCTGGTGTAAAAAGGGAGAGAGTTGGATCGCTGGGTCGAGTGACCCGGCAATCCAACCCAGGTAATTAGCAGGGTTTAACACGGGCGTAGCCCGTGAAACCCTGCTGCGAGAACAGCGCACTCCGGGTCACGGTGACCTGGAGTGCGCTGCTAGCCGGCCGATTGGTCCGGCTTCAGTGGCGCTTGGAGATGACGTCATCTCCAAGCGACCACTTTCACTCCGCAAAAGCCGGGTCTATGCAGACCCGACTGCGGTGTGAGTGGCACTGACTCGGGAATATCCCGAGTCGACGCCGGCAAAATTCCAGGTCTGATCCAGATAGGAACTTTGTTCCAACTCCGGGTCAGACCCGGAATTTAGGTGGAAAAGGGGTATTAGTTAACTATGCATATATTGTTAACAAAAAGGGGGAAAATAAACTTTTAAATGTAGTATATAAAGGTAGGTTTAAGACTGTTCAAGGAGCTGGCTTTGCCCATGATGTGAGAGTAGGGAGGGGATATAAAGATTACATTGTTGTCCGCAGAAATTGAGAACAGATGGGTGAACAATTACAATTTCAATCTTAAAGAATGGACATGTTCACACATGGAAATGCCACAGGGCTTCATTAAAAAAGAAATATTCCTAGTCAGCCAATTAATCTCTTCTACTTTACCAGTGAAGCTGCACAATATTAAAAATGATTATTACTAGGCTAAAGAAAAGTTAGACTTAACCCTTGCGGGTAGAAATTAAAAACTGCTTGATTTTTAGAAATATCTGTGCACTGCTTTTCCAGTGTATATGTGTAGTTTGTATATTCTCCCTGTGCTTGCGTGGGTTTCCTCCGGGTACTCCGGTTTCCTCCCACACTCCAAAAATATACTGGTAGGTTAATTGGCTCCCACCAAAAATTAACCCTAGTGTGTATGTGTGTGTGCATGTGATAGGGAATATAGATTGTAAGCTCCACTGGGGCAGGGACTGATGTGAATGGACAAATATTCACTGTAAAGCGCTGCGGAATATGTGTGCGCTATATAAATAACTGGTAAATAAATAAATAAATAAATAAACTTCTGGTGCATATAACACATGGTACTCGCATCTGACAGTGTCCACATTGATGTGGTGAGCATCTATTTCAAGCAGCTGTACAGATAGCCCAGCGTGACTGTGAAATGTCACCTACGGGAGAAATGTAGTGCAGTGTAAATTGCTGTGCTCATTGATTTTCTGTGACTGTTTTTTTTATTGCGAATTGTAAATCGCCAGATATATGAAAAGCAAAATTGTCTGAAAATTGGCGGAAAATTATAGTTTTAAAACGGAATCGGTATAAAATACCGAAGCCGGAAGCTCGAAGGGAGGATATCCCAACAGCATCCGGTAAGTACTCTAACCCTCGCCTCTCCCCCCCCCTAACCCTCCTTTAGGGGTGCCTAACCCTAATCTCCCCCAAGTGGTCCCTAATACTAAATCCCCCCCGGGGGTGCCTAAACCTAACCCACCCTTCCCGCACCCTAAACCTAACCCGGGGAGGGGGGGTGCCTAACCCTAACCTCCCCTTGGGGGTGCCTAACCCTAACCCCCCCTTCCCCTAGCCTAACCCTAACCCTCCCCAGGGGGTGCCTGACCGTAAGTCCCCCTGGGGGTGTCTAAAGCTAACCCTCTCCCCTTCCCCCACGGCTACAAGCTAACTCTCCCTGGCTTACCTTATTCGGGATGCTGGGCATCGGCATTTCAGCGATAAGTGTCAGTCTTTAGTCCTGGGTTGGCCTTCCGCCATCGGGATTCCGACGGCCGGCATTCTGGGCGGCGGTAATTTAACAGCATCCCTTATAAAAAACGAGTTGCTGCAACTTACTTTCCTGATTTCTTCACAGCAATGCTGTAAAAAAAGTGTGCCCCCTAATTTATATTAATAAACACATGTGCTCCTTCAATAAATTAATATGTATGTTCCTTTATATTTAAAAATAATTATGTGCTGCCTTTTTATGTTTATTTTATAATAATATCACCCCTTTATATAGTTACTTAACAATATCGTCTCTTTCTGCATTTATGAATTGAATTCATTTTATGAGCCCCATTTTGATTTTTTTTCTGTAAATAATTTTTGGGGCCCCTATTATTTTGTGTATGTGTAAGAGGTAGTGGGGTGCAGTCAGGGGCTGGCTGGCAACTTTTAGCCTGGGGGGCAAATGCATGCAGGCGGCCCTGGCAGAGGAGTAGCGTGTAGCCAGGGTGCCCGAAAGAACGTGCGTGCTATGGCGCCCCCCCCCTCAAGTGTTCTAGGGAGGAGGCGGGTCCATATGGGATTAATATAAGGCAAAAATAAAGATTAGGGGCAGCCCCCTGTCGTAGTGCCCATATGCAGTGCCACCCTGTGCCACAGGAGAGGACACCCTTATGCAGGCCTCGAGTAGTGCCCCCAGTAGTGGTTCCCCCTATGCAGTGCCCCTTGTGCCCCCAGTAGTAAGCCCCTTATATAGTGCCCCCAGTAGTGGTAACCCTTATGCAGTGCCCCTTAAATAGTGGCCCCAGTTGTAGTCTTCCCCCTATGCAATACCCCCAGTATTGCCCTTTATATAGAGCCCCCAGCAGTGGTCCCTCGATGCAGTGCCCCCAGTGGTAGTCCCCTCCCCCCTATGTAGTGCCCCTAGCAGTAGTCCCCTCCCCCCCTATGCAATGCCCCTAGTAGTAGTCCCCTTCCCTTGTAGTGCCCCTAGTAGTAGTCCCCCCCAGTAGTAGTCCCCCCCAGTAGTAGTACCCCCCTTGTAGTGCCCCCAGTAGTAGTCCCCCCCCTTGTAGTGCCCCCAGTAGTAGTAGTCACGCCCCTGTAGTGCCCCCCGTAGTAGTAGTCCCCCCCTTGTAGTGCCCCCGTAGTAGTAGTCCCCCCCCTTGTAGTGCCCCAGTAATAGTAGTCCCCCCCTTGTAGCACCCCCAGTAGTAGTAGTCCCCCCCTTTGTAGTGCCCCCAGTAGTGGTCTCCTCCTTATAGTGCCAGACCCCCCGCAGTAGACACACATAATATAAAAAAAAAACCACTTACCTGACACCCGCTCCTGCTCCTGGTCCCACCGCCGAGATCAGCTCCTCCGTCCACCGCTTTGGATTATGGGAGTGACGCGTCATGGGAGTGACGCGTCACTCCCATTACCCACTGCGGGAGCCGGAAGATGTCCGGCTCTGGCAGTGGGAGCAGCAGCCGATGAGAGTCTGTCTGACTCTCATCAGCTGCTAAAGCAAACACACAGCTGCCGGCTCCGGCGGCTGTGTGTTTGTGCTGTGTAGCGCTGACCGAACTCCATCCGGTCAGCGCTACACACGCGGTGCAGTCAGTGTCACATGACGCTGCGGCCCGGGGGGCACATGGCACCCTGCCCCCCGGCCCAGCCCGCCACTGGGTGCAGTGCCTGCTGCCATGTAGGTGTACGTCTGTTCCTTACCTTGCGTCGCACCCTCTCACCTTCAGGCCGTGTGTTGAGCAGACGGTCCTGGAACCTCCAAATAGAACACGGACACGATGACCTAGGGGGAAGGAGACGAGGTGAGTACCGTCCTTCCTCACGTCGACCGACGCGCCCTACCGAACTGAGGGATAAATTCAGGTTTTAAGTGAAGATCATCATTGGCACTTTTGGCCTCAGATCCCGAATTTTTACCTATCGGTACTCACGCACCAGGTGAAGATCCGTCCTTGCACCGGGTTGCAAGGTTCACCGTCCGCCCAGAAGGAAGGAAGGATAGGTAGTGACAAACAAACAGGGAGAGACAGTACACACAGATATTTCTCACCGGGTCCACTCGTGCCCGTCTTCTGCTCACTCGCCTACAGGTCCCTGTACGGAGATACAGAACACAGCCGTGCAGGGCCTAAACCTGTCACGCAACTACACATACTAAAACGGCTTCACCCTCAACCTACAGTATGTGTAGTGCGACAGATATAACAATAAATAAACTTTGGCCCTGCACGGAACACCAAACGCAGACTATAAGTATACAAGAGCAAAACACGGTGCTGTCCCTTTAAATGCCTGCTTCCTACCTTTCCAGAGCTGGCCAGCTCTTCTTCTCAGTGACTGGGGAAAACACTACCTCATTGGTGGGAGCCGTACAGCTCTCCACCACTGCTCACACCTCTAATCATCTATGCGGGGCTACCTTTCTATATGAGTGGCACACCTAATGGGCTCAGGGCCCTGGGCCTAACACCCAGGGTCTTACCAGCGGCTCAGGGCCGCTGGTAAGCCTACTGCAGGGTACACGAGGGACTTGGGCCTACTGCCCAGTGTCCCCTTTTTCTATATTGTAGCTCAGGCCTAGATGCCTGCCTAACGGTGGGCTCTTGTAGTGGCCTGGGCCTAATGCCCAGACCACTTTTTATTGGGGCTCAGCCCTATTTGCCTGCCTATCTGTGGGGCTCACTTAGTGGTCTGGGCCTAATGCCCAGACCACCTTATATTTTGGGTGGCTCGGGCAGCTGCCCGCCTACTTTATTATTTAGTGACCTGGGCCTAGTACCCAGGCCACTCACACCTGATTAAGGGCCAATCCTTTAATGGGGCCTAATGCCCGCTATTGTGCCCAGGGCCTTGTGCCCGCCTATTTGCGCAAGGGCCTAGTGCCCGACAATGCCCCATGGGCCTAGTGCCCGACAACCCTGGTGGTCTAGGGAGGGGGGTTTATGGTGGGCCTCACGGAGGGCCTACCTGCTACATTGGAAGAGGCTGCGGGGGGGAACTTCGTGACACTCTTTTACTTCCCTCCCCCGCAGTCCTCTCCGGTCCTCAGCCGCATTCTTCGGCCGCTTGCCTGTCCTGGCCAGTGGCGCCGCCTCTTCTTTTCTTCTTCCAGTCGGCGCCGCCTGTCTTCTCTCTTGACAGCGGCATCTTCTGACCTCTTCCACGGCCGCCGCCCCTGTTGACGCGCCGATCTTCTGCTCTTCGGGAGGTCTTCTCTCCTCCCTCTTTGCCGCCGAACTCCCTTTTCCCGCTCGGCGATGTCTAATACAAGATGGCATGAGTGGGCGGGGCTATGACGCGGCGAGCCACGATTGGCTCGTCGCGTCCGCCTCCTATTGGCTGCTGGCCCACGAGCCATGTTTGGCTCGCGGCCAGAGCCAAACACCCATCGCACGGAGCGCCGCGCCCAATCCTTGACCGGCGCTGGGAGCAGGTACTCTGTCCCAGCGCCGGCTACCCGCCGCTTCTTGGCTGCTGAACGCCAAGCTCCACTGAGCTTGTGCCTGGAGCCAAGCTTCTCCCGGCGCCACAGTACCACCGGCACTGATGAAAGAGACCGGGCGATCCCTTCACCAGGTGCCCGCGGCGTCTGCACCGATGCTAGGGACATCACTGTCCCAGCGCCTGCAACAGATGTGTCCCGCAGAGGACACATCCCCTCTGCCTGCCCCTGCAACTCTGCTGATGCTGGGATCAAACACTTGATCCCAGCACAGCCTTCCACATATGTAGTGGTTACTACACTTACCTCTCATGATATTCTTTCTTGATCTGATGAAGTAAATGCATCAAAGGAAAAAAAAACCTGCATCAAGCAACCAAATAAACTGTATATGCTAATCTATGCATACTTGCCTACTCTCCTGAAACCTGCAGGAGGCTTCCGATTTTTGGAGGACTTACAAACCCCTAACCATATCAGATGTTGTATCTGTAAAAATCAGTTTGAGAAGTCAGAATGACATAAAACCGTGACGAAAGTCTGAATTATACCAGAAGTGGATTAAAGGAGATAGGAAAGCATTCAGTATGAAAAGCCGGCTGCCGCATGACCGGCAGTTCGAATCCCGGCTGCGGCAGGCTGACAAAACAGCAGAGCCCGGCAGCAGAAGCCCAACAGTGCTGGAAATCCCGATCGTCCCCAAGGTAAGTATAAACTAACTTAACCAACCCCCCTAACCCTAACCCTCCTTAGGGGTGCCTAACACTAACCTCCCCCCCAAGTGCCTTAACCCTAACCTCCCCCCTCTAAGTGCCTAACCCTAACCCCGCCTTCCCTGCTGCCTAAACCTAAGTCCCCCGGGGGGGTGCCTAACCCTAAGTCCCCCCTGGGGGTGCCTAACCCTCCCTCCCCCTAGCCTAACCCTAACCCTCCCGGGGGGGTGTCTAACCCTAATTCCCCCCCGGGTGCCCTAAACCTACCCCCCCGCGGCTGTCCGCTCGCGGCGCCCGGCATCCCTTCGATCAGGATGACGGGTGCCTGTCTCCCGGTGTCTGGAAAATGACAGGCGTATAGATTTTAGACGCCTGTCATTTAACCCTAGGCGGGATAAAGGATTCGGGAAGCCGGCGGTCGGGATTGCGGCCGCCGGCTTCCTAAACGTATCCTACGTTTAGGAAGCCTAGAGCATTTCCTACGTTTTCCTAAACGTAGGAAAGGCTCTAATTCCTTTTTCAGTGGCACCAAATTAATTATTGGATGTGAACAAACTTCAAGGGACCAATTTGTACCTGGGGACTATGAGATGGTGGAGACCAGGGCTAAAATAAGATATTCTTACATCTAACAATTATGTATTGATTTTAGAAATTTGTATTTATGATTGGTATGTTAAATTGTTGTAGCGATTAGACCCAAAAGTAATACCCAGAAATTATTTTCATGAAATGTTTTATGTATAAAGCAACTGTATTCTATTGTATTAAGTGTGTAAAATGGTCCTGTGAAATTAATCAAAATGGATGCCAGGTACTATGCCCTATAGATGACCTAAGTTTGTGCTGCAGAGGTGCTGATGGGTAGAATGAGGTTAATACTGCTGAACCCTTTAAAGCCAACCTAGACCAGGAAAGGGGCAGATAACCATCATGTCCAGAACAGAGGTTGTGTTTTATTTGAAGCTCTCCCAAAAGAGTGAGTGTTGTCCAGAGGATCAGAAAAAAAAGATATTCTTTTTATGAGGATCATGTGTGTAAAGCCAGAGCATGACAGGATATTCATAAATATCAAGATCTCAAATATTTCTGCAAGATGTAAGCTCTCATGAGTAGGGCCCTCTACCCTCTTGTGCTACTGCTTATACTGTCATCTACTATTATCTTTTGAGGATATAGTCCTGCAACAGCCTTGGGGGCTGGTATACTTGGCTAGCTGCAGCCATGGAGCAGCTTTGAGAGCTGGAAGACCTTGGCTTGCTGTGGCCTGTGGGCCGTAGGACAAGATGTGGCTTTTGGGCCATGCAGCAGCCTTGAGGGCTGGTAAGCCTTGGCTTGTTGTGGCCGCTGCGAGACTTGTGCCGTCGGGTTGACACAGGCGGTGGTACGCCGGATTGCGTGCTTAGGACACTGGGTTGTTGCCTGTTCCCCCGGGTTAGCACAAGCAGTGGTACGCTGGATTGTGTACTTTGAATGCTGGATTGCGACTTGTGCCACTGATGTGCGTCATCCTGGACACTGAGTGCACTCTGGGCATGATTCAGAGACGGACGCTCTGAAAGAGCGCTCGCTCTGAATCAGGGTGTTTTTTTTTTTTTGGAGCGGCCTCCCGCCCGCTCGCATAGCTGTGGGTGACTAACAGAGCCGGAAGCTCTCCCACTGACATCACTGGTGATGTCAGTGTGGCCGCCTCCAAACGGCAAGCGTTCCGTTGGGAACGCCTCCATTTGACCGGCCACCCCCCTGGCCCGCCCACCAAACAGGGCGAGCTGTCACTCACCATCGACAGCTCGCCCCCTTTGGTGCGAGACCCGGAGCACCCATCGCTAGCCGGGTCTCGCGCATGACGGAGCTGGCTCCATTGTGCACATGTCCAGTGGGCAAACATCGACCCGGTTGTGAGCGCTCAGCGCTTGCGACCGGGTCTGAATCAGGCCCTCTGTTCTGCCTGGATGACACAAATGGCAGGTAGATGTTATGTGGACCGTGCCGCCTAGATGACACAAATGGCAGGTGAAACAAAGCTGGGTATTTGACTGGAAAACAGGAGACTAAGCCAGAACCAGAAACACATGAAACACTATCACCGGCATCGGAGCAGCCTTCACACCAGCAGGAAATAGCCACTGGAGCCAATCCAGGACAGACCAAGGATGATGAACAACTGATGGGGAGGAGTTCAGCGAATGATCAAAGGAATTTCTCCTAGGATAAGTCCCAAAATTGCAGAAAAAAGGAGACACTGAAGAAGTAGAATGGCAGGAGTTGTTATTTGCGAATTCAGCAAACGGCAAAAGAGTAACCCAGTTATTTTGACACTTGGAGATGAAGCAGCGGAGGTACTGCTCCAGGGACTGATTGACCCGCTCCATCTCTCCGTTGGACTGTGGGTGGTACCCTTGATGACAGACTGACATTAATACCCAGATCGGCACAAAAGCATCTCCGAGCAACAAATTGGGTACCACAATCCAAGAAAATGTCTGATGGAAGTCCATGAGGTCTAAAAACATGCTGGATAAAGAGTACTGCCAATTCTTTAGCTGAAGGCAACTTGCTGAGGGGACCAAAATGCACCATCTTTGAGAATAGGTCCACAATGGTCCAGATGACCGAACAACGGGAAGGCAATGGAAGGTCAACAACAAAGTCCATAGCAATATGGGTCCAGGGCTTAGAGGGCATAGGACACATAGGACACAGCAGACCTGAATAAGTAGTCCGGAGAGTCTTATTACTGGAACAGACGTCACATGCCAAGACAAACTCAAAAGTATCTCGAGAGATAGACTGCCACCAAACAGAAGGAGACAGGAGATCCAAAGTCCTAGAAATGCCTGGGTGACCCACAGCTTTGATGAGTGGAAGTCCTTCAAGACTGCTTTACAGAACCTCTCAGGAACAAAGAGCACACCTGCCGGTTTTTCAAGAAGAACTTCAGATTGACAAGCCCTGAGAGAATCAGCCATGGTTCTGGTCAAGGCTAAATGAATTCTGGAAGCCAGAATAATGGTATCTTCTGAGGTAATAGAAGGATGATTGATTGAGAAACTACGAGAAAAGGCATCCACCTTTATATTCTTAGACCCTGGTCGGAAGGAGATTAACCTCTTGCCTTCAACCTCTATGCCATTTTGATATAGGCCAGATATTTATGATCTGTGAGAACCGTCACCACATGATTAGCCCTCTCTAACCAGTGTCTCCAGTCCTCAAATGCCCACTTAATGACCAAAAGCTCCCGGTTGCCAACATCATAGTTCCTTTTCGCAGAGTCAAATTTCCGGGAAAAGAAAGTGCACAGATGAAACTTGCCATCCTTGAGATCCTTCTGGGAAAGGATAGTGCCCACACCGATCTCAGAAGCGTCCACCTCCATGACAAACAGAAAATCAGGGTTGGGATGCCGAAGAACAGGAGCGGACACAATAGCCTCCTTAAGTGGGTTGAAGGCTTGAAAGGCACTAGTCAACCAATTAGCAACCTCTGGTCTTTTTTTAGTTAGCTCCACGTTTGGTGAGAAAATGGAGGAGAAGAATTTAATGAACCTGCGATAGTGGTTCACAAAACCCAAAAAACTCTGGACGGCCTTCGGCGTAGTGGGTTGTTCCCAATCCAAGATGGCCTTCACTTTGCCAGAATCCATGGAGAAACCTTGCGAGGATTATGTAGCCTAAGAAGGAGACCGCTTTAACCTCAAACTCATATTTCTCAAGCTTGAAGTACAGGTTGTTATCCAAAAGTCTCTGTAAGACCATCCTCACATGTTCCTCCATTGACTTTGAATAGATGAGGATGTCGTCCAAGTAGACCACTGCAAAGACTCCAAGAAAATCCCTTAACACCTCATTGATGAAATCCTGAAAGACGACTGGGGCATTGGAAAGGCCAAACGGCATGACAAGATACTCAAAATGTCCTGAATGGGTGTTAATTGCCGTCTTCCACTCATCTCTTAAGAATGAGGCTATATGCACCTCTGAGGTTGATAGAACGGAGATGAGCTGCAAGGGATATGCGTTCTTGACAGTGATCTTATTCAATCCTCGGAATCAATGCAAGGTCAGAGTGATCCATCCTTCTTCTGGACAAAGAAGAAGCCTGCTCCTACTGGGGATCTAGAAGGAAGAATGAATCCCTTGTCCAGAGCATCCTGAATATACTCCTGCATAGCTTTATCCTCCAGGATGGACAATGCATACAATCTGCCCTTTGAAAGCCTGGTACACGGTAACAGATCAATGGCGCAATCAAATGATCAGTGAGGTGGAAGGACATCAACTTTCTTCTTCGAAAACTCTTCAGCTAGGTCACGATAAGGAGCACGAATGAGTCGAGAAAGGCACTAGGAAAAACAAGCAGAGCCCCACTTGAGAATATCTCTGGTTTGCCATTGGATCACTCTGGATAGCTGTCAGGGACTGAAAGGGTTACACTGTATCAACTGCTGAGGCGCTGGCTACAATCCGTAGCTCTCAGCGTATCTCCAGCTCCTGCTCACACATCAGGCTCCGCCTCTCCTTCTCTCCGCCTCCTGCGTGACCTCAGATCAGGGGATGCCCCTTCCGATGATGCGGCTTCCTGTTGCTGCTTACTGCTGGAACCAAGCCAGAACACACAGTTCTTTCTCCAGCAAACACAAAGGTAATGCCCACTCTGGCTTCAGTGCTGGAGCTCCCGGCCGCTGCCGCTACTAGCGCTCACTCCTAAAGTAGTGCCAGAGAGACTCCCAGCATGAGCACTGTTGGGGAACTGCAGACTGGACTCTGCGCTGCGCCAGCACCCCTATATCTCCCCCGCAGCACGAGCACCCCTACCGCACCTAACTACCACTGGCCACCTAACTGCCACTGGTCAGAGCTCATGCCATTTCTGGCACTTTCTAAACTACCTCGTGCCGCTGCACTGGCTAATACCCCAGACCTATATGTTCACAATACGGAAATGTAATTACACATACATTTATATTATATACATTCATTTCTCTATTATTAAACATTCAGATAATTTATATATTAACCCTTGTGTGTGTCCTGTACCACTGGCCTATATTCATGTATTTTTTTAGCCATAAATTCATATGGCTACAATAATAATAATAATAATTATAATAAGAGGTGTGAGTCACAGAATTCACTAACATTTGGCACTAAGAGAGCTAACCAGAAAGTGGGGACTACTGTAGGTAGACCTGTCCACAGCATAGAGAGGAATCTCAGCAATGGTTGTTTAATCTTTTGGAGAGGTCTGTGCAGACTAGATTGGTCAATTCCTCCTAAGTGGTCTCCTGAAGGCAGTACTTTTCATATTTCTTTTAAGTGAGTTCTGTTTTTATTCCTTTTCATTACTTGAAATTATTTTGCATATTAATCTGTGTGTCGTTTATGTAATCATTTTTTTTGTATTTGATGCATTGGAGTAATATTATACTCAGATTAAAATCCTTAAGCTTAGTGTGCTTTTTGAAATTCTTTCCAGGTACCTATATGCCTGTAGGATTGCTAAAGTCTATGCTACATACATATGTGTGACATTATATTTTGAAAATTAATAATTGTGTGAAGGTAGAATCTAAGAGCTACCTCCAGTTAACCCTTGATGGTGGCAGCTGAATCATGTTATTCACTGTAAGTGTTGACATAACCGGTAATCACTGACAGAGGTTTCAGATTGGAGGTATCTGGGGACCAGTGGTTATAAAACAATGGACCTGCGCAAATCGTGTAAATGACAGAAACTTCTTATGGTGTGTGATGCACTAGGGGATGTCTGACTTCATCCAGTAAATAGTGCAATGGAAAGGATCAAGATGTTGCACACAACCTATTCCATACTCTTAGTACAGTGTTATACACGTCTAGTTGTATAATCTATTCTGTTGGCACAGTGGATGGTGAATAGGTACTGTGGATATTCTGAATTAATTAATGGGGGAAGATGATATACTGGAGGGAATCTTTGTGTGCCTGCGTGTTTTATGCTGCTGACAGAATGGGTCATATACAACAATGGATCGATAAAATGGTAACTGTACTATTAGTGATAATATATAAACACACACGTGTTGATATGTAAAAACCTGTTACTCAGCAAGGTGGTAAATACAATACCAAATAACAAAGAATCAACCACTAAAATACCTGATGTCCGCCTTGTCCTTAGTGACTGAGTTTTTTGCTTGACATCTTTTTCATAGTGTTGTGCTAAGTATGGATGGTGTAGAACAGGGGTGGGGATCCATTTTTCTAGCGAGGGCCTTTTTGAAATATATAACCTTATTTGAGGGCCCGGTGCAGGCCACGCCCCCTCCGTGAGAAGTTACACGGGGAAGGGGCTACAATCGCCATTGATTACAGATATGCTTGGAGCATCCTGAGGATGCTTCGGGGAACTGTAAGGGCAGGGATGTGACCGTCTGAATCGCCCTAAGGACGCTCCAGGCACACTGCTGCATAGATTATATGCACCCTGCTATCCAGATGAGGCGAGCAGAAAAAACTCAGAGGGCCAGACCAAATGATTCCGGGGGCCTGATACGGCCCTTGGGCCTGAGGTTCCCCATCCCTGGTGTAGAAAGACTGCGGCGTCCCATCAGTCTCAGTATATTGATACATGTAAGAGGTAAATGCTTTACCCCAAGTCCTAGATGTCTGTGTGTTGCCCGGGATGTCTTTTTGAGGTCTGGGGATGGCTTGCTGGAGTGTGCGGTGGGGATTTCTCTGGGCTGCGGACCTCTAACTAGCGCGATTGACGGGCGATGTTCCTGCAACCAGAGACATGCCCGTGTCTGCGCGGCAGAGTGCACCTGTAGTCGCAGGAGGGGGCCACCAGTGGTCAGAGTTTCAGGGAACTGGGGCCGCGTACACCCCTCCACTAGAGGACACTTAACCAGGAGCAAGCTGCAATCCTCCATTGTCCTCTCATCGGCTGTGCAGGCGCGCTTGCAGGGAACTTCCGGTTCTGGTGATCTGGTGATGCGGGTATGGTCTCTGGTAGCGAGTGGTGCAGACAAGGTGAGTTGGGCACTAATGTGCTGGGTACAAATAGTGGGTGTCCCCCAACGCGTTTCGACCTGGGTGGCCTTCTTCAGGGAGCATGAAGTCTGGGGACCAGCTGACCGTGACAGTCGTTTGTAATTATTGTTTCATTATATGTCTTTTGGTTTCTTTTTTATCAAGGTTATATTGCTTCTAAAATAAATATTTTACAATCACTAATATTTTATTGATAGCTTCAATAATTTAAAAATATTTCTAGTCAACACTAAACGCATTTTGTTTAAATTATGCAAGTTTTATTATTTTGTGGAATGCCTTCCCATGCACAACAAGACTTTCCTCTAGTATCTAAACCTTCAAGTGCTCCTTGAAAACTCATCTCTTCAGGCAAGCTTATCAACTTGCAGAACCACCCATATAACCTCCAAAAGCAAGTTTACCCATTTACTGTACATCCACTCTACACAGTTTACATATAACTTTACTCTTTCTTCACTCACACATCCTGCTGACCCCAGGCCAACATTTCTGTGTGAATGGATCATATAGCTCACCATGAACCTCTGCAATCTGGCTGGACCAATATACAGTATGTAGCACGTATCTTTGTGAATCAATGCTGTTATTAGTGATCAGTAAGGCTGCAAAGACGTAGGCTGCATTAGATTCAAAGTGTTAGATTATAAGTGTAATTACAAATTAATAACTAAGACGCAGTTACTCTGGAGTTAAGCTGGAGGAAAACTGAGGGAAAACATCCTCAAAGCCAGAACACCTTCTGACCGACATCAAGCAACATATTTATGTGAGTTTCCAAATTCACCATCTGCCGTTGTATGAATACCTAGGACGCTCCTTGCTGCACTCACTGCTTGGACATTGCAATACCCCCTATCTGCGTGCTGCTCCTATTGATTGATCTTTGTTGTTCATAAAATTTCTGACTGGATGGTCTCTGTATATTGTTATATTTCCCCTCATACTACAAAAAATCTCATTTGTATTGCCTTTTTCCATTGCGTCACATATGTTCACCTTAATCATTCTTTTAATAACTAATTCCTGCACCCACTACTCACACACCTCTTTATATATCACTTTTGTACCTGCACTAATACATTAGCAGCACTGTTCTTTTACCTGTATTTCTGAACATTTAATTCCAGTTTTCATCTCACTTATTACCTCGTCCACAGCATGAACACGCTTACTTCATACACCCCCAATATTCAGTGCCCACATAATCCTCTGCTTTATCCATCTCTATCTTCCCCTTATTGTCTCCCCCACTTGTTGTTCCCCCTTTTTTCTCTCATCACTCTGCCTTCCAACCATCTGCTCCTTTCCCCGCCTTTCCTGTTCCTCCACTCTCAGCCACCTCCCTCCCTCCATGGTTTTGTTGCCCCACCACTAAGCCCTATGCCCTCCTGGTTCTGCTTGTCACCTCCAGGGCTGCCAAGAGAAATTCTGGGCCCAGGCACAACAACAACCTGTGGAACCACAACATGTTGGGCATGGCTGCACCCATTTGTGGGTGGGTCTAGCATGTGAGATGCACCCACTGATAGGAGCATGGCATAGCACCAGGCAGCTGGGATTAAAGTAATCACTACTGTATTAGGATGGCGGGACAGTCCAATAATAGCTGCATTTTTATCTGGATGTACTGTATTTAGATGCTACAATGTTACACACAATAATTAAAGTGCTACAACGTCATTTTGTACATCTCTCATGTAAATAACAAACAAAATCTATTTTCTGTCATAGAGATATATGAATGAAGGACTTAATTTTGACATAACATCAGGTCATATTATACACACACATTCCGCAGCACATATCCTAACCCACTGCTCCATGCTCCTACCTCACTATCTACCCCTCTGTGTCACCCCTGTCTGTCTGCCCCTCCCCTTTAGAATGTAAGCTCTCACAAGCAGGGCCCTCGTCCCTCATGTGTTTCTCCTCCCCCTACGTATAGTATAATTTACTCCTAACTCCCCACAACAGCACCTAACACTTGGTTGCTTATGTCCTGCTGCTTGTGTTATGTAGCTATGTCTATAAACCATGTCCTTGTCCTGCCTTGTATTGTACGGCTAATAACTGTTTTTCTTGTGTGCTCATTTATGTACTGTGTAAGGCGCTGCAGAACCTTTGTGGCGCCATATAAATAAAGTATAATAATAATAATAATAATGCCTATTTCCGTATAGATTATAAGATTGCAATCAGAGTCCTCTTACCTCTTTGTCTGTCTGTTATTACATAATTTTGTTTTATTACTATTTTTTTCCCAATTCTAAAGCACAAAAGAATATGTTGGTGCTATATAAATAAATGTTAATAATTAAATAAATTTATAAATATTATCCTATTTATCATTCCATTTATACTTCTGGTGTTACTCATGTCTGACACATTGGAGATAAAAAAATAACCCATTTCATTTGTTGCTTAACACTTACCGAAACAGGACCTAATAATATAAATATTTTTTAATGAAAAGGTTTATCAGATGACTCTCATCATGTGTTGGCAGAACATAGAGGCCAGCAACAGTAATACTAGTAACTTTTTAAGAGATGGAAAATACATTTCTTTACCTGGCATTGCACATGGGAAAATGTACTCTAGGGGCTTAGACTAAAAGGTTGAAAGAATATTATTGTTACCTAAATACTATAAACCCAAAGCAAATGTAAAATATGGCCATTACCTGGGGATATATATCCAAGGCGCATATCATTAAGACCTCAATGTTATACTTTATCGAATTATTACACTAGTTTTATATTTTTCATATATAAAAAAACTTTATACTTTAATAATTGGCAATGTAAAATTCTGTGATTAGATTATTGTGCCATTATACTAAGTTTTAATTTGTTTTAGCTGCTTGTACTCTAACAAAGCAATAGTTTGTAAAGGAGAATTATGACTTGTGGTGTTGGACAAAATACATAATTGTGATGTTTGCTTGGATAATATTCAAGAACACAGACATATAATTATTGTTTTGGCCATTCACTGCTGTCAGTGATTTCAATAAACAGTGGTAAGATTAGGGGCAAATTATGGAGAGTAAAAGGGAATATCTGAAATTGGCATCTTCATGCATTCATGGAGATATGGTGTTAGTGGTTGGAAGCATTAATAGAGACGCGTGATTCTCGGCATTCAATAATGTTTGTAACTGGTCCATATATTTGGAACCAGAGAAAATCACATATGGTATCTTATAGAAATATAATGAACCACTCTATGGTGTGTTAAAAGATAAGAGTGAACAATATTTATCATTAATACAATATATTTGGCACAATAAGATTACTCCTGTAAAATGTTAGTATTGTGTAAATTCATCCAGGAGACTGAACATCCTTAAAGCAGACTAATGTAATAATAAATTCATTAAGAGGTAATGATCAAGTACTATAGTATGTTTCTTGTCAAGTTATAAATCAGATTATAGTCTTGTGAGGGAGGAGAACCTAAATCCACTCAGTTACCCATGTATAACTGTCAGTCACAGATATTACATACCACAATAAGCAAGACTAAACAATTATAAAATTTCCAAAATGCAAACTCATGCATCTAAATAATTACGTGCAAGAATTTGGTTTATATACTGTAAATAAACAGTTATAACAGGCCCAATCTGTTGTATTTGTTTATATGAATACTGTCACGATCCATGGTACTGAAGCCTTCTTCTTACCTCTCCATTACCTATCCAGGTTAGCACAGAGGGCGCTCCGGGTCACGCGCCACGCCCGGACGGCGTCAGCGGCCTTCTACTACAGACAGGCTTCTCCAGGTTGTTGACATACTGTACATGCCGCACACCAGGTCTCCCTTCAGAATGGAGACATGGGTGCGGCCATCTTGGACTCTGTCACATGACGCTAAGGCCCTCATTCAGACACGCTCCCAAGCAGGTCGATAGTTGTGCATTGCGCACATGTGGCGTGCGCGATGCGCTTGTGCAAGCCCCATAGCGAGTGAGTAACTCACTCGCTCCGGGGCCTGCTACAAACGGGGCAGCTGTCGATGTTGATGGGGGGGTGGCTGGACAAACGGAGGCGTTCCTGAAGGAATTCCTGCCGTTTGTGGGCGGCCCTACTGACATCACCAGTGATGTCAGTAGTGAGCTTCCGGCTCTATTAGAGCCGGAGCTCACTGGGGCTTGCGGCAGACGAGACCCTACCATAAGGGTCTCGTCGCAAGCCCGATGGTCGCGATGTTCGTGACCTTCGCGACCTTCACCTGGCCGCTCGCAAAAGCTGTGGGTGGTCATCGACAGCTTAGCGAGCGGCCAGGAGGCCGGCTTTAAAGAAAAAATGTCCGCCCTCATTCAGAGCGAGCGATCACTTTTTGCGAGCAGCTCTGAATGAGGGCCTAAGCTTCCACTCAGTGCACTTGTTGAACTGCTGACTGCACTGGCCAATCATCCAGTATCCAGTCCTATATATTCCTTTCACTGACTGGCCTCTGTTGCCAGTACAACGTCGCTTCAAATTGAAGTAACAGCTCTAGTACTGAGCTCCCTCAATTGCTGTTTCTGAGCGCGCAGCCTGTCCTATGCGATTGCCTCCATCTTCTGTCAAGACTCCATCATTTGCTGCAGTCCGGACTTGCCATTAGGAATTCCTCTCATATCATCTGCCGCAGTCTGGATTTGCTATTGGGAATTATCTCTCAGTTGTCATCTGCTGGAGTCTGGAATTATCATTGGGAATTATCTCTCAAAACATCATCGGTTCCTACCGATCCTCTCCAATAAAGTATCACCATCGGTTCCTACCAATCATATCTAATAAAGTATCACCATCAGTTCCTACCAAGTGTCATCATCGGTTCCTATCAATCATCTCTAATAAGTGTCACCATTGGTTACCAACGATCAGCTCTAATAAACTCGTCATTGGTTCCTACCGATCAACTAACATCGGATCCTCAACTCATCCATTATCATTCAAACATCAAATCCTCCTCAAATCAATTATCATTCCTCAAACATCAAATTCTCATCAAATCAATTATTATTCTTCAAACATCAGATCCTCATCAAGTCAATTATGATTCTTCAAACATCAGATCCTCATCAAATCAATTATCATTCTTCAAACATCGGATCCTCATCAAGTCAATTATGATTCTTCAAACATCGGATCCTCATCAAGTCAATTATCATTCTTCAAACATCGGATCCTCATCAAATCAATTATCATTCTTCAAACATCGGATCCTCATCAAATCAAATATCATTAATCATTTATGGACATTAATCAATTCTTAATACGTTTGTTCTATTACATTGGACGTTTATCTATATCTTTATCACCATCATTGATCTTCTGCCTGCAATTACCAAGTTCTCATATAATAGACTTTGGACCTCATTCAGACCCGCTCGCAAGCGCTGAGAGCTTGCAAGCGGTTCAATGTTTAGGCCCTGCGCACGCGCAGCGGCCGCACTGCGTGTGCGCAAGCCCCGGAACGAGAGAGAAATTCTCTCGCTCCGGAGCTCACTGCAAAAGGGGCGGCTGTCGATGTTGATCGACAGCTTGCCCCGTTTTGTAGGCGTAGCAGGGGGGTGGTTTCACAAACGGAAGCGTTCCTTAAGGAACGCCTGCCGTTTCGTGGGCGGCCGCACTGACATCAGCAGTGATGTCAGTGGGGAGCTTCCTGCACGATCAGAGCAGGAAGCTCCCTGGGGCTTGCGGTTGCCGAGACCCAACCTTAGGGTCTCGTCGCAAGCCCCGATGGTCGCGATGGTCTTGACCACCGCGACCATCAACCTGGTCGGTCGCTAAAGCTGTGGGTGGTAACCCACAGCTTAGCTAGTGACCAGGAGGCTGCACTTGAAAGCACAAGCGGCCGCCCACATTCAGAGCGACTGCTCACATTTTGAGGGCCTTTATCCTTCCAGTCATCGCCTTCAGGCATCACGGTCATCACAGCATCCTCATATTCCTGTATCAGGAAGTCCTGGTTAAAACCACCCACATTTGTGCACACTTCTTCAAACTCCCACATCTATTCCAGTCCAAACCTCAGGCGTAACAAATACCCAATCATAACACTCACGCCTCAAGAAAAATATATACTTTTTTTTTTACACAATAATAAACATCACCTCTATTACCTTTTATGCATATAATGTGTGTTTGCAAAAAGATAAAAGTGTCCTGTACTAGATTACCAAGGATTTCTACTTTCCAATCATTTGCCTCATGGACAGTGAATGATAGATAAGAGAATCCCTAATAATGTTTCCAGGGTAGAAACTATAGAAAAGAAAGACACCTCTGCTGTCTATATAAAGTTAGCCCCTTAGAGTTCCCTGTTACTAAGCATTGCAGCATAACACAGGGGACCAATTAAGAGAATGTCAGAAATACCTGGATGTTCAGTGTGTGTGCCCAAAGGGTTGATGCTAGATCCTATGTGGAGAAAGGACCTCTGTGACGTATCAACCACGTGACCGCTGCAGGAGGGCTGGACCTCTCCTGTGTTACCATCCATGTGGGCATAGAGGGGGAATAAATGTTTGTGGCAAGCATAGCGAGCCACTGTGCCCGAAGCGTGGCGAGCGCAGCGAGCCCGCGAGGGGACACTTTTGGTCCCCCGTTAGCATCCCCGTCCCTCCACCATGCCGGGTCACATGGGTGTGATGTCACAGGTCCATTAGAGGTCTCTAGTCTAGACCTAACCGTGCCCAAAATGTGCAGTTCTGTCTGCGCAGACCAGGTCCTGTTGGATGTGACAAGACCGCACACTTGAGCAGGGGAGATGCTAGGCACAGGCTCAGTCATGTGACTTTTGCAGTTTACTCCATTATGTTTAACTCGCGTAACTTTAACATGGTTTATAACTGTTACGGTCTCCTAGGAATCACTGTGTAAGACCTCTAGAACCACTGAGGTGAGGTCTTCTGCCAATGACAGCCACCCTTTGTTCCCTTAGAACTGAGGACCTGATTCAGAACTGCTCACTAGATGCATTCGCACGCTAGACGCATATGCAAATATTGGCAAGGCAGGCGATCGTCCGGCAATGCATTAGCATGCCCACTATGTCTTAGTGTGTGATCGCATTGTGTATGCAGATGCCCACCAGCTATTCATAAGACGCCCACTTGCGCACGTCATCTCCAGGAAGTGTATGCAACTATCGGTACATCGAGTACCATCGGATGCGATCGCAGCACTTGTGGCTGACCATACCTTACCGCAAGGACTGCGAGTAGTTCAGTATGAAATACAACCAGGTGACGTGTACTATGACGCTGCCTCTTAATTATGCATGCTTCTGAAATGGCGTTAAGATGCTCAGGCATGCCTGAGTTTGCACCTCTACTCCCCCATTTCTAGTGGCCAGCCCCTGTCACCACCCACAAACAGCTTCTCCTGTCACTCAATCTGCCGGACTGACTATGCGCAGCGAGCGAACACTTCCTGATTGCTCACACTGGTTCGTGCATGCGCATTGTGATGTGTATGCATGCGCAGAATGCAAATAATTGGCTAGCTGCGTGCGAACGCATCCTATCGAGTGGGTCTGAATTAGATCCTGAGTACGTTCACCGGTAGTTAGGTGGCAGCCTGGACTTAAACTTGGGATAGTAGAGGCTTACACGGTTATCCTAGGAGGACCAAAAGGTTTTATGTGACACTGAACCAAAAGAGTGGCTGAGAAGGTTGAGTTTGGCCTTGAGGGCCCCGGTGCGGCTTGAAAGCCGGGAAGTGGTTATAAGAGTCGTGGTGCGGCTAGTGAGCCGAGATGTGGCTTTGAGAGCCGAGGAAGTAGTATAGATGTTTGATGGCAATGATGGCCCTGGTGCATCTAGTGAGCCAAGATGCGGCTTTGAGAGCCGTGGTGCGGCTAGTGAGCCGAGATGTGGCTTTAAGAGCAAGGGAGGGTGTAGACGGATGATGGCCTTGAGGGCTCTGGTGTGGCTAGTGAGCCGACATGCAGCTTGGTTTGCTGTGATGCGGCTGAGGCAGCCTGAGGTAAATGTTGTTTAGACGTGATGCAGCTGAGACTGCGGAGGTAAATGATGTGGCCTGGCGTGGCCAAGGTGCAGCTTGGTTAGCCGTGATGCGACTGAGACAGCCGGAGGTAAATGATACGGCCTGGCTTGGCCGAGGTGCAGTTTGGTTAGCCGTGATGCGGCTGAGACAGCCGGAGGTTAATGATGCGGCCTGGCTTGGCTGAGGTGTATAGAAAAATCCGAACTTGGCGGGAAAATCCAAACTAATCCGAGCTTGCACATCCCTAGTCTCTGCTACTGTGGTTACTCTCCTTTTGATAAGGATGAGAGCTATGGCTTCTACTGGATCGGTGGCTGGAAGAGGAATCATATCTGTGTGGTGGAGAATGATTGGATCCGTGAATGTACTAACTGTGGTGAGTCAGTGGGTTGGACCATCATTGCTGTGCTGGATCCAAGAGGGGTTTCCGACCTATAGAAGTTATTCATCATTGATTGTCTTTGAAGATTGTCCGGAGAAGAGAAATATCTCTGATAGTTTAGAACAGGAGGTGAAAGTTCAGAGTATTTTGTGAACTCCCCATTGCCATCATGCCTGAGGTCATGTGTTGATGGACTGTTTCCAGTAAAACTGCCATTTCCTTGTGGTGAGTAGGCTGCGCTATTTGCTTCTGCGGAGCCATGGCTGCTTCCTGATCTGAATTGAATTTTCAGCGGCCTCCAAAAGATTTTGATTCCATTTAACAAACTCATTCCATAGGGAACAGACTCCTCATGTTTGAAATTGACAAAAGCAAATTGTTTGACTTTCCATTCTTGTTCTTTGCAATTTTAATGTTAATTGCAGGACCAGCCTGCAGAAACAGCTCGAATAGGATCTCCTCGGTGGCCCTGGGATCTAAGTTTCCAACGAACAGTGTCCTGTCAGCCTCGGTGGCGCCCATCTCTCTCCTGAGTCCTGTCCTGTGTGCCCAGCAGCAGCAGTTAATGGGTGACGCGATAAGTCACCGCGCAGCGCCTTTTGGGGCCTAGTTTTTCAAACTACCATCTTGTCTGCCACTGCAGTGTCACTCCTAGATGGGCCACGTGTTTGTGTTGCCCACTTGTGTCGTTTAGCATAGTCATCCAGCTACCTCGGTGCAACCTTTTGGCCTAAAAACAATATTGTAAGGTATGAGGTGTTCAGAATAGAATGGAAATGAGTGGAAATTAATGTTATTGAGGTTACTAATAGCGTAGGAACAAAAAAAAAATTCTGTGATTTAGCTGTTTTTATGCTTTTTTCCTAAAAAAATACAAATCCATAACACAAAACCCGGAGGGTGGTCTTGGCAAAACCAATCCAGATCCAAAACACGAAGAAAGAACCAGATCCAAAACATGAAAAGTGGCCGGTGCACACCCCTACTCTGGAGGCTCTCATAAAAAAACTTGAGTGTTCAAAAAGAAAATCAAAACCCTGCACCCAATTGAATATTAAAAATCTCACAAATATGGGAAAAACCTTGCAGGTGCATCAATTCTTGTAAACTCACACCTAATTGGATATGACCCCTTGTGTCGGAAAAAATGTGCAGACTCCCCCCATAGGAAAAAACAGCCCCGTGTGGAAAACACTGGAACTCCTCCAAACACACTATAGGAAAAATAGCTTGTTTAAAAAAAAAAATACTGTCCCCCACTTTATTCATCACTTTTATACATTTATTACACATGTATTCACAATTCTGTCATCCTTGTAATCCAAAGGGAATACAATAATGTGTCCACCCACCTTAGAAGCAAACAGCACAGGCAAACACACATGAGTACTTTGTCTTAAGGGACATATATGCAGGGCCGGCGACTGGGGGGTAGAAATGGTACTCCCGTCCCGGGCCCCGCTGTTGAGAGGGGCCCCGATGTTCACAGGGGCACAAATATGGGCTGCGGCGCCTAAATGTGCATTACATACTGACCGCACCAGCCAGCGTTGCGCTAGCAAACAATGTAGCCATCCAGGGTAAGGTAACTCTCTAAATGGCAACTTGGTCCTCCCAGCTATCTCGGAACCTGATGAGTGCTGCAGTTAAGCAGGGACACAGCGGTTAAATATATATATATATATATATATATATATATATATACAGTGTATATATATATATATATATATTCCAATAGCCAGCACTCTCCACGCTGTTGAAAATACCATGGTGCGCGCTCAGAGGATAAAGAATGAAAATAAAAAAGTTTTTCACTTTTTTATTTTCATTCTTTATATGCAGCTGTGGCTGCTCTTAACTATCTCTTTTACACTGCACTTTTCTTACTATGGCGGTGCCCTGGGGTGGCTTAGCTGGGCCAGTTTGGGGGTGTCCTGCGCTCTGGATTTGAATCCTAGTATGTTAGGGACCTACCCTAAAGAAGTTACCTGGATGTGGTGGGTAGGCCCATAACCTTGGCCAAGATTATGCTAAAAACCTCTATTGATTTCAAAATTCTATTGCATTTATATATTATCAATAATTTGCAGTTGTGCACCTGAGATTTGTCTGTTTTTGTGCCTGCAATTCGTCTCATCAGGTAGCACCTCCCATTATATATATATTACAGGGTGTGCAGTCCAGAAATCTTTCCCATAAACTCTCCCAAACTCTCAGCTTAGTAAATGTACCCCTTAGAGTGACTTATACTTATTATTACAGTGGAGGAATGGTTGCGGGGGATGAGGGTGGTCATGTGAGGGATTCAAGGGGGTTCACCAAATACACAAGTGTACCTGACCCCAAAAGCAATTCATTGCTGCGGCACAGAGACAACTGATCTGAAAATCAGCTGTCTCCACAAATTTTTTTACTGAAAATTAGCACTAGTGCGTCTGCGTGAACTAGGGTTCACACAGGCGCACAACGCCACGGCATCCGGTGGAAGGAACCTCATGGCAGCACAGTGTATACACATGCAGCTCTTCTGTGTCCGTTATGACTTGAGATGTCGGTTTGTATTTTTTTAAATGCCTGGGATGTTTCTGAGAAGAGGACCGACCTGCACCAAGGGTAAGGTGACTATTTAATTCATTTTTTTTTTATCCAAAATGCGGGATTCTTCTGGACAAGAGGACTTAACACCAGGGACTAGGTGAGTATAGTGTGCAGGTGAGTGTATGTAATAAAATTTGACTTTCAATGGTGTGGTGTGTCTTTAATTTTAATATTTACTTTACAGGGGAAATATAGGTACCAGCAGCTCCCTAATGCCCCGAATGCTGGTACCTGTGGTTCTCTAAGAATGCAGGGGAGGCTTGCTGGGACCTATAGTACTTATGTAAAAGACAATATTAGTTTTATTCTATATTTGACAACCATCAAACCTACACCCATCGCCCAGGGGTGCAGGCTTCAACCCGGACCTGGGGTTACCTGGAGGGGGGTGACCCCTTTATGGAACATAAAATCGAATACAAAATCAAACTTTTGTAAATATACCCCCCAGTCTCTGTCAGCTCTGAGTTGGAGCACAAATCAATACCTTATACTTGACTTTTAGCACAGGAAGTAAAATGCACCTTCTATTGTATAATTTCAGTAATTTTCCTCTTCAAAATGGAATCATATATTTGCACTGCTCGACAAAACTAGACACCCTGGTGTTGCTAATCTGTGTCTTTCAAAGATACCATCAAATACCACTCCAAGTGTATTTTTTGCTCTGCCAAACCTGGTATGTAGACCAATATGTTCTGGTGGAAATATAGACACACTTGCACAATACAAAGTGTACATCACTACCAAAGAGCATCTTGCATACCACCCCAGCTGTTTTGTGTTTCATAACAGGGACGTGCAGTTAGTGGAGGCACTCAGCCTCCGCTATTATAATGATTCACATAATACAAAGAAGATACTTATAACACAGATTCTCTGTCATAAATGTCTGATTTGCATTATTCTATAATAAAAATCAGTGGGGAGGCAGCGAGAGCACTGAATCCCACTGACGATAGAAAAGCAGGGGAAGGAGGGGGAGGGGTAATTCCATAGGTTGTAAAAGTCCATTGAAAATTGAGGGGAAAGTGGCACCTATACAAATGCCTCATTGATAGGGACGTGCTTTCAGTCCACATGAAAGCATGCCCCTGTCAGTCAGGCAGATGTTATTGGACAACAGATCCAGTGATGGATCCGCTGTCATCACTGGGTGGGTATGCGGCATGGACACAGCAGAGATGCAGGCGTTAGCGCCGGCGGGACCCAGCTGAGGTAGCTGGCATGGTGGCAGGCCTGGATCCGAATGGAGGGAGGGGACGGGCCCCAGCGTTGCATCCACCCATTGTCACCACGACATCCGGGCACAACTAATACAAATAAAAATAAAATGCAATACTGTAGCAATGATCACAAGGCTGTTACACAATAATATAGAACATTACACATAAGATCATAACTGTCATATCTTGAATATAGTTAAATTGCAAAATCTGGGGAGCCATACTATCATAACTGCAGCGATGTAAAACTATATATGTAACATAGATAAAGTTCCACATTAGGTATAACAGTCATAGAATATAATACTACAGATGATCAAAAATTAGTCACAACAATAATAAATGTAATATCCAGGAATAAATTGCATAATGTTTAGTCTAAAGCATATCTATACTATATAAGTGAAACAATCCTACATATATACTTTATCTTAAATTTAGATTTAAAATAAAACATATGTAGGATTGTGGCACATATAGTTTTTTTGTATGCTTATTGACCTTGAGAACGAAGCAATAAAGGACTCCGAAACATTGGTGCAGTACCTGCTTGTGTTTTGGATTTATTAAGCCTGAGTGCCGCCGCTCCTGACACATATTTTGGACCGGTTTCTGCCCCTTTAATATCTGTGTTCCTACCAATGTAAACCATATCAGTTTAACTGCAAGTTTAATTTAAACTGGGTTTGTGTTGTGAGTGTTAAATTCATGCATCATAAAAATGTATATTCTGCAAACATAACTGTATGTTATAAGATAGATTGCCTTTTAAATAAACATTGAGTTTTCAGTCTGCACTTTCCTGTGCCTTCACTTATAATTTTAGCTTCTTGTGAGGTTCTTTCAATAAAGCTTCCAGTAAGTTATGGAAAATAAAATCACAGAATTAGCCTGCTAGCAGAGTCTGGCAATAACTCAAGCATTTCCTTCTGCTGTTTACTACAAGATGTAGGTCCTAGCAAATGTCTACTGTCCAAGTGTCAAATACCAGAACAGATAGACCTGAGGTATCGGGTTTGTATACATAACAACTAAGAATTTGTTGAAGATTAAAAGTGCAAAGCTGTTCACTCCAATAAGTCCATATATTGCAATAGTCTGTTCATTCCTTGCATATTATTTACTTTGCAACATCCTTACAATAACAGGACATTAATTTACTAAAAATGGTTAGCAAATAACTGCACAAATACATTTTTGTTGCAAAACAAGTAGCACTAACTATATTTAAAAAATGCACTAGGAATTTGTAAAGCTATACTTTTTTTATCTACCCACACATACTGTGTCATGATTAGTTTTATATTTTATTTATGTGGTGCCGACGCAATCTACCAAACTATACATAATAAGGAGGTCATAATAAAACATATGCAGAAACAAGTTTGTACAGTTTTATATATATATATATATATATATATATATATACACACATATATATATACACACACACACACACACAATCTCTTGCGGACCGGCACTCGCCCTCCACGTTCAGCTGCTCAGGTGCCCTCCGTACACAATTCCATCCAACTTTTCAAATAAACAGAGGCACTCGGAGACTGTTGTAAATCAATAAGTCACATGTAATAAAGTTGACACCACCGTTTCAGGACAAACGTTGACAAAGGGACACGTTTGGTCCCGAAACGTTGGTGTCAACTTTATTACACGTGACTTATTGATTTACAACAGTCTCCGAGTGCCTCTGTTTATTTGAAAAGATATAGATATATATATATATATATATATATATATATATTTGCATTATTGCCGGCACTCCACATAAACAAGCACTTTAACACCATGGTGCCCTCCTAGGGCCACTCATGTGTCGAAATGTATACAGAAAACGTAAGGCGGCACTCATGGGATTTCTCAGAAATGAGTCAAAAACACTTAAGCCCGTATTCAATTTGAGGCGAAAAGCCGGAATCCGCGGAAAAGATTTGCAGATGACGTCATTTCGCCAGGCGGAAAAGTATCACCATATTCAATTTGAAAGACTTACCGCCTATGCGGAAAGTCAATGCAATGTAATAGGCGGAAAAGTTTTGCCTATGAATAGCAGGCGGAAAATAGTGCAGAATTGGGGTTTTGGGGTGCAACATTGCGGGAACCCCCGTGCAGCCTTCAGACAGTCCCCCAAAAGGTAAACTGCGTCAAAAATGTTTTTAAAAAAAACTTAAGAGCACCCCAAAAAGTCACTTTCAATTTGGTGGTGAAAAAAAAATGTTGGGGGACAAAGTTAAAAACTAGCGAACTAGACTCTGGGGAGGGTCCCCAAGTATGCCCCTTGTGTTTTTTTCATTGCAGGGGCTTGCGGCAGGTGGATTTTTCATGATTTTTGAAACTTAACTTTAGCAACTTTAAAATATGCTGGCCCCCATTTTCAAGTACCCCAAATTTGCTGGGATGTTATTTTGTGCAAAATAAACTCCTGAATACTATTCTGCATCACTTATGCAAAAACGCTATTTAGCAGCTATTGAGCCCGTTTAAAAACACCAAATACCTTCAGCAAGCCAAATCGGGGGTAACCATAGCTAGCCCCCATGTCAGAGCATCTTTTGGGGGGTGTCAGGCTGATTTCCCCAAATCTGACAGGACTTTCCGCTTGTTTAAGTTTCGCCAGGTCCCGTTTTCGCGTACTTTCATATTGAATACGGGGATACGCGGGCACACGCGCGATGCTTTTCTGCCTGCAAAATACCCGATGTAGGCGAAAAGTCCGGGAGGCGGACAAGTATCGCGGGTCCGCTCAAATTGAATACGGCTCTTAGTGTGAAGAGTCCAATGTTTCAGTCCTCCCGGACTTTTATCAAACGTTGCACTATTCATACTAAGGGGTATATGTATCTTCCTGGCCGCTCGCTATAGCTGTGGGTGGTCAGGTGGTCACCCACAGCCATACGAGTGGCCAGGAGGCCGCTCTAAAAATCAGGAAGGACGACCCTGATTCAGAGCGAGCGCTCTGTCAGAGCGTCCGGCTCTGAATCAGGGCCTGTGTGCGCTCCAGGAGGACTGAAACGTTGGACTCTTCACACTAAGGGGCATATGTATCAAAGCTTGATGTGAGATAAAATTGTGAAATATATATCACCAACCAATCAGCTCCAAACTATCATTTCTTAAACACAGCCTGCAAAATGTAAGTTAGAAGCTGATTGAAGTGTTTTTGACTCTTATTTCTGAGAAATCCCATGAGTGCCGCCTTTACGTTTTCTGTATCTATATATAAATATATATATATATATTTATATATTAGGGATGAGCGGGTTCGGATTTCTGAAATCCAAACCCCCCCCGAGCCCCCCCAAGATCCGAGTCGTATCCTAGTCAGGCTCAACTTTTCCTGTCTGACTCGGATCTGAAATCGAGGCAAAACGTCATCATCCCGCCTTCCGGATCTCGCGGGTTTTGGATTCTATAAAAGGTCCCCGCGTGGGCGCCATTTCTCACTCCGACTGTCTACAGTGAAGAGGGAGGGTGGGAGCTAGGGCTGGCTGGGCTTTGTTGTGCTGCTGTTATGCATAGGGGCTTTGTCCACTCAGTGCATAGGGGCTGACTGGGCTGTGTTGTGCTGATGTCATAGGGGCTGGCTGGGCCGTGTTGTGCAGTCAGTTGTCCATAGGGGCTGTGTCCACTCCAAAGTCTATAGGGGCTGGCTGGACTGTGTTGTGCAGTGTCCCATAAAGGCTGTATGTGCATCAACAAAGTAACGCCAAGCGTGCGCCTGTGTCATAAGTAAAGGGCCAGCTGGCTTGACCGTTAAAGGGTGCTGTAACCCCCAAAGTACACTCCAAACAAAAAAATATTTTCTGTCTTTGTTAATTGTGTGCACTGTGGCTGCACGTGCGTCAACAATGGAGCAGTGCCAAGCGTGCGCCTGTGTCATAAGTAAAGGGCCAGCTGGTTTGTCCGTTAAAGGGTGCTGTAACCCCCAAAGTGCACTCCAAAAAAAATAATTAAATATTTGTGTTTGTGAATTGTGTGTGCAGTAGCCGCACGTGCATCAACAAAGTAGCGCCAAGCGTGTGCCTGTGTCACAAGTAAAGGGCCAGCTGGTTCGTCTGTTAAAGGATGGTGTAACCCCCAAAGTGCACTCCAAACAAAATAAAAAATAATTTTTTGTGTTTGTGAATTGTGTGCTCTGTGGCTGCATGTGCATCAACAAAGGAGCAGCGCCAAGCGTGCGCCTGTGTCCCATAAGTAAAGGGCTGGCTGGCTCATCTCTTAAAGGGTGGTGTAACCCCCAAAGTGCACTCCAACAAAAATAAAAAAATATTTTCTGTGTTTGTGAATTGTGTGCACTGTACGTGCATCCTCAAAGCAGCAGCAACAAGCATGCATCTGTCTGTTAAAGGGTGGTGTAACCCCCAGAGTGCGCTCCAACAAAATAAAATAAGTTTCTTTTTTTCTGTGTTTGAAATGTTTGCACAGTAGCCGCACCTGCATCCTCAAAGCAGCAGCTCCAAGCGTGCGTATGCCTGTTAAAGGGTGGTGTAACCCCCAAAGTGCGCTCCACAAAAAAATAAACAATTCTTTTTTTTCTATGTTTGTGTGCGAAATGTATGTGCAGTAGCCGCACGTGCATCAACACAGCAGCAGCGCCAAGCGTGCGCCTGTGTCATAAGCCAAGGGCCGGTTTGGACATCTGGTCCGGACTGAAGGACGTGCCAACAATTTCTGACATGTCTACTGTGACTGCATATGATACTGTCACCACTGACAGAATGGTGGAGGATTACATTGGTGACAGCATCCAAGTAGGGATGTCAGACAGTCCATACCTGTACTGGCAGGAAAAAGAGGCAATTTGGAGGCCCCTGTACAAACTGGCTCTATTTTACCTGAGTTGCCACCCCTCCATTGTGTACTCCGAAAGAGTGTTTAGTGCAGACGGGAACCTTGTCAGCGAAAGGCCTAGGAGGTTGCTTCCATAAAATGTGGAGAAGATGTTCATAAAAATGAATTATCAACTCTTCCAGGGAGACCAGCCTCCAGAACGTACAGAGGGACCTGTGGTGGTGAATTCCAGTGGGGACGAATTAATACTCTGTGAGGATGAGGATGTACACAACACTGAAGAGGGTGAAGAATAGGTGGATGAGGAGGATGAGGACGACATCTTGCCTCCGTAGAGCCAGTTTGTGCAGAGACAGATTAAATGCCAGCTTGTTTTGTGGGGGCCCAAAAGAACCAATAATTTCAGCCACAGTCGTGTGGCAGACCCTGGCGCTGAAATGATTGGTTTGTTAAAGTGTGCATGTCCTGTTTATACAACATAAGGATGGGTGGGAGGACCCAAGGACAATTCCATCTTGCACCTCTTTTTTTCTTTGCATTATGTACTGTTTGTGGCCTAGTTTTTCAAACTGCCATCCTATCTGCCACTGCAGTGTCACTCCTAGATGGGCCACGTGTTTGTGCCGCCCACTCGTATCGCTTAGCATAGTCATCCAGCTACCTCGGTGCAACCTTTTGGACATAAAAACTATTGTGAGTTGTGAGGTGTTCAGAATAGACTGAAAATGAGTGAAAATTAAGGTTATTGAGGTTAATAATAGCATTGGAGCAGAAAAACCCACAAATTCTGTGATTTTAGCTGTTTCTATGCTTTCTTTAACAAAAATACAGATCCAAAACACAAAACCCAGAACCCAAAACACGGAAGGGTGGTTTTGGCAAAACCAATCCATATCCAAAACACGAAGAAAGATCCAAAACCAAAACACAAAACACGAAAAGAGGCCGGTGCACACCCCTAATAGATATATATACATATACATACACACTCTCAGCACAGATTACTAATATGTCACTGTACAAGTTTATTATTCTCGTTCACAACAATAATCCGCCCACAATATCTGTGATTGCCATCGTCCAGGCTTTATTTATTTGAGATCCATATGCTGTATGTGTTTCCTAGGGCCAGAAAAAATAGTGCCCCCCAATAAGGGATTCGCCTCCAAAGGTATAACGATAATCCAATAACAAATCTCCTGCTGTATGTTTTGTTTACCCATGTTAACCAGTTGTGATATATTTTTATTTAATGCAGGTACTGTTTGCCAGAAATTTAACACGCTGATGATGAAACGATTAAAGAATAGTGGAAAGACAAACGGGGAATATAATAATGTTCTTGTTTGCACAAGGGCAGATTTTTGTACATAAATGTAAAAGCAATGATTATACAGTATATATATATATATATATATATATATATATATATATAATATTTTGCAAGTCCTGCACACTCAAACATATTTAAAATGCTGGGTGCTTGGTCGTATAGTGCATACAGAGAAAGAAGCAGAATTGGTACACCAGCACACCAATGTTCAATGCAAGAAAAAAAAAAAATTATAATTCCATATCAAAAAATTGTCAGAAACATTATATCAGTTCACTTAAAGTGCCAAATAGTACTAGGTAGTGCATATCCAAAGGGTACTTATCAGTGACCATACAGCGTGAACCGATATAGCAGCATCGTGAGAGGAAGCCCGACAGCTGTTTCAGCGCCCACCGGCACCTTCCTCCTGGGGCATAACTGACAGTGCGCATCTGTCCCATATATACCATCACAAATGAATCGCACCTGTTGATCAATCAAATGCACCTGCTTAACTCACCTTAATAGTATTTCAGTGTCCATGGCCATGCTGTCTGCCGCGTCCAACGGGGACCCGGAAGTGACGCATGCGTGCCAATGGAGTTTGCGTGTCAATAACCGGAAATGACATTCCGGTTGAGCGAACACTGCAGTAAATATAATACTTTCAAATAGCTTACTCGGTGCAAATGGTGATGACCTCAGGAGCGCTTACAATATGTGACAGAATACGGGACAAACAAACAATCAAACACTTATATATAAGAGAAAAAAGGAAAAAGTATATTGCTGTACTAACAAAACTTAATCACAAAAAGCAATTAAAATTCAGTTCTTCATTTAAACCCAGAGGTGATAGTGTTCGTATATGCTGATGTCAGACTTGGTAATGATATCTTTAAAATTATTACTTCTTCTATAACTGAAGAGTGGTGGATTTTTACAGCATTCTGATAGAAGAGGATCCGTTTGCACTATGTGCCAATGACGTAGCACTGCACTTTTTATAATTGGTGAACTGATAGAAAAAATTGTATTGAAGACCAATCTTTCTGATTTTTTTATCAGTAGTTTTGCTGCTATTCAAAAGCGTGGTTCTATTAAGTTGTATACATTTCTGTACAGCTTCATGAATTTCATTAGGATCATAGCCACGATCTATGAATTTTTTGCCCATTTAGTTTAAAGCATTGATTAAATCATTACTGCTGGAAGTTATGCGTACCACACGGAGAAGTTGCGAGTATGGTAAACCCTTTTTAAGAGGTAAAGGGTGAAAACTGTCGGCAGTTAGAAGAGTATTTTTATCTGTTATTTTCGAATAAACGGAAGTCTCTATTGCACCAGTAGAAACACCAGTAGCACCAGTAGAAACATCTACAAACACATCTAAATAACTAATTCTCTGTGTACTGAAACTGATGGTAAACTTAATTGTACTTATACCAGTATTCAAGTCATCCACAAATTTAAGGATATTCTGTTCGCCACCAGTCCACACCATGAAGATATCGTCTATATACCGTACGTATTAACTTATATATTTAGCAAAATAATGAGACATGATATGTTTCTCATACACGTACATGTACAAATTCGCGTATGCCGGGGTCATATTCGAACCCATCGCTGTGCCCCGGCGTTGTAGGTAACAGGTGTTATCAAAAAGAAAATAATTCTTATGTAGAATTATATCAATGAGCAAAATGACAAAATCTGCTGGTGGACCTTCTTGGTATGAACTGGTGGCAAACAGCTCTCTTATGGCTGACATGCCATCTGTATGTGGAATATTAGTGTAAAGATTAACAATGTCCATCGTCACTAATAAGACATCGTTTGATGGTAAAGAAAACTGTCTCAACAAATTAAGGAAATGAGTGGTATCTTGTATGTAATTCAGATTTTTGAACCAGTGGCTGTAACAGAAAATCAACGTACTGGGAAAGTGGTTGGCATAAAGAGTTTTGAGAAGAAATTATCGGCCTTCCAGGTGGATTAACTAAACATTTGTGAACCTTAGGTAAGATATACAATAGGGGAATCACAGGATGATCCTGAGTTAAAAACTTTGCTGTATTTTCATCTAACCAAAAATTAGATAAACTCACGCGTCACTTCCGGGTCCCCGATGGACGCGGCAGACAGCATGGCTATGGACACTAAAATACTATTAAGGTGAGTTAAGCAGGTGCATTTGATTGATCAACAGGTGCGATTCATTTGTGATGGTATATATGGGACAGATGCGCACTGTGTCAGTTATGCCCCAGGAGGAAGGTGCCGGTGGGCGCCGAAACAGCTGTCGGGCTTCCTCTCACGATGCTCTCTCTCTCTCTCTCTCATTTTTGCCGGATTTGGATCTAATTCGTAGTCCGGCTTTGGATTTGGTTTTGGATTTGCCAAACTGTAGTGACTGGCTTTGGATTTAGATTTTTTTTACAAAAATTGCCAAAAAAAGCTGAAATCACATAAATTTTTCTTCCTAGAGTATTATTAACCTCAATAACATTAATTTCCAGTCAATTTAGACCACCTCACAGCTTATAATATTGTTTTCAACATTATTGGCCAAAGGTTGCAGTGAGCTGACTGGTTACTAAGCGACAAAGCAGCGGCACAATGACACAGACACCACAGTATAAAGCACATCTATGACACATTGCCTCACAGCAGTGGCAGAGATGAAAAGTAGTGCACCCACCCAGTGGGGTACGGCCAGCAGAGTCACAGTACTTGTTTACATAGTGGGCTATGGCCCAAGGAGTCACAGTGCACAATCTTATTCACATTACACCGCACATAGGGCCTGATTCAAATTACACCATAAAGTAGTGTCTCTTATTTATGTTACGACACACAGTAGTGCCCCTTTTACACAATGCCCACAGTTGTGACCCTTTTACACAATGCCCAAAGTAGTGCCCCTTTTACACAATGCCCACAGTAGTGGTGTCCCTTACACAATGCCCCCAGCAGTGGTGCCCCCTATGCAGTCCCCTTAGTAGTAGGGTCCCCTATGCAGTGCCCCCAGTAGAATGCCCCCCAGTAGTATGACCACCATTAGCATGCCCCCCAGTAGTATGACCACCATTAGCATGCCCCCCAGTAGTATGGCCCCCCAGTAGTATGGCCCCCCAGTAGTAGGCTGCCCCAGTAGTAGCCCCCCTGTAGTATGGCCCCCACCAGTAGTAGGCCCCCCCAGTAGTATGGCCCCCCCAGTAGCAGATCACCCCCAGTAGCAGGCACCCCCCAGTAGTATAGCCCCCCAGTAGTATAGCCCCCCCAGTAGCAGGCCCCTACCTGTAGTATGGCCCCCCCGCACCCCCAGTAGCAGACCCCCCCAAATAGTAGTGCCCCCAGCCCTTACACAAGTAAAAAAAATAAAAATAAAACTTACTTGTATCCCCACTCCCGCGCCGTCCGCTCTGCTGTCACACGCTGAAGAGGGAGCCGGAAGACGGAGCTCATGAGTGAGCTCCAGCCGGCTCCCTCCATGCAGCAGCCAATGAGAGTCTGGGTGACTCTCATTGGCTGCTGTAACAAACACACAGCTGGCAGCTGTGTGTCTGTGTAGGGCAGACCGCTATCACAGCGTTCTGTCCTACACACGAGGAGCCCTGATGTTGGATTCTCTAGTGAGAATCCGACATCAGGCGGCCACCGTTTGGCCCCAAACGGGGATCCGAGTCAGGCGGTGAGCACCCGAACAGGGTTCAGGGGGACTCGGATCCCCAATGTTCGGATTCCACAGAATCCGAACCGCTCATCTCTAATAAATATAGAGTATTTATAATAAATAAATACTGTGTGTATATATATACATATATACACACTGTCACGTCACATTATTATGACCACCTCCTACATTTGACGTTGGCGGCGCGTAGCCCATGGAGTATGTCATGTACAATAGGCCGTCTGCACACATCACTCGTTGCTGTCATGGGTAAAAGGGGCGATTTACCAGAGTTGCAAAAAGGGATGATTATTGGCTTTCGGGCAGTATTACGGTGGCAATATTTATGAAACAGCGCAATTTGTGAACTGTTCGCGTGCTGCTGTGGTGAAGGTGTATCATGGCTGGACACATGGCACCATTGTGAATAACCAACGTGGAAACTGTGGAGCACAACGTGCCATTGATGTGAGAGTTGAACATCGGCTACGAAGGTGCATGAGGGACGACCGACACGCTACAGTGGAGCAGCTCACCCTCAAAATGAACCTGGGGGCCACCAGACGTGTTTCTTAAATGACAGTTCAGCAAACCCTGCTGCGTATGGGGCTCCGAAGAAAACAGATTGTCACTGCACTCATGCTAATGAAGGTGCTTTTGCAGTAAAGGCTTCAATTTTCACACCTGTATCAGAATTGAACCTCCGCTGATTGGCGAAGGATTGCCTTTTCCGATGAGTCATGTTTTCTGCTTCATCAACGGATGGACTTTGGCGTGTCAGGTGAGAAACATCGGAGAACAAACACCCTGCAACCATGTTGGAAGAACACAAGCTGGTGGTGGCAGCGTTATGTGAAGAAGGTTTTCATGGCATTCTCTGGGCCCACTCATCCATGTGCAAGGCACCCTCAACCGATTTGGTTATGAATCCATCCTTGCAGAGCACATACACCCATAGATGCTAAGTGTCTTTCCTGAGGCGGATGGGATCTTCCAACAAGAAATGCAACATGTTACATGGCTAGAAATGTCTGACAGTGGTTGGACGAGCATGACCAAGTCTTCCAAGTACTTCCCTGGCACCCTAATTCCCCAGACTTGAAACCAATTGAGCATCTGTGGTACCACCTCGATCGTTGTGTTCGCTCTATGGATACTTGACCACGCAACCTCCAGCAGCTGTGGGATGCGCTGCACACTGCAGTTACTATGGCTATTAGCTGGTGGTCATAATAATGTGACTTGACTGTGTGTGTGTATATATATATATATTATATATATATATAAAAAAAGCTCCAAGGTAGAATCGCACACACTTGATAACCAACAGAGGGTGCCTCAGCTACTAAATATCACATTTGCAAAAATTGAGATCAGATCCCCTTCCTGAAAGAAGAAGGGGGACCAACCACTGAAGCCAGCACACCAGACAGTTATTCAACAAAAAAACATGTATTGTAAAGTCCAGCCAAATTACATCGGGAAGCCATAAAGAATTGCATGTCACAACTGCGATGCAGTGAATACTCAACAGTGCCTGGTGACCAAATGCAGCATAATAGGCGTAGCGCCCGATGGCCGTTTCGGTGGTACAACCACCTTCATCATGAGCACAAGCTGAATGCGGTAACCTGGCCTAAAAATAGGGAAAAAGGGCGCCGAATCAGACATGCAATAAACATTCTCACCTGATGCCGGGGAGCCAAGACTCGTACTGGGCCTCACATACCGGACGCTGACAGCTGGTCCCACCTGACCACAAAGTACAGGCACTCCCCGCAAGACGTCATGCTGCAAAGAGACCAATGCCGGTGCGTGATGCAAGGGGCGTGTGACAAACACAAAGCCTGTTCAGTGGACAGCCGGAGACACGTGGTGCTAGTGCATCACGTGTCCCAAAACCCCGGAGAACCGGTCCTACCACGGTTGCCTAAGTAACCAGGATACAAACACTATTCTATAGAGAGTGAAATTGGATGTCTGACAAGCCCCCATTAATCCCTCAATTCAGCAAAAAACACTAAAGAACAAGCATAACAAAATTACATTGACAAACTCACATAAAAACATAAGGTAATTAATTAACAAAAAACATCTCTCATTTAGTGTCCTATTGAATACCAATATTAAAGAAATATACATAAAGAAAAAAAAGAAAAAAATGTATATGCAAGACCTAAAAAAAGAAAAAGCATAAGCCAAAAAATTATAACAAAAAATTATAACAAAAAATAACACAGTATTGACTTCCTGTAGATACCAAGTAAGAAAGGTCATATTAAATAACCAAAAACCATAGCCAAGCCATTTAACAATGCCCAGCAGTCCCCAAAATAATTCATAATGTAAGCTAATCACAAAAAAGCATTAAAGGATAGTTCATCATTGAGACCAGATGGACGAAGGGTACCCAACTGATATATTAGTTCACATTCCTTTTGTAACAGCTTCTTACCCCGGTCTCCTCCCCTTCTCTGGGGTTTAATTTGATGTATAGGCATAAAATGAAAGTCACCCATGTTATGTCCTTTATCAACAAAATGTCTTGCCACCGGTGGCGTGTTGACATCGACAACTGAAAAAGCTTTTTTGATCGATGATCGGTGCATAGCAATGCATTCCTTTAATATTCTAATTGTCTTGCCGACATAGATCATTGGACAAGAACATTGTATGACATACACAATGTAACGGCTTTCACAGTTCATCCTTTGATGTAGATGATATTTATAGCCATTCGTAGGGTGGACAAAAGTATCACCAGTCAAAATGTATTTACAATTGACACAACCACTACACCTGAAGGCACTGTTCTTCGGCATAAGCCAATTCTCTGCCCCACCTCCAGGTCGTATATCAGCATTGGTCACCAGGTCTTTTAAATTATTGCTCCGTTTATAGGCAAATAGTGGCTTATTTTCACATGCATGTTTGAGGATGGGGTCTGAACTAATGATGTGCCAATGTTTGAGGATTGATTCTCTTAGCTTGCCTGATGCAATAGAATAGGTCGTAGGAAAAATCAACCTTTCAGGTTTCAGTGTAGGCTCACTGTTGGATTTTAATAAATCGTGTCTATCCAAGGCAAGACACCTTTTGATAGCATCGTCCACCTCTGACTGATTATAGCCCCTGTCAATGAAGTCCTTGCCCATTTTATGGAGTGCTTGAGGTAGCTTTTCAACTTCAGAGGTAATTCTCGTCACCCGTAATAGTTGGGAGAACGGCAAACCTCTTTTGAGTGGAGTCGGATGGAAGCTATCTGCCATAAGTACTGTGTTTAAATCAGTGGGTTTTTTAAAAAATATCAGTCACAAATCTACCCTGGTCAATGGAGACTGAAACAACCAAAAATTGTAGATGTTGGGGACTGCTAGAGCACGTTACTCTAATGGAGCTCGCCAAGTTGTTCAGAAAATCAACGAATAGATCTAAGGCTATCGGACCCCCCGTCCAAATCAAGAAGATGTTATCAATAAACCTGGTATAAAACTTTATGAATTTTGAAAACCTCAAATTGGAAAAAATATGTTCTTGTTCGTAATCGTGCATATACAGATTAGCATAGCATGGGGCCATGTTTGACCCCATTGCTGTTCCACGTAGCTGCAATAAAAATGGTTTTCAAAAAGAAAATAATTTTTGTGCAAAATTACATCAATCAAAAGGAGCAGAAAATCACATGGTGGACCTCTGTAGACTGTTGTCTACAATCGCTTTTTTAATAGCTGATAGCCCCCCACCATGCTCAATGTTTGTATAGAGACTTACAATGTCTAACGTCACCAACAAACAGTCAGGGGGAGGGGCCCCAAAACTCTGAAGTTTAAGAAGAAAGCCTGTTGTATCTTTTAATATACAAGAAATATTGGTGACTATAGGCTGGAGAAAATAGTCCACAAACTGCGACAGTGATTGACATAGGGAACCCCTGGAAGAGATTATGGGTCTTCCTGGTGGCTTGGACAAAGATTTATGTATCTTTGGCAATACATAAAGGAGTGGTATGACTGGAAAATCCTGTGTCAAAAAGGCAACAGTATTGTCATCCAGCCAACCATTAGCCGCTCCTAAAGAAATGATCGAATCGATTTATTTTTTAAAAGAGCTCGTGGGGTCAAATCTGAGTTCCTTATAGCAAGAAGTATCAGCTAATTGCCTGTATATCTCATTAACATAGTCTGTTCTGTTCATTACAACAGTACCCCCACACTTATCGGCGGGGCGAATAATGATCTCTTTATTAGTTCTAAGCTGATTGATCGCCATTCTCTCAGGTTTAGATATGTTAGAATAAGAGATTTTCTGTTTCCTCATAAAAGGTATAGTATCCTGCCTAACCAACCTCATAAAGGTGTCAATAGAGGGGTTGGTACTGGGGGGATCGAAATTACTGGCAACATGGAATGGAGATTTAATTTTAGAGATGTTACTAGTTTTATGAAAGAAATCTTGCAGTTTAAGTTGTCGATGGAATTTGAACAATTCAACCTCACAATCGAAGGAACGTTGTTTATGTGTCTGAACGAAGGACAAGCCTTTAGATAACACCGATTGTTCGGCTGAGGTAAGTTTATAATTAGATATGTTGAACACTTTTATCTCCTCCTTCCCCTCTGCGGGAACTCTCGACTTTTCTTTATGGCCCCTTCTGCCTCTCCTGCACCGCCTCTTTTGTGTAGTGCCCCCTCTCAAAAAAGGCTCCCCTCTAGGTCCTGCCTGGTCTGAATCAGATGTAAGTGAGTCAATATTAGTATAGGATCTCTCTAATCTTCTTCTATTGGTTTGGCCCTGATTCCACTGTCGTTTATTACTCTGAAAAAAGATCCAAGGATAGACTCTAAGATCTTTATAGTCGTCTTTGACCTTTTTGTATTTATTCTTCTTAAACATCAAGAGTTCGGTTTTAAATGCAGCTATGTTATTCTCAATTCTAGCTGTCCAATCACGTGTCATCTGCCTTAAAGACATCAGCCCAATTAGCCTCACAAGTAGCAATTTCTTTCTCCAAAACCAAAATGTCAGAATTAACCTGTTGGATAACAAGCACCATAAGGTCAAGGCTGCACTGGTTCAGGATATGGCACCACTGTTTGCAAAAATCTGTGTTGTTGCATCCAATAGTAGGTTGGTTCTTTATGCGGAAACCGCATGGTATAAGTCTCTCCTTGTGGTATTGGGATAGGGTGAGTCCTTGGAGATTCAGCTCTACATGACGTCTCTTAAGTTTAACCAAGTCTAAAAATTTCATTGGGAGTGTCAGTGTCAAAATTTAAAGTATCGGTATTTGAGAACAAAATCTTAGAAATGTCCTTTTCCAAAAATCTTTTAGTCCCAACTAATTCATTGGCATCAATATCCATTAGTGAAACTAAACTGAATTGCTCAAAAAAAAATTTTTTAAATATCAAATCAGCAAAGTGTAAAAAACACAATGATCACAATGTATCAAAAATTCTGTATCCAAAAATATGGTGGTGCTGATTCAACATATAATAGTTATATAAAAAGCTCCAAGGTAGAATCGCACTTGATAACTTGATAACCAACAAAGGGTGCCTCAGCTACTAAATATCACATTTGCAAAAATTGAGATCAGATCCCCTTCCTGAAAGAAGAAGGGGGACCAACCACTGAAGCCAGCACACCAGACAGTTATTCAACAAAAAAACATGTATTGTAAAGTACAGCCAAATGACATCGGGAAGCCATAAAGAATTGCATGTCACAACTGCGATGCAGTGAATACTCAACAGTGCCTGGTGACCAAATGCAGCATAATAGGTGTAGCGCCCGATGGCCGTTTCGGTGGTACAACCACCTTCATCATGAGCACAAGCTGAATGCGGTAACCTGGCTTAAAAATAGGGAAAAAGAGCGCTGAATCAGACATGCAATAAACACTCTCACCTGATGCCGGGGAGCCAAGACTCGTACTGGGCCTCACATACCGGACGCTGACAGCTGGTCCCACCTGACCACAAAGTACAGGCACTCCCCGCAAGACGTCATGCCGCAAAGATTTAATTTGAGGGTAATTACATCCAATTCAGGTGAATTGTGTAGGAATTACAACGGTTTCTATATGTGCCTCCCACTTTTTAAGAGGCCAAAAGTAATAGGACAAACTTAACAATCCTAAATCTAACTTTCACTTTTTATTACTTTGTTGCAAATCCTTTACAGGCAATTACAGCCTGAAGTCTGGAACGCATAGACATCACCAGACTGGGTTTCATCCCTGGTGATGCTCTGCCAGGCCTCTACTGCAAATGTCTTCAGTTCCTGCTTGTTCTTGGGGAGGGGTAATGTGCTGCTACACAGGTGGGGAAGGGAGTGTGTTACTACACAGGTGAGGGAGGGGAATGTCAAATGTGTTTGTACAGGGTGAGGGAGGGGGATGTGTTACTACTGTGGTGAGTGGGGGTAATGTGTGACTACAGAAGTGAGCGAGGGGAATGTGTGACTACAGAAGTGAGGCTGGTGAATAAGTTACAAGTGTAAGGGTAATTTTTACTACAGGTGTGAGGGAGGGATACTATTTCCACACAGGTTAGGGAGGGGACTGCCAAATGTATTACAACACGGGTGAGGGAGGGAAATGTGTTACTACAGAGTGGTGAGCGAGGCTGTGTCACTACAGATGTGAGGGGAGGAATGTGGTAGTACATTAGGTGAGGGAGGGTAATGTCTTACTATAGCTTTGATGCATTGTTATAGAGGTGAAGGTTTAATGTGTTACTGGAGTGGTGAGATGGAAAGGGAAACTGGTTACATCAGCTAGTATATATATATATATATATATATATATATATATATATACACAGTCAGGTGCATAAATATTGGGACATTGACAGAATTTTCATATTTCGGCCTCTATTCACCACCACAATGGCTTTGAAATGAAACAAACAAGATGTGCTTTAACTGCAGACTTTCAGATTTAATTTGAGGGTAATTACATCCAAATCAGGTTAACGGTGTAGGAATTACAACGGTTTCTCCCACTTTTTAAGGGGACTATCAACTCAGAAGCTATTTCATGGACAGGTGTGGGCTATTCCCTCATTATTTCATTATCAATTAAGCAGGTAAAAGGTCTGGAGTTGATTCTAGGTGTGACATTTGCATTTGGAAGTGCTATCTGCTGGCCGGGTGAGTCCAGCGTGCACTGACACACTACAGCTATTACACTATTAAAGGTAAGACACTTTCACTTGTTCACTTTGAAGTACACTAGTCCTGAAGACAAGGTCCTGGGAGAACTTGAAACGTCGACTTTTTTGTGGTGTATCATGTAATCTTTTTCAATATATATCGTCTTTTTCATCATGGAGTGCCGCTTTCTTCTTTCACTAGGGGACCTATACAGGAAATACCTAAAGGAAATACCTGCAGTATATGTTTTCAAGAAGGCACCCAGCTAAGAGTTATTGTTGTAGCTAGTGCCAAAACACATGGAGTATGTATATGTATATGTATATATATATATATATACACACACACACACATATATATATAATTTATTTATTCACAGGAAAGCCATCAGTGATTGTCAACGTTTCAGTCCTACCTGGGACTTCTGTCAAGATATCTTGACAAAAGTACCAGGGAGGACTGAAACGTTGACAATCACTGATGGCTTTCCTGTGAGTAAAGAACCTATTTCTATATTTCAAGTCTGGCGAGTGCACTCAATATGAGTCTGTACATTTGGAGCTGTTGTGCTCGATAGACTTTACGACCCCAGCATTCTTGATCCCAGAAACGTGAGTGTGGACATTTCCATCACTAATATATATATATATATATATATATATATATATATATAGTGACAGTCAGATTAGGGGTTCCCTCTCCTGGGTAGAAGGACTCCTTCCTTACACACACCCACAGCAGCAGGGAAGCAGCACACCAGTCTGGATGCGAGTACAAGCTGGTCGGCGCCAGTCTTTATTGTACAATGTCAGAAATAACAAAGAAAACAAACATAAATCCTAGCCCTGTCAGGGCACTAACTTCACAGGTGGTTCCCTCACTACCAGAACCTGGCAGGGCCTAATGCCCTCACCAGCAACAAAGGCACAGCACAACACTCAGTTAGGTTTTCAAGTGTCTCTGAGCAAACTCCCTGCCTGCTCTCCCAGGTGAGACAATCAGCCCTATACACACTAGGCTTATATTGGCCACTCTCAGGTGGAAACCCTAACAAGCCTGTTACCAGGCTGCAAGGCCCAAAACCTGGAGCGGCTGTGGGTAGAGCCCTCCTTCTCCTCTCACCCACAACCCCCAGGTCCCAAACAGGCTTTTCAAAAAGCCGAGAATCAAGCCTGCTACACTGCAGACTTTCTCCTAGGGGTTTAAAACACAAGACAGGAATCTGGGACAAATGTACCTGCCACAGACCACTTTACCAGTGATCCTATCACAATATATATATATATATATATATATATACATATATATATATATATATATATATATTTGTGTGTGTTTGTGTGTGTGTGTGCAAACAATGAAATTAGGTCAGACCGCCTTAAAGTGTCAGTGATAATTAAAGTGCTTAAGTGTTAGCAGTGCATATTAGTTTATAAAACCATCATGTAGTTAATACAAAGGTAAATAACCCTTTCCTTGACATTGAAAAAGCACACCTCCAAATTATGCAAGAACAATTTAGGGTATAAGCAGGCAGTTGGTATTCTGTCTGTAATGGAGTGGCCAGCGCAGTCTCCAGATCTCAACCCCATTGAGCTGTTGTGGGAGCAGGTTGACCGTATGGTACGCAAGAAGTGCCCATCAATCCAATCCAGCTTGTGGGAGGTGCTTCAGGAAGCGTGGGGTGAAATTTCTCCATATTACCTCAACCAATTAACAGCTAGAATGCCAAAGGTCTGCAATTATGTAATTGCTGCAAAAGGAGCATTCTTTAATGAAAGCAAAGTTTGAAGGACAAAATTAATATTTCAAATAAAAATCATTATTTCTAACCTTGTCAATGTCTTGACTACATGTTCTATTCATTTTGCAACTCATTTGATAAATACAAGTAAGTTTTCATGTAAAACACGAAATTGTCTGGGTGACCCCAAACTTTTGAACGGTAGTGTGTATATATATATATATATATATATATATATATATATATAAGAAATATCTGTGAATTTCTCAGATGAAGGCACTCACTTAAAAATTTATTTTATTGAGACATTTTTCTTCAAAAAACTTTTAGACGTTAGAGTCAAACACCATATTTGGTTGTGTCGACGTTTCGGTCCAATTTATGACCTTTTTCAAGACTAGTGTCTTTCAAATCACAAGTTTATAGATCTACAAATGAAGAAACAAAAAAACATAAGTGAAATGGTGACAATGTCTATCTGGCCCCATCCTACAAGATAATGAGCAAATAATCATTACATACGTCGAAATCATATGCATGTTCAACATACTGAATCAGAATCGCTGCCTGGCACAATGAGGATATGGACGTGTTAACATCACCTATAAAGAACAAATGAAGATATATGCAAATATAAATGTACATGTATATACCCATATATGTGAACACATACATACATGGTCATGCAAGCACCTGATGTGAATCTGAAAATACATGAACCTATATATCTACCAAACAGGTGTTCATATATTCAAACACACATATATGTGTGCCAAACAAATAAACACCATCTTATATGACAAAGCACCCAGAGTGCATAACTATCTAAAGCAATTCCAAACAATATCAGACAGTATATAAATATTAAACACATAAGTATACACCTATACCAATATCATCAAACTAGTATATATCATAGAGCAACATCTTATATAAACTGAGGATACAATGTCAGTCCTAATGATAATAACATTTTACAATATACTGTGGCTCATATGCTTGAACCCAGGTTGCTTAAAACCAAAGCATGTAAACTAAAGTGTATATACTAGCAATATATCATTTAAACAGACTCAATATTGAGCACAACAATACTGATATTAGTAACTGAATGGAATGCAGAACACACATTACCTTATCCTTCATAGTGGCAGCATCAACAGCAACCTGCACAGCGCACACATGGAGCTCAGAGCTCCAAAAGCAACAGAGGTCAGAGTCACTGACCATGCTTATTTAAACAAGCCCAGCCACACATCCCCATGTGATATCAATTAACTCAACGATGGGCACCTGAATATGATGCAATGAACCATAAATCAACTGAAAGCAGACACTCCAACATCCGGCGGCCATATTTGAAGCCAAAAACCGGAAAGTAAGGGCAAAAATGCCCATACATCAACAAATCAAAAAACAAACACCAAAATGCGATGCAATCATATCAATAAACTACTCTATAGTGTAATAAATTAAACTAGGATCATCAAAATGCTAAAAGAATAAATCAAATAAAGGATGGGACCAGACAAAAAGTGATCACATGACAGGATCATAATATGGGGTATATAATCAAAGAAATATACAATATATTACACAATAAGTGCTAAGTGATAATAAAATAAACCAAAAATATTAAATCATCACATATATGAGATTATATGATGAAGTACTATCCTCAAGCTGAATAAACAGAAGAGAAAAGCAATAGTATACCAAAAAAAAGCCAAAGTGTGACCGGTATAGAAAAATAAGAATAAAATTAAAACACCAAAGATAGAATGTCCAAAAAATATATTAATAGATATATATATAATAAACACAAAACATGCATAATAATAAAAATTAGAAAAAATAAACTTTAAATTATAGTGATATATATATAGACCCCTAAAAAAATAAAGTCACCAGATTCAAAAACAAATATACCACCACCATCAAAAAGGTTTAAATAAAAACACCAAGAGGATTATGCTCATTAAGGCCACGTGGAGCCACAGTGTCCAACGTATATATCCAGAAACACTCCTTTTTCTTCAATGATGACAGTCTATCACCACCCAACTGTGGTGGGGGAATCCAGTCTATAAGTTTGCACTTTAAACTTGCCAACGGATGCTTCTTCTCCATAAAATGTCTGGCCACTGGTTTGTCTGTGGACTTAGTTTGAAGAGCAGCCCTAATTGAAGAACGATGGTTGGCCATACGATCACGGAACCTTCTTGTAGTCAGACCGACATAATAAAGCCCACAGGAACATATCAAGATATATATAAGATGATCTAAATTACAATGCAACCGATAATTCATTTTGATTTTATGGCCAGTATGAGGATGTGGAAAAGTTGGACCTGTGATCATAGAACTACATGTCACACAATTGCCACAGGAGTAGGAACCGGGTTTTTTTGTCATCAGTTCTATCTTCGTACATTTATCCGTGGGAAATAGTGTTGGTCTCATTAATAATTGTTTCAAATTGGGGCCTCTTTTATAGGCCATCATCGGGGGACCCATTTTCTTGAACGGTAAAAGCGGGTCTGAAGTCAGGATAGGCCAGAATTTATTCAAGGATCTATTGATTTTATATGAACTACTATCAAACTTGGTGGTATAGATCATCCTATGTGGTTTCTTAATTTCAGGTGAGGTCTCAGTGTTCTCTCTTGAAAAAATATTACAAGCTTTTGTTAAACATCTGGATAAAGTTCCATGTGTGTATCCTCGATCCTTGAATTTGGAAGCCATCTCAACTAGCTGTAGTTCTCTCTCGTTTGAACTAGAGTTAATTCTCATCACCCTGAGAAATTGAGAAATAGGTAGATTTTCTTTCAGGGCAGGAGGATGTTGGCTTGATGGAAGCAACGTAAGGTTCCGATACGTTGGTTTTCTGTATAATGACGTGGACAAACATCCATTATTAATCGAAATCATTACATCAAGGAAATTAATTGATTGGGCATCCACTTGACATGTAAAACGGATCAGGGTGGCAAGTGCGTTTAAACTTGAAACCATTTCCATAAACGACTCCTTAGACCCACGCCATAAAAGGAAGATGTCATCGATGAAATGACAATAAAAAATAATTCTGTTTCCAAACTTAGGATAAATGTTCCGCTCCTCATAATGTGTCATATACAAATTTGCATAAGCGGTCGCCAAATTAGAGCCCATCGCTGTTCCAGCTAGTTGCATATAATATGTATCTTTGTATTTAAAGTGATTATATTTCAATACAAACGCAGCAAGTTCCACAATAAATTCAGTGGGGGTATCAATATCAGGACTATTAGCAAGGGTATCTCTCATGATATTCAGACCATCTTGGTGTGGAATAACCGTATATAAGGAACTTACATCCATGGTAGCAAGAAGAATGTCATCAGTGATATTATACACTGAACTAATTTTCTGCAAAAAGTCGCTTGTATCACGTATGTAGCTTGTACTATGCAGAACCAATGATTGAAGTTTACTATCAACAAATACCGCTAATGGTTGTAATACAGAACCAATAGCAGACACTATTGGTCTTCCTGGAGGACATGATAGAGATTTATGAATCTTCGGGAGCGTATACAAAATAGGACATTTTGGCAAATCAACCGTGAGAAACCCCCATTCATCCTCATTAATCCAACGGTGTGTAAGAGCTTCACTCAAAAACGCATCTATTTTATGCTTAATGTCGGCAATGGGGTTCATGTCTAATTTAAGGTAGACATCACTGTCTGATAACTGTCTACTTATTTCTGTGTCGTAGTCTACCCAATCCTGTACCACTATAGCACCTCCTTTGTCGGCTGATCTAATAACGATGTTAGGATTCCCTTTTAGTCACTTTAACGCTAATAGCTCTTCCTTAGGTAAGTTTCTATATAATTTTGAAGATGGATCAACCACAATATGATTCTGTACCAACCTAAGATAAGTCTTAAGACTCGCATTTTGGGACTGAGGGTCAAAAACAGATTTTCTTTTGAATGAAGTCTTTTTAGATAAAGTCACAGTGTCATCAAAATATTCCTTCAATCTGAGGTTCCTTCCAAACTTATGTAAGTCAACAGTATGATTGAAGCTGCCATGTTGAAAGTTGGGTACAAAAGAAAGCCCTCTAGATAATAAATTCATTTCTGCTTTATCTAAAGGGATTTTGGATAAATTAAAGACCACACTCACATCCGTCTCCTGCGGGCGCGCCTCCTTATATCCACCCCTCCTCGGGTGGGGTCTCTTAATCTTAGGTCTCTTTGTTCCTTGATACTCGGTTCTTGTCTAACACCTTGTTCTAAAAAATCAATATTCCTAGTAGACGGATATTGGCCATCAGTAAAGTCAGTATCCGAAGTAGAGTATGATGAACCTGATTCATGTGGATACAGAGGTGTCTGCCTTCTACGTTGATATTTACGTGGTTGACCACCTCGTGATTGGTCATTATCTCCTAAGAGCCACCTGTATACATGATGGTTTTGATAATCGGAGGCAACTGTAACTAATTTTTTACGTTTAAAGGACGTCAGATCTCTTCTATATGTTTCTATCTGATTTTTTAATCTATCTAACCAGTTTGTATTTTTATCATCCTTCAGGGTGGGTATAATAGTAATGTTGGCTTGTTCGATCTCACTCTTAACTTTCTGTAGTTCTCCATTTACCTCTTCAATAACCAATATAATAAGATCTAATGAACACTTATTAAGTATTGCACACCAGCGTGAACAGCATACAGGATTGCTTCTACCCAATGTGGGAATATTATGAATGCGGAATCCCCTGGGAATATGTTTACGTCTATGGAACTCAGACAAAAATTGACCATGTAATTGAAGGTCAACCTCCCTTCAATCTGGGGTGCCCTTGGTATGTGACCACACCATCTTAACAAATTATTGCAATATTGTGGAACCAACATTCCCTATGTTCAAAGGAGTTGCATTTTGAAAAGCGTGTGAGTGCCGAGTTTGTATGATATTTTTTATGTAGATGGTGTGGTCACATACCAAGGGCACCCCAGATGGTCGAGTGCCGTGGATTGAGCCTGTCGTTTATTTAAATTTTGTGGTCACACTTGCTAGGGCACCCTGTTTTTCAAATGTAAGACAAACTTTTTTCTTTTTCCAGGTGCTTATTAACTGATAGCCCTGGGTGTGGTCCTGTCTCTTTAAGGCAGGACCCAGTTTCATGTTTAAAATGTATGCAAGCTTGAGCCAAAGATGGCAGATCAAGTTCATTTATCTGAGAATCAGTGTAGGGCCTGGCTAGATGGGAATGACCGTGAAGCGGTGGCCAGCTTAACAAATTATTGCAATATTTTGGAACCAACATTCCCTATGTTCAAAGGAGTTGCAGTTTGAAAAGCATGTGAGTGCCGAGTTTGTATGATATTTTTTATGTAGATGGTGTGGTCACATACCAAGGGCACCCCAGATGGTCGAGTGCCGTGGATTGAACCTGTCGTTTATATATATATATATATATATATATATATAGTGAAAATGAAGAAGGCGGCACTGGAGGACTTAATTGCAAAATGTTTACTCCAACGTTTCAGGCATATACTGCCCTTTTGTCAAGGGCTGTATATGCCCTGAAACGTTGGAGTAAACATTTTGCAATTAAGTCCTCCAGTGCCGCCTTCTTCATTTTCACTGTCTACACCACCTTAAGGAAGGCACGGAGGCAAATATACAAAGAGGACAAGAGTGCCGGACTGTGTGGACTTTCATATATATATATATATATCAATGCAAGATAAGCGGCACTCGATCCGGTATGCAAAAAAGACAAAGACACGGCGGTCTGGTCAATGTTTCAATGCACCACAGGAATTTTCATCAGGATATCATTTGGATATATTATATATACATACATATATATATATATCTATATATATATAACAAAATTACTGTAGGGGCGCTTCAATTAGACTCTAGAATGAAAATCAATAATGTCTATATATTCCTTATATTGTATAACACAATCCCTTCGAGGCTTAAAGGTTCCAATTATTTTTCTTTTGAAAATTGAAATCGCCGATATTCGTGCTTGTTTTTCAGAACTGGTCAATAAGTTTGTATAATGGAGCTTGTTTAACTTCCTCCATGAGGTTTTATAAAGATACCCTAATACCAGAAAACACCCAAGATAGGCCCAAAGGCCAAAATTAATAATACATAATTGTTAAAATAAAGTTCTATTAAAATTTCACAATTTCAGATGGACACAAGATCTTACATACATCTGATATGTCAACATCTACTACATAGATAAGATTGATTCCTCTGCACCTTCCAAATGAGGGAAGTGCTTTATGTGTAGTGTCCACATTTCACATAAACCCTATGTGTTTTGTCCTTTATTAGGACTTCTTCAGGGGTAGACCTAAAAAATACATACATGTACATATATATATATATATATATATATATATATATATATATATATAAATTAGAGATGAGCAGGTTTGGATTTACTCGGTTCTTATCGCCTCTTTGCCACAAGTTTGGATTAGTTCGGATTTATTTTATTGGTTATCCAAAACACGTGATAGCTGATAGCCAATAAAATGCTGTTTTGAGATCCGAGTAAATCCGAGTAAAACCGCGTAAATCCAAACCTGCTGATCTCTATAAAAAATACAGATTATAAATATATATAAAAAAACCTTGAAGAAGTCTATTGTAAGACGAAACATTTTGGGGTCTGACACTATAGACCTCTACTATTCTGAATGAGATAAGCATGAACTTGTTTTTAAGACTTGTTATGCTCTTCCATTTACCTCATTCTAAATTGCTGCTGTTTTTACATGTATTTATAATCTGTGTTTTATGTCTATCTATTTTTATATATAGTTACGTTCGTTGGACCGGCACTCCACTGAACTGGATAGAAAATACTCCCGTGCCTTCGGAAAATAAATGTAAAAAATGGCAAAGTCCGCGGCACTTGAAGATTTGAAAAAGTTATTTAATGTGTGTTACACACATATATATATATATATATATATATATATTTTTATTATTATTATTTTTTCTTTCCAGTTCTCCGGCACTCCATAACTCAATGTGTATGGGCATCCAGCCCTAACTTGCTCCGGTGCCCTCCTCAGGGGTCAGGACCCCCAAATTAAAATTCCAAATATCCAGGCAGCACTCGGAGACAAATAAATTCACTACCCTCACCAGAGGGATTTTATAGTGGGTCAACGTTTCAGAGTCTTTCACCCCTTCCTCAGGACAACATAATGGACATTATGTTGTCCTGAGGAAGGGGTGAAAGACCCCGAAATGTTGAACCACAATAAAATTCCTCTGGTGAGGGTACGGAATTTATTTGTCTCGGAGTGCCGTCTGGATATTTGGAATTTTTATATGGATATATATTTGTGTCTGAATAAATTTCTACCTTTTATTTATACTTCTGGCCAACATATTTTTCAATAGCAAGGAAAGTTAATTATCACTGGCACTTTAAGGCGCTCTGATCTAATTTCATTGTTTACACACTTACGATTTAAAGTTGTCTTCCACTACTTTTATTCTAATGGATTGAGCTGGCACCCCATTTTTAGGGGGTGTCCTTCATATTATTACTAATTTAATTAGTTGTTCATTAAATTGGTATACTATACATTATATAATATATATATATATATATAAATTATAGATGTGCGGGTTCAGTATTACTCAGATCTTTCTGCCACATTAGCGCAAGTTTGGATTTAACTTATTGGCTATCCAAAACATGTGAGAGCTGGATAGCCAGTAAAATAAATCCAAACTAATCCAAAGAGGGCTGAAGTGTTCCCTCCCCCTGTGAAATGCCCTGACTGGCTGTCTCATAGTGGCTGCAGCACAGTTCATACATAATTATTATTATTATTAACATTTATTTATATGGCGCCACAAGTGTTCCGCAGCACCTTACACAGTACATAAACAAATAAGTAACCAGTGACTTACAATACAATGCAAAGCAGGACCCAAACATGTATAATAAACATTGCTATATTAGCGACCTTTACACCCACATAAGCAGCCAAGTGTTAGTTGCCCTAGTGGGGAGTAAGAGATAAATTAAATTATAGTAGGGAGAGGCACAAGAAGGTAGAGGGCCCTGCTCGAAAGAGCTTACATTCTTTAAGGGAGGGGCAGACAAACAGGAGTGACACAGATGGGGTAGGCAGGGAGGAAGGAAGATGTAGCAGCAAGTTAGGATGAGAGCTGGAAGGCTTTAATGAAGTAGTGGGTCTTAAGAGCTCGTTTGAATGATTGTAGAGGGGTGCAGAGTCTGATAGGGAGAGGGAGGTAGTTCCAAAAATGGGGAGCAGCACGGGCAAATCTTGGAGGCCACAGTGGGAGGAAGTAATCAATTGGCATGAAAGGCGGCATGTATTAAGTGAACGAAGAGGGCGGACAGAAGAGTGAGGGGAGATGAGATCAGAGATGTAAATGGGAGAGGAATGAGTGAGGGCTTTGTAAGTGAGTGTTAGAACCTTGAATTGGGTTCTGAAAGGGAAGGGGAGCCAGTGGAGGGTTTGTAAGAGAGGGGAGGCAGATGTAGAGCATTTGGAGAGGAAGATGAGCGGAGCACAGACTGGATTGGGTTTGGGGAGGCCAGATTGGAGGAGGTTATAGTAGTCCAATCTGGAGATGACCAGTGAATGTATGAGGGTTTTGGTGGCATCCTGGGTGAGAAAGGATCTGATCTTGGAAATATTCTTGAGATGGAAACGAAAGGACTGCGAGAGGTTCTGAATATGTGGTTTGAAGGAGAGGGAAGAGTCCAGGATTGACTCCAAGACAACGCACTGTGGGACTAGATGAGATAGTTATGGCATCTATTGATAAAGAAATAATGAGAAATTGTCAGGAACTCCATTACCAGGTCCTGACGCAGAGCCAAGCCAGCACCTTTACTTACATCCGGTATAAACACACTAGCCCAGGCCCTTTGTACGAGTTTCCAAAAACCTATTTAATCTTCAATGACTGAATGACGTAGTCAGCCTCATAAAGGAGAAAATGGGTATATAAAAGCAGTCGTGAAAATTAAAAGGCAGCAGTTATACTCAAGTCAATACACGAAATGAATTATAATCTGAACAATTTATTAACACATTAAAAAACAGTCACACATGTGACCCGACATAGACCATAAAAAATAAAATAATAAAAATTGTAATATTAAGATCTTGTTGTGAACAATATAAATGTTGCAATATAAACTGCACTACTACTTTCAGAGCAAGAATAGCAATTTGAATGTTCTTTAAACACCGCTGGATTGTACATATATTCGTCAATAATATAAACCCTTGTTGGTGTAGGGTTAATTATATAAAACGGCACATAATGAGTGCCCGCAGTCACTGAAATTGTAGAACATGTATTGTGGAGGCAATAAACACCTTAGTACCTTCAAGATACTGCGCTCAACCCAACCAGCGGGGAGCGACTTAATGGCAAAGGTGGTTCAATGGAGGGTACAATGTAGAGGGGATAGAAACTCTGTGTTGTCCAAACTGCTCCAGCAGTGTTAGTAAGAGCAATCCACCAAAGTGTTTCCCAAAAAGTACCTGGTATTTCCGCTCTCCAGAGTTTGCGCCGTCAGGTGAGGAAGAGGTCCCCGTCCTTCCCACTCACGCTAGTCTCACAAACAGTGCGGGCAGGAGTGTAGTGGGATAAACCTGATGTCCGTTAGCAGCTTTAATCGGAGCTTCCACAAAGCAGTAGTAACATGACTTTGTCCAAAGAATCTCAGCGGGTGAATGAGCACCTACGCGTTTCAACGTCACATGGGCGTCTTTTTCAAGGCAGATACAATGTAGTCTGTTTGTGGTGTTTAAATAGTATCTCTCATTAATCTGATCTAATGCAGCTCTGTTCACTTGAAGCAATTAAAACAATTGACTTGAGTAATTAATTATACTTTAAGAGAAGGCAATGAGGGATTTCAGAGGAGACAAATTTAAAGTGCAAACACAATCAATCACTATAATAAAAATATATAAATAAAGAAGGAATTTTTTAAAATGTTACACTAAATAATAATAAATATTTAAAGAATGAATAAATAATAAATAATAAACTTATCTTTTCACTATTTTATATGAAATTAATATATTTAAAGTAAAATATATATAATGATTGATTCTGTTCAAAGAATCTCTTCTAAATATACAAACATATATATATTCCATAGATTATTCCTTATGTTGTGTTCTTAAATATACTACCCATCACCCTAGACCAATAAAGGATTATTTTAGAAGGTAATATTGTCTCTAATTTTCATCTGAAATGGGAAGCATTTATTTAACAATATATTGTACATGTGTGTTCATATGACTGTGTAAAATTTACATCACATCCATACAAAACTACACTGACTCGCACAATTATTAATACATCAAGGGAATGAGGACCTCATTCAGAGTTGGTCGCAAGCGCCGATGCGCTCGTAACCGACTCGATGGTTAGTCCTGCGCACGCATGTGCGCAAGCCCCAGACCGACAGAGAAACTCTGTCACTCCGGAGCTCGCTACCAAAAGGGGCGGCTGTCAATGTTGATTGACAGCGGGCCCCGTTTGGTAGGCGGGCCGGGGGGGTGGTTTAAAAAATGGAGGCGTTCCTTTACAAACGCTTACCATTTTGTGGGCGGCCGCACTGATATCATCAGTGATGTCAATGGGGAGCTTCCTGATCCATCAGAGCAGAAAGCTCCCTGGGGCTTACGAGTGCTCAGACCCAACCTTAGGGTCTGGTCGTTAAGCCCCGATGGTCACGATGGTGATCACCATCATGACCATCAACCTGGTCGGTCGTTAAGCTGTGGGTGGTAACCCACAGCTTAACGATCGACAAGGAGGCGGCCGTTCAGGATGCAAGTGGCCTCCCTGATTCAGTGCAACCGCTTGCAACTAACGACCGCCTCTGAATGAGGTCCTGAGTGTATTCCTAAAAAGCCTCAGCTTTGTATACAAACACCAAAAACCTATTTGATACAAAAAGATATTATTAACCTCTAGTATATATTGAATTGTGTCTTCATATTCAATATTAAAGGACCAAGGGAAAAATTTATTAAAAGTGCATACAAGAAAGATGTATATATAAATAAATATGTAGCTGTGATTTTATTGAATAAACTGATAAGAATAAAACAAAAAAATAATGGAAAAATTGCACATAAAAAAGGCATAGACACATGTGTGTGCAAAAGAAGAGAGAGGGAAGGAAAATGGGGGGGAGGGGGGGAGAGCAAGAAATAAAAAAGTAAATAAATAAAATATATATATATATATATAAAAAAATAAAATAATAATATATAAAATAAAAAGTGGAGATTAAATTAAGAATCGGTGGTCATAATAAACAAAAGATCAAATATGGAAAAAAAAAGAAGAAAGAGAAACATGTACCTCAATATATAGATCAATATAATAAACAATCATAAATCGTAAATAGCTCAGAAAGGAAAAAGCCATAATGCCAATTATGATTAGTGATTAGTATATTTAAGAACACAACATAAGGAATAATCTATGGAATATATATGTTTGTATATTTAGAAGAAATTCTTTGAACAGAATCAATCATTATATATACTTTACTTTAAATATATTCATTTAATATAAAATAGTGAAACGATAGGTTTATTATTTATTATTTATTCATTCTTTAAATATTTATTATAATTCAGTGTAACCTTTTAAAAAATTATTTCTTTATTTATATATTTTTATTATAGTGATTGATTGTGTTTGCACTTTAAACTTGTCTCCTCTGAAATCCCTCATTGCCTTCTCTTAAAGTATTATTAATTACTCAAGTCAATTGTTTTAATTGCTTCAAGTGAACAGAGCTGAATTAGATCAGATTAATGAGAGATACTATTTAAACACCACAAACAGACTACATTGTTTCTGCCTCGAAAAATACGCCCATGTGACGTCGAAACGCGTAGGCGCTCATTCACCCGCTGAGATTTTTTGGACAAAGTCACGTTACTACTGCTTTGTGGAAACTCATATTGAAGCCGTTAACGGACATCAGCTTTATCCCACTACACTCCTGCCCGCACAGTTCGTGAGACTAGCGTGAGTGGGAAGGACGGGGACCTCTTCCTCACCTGACAGCGCAAACTCTGGAGAGCGGAAATACCAGGTTCTTTTTGGGAAACACTTTGGTGGATTGCCCTTACTAACACTGCCATCAGTATTTCCAGGTTCTCTAGTCAGCTGAGAGTCAGCCACCAATCAGTAACAGGCACTGCCTATTTAAACCCTTCCTGGATGCTCATTCAGTGCCTGTACAACGTCTCTCCAAGTCTAAGTATTTGGCTCCTGATGCTCCTGTGTATTCAAATTTCCCACGCCATTCCTGCTTCATCGTTGTCGAAGACGCACCTCGGTGTACTAAGTCCTCATCTATAGACGCATCTCGGATAACTACTCCAGGAGTTACGACGCATCCTTTTGTACTTTGTCCATGCACCTAGTTTCAAGCCAGGATTACTGCGCAGTCTATCTGGATATTTCACAGTACCTTTGACCTAGGTTTTCCTTCTCGTCTAGCTGGGGTCTACCCCAGTGCATCTGACTCAGGATTCCTTTCCTCGTCTAGCTGAGGATATTCAGTGTCATCTGACTAGCGTTCAGCTTGTTGCAGTGCTCATACATTGATACCAGTCATTCTACTCCAATTACAATGCCACAGTATGCTGGGGTCACTTCCCAGACCTGGACATATTGGCATCTGCCATCTCTATGTTCTGGACTTTTGTTCTTCCTTGACCACGCACCATTCTAACCAGTGCTGTGATACTAATATAACCTCGTTTTCTTTATCATCAAGTTTTTTTTCTGTTTTTGTATTCTACTATGAGGAAGAGTTATTTGAAAACCTCCTCAGTTTCTGCTGCCAGTGTCCCAGTCAGCAACAGCCTGGTCCATCACAGGAGGCCAATTCCCCTAGAGTGCTGACAGTAATGATGTTATGTGGGAGGGTGGGAAGACGATCAGCTCAATCTTAGACATATTAAGTTTGAGAAATCTCTGGGACATCCAGGAAGAGATAGCAGAGAGACAGTTGGAGATCCGAGTCAGTAGAGAGGGGGAAAGATCAGGTGAGGAAAGGTAGATCTGAGTATCATCAGCATAGAGATGATAATGGAGGTCAAAAGAGCGGATGAGTTTACCTAGAGAGGACATATAGAGAGAGAATAGGAGAGGTCCAAGAACAGAACCTTGGGGAACTTCTACTGTAAGAGGCTGTGGGGGGAGGAGGAGTCGTGAGAGGAAACAGAGAAGGAACAGTCAAAGAGGTAGGAGGACAGCTGGGAGAGACCAGTGTCATGTAGACCAAGGGAGTGAAGGATATGCAGCAGTAGAGGGTGGTCTACAGTGTCAAAAGTAGCAGAGAGGTCATGGAGAATGAGCAGGGAGTAGTGGATCTTGGATTTGGCAGCAAGGAGGTCATTGCTGACTTTCGTGAGGGCAGTTTCAGTGGACTGAAAGAGCGAATGGAAGCCAGACTGAAAAGTGTCAAGCAGGGAATGGGAGGAACGAAATGTGGTGAGGCGGTTGTAAACAATATGCTCAAGGAGTTTGGAGGCAAAAGGGAGGAGAGATTGGTCTGCAGGTAGAGAGAATGTTAGGATCAAGGTTAGGTTTTTTAAGAATGGGGGAGGCAAGGGCATGCTTGAATGCAGAAGGAACAGTGCCAGAAGAGAGGGAGAGATTAAGAAGGTGAGCAAGATGGAAGCAGGCAGGAGAGAGGTAGCGGAGGAGGCAGGAGAGGATGGGGTTGAGGGGAGAGGTGGAAGGGGGGAGGACTGGATAAGGGCCTTAACTTCTCCAGTCACAGGGGAGAAGGATGTCAGAGTCGGTAAAATGGACGAGGAGGGGTGATCCAGGAAAGGAGGAGGTGGAGAACTGGGGGACTGATTGGATATGATGTCCTAATATATGGAATCAATTTTAGATGTAAAATAGGTAGCAAAGTCAATGGCAGAGAGCAAGGAGGGGAGAGGAAGAGGGAGTGGGCAGAGGATGGAGTTGAAGTGGAAAAGAGATGCTGGGGATTTGAGGACTGGGAGGAGATGAGATTCTTGAAATTTGACTGTTTAGAGAGGGAAAGGGCAGCACTGTAGGATGACAGCAGGAATTTGAAATGGAGAAAATCTGCCTGAGAGTACAATCTTCTCCACTGTCGCTTGGTGGTTCGTAAACATTTTTGCAGGTATCTGGTGCATTTGGAATGCCAGGGTTGAGGTGTGGATTTGTGAGGGTGACTAGTGATCGCCGGAGCAACAGAGTCAAGAGCAGAAGTAAGGGAGGCATTGTATAGGGTAGGAGAAAGAGAAGAAAGCAGTGTCAATAGCTTCAATGTAATGCTTAGTGATGGTGGATTTTGGAGGTAGAGGAGGGGAAGGAGAGAGGGATAGGTTAAAAGAGAGAAGGTGATGGTCAGAGAGGTGGAATGGGGAATTGGAGTAGGCAAAAATTTCACAACGGTGAGTGAATACCAGATCAAGCAAATGCCCACTCGCATGGGAGGGTGAGGAGGTCCATTGGGAGAGGCCAAATGAGGAAGAGAGGGTGAGTAGTTTGGAGGCTGTGGATTCTGTGGGGATATCAATTGGAAAATTAAAGTCACCTAGGATAATAGAGGGAAAGTCTGAGGAGAGAAAGTGAGTGAGCCAGGAAGCAAAGTTGTCAAGGAACTTTGGGGGACAGTAAATGACAGCTACTCGGATGTGTACTGGTTGAAAGAGGCGTATAGCATGAACTTCAAATGTAGAAAATGTAAGGAATGGTTCAGAGTGTATGAGTTGGTATGAGTAACCAGGAGAAAGAAGGACCCCAACACCACCCCCATGGCGACCCCCAGGCCTGGGGGTGTGGGAGAAGGTGAGGCCCCCATAGGAGAGAGCTGCAGGAGAAGTGGTGTCAGAGGGTAAAATTCAGCTTTCAGTAATGGCAAGGAGATTCAGGGAGTTGGAGATGAAATGGTCATGGGTGGGGGCCAGTTTGCTACAGACTGATCTGGCATTCCAGAGGGCACAGGATAGAGTGACAGATTTGTTAGGAGAGAAGTGAATGAGATTATCAGGGTTGCTATAGCGTGGAGATGAGATTACTTTGGGAGACCGAGATGAATAGTGTAGGGATCATGCGGGCTCCTGTTTTAGGAGGGGACCCTGTAGGAGGTGGGCAGGGAGGGAAATTAAGGACGACGTGGATGGAGGTGGGGTGAAGTGACAGGGAGAGACGTGAGGGAGGAGAGATTAGCAGTGGGTTAGTAGGATCCTGGGGGTATAAGAGGAAAATAAAGGAGTAATGGCAGAAGAGGGGGAGGAAGGCAGAGAGAGAAGGGGAGATAGGACGAGGTGGAGGAAACCAGGGGAAAAGGATAGAGCTTAAACACCAACTGTCATCCCAAGTGCTGCCAAACATCATTGGCAGTTGGTGTGGCTCCCCTATTTCAATAGTGAGGGAAGGGAATGTGTTACTACAGTGGTGAGAGAGGATAATGTGTTACAACAGCAGTGAGAGGGGAATGTGTTACTACACAGAAGAGGAAGGGGAATGTGTTACTACACAGGTATGGGAAAGAAATGTGTAACTACACAGGTATGGGAAGGGAATATGTTACTACACAGGTGAGGGAGGGGAATGTCAAATGTGTTACTACAGAGTGAGGGTAGGGATGAGGCTGCCAAGGCATGTTGTCACTTGGAGAACCACAAGTTCCGCAAATCTTGTCCACCTGCAAAAAAAATGAAACAAATGACAGTACACACACCGAATATGGTAAAGTTTTTTTTGTTAGTTTTTTTTTAAATCCCTCCACTTTATTACTCACAAATCCATGGAAATTATTTCTCTATGGTCAATATAGCATCCACAATCTTGTCAACACAAAAAATTATGCTACTGCTATTTTGGTAGCCCCGTGGTAAATTAAAGGTTATTTGGGACACTCTATAGGAATGAATGAAGTTGCACTAATTGTTCTTTTTTCCTATTTTTACACTTTTTTAATAAACCTGCACAGATCGAGATCGTATTTGTCCGTGTAGTGCTTGAAATTCACCACAGAATGATAGCAGATTCTCCTTGGTTTGTCGGCGGGTTTGCTGTGAGAAAGGGGCTTCAAAACTACTGGGCACCGACATTGGATTTAAAATGACAGTCAATATTTGATGCTTAGTAAATACTGTTATTTTAGACACCGTCAATGCCCGTCGGTTTTGAATTGACAGCAAAACTGATGCTTAGCAAATTTGACCCTTACTGTGAACAATGCAGCTGGACTGCTGTATGGAGAAAATGTATAACAGTAAAAAAAAATTCTGACATGATATTGTCTCTATTAAGAATTTTTATGCAGATAGTCAGTAAATGATTTTTCAGTGGATATTTAAATGCAGTGATTAGGTTTGTTACAAGAATTGAAGATAAATTTATCTATGTCTGATATTCACTCTTTAGCTCGACTGTGTAAGAAAATAGCCCACTCTAGTGCACTGTGATTCCAATGCATCTGTCGGGATGTAGTCAGGAAGCCGACGGTCTAAATCCCGACCGCCGGCTGCCCGACTTTCTAATCCCGGCGTGGTACTAACGTCATTAGACCTACGCCTGGAGCCCGACACTCGGCTTACCGATCTAAGGTAAGCCGGGCGCCGGGTGTGGACAGCTGCGGGGGGGAGGGTTAGGTTAGGGGCTCCCGGGGGGGACTTAGGGTTAGGCACCCCCCCGGGAGGTTAGGGTTAGGCTAGGGGAAGGGGGGGTTAGGCACCCCCGGGGGGAGGTTAGGGTTAGGCACCCCCCCGGGTGACTTTTGTCACCCCCCCGGGTGAACTCATTTGTGCATCCCCGTTCTGGAAAGAAATTTCTTATTAAATATCCTGTTACCTGTACCAGCCAGTTCGTTGTTTACTATATCAGGTGTCCCTGTGGACTCCTGTATATAGGTAAGACTACACGACAGCTTAAAGAGCGGTTGGCTCTTCATCGATCTAGTATTCGCCCGGCTATAGAAGGCAAAGCCACAGATCAGCCGGTCACCAAACATTTCCGGGATTTGAAACATGGATTAGCTACTTTGCGGTGCAAGATCATTGACTGGATTCCACCGAACATCAGGGGTGGTGACAGGGGTCGGATCCTACTACAACACAAATCCAGATGGATACATAATCTTCAGACTCTTAAACCGTTTGGTCTGAACGAAATGAATTAATTTTCCTGTTTTCTCTAACCGCTTTGTTTAAATTGACAGTATTTATTTACACTTGTTTGTGAGCTTCTGTATGCATTAACTTGGCTATCTGTTTCCTTTTTGTTATGTGCAGATTTATGCACTCTGCATTTATTCTTTATAGTGGTCTCCGCAGCCAGTGGTCACACCATCTTTACAGTCCTGATTTGTTTGTGTTCATTAGTGGTTGTCTTGGTGATGGTCCAACACTGTGGTGGACACGCCCCCTTGGGATGACGGTGACGCCGGCACTACAACGCGAGTTGTGACGTCACCACTCCCGCCGGGGCGGATCAGTATGGTGGAGGTACACAGGAGAACTGTATTTAAGGTATGTTTTTAAGTTGTTTTGTATGTCTTGATAAAAGTGTGTTTACACTGAAACGTTGACCTTAAGCATAGTCGTGCTATTATTATTTATCCAGCTGTGAAGTCTCACTGAGTGCCGTTCTGCGTATCCTATTTTCTATGCTGTTTTTGGAAAGGGCGGAGCATTGCTGGAGCATTGCCATTTTATTGCGAGTGCCAGGCCAGTTTGGACTATATATATATATATATATATAATTATATATATATATATATGTATATATATATATATATATATATGTATATATATATATATATATATATATATATATACAGTCAGGTGCATAAATATTGGGACATTTACAGAATTTTCATATTTTGGCCTCTATTCACCACCACAATGGCTTTGAAATGAAACAAACAGGATGTGCTTTAACTGCAGACTTTCAGATTTAATTTGGGGGTAATTACATCCAAATCAGGTGAACGGTTTAGGAATTACAATGGTTTCTATATGTGCCTCCCACTATATGTGCACCTGACTGTATATATATATATATATATATATATATATATTATTTTTCCAATAACTGCTCCAGACCATGTTGCTTTGTTTTTCAAAATGGCAGCTGCAATGCACTCATGTGAAAAACTTAGAAGCTATAAAATTAGAAAGACAACTGCTTGTACCAGCACATTTCTACACTATGGTAGACACGATTTGTGGAGAGAAAAAGAAGAGGACATAATACAACAAGACAGAAAACAGCTATGTAACAATACTAAGCTATTTGGTGGTCATCAGGTGGTGCTAGATGGAAGCTTTCATTGTCAGACAGTGAGTGATGGATGAGTTGGAGCAAGGGTAATGAATGTCATATGCAAAGTGAGCACCTGACACCATACTATTCCTAAGAATCCAACAGAGATTGGACACTGACCAATATGACTTTGCTAGAGGATTCCACTCTATACATTTTAGCTGCAGTTACTTTGCAGTTGTTTGTACATGAAGCTCAACTGAATCACAGCAAAAAGGCTGACTCCAATGTTACAAAGCAGCTCACTCTGTTGCCACAAAGAAAACAATTTGAGAAAAAAAATGTAAAATACAGAATCCAATTACCAGTGAACAGGGTTGGACTGGCCCAGTGGTACAGGGGAAATCCCCAGTGGGTCCCACTACCTGAGGGCCCCACCCCCTCCTCTAGAGGTCATGTTCTAGACTGTGCACTGAATTGTACACTGTTACTCTATTGGAGGGTCAGTAACTTTATAGAGCAGGACCACTTAAAAGCATTGGTTATTGGCTTTCTTCTATAGAAACTACACCATTATTTGCTTAATGGTTAGCCAAGCAATTGTGGTGGCTAGCCACACCCCTTAAGCATGGGCTCCTACTACTGCATTCACCTGGTGGGCCCTTTATGCCTCAGTCTGACACTGCCAGTGAATTCCCAATGGGTAACAGTTTTCCTTGTGCTTTAAAGAATGTTGGTCCTGATTTATGATCCAAATCAAATACATTGCACACAAGCTGCTGCCGGTGTGACAACAATTATGGTAAGGAAGCATAAACTCATTTCTGATTGCACCTTCATGGGCTGTGTGCAGTAATGAGAAAGAAAGACCTGGAGGAAGCTCTGATAGACCTATTATGTACCTGAGGTGTACATGCAAAAAATATAATATGTCTATTGGTTGTCTGAACCTTTACTTTGACTTATTTTTTATGATGGGTGCAAATTAAGTGTAGTTTATACAGTAGATACATCTAAAGCAAGATTTATTTCTTCTTCATCATCATCATCAGCAGCAGCAGCAGCAATAGCAGCTGAGAAACAGGCCTATGGGGTATAAAAGGATACACATCCTAAATGATTCAAAAATAAGTCTATACTGTAAGTGGCATTCAACTCAGAATATGGGACGAGCTTAGTAACAAAGTTTGCGCAAGTAACATTTTTACATGGTATCAAACAGACCCTTATTTTGGCAGTATAGTAATTATTATTATTAAAATATATACACTAGTTTTCTGCCTCTATGGACCCCAACCTATGTAACTGTCGTACATATAGTGAGTAGAGGATAACAAAAATACAATAGATTTTCTATTCTACATCGGTCTAAGGCATGTGAATGATAACTGTTGTGTTCACCTTAAAATGTTTCTGCATAAAGTATCTGCCTGCAAACAGCAAAAAGAAGTTATCTGCCCCACAGGTCCTGTTCAGATCACCTCCAACAGCTCAGGAGCTTATTATACTAAATAGTTACTGCTTTACAGCTATGAGATGAGGTCATGACAGCTGTGATTACATGCATGAAAAATGAAAGCAGTGGAAATATTATGTGGATGAAATTTTCCAACTGTAAATGGACCAAAAACAAATTACCAAAATTAAAATGCACACGTCTAAAACAGTAATAGTGCTGTAATGAAGGCAAGCTGGGAATATAAATAATCAAGCATAATTATGTCTGACAGGTTTAGCCAAAGACTATTTTTTTCTAATATATATCATGAAATGTGTTTTCAGGCACTTTTGTTTGACTCTTCAGCTTTATAATGTCTACATGTACTATTACAAAAAGGACTCAATAAGAAAATTCATTATTGTCACTAGGGGTTCAGAGTTAAAGGTAAAAATGCAGCATTGTCATTACACTGATATTTCTGATCATCATCATCATGAACTTGGAAACTTGCAACGGGCCTATGGGACAAAGATGCGTATCCTAAAATGACATGTGTAAGTTATAATCAGAACCCTCTGATGGACATGGGTGGCTTGTATGTGAGGGCCCTTCAAGACATGATGAAGATGTCAGGTAAGTATTTATTATGGGGAATTTCTTTCTTTCTTTTTTTAACCCCATTAGTATTTACAGTATATAAGGTGCATTAATATTTTCATTATTATGGGGATTAATATTTTCATTATTTTGGGGTTATTAATAATTCTATTATTACTCTGGCATTATTATTTATATAATTATGGGATTATTAATATTTCCATTATTATAGGGCATTTATATTTCTATTATGGTGTTATCCCTCCCCTTTAGAATGTCAGCTCTCACGAGCAGGGACCTCTTCCCTCATGTGCTTCTCCTTATACTTTCTTCTATTCCTTACTCCCCATAAGGGCACCTAACACGTGACTGCCAACTCCCTGCTGCTTATTGTGAGTGCTTTAATCGCTATTGCAGCAATGTATATAAATCGTGTCCTTGTCCTGCACTGTAATGTACTGTAAGTTATTTACTTGTTTTTTGTTCACTTGTTAGTTCTATGTACTATGTAAGGCGCTGCGGAACACTTGTAGCGCCATATAAATAAAGGATAATAATAATAATAATTACTATTTCCATGATTATGGGAACATTCATATATCTATTATTATGGAGGTATTAATATTGACATTATTATGGGGGCATTAATAGTTTTATTATTTTAGGGTTATCCATTATTATGGGGGCATTAATAGTTCTATTATTATGAGGTTATTACTATTTCCATTATTATGGGGGCATTAATATTTAATAATAATAGTAATAATAGTAATAATAATAATAATAATAATAATAATAATAATAATAATAATAATAATAATGTTTTGCTTGTTTGCCAGTGTCAGTCTCTAGATTAAAATTTACCAGCCAGTGCATGAATATGAACTAAACAATGTTTAATATCTTTATATCTTTTGCCTGGCAGGGTCATCTATTGCTCAAAAAAGGATCAAGAGAACATAACAGAGCTCATGTAGAGTTGTACACCTTTTGCAACAAAAATGCACAGCCATTGTCCACAAGTGACACAGGGGTAATCAGTTACCATTAAAGACTCAAGGCAAGCATGAAATCTTGACCTGAGATTATCTGTAAGGTTTCTGAACAGAGAGATCCTATAAACCAGGGATGGGGAGCCTTAGGCCAGGGGGCCGTATAAGGCCCTTGGAATCATTTGGTCTGGCCCTCTGAGCTTTTTTCTACTAGCCTCATCTGACTGCCAGGGTGCCTAGAATGGCACCCTGCAGCCAGAATCTATGCAGCGGTGCCACCTAGAGCATCCTTAGGACGCTTCAGATGGTCACACCACTGCTCTTACAGCTCCATGGAGCATCCTCAGGATGCTCTGGGCATTGCTGTAATCACAGGCGATTGTGGTCCCACCCCCGTGTGATGTCACATGGAGGGGGTGTGGCCTGCACCGGCCCACAAATAATGTTATATATATCAAAATGGCCCTTGGCAGAAAAAAGGTTCCCCACCCCTGCTGTAAACCCTTGAGCAAACATTACCAGAGGGTCTCATATTAAGGGGGAGATGTATAAAGCCTTGGACATATATAATGTGGTGAAGTTTCCCCAAAGCAACCAATCAGCTTATAACTGACATTAATCTAACACAGTCTTTGAAATGATAGCTAGAAGCTGATTGGTTGCTTTGGGCAACTGCTTCAAATGATCTCTCTCCAAAGCTTGATACATCTCGCCCTTAGTATTTTGCATACAATATACAGAGATGCACCAGTGTCACTAGTAATTACCTTAGGATGTTGGCTAGTATGTAGTATGACTATTCCTTAAAACTTCCTTTAAGTTAAAGTTTCTGAAAATGTTTACAGTATTCTAAAGCTGTCATGTTGCTATTTTTATCCAGTGTTGCAGAATAAATTAACAATTGAGTCTTTGTGAATAAAAATGCAAACATGATCTTCCTTCTCTAACAACCTCTGAATTAAATTACATTTCCTTAAGCATCCAAGTTGCTAGTCGCGGCTACAGTAAATTTAAGGCTCTTCCTGTTTCAGCTTGATCCTTGCTTTGTTAATGATGCACACAAGTGCAGTGTTGCACAGCTGCCAGAGATCTGGACTTGCTGCTGACATAAATAATACAGCTGGCTTGCATGCCTCTTCTTATGTGAAGCTTTTCCTGAAGACTTTGTTAAGCCAGATGGTTTTAATTGCCAACACAAATGGCAGAAAGAACAAAAAAAGCTTGCATTTCCTGTTACTTTCTCTTTGTTCATAATAAATAAAATTTGTGACACTATTAATGATTTCAATCCAAGCGATATTAAACTTTAGAATGGTCATTATAGATTGTACATCAAACGATGATGGCGTGGCTGCTTTCCATAGCAGAATGAAAAAGGCAAGTTGTCTTCTTTGCGGGTTCCAAGACAACAAAAGTGGTGCTTGTTTCCTCTTTCTGAAAAAATTTGGATATTTTCCCATTTCATTCAAATACAGCTAAGCAATGTAAATTCCTATAATCATTAATAGAAAAGGACTAGGAGTGCAAATATGTCAATAACTCGTCACAATACAGTAGTTCATAATGTATCAAACTTTAAGTAGATCACCACATAATCATGAACCATACAACTAGAAAACCACTCCACAAATGTCATTTTGTGCTGTCACTTATAACTTTCAACCTCATGTACTACAGTCAGACACCTAACACATGTATATGCTCTTGCATTGGTAGCATAGTCATTTTATCTATATGAAGCTAGTTGTAATTGTCGGTTTAAAATAATTGCAGCTAAGCAGATCTATGTAGTGTGCAGCCACACACAATACATGCAGCCACTACACAGATTATCTTAGCTGCAGTGGTTTTATATTGACATTTACAACATGTGTCTGACAGCAGTGTTTGAGATTGTGAGTTCAAGTTAAGAAATGTGTGTTTTAAATACAGGGGGATGTAAAAGAAGGTGCACATATCTCCTGTATGAGTGTAGGAGCCAATCAACTGCCGCCCAAAACATCAGGAGAACATCGCCATCATAGAGATGAAGTTGGAGATTTCACCATCTCAGATGGTCCATCAGTGGGGGTTTCTGGGTACTCAGAAACCACACTGTGTGCGCCACTGCACCCACAAGAAGGCAATAATCAGGCTTAAGCTAGTACTTTCAAAGGAACTTGTTAAGCTTCATTTAGGTCCTCTTCATAGCAGAAGCATACTTGCCGACATGTAAGCTTCCCTCTCCGGCATTGTAAAGATGGGTGCGATGATTATGTAATTTGCAATGCAATGCAAATGACATAATCAAGCTGCCAGGACCGCCAAATTCATGGGGAGATTGGCCAGCCGTCGCTATGGGTCTCGCACCAAAGGGGGCGTGCTGTCGATGGTGAGTGACAGCACGCTCCCTTTGGTGGGCGTGCCGGGGGCGTTGCTGCCCAGACGGAGGTGTTCCCATGGGAACGCCTACCGTCTGGGTCCGGCCCCACTGACATCACTAGTGATGTCAGTGGGAGTGCTTTTGGCTCTGATAGAGCCAAAAGCACTCCTGGGGTTGCGGCAGCAAGACCCTACCGCAGGGTCTCGTTGCAAGCCCGATGGTCACGATGGTCTTGACCATCACGACCATCTTTTTGGCCGCTCGCATAAGCTGTGGGTGGTCACTCACAGCTATGCGAGCGGCCAGGAGGCCGCTCCAATTTTAGGTAGGAGGGCCCTGATTCAGAGCGAGCGCTCTTGTCAGAGCGTCCGGCTCTGAATCAGGCCAACAATTCACAAACACAAAAAAATATATTTTTATTTTTTTCGTGGAGTGCACTTTGGGGGTTACAGCACCCTTTAACGGACAAGCCAGCCGGCCCTTTACTTATGGGACACAGGTGCACGCTTGGCGCTGCTCCTTTGTTGATGCACGTGCAACCACAGTGCACACAATTCACAAACACAGAAAATATTTTTTTATTTGGTTTGGAGTGCACTTTGGGGGTTACGGCACCCTTTAACGGTCAAGCCAGCCGGCCCTTTACTTATGACACAGGCGCACACTTGGCACTACTTTGTTGATGCACGTGCGGCTACTGCGCACACAGGGGGTCATTCAGACCCACTCGCGAGCGGCTGTCCGCTCGCAAGTGGGTCCATGGTCCCCACCGCGCATGCGCACGACGGAGGGAGCTCCGTCGTGCGCATGCGCGAGACCCGATGAGCGAAGGACTTTCCTTCGCTCGGAGTGTCTCATCAAAGGGGGAGTGCTGTCGATGGTGACTGACAGCACGCCCCCTTTGGTGGGTGTGCCGGGGGCGTGCCTTCCAGACGGAGGCGTTCCCAAGGGAACGCCTACCGTCTGAAGCCGGCCCCACTGACATCACTAGTGATGTCAGTGGGAGTGATTTTGGCTCTGATAGAGCCAAAATCACTCTTGGCCTTGCGGTTGAAAAACCCAACCGCAGGCTTTTACTCGCAGTTCCAATGGTCGCGATGGTCAAGACCATCGCGACCATCATTCTGCACGCTCGTATATGCTGTGGGTGGTGACCCACAGCTATACGAGCGTCCAGGAGGATGCTCCATATTAATGGAGGTGGGCCCTGATTCAGAGCAAGCGCTCTGGTCAGAGCGTCCGTCTCTGAATCAGGGCCACAATTCACAAACACAAAAAAATATTTTTTTTTATTTTGTTTGGAGTGCACTTTGGGGTTTACAGCACCCTTTAATGGTCAAGCCAACCAGCCCTTTACTTATGTCACAGGCGCACGCTTGGCACTACTTTGTTGATACACGTGCTGCTACTGCGCACACAATTCACAAACACAAAAAAATATTTTTTTTTATTTTTTTTGGAGTGCACTTTGGGGGTTACAGCACCCTTTAACGGTCAAGCCAGCCGGCCCTTTACCTATTTATTTTTTTTGCACTCTGGGGGAGCACCCCTGATGGACAGAGCACCCCATGGACAACACTACAGCACCCCTTTAGGACTGGGACACTGCACAGGACTTTGGAGTGGACACAGCCCCTATGGACAACTGACTGCACAACACAGTACAGCCAGCCCCTATGGACTTTGGAGGAGTGGACACAGCCCCTATGGACAACAGCAGCACAGCACAACACAGCCAGCCCTTATAGACTTTGGAGGAGTGGACACAGCCCCTATGAACAACAGCAGCACAGCGCAGCACAGCACAGCACAACACTACACTACACAGCCCAGCCAGCCCCAACTCCCACCCTCCCTCTACACTGTCCACAGCCGAGTGAGAAAATGGCGCCGACGCGGGTACCTTATATAGAATCCAAAACCTGCGAGACCCAGAAGGCGGGATGATGACGTTTTGCCTCAATTTGAGATCCGAGTCAGGCGGGAAAAGTCGAGCCTGATTCGGATCGGCCTCGGACCGGGGGGGCTCGAGGAGGTTCGGATTTCAGAAATCCGAACCCGCTCACCCCTAATATATATATATTTATATTTAATCTATATATAACTTATACATATTTACTTTATATACACATATATAATATATATATATATATACTGTACAGTACTTGTCAAAAGTCTGAGCACACCCTCTGAAATCAGTACAGTGGGCCTGATTCAGACCTGCGCGCAAGCGCTATGTGCTCGCAATGGGGTCGATGGCCGGGCAGTGCACGTGCGCAAGCTCTGTAGCGAGAGAGAAATTCTCTCGCTCCGGGGCTCGCTACAAATGGGGCGGCTGTCGATGTTGATCGTCAGCTCGCCCCATTTTGCAGGCGGGGAGGGAGGGTGGCTGGCCAAATGGAGGCGTTCCCGAAGGAATGCCTGCCATTTGGGGGCGGTCCTACTGACATCACACGTGATGTCAGTAGTGAGCTTCCGGCTCTATTAGAGACGGATGCTCACTGGGGCTTGCGGGAACCAGACCCTACCACGAGGATCCCGTCGCAAGCCCGATGGTCGCGATGGTCACTCACAGCTTAGCGAGTGGCCATGAGGCTGGACAAAAAAAAAATGCGGCCGTCCTGATTCAGAGCGAGCGCCTCTGAATCAGGCCCAGTATACACACATTAATCGATGTGACTTATGAAGTATCCATAATAGAACACTTTACACAGTACCTGGCTTTATGAGGCAACAGCAGCAAATCCTCGTTTAGTCTGGGGACGAAGCTTGTGAGTGTGAGTGACGGGCTCAGTCAGGACCCCGGATATGAAGAGAGCTGAAGGGAGGGGCGGCCACCACAGTGCCTGTACGGATCTGCAAGGGAGTTCAGGTCTAAGGTGAGAGTGCAGGAGCCGGAGGACGGCTGCTGGCAGTCTGTGGCAGGAAAACATGTTTTTTTTCCCTATCAAAACCTGGAGCTGCCGCTCCATCTGTCCCATTGTTAATCCGGCCCTGGTGTGAGCACGAAGTGATCGGAAATAATTGAACATTATCAACTTGTGATTGTGCTGCTTTCTTATGTTCCAAATTGTCAACAAGTATCCTGAAAGCTCCAGTTAGTCAAAAATGGGCAAAAAGAACTGTGAGTTAAGTGTGGAAACACGTGCTCAAATCATTGGAATAAGGTTATTCTTTGCGGCAAATCCACAAACGGTTGAAGGTATCCGTTGGGGCCGTGCATCGGGCTATTGAACGAAAGTCAAAAACCGGTCAAAATGTTGCAAGAAATGAACTGGTCGTCCAAAAACAACAACTATTCATTAGGACAACTTCATTGTGACTACTAGCAAGCGTAACAGACGTTTGACGGCTCCGGAAATAGGAAGGGAGTTGCGGAAAGTCATTCCCAGCGTGTGTCTGATAGGACGGTGGCCAGGTGCTTGCAGGAATATGACCTTAGTGGTAGCCAATAAAACAGGTTTTGTTTCGTTACTGTTCAGTTAAATTGAAAATTCCTTAAAATATACTGGTGTGCTCAGACTTTTGATAAGTACTATATGTGTATATATATATATATATATATATATATATATATATATGTGTATATATATATATATATATATATACAGTGCCTTGCAAAAGTATCCCCCCCCTTTGCATTTTTCATGTTTTGTTGCCTCACAACCTGGAATTAAAATGGATTGTTTGAAGGTGTGCGTCATTTCAATCACAGAACATGCCTACAACTTTGAAGTTGTGTTTTTTTTTATATTGTGAATCCAACAACATTTAGGACAACCTAACAGAAAACTTCAGCGTGCATAACTATTCACCCCCCTAAAGTCAGTAATATGTCGAGCCACCTTTTGCAGCAATTACAGCTGCAAGTCGCTTTGAATAAGTCTCTATGAGCTTGCCACATCTTGCCCCTGGGATTTTTGCCCATTCCTCAAGGCAAAACTGCTGCAGCGCCTTCATGTTGGATGGTTTCAGCTTGTGAACAGCAATCTTCAAGTCTGACCACAGATTCTCTATTGGATTGAGATCTGGGCTTTGATTAGGCCAGAAGTTCCCAAATGCGGTCCTCAAGGCTTCCCAACAGTTCAGGTTTTAGAGATATCCATGGTTGAGCACAGGTGACTTAATTAGTACCTCAGTCAATTTGATTTAACCACCTGTGCTCAACCATGGATATCTCTAAAACCTGATTTGTTGGGGAGCCTTGAGGACCGCATTTGGGAACCTCTGGACTAGGCCATTTCAACACATTTAAATGTTTCCCCTTAAACCACTCGAGTGTTGCTTTAGCAGTATGCTTCGGGTCATTGTCCTGCTGGAAGGTGAACCTCCGTTCCAGTCTCAAATCACAGGCAGACTGAAACAGTTTTTGCTTAAGAAAATCCTTGTATTTAGCACCATCCATCTTTCCCTCAACTCAAAACAGTTTCCCAGTCCCTGCTGCTGAAAAACATCCCACAGCATGATGCTGCCACCACCATGTTTCACTGTCGGGATGGTGTTCTTGGGGTGATGGGATGTGTTGGATTTGCGCCAGACATAGCGTTTACCTTGGTGGCCGAAAAGTTCAATTTTAGTCTCATCTGACCAGAGCACCTTCCTCCATACATTTGGGGAGTCGCCCACATGCCTTTTGGCAAACTCAAATCGTGTCTTCTTATTTTTATCACTAAATAATGGCTTTTTTCTGGCCACTCTTCCATAAAGCCCAGCTCTATGGAGTGTACGGCTTATTGTGGTCACATGCACAGATACACCAGTCTCTGCTATGGAACTCTGCAGCTCCTTCAGGGTTACCTTTGGTCTATGTGCTGCCTCTCTGATTAATGCCCTCCTTGCCAGGTCTGTGAGTTTTGGTGGGCGGCCCTCTCTTGGCAGGTTTGTTGTGGTAACATGTTCTTTCCATTTGATGATGAAGGATTTGATGTTGCTCAGGGGGATCATCAAAGATTTGGATATTTTTTTATAACCCAACCCAGAATTGTACTTCTCAACAACTTTGTCCCTGACTTGTTTGGAGAGTTATTTGGTCTTCATGGTGTGATGCCTCTTGCTTAGTGATGTTGCAGCCTCTGGGGCCTTTCAGAAAAGGTGTGTTTATACTGACCGATTATGTGACAATTAGATTTCACACAGGTGGACTTCATTTCACTAATTATGTGACTTCTGAAGGTAATTGGTTGCACCAGAACTTTTGAGGGGCTTCATAGCAAAGGGGGTGATTATACATATGCACATGCCAATTTTCAGAAATTTATTTATAATAATGTATATTTTATTTTTATTTTTTTATTTTTTTTTGAGAAATATTTTTATTGAATCGTTTTTTATATTCCATTCCATTTAAAATAGTAACATTACCATAATTGACACAGAAAATAAAATAACATAATCACAGAAAAAACTCTGTGAACTACAATAACATTAGAATTAAGAAACATATATCACAAGATATATCACAAAAAAAGGAATACATTATATATAGATACAGAAACATATATATAAACATTGAATACAAATATGCAAAAGAATAGGTTATACAGAATAGTAAAAAATTAGGAAAAAGAGAAGGGAAGAGGGTGAGGGGGGGTACCAGTCAATTAGAGAGCAAAATCGCTGAGACAAATTATGTCCAAATAAGACAGAGCTAAATCGTTGTCAGGGGTGGTTCAGCAGAAAAATGTGCGGTCCATGGGGACCATGTTTTAACAAAGTGATCTGGAGTGTCATGTAGGACAGTTGTAATTCGTTCCATTTTATAGGTGTGCCATATGGCGTTAATAGTAGCTAAAACAGAAGGGGGAGTGGATGACTTCCAAAGGGAGGCAATCGTACATTTAGCTGCATTCAATATATGTTTGATTAATTTCAGTTCGGCTCGTGTGGTATTTGGAATAGGCCGAGATAGGAGGGTATATAAAGGAGTATTTGGGACTTGAATATCAACTACATCCTTAATCAATTTATGTATATCCACCCAATACCTCTGAATACTAGGACAGGACCACCAGATATGCAGCATGGATCCCACCTGGCCACAGAGCCTCCAGCACAAATTAGGGGAAGAGGGGTAAATAGCATGAAGTCGAGTGGGGACCAGGTACCATCTATAGTAAACTTTGTAGGAGTTTTCCTGTATGCGGACTGAAATAGAGCTCTTTGCAATCTCATTCCTTATATCTGACCATTCCTCAGGTGTTAATATCTCGCCCGCCTCTCTCTCCCAGGCCTCCTCATGGGCTTCTTTTACGGGTTGATTATGTTGGATTAATGATTGATAAATTGTGGAAATAAGACCCTTAGTTGAGTGAGGATGTAGACAGAGTGAATCAAGTGTAGTTTTATCAGCTATTATAGAGGTTTGCGTCTGGGAATGAAAAAAATGGCGTAATTGGAGGTACTGAAAAAAAACGTTATTGGGTAGGGAGAATTGAGATTGCAATTCAACAAATTCCGGGAAAGTCTGCAAGGGAGCTAAATCAAATAAAAATAAGATATCAGATTTAGTCCATTGGCGAAAGGATTTATATTGTGTACCTGGGACAAATTCAGGATTGTTCCATAGAGGGACCATTAAGGGATGAGATGAGCGAATATTATAGAGACGGGAGCATTGGTTCCAAATCGAAATCATAAATCGAACAGTGGAAAGTATGTTTAGCTTAGGTGATCGTGAAAGGGCAGGGCACCAAAGGAAAGAATAGGGAGAATAAACAGATAATGCTCCGGCTTCGATAGATGTCCAAACTCTCTGGCTAGGCGGAGCGTGCCAGAGAACACACGAGACTAAGTGGGTTGCCCGATAATATTTGATTAGATCAGGAATACCCAGCCCTCCATCACTACGAGGTCTTTGTAACAAGCGCATCTTTACTCTGGGTCGTCTCCCAGCCCATATATAATGTGAGATCTCTACTTGAATATTTTTCAGGATTGTGATTGGAATATGTATCGGGAGAGTCTGCCACATATATAGCAGCCGAGGAAGAATGTTCATTTTAATTGAAGCCATACGTCCTATCCAAGAGATTATAGATCTATTCCATGTATGAAGGTCGGACTTAATGGAGGCCAATAGTCTAGGAAAATTGGCTGCGTATAAGGAGGAATACGTCTTAGTTAAATAAACCCCTAAGTATTTTATCTTATCCGTTTGCCAGCGGACAGGGAATGCAGCTTGAAGAATGCGAAGGTCAGCAGGGGGGGTCTGTAAGTCTAAGATCTCCGTCTTATCTGTATTAATTTTAAAATTAGAGAGTGTGCTATATTTATCTATCTCGAAAAAAAGATTTGGGAGGGATGAATGGGGGTCAGTTAAAGTTAGAATCACATCATCAGCGTATAAAGCGATCTTGTGGTCAGTATTGCCAACTCGAATACCAGAGATATTCAAACTCGATCTAATCTTTGAGGCTAGGGGTTCCATCACCAACGCAAATATAAGAGGGGAAAGGGGGCAACCCTGACGGGTGCCGTTATAGATGGGAAAAGGGTCGGAAGAAAGGCCATTAACTAAAACGGAAGCTGATGGATTATGATATAATGAGAATAATCCATTAAAAAACGCACCCGAGAACCCCATGTTAAGCAAAGTTTGCTGAATAAAGGGCCAAGCCACACGGTCGAAGGCCTTCTCAGCATCGAGAGCCACCACCAGGGTCGGGTCTGATCTGCCCTGAGCAATTTGTATTAGATCAATCAGACGTCTCGTATTGTCTGAGGCCTGTCTATTGGAGATAAAGCCCACCTGGTCCGAATGAACTAGGTGGGGTAAAATTGGGGCTAACCGAATAGCTAGGATCTTAGCCAATAACTTCAGGTCTACATTCAGAAGTGAGATTGGTCTATAATTTTTCAACTCCAGGGGGTCTCGATCAGGCTTAGGAATGACAACTATATTGGCCCTGGTGGTGGCCGCATCAAGCGATTTACCCTCCAACAAAGAATTAAATAGTAGCTTAAGCATAGGAAGTAGGGTTATAGTAAATTTTCTATAATAGAGAGCGGAAAATCCATCAGGACCAGGGGCAGCTGACCTACGTAGATGCTTTATAGCTGCTATAATCTCCTCTTCAGTGATAGGGGCATTAAGTAAGGCAATATGTGATTCAGAGAGTTTAGGTAATTGACAAGATTCCAAATATTGGCGTATTCCATTAAGAGTGTGGGGGGTATTTATGTCTACAGGTGGGAGGTTATATAAAGATGAATAGTATTCCCGAAATAGATTAGCCATAGCCTTGGGGTCATGAGTTAGTGAGCCGTTCGAGTCTCTTAAGGAGATAATCCTGTTACGAGTACGTTTGGCTCTTAGTTGGCGGGCCAATAATGTGTCTGCCTTGTTAGATTTCTCATAAAATCTCTGGCGTGTCCACAATAATGCATTCGCCGCTTTTTTAGAGAGAATCTGAGATAGCTGACCCTTTACAGATAAAATTTTTAGATACGTGCGTTTTTTGGGAAAACGTTGATGGAGCTGCGTGAGGGAGGATAATAAAGATTCCAGTTCATTTATACGCGTGAGTTCCGCCTTTCTCTGAGCAGAAGATAGGCTGATGAAAAAACCCCGCAGTGTGGACTTATGGGCTTCCCAAAGTATTGAGGGGGAGATATCCGGAGTGAGATTAGTGGCGTAAAAATCTTTTAAAGCAGATGTAATTTGTGCTATATGAGCCTGTTTCATTAATAAAGACTCATTTAAGCGCCAACAACGGGTCAAGGGTGTCGGGCTTGTAACCAAAAGCTCCATCTCGATAGCTAAATGATCTGACCAAGGGATAGGTAAGGTCTGTGCCCCCAAGAGCCTTTGGGTGGATGCCCGGTCAACTAAAAAATAATCGATTCGTGTATGAATATTATGTGGCGGGGAATAATGTGTATAACCTCTAGCTGAGGGATAAAGAGTTCTCCATGCGTCATAAAGATCGTTAAGTGACATGTAAGAATGCAGTCGTTTGGTGAGTTTAGCTTGAGTGGAATAGATTGAGACGGGACGAGATCTGTCTAGAATGTGATTTGAGATGGTGTTAAGATCCCCCCCAATTATAATGAGGCCCTGTGGGAGTTGGGATATATGATTGAAGAGGCTAGTAAATAGGGATGCCTGCTGCATTGCCGGGGCATATACCGATGCTAAAACAATCGGTGAGTTACTATACGTCCCTGATATGATGATATACCGGCCCTGGTCATCAGATATCACTTTGTCTATATTGATAGGGAAGTCCCTATGTAGCATAATTGCCGTGCCTCTACGCTTAGCTGACATATTCGAATAGTAAACCTGTGAGTATATTTTGCTTGCTAGAGATGGATGAGGGGCTTTAAGATGCGTCTCCTGCAAGAAAACAACATCTGGTCTACGACGATGGAAAAACTGGATGGCCATGGCCCTTTTAGTGGGGGAATTTAACCCGTTGACATTTAACGTAAGAACCTTTAACTTCATGGTGGATATGTATCTTGATAATTCCGTAGTATATGAATTGGACATATTGACTGGTTAGAGATCCAGGGAAAAAAAGAGGACAGATTAGGGGAGAAAGGAAAGAGATCAGTAACTACCAAGGTAGTAGAAAAGAAAAGACCTTGACCAACACAAAGGACAGGCCTAAATTTGAAAGAGAAGGCATTACAAATACCTTCCCTTTGGCGGGGGGCATGACAAAGAAAGAAAATAAAAAGTAGAAGAACTAAAGATGTATAGTACATGTGTACTAGGACAGTATAGAAGCTGTGACCATTTGTCCAGAGAAAGTGTTAGAGGTAACAGACATAAGGAGAATACTGTAGACATCGTGAACAAAAAATAACAATAAAAAACATAATAATAAATGTAGAATCACTGTAGATACGATAGAAGGGTACTCATTAACGTTCCAACTTAGGAAAGGATGGTTCTACTTGAGAACCCGAACCATCCTAAAATTTAGCTAACATAACAGATGAACTATGACATCTTATTAACAACAATAAACATACAGACATTATACTTTCAGAAGAATGAATAACCCGGGATGATACCAATTTAACTAACAGTGACTTCTCCTAAGAAGAAAGCATTTAAAAAACACAAAAATAGGATATTGACACGATGCCAATTTGAAATAAACAACATCAGTTAGGCCTGAGACCAATTGGGGGATGGTACTGAAGGGCTTTGCTGTGGTGAGGCAATTTGTTTACGGATGGATTCAGGAAGATCATCGATAAGACCGAAAGTTTTTAGAAGCTCGTAGCCTTGTGTAGGGGTTTTAACAATATATGTGCCTCCATTCCTTGTGATTTGGAGTTGAAAAGGAAAACCCCATTTATATCGAATAGAATGATTTCGCAATGTTTTGGTTATATTGATAAGGTCCCGGCGTTTCTTAAGAGTAGACGGAGCTAGGTCTTGGAACACTTGAAGTTGATACTCTGAATAGGAGATTGTAGATAAGCCACGGACAGAATGCATGAACCGGTCTTTTGTTTTATAATAATGAAATCTTAAGATAACATCCCTCGGGGGTTGATTCAGAGGGGGTTTCGGCCGCAATGCCCTATGCGCCCTATCCAAGTGGAGCATATCTTTTGATATATCTGGAAGCAAATGAAAAAAAAGTCCTTCCAAGAACCCAGGAAGAGTATCTGCCGTTATGTCTTCAGGAATGTTGCGGATTCGGATATTGTTCCGTCGGTTCCGGTTCTCTAAGTCCTCCAGGTGATCTTTATACGTATCAAATTCCGAGTGCAGATCAGCAAGCTCTTGCTCCACTACGCTTTGGTACTGACAGACTTCGTCCATCTTCTGTTCCAGAACATCTGTGCGGGAGCCAAGATCTGCTAATTCAGTTTTAAATTCTGTGAGCACCGACCTCATTTCTGACTGGATAGTTTTAGTAACAATAGCTATAATGTCTTTAGTTGTCAGAACGGCATCCGCAGAGGTATCTTCCTCAACGTCGGAAACAATGTCTGCAATCGGCGTTTGTCGAGTCAGAGAACCAGATTTTTCCCATGCTCTGAGTATGCTAGGCTTAGGAGCGGCAGAGTTTTTGCGACTTTTTTGTGACATATTGAAATGACAAAAACGGATTATTCAATCAACAAGTGTGCCGAGATTTCCAAAGATGAGGGAGGGGAACATTGGCGAATGCTAGCCGAACAGTGCAATGAATTCTCTGGAGCAATCGCAGGTCACAGCATGATTTATAGAAGAAAAAACATCTGGAGAGTCATGACTAGATAAAAAGAAGAAAGTCGGCTAATGGTATATCCATCTATAAGGCAATATATGAAAGCAGCATTAGATGGCGCTGTAATTCCACCTTGTAGGAGATGAAAATGAGATTCTCCAATAGATTATAATCAGTTAACACTCACTAGATTATAGTAAGTAAAAGAAAAAAAAATAAAAAAAAAAATAATGAGTGTTATAGATGATTGTAGATTATTGCAGTTATATATATAGATGGATCTATAATTGCAGCTGCATCCGGCTTGTACCATCAGAAACTTAATTAGAAAATGGCTCCCTGCTGAGGGCTGGTAAGTTATGTTCCTTAATTACTTCACAGTCCAGGCAGCTAGTGGGCCGTGGAGCGGAGTATGATGGCAAGAAGAGTAATCTGGGTCAGAAAGGGCAGATTAACATCCTCAATCAGGCAGGTTATAAGAGTGTGTGGATATATACAGCTCTTACCACACACCTCCGGGCGGTGAGTCCCAACGGCGCTGACAGCCGGACAGCAGGCGGCAACAACCTCTCTCCCTCCGGCAGGACAGTCAGGGAGAGTGACAGCAGAGAAGGCAGGGGGGACCACGCTCCCGTATACAGGCGATCAAGCGCCGAAATCTAGCCGCGGCCACACCTCCGGACTTCAGGCCATAAATCGAGGCCCCGGCTTCTGTGGAAGGACCAGGCCGCAATCCGCGGGAGCGTCCAGCGACTCCCCGATTCCGCGACCACGGCACTGGACACACAGAATAGTCTGAGGGGGTTATTATAGGCAGTGGTGCATCATTTATGGCCCCCTAGAGTGTCACCAGCAGCCGGACAGCAGTATATTCCTCGGGAGCTGCAGGGAAGCCCAGCTTTCTCAAATGGCTGCCAAGCCACGCCCCATATTTTATTTTTTTTATATATATATTTTTCTCATTTCACTTCACCAAATTCGACTATTTTGTGCAGATCCATCACATAAAATTCAGATTAAAAAATAAATTAATTACAGGTTGTAATGTAACAAAAAAGGTGAAAAGCCAAGGGGGTGAATACTTTTGCAAGGCACTGTGTATATACATATATATATATATATATATATATATGTATATACAGTCAGGTCCAAAAATATTGGGACATTGACAGAATTTTCATATTTTGGCCTCTATTCACCACCACAATGGCTTTGAAATGAAACAAACAAGATGTGATTTAACTGCAGACTTTCAGATTTAATTTGAGGGTAATTACATCCAGATCAGGTGAACGGTGTAGGAATTACAACGGTTTCTATATGTGCCTTCCACTTTTTAAGGGGCCAAAAGTAATGGGACAAACTAAACAATCCTAAATCTAACTTTCACTTTTTAATACTTTGTTGCAAATCCTTTGCAGGCAATTACAGCCTGAAGTCTGGAACGCATAGACATCACCAGACGCTGGGTTTCATCCCTGGTGATGCTCTGCCAGGCCTCTACTGCAAATGTCTTCAGTTCCTGCTTGTTCTTGGGGCATTTTCCCTTCAGTTTTGTCTTCATCAAGTGAAATGCATGCTCAATCGGATTCAGGTCAGGGGATTGACTTGGCCATTGCATAACATTCCACTTTTTAGCCTTAAAAAACTCTTTGGTTGCTTATGCAGTATGCTTCGGGTCATTGTCCATCTGCACTGTGAAGCGCCGTCCAATGAGTTCTGAAGCATTTGACTGAATATGAGCATAGAATATTGCCCAAACACTTCAGAATTCACTCTGCTGCTTTTGTCAGCAGTCACATCATCAATAAATACAAGGGAACCAGTTCCATTGGCAACTATACATGCCCACGCCATGACACTACCACCACCATGCTTCACTGATGAGGTGGTATGTTTTGGATCATGAGCAGTTCCTTTCCTTCTCCGTACTCTTCTCTTTCCATGACTCTGGTACAAGTTGATCTTTGTCTCATCTGTCCATAGGATGTTGTTCCAGAACTGTAATGGCTTTTTTAGATTTTGTTTGGCAAACTTTAATCTGGTCTTCCTGTTTTTGTGGCTCACCAATGATTTGCATCTTGTGGTGAACCCTCTATATTCACTCTTGTGAAGTCTTCTCTTGATTGTTGACTTTGACACATATACATCTACCTCCTGGAGAGTGTTCTTGATTTGGCCAACTGTTGTGAAAGGGTTTTTCTTCACCAGGGAAATAATTCTTCTGTCATCCACCACAGTTGTTTTCCGTGGTCTTCTGAGTCTTTTGGTGTTGCTGAGCTCTCCGGTGCATTCTTTCTTTTTTAAGAATGTTCCAAACAGTTGATTTGGCCACACCTAATGTTTTTGCTATCTCTCTGATGGGTTTGTTTTGATTTTTCAGCCTAATGATGGCTTGCTTCACTGATAGTGACAGCTCTTTGGATCTCATATTGAGAGTCGACATCAACTGATTCCAAATGCAAATGTCACACCTAGGATCAACTTCAGACCTTTTACCTTCTTAATTGATAATGAAATAACGAGGGAATAGCCCACACCTGTCCATGAAATAGCTTTTGAGTTGATAGTCCCATTACTTTTGGCCCCTTAAAAAGTGGGAGGCACATATTGAAAACGTTGTAATTCCTACACCGTTCACCCAATTTGGATGTAATTACCCTCAAATTAAATCTGAAAGTCTGCAGTTAAAGCACATCTTGTTTGTTTCATTTCAAAACCATTGTGGTGGTGAATAGAGGCCAAAATATGAAAATTCTGTCAATGTCCCAATATTTATGGACCTGACTGTATATATATATGTATATATATATATATATAGCACAGTATTGCATTATCTTATTTTTATATACTGTATACACATTTATATATATATATATATATATATATATGTGTCCAATGGTCTGGCACTCCTGTGTAAGAATGGACAGCTGCCTGGGTGCTCCTGTTATAATAATACAGATCGATGTCGGGTGGCACTAAATGAATAGTCCAAAACCACACATGTCACTTCAGGGCTTGCAAAATAAATTTTCTTTATATAATCAACGTTTCGGGACTGCGCAGAGTCCCTTTGTCAAGATTCAAACAGTATAAATATTCAATACTAAATGAGCTTACCTTATATCCCAATCCAGTGATCAAAGCTTCTGCCGGAGGTGAGAGTGGCGTCCACGCTCATCCGAGGTCGCGCTCCGGATGATGTCATGGCCCCATGGGTGTTGGTTACCATAATAACACAAAACTCGATCTCTCCCTTCGGCGGATATCTGTGAAAAAATAAAAAACAAGCAAGTCAGTCCTCGTGACCATACCGCCCCAGTGTTCACACATTGTATCAACATTTAGATCGAGATGGATATGTATAGTCTTTCCTAACGAATTGACTAAAGGATACAAAAGAAACAACTGAAGATCTAAGATAGCTACATTGTATCAAACTACCCAATGTAGTTTGTATTAAGCTATTCTGTATCAAACAAGCCTCAGAGACACATATAACTCCTACATTTACTTAGAAGAATACTAGGGTAGAAAATGAGCATAGGGAGAAATTCTATAAACAATAAGAATATGTATATACAAGCCATGAATTATAAAGAATTCGAATTTATTTTTTCATTCAGTCCATGCAGATGGAGAGTATTCAATCGCAATATCCATTTGGTTTCTAATTTCAGCAGATCTTGTGTCCTGTCCCCTCCTCTAACTTTGGGTGGAATGTGATCTATTATCATGTAACGTAAAGATGCCAACGGATGTTTATTCAATTTAAAATGTTTCGCCACTGCCTGTTCAATGTCTTTGCCTGCCAGGGATTGCCTAATTGCAGAACGGTGTAAAGCCATCCTTTCTTTGAATGTGCGGGTAGTCATCCCGACATAGTATTTGCTGCACGGACAAACAATAAAGTATATGACAAACTGTGACGAACAATTGAGGACCTGCCTAATTTGGTATGTCCTATTGCTATGTGGATGCTTGAAGTCAGAACCCACTTTAAGAAAGCTGCAAGTGGTACAGGATGGGCATTTATAACAGCTCAGTTTTTAGTCTTTCCAAAAGGACCTAAATTTAGTGTACGGCTGGTAACATCCGCTTTTACTAGAATGTCCCATATATTCTGTCCTCTCCTGTAGCTGGTCATAGGTTTAATATTTTTAAAGCCAGGGAGTTCTTGATAACTAGAAACAATTGGCCATGTAGCCCTTGATGCTCTAGGGATGACTGGACTGGCTGTTGAATATTTTGAGGACCAGATAAATTTATTATGTTCTCTGATGTTTCGATTGTCATTTTTTGCTTGTTAGAAGCTCTGCTCTATCTGTATTCGAGATTACATTTTTTATATTCATAAGATGGTGTAACTTGTCGCCTCTATGTCTGAATTTATCAACCACAATATCCAAAGCTTTTGGTAGATCTTCTTTGTTACTAGTGATTCAGGCTACTCTATGAATCTGAGATAGCAGAAGGCCTTCTATTAGAGCCTTGGGATGATGGCTACTGGCTTCAAGCAAAGTGTTTCTGTCCGTCTTCTTGTAATGTACTGCCGTTGAAATATGTCCCTCAGTGAGGGTAACTTGTACATCCAAAAACTCAATTGTGTTAGGGCTGCATTTATAGGTAAATTTAATTGGAGTATCACGTTCAGTAATGGTTGTCATAATGTGACGGACTTGATCTTCACTTCCATTCCAAAGTACGAACAGGTCGTCTATATACCTTGTATACCACAGGATATGTTGGCTGTACATGGGGTCTTTTAATATATGCTCTTTTTCAAATTTGAACATATATGTATTGGCATATGCTGGGGCCACATGGGATTCCATAGTGCAGCCTGCTAGTTGTAGATAGTAGGCTTCATCAAAGATGAAATAATTCCTAGTAAGAGTTAAGCGTAAAAGTTGTAAATACAAGTCCACGTTTAGTCCTAAAGGTTCTGTTAATTAATTTAAGAATTGGGTCATTGCTGCTATGCCTTGATCATGAGGTATTGACATATATAAACTGCACACGTCTATTGTGCACAAGATCACTTTCCATTCAGATTGGTGAATTACACCCAATTTATTTAAAAAAGCATTTGTATCTTTTAAATAGGTAGATTGTTTTATTATATGGGGTTGAATAAGTATGTCCAAAAATTCTGAGATGGGCTGATAAAAGTGACCCCCTGGCAGAGATAATAGGCCTGCCAGGGAGATTCATTATGTTCTTGTGCACCTTGGGAACCGTATACAGTGCCGGTATCAGAGGATTTTTCTGAATGAGAGATGTAAATGTTTGAGAACTGATGATTTGGGAATCTGCTGCATCTCTAAGTATGGTTTCTAACTCATGTTGGTATTGTATGGTAGGGTCAACTGGTAATTTTTTATATATATCCGTACATGATAATTGTCTATAAATTTCCAGTTCTTATTGTGTCATATCCTGTATTGTATCGTATTACTATGCTCTTATCATCCCTAAGGCTCTTCAATGCTTGATAATGCTTAGGTTAGAAAAAATGCAATACTAAATTAGCTTAGCTCATATCCCAATCCAGTGATCAAAGCTTCCGCCGGAGGTGAGAGTGGCATCCACGCATGTCCGAGGTCGCGCTCCAGATGACGTCATGGCCCTGTGGGTGTTGGTTACCATAGTAACATAAAACTCTATCTCTCCCTCCGGCAGATAGCTGTGAAAAAAAAATTTTTTAAAACAAGCAAGTCAGTCCTCGTGACCATACCACCCCAGTGTGCGCACATAGTATCAACATCTAGATCAAGATGGATATGTATAGTCTTTCGTAAAACAAATTGACTAAAGGGTACAGAAAAAACAACTGAAGATCTAAAATAGCTACATTGTATCAAACTACCCAATGTAGTTTGTATCAAGCTATTCTGTATCAAACAAGCCTCAGCAAAACGTATAACTCCTACATTTACTTAGAAGAAAAAAATTCAGATAAAAAAAAAAATTACAGGTTGTAATGTAACAAAAAAGGTAAAAAGCCAAGGTGGGGAGGAATACTTTTGCAAGGCACTATATATATATATACAGTGTATATATATATATATATATATATATATATATATATCACATTATTGCATTGTCTTATTTTTATATACTGTATATACAGATATATATATATTTTAGAAAGAGAGCATCCTGTCCCTTTACCAAACCCCGACCCTCAACAGACGCCCCCCCCCCTTCGGGCTGCTCAAAGAAATTTCCCGGGTTGGTTTCAGACCCAATCTGCCCCTGGTCCTGGTAGCTGCTGATGTCTACTGTATTTGCTGTGGTATAATGTGGCTATAACAGGCCCATATCCCCCTCAGCCCCTTTGCACTACAAATACAGAGAGAGCACATAGCTGAGCATAGCCTAAGAGAGGCACAATAATGTGAATTAGGGGTAGTATAGTGTGGCCATGCCCTCTCCCCACAAGACCACGCCCCACCTTTGGCCCGGTGTCATCATGTTCTGTAAGTGGGGGGGAGGAGACCATCATCACCCATAATCTCAGGAAACCACAGAATATTGGATAAAGTGGATTACAGCTACAGTATCTGCACACTCTCTATCACAATCTATCTAGGTAAATATTGAAAAGACACTGCAACAGCTGGCTTCCATTTCTTAAAAACATTAGAGTCATTCCTTGCCTAAATTTTCACCCACAAGTCTGACTGCAATAAATTTAGAATTGATAATATTCTATGTAGACTTATTATATCATTGTTGTGAGTTAAACATCAAATTCAATGGTTTTGTTACTATCATCAAGGCTGACAAGTTGCAATGTAAATATCGACTGGCCCACTTGAAAATCCACGGGTGGCTCCATTGCCTGAGGGCCCACCCTCTCCTCTAAGGGTGAGGTTCCAGATAGTGCACTGACATTACACATTGCTACTCTATTAGTGTGCTTCTATAGCAGGGGTGGGGAACCTTTTTTCTGCCAAGGGCCATATTGATATACAGTATATAACATTATTCACGGGCCAGTGCAGGCCACACCCCCTTCATGTAAGATCACACAGGGGTGTCGCCACAATCGCCGGTGATTACAGCAATGCCGAGAGCTGTAATTGCAGCGGTGTGACCGTCTGAAGCATCCTAAGGATGCTCCAGGTGGCACTGCTGCATAGGTTCTGGCTGCAGGGTGCCATTCTAGGCAACCTGCTAGTCAGATGAGGCTAGCATAAAAAAGCTCAGAGGGCCAGATCAAATGATTCCGCTGGCCTTATACGCCCCCAGGGCCTGAGGTTCCCCATCCCTGCTCTATAGAAACTGCATTAAGATCCGCCCTCCGGCAAATCAGACACTTCCCTGTGCATTCCTTGTGTTGGCTGTGGGCTTTGCCATAATGAACATAGGGCCTGATTCAGCAGTGGATGCAATGCTGATATTTTCACAGATCAAGCAACTGTTTGCTATTGCACATGTGCGAACGCCACAGCGAATGCATTGCGATTACATTCACACATAGGATTCACTCGCAAAGTAAGTGTCAGTTGGTCAGCTGTTTTCGTGAGGTGACAGAGAGGTGGTTAGCCAAAAACTCAGGAGTGTCTGCCCATTTAAACACTTAATTATTATACAGAACATGTTACATTATACTGAGTTCCCAGGACTAGGGTGTATTCACTACAGTGCATTGCTGTTAATCAGTTTCATACATTATCATGCATCAGTATTTACTATATATATTTATAAAGGGGTCCAGACCAAGACACTGTGGTGGCTAGTCACAGCCTCGCTGGTGGCTGATCACCCCCCTTAAGCTGGGGCCCCTTCCACTGCATTTCCCCTGTGGGCCCTTCATGCCCCAGTCCAACACTGAATATATATTACGGCAGTGGCAAAGTGTCTATTGGGGTCTCATGGGGCTTGCAACGTCTCTAACAGTTTTTGTGTATTATATTGAGTTGTCCCACTATGCCACCAATCTAGCCACAGAGCCGCCATCATTCGAATCTGGCGTTCAGAGCTTGTGGACCGGAGACTGGTGCTGACTGGCTGCCAGTCAACAATTTACGATTGGCTCGCAACCAGCGCTACATAAGAATGGCGGCGGCGTTGTGCCTCTCAAGGGCTGCAGGCGACTACCAGTCGGTTCAGGCGTGCAGCTCCAAATCCACACCTCCAGCTACCAGGGCGCCCTCGGAAGTCTTTCGAGCCCTATCTCCGACAACTCCTCGGCAATTGGCAATTGGACGAACCATGTTGCATTGCAAGGGGTGCAAATACATATATTTATTTTGCACTGCAATTTAGATTTCAGTTTGCACACACCCCTCCCAAATCCAAATTTCTTTGCACATTTTACATGTGCCCCTCCTGCAGAACAACATGGTTTTACCAAGATGCACAATTACTTACTCTCTCTCACTCTATTCCACAATCTGAATCAGGCCCAGTGTAAACTATCTGTCTTAAGCTCCGGAAAGCTTTGTATTCTAGAGCATGGTAAATCCGCCTGTAAAGCAGCACTCATAGAAACCTAAGGAGGCTGCTTTGTGGTTGGAAATGAAGGGGCAGCGGCACAATTCGACGAATCCCAGGGATCTTAAATATTTGCCGATACACCCGAAAACTGGTGGTATATCGCGCAAATAATGTAATACAGGTCGAGTCTCCCATATCCAAAATGCTTGGGACCAGGGGTATTTTGTATATCGGAATATTCCATATTTTGGAATATATGCATACCGTAATGAAATATCTTGGAAATGGGACCCAAATCTAAACACAGAATGCATTTATGTGTTATATACACCTTATACACAGCCTGAAGGTAATTTTATACTATATTTTTAATTTGTGCCTTACACAAAGTTTATGTACATTGAACCATTAGAAAACAAATGTTTCACTATCTCAGTCATGCTAAATATATTCCGTATTTCAGAATATTCCGTATTTCGGAACATTTGGATATGGGAGACTCAACCTGTAAATATGCCCCTAATATACCCTTAAATGAGGTAACTACCATGTTCCAGTAACAGACTTTTACTGCTACTACCAGGGTTGCCTACCTTTAATATTCTCTTCCCGGGAGAAGCCCGGGTAAGAGAAGCAGCAGGGGGCCGACGGGGGCGGGGCTTGATGATTCGCGTCACTAAGCCCCGCCCCCTTTGCGATAAAATTGTCGCGATTGGGCACAATTTACATAGCGGGCGGGGCCAAATGCTGTGATTCATGCAGAATCACAGCTTAAGCCCCGCCCCCTTCACGGAGACCCGCGATTGCCGTGGGTATTCTCCTAATTCTGCCCACTTCACTAGGAAGTGGGCAGAATGCGGGAGAAATGCCTACCCTTCCGGGGGTGCGGGGGGTTACCCGAAAAATTGGGAGCCTCCCGCGAAAACCGGGAGGGTAGGCATGTATGCTACTACCCATCAGAATAGGGTCAGCTTGTCATGATATTTACAATTTACATTTTTGTACTTCTTATCTCATGTTATTCTAGATACTTATTGACAGAACAATACATACTGTATTATATATGAATATTTCACATTGTGCTTAGAATGTTGTTTGCGTTTCAAATGTGCTACTGGATCTTGGTTTATATTTCATATTTTAAGCATACAGTATATTATTGGATTGCCAACAGATAAATTATATTTCTGAAAATCTTTAGAAGACTTTCGTCAGGGAAGAGAAGCGTAATTCTCTTTTTGGCAAAATCTGAAAGGCAACCAACAACATTGTTACCAAACGGCAAGATTAAACTGATCATCTTTATTTCAGTAATGAATATGTACATTGCATTTGTGTATCATATACAGTGCAGTTTTCTAAAATAAGTAAATAGCAAAAAAATAGTTTAATAAATTATGAAACTTACTCATGACCATTATATAAAGTTATTAATTTACAGTTATGCATCCAATATGGCAGAGATGTCTAACCTATAGATTGAGGTTGAGACCAGATTATGTTTATGGGAACCCTGATTGTCAGATATTGAATACAAATACAATTCAGGAAAGTAGAAAACCTCAGCTGGTGCTACTCAAGTGTGATAGGCAGACTGCATGTACCCTAGCTTTACCCTAATAAAACTGAACAATAAATCAATAAATTAATAATGGATATACAATTGGCTTAGCACATATATAAACTACCTTTGAGTTGGTGTCATAGCCATCTAGTCTTCAGTTGAAGCACACTTTGCAATGTTCCAAAATGAATACTATAGTGATGACTTAATTGATCACCATTATAAAAATACTGTGTTGGCCTGCTTTTAGGCAAATATAATATCCAAGTGATGGTAATATGCCGTCTGTATAAATTAATGTAAATAACATGCTCTAAACAAGTCACTTTGGGAGCAACCATGAAACTGGGCATGTGTTAAGGATGCGGCACTGTTCACCTTTTCAGGGTGATGTTCAAGGGACCTTGTAAGCTGAAGAAGAATGCTACCAGGTGAGCAACGGTGCCGTTACCTTGGCCTCATGCCGTGTGTGGCAGGAGCCGTCACACACCCCTTCTTACAGCCCTGCTTATAAACACTGACTTTTAGATACTTCATCATATTCACGTCATTGCTCATGAAGGAAAATGTACTTATTATAAGAAATAAATCACCCAATATGCTAAATTATTATAAGGGAGATTTACAAAAGAGGAGGGAGATAAAGTACCAACTAATCAGCTTTTAACTGTCATTTTTCACAAAGCCTGTAAAATAACAGTTAAGCCAGGTACATACTGAGACTGTCACAAGTCACTGCGTTGCTAGGAGATGCGAACGCCTGGTGATCAATTACTAACTTCTCCTTCCTGCTGGGTCTCATTCCAGATCTGACCGGATTGGCTCCTGTGGCTTTTTCTATTTTGTGCATAGAGTGCTTCGTTGCCAGTGATAGCGTTCACGTGTTTCCGTTTCCGGTGTCAGCAAGCCCTCAAGGCTGCTACTTGGCCCAAAGGCTGCATCTTGCCAAGCATTACCAGCCCTTAAGGCTGCTACTCGGCCCAAAGGCCGCACCTTGGCAAGCATTACCAGCCCTCAAAGTTGCTACTCAGCCCAAAGGCCGCAACCTGCCAAGCATTACCAGCACTCAAGGCTGCTACTCAGCTCAAAGGCAGCTCCTAGTCAAGCATTACCAGCCCTCAAGGCTGCACCTTGTCAAGCGCTACCAGCCCTTAAGGCTACTACTTGGCCCAAAGGCCACATCTTGCCAAGCACTACCAGCCCTCAAGGCTGTTGCTGTATTTTACCCTTAGTTCATAACAGAGACATCACATGTCGGCACAATATGTTGTTTCCAGCCGAATCGGAACAACATATTGGCCGCATCCCTCTGTGTATGGCCAATATGTGTGCTCCCGTGGCCGCTTGCGACATCATTTGCTCGGTCCTGCTGCAAGTCCAACCGGAACGATATCACAAACTAAACTGCCCCGTTGCAGGTAATGAAGGATGGAATGAGGTATTGTTCCGTCGTTCATTACCTCATTCTAATGTGTACCTATGATTCAATATGTCGGCCCGTCAGGCCGACACATCAGCTGGGTACACATCGCTCAGTGTGTTCCCAGCTTTAGAAGCTGATTGGTTGGTACTTTATCTCCCTCCACTTTATCTCACTCCAGGCGTTGATACATTTCCCCCTATGTATTTTAGAAGTCATCTTGGATTTCCATGACCTGCATAAAAGCCAGAGTCCATATTGTCCCATTAGAATGCATTGTTCAATACAGTATATTAATATGAACTATCCTAATCTACATTATTACCTGCTTATAATAGTCTGTAGATTTTTTCATTATAAACTGTTCTCAGCTACGGAGATCATTATTAGAAATTATTTCAGCACAAGAAGTCTATAAATTCAGTAATGAGGTTAAGATGATAACCCAATAAGTATTTTTTAGATATTCGTGATTTACAATTTTAATATATAAACCAAAAAAGATACTGCTGAATAATGATTTGTAAATGTTTGACATATACCATACATTTCATATATATCTCCATGCTAGTGACAGATGGTGTAAGCACAAGTCTTAAAAAAGTACTGCTGCACACTTCAACGAAGCCAAACCAAAACCACAAATATCCTACTTGGTTTAGATGGAATCCTGCTAAAATAATAGTAGCCACCAGAGAATTAAGCCACCAATCTATGGTGGACACAAAGGTATATAAAATGTACGTACATGGTCTTTTAATGGCCAATCTGTTCATCTTTATGACCTCATATTTTGAAGAGTTTGTAAAAGTGCCCTGATTGAAATATTTAAAGAGGAAAACAAAAATACTTGAAAAATAAAAAGATTACACAATCCTAGCTATAACTCAATAGCAATTATTGATGAGAAAAAATGTAAATGCTAGGAAAAATATTCCCCACATTCAGCTGGCTGTGAAATGTACGTAGTATGTTTCGCCAACTGAATATTGGCCTTGTTTTCACTCCTTCACCAACCACACTACACAAAATAAATGAACTCTCATGGTTCTAGAATCATTCATAAATCATATGCTCAGTCAAAATGTGAATTTAAAGATACAAATTAAATTTATATTTAGTGGAATGACAAAACAAAATCTGAACTGAAAGATTATATTGCAAATCTGCAAAAGGTTATAACGCCACAAAACTGCACAAAATGTCACCACAAATTCATTCATCTCTAATTGCAAATTTAAGAATGGCTTGTGAATCATACATATTTAGGTTAAGCAGAATAACGGATGGCTCAGATGTGTCGGGAGTGGCTTAAACCAGAAGGCTGGGTGCTGGCTTGAGTGGTGATCCCATACATTTTTAGTTAACCTATTGTGTGGCTAGGGTGTGGTTTGTACAGAGTTTACTTATACTTTGGATTGCAGGCTTTAGGCCTCTTTCCTAAAGAAAATTCTTCCCCTTCCTTACTGCCTTATTTGTTGTTAATTACTGTTTTGGCGTGAAAGTACAGCTTATCAGCAGCCCGGGTGCAGTTAGTGCATTGGGTGCGCTCACCTTCTAGAAATTGTCTGGAAATACTGTACCTCCCTTACGGGGGTAGTATGTTCATCTTCGTATGGGATTGAGAAAGTCGAAGATTTGTGCTTAGTTAGTACCCTAGTGATTGGTTTTGCATCCACTGGGCAGATACCACCTGCAATGCAGTGTTTGGTTGTTTCGTTTGCATTGTTTGGCTGCACTGTTTAGAGGCCGTCCTTTCTTGCCATCATACAATTTTTTAAAAACAAAATTCTTTAAATAAATAGCAGACATTTTATAATTCCATTTAATGTCTATATGTGTTTGTTTCTAAGATTAGTTTGTTATGTATGATGAGCACACACCCGGGACACACCTTGCCATTACTAGGTTTATAAATTAATATAAAACAATTGTACTAACAGGTATTGATCATTGTTTAAAGCATTTACAAGATTAATCATATAATAATTATTATAATAATAATAATAATATTATTAGTATTATTATTAGTATTATTATTAGTAGTATTATTATTAGTAGTAGTAGTAATAATAATAATAATAATATAATTAATAATATAAAAGTAACAATAATTACATTCATGTAATATATGTGTCATGATTGGCTTCTGCTACCGAACCGTTGTCCACTGAGGTGCTTCTATCCTTGAGCTGTATGTAGCTGCAGTATCGCTTTCCACCAGGGGGTACTGCTCCCATAGTATACTACCGGTTCTAGCTAGTTTCTGAGCTACACCTGTGACTCTAACATGCTGCTCAGTTCCACTAATTACCAGATTATCATATTACCATTTGTGCTCCAGTGTGCTTGTTCCCTGTCTACCCAGCTAGCATCTGATTGATTCCCTGTGTTTGACCTTGCTTATCTGGACTCTCCATTTACCTGTGATTCGATCTCTTGGTTCTGACCCTTACCATCTCCTGACCTTTCTCTTGGATCACCATTCTGGTTTATCTACCAGTGCCTTGGCCTTTCTGATTATCCATGCTCCATTTACTAGTCATTTACAGGCACCTGTGGACACCTACTATGCAAATATCTCTTTTACATCGTGGAAAGACACTCTGTGGTTTTGAATAATCTAATCTACTATAATTAGGATCTACACTATTGTTCAACTCCAGTACATTCTACTCTATTGTTCTTTGTTTGGTAACATCAAAATCTTCCCTTATAGCAACCTCTGCTTATCAGTATGTGTCTGACATGAAAATCGCACTCTATACTGTTAAAATCCAATAAACTTGATATGTTTTTCCCTTTACAACTGGTGAAGCTACTGTTTGTTATTAGGGTCAAAGCAGAAATGGCTGGCGCCACAGCATGTAAAGACTGCAGCCAAGGAGCTAAACGGTAGCTTCCCAAATGTCTTCCATAGACAAATATACAATACAAGATAATCTCCAGTGCTGACTTTAGTGTATATAAATGTGACTTTGTGTAAACACCTTGAATGTGGATAAATAGTACCCTGTATGACCAGGAATTTGCCTGTCCAATGAACAACCTCCTTCTTTACTCACTTTAAGTGAATTGTGCACACAATAGAAGGGAAATTGTCAACTACAATAGTTTAGCTGTAAAAAAAAAATATTTTATTTTAAATGACACAGTATATAGGATATAAATATGTCTTGGAACTTGTCAGTTCTTATAACAGATTATGGCTAATTTAATAACACAAACTGAAATACATTATACTAGGTTGTTGGCACTGAATAGATAATAAAATATGGATAATAAAGACTGCCTGAGCAAGTGGTTGAGATGTGATACATGTTGCAAGATTCCAAGTAACTGAGATTCATTCTGTTTGTATTATTTCATGTTTTTTCTTTTAACTAATATATATTATTAAGTGTTTGAATTTATCTGACGTTTTAGTTTTGGTCTTAGTAAATCTGCCCTTAGTCTTCCCAGAAATGTTAAATTTTTTATCTGCAGCAGTTAGTGCATTGTAAAAAAAATATCAGTTCAGGTGTCACTGAGTTGGCAGTATATGTTCAGTATTTGACATTTGTACATTTATATAGCAAATGATGTCAGTGACAAAAAAATTAAAACCTAGTTTTCTTGACTAGTCAGTGTGTTGCAAAAAAAAACTTGGCCTAAATCTTAGAATGTCTGGTCAGCATTTACAGTATACAATACCGTAAGTCATAATTTAAACTTTCTATCATTTTGTTTTTAAATCACTGCCTAGAACAGTGGTTCCCAAACTTTTTTGAATCACGGTGCCCTCGAGTATCACTATTGTTTTCAAGGCACCCCTAGGCCAAAAGTTTGTTAATGAGAACTTCAAAAAAAAAAATTATTAAGTAAATTGTGCTGACCTGTAATCCTTAGGTTCAGTTATGTGTAAGGGAACAGATCTGCGCTTCTGTTTGTCCACATAATTACATTACATTGTTAATAAATAATTTGATTTGGTGCTGGACCACCAAGCTGAGGCACCCCTGCAAGTGTCCTGAGGCACCCCAGGGTGTCACGGCACACAGTTTGGGAGCCATTGGGCTAGAAGTTGTCTGTCATCAAAACTTGTACACGTCTACTTTTGTTTTTGTTTTTTTCTGTTTTTCTAGGTCTGTGGTTAAAAAAATAAGCTATGAAGGTTTATTCCAAAAATAATGTGTGTCTGCGTAATTCACTGACAAAAGAGAATTTAATCTGGTTTGTGCAACTTTCTGTTAGTGGGTAGTTTACCCATGCTCCCTGGTCCCAATCCTGCTGACCTTCTTTTCCCCAAATGCATCTGATTCCGAACACACCCAGCACAACGCCTGATTTATTCCACACTGCAAATTCAGAAGAGAAAAAGGATATTGAAATATTTTCTGAGCCTGTTGCTAAGACTGTGTATTACAATCTGCCAAGTTAAATAACTTATGTCTGAGATCACCTAACACACAGGGACATTTGTTAAATAAATTCAATTTAACATTAAGTAAAATAATGTGTAACTAACATGTGATCATTCTGAATTCTAAAGATGTTTTTTTTTTCTCTCTGCTTTTATCACTATACTGAATTACAACCCCTGTCCTCAAGTACCCTAGAAAAAGAGTGTAACATTTTGGCTCATGACTGTAAGTACAATTAGTAAAGAGAGGAACATTCATTTTTCATAACTCTACTGAAGCGCTATAGTCTTACAGCAAAGTACTGGCTCTGAACCAGTGTTTAAAACGAATAGATGTGCAGAGCAGTCACAAATCCAATCTGTCACCGGTGAAGCCGGTAATAATTAATGGAGTAACTTAAATTGTTTTAAAGTATACTATAAATCTAAACAAAACAAGTGAGCCCATTTCCCCTATGTAGTTTTTTTCTCCACAGCAGTGTTTACTGATTATAATGACGAGTTATGCAGATAAAGCTAATCCACAAAGAATATAAAGTCAAATAGATGAAGAGTAGAAGTGAAAAAACTTATTCTCTGCAATGTGAAATTTTGCTTATTTGGATGTCCTAAATTGATCTGTCAATTAACTCATTTCCAGTTGTTAAAGGGTGTGCTAATCCTCACATTGGGACTAATAGCGAGGCAATTGTGCTAATGATCATTTAATGACTATTTATAACTAATATCATTAATTAACCCCTATCAAAGGTTCAAATTTAACCCACAGAATTCAAAAATGCGCCAAATTATTTGTGTCTTAGATGTTTATATCACTATATATTAGGGGTCAGCCGGTTCGGATTTCTGAAATCCGAACCCCCCCGAGCCCCCCCGATCCGAGGCCGATCCGAGTCAGGCTCGACTTTTCCCGCCTGACTCGGATCTGAAATCGAGGCAAAACATCATCATCCCGCCTTCCGGGTCTCGCGGGTTTTGGATTCTATATAAGGTAACCGCGTCAGCGCCATTTTCTCACTCGGCTGTGGACAGTGAATAGGGAGGGTGGGAGTTAGGGTTGGCTGGGCTGTGTAGTGTAGTGCTGTGCTGTGCTGCGCTGTGCTGCTGTTGTCCATAGGGGCTGTGTCCACTCCTCCAAAGTCCATAGGGGCTGGCTGTATTGTACTGTGCTGCTGTTGTCCATAGGGGCTGTGTCCACTCCTCCAAAGTCCATAGAGGCTGGCTGTGTTGTGCTGTGCTGCTGTTGTCCATAGGGGCTGTGTCCACTCCTCCAAAGTCCATAGGGGCTGGCTGGACTGTGTTGTGCAGTCAGTTGTCCATAAGGGCTGTGTCCACTCCAAAGTCCTGTGCAGTCCTGTGCAGTCCTAAAGGGGTGCTGTAGTGTTGTCCAGGGGGTGCTCTGTCCATCAGGGGTGCTCCCCCAGAGTGCAAAAAAAATAAATATTTTTTCTGTGTTTGTGAATTGTGTGCGCAGTAGCCACACGTGCATCAACAAAGTAGCACCAAGCGTGCGCCTGTGTCATAGGTAAAGGGCCGGCTGGCTTGACCGTTAAAGGGTGCTGTAACCCCCAAAGTGCACCCCAAACAAAATAAAAAAATATTTTCTGTGTTTGTGAATTGTGTGCACTATGGCTGCACGAGCATCAACAAAGGAGCAGCGCCAAGCGTGCGCCTGTGTCCCATAAGTAAAGGGCCAGCTGGCTTGTCCGTTAAAGGGTGCTGTAACCCCCAAAGGGCACTCCAAACAAAATAAAAAAATATTTTTTTTGTGTTTGTGAATTGTGTGCGCAGTAGCCGCACGTGCATCAACAAAGTAACGCCAAGCATGCGCCTGTGTCATAGGTAAAGGGCCGGCTGGCTTGACCATTAAAGGGTGCTGTAACCCCCAAAGTGCACTCCAAAAAAAATAAAAATATTTTTTTTTTGTGTTTGTGAATTGTGTGCGCAGTAGCAGCACGTGCGTCAACAAAGTAGTGCCAAGCGTGCGCCTATGTCCCATAAGTAAACGTCCGGCTGGCTTGTCCATTAAAGGGTGCTGTAACCCCCAAAGGGCACTCCAAACAAAATAAAAAAATATATTTTTTTGTGTTTGTGAATTGTGTGCGCAGTAGCCGCATGTGCATCAACAAAGTAGCGCCAAGCGTGCTCCTGTGTCCCGTAAGTAAAGGGCCGGCTGGCTTGTCCATTAAAGGGTGCTGTAACCCCCAAAGGGCACTCCAAACAACATAAAAGAATATTTTCTGTGTATGTTAATTGTGTGCACTGTGGCTGCACGTGCATCAACAAAGGAGCAGCGCCAAGCATGCGCCTGTGTCCCATAAGTAAAGGGCCGGCTGGCTCATTTCTTAAAGGGTGGTGTAACCCCCAAAGTGCACTAGTGTCCAGCAAAAATAAAAAAATATTTTCTGTGTTTGTGTGCGCCTTAGCCGCACGTATATATCAATATAACATAAATGGAGGACCAAACTTTCTCCGATAAAAATAAAATAGGGAAAGATCAAGAACCACTTCCTCCTAGTGCTGTTGCTGCTGCTGGGAATTGTTCATCATCCCAGAGAGGAAGTAGGAACACCACTACTTTTACTAAACAATTGACCCTCCAACAGTCCCTAGCGAGGAGGATGAAGTACGACAGCAGTCATCCTGAAGCAAAACATATAACTGAGGCCTTGACTGCTATTTTGATGTTAGACATGCGTCCAGTATCATCCATTAGTGCAGTGGGATATAGACAATTGATGGAGGTAGTGTGTCCCCGGTTCCATATCCCGTCTAGATTCCACCTGCATCCTCAATGCAGCAGCGACAAGCGTGCATCTGTCTGTTAAAGGGTGGTGCAACCCTCAAAGTGCGCTCCACAAACAATAAAAAAAAATATTTTTTTTCTGCCTTTGTGAATTGTGTGGGCTGTAGCCGCACCTGCATCCTCAAAGCAGCAGCGACAAGCGTGCGTCTGTCTGTTAAAGGATTACATCGGTGGCAGCATCCAAGTAGGCATGTCAGACAGTCCGTACATGTACTGGCAGGCAAAAGAGGCAATTTGGAGGCCCCTGTACAAACTGGCTCTATTTTACCTGAGTTGCCCCCCCTCCAGTGTGTACTCCGAAAGAGTGTTTAGTGCAGCCGGGAACCTTGTCAGCGAAAGGCGTAGGAGGTTGCTTCCACAAAATGTGGAGAAGATGATGTTCATAAAAATGAATTATCAACTCTTCCAGGGAGACCAGCCTCCAGAACGTACAGAGGGACCTGTGGTGGTGGATTCCAGCGGGGACGAATTAATACTCTGTGAGGATGAGGATGTACAAAACACTGAAGAGGGTGAGGAATCGGTGAATGAGGAGGATGAGGACGACATCTTGCCTCCGTAGAGCCAGTTTGTGCAAGGACAGATTAATTGCCAGCTTGTTTTGTGGGGGCCCAAACGAACCAATCATTTCAGCCACAGTCGTGTGGCAGACCCTGGCGCTGAAATGATTGGTTTGTTAAAGTGTGCATGTCCTGTTTATACAACATAAGGGTGGGTGGGAGGGCCCAAGGACAATTCCATCTTGCACCTCTTTTTTTTCTTTGCATTATGTACTGTTTGCGGCCTAGTTTTCAAACTGCCATCCTGTCTGCCACTGCAGTGTCACTCCTAGATGGGCCACGTGTTTGTGCCGCCCACTCGTATCTCTTAGCATAGTCATCCATCTGCCTCGGTGCAACCTTTTGGACATAAAAACACTATTGTGAGGAGTGAGGTGTTCAGAATAGACTGGAAATGAGTGGAAATTAAGGTTTTTGAGGTTAATAATAGCATAGGAGCAGAAAAATCAACACATTCTGTGATTTTAGCTGTTTTTATGCTTTTTTTAAAAAAAAATACAGATCCAAAACTAGGGATGAGCGGGTTCGGTTCCCTGAGAACCGAACCCACCCGAACTTCGGGGATCCGGGGCGATCCGAGCCCAAGCTCGGATTTCCCTGTCTGCCCGGATCCCTCTCCCGAGGCAAAACCTCGAGATCTGCTGTCGGATCTCGAGGTTTTGCCTCGAGCGGCCATTTAAAAAAAAATGCCTTTGCCTTTAATGGGCAAAGTGCTGATTGGCTGACAGAGCCGTCTGTCACGGCTCTCAGCCAATCAGCATTATGGTGCTCATTTACATGTAGCACGGACTCGTGAGATCCGTGCTACATGCATCTGTGTGACTGACAGTGACACAGAGCACAGATGGGTCAGTGAGACCCGTCTGTGCTGCTGTGTATTTCAATGACACAGATGCACGCATGGACCAGGAGATCCGTGCTACATGCATCTGTGTCACTGACACAGAGCACTGACGGGTCCGTGAGACCCGTCTGTGCTGCTGTGGTAAAAAAAAAAAAAAAAAACCTGTGTAAAAAAAGAAAAAAATGGCGTGCCCCCCCCCCCAAAAAAGAGCAACCGGACCCGGGCATTAGTGACCCAGTGCTGGGTGTGCTTAAATACAGGGGACAAACGACGTAGGGGTCCCCTGTACTTAAGCACAACCAGCACCGGGCTAGTCAGAACCAGCGCTGGTTGCCAAAATACGGGGGAAAAACGACGTAGGGGTCCCCCGTATTCTGCGCAACCAGCTCTGGGCTCTGATCCGGTCCTGGTTCTGGAAATACAGGGGAAAAAAATTAGTAGGGTTCCCCTGTATGTTCCAGAACCAGCACTGGACTTTTTCTAGCGGGGGGCTGATGCCACAGCCAGGGGAGCCCTTTCACCGGGCCCCCCAGCCGCAGCATCAGCCCTGACCGCTAGTCAGCCCAGGCCGGGGATCCCTGGAGAGCTGGGGACCCCCCCAATAAAGGGGTCACCCTCTCCAGGGCACCCCAGGCCCAGGCTGATAGCCCAGGGCTATCCCCGCCACCCCTGATGGCGGTGGGTGGCGGGTTGATTGTGTGGTGTGGTGTAAATAAAGAATATCAAACATTGTCTTTACAAGTAGAACTGCAAGTCCCAGCAAGCCTGCCCCGCATGCTGGTACTTGGAGAACCACAAGTACCAGCATGCAGGGCATTAAGGGCCCACTAGTACCTGTAGTTCACCTGTAAAAAAATGTTTAAAAAAAACACAGGACACACACATCGTGACAGTATAAGTTTATTAAACATACACACACACACACATGTACACATACTCACCTATGTAACCTGTAGCATCGGTCCACTTGTCCGGTAAAGTATCCATAGGGGACCTGTGAAAAAAAACATACTCACCATCTCCTATGCGAGGTTCTGTCCTCTTCGTTCCAAAAATACTTGTGTTTTACAGAATGTGGATACCAGCGCTACCGTATGCCTACTAATGTTCTCGGAAGCAGCTGGATACAGAGTTGTCCAGACTCAAAAAGGGAGATGATAAATTAAATAGTAGTATCCAGCGCTAACCTGCTCTAATGGTGTGTGGGAACGTTTTATGTCCAGTGGTGTAGTAGTGAGTACAAGATGCGAATAACTTTATATGGATTTATTAAAATGAAAAAAGAGTTCAAGAAGTCGCTTGTTATTTTAAAATATGCAATATAGCAGGTGTCCAATTTCAACACCATAGGTGGGGATGAAGTTCCTGAGCAGTGACACTAGTAGATGGATAAGAGAGCTCCTTTAGGGTGCCTCTTTCCGTAGGTCACCAATGGGTGTCTACGTGTTCCTAGGTCAAAGTTACAGGGTCCTTGTTACGAATAGATGTCTCTGGATAGGTGAGACACCTATGTCAAGGTGCAGGTGACATAAGGTAACCCCTGTGTGAGGTCCCTTTCCGTATGGCTCCCCGTGCCTACGTATCCCTGATATCACCTATCTGATAGTCTGTAGTAAAAAGGTAGTGCTTGTATGCACATATGACGTGTCACGTTGTTATAATTTTATCCCGAAGGGATTTGTGATGGTGCAGGGTGTAGGTGTACCCTCAGGTACATTCCTGCAGACCATAAACGCTTTTCCAAGGAGGAGAGCCAGACAGACACGCCCACTGAGGATCTGATTGGAGGATCCAGGGATATATACCATATTGAGACTAATGAATATCAACTTGAAAAAGGCCATTAGGCTGAAACGCGTTGTTGTTGATACCACGTGCACCACACAGCTATCCAACGGACCAATAGAACAGTCTACGCCTGGGCATCAGTAACAGACCATCTACCTATTTGGCTGAGTGTCCGCCCACCTGCCTGCCTGCCCACACCCCTCGTGACAACCGGTGCTGGAGAGGAAAGGAGTCACCGGAGGCTGTCTATACTGATCACAGAGGATCCTGACGAACACCTGCAGCCGCCGGCACACCTTAAGAATCGTGCACGCTGACATCCCATCCGGCCCTGTGAAGGAGATTAGTGATCGGCAGTCAGTTACAGACGGGGGAGAACACATCGCGACCAGTGTATTACTGCGCCCATGGTAAGGGCAGGAGTGCGGGACGCCACCCCTGTCTCTGTTTAAAGATTGTTCCACACTGTGCCTTTCCTCTATTACACTAACCATTGAGTGAGGATACGTATGATTATTCATACGGAAGGTTAGCCCTGCATGAGGGTACACCTACACCCTGCACCATCACAAATCCCTTGGGGATAAAATTATAACAACGTGACACATCATATGTGCATACAAGCACTACCTTTTTACTACAGACTATCAGATAGGTGATATCAGGGATACGTAGGCACGGGGAGCCAAACGGAAAGGGACCTCACACAGGGGTTACCTTATGTCACCTGCACCTTGACATAGGTGTCTCACCTATCCAGAGACATCTTTTCGTAACAAGGACCCTGTAACTTTGACCTAGGAACACGTAGACACCCATTGGTGACCTACGGAAAGAGGCACCCTAAAGGAGCTCTCTTATCCATCTACTAGTGTCACTGCTCAGGAACTTCATCCCCACCTATGGTGTTGAAATTGGACACCTGCTATATTGCGTATTTTAAAATAACAAGCGACTTCTTGAACTCTTTTTTCATTTTAATAAATCCATATAAAGTTATTTGCATCTTGTACTCACTACTACACCACTGGACATAAAACGTTCCCACACACCATTAGAGCAGGTTAGCGCTGGATACTACTATTTAATTTATCCTCTTCGTTCCAAAGTAGGCATCCCCGGACTTGGCAAAAAAAAAAACGAAAACGCGATCCACGAACTTAGTACCGTTCTATAGAACGGTACTTCCCGAATGAGAGCTTAGCGGCGGGGTATCACCATGGAAACCCCGCTGCTAAGCGTTCATTGGCTGAGAGAGGTCATCTCCCGTCTCTCAGCCAATGAACGGCTCCCTCCATTGTAGTCAATGGTGGGAGCCGCAAGGTTATTAAAGTTTACCCTGCGGCTCCTACCATTGACTACAATGGAGGGAGCCGTTCATTGGCTGAGAGACGGGAGATGACCTCTCTCAGCCAATGAACGCTTAGCAGCGGGGTTTCCATGGTGATACCCCGCCGCTAAGCTCTCATTCGGGAAGTACCGTTCTATAGAACGGTACTAAGTTCGTGGATCGCGTTTTCATTTTTTTTTTTTGCCAAGGCCGGGGATGCCTACTTTGGAACGAAGAGGACAGAACCTCGCATAGGAGATGGTGAGTATGTTTTTTTTCACAGGTCCCCTATGTATACTTTACCGGACAAGTGGACCGATGCTACAGGTTACATAGGTGAGTATGTGTACATGTGTGTGTGTATATGTATGTTTAATAAACTTATACTGTCACGATGTGTGTGTCCTGTGTTTTTTTAAACATTTTTTTTACAGGTGAACTACAGGTACTAGTGGGCCCTTAATGCCCTGCATGCTGGTACTTGTGGTTCTCCAAGTACCAGCATGCGGGGCAGGCTTGCTGGGACTTGCAGTTCTACTTGTAAAGACAATGTTTGATATTCTTTATTTACACCACACCACACAATCAACCCGCCACCCACCGCCACCAGGGGTGGCGGGGATAGCCCCGGGCTATCAGCCTGGGCCTGGGGTGCCCTGGAGAGGGTGACCCCTTTATTGGGGGGGTCCCCATCTCTCCAGGGATCCCCGGCCTGGGCTGACTAGCGGTCAGGGCTGATGCTGCAGCTGGGGGGCCCGGTGAAAGGGCTCCCCTGGCTGTGGCATCAGCCCCCCGCTAGAAAAAGTCCAGTGCTGGTTCTGGAACATACAGGGGAACCCTACTAATTTTTTTCCCCTGTATTTCCAGAACCAGGACCGGATCAGAGCCCAGAGCTGGTTGCGCAGAATACGGGGGACCCCTACGTTGTTTGTCCCCCGTATTTTGGCAACCAGCGCTGGTTCTGACTAGCCCGGTGCTGGTTGTGCTTAAGTACAGGGGACCCCTACGTCGTTTGTCCCCTGTATTTAAGCACACCCAGCACTGGGTTACTAATGCCCGGGGCTGGTTGCTCTTTTTTGGGGGGGTGCACGCCATTTTTTTCTTTTTTTACACAGGTTTTTTTTGTTTTTTTTTACCACAGCAGCACAGACGGGTCTCACGGACCTGTCATTGCTCTGTGCCAATCACACAGATGCATGTAGCACGGATCTCCCGGGTTCGTGTTACATGCAAATGGGCACCATAACGCTGATTGGCTTCCTGTCTGCCACTGCAGTACCACTCCTAGATGGGCCACGTGTTTGTGCCGCCCACTTGTGTCGCTTAGCATAGTCATCCAGCTACCTCGGTGCAACCTTTTGGCCTAAAAACAATATTGTGAGGTGTGAGTTGTTCAGAATAGAGTGGAAATGAGTGGAAATTAATGTTATTGGGGTTATTAATAGCGTAGGAACAAAAAAAGGCCCATTTTATGTGATTTTAGTGGTTTTTTTTATTTTTTAAGAAAAAATCCAGATCCAAAACACAAAACCCAGAACCCAAAACACGGAAGGGTGGTTTTGGCAAAACCAATCCAGATCCAAAACACGAAGAAAGATCCAGATCCAAAACCAAAACACAAAACACGAAAAGTGGCCGGTGCACACCCCTATCCAAAACACAAAACCCAGAACCCAAAACACTGAAGGGTGGTTTTGGCAAAACCAATCCAGATCCAAAACACGAAGAAAGATCCAGATCCAAAACCAAAACACAAAACACGAAAAGTGGCCGATGCACACCCCTACTATATATCATTCAGACACACAAATAACAGATCCTTGATGTGGGCTTTACAATCATACACATAACAGTTATGTAAATAGATAATCATATGCAGTCACATACACATAATACATCATAGAAACTATGATACTAATGTCAGGAAAAATTTCACACAAGGGGTTCTATTCAGCATTGATTTGTTTTACATAAAAAATACGGAAACTATGATTTCCGTATTTTTTATGTAACTCTCCTATTCAGCAATGGGATAATGGGGAAGATAACGCAATTGTCTTCTCCATTGATTCCCATCTCGCTGAATACCACTCTGTAGGGATCAGCCATTGATCTCTAAAGTGCTTTAACACTTTTTGCTATTCAGCAAAGCAAAAAGTGTTAAATCACTCAATAAATATTTCCTTTATATAACGTCATTTCAGAATGGCGTTATATGAAGAAAATACTTATATTTCCCGAAAACTGCAGGGACAGAAGGAATTTTTCCCATAAGTCCCTGCAGCATCTTGTAAGCCTGCCCAGTCTCCGTCCTTGCTGCACGGTGATCGGCGGCAGGTAAGTCACTCTAGAGCCTTTTAAACCTCCCGAAATTGATTGATATGTGTATACAGGCTTTATACTAGCCTGTATACATATATATTTTTGTGCGATTATATTTAACATTTATATATAAATGTTAAATATAAAAGCACATAAATATACATGTATACTTTATACACATATCAATCAGTTTCGGGAGGCTGGAGCTGTACTTACCCGTTGGCGGTCACTGCAAGCAGGGGCGGAGACTGTTCCTGAACGCATGACTGAGCATGTGCAGAGGAACAAACAGAAGGGATTGTTTTCGGAATCCCGAAAACAATCCCTTCTGTGACATTGCAGGGACAGCGTGTTACCGCAACCGCTGTCCCTGCACAAAATATTGCTGAATAGCTCACATATTTTATCATAGTTGATAAAATCTCTTGACAATGTTGCCTGATAATATTTTGGGCAACATCCTCACTGTTGCTGAATAGACCCCAAGATGTTACTTCTTTTAAAGGTAATATATTGTATATATTATTGTAACCATAACAAAATCAATTAACAATCTCACATATAATATAAAACAGTGTATCACAGATGGTATAACACATGATCATATTTCCACCACTCTAGTAACATAGATGGTAATACAATATCGGGATGTGGAATATAAGATCTCAGGCACGGCCATCTTCTCTTTTGCTCTTCCCTTGCACTATCTTTACCACCAATGCTCCCTGCCCTTTGCTCTCTTCTCCCATTCAGCGACTCTGACACTGTCTGCTTGCCTGTACAATGGGTACAGGATCTTTGAGAGCTGTTGTGAATTTCCCTGCAAATCACTACTGCCTGCTGACTCTAGCAACAGTGAATTGCAATACCCTTCCCCTTGTACTTGTCACATACACATTGTAGTGCCAAAAAGAGTGCAGTATTGGGATAGTTTAATATTATACTCATGCCTGACACCTGGAAAGCTGCTTTAATATATCATCATTCATTATTTTCTTGCAAAATATATGTTGGCCTCATGTAAGTAAAACAAAGCAATAATATAGTTATTAACTAGACTCAATAAAAAAAGATATAACCCTAGAATTCATTGAGGTTATATTCCAAGATAAAATGCATCACCCATAATAGTCTGAAATGTTTTGTAGATTATTATTATTATTATTATTATCATTATCATCCTTTATTTATATGGTTCCACAAGTATTCTGCAGCGCCTTACAAAGTACATAAATAAGTGAACTAGAAACCAGTGACTTACAGTATAATACAATGCAGGACAAGGTTTATATACATTGCTGCATTAGCGATCATAACATTCACATAAGCAACAAGGAGTAAGCAACCAAGTGTTAGGTACCCTAATGGGGAGTGAGGAGTAGATGAAGGTACAATATAAATGAGGAGAAGCACAAGAGGGTAGAGGGCCCTGCTCATGAGAGCTTACATTCTAATGGAAAAGGGTAGAGCCAACAACATTAGGAAACAGAGAAATATATAGGAATACACCAAAGAAGAAGGATTTATACCAATTCCAATTTACTCAATTGTGGTAACTTGTGAATATCCTACAGGCAAGTTGTGTTATACCTGCTTGTTTACCTATTCCCTCTACCACTAAAAAATATACTGTACAACACAAAGTCATTTTAGATAAAACTTTCTATATAAGTGACCTTTATTTTTTATAAATTCAATTAATAATAATAAGAAAATGTACACTACTGTCAGACTGTACACATTCTTTTTTTGATCATTCTCAGGACAGATACTATAAAGGGAAGTATACATTTGCATAGTGAACAACAAACAATTGACAATTTTCTGTTCTACAATTTGCAAGTTGTCTAAATTAAGGTCACATTTGTACTTAATTAAGAATTGCCGTAATTTCACAATATAAAAAAAGACATACCTCATGATCATTTTCCTATTTAAGCTGCCTTTTAACTGCAGCAGAATCACTTAAAGATTTAAGTTAGTATACTGTATATATGAGCCTTACCACAGTTTGGTCTTTATTTCTATGAAGGTCCTGTGAGTGCCGCCAGCTCCATGTTCAGTTGACTTTATGGTATGCTCCTGCGACAGTATATCTAGCAATTTTGTTCCCTGTGCTTAATATACAATATAAAATCATTCAATACAATTCTTTTTAGACACATGCTGCTTCTCCTGGTAAATACCCCTTGCCAGATGGCTTCTAAGAAAATATCACTAATAACAAACACGAAATAGGGCATTGATTGTGTAGTATTTTAGAAATTTCCCATAATAAAAATCTAATATATATTCATAATATATTAGATAAAAGTGAAAGATTGCTTACTTGAAATGTCTTTTTTGCTAATATCGCCTGGGATATTATCCTCCTCTTCAAACGGTTCCTATTGATCAATAAAAACTAGAGATTAGCAGGTCCGGTTCTCAGAGAACCGGAACCACCCAAACTTCCAGATCCGAGGCAAGAACCGAGCAAGGCTCCGATTTTCCCGTGTGACTCGGATCTCAAAATGAGGCACAACGCCATCCTCCCACTGTCGGATTCTCATGGTTTTTGGATTATATAAGGTCTCGGTGATCTGCGCTGTTTTCACTTCGGCTGTGGAGAGAGAAGCTAGCAAACGTAGTCAGTCAGCAGTGGCGGATCCAATGGGGGCGATCAGGGTGATCGCCCCCCCTAACCGTAACACAGAGTCACAGTTACCGCAGTGTGAAGTATTGTATTGATGCTGCAGTGGTGCAGTTCCGCCTCCAAGCAGATTGGTGAGCTAGGGCCAGCCAGCAATGTACAGTCACCCCAGCCCGAGGAACTGGCAGTGGCACCCGGCCGGAGCAGGACGACACCCCCCCATCCCAGCTCCTCAGTCTCTTGGAGCAGGGGCGTAGGGAGTGCGGCTTTCTGTGGAGCGCAAGCTCCAGGCGCCGAAAGGAAGAGGGGAAGACTCCGGCACTTGTCACCTGGCCGCCCGCAGTTGTCTCCGCACTTGTCTGCCTGAGCCGCGTTATAGCTATCTTCCTCCCTCCTCGCTCCCGGCCACTAGTCGTGCATGCGGTGCGACGCAAGATGGGTGGGGACTGCACTGCACAGGAGAGAAAAATGGAGAGAGGAGCCGCCTGAGACTCACCGACCCACCGTGAAGGGTGCCACCCAGGAGGGGCAAGTTAACAGAACTGTACACTACCGGGCTGACACTGGGGATGAGGAACAGCAAGTGCGGTTGCATACAATGCAATGAGCGCATGCGGCAGGCTATTTCTTGGGGGAGGGGGGAGGGGATACAGATAGAGGCACAGAGAGGAATAGGGGTACACATAGAGGCAGAAGGGTGCACATATAAAGACACAGAGAGGAACATGGGGTACTGACAGACTGAAGAGGGTACAGCTAGAGGCACATAAAGAATAGGGGGCACAGACAGAGTCAGAAGGTGGTATAGATAGAGACACATGGGCAACAGGGAGCACAGATAGAATAGAGGCACAGAGAAGAACAGAGTGTACAGATAGAGGAATAGAGAGGCAGGAGCACCCTGGGGCAGGGTAGCTACTGATGACAGTCATTGTGCCCTCCGACCTGGACAGAAACAAGTGAGTGAAGTTGGGCCATGAGTGACACACACCAGTGAGCCCTGGGCGGAGAGTGGTGGGGTAAATATGGTCACAGTGAGTAGTGGACAGGGGCAGGATGATAGTGGCACAGGGTGCATTTAGCAAAAGACCATCTTTGTAGATCATTTATGATTTACATTTTTTTTAAATTAGACATGTTGACCACCTCCACTTTACCAAAATTCAGCGTGGGGAGGGCACCATGGCTCCATGCTACCCCTTTGCTTGGAGGCGGACCCTGCACACAGGATCTCTGGAAGGTGGGGACAGCACAGGAAGAGTGGCTGCCGGATGGGCTGGCTAGGTAGCTGGCGGCAGTAGCTGGATGTCACTCACCCTCAAATGCTCTGTTTTACACTGCAGTCGCAGTATATGGCCGACGGCCGCTCTGTTAGGCTGTGCAATGCTGATTGGTTAATGGCTCCGGCCATCCACCAATCACAGTGGTGGGATGTATTCACACATTGATTGCTGGATGGCTGGAACTATCCACCAATCAGAACGCAGGAGCTGCAGGCGTCAGACTCAAGAGCAACACTGAGTGATGGCAGGTCCAACCAAAGGCAGCCAGGTGAGGATTAGTGATTTAAACATTCTGATATTTAACAAGAGGTGGGGAGAAAGTATAGGGTTTTTTAATCAGTGAGTGGGAGTATTGCATATTTGGGTTAAGTTTTTCAATGATGGATGATAAATTGAAGATTTAGAGTATGATTTTTATGAGTGAGTGAGGAGGTAGATCTATGGTATACATTTTAATAAGGGAGATGAACTCTGATTTGGGGTGTGATTTCCAATGTGGGAATATGGGTATGTGTGTGTATGTGTCATATTTATATATGTATATATATATATATATATATAAAATATAATGTGTTATATAGTTGAAGAGCGTATATGGAAACCCCTCCCTACAAAAGCTGCAGTTGCCCCTGGGTAGGGTTGCCTTCCTCTCCCACTCCTGCCGGAGTCCTACTGCACCCATTCCAGCTCCTCTCAGTGAGGGGAGAGTAGAGCAGGAATGGGCGCAGCAGGGCTCCAGTAGCAGAGGGAGAGGTAGGCTTGGTTCCCGGTCAGGTTGTTGAGGTCATTCAGAGCCGTCCCTGACACCGCCATGCAGTAAAAGCTGCAGAGTCCTCCAAATATTGATGATGTGACTGAATGTAACATCTGAGGTGAGACACAAAAGAACACACACAGAACAACCTTTGTTTCAATGCATTGCAGAGTAATACACTGTACAGTATGTTTTATATAAGAATTATCGCGTGCTTATGGGATAGGAAACATGAGGCTGTTCCCACGATAGATGTACTGATGTTGTATGGGCTGACACGTCTCCACAATAGATTATACAAATTTCTGTATGCCAGAGAGGACAAAAATAAGAACTGCATTAAGCAGAATGGTGACAGCCCAGAATGAGTAGGCTGGGAGAGTTGGGACTGAAAATGGGAGGGGGCAGGACTGGAGGTGGGAGAAGATATGAGTAGAGAGGGGAGGAGCCAGGATTAATTTCTAAACCGCCCCCCCTAAAAAAGATGTCTAGATCCGCCCCTGTCAGTCAGTGTCAGTCACTCAGTGTGTGTGTCCAGTCAGGGTCTTGGCCTGAAGGCTGCTGCTGTGTTGTCCATAAAGGGGCTTAGGTTGCAGTATATAATGGAGGGCTTCCTTCAGTGGGTGCTGTAGCTGCTGTCACTTGTCCTGTCAATTAACTGTGGCTGCTGCTGTGTTTTTGTCCTGTCCATCAGGCTAGGGCTGCAGTCCATAAAGGGGTGCTGTGTTGTCCGGGTGGAAGGGTGCTCTGTCAATTAGGGGTGCTCTTCCCCTGTTTAAAAAAATATAGTGTTTTTTTGTGGTTGTTTACGTTAGCAACTTAGCTGCGCTATTATTGTACGGTGACACTGCCGCAGTTTATCATCCACGTATTTGTGACTCTGCAGGTGGTCTGTCCGTACTCGGCAGGGGGGCTTTGTTGTTTATTAAAAAGGGCTGCTGTCTGTGTTGTTCATCAAGGGGCTGCTGCCTCATTCAGAGGTGCTCTTCCACAGTATGAAAATAATAAAAGTGAAATTTAATTAATAATATCAATATATCAATCCACAAAAAAAAGTGTTTTTTGTGTGTGTGTGTGTGCGTTAGCAACTTAGCTGCGCTATTATTGTACAGTGACACTGCCGCAGTTTATCGTCCACGTATTTGTGACACTGCAGGTGGTCTGTCCACACTCAGCAGGGGTGCTTTGTTGTTTATTAAAAAGGGCTGCTGTCTGTGTTGTTCATCAAGGGGCTGCTGCCTCATTCAGGGCTGCTCTTCCCCAGTATGAAAAAAATAAAAGTGAAATTTAATTAATAATATCAATATATCAATCCATAAAAAAAGTGCTTTTTTTGTGTGTATGTGTGCGTTAGCAACTTAGCTGCGCTATTATTGTTTGATGACACTACCGGCCAGACCACAGTTTATCGCCCACGTATTGTGACACTATAAGTCGTAGCACAGTGTGTTATTCTTATTCATAAATAATTAATCTTGTGACACTGTAAGTGGTAGTGCAGCCTAATACTCAACTTTTCACTTCTTTCCTCAATTGTGAATAAATGATTACTCTACAGGCCGTCTACAAGACCACAGCAAAGTGCTAAATAACATGCTTTATATATAAAACATAATGACATCACTGTAAGTCGTAGCGATGTGTTATTCTTATTCATAAATAATTAATCTTATCACACAAAGGGCCGTATTCAAATAGTTTCGTACCCGCAGAAAAGTTTCGCCTGCCCAACTTTTCGCTGACATCGCGTGTTTTAGATGCGGAAACTTATCGTGCGCATCCCCGCTTTTCACCGTATTCAATTACAAACCACGGAAAAAGGCAAGCGGAGTATTCAGAACAGGCGGAAAGTGCTGTCAGAATTGGGGAAATCAGCCTGAACCCCCCAAAAAGATGCACTAACATTGGGGATCAATGTAGATGTGTCCGAATAGCCTTAATAAAACTGTTTGGGGTACTTAAGTTGTTTCAATAGCTTCTTATTAGCGTCTTTGCACAAGTGGTGAAGAATGGCATTAAGCAGTATTTTTTGGTGAAAATAAGTAGTCCTGTCAAATTTGGGGTACTTGAAAATGTTTGCTAGCATATTTTAAAGTCTCTAAAGTGAAGTTTTAAAAAACGTGAAAACGCACCTGTAATCATAAAAACACCTGACCCATCCTTGCAGACCCCCAAGAAGTCTATTTCACTAGTTTTTATGCTTGTCCCCCCACTTTGTGCTTTTTCGCCCCCAAAATGAAACTACTTTTTTGGGGTGTTCTTAAGGTTTTTCCTAGGATTTTTTGACACAGTTGTCCTTTCGGAGGCTGTCCCAAGGGTTCTGACATTCCTTACCTTTGCACCCCAAAATAAAAATGTTGCACTTATTCTCTCCTGCTATTCTTAGGCAAATCTTTTTCGCCTTATTACATTGCATTGACTTTCCACGTAGGCGAAAACTGGCTGGAATTGAATTTGGAAATAAGTTCCAACCACACGAAGAAGCCCTGATTGGCGATACTTTTCCACGGAAAACGGCTTTTCACTTCTAATTGAATACGGCCCTAAGTGGTAGCGCAGTGTGTTATTCTTATTCATAAATAATTAATCTTGTGACATGCGAGTGCAGTGTGTTATTCTTATTCATAAATAATTAATCTTGTGACACTAAGGGGTATATTACTAATTTTGATTTTGCATTTTGAGCATTTTGACATTCGATTTGCATTCGATTTTGCATTTGGGTATTTACAAAAGGCCAAATCGAATGTAAAATCGAATTTAAAACCGAATTTTACTCAAATCGAACATCGGAAAAACATTGATACTTTTACATAGACCAACACACAAATCCCTTGTTTGCTATCATTCGATTTGAAATCGAACACATAATCGAACTTCAAATCAAAATTCAAATCCCCAAATGAATAGACCTGCTTTATGCTTTAGATTTGAGCATGAGCAGGTCAGATTGACACAGATACATGCATACATCAGTGAGATGCATGCATGTTTCTGACTGTAAAAAGCTAAGAAAGAGTTAAATTTAGAAAAAATTAACCAGCCCTGTACTTTTCATAGTCAGTCCTGGTTGTCTAAGTACAGGGAAAAAAATACGTAGGGTTCCACTGTACTTAGTACAACCAGCACTGGGCTCTGGGAACCAGTCCTGGTTCTGGAATTACAGGGGAAAAAACTGCATAGGGTTCCCCTGTAAGCTCCAGAACCAGCACCGGACACTTTCTAGCGGGGGGTTGATGCCACATCTAGGGGAGCCCTTTCACCGGGCCCCCCAGCCACAGCATCAGCCCTGACCACTAGTCAGCCCAGGCCGGGGATCCCTGGGGAGTTGGGGACTTGTAATTCCAGAACCAGGACTGGTTCCCAGAGCCCAGTGCTGGTTGTACTAAGTACAGTGGACCCTACATATTTTTTCCCTGTACTTAGACAACCAGGACTGGCTATGAATAGTCTGGGGCTGGTTCTGCTTTAGGGGGATTTTTTTTCTAAATTTAACTATTTATAAGCTTGTTACAATAAGATACATGCATGCATCTCACTGATGCATGCATGTATCTGTGAGAAAATGAACTGTTCATGCTGAAAGTGTAAGCATGTAGCAGTTCTATTCAGTCGGGGATTTGCAGTTTGGTTTGAAGTGGGATTTGCTGCTCAATTTTTACATGAACATGCCAAATCGAGCAGCAAATCACTGTTCCAAACCGAACCAAATCGAATTTGATTTGGGAAATGCTTCTCAAATCGAATGTTAGTAAATGAGGGATTTGAAGAGGGATTTGAACTTTAGATTTGAGTCGGTTTTGAGGGGAGCTAAATTGAACTACAAAACAAAAGTTAAATCGAACCTTAGTAAATTTACCCCTAAATCATAGCGCAGTGTGTTATTCTTATTCATAAATAATTCATCTTGTGACACTAAGGGCGGAATTCAATTGTTTTCGCGGCCCGCATCTCCAGTCTAAAGTGACAGGAGATCGCGGGCCGCTATGCAATTGTTCCAGATTTTCGTGCTGATCGCGCCCAAAGTGGTCGGGTTTAGCCGCGTAAAGCAGCTAAACCCGACCAAAGTGCTGGGCGCGATCTCGAAAAGTGATAATTGGGTGCCTAAACATGTCACTTTTCGCACATTTCAGCTCTCATCCCGCAGGGGCTGCGAGCTGAAATGTAGTGCTGGCAGCTGATCGTGCCCGACAGGAGCAAGAATTGAATAGCTCCGTCGGGCGCGATGGGGGCAGGAATCAATTGAATTCCGCCCAATGTGTTAGCGCAGTGTGTTATTCTTATTCATAAATAATCTTCTGACACTAAGGGCCATATTCAATTAGTTTTGCGTATGCGATAAAGTTTTGCATGCCGTACTTTTCGTCTACATCGCGTATTTTAGAAGCGAAAATCTATAGTGGGCGTACCCGCTATTCACCCTATTCAATTTCAAAAGACACGAAAACAGGGACACGCAAAGTCAGAACAGGCGGAAAGTGGTGTCAGAATCAGGGAAATCAGCCTGAACCCCCCAAAAAGATGCAGAAACAATGGGGCTCAATGTAGTAGTGCCCGATTAGCCGTAATAAAACTGTACTTCAGTTGGTACAATTGCCTCTAATTAGCATCTTTGCACAAGTGGTGAAGAATGGTATAAAATAGTATTTTTTATAGAAAATAAGTAGTCCTGGCAAATTTGGGATACCTGAAAATGGGTGCTAGGATATTTTAATGTCTCTAAAGTGAAGTATTAATAAAATTCCGCCCTCATAAAAGCACCTGCAATCCCAAAAACACTTGACCTCGTCTTAGAGCACCCCCAGAACCTTTTTTCGCTAGTTTGTCTCCCCACGTTGTGCTTTTTCGCCCCCAAATTCAAAGTAGTTTTTTGGTGTGTTCTTTGCTTTTTTCCTGGAATTTTTTGACGCAGTTGTCCTTTGGGGGGCTGTCCCAAGGGTCCTGAGTTGTTTTCCCACCTTTGCATCCCAAAATAAAAATTTTGCACTACTTTTCTTCTGCTATTCAGAGGCGAAACTTTTTCGACTGTTACATTACATTGAATTTCCGCCTACGCAAAAAGTGGGTGGAATTGAATACAGAGATAAGTTTCTGACTTGTGAAAAGTCGCAATTGGCGATACTTTTTCGTGGATCTTGGCTTTTTGCTTCTAATTGAATATGGCCCTAAGTGGTAGTGCAGTGTGTTATTCTTATTCATAAATAATCTTGTGACACTAAGTGGTAGCTCAGTGTGTTATTCTTATTCATAAATAATTAATCTTGTGACCCTAAGTGGTAGCGCAGTTTGTTATTCTTATTCATAAATAATCTTGTGACACTGTAAGTGGCAGTGCAGTGTGTTATTCTTTTCTTATTTATAAAAAATCTTGTGACACTGTAGGTCATCGATACCGCAGTGAAATATTTAAAATTGGTACAAATTGACGTGTGTGTTGTACCCCACTTAATTCGTGTTTGTTGATATGGAGAACGATCAGTTGAGACTTGAGAGGAGAGCAGGAACCATATACTAGTGCTGGAGCTGCTGCAAGTGCCACCAGTCATGATGATACTAGTCCATCTACATCATCTACTGAAACCGATGCCCAAGGGCAGTCAGGGCATCTAAAATCAAGAACCAATATTTTACAGTGGTAAAGAAGAAAACATCAAAGGGAAACTTGGCTGCAGATAGACATAAAATTGTCAATATGCTAGTTTCTCCACATGAAGTGGCAAGGAAAGGCTATGGCCCTGGCATTTATTTAGGACTGGTGATTCTGCCTCTTATGATGATGTAAGCACAAGTGAACATGCTGACATAGAAATCGAGGTTGCTTCTGTGGAAGTGCACAAGGATGAGCAGGATATTTGTGTAGCTAATGCAAATGAGGATGTTGATGATGATGTTGATAATGTTGATGATGATGATTTTGTTGATGAGGATCTTGTTTGTGTACATAAGGCACCAGTGGATGAAACAGTTGTTGCCCATGATAAGGAAAAGCCCACTTTTATGCCTGGGCACAGGACAAAAAAACTTGGTTGTGTTGACTCATCTGCATCACCAGTGGGTTCTTTGGGGAAAGTTTAATTTTTTCTCGGCAGATGCACTTGCTGGAGAAACTGAAGTAGAAGCCATCACTGCATCATGTGCCACTTGAGCTGATAATTTGCTTACCAACAGCTGTTTGCATCTGTTCAGATCTGTATCCATTGGGAAGAAAGACACAATGTCTTCATTCCTTCTGGAATGAAAACCCACTCCCAGCAGCAGCAGGCATAGCGCTCAAGGATTCTCAAGAAAGACACAATGTAAGACTTAAATCATAAATCTTAAATCTTACATTTGCTCTGTTTGGCTTGTCCACATATCTGTGGTTAAGTGGACAGTGGGTACAACAGCATTTTGGAGGCCACTAATTAAGTGTTTTTTAATGTCCTTGTACAGGTTGGGAAATGCTTTTCTAGTGAAGTGGAATCTTTGCAATTTGTTTTTGAAAGCAATATTAGTAGTCTTCCTGGTCCCCTTCTGGGATGAAAATCCACTCTCAGCAGCAGCAGGATTCTTCTGGGGCAAGGACTGATGTGAATGTGTAAAATAATTTATGTAAATGCATCCCCTCTGCCCTCCCCTCCTCCACCATAAATTTGCTTCAGAATCAAAAATTAAATAAAATTTACTACCAATCAACCCTTCCTGATGTGCCATGTTGAAAGTTGAACTGCCACGTGTTTGTGCCGCCCACTGCTACTGCTTAGCTTAATCAGCCAACTAGCTTGGTGCAAATATTTGGGCCTAAACCGGATGAAAACAATATTGTGAGCTGAGAGGTGGTCAAAATTGACTGGAAACTAGTGGAAATTAATGTTATTGAGGTTAATAATACTGTAGGAACAAAAAAATTATGTGATTTTTAGCAGAAAAATACAGATCCAAAACCAAAACATGCAAGGGGCGGTTTTGGCAAAACCAAATCAAAAAGTACATACATACTGCAACTGCCAACATCTCAGAATAAGTGAACATGCTAGCCACCCCCTCACCCTCTCTTCAATGTATACATTTTCTTAAATGATGAGTGAATACCAGATCAAGGAATTGCCCACTCACAAGGGAGGGAGAAGAGGCAAGAAGGCCCAACTTACAAGTTTACAATCTATAGATCTTACATAGACTGTGCAGCCTATCTTTATAGCAATAGGTTACACAACCCCTGCACTGCACAGAGGAGGAGGTGTAATGTGCTGTCTTAGTGCCTGATTCAAATTTTGAGCAAGTAACTTTGCACCTCGATCTTGCTCTATTCCCATATCTGAATCAAGCCCTTAGACTGCACATTACACCACCTCCTCAGTGAAATGCAGGGGCTGTGCAGCCTATTGCTATAAAGCACAGCCGCTGAACGTCCGTGGCCGCCACCTTTCAAGTCTTTGGTGGGGACAAGCTGCCCTCGTATCCCCGTTCAGATGCCTATGAGCAGAAGAATTCATTTGCTATAAATATTCCAGAAACTCATACATATCTAAAAACATTTTCCAACACTAACATATTCCCACTTATTTATTGACCCATATTGTACTTTATATAGAATTGGAGGAATGTGCATTTGCGCCACGTAGAAATGAGAATTGAATAAAGTTTGTCACGCTGCAAATGCGCACATGTGCTTTCAGTTGTGTGTACTGGAATGGGAAGACAACATTGAACAGCTCCCTCAGAGAGCCTCTAATTATGAAATACATGTATCTTGAAGCTGCGCGTTAGAAGTCATGCTTTCGCACACCCATGGTGACAGCCATATTTTTGCACTAGACATCTATATGTGGCACCCCACCAAGACCCTGTGTGCCTAACCACACTGTGATGCCCCTACAAAATTGTAAAGTTAGAATGTGCCATTATCTAATATAGGCTATGACGTAACTGTTTTCATTGGGGTTCAGGGACCTTTTTGCACTGGCCCCCTCATCGTTGGTGAACATTAGGGGACCAGTGAGCACTGCGGCAGGCACAAAGATTGAACTAAAGCGAATGGCAGTTGGTGGCTGCACTGTGGTGAGGTAACTGCAGGTGGGAGCAGAGTTGCACGGTGTGTGTGTTTTACCTGTGTCCCAGCGGTTCTCCGGATGCTGTGAGGAGAGCAGCGGGTGGAGGGTGTGAGCGGGAAGTGAAGCCCGGCGGTGAAGCTGTAATGCAAGGTACACACTGGAGCGATGGTGACCTGATATGTAGTTTCTGGCCGAATCGGAACGACATATCGGCCACATCACTCAGTGTGTACGGCCAATATGCTCGCTCCTGCAGACGCTTGAGCCATCGTCCAATCGCCCGTGCTGCACGTCCAACCAGATGATATCGCAAGCAGCCCCATTGCAGGTAATGAAGGATGGAACGAGGTATTGTTCCGTCCTTCATTACCTCGTTCTGATGTGTACCCAGGATCCGATACGTTGGCTTGACATATCGGCTGGGTACACATCGCTCAGTGTATACCCAACTTAAGTCCCAACTGATCGCTGTCCTGCGGCACCATCTCAGCAGGTTCAGCAGCAGAGGGTGTGCAACAGAGACCAGAGCGCAGCCTAGGTGGGCTGACATTACCTTATAAGGCTGATGGTGGGCAGCGGCTTGCAGGACAGACCCACAGAGGGGAACAGCTAGCAGTTAGAAGGAGCAGCATCCCTGACAGGCTCCCTCAGCTCTGAGGACATTGCAGGCAGAAGGAGAGGTATTGCAGCTTTGCATCTCCACATCACACACCAGCTAACAAACAATACAGTTTGCTAGGGACTGGCCGTATCCAGTGCAGATTAGCCAGAAAAACATTATAGAAGAGAGTACGTTTCTTTCATCTAGTGATAGCTACATAGGGATAAACTACCTAACCAAACACTCTCTGCTAAATAGGTGCCAACAGCATTGCCAGGCTTTACTGAGGATCTACTAGGAGATTATTGCTGGCAGCTTTCTGATTACTCCAAGATTAAGAAAGTGCATCTCTATCTCACTTCAGGCAGGAACAAGCACAAATAGGCTGATAAACCAGTCGACCATGATTTAATAGTAAAGTCTGCAGGAGGAATTCTGTGACAGAGCATCAGTAGTCAGCAACTACATAGTGCTATTTACTTTCTATATACAACAAAGGGAAGAGTATCACCCCAACAATGTGCACCACCTGTAAAGTAATATGCTGAACTGTGATATATACAGTAGACTAATTGGGCCCCATTAAAGTATGTATACATATATATGGCGTTATCCTATAGTAGCCTATGGGCTACTAATTTGCAACTTTTTCCAGAGCGGTAGCCTCCGGCTCCCTCTCCGTCAGCCCCCAGTGACACATGCACCAGCCGACAGCCGCGTATGTGCATTGGCTGCCGGGGACCCAAGCTAGAAAGCAGTGAGATACTGTAGCTTTATGCTATCACAGTGCTTCCAGCTCTTTGCCAGTACAGGCTCTTATTGGAGCCTATATACTGGCAAGATTTTAGAAAATTTGTTTGAAAAATATCTACCACATAATAAGGTGGGCACATTTATTATCAAAATTAAGTATCCAACGCGCCATGAGTTGTGGAGATGGATACTAAACTACCGGATCAATTCATAATTGCTCTGGTGTGGAGACAGCTGCTCCGAAAAGCAGTATCAATTATGGGATTAGTTATCTAGATATCTTTAATGCTTACAACACATGTAAACAATTCTGTGCACAATAACCACCCAAAAAGACAGCTGAGCCAACAATAGATATCACAATTAATATTACATCACACAGATAGATATATATATAATTAATATACATCACACAGATAATTATGTATTAAACTGGAATGCAAATACACACACAGTAAATACTGATGATATCAATCTTTCCTGCATATGATCAATGTATTAATTAGGACCAGCCCTGCTGTAGGTGTCCCTGTTCTCAGTCAATAGTTTTAAAAATTGGGTATTGGATCCGTTATAAGGGTGACAATATTATAATAAAGACAAATTGACTGTCACCATAGTCACCTCTCAGAGCAAACTGTGTAGAGCTAGAGGCAGTGCAGTTGACTTATGCACATAAAGTCCCATAATAACTAATCAACGTTAGTGGTACCTGGGGAGAGAAGAATGTCTCCACTTGAATATTTATGTAGACAAAATACAGCTAATAGCTGGATAGATTGGGACAGTCCATTAAAGCTTGTTCCCTCTCATGGGAACCTGCACATAATAAGCTGGATTCTTAATCTTTGGTTAGCATGATCCACAATTATGACAGTTCAATTAATGCACAGACAGATCCTGTGTCCATAAGCTGTTAAGCAGTAAATGAAGACGGAAGTATCAAGTTGCCAATCCATCTGTAGCTGTAGTTCATGTGTTCGTGCAAATGGCAGACTCAGTGGCGTAAGTTCATCCCAGATGCCCGTAGGCAAGTTATAATTTGGTGCCCCCCCAGTCACAGCCACTGACATTGTAATGTAGCAGTTTGCATGCAGACAGGCTATAGATAGACAATCAGCTGTTGCCTTTGTGTGACATGGAGCTCTCCACTAGTGTATATTGGCTTCTCAGGTGTCGGGAAGGAGTGCCATGTATTGGGCGGTCGTGACGGTACACTCCGGGTACATAGTTACAGCCCTAAGTGGGGTGAATATGTTGTAGACAATGGAGGAGGTGCCCCTTCAGAGCTGGAGCCCGGCAGCAGGTGCCTCCATTGTCTCCCATAGTTCTGCCCCTGGGCAGACTGCTGATGCCGTAGAGCAGCTGTCCCTGAGATCCCTAATACTGCTACCGAAGTAGCAGTGATACTTACCACTGCAAAGTCTGCCCAGTGTGCATGCACATGGAAGCAGGACATGCAAGCCGGTGTTCCTTCCTTTAGGAAAGAGCAGGGCTCTTGGAAGCAATGCCATCAGTTCCCACAGGCAAACTTTGAAAACTTGGGAGTTTTCTGTGTTTGCTGAATACAAGGCGTCCCTGTCGGTCCCCTAATAATATATGAGGCCGTTACAAAAACATGCATAAATTAGCGTTCCCGCATATGTAAGATGCCCATAAGGGATCATGATGAGGCCCCACAATCAAGCTCACATTGACTACAAACAGTGACTTTTTTCAATAGCCTTTTATGTATAATATACTACCAAAGTCAATCCCATCATAGCATTCTGTAAAGAATCTTTGGACACACCCTACTGGCAACCTTATTATTATTATTATAATTATTATTATTATTATTATTTATATAGCGCCACAAGGGTTCCGCAGCGCCTTACACAGTACATAAACAAATGAGCACACAAGAAAAACAGTTATTAACAGTACAATGCAGGAAAAATACATGATTTATACATTGCTGCATGACACTTAAATAAGCAGCATGGTGTCAGCAACCAAGGGTTAGGTGCTGTTGTATATTAAAGTAGTAGTAAGTGAAGGAGAAGCACGTGAGGGAAGAGGGCCCTGCTCCTTACAGAACATACTCTTATACAAAAATGCACACAAATTAACACTACTACATAAATTTACACCAGGGGTGGGGAACCTTTTTTCTGCCGAGGGCCATTTTGATATATATAAAATTATTTGCGGGCCCGATGCAAGCCACGCCCCTCCATGTGACGTCACACGGGGCTGGGCCACAATCTCTGGTGATTACAGCAATGCCCGGAACATCCTGAGGATGCTCTGTAGAGCTGTAAGGGTGCTGTAAGGACGCTACTGGCGGCACTGCTGCATAGATTCTGGCTGCAGGGTGCCATTCCAGGCACCCTGTTAGCCAGATGAGGCTAGCAGAGAAATGCTCGGAGGGCCAGACCATATCACCACACGGGCCTTAAGGCCCCCATACATCAGAGATTGATTGCAGCAATCGTGCAATTTGCATATTGCATATTGTATATAAAAATCTTTCCCTTTTTCAATCGATAGTGGCAATTCTGCAATCTGATTGAAAAAGGGAAAGATTTTTATACACAATCGATTGCAAATTGCACGATTGCTGCAATCAGTCTCTGATGTATGGGGGCCTTTATGCGGCCCCGGTGCCTGAGGTTACCCATCCCTGATTTACACCATTGAATAAACAAGGCATATTTGATAGCGTGATATTTAATCTAAAATTCTGACAATTTGCTGTTAGTGAAGTCTTTATCTACTTTAGTTCTCAGAAATAAAAAACAATAAAGAACATTGCAGGTAACCATTGTATGAAGGTATAGAGAGACTTTTTGAATACTTTTTAAAGAGTACAGTATATATTCTAACATTTTCTTGCTTTTAACAACAAAACTGACTGACCCACAGATGAAAGGTTAGATAAGCATCAATTACTTTTACGCTGAATTTATTTACTGGGGGCTTGTCAAGAAAAATAAAGTATTATGTGAGGGGGTTGTGCCATATCACTTCGATTTACTTGCAGATTTTTTAAATTAATAGAGTCTGACAGGGTTAAACCCAAGTCAGGCTCTTGTTCTGACAGACAGAAAGCCTGGGGAGGCCAGGTAACAGAGGGTTACCAAAACATTTCAGGTCATTAAAAATATAGGTTAAAGGTCACTGAATGCATGTCTACTATCTGCTGACAAACTGTAGGGAAGAAAGAATTTTAGTTTATACATTTTTAGATACATTTTTCAACAAGAAGCTGTTTTTCGGTACTAGAAATTATTTAGTATTTATAAGGCTCAGTTTGAACGGACCTTTAACTTTACTGTAAATAACTGCAATGTTTATACTGTGAGGTTGTAAATGTCTCAGTGATTTCTTGCAAGAAGACTTTTGTCTAGTATTATTATCATTCATATTGTGCCTCAATGGGTCCACAGCTCCTTACAAAGTACATAAACAGAATACAGTGCAAACATAACAAGAAAAAATAGCAAAAGACTTACAGTACAATACATTGTAGAACATAATATGCTGTTCGTGGCAGTGTGGGAGCCTTCCACGCTGCCACAAATATTACCCTGATGGTGCATCTTTTACGCTCATTGCGACTACTGTCCGCACCCGTTCCTTGGCCGGCTCCATGCAAAATTGCAGATGTGATGTAATAGCTTGCAACACTGACAGTGGGAGATTGGTTAGGATTAGGCACTTACTCCGACGGTTAGGGTTAGGCACCAAGAGGAGGGTTAGGGTTAGGGTAAAGATTAGGGCTGAAAAACAAACCAAACCATGTGTCGACTATTTGCATATCGACCATATGAGTGTTGACCCAATGACCATGTCGACCCTCAGTACATATCAACCTTGTTACCAGTCGACCTTTAGTGTGTCGACCTTCTGACCCTGCCGACCTTCAGTCCATGTCGACATACTGCCTGTCAACCTTGTTACCAGTCGACCTTTAGTGTGTCGACATTCTGACCCTGTCGACATACTGCCCGTCGACATTCATACCTGTCGACCTTGTTACCAGTCGACCTTTAGTGTGTCGACCTTCAGACCCTGTCGACCTTCAGTCCCTGTCTATCTATTGCTTGTCTATCTTCCATTCTGCCCCATTGACCTTCAGTCTCTGTTGACGAACTGTTCGCCGACCTTTACACCTGTCCACCTTGTTGCCAGTCGACCTTTAGTGTGTCGCCTTCTGACCATGTCGGACTTCAGTCCCTGTCGACCTACTGCCTGTCGACCTTCAGTTCCTGTCGACCTTGTTACTAGTGGACCTTCAGTGTGTCGACCTTCAGACCCTGTCGACCTTCAGTCCCTGTCTATCTATTGCTTGTCTATCTTCCATTGTCTACCCAAACATTGTCTATCTAGACAATGTAGACCTAATGTAGACAATGTCTACCCAAACATTGTCTATCTAGACAATGTAGACCTAATGACTGGATACCAAGATGTGTGCAGTCCATATACATGGAAAAGTATGGGGTCCGCAATACAGCATAGCATGGGTTGGGGTGTCAATGTCATTAGTAGCATAATGATGTGGCTCGGGTGTCAATTTCATTGGTAGGGGCACCCTCATCTTAGCTGCCCCGGCGTTCCCACAAACCCCGGATATAGGTAAGGACAGGAAAAGGTAAAGATGGAAGAAGTCCCAGCTTGCGAGAGCTTACTATCTGTAGGGGAGTATATTAGTGTAAAAGCAACCTGCACTTAGCAGCAATGAGTTTCTAAAATAAGATCACACATCACCACCACGCATTGTGGAACATGATTATGACAATAGTATTGTAGGTAGGAGAAATATGCCCTAATAAGAGATGAGCAAATTTGCAGCAGTATTTCCAATGAATTGAGTTTGTCTGTGGAACAGTCCTAACAATAGAATTGGGCTAGGAAGACTTCAATCCAAATTTCTGCTATGAAATGTGCAGTTTTCAGGCAAATGTGGAACAAAATGATTATTTGTCAGAAGCAATACATAGATTCTGCAGCCTGAAGCAAGGTAATCACGCTACACCACAGCAGGAGCTCCTCTGAGTTTATAGCAAGTGTGACTATCTGAAAGTGTTAATGTTTTTTCATGCAGAGACATGAAGTGAATGAAGAAAATGGGAAGGAAAGCGGCAGAGTGGGATTGAGGTCATATGCGGACTGACCCTTCATAAAAGTGACATTTGGGAATTATAGAATGTGCATAACTTCCAATATGTCATGAAATCATATCCAGGACCAGTGCTGTGAAAATCCCAGATAATTTATTAACTAGTAAAACTAATGTATTACTTTTTAAAGCATTATTACTGGTTAAAGAAGTAAATCATTCTGTAAAAAATAGTCACATCATGAATGTTTGTCTACAGACAGGGTTAACCAAATGTCAGGGACAGACAGTGGCATAAAGTAGCCTGAGGATAAATAGTGGGTCCTGACTGCAGGAAGCAATCCTGTTGTTGTAGTATAACTTATAAGCATTTATTTTGGCTAATAACCCTTTTAAACTTTTATAGGAAACGTCCAATTTTGTAGACCATTGCCAATAAACAGTTCTTCACTTTCTTGACCTTGTAGACATTAATTATTTTTACTTTGTATCAACCTCTTTATATAGAGTAGGCAGGTGTCTTTAGGTATTTTTATGACACATTAAACCTGTCTTCTCTTGATACATATACTCCCATGTTTACCAAGAGGCCACAATTAACAATATTATGCATAAACTGTGCAGTAAGAATTTGTGAATTCTGAGTATTCTGTGTAGAAATAAGCTAAGTTGTAAAATAAGATCTTTATGTTTAACAGCATTATGATCTTTCATGTTAATGCCATATGAGCAATTCCTTGTAGAACACATACTACAGAGACACAAAGATCAGTTATTTCAAGCTCTACTGTACATAGGAAATTGTCTGAGAAGAAGATTTATGTTCATGTATAGTAGAATTTTCTCCACTTAAATGCTACTCACCATGGGGATTCTTCATTTCGCTAATCCACAGCATCACACAGGAATCCTTAGGACCCACTGGTTTAGGGTTTTTTTTCAGATTTTTTTCTAATAAGGTCATGGACTTTGAAATGTGGAGGTCTGCTAACTATTACTGCAAAAAAAAAGAAATTGAAAAGGAAAAAACTCTAATTTACATTGAGCCAACCAAAGCAACATGAATCTAATGAAATATGACAGCAGGGTTGGGATGTAAATTACCTTTTTGTTGTGCTCATGCTATTATTTACCAAAAGGAGTGTCCTTCCAGCCAGGCCAGCTATATTTTCCTGGTCTCCTGATACATTTGGATTACAGAGGTTGCTGGGAGCAGATTTTATTTGAAAACATTCTAGGTTTTTGAATGGCAATTATTTGTGCTTATTTATGTGTGAAAGATTCTCACATTGGGTGGGATGTAGTAAGCATTGCATCCGCGATGCGGTACATCCTGCCTCTTATCAGGTACGAACCGTTGTTGATTAACGCGGTATGTACCTAGAAATGCAAATAAAATCACAAAAGACAGCTCTCCCGATAAGAGCTGTCCTTTGCGATACCCTCGGATAGAGGGACTTCTGGGTTAAACACTCACTGTGCAAATGCACAGAGAGACGCCAGCGCCGCGGGGGGAGATCTGATCGGATCTCTCTCAAGGGACGTCCCGATAAGAAGCCTACAGGTTTCCATTGGGTACGCCACCTGAAGATGGTGTCACCCATCGGGACAAAGTGCTTAGTACATATGGAAAATGCGGTAAAACCTCAGAAAATTGCATTTTCGGGGTTTTACCACATTTTTCACTTTAGTACATTCCGCCCTGTAACTTTGTATGCAAGCCTGAAATGGCCTAAATTTTTTATACAGAAAAGAAGCAAGGGAGGAATAGTATATGTATGTGACCATTGGACCATTGGAAAGAACAAACTATCACATATCCAGGGGAAAGTGGAGACAAAAGATACCTCTGGACAAAGTAAAATCACTATGTGCATGATTTGATATTATATATGGTACGCATATACAATACCCTCCATCAGCATTTATTTATTTATTGAAATACTACACTATGAGGCGGTTCTTTCTCACCTTTTGTTTTACATATCTATATATATACATAGTGTATATAATATGAAAAAGTGTATCTATCTCAATGGGTATATATATATATATATATATATATATATATACATATATATATATTCCAGGGTGTCCACACTCCAATATAGCAGGAATACGGGCGGGGTGCTCAATTTAAAGGCAGCAGAACTGTCCATTTATATACAGAGAAAATAATCGGCACTCACCAGATATATGAAAAAATACTTATTTATATATGCAAAAACAGGTTTTGAAATACCCATAGCAGCAAGAAACAGGGGTTCAGTCCAGTCGACGTATCGATCCCAATCCAGGATCTTTATCAAGACTTCAGCAACCATGCAACAACAATTCCAAATGAGCAGCCAAGTGCAGGATATACACCATCACCATACTAGCCAGACTAAATACCCCAAACAATTAACACAAGGTGCCATCCCCAGCCACACAGCCTGATGGGTAGCAAAAACAGTACAAACACAATAGTACCATTAGACTCTCAACGAGAACCACTTACTTTAAGCAGAACATTCCTGCCTGTGTGCAGATCCTACGATAGGACCAGCGCTATACACACCAGCTCAAAAGCTGTAGTATTATTGAAAAAGCGCGTTAACCGGAAGTGGCATGCGCTCCACCGCTGTGGAACGCACGCCAACACCGGAAGTCACGTGTCAGATCCATATTAGAAACAACAGTCAGGTTAACAAGCATTCTAAAGCTAAAGGAACGCGACCCCTGGAAGTAGCATGCGCTCCACCACCGTGGAACGCACGCGAAAACCGGAAGTCACATGTCCGGACCATATTAATGGTCAAAAATCAAATTAGACTGCGTGCCATCACATGGGAGCGCATAGCCAATGTATAACTAGGCCCATATAAACGCCATCTACTGGATTACCAGCATATTGCACAAGCAAGAAAATTTATTTGTTACTATTCTACTGGTATACTTGAAATGTGGTTAATCGATGTGGGTAAATAGTATGGCTATTAATAAACACCAAGTGCATATTAAAAAAACAATAATAAATCCACAATACTGAAAAAATAAAATAAAATAGAAAATAAAATAAAGTAAACTAAAATAAAAAAATATATAAATAAAAAAACAAAAATTAGTATCCTCATGTGCAAGGTCAAAAAATTCAAAGAAATTTTTTTTTAAACAAAAACACTATATTACTTCAAAAAGATATTATGCGAGTTGGATTCATTAAGTCCTCTAGGGGCCAATGTATCAAGGTCAAAAATCCACCTAGCTTCACATTTACGCAAAGCTAATTCACAATCTCCGCCCCTAGCAAGGGCTGGTATGTGGTCAATTAGCATACACTTGAGACTTGCCACAGAATGTCCCTGTTCTAGAAAGTGGGTTGCCACTGGCTTATCTGATTTTTTCAGCTCCAACGCCATTCTAATCGTGGAGCGATGGTTCGCCATCCGTTCACGGAAACATCTCTTCGTCATCCCCACGTAGTGGATGCCACACGGACAAATTAACATATACACTACAAAATTCATCATGCAGTGTAGTCGATGTTTGATCTTAATTCTTCTTCCACTATGTGGATGAGAGAAGGTACTCCCAGTCAGTAGTGATCTGCAAGTGGTGCAGTCAGCACATTTAAAGCAGCCCATTCTCTTAGATGGAAACCAGGAGGTTGTAGTTGTTGCTGGTTTTAAAGTAGGTCGCATAAGCATATCCCGTAGATTGGGACCACGTTTATAGGCGCATATTGGTGGTCTTTTGCCAAATCTGCATCGGTTGCAATGATTGGTCAATCAACTATTTAAATCTGGTAGTAATTTTGTTCCTCCGAGTACTAATGCTAGTATCAAAACTTTTTTGCGACTCATTGAACAGGATATGGCGCTGGTTACCAGTAAGCCTAAATATGACAATTTGAGTCCTGCTCAGAGATTGGCATTGAAGTCTTTGATCAAAAATGATAAAATAGTTGTGAGACAGGCCGATAAGGGTGGGGCAACAGTGGTTCAGGATTGGACTACATACAATAATGCCAAATCCTCGGCAGTCCCAGAAGCTGCTCAAAATGTACAATTGCTCGGTGCCATCCAATTCCACCAGGAAAATATGTAGTATTAATGGCGGCACTCTCAGACTAATAAAGAATGGTCACAGCGACCTTCAAGTATAATTCAACGGTTTTGGTTTATTACAACCTTCCTGATGAAGAGTGCCACTGTTAATACTATATATCTATTTATATATATATATATATATATACATACATATATATATATATATATATATATATATATATATATGTATATATATATAAAAAAAACTTTTTTTTTTTTTTTTTTAAGGCAAAAGTTCTACAGAAATAAAACATAAAACCTGTTGTACATGCATTTACAGAACATTCCCTGAGGATTAACATTGTGATCACTGTTATAAATATAAAGAGGGCTGATCACAGTCTATGATGGGATATAAAGTAAATATTTTAATCTTCTGACATAAAGCAGATGATCTGCTGTGTGTGGTAAGAACCCTGTTTTTTTTCTTACTATGGAAAGCATAAATCATACACCTCCGTGTGTGCACTGTGTAACATTTTTATTGTCTCTTCTTCAGTAGTACTTTGATTTTTCATATTCACTGAGATGTTGAAACATAAATTTTACACTAAGCTATGAAGACTTGTCTCAGGCAGTAATCAAGAAAGAGGTTAGTATTCCCAATCAGTATATCATCTTCCACATGTGCAGTATCACAGCAGTGGTGTAAAAGAATACCACCCATTACGTCTCGGCTCGCAGGTTCAGCTCTATTCTGGTCGGTATAAAACAGAGCAATAAGAGAGATTTTTTATTGAACAGTGCACAATCTTTGATCATTTTTATTAAAACATACCTTTTAGCCACACCATGCAACTTTTTCTTAAAATATACAGGTTAATCTGCAACTTTATACCAGTTCCTTTGCAACAAAAATATTATTCCTAAGTATCTAGTACACTATGGGGCCTGTTTATCACAATCGGCATTTCAGATGCGTTTGTGAGAGAAAAATTCGCCCACATTCACATTGCAATATTACAAAAAATTGCAGGAATGTACTAATATTCAGGTTTTCGACAAAGCGGTCTATATCCCGACACCAGAAGACCGGCAAGGGACAGAAGATTACCGTCGAAATACAAACACCTATCTTCATCCCGACACCGGAGTGCCGAAGGACACCGAACCGATCGAGGTGAGTCCAGCCATTCCTAGCACTTAGCCACGGGAAGGGGGGTTAGGTTTAGGCAACCCGAGGGGGGACTTAGGCAGGCACTTCCTGGGTAGGGTTAGGGTTATGCTGGGGAAGGGGGGTTAGGGTTAGGCGCTGCTGGGGGGGAGGTTAGGGTTAGGCAACCCCTGTGAGGGTTAGGTTTAGGGTGCGGGGGAGGAGGGGTTAGGTTTAGGCAACCTCGGGGGGGGGACTTAGGCTTAGGCACTTCACGGGGAGGGTTAGGGTTAGGCTAAGGGAAGGGGGAGTTAGGGATAGGTGCCGCTGGGGGGAGGTTAGGGTTAGGCACCCCCCAGGACGGTTAGGTTTAGGGTGCGGGGGAGGGGGGGTAAGGTTTAGGCACCCCCGGGGGGGACTTAGTGTTAGGCACCACCCTAAACAGCCGCCGGCATTTCAATCCCATTCCGTCCCGGTGAATTACCTCTCCAGCTTGTTAACAAGCCAGCATCCAGTTTACCTACCCGACACAGGTTATAACAGAAAATAAATACAACTTATCTTCATTCTGATCGGCTTCAGTAACTCGATCAGGTGATCTGTGTGATCAGCTGAGGTGCCGGCCGGGAGTTTCACTGCACCTCAGCTGATTGGGTCACAACAGCAGTCCACTGTTCACCAATCCCTGAATGGAGGTCAGTTTTGTTTTATTTATATTCTATTATAACTTTCTGTATGCAGCCTCTGGTCTATTAGATAAACAGGCTGAGTACAGTAGCAGGCTCCAGGTTCTGCTCTGTCTGTTAGCATTCAGGAAGGGTAGAGCAGGAGTAGGGGAAATGGACCAAAGCCTCTAATAATAATGGCATCTGAAGATGGCGTTATTTAGAAGTGTTTGGTATGAAAAAAAAATCACAATTTGAACTTAGTACATTCAGGGCTGATTGCATTACCCATTATAGGTATAGGAAATGCAATCAGAATGTGGATTTGATGTGAATTTTAGGGCATGGAGTACATTTTTGCAAGATCTTCTTCAAAAGCCCTTTCATACATTTCATTGAAACTAAAAAAATATGAAAGGCTGTGAAAGCACCCGTTTTCACATTATAAGCAAAGTGCAGTTTCTCTTTCCTGCCTGGGGTGTCGCTCTCTACCCTGGTGCTTCAGCACTCTGGTCTGACTATCTGCAACTGAGTAATTAGTTGATACAGCAGTTGTGAGCTGCACCTGAACTTCCTATTTAGACCAGCCACACAAGTTCCCTGATGCCAGTTCGCCAAGTCAAGACTGCCTCAGTGTCTGCACTCTCCAGCTAGTATTTATTGTGCTTCCTGTCTCTAGATCCTGGCCCCTGCGTGATGCTATGGCAGTTTGCTAAACTGGTCGTGGGCCACATTTGCCAAAACAGGAGCTCAAACCTACCAATTGCTCTCCTGATGTCAGGGCACACTATAGATAAAATAAAGGCACGGAGGGGATGTATGTTTATGCAGTCCACTGCCAGCAGCAGCTGCAGAGGGCACTTGTCCAGAAGTAATGACAGTCACAGGTGGAGAGTCGGGCAAGGACTGGGGGCAGACAGGGAGGCAGGTGAGTAGGTGGATGAGGAGAGGAGGTGGGTGAGGAAGCATGGTAGTAGAAGGGAGAGGACTGGAGGTGGGAGAGGACTAGAGACAGGTGAGGAGGCAAGTGGGTAGATGGGAGTGAACTGGAGGCAGGTGAGGTGAGCGGGCAGGTAGGCAGGAGAAGACTGGAGTCAGGCGCAGAGTCAGTGAGGAGGTGTGCTGGTAGGCAGGAGAGGACTGGATGGGGGCAAGGAGACGGGTGAGGAAGTGCGCTGGTAGACAGATAAGGACTATAGGCGGGCAAGGACTGGAAGCGGGGGAGGAGGAGGGCGAGTAGGCAGAACTGGATGGGGCAGGAAGAAAGGCATGGAGGTGTGCTGGTAGGCAGCAGAGGACTGGAGGCAGACAACTAGGCGGGGAGTTAAGCTTGTGAATGTAAAGTGTAAAAAGTATCAGTGTTAATAATAATTATTAGTAATTATTGTAATTATAATACAATGCCTCCGATACCTGCTGCGATCCCTCCATTGCTGCTGGCAGCTGCCTCCCCCATAGGTTTCTATGAGGGATGCGATGCTGTCAAATGTATCGATATCGGGAATGCGAATCTGGAGGTAGTGTTAGCCGCTGTAGTTTATGGCAACTTACTGCATAATTAGCCAGCGGAGGGATCTCACGGAACCCTTCGCCGGCAGTGAGAGCCACTCATGTGCAGTCCACGGGACTGTGCATGCGCAGCAGCCCCGACTGCCCTCCTGAGACATCGCAGGGTTGAGCTCCTTTCGGAGCCTGTCTCCCTGCATGTCCCGGATAATACATCCAGCAGATAGAATCGCATTTTGCAATGCGATCAGGGGCGTTACTGGCATGCCCTGATCACATTGCAAAAGCGATCCTTGATAATTGGGGCTCTAGAGCAGGAAGGCAGGACAGGAGCTGCTGGTGCTGCTGGTGCAGATCTGGCACAGGCTGTCAGCTACTTGACAGCTGCTCCGGAGTCTGACTTTAGAGCGCCCTCTGGTAAGTAAGGTGCCTGGAGCTCGCGCTCCAGTGGAACCGCCCTCCCTACACCCCTGCCTGCACTTATCAGTACATTCTGGACATTTCATTAGCAACCAGGACTTTGTGTATTCATATATTTCATCCAGCATTTGTCCTCTTCATCCTAAATTCTGTTTCTATTCCCTGCATTATCCTGGACTGTATTATCATTTTAATTGCATACCAGATACTCAGAACTGCCTATGTGAACATTGTTACCTGTTGTTTATCTGCTTGCTTAAATATTGCACACTACCCTGTATGACAATAAATCTTACTAATTCACCTTAATCAAAGTATTGTTTCTTGCAAGTATGATCATATAGGGGAAACCCCACGTGAATCCTGACACAAATTAAGATGCAAAATCAGTCAACGTACATCTGGGTAAAAAGGCGAAAGACAGAGGTCCGATCAGGACCAGATTAAACCTTCGGGGGACACTTAAAACAGATCCCCCCCACCACTCCTTCCAGCCCTCCCCCTCTTGTGGGCATTGCCCCAATCTAGTGGTGGCACGTGCCTGTTTCCCCCCTTATTTTTCAGGATCAGACCAGGCCAGGCTGAAAGATCTGGTACTGGTTACTGATTTGGAGGGGACCCCACATTGTTTTTTTCTCTGATTTTAATCATTTAATTACACTACAACACACAAAAGTCTGCACAGATCATACTGATCTGTGCAATGCTTTGTGAGAACATGCTGCTGAATAGGTCATCTATATGATTCTTCTATTCTGCTCAATGTTTCCTCTGTGTTCTATCGTGTTTTGAAACACGATTCTTAGAAAATCCAGGAGTTGTATTCCTGTCTATGGAAAGTACTGGTGGATTGGTAATCTAATGACTTCTGTTTGCATGTTTTGCCATCTATTTCTGTGTGGGATAGTGTTTTTGCGCGGGTTTACATTTAGTAAAACTCTGATTTGCAAGTACAGTGGAAAATCGCATGGGAATGCAAACTTGGCCAAACATGGTCCTTAGAAACTTTACCCCTAGGAGATGAACCGTCTTGTAGGCATGTTACGGGAGTTACGCAGGCATGTCACAGAAATGGTTGTAAATTCAGATGTTTAATCACTCACATTGTAGGCCATACTCTGACACAAAATCTGCACCTAGCATAGAACAGGTGCAAGTTTAGATGGTGCATTCCATGTTTACCAGATTTAACTAACTAGCAGGTAATATTTGGTGTCAATCCGGAAGGTATGGTACCAGCTCTGTCCACAAAGATGCGTAGATATAGGTCTACTGATTAGAGCATCAGCACAAGGAGAGAGCACTGGTATACATGGAGATGCTGTGGAGGAACCCACAGAAGACTGGAATACACCACAAAAGCATGAGATATATTCTGCTGCACATAGGAAGCAACAGGGAGAACTACTAGGGGACAGGAATACAATATGGTCAAAGAGCTGGAGAAGCAATAGAATGATCCTGGAAAGATGAGAACTCAGGAAGTTCCACAGCAACCAGAATGTAGAACCCAAAGAAACTGAATAGGAGCTGGGAATTAAGGATATCGTGACAGAAAGTGACGGACAAGGATCTAACACTGTGCTGTAGAAGCAACGAATTTAAATAGACTGCCTTTCCTAAAAGCAACTCCTATAGGTTGCAGCTGTCACGTGACAAGTAGAACTCCAGAGCTGCTGATTTTGAACTTCAGGAAGATGGTGGGGTCCAGAGTTCCAAAACAGAACTGCAGCCTCCCGTAAGCAGCACAGCCGGATGCTGACATATAACAACCAGACCCGGAGAGACCACCTGCAAGATGGCAAGTGACACCCTGGACCCTAGGGCCAACAGCCCACATACCAGAGCAGCAGGAAGTACCTGATTTGCCTGTTGAGTATCATTAATATAGTTAGACCTTACGTACTTGTGTCACATATATAGTGTATTAGAATGTGACTCCACTATTTCCTGACAAAGTTTCACCGTGGGTGAAACGCTTTGGTCACAGGAGAACTACCAAAATGGCTGTTGTTTAAATTAGGACTCTCTCCTCTGTGTCCATAAAGGATCTAACTTAGGCAGCAAGGTATTACCAGTATGTGAATCTTTATGATTATAGCCTAGTGAAATGCGTTGATCATGCACTTCTGGATTCCTATTATCATATTGGATCTTGATTGGATTTTGTGACACTCCTTGGGACAAATTTGCAAGGTCTGGATACCTGGTGGATTTTTCCTCAGCCCGCTCAACTGCACAATTGGTTGCTAAAGGGCCTATTTGGACATAAAGATTCACATCCTGGTAATACCTAATGCACACATCATTTTTCTGAAGTACACCATAACAAATCTACCAGTGACATGCTCTATTGATGTGACCTGATCACTCAATTCTCTGTAATTCTGCAAATAAGTAGCTGCAGCAATATTTCTACAATATTAGCATATTTGAGAGGGATTTAGATGCACTCAGTCAATTGAGCACCCGCAAGTCATTTGCCTCCAAATAGACGCATATACATCTGTTTTATACGCAGCAGGGAACACTTTTTGCATGAATACGCCATTCATGAGCTATTGCCATATGTCTGCATGGCCTCACCAGCCCCTGTCCCATGTTTTTCACACCAAGGGGCATAAATGAAAATAATTCAGGCAGTTTCTATGACCAAATTCCTATGCTGCTTGTTCACAGAAGTATTGCCATTTGCAATTACAATAACTAAGGGAAAAGATGAACAGTGCAGGAAATTGGTATAAATAATATATAAACAATATATGTATAGAAGTAATTGAATAAAATAATTTACCTTAAATAAATTGGATCCCCTGATGAGGGCCTAAGAGAATGAAACGCAATGAGTCATATATGTAGATATACTGTAGCTTATGTATAATTCTGTAAAATGTCTGTCGCTAACATATGCAGAGAAAGCTGGATGGTGCTGCGCATGCCTCTCATTCTCAGCTCCCATTGCCACCAATAAGGGACAACAAGCATTGGGATCAAGGAGTGGCACCCAGTGCTGGAGTGAAAGAACTGTACTCAGCAAAGGACACTTACCTAGAGCATTGCTAGAGAAGAAGCCATGACTGAAATGTTGCCATCGCTCAATCTTCATCCCACGAGTTACCAGTCTTGGACCAAGGAGTGGCAACCAGTGCAGGAGGGAATGAACTGCACTCAGCAAGGGACACTTTCCTGGAGCATTGATAGAGAAGAAGCCATGTGTCACGTTTGGCTCTGAAGATCTTCCAAAGGGTGTTTAGAAGTCGGGGTCTAAGGTTGAGGAAAGAACCAGAGACAAGGGACCTGGATATATGACTTCTCCCCATCTACAAGTACCGGATGTTGGCTAGACCTGAGCAAAGGCGTGGAGTCTAACCTGCTGGGAGATGTTCACCAGTGACCCCTCCAATCGGGATTTGAGTTTAAGCTGCACCCAACAAGCAGGTCGTGGCCCTTTGGTCAGGTATCCGGCACAAGTAAGAATGGAAGAGCACACACACAGGGAAAGCGCTGGTAATCCAGACACAGGACTGGAACAGGAGAATGGCACTAGGAGTCAGTACCAATCATGCTGGTGTTCCATACACATGATTGGTACAGGAGAATGGCACTAGGAGTCAGTACACAAATGTTGTACTGAGTACACACGTGTCACAGCGTGCTGGACACCGGCACGCACTTACTGGGTCTGGCGGCGCTGGTCTATGGCAGGACAGTGGATGGGGAGTCCCTTGCACCCACTGCTGTGTAGTACTTCCTCTCCCAGGCAGCATGGTACTGGCGGCTGCAGCTCCCTGAGGGAGCGCGCACCAACCTGACAGTATTTAAAGAGACACACACACTTCTTGGTGACATCACAGAAGGTGCCCTATTCAAGCCCTGCCTGGAAGACAAATGGGAGCATTCCTATGCCAGAGTATAGGCTCCATTACCTTACTCCGGTTCTGACCTTGGCTATACTCAGTGACCTGCATACGTCTGCTACCTAGTACCGTCTTGTCCGGTTGGTTTTTACCCAGCCTGTTGACTATGCTGAAAGTCTTCTACATTACATATTCTGAGGGCCGCAATCTGTGTGTTGAATGCAGCCAGGTCCAAACCTTCTTGCGAGGGTCCCTGGTGAGTACCACCGGCACATTAGACTCCGTGCCTCAGAAATTGGTCATGCCAATCCCTAAATATGGGTTGCATCCATTATCTACCTGAGCTGAGAGTTGGGACGGAATACTCTGGCCTCCAACAAAAACATGGATGCTGCTGGTAATCTTTCACCACATGATTTACTTGAGAACCTCCTCACCAGAGTTGAGAAACAAGAACAAGACCAGGCTTAGATTATGCAGGTTTGCAAATGCTAATGCAATTAGTTGGTGTTGCTCAATCACCTCTGGTACAATCAGCTCCACCTCCCATGGTGACAATACAAACTGCAGGTGCTTATGCACCATTACAAATTCAGAATCCCTTGAAATATTATTGGGATCCTAAAGGCTCCAGAGGATTTCTGAACTAGTGTTCGATCCAGTTCGAGGTCCAGGCAGCAAGTTTCTCTTCTGAAGGGACAAAGTGGCTTATGTGATCTCACTACTGTCCTGTCAGGCATTGTCTTGGGCTTCTCCGCTATGGGAAAGGAATGATTCTCTGGTCAACAATAGCGCTGAGTTTCTAGCAGCTTTCTGGATGAGCCCGGGCAGGTATCCTCTGCAGTGTCAGCAATCCTGCAGTTGAAGCAAGGCAACCAATTTGCAGGACAGTATGCAGTACAGTTTTTAACCCTTGCTTTGGAGTTAGGGTGGAACAACGAAGCCTTGGTCGCAGCATTTATGCAAATACTGTCGGATCAAATCACAGATGTATTCGCATCCAGGGAATTGCCAACTTCCTTGGTTGATTTAATCTCCTTGTGTATCCGGGTGGATCTTCGCCACAGAGAGAGAGCACGAGAAAAGGAACAGTCTCATCATTTCAATTTCAAGCTTGCTCCACGTTTCACGGCACCAGTTGAACCTCCAGAAGAGCCCATGCAGATTGGAAAATCTCTTCTGAGGAGGTTCAAGAATAAACTCTGCTTGTATTGTGGTGATCCAGGTCACCTTCTCTCTGGCTGTCCGAGACATCCGGGAAATGAGAAGGCCTAATTGATCATGGGGTGGTCAGATTAGGTGCATTCTAACACACCCCAAAAGACAATATTGCTTCTCAGTTTTCCATCAATGTAACTCTGGTCCATGGAAATACCTCTGAAGTCGTTAAGGCCTCGGGTGCCGAGGACAACTTGATTTCTGCTGAGAAGGTCCAAGAACTAGGAATTTCAAGAGTGCTGCTACAAAACCCCCTTTGTATCATTGGAATGGACTAGAATAAACTCCTACAGCTACCATCCACTCTCAGAAGACAGAGATTCCATGCAAGTGGGCGCTCTCCATTGGGAATTGATAGCGTTCTATATATTCCCATCAGCCGAGAGTCCGGTCAACTTGGGTCTACCTTGGCTCCGCAACCATGCTCCTGTTTTGGGCTGGAAAGAACCTCAAGTACTGTAGTGGGGTTCTCAGTGCTGTGGGTCCTGTCTGTCATCTGTCAGACCTCCACACTGTGTTATTCGGAGTTCAGTCATCTCTCCGCAAGATCAGCTTCCAGCTCCATACCAGTCCTTCAGAGATGTATTCAGTAAAAAGGCCACAGAGACACTTCCTGCCCACAGGGAATGGAATTGTGTCATAGATTTGTTATCTGAGAAAGTGCCTCCTCGTGGAAGAATTTTTCCTCTCTCGCTTCCCGAGTCCCAGGTAGTGACAGAATCTGGAACGTGGTCTTATCAGGGAATCCAAATACCCCTGCTGGAGGGGGTCTATTTCTTGTTAAGAAGAAGGATGGAGGTTTGTGACCATGCATTGATTACCAGGGTCTAAATGCCATTACCATCAAGGACCAGTTTTCTCCACCTCTGAGCTCTTTGATCGGATAAAAGGAGTAAAGATTTTAACCAAGCTGGACCTTCATGGGGTTTATAATTTAATAAGAATCTGGTCAGGAGGTGAACGGAAGATGGCCTTTAATACTCGTGAGGGCCACTACGAATACTTATTCATGCCTTTTGGTTTAAGCAACGCCCCAGCTGTTTTACAAAAATATATGAATCACATCTTCCGGGACCTGTCATACAAGTACATAGTGGTATACCTTGAAGACATCTTGATGTTCTCTGAAGATATTGTGAGCCATCGCCAACATGTATGTAAAGTGTTGTCATGACTCAGGGCCAACCAGCTTCTCTGCAAACTTGAGAAATGCTCCTTCAAAGAGAATGAATTGACATTTATGGGATACATCATGTCGGGGTCTTGCCTTTGGATGGATACAAAGAAGCTTTCTGCCATTGTCAACTGGCCTCATTCAGTTGGGTTAAAAGCAACACAACGCTTCCTGGGTTTTTGTAATTTCTATTGTCAATTCATCAGGAACTACTCATCCATCGCTGCTCCTATAACTGCTCTTACCAAGAAGGGTCAGGACACTCGAGTTTGGCCTTCTGAGGCAAAAAAAGCTTTTGCTCTGCTAAAACAATGTTTTCTTTCAGCACCCATTCTAAGGCAACCAAATTGTTACCAACCTTTTTTTCTGGAAGTGGATGCTTCCATTGTTGGAGTTGGAGCAGTGCTATCACAAAGAGATGAAAAAGGCAAGTGGAATTCTTGTGGGTTCTACTCCCATAAATTCTTGGCCCAGGAGAAGAATTATGCTGTTGGGGAGTAGTTATTAGTGGGAGTGAAATTTCCAGTGACAGTCTATACTAACGATACTGCCTTTGAACCTCTATACACCCCTGCCTATACCTTCTGGTATCCTGCCTATAAACCACTAAGGATGACGCTATTTTGCGTATGCAGTTATACAGTAAATAAAGACTCCAGACCTAGAACCTGTGGTTCCAAAGCACAAAGCATTATTCAAGTAAAAGTACAGTCAGTTACACACTGGTTATAAGTACAATTTAGCGCAAAGGAATTATACAGACCCAAGTACAGTTATATATACGCAGGGCTCTGGACCAGATGTAGGCATCAGCAAGAAACCCCTCGTCAATCAGCTTTCAGCACGAAGACTAGAAACCCAGGGTCAGAGCACACATATTTATACCCCCCCAGAGATGGACAACACAATAGAGAAGTTTGTTGCTAATACCATTGGTCCTAAAGGAGAGGGCATATGTTACAAGGCATCTAACAGGTTAGTTCAAATAGACACAGTCCAGCCTCTAACAACTGGTGGTCTCTGGTTTCCCGCCTCATGCAAATCATAACAGTTGGTCATATAATGTATATTTGGTTGCTTGAAGTCTCTGCGGTCCATAAGTTGAGAATGCATGTTGCGATCTCTACATCGATGTTACCGGAATACTGTTGAGAGAGTACGCATCAGTACAATACCAAACATGGCTTATTTATCACGTATATAACCTTAGTTACCAAATAATCTTTATTTCACAGCAATTCCAATAAATGAGCATACTTGAATCTTATACCTTAAAGCTTATGGAACCTTGTATGTGAATATGTAATGTGTGAATATGCGAGGTTCGATTTAATGATGCTAGTTAACTTAGGGCAGATGTGTGTGCATGAAGCTAATATTCAGCGTTTTTATACAGGATCTTATGCATTCGCTACTATGCGACTAGTTAACAGCGCAATTGTGCGTATTAATGTGTGTATGGGAAATGGTGAAAGCTGCAATCGCATGATGCTAATAATAATTTCGCCACATGTACTAAAGTGTGAGTTTATCTAAAATGGCGCTTGGGCGGCTATTCGCAAAATGGCGTCTTCCGATTTCATTTCCAAGATGGCGTCTTGCGGCCAGTCACAAGATGGCGTCGCTGCGATTCAATTTTAAACTGATCTTGTCTCAGCCAATAATCCAGCTTCGACAATACTGATCATAACAATTTGACGTACCTAAAGGCAGCTCACTGCCTAAATTATCATCAGTCCAGATGGTCATTGTTTTTTGATCAGTTTAATTTGGTGATTACCTAATTCAGCTTCGACAGTCCACCCTTTGATAGCGAACAACATGCTATCACAATCTGATTTTAAAATATAATCTTTAGGCTTACATTTATATACTATTTAGTGTTATTATGGGATGGCAAAAGGTGGTTCTTAATCCATCAACAATGTGTGTCTGAGTGGGGACATAAAACTACTATTATACGCACACCGCAGATCTTGGAAGATCATGTGAAAGGTGTGGGGATACACCAGTCCTATAAAGGCAGTCTTGAAGGGGAAATTTGAGACTTTACACTATCTGAGGTGTTTTTTTTAAAGAAAATAACATTTCAATAATACATTCTATGCATGTCTAAATATAATACATTAAATGATGGTATTTCCTAGTTCAGGGTTGTAATGCAGTTCTGTATTTACCTCAGTATTCATACTGACCACCATCATAATTTCGTTCTTTCGTTTTACTCTATTTTTACATTTTCCACACTTCAACACAATAGGAACACACCGGACACATATGCCAATTATTATGATGACAATCAGTATAAGGATTAAGAATTTGCCTATGCTGGCGATCATTTCCTGGACCCATTCCCCTAGACCTGAGAACCATTTCACTGGGTTCAGCCATGAAACCCATCCTTCTATCTTCTCCCCTACTTCAGCAACTGAAGCATTATGAAATTCCCATTTTAGCTGCAGAATTTCATCCATCTTCCGGTCTATCACCTCCTTGGGGTCGCTGGTATCATTGGTGACATAGGTGCAACAATTTACTCCAAATTGGGTGGCCAAAGTTACGCAGTACCCTCCAGTAACAGCAGTTAAATAATTTAACACTAGCCTGTGTAGCACCAGTTCTTTCTTGTACGCTTGCAATTCTCTCCCTGTATACCTGAAAGTGTCATCGTACATCTCGGTGATATTATCTATCAATTTAGCAAGTTCCTGAATATATCTAAAGTTTAATGTACCCCGAGCGATCCTGGTGGGATCCAATGCGACTAAAACTTGAAAGCCAGTTGTCTCACTAATTAACTGAGTGGCTTTGTGCACATCACCAGGTATCATATTTCGTTTGCCTCTGTGTTCATATTGTGTGTGAAGATATGGTGACGGTGTGTTTTTATGTATACCAAGCATTTCAACATGTGTGAGGGTCATATCTTCTGGGACTACTCTTCCCAGGTAACACAAACCTTCGGAACTCGGGGAGAGCCCCTTATACGCTTTTCTTCCACATATAATATTTACATTATCAGGGAGAACATAAGGAATGGTATGCATTATTATCATTAAGCACATTTCCCTTGCAAACAATCCTATTTCTGGGTCTTCCATCTGGTACATGCAAGTCTCTGGCTGTATTATTTTAGCACAATAACCATCTGGCACCTTACCAATAATTTCTTTGGTGGAACTCAATGTATACCGGTACCAAAAATGTCTCCCACTAGATTTAATTGAGTGTAACAGGTCATGGTTTATGGACTCATTATCAGCTCTTTGTGAGAAGGTCATGATCTGATTATTCCCAACTCCCGGGTTTATTGGGGTTGGTTATGTTTAAACACAAAAGTGATCTATCTACTTGGGATTGATAGAGTTTGAAATGAGGTGGTTTGGATGAGAGGAATTTTCCATCCAATGTTTTACCTTTTTGTAATTCTAAAATTTCCGTGATATTCAGCGGAAATGGCACCAACCCTACATTATACTGTCCCTGTGGCACATGTGAACACACCCAGCAATCAGTTTGATTTAACACTTTGCCTACCATGCTATGATAATCCTCTAAAGGATACCCACCCCAGTATGTGTTATATTTAGGCTGGCACCGTTGGATACAGTTCTCATCAACTAGGGACCCACAAAGCTCACAAATACAGGAATCTTCAGATGATAAACCTCCACACCGTCCCCGAGTATCCGGAATGACAGCTCTCTTAACAATAACAGTACTAAGATTGGTCAGACACTCCCCTGATTGGCATTGCACTCCTTCTGACTCCACTCCATCAGCACTGCCATCAACTCCCCTCTCCACAATCGGTCCCCCTTCACAGAAACTGGACATTCCCAAACCGACCAGGATGGTGAACACTCTAAAAGAGAACATGAAAATGAACGCAGCAGACCCGTCCATTGCCACAACAAGACCTGCAGATTTCTTTTAGTTCAGGTATCTCACTACGACCTTTTCAATCCTCCTGGAACAAGTTCGCGAGTGACAGGTCCACGCTATCAGCCTTGTCTCCGACTTGTTTCTCGACCGGTTGATTGACCTTTTTGCAGTGAGTGGAATGGACTCAGGTTTCTCTCTCAGCCACCTTCAAGATGTAGTACTTTTCAGCAGCACCTGGTATGGACCTTCCCACCGATCAGTCAAACAACCTGAACGCAAGAAATTTCTGATCATAACATATTCTCCTGGTTCAACATCATGACAGTTAGTTTCAGGCATATCATTGGACAACAATTTCAGTTTCTGCTGCTGTTGCTTTAACTGCTTACTCATTGATATAAGATACTTTACAGTTACCTCGTTGTTACCCTTCAAGTCTTCTTGTGGACTTATAATCAAATAAGGTTGTCTACCGAACAGTATTTCAAATGGGGACAGATTTAGAGGGGGTCTAGGAGTGGTCCTTATACTATGTAGGTCCAAAGGTAACGCTTTTGGCCATCCTAGTCCAGTCTCTGCCATGATTTTACTCAACTTATTTTTGATAGTCCCGTTCATCCTCTCTACATTGGCACTGGCTTGCAGTCGGTAGGGGGTGTGAAGTCGACTATTAATACCCATCAGCTTACACATATTTTGAAAAACATCACCTGTGAAATGAGTACCCCTGTCACTCTCAATGATTTTAGGGATACCGTACCTGCATACAAATTCCTGAACTATTTTCTTGGCAGTAAATGCAGCAGTATTAGTGGCCCCTGGGTAGGCCTCAACCCAATTAGAAAATACATCAGTGCACACTAATACATACTTAAGATTCCTACAGGGTGGTAACTGGATGAAATCAATTTGTCTCACCTGGAAAGGTCCATAAGTCGGTGGAATGTGGGATGGTTCGGTAGGGATCGCTTTCCCTATGTTCTTCCTCAAGCAGGTCAGACAGGACATTGCTATCTTTTCTGCTTGTGAAGAAAAACCTGGTGCGCACCAGTATGCTCTCACCAACTTGCACATACCTTGCTTTCTCAGATGAGTCAGACTGTGTGCTGCCTCAGCCAGGCTGGGGTAATATGCCTTGGGGGCTACTGGATTACCTTGTCCGTCCCTCCAGAGCCCGGAGGACTCTTGCCCACATCCCTTGGACTTCCAAATGGACTTTTCCTGAATTGAACACAAATTTTGCATCTCAATTAATTTCAGCATATCAATTGTTTGGAAAGACATAATTTTTTCAGTGGGAGAAAACATTTTTAACCCTGCTGCCCATTTTGCAGCTTCATCGGCTCTGTTGTTGCCCAGTGACACTGGGTCATCCTCACATGTATGGGCTTTACACTTGATTACTGCCACCGCTTTGGGCAGTTGGATTGCTTCTAAAAGATGTCTTATGTGTCGGGAATGTGCAACTGGTGTGCCTGCTGCTGTCATAAAATTTCTCAGACGCCATACAGCCCCGAAATCGTGCACCACCCTGAATGCGTACCTCGAGTCAGTGTAAATGTTAACAGCTTTGCCTGCTGCCAGTTTACACACTCAAGTTAGTGCTACTAACTCTGCCACCTGGGCTGAGTGAGGAGGACCAAGAGGTTTAGCTTCTATGATGTCTGTGTCATTTACAACAGCATAACCTGTACATAATTCACCTGTATCTGTTTGTCTATGACAACTCCCATCCATGTAAAAAGTCACATCTACATTCTCTAAAGGTGCGTCGTGTATGTCAGGTCTAGCAGTAAAGGTCTGACTCAGATATTCCATACAATCGTGTATATCATTATGTCCGCTGAACTCACCCCCCGCCAGCAACTCGTCTCCTTCCACCCTTTGTACATCATGTTGTACATATGGTAAATACATTGCTGGATTCAGCGTGCTGCAACGTTTAACAGTGATGTTTGCAGGTGCGATTAGAGCTAGTTCCCATTTGGTAAACCTAGCCGAAGAGACGTGTCTGGTTTGAGCAGAGTTCAGCAGAGCAGATACAGCATGGGGAGTGTATACGATAATATCATGACCCAATACTACGTCCTCACTTTTACTCACCAATAGAGCGGTAGCTGCTACACTTCTCAAACAGGTGGGGAGTGATCTCGCCACAGTGTCCAATTGGGCACTGTAGTATGCTACAGGCCTACTGGCATCACCATGTTTTTGTGTAAGGACACCTGCAGCACAACCATCGGCTTCCGTACAATACAAATCAAAAGGTTTTTCATAATCAGGTATTCCCAATACAGGTGCTTTTGTCAGACTATCCTTAAGATTAAGGAAAGCCTGCTCTGATTCCTGTGTGTGTATGACACGATCGGGCTTTGAGGAAGAGATTAAGTCCTGTAAAGGCAAGGCCAAAATAGAAAAACCTGGGATCCACATTCTACAGTATCCACACATTCCCAAGAAGGTACGAATTTGCTGTTGATTCTGCGGCAGTTTCATGTTCTGTATGGCCTGGATTCTATCATTTGTGAGATGTCTTAACCCCTGGGTTAGGCAGTGTCCCAAATATTTTACTCTGGATTGGCACGACTGTAGTGTGTCCTTAGCCACCTTGTGTCCTGTATGCGAGAGATGAAGCAACAAAAGTTTAGTATCATTCAAACATAAACGAATCAGAACACAGCAATAAATCGTCTACATATTGAATTAGAACAGATCTATTGGCAGGTTGAAAAGATTGTAAACAGTCGTAAAATGCCTGGGAAAAGATACTGGGGCTGTCTATGAAACCTTGGGGCAACCGTGTCCATGCATATTGCACACCTCTGTATGTAAATGCGAATAGATACTGAGTCAGGGTGGAGAGGCACAGAGAAGAAAGCAGAACAGAGGTCAATGACAGTGAAATGGGTTGCATTTGGTGGGATCTACATCAGGATGACAGCTGGATTTGGCACTACGGGGAATTGGCTCTCTACGACCTTATTAACACCTCTAAGGTCTTGTACCAGCCTATAACCCCTCCCACCACTCTTTTTCACCGGAAAGATGGGACTGTTGGCTACACTAGCGGTACGGGCTAAAATTCCCTGTTGCAATAACTGTTCAATTATTGGAAAAACCCCTAATTCTACCTCCTGTTTTAGTGGGTACTGGGGAACTTTTGGAGCTTGCCTACCGCTTTTCAAATTTTCCATTACGGGGCTTACGTTTGCCATTAACCCAGTGTCCTGTTCATCCTTAGTCCAAAGGGAATCTGGAATTTGGGACAACATTTGATCTATCTGGGATGGATTTTCATTTAAACTGGTAGAGTGATACATTATCCTTTGGGGAGTGTCCAACATATCCCGCACCTCGTGCGCAACTCTCTCGGGGATATCTAAAAATACACCATCAGGGGTGCAATATATAACACATCCCATCTTACATAACAAGTCTCTGCCCAGCAGGTTAGTAGGAGCCGCAGCAGCCAAGAGAAAAGGATGCCTGGTATGCAACGGCCCAATAGTAACCTCTGTGAACTTTGTTAAAGGATAATGTTCCACTTTACCTGTTACACCCATTGTTGGTACTGTCTCGTTGGTCACCTGTAAATTAACAGGAGATTTTATCACTGACCTGGTCACCTATGTATCTACAAGAAAAGGATATTCAGTACCAGCTACATCAACCATCATGACCGGTTCTTCCCTAGTACTTCCCGTTAACCTGACTATCTGTAGACTACAGGTATGACCTGACCCCTAGCGTTGGCTACCATTCTCCAATAAAGCATTAACGGCCACAATTGGAGCCGGTGCCTGCTGGACATTTGCTGTTCTCTGTGCATATCCCTTATAGGGATATCCAGGTACTCTCTGGTTTGGGGGTTCTACCCTTTTTACTCTGCAGTTTTTAATTAAATGTCCTGGCTGGTTACAATTAAAACATATTTGTGGATCGGATGAAGACACGGGTTGTTGTGAGGTTTGAGCAGGGGGAAAAGGTGGTGGATATGGGTAGGGATATGGAGGATAAGGGTATTGTGGGGGATATGAAGTTTGTGAGTAGTGTGGGACCTGTGGTTGTGTAGGGTTAGTAGAATAGAGCTGTGTTTGCTGTTGCGTGGGATTAGTGAGGGCATATAACTGTTCAGGTGTAGGTGTGTGTGTAGATGCAAGTGTGTCTGTTGGCTGTGATGTTACCGTCATTCCTTCAGGAGCTTGAATACTGACAGCCATTAGTTTTTCGCTCTGGGTCTATCTCTTCTTTGAGATGTTCCTATCATGTTCTGTGGTGCAGATTCTATGAGTGTATCTATTGTGACTCCCCTCCAGCCAGGTTGTGAGGTCTGAATCCGAGTCTTTAAGTTTTCCTTAAGACCGTCCATGAGTATCGTGACTAGCATTCCCCTGTGGTGAGTGCTATCTTTAATATCTTCTATCCCAGTGTACTGGGTGATAGCCTGCAGAGCCCGGTCACAATACTCTTCTGCAGATTCACTCTCCTTTTGCTTTATGGTGAAAATTTTGTTCCAGTTAACTACTACCGGAAAATATATACCCAGTTGAGTTACAATGCGAGAAATGTTCTCTTGGTTTACTTGGTCTGTTAAGGGAACGTCACCATCCAATACACAATCCGTGATAAATTTTGTCACGTCGGTATTGCGTGGTAGACAGGCCCTTAACACCACACGCCAATCTTTATTAGTTGGCTCATGAGAACTACCCAAATTCCTCAAAAATCTCTGACATTTGGCTAGTTCCTTTTTGGGATTGGGGAAATCATTTATGATGGAATTTAGTTCTGCTCTTGTCCAAGGACAATGCATTACCACTTCTCTCGTGGGCACTACACCGTTCGCATCTGCATTTCCATTCGGAACAGTTATTGTCCGAATGGGATGCAGACCGGTAGTGCTGCTACCTTTGACCTTGTTACCTGGCTGGGGGTTTAATCTGTTGCTGCTACGTATGGTATTAACAACTTCCTCTACGTGTGCAGAGGGTGTTAGCACTTCCCTTGCTGTTACCGATGGAGATGGCGGCACCACTCGTGATTGTCGTGGCGTAGCATCTATCATTTGTACAGCATGGGAAATGGCAGACATTACAATAGGCTCATCATTCACCATCATGAACATTTTCTTTATAGTTGCTTAAGAGAGGGTACAAATTGCTTGTTACATTTTTATGGGTATTTTTGATAACTGTACTTGCACCTCCATCCACATAAGGTGGGGGTGGTGCGCGTGAACTGCTGGCAACACCTTCCGCAATGCTACCTTGCTGCACGTGCGCGCCATTTTGTGGCTCGCCCGCATTGCAAATCAGCGTCGCGGATGTATTCTCTGGCAATGCACTCACAACGCTAGTCTGCGTCGCTTGCACATTTTTAAGGCACGCATCCCCTTCATGCTGCCACAACTTTAAACATTCATAATATTTGACCTTTTTCTCTCGGGAGTGCATCAGACTGATGTGATCCCGGACATTATCTAATACATCTTTATCAAAACTACCAATTCTGGGAAACGGTCTAACACTCTTCATCGTCATTTTAAACCATACATCACAAAACCTTATTACATAAGTACCGTACTTAGTGTGTATAATACGACGGGCCAATCCAAGCGGCCCTTCCATTAGCAGCACATCATTGTCTAACATCTTTATTGTTTGCGTGGCTCCCATTCTGAGACAACTCCTACGTTTTTCAATAAAGATTTAAACTGGTGAAAGACAATTAAGATATTTTCACTTACCTGCGAATGTCTTTGAAAAAAGGCATATTCACAAACCTTATGGAGGACTTCTAGACGCTTCCACTCACCTATGGAAGTAAAGGCCGCTTCCGCTCAGCAATCCCTTTTTGACTACCTTTCAACTGCTAGGGGGCAGCAAAGTACCCTTTGTGTTCCAGTTGATTTTGTCCACTCTCCCACCAGCTCACAATCACAATCTAGCCAAGATTATGTGGTTCAATTATAGTGTTCAAATAAGCCTAACAGATCACACACATTGATTACTGAACGCTATAATCACACTGGGGGCCGAACCCTAACAAAAATAACAAACCATACACCTGCTTTGTGTAAAGTAAACGGTAAGCTGCCAACTCCTGGGCCTAGCACTTAAGGGTCCTACGATACTCTTAACATTTAGGTCCCGTGTTACACCCTAAACAAACACTCACAGTTACACACTTTTTTCCTGCGCAGAAAAATACACGTTAACCCAGATATTTGGGAACAATTGATAATGTAAACTCAATGGCTTTGTTTAAACATGTGGCAGCACAACCGGAAGTATGTATACACTATTGTGCGACCAGTCGCATACACAATAATGCGACTACCACGCAACCGTATGACAACCTTTCGCTGCGTACACAAAAGTGCGTCTTTACTGTGCGCAAAACTGCAACTCAGCCGCGTATTCAATACTGCGGCACCTCTTTAAATGTTAGGTTCTATCAACAAAGCAAAACAAACTTTTTCCTCTCTTGTCCCTGGATTCTAGTCAGCATCCCTGGCTTACACGAAAATGGGTAGCGATTTCTCAGCACCGAGCGGTTGCAGGTAAACCCTGCATGTGGCCACTCCACCCGTTGGTGAGATATCGATAACCGTATGTGCCATGTGAGTGGGTAAGTGACTTCACTACGAGCCCCCAACTAACGATACTGCCTTTAAACCTCTATACACCCCTGCCTATACCTTTTGATATCCTGCCTATAAACCTCTAAGGATGACGCTATTTTGCCTATGCAGTTATACAGTAAATATAGACTCCAGACCTAGAACCTGTGGTTCCAAAGCACAAAGTATTAGTCAGTTACACGCTGGTTATAAGTACATTTTAGCGCAAAGGAATTATACAGACCCAAGTACAGTTATATATACGCAGGGCTCTGGACCAGATGTAGGCATCAGCAAGAAACCCCTCGTCAATCAGCATTCAGTACGAAGACTAGAAACCCAGGGTCAGAGCACACATATTTATACCCCCCCAGAGATGGACAACACAATAGAGAAGTTTGTTGCTAATACCATTGGTCCTAAAGGAGAGGGCATATGTTACAAGGCATCTAACAGGTTAGTTCAAATAGACACAGTCCAGCCTCTAACAACTGGTGGTCTCTGGTTTCCCGCCTCATGCAAATCATAACAGTTGGTCATATAATGTATATTTGGTTGCTTGAAGTCTCTGCGGTCCATAAGTTGAGAATGCATGTTGCGATCTCTACATTGATGTTACCGGAATACTGTTGAGAGAGTACGCATCAGTACAATACCAAACATGGCTTATTTATCATGTATAAAACCTTAGTTACCAAATAATCTGCCTGGGAAAAGCTTGTCATATTTGTGCTCAGCACAAGGTTCCACCACACTCTCCATCAAGTCCTCTGTTGCCACTATCAGTGCCTGAGTGTCCTTGGACTTACATCTCTATGGACTTTGTGATGGAACTACCTTCATGCCAAGGGTTCAACACTGTCCTGGTGGTGGTGGATAGGTTCTCCAAGACCACCCACTTTGTTTCTCTAAAAGGTCTATCTTCAGCACCGAAGTTGGCGAAGTATTTATTAGAGAAACTTTTAGGTTGCACGGATTTCCTAAAGACATTGTTTCTGACCAAGAGGTACAGTTTACTTCTAGATCCTGGAGAGCATTATGCATGTGCTTTGACATCAATCTGAGCTTTTCTACAGCCTACCATCCCCAGAGCAATGGTCAGACAGAGCGAATAAACCAGGATTTGTAGAAGTTCATTCGGATGTATGTTTCTGCAAATCTGGATGACTGGATCTCTCTGTTACCATCGACTGAAATTGCCCACAATAATCTGTATCATGAGGCGTCAGGGCACTCTCCATTTTTTACTATATACGGTTTGCAACCTATGTTACCAGAGTTACCAGGTCTTCAATCAATGTCACTTCCAGCTGTGCGTGGTACAGTAAACCAGTTCTTTAAAATCTGGAAGGAGGTAAAGAAGAATCTGTGCAAAGCCTCGTCAAGGTATAAAGTGTTTGCAGCTAGGAAGAGAAGGAAGGTCTCGGTGTTGAGGTCCGGTGATAAAGTCTGGCTGTCAAACAAGCACCTGAGATTAAGAGTTCCCACGATGAAGTTCGCTCCCAGATACATCGGCCCCTTCCAGATTCTTCAGGTGACTAATCCAGTGGCATTCCGTCTGAAACTTCCTGGTAGTCTGAAGATACCCAATGTATTTCATGTTTCCCTCCTAAAACTTCTCAGTGCTTAATTGATTTTCAGCACCCTGTAATCCTCCCTCTGCAATTTCTGTGGACCATCAGGCAGAATATGAAGGAAGCAGATCTTGGACTCCAGGATCTCTAAGGGATCTGTTCAGTTCTTGGTAGACTGGACGGGGTATGGTCCTGAGGAACATTGTTGGGTCAAGGCTTCAGACATTCACGCACCCCAACTTCTTCAGAAATTCCATCAAAAGTTTTCCTGGCAAGCCATTTGTGGGGTGTTCGGTGCCCACCCCTAGTGGAGGGGGTAATGTCATAGCACGCCGGACTCCAGCACACATTTACCAGGTCCAGCCGGCGCCCGCTGCTGTGTAGTACTTCCTCCCCCTGGTGGCATGGTACAGGCGGCTGCAGCTCCCAGCGGGAGCGCACACCGACCTGACAGTATTTAAAGAGACACACACACACTTCTTGGTGACATCACAGAAAGCACCCTATTCAAGCCCTGCCTATATAAGGAAGTCCCTGGGAGCACTCCTGTGCCAGAGTATAGGCTCCATTACCTTACTCCAGCATTCCTGTGATTTCCTTGTTACCTGTTCCTGACCTTGGCTTTGTCCATGACTCCGATTTCGTCTGATCCCAGAGTACACCAGCACCTGTATAAGGGAACCTATTCTGAGGGCTGTGACCTGTGTATTAGACACAGTCAAGTCCATACCTTTTTGCGAGGGTCCCTGGTGAATACTGCCAGCACATTAGACTCTGCGCCTCAGAAATAGGTCACGCCAATCCCTAAATACGGGTTGCATTCATTATCTACCCGAGAGTTGTGACAATATGATGGTGAATAACACTAGGTATATATCACTAGTAGGAAGGAACGAGGAATCTAGAACACTGCAACAGCAAGTAATCACTGGAAGTAGCGAAGTTGTTCAGGCAATATCCTGTTGCCCGGAGCCTGGCTAAATACCCTAAGGTAGCAATCCATTGGAGGATGGTGTCAGCTAACAGCAATCAATGCTACCATTGGGTAAAGGGCTAATTAGGTAATGTAGACTGTCATGGCTGCGTCCATGATGGTAACCGCAGGAACCAAATCACGGAGCAACACATGGATGCCCTAGCAGACCCCAGAAATAATCCTCAATGTGTCACTCACCGCCGCACCTGGCATCTGACCGCCCAAGAGGTCAAGGGAAGCCGGCACTGAGGTGAGTAACGACCGATCCTAGGCCATAACCTGATACCATGGCTGAGATGCTTCCATTGCTCAATCTTCATCCCATGAGTTACCAGTCCAGATTCCCTTTGGTGAGCTTGAATCTGCAAATATTCAAGCTCTGCCATTTAGTAGCCAGCATTTTGGGAACAGTGCTGCAGGTGAGCTAATCACAGATCACTTAAATGAAGCCAATGAGAGACCAACTTCAAAATCCTCTGGAAGAGACCATCTGGATACCCAAAAAGGTAGATGGTCTTGGACCCTGACTTTATACATTATAATCAAGTGCTAGACACACAGCTCATTATCATCAGACACGAAGCCAATGGTGCATATACATTTGGGCACTAGGCATGTGATACATGAGTGCATTAGGCCCTGTTTGGTCACCATTGAAAATTAGGCCTTGTTGCTCTGCCATACTGTAGGCAGTAGGCCATACTACATCCCCATTAAATAGGATTTCTGTCATTAAGGGATTAGGCCCGATTCCCTTCTACTGCCCACCACTAACTAGGGCATTAGGCCAAGCACTGGGCAATCATTCATCTTAAATAGGGCTATGCACAATGGGCATTATGCCCAGTCTATCCACCTAAATAGACCATACATACTGGCAATAGACTGTGCCCGCTGCACTACCAAAAATAAAAGGGAAACCAGGTTTCCACAACTCTTCTCTTTCCCCAAATACTTTCCTTATTTTGGTAGTCCTTGGATACATCCATGCAAAGACAAATGACTTCATCTGAGCATGTGAGTGCTCAATAGGTGTAACAAGCTTTGGCTGAGGAAGTTGAGCCCGAGATGACCATTCATTTTCATTAAGATTTCCTTCTTATCTAGTTAGGAAAATGCCAGCAGTAATTCCTTTCTGTTCTCCTTTCAGTGACATTATCCCATGTGTCCTCAGAGGGTATTTGTGCCATTCTGAAGGCAGCTGTACATAGAAGTGAATGCCATAGTATGTTAACATGCATGTGAAAACTAGATCCATGAGGGCAATAATTTGGGTAAATGGGCTAAATGTAATAGCCTGCGGCGCTACGGGAATACATGCGAGTATGCGCATATTTTTAAAGCCACAAGCATGTCAAAGGCTAAACTAGCATGGCTTAGCCTTTAATATGCTTGCTGCTTTAAAAATACGGGCATATTACTTACACGTATTCCAGCTGCAGCACCGGCTTGCAGGCTATTACAGGCTATATCTGCTCTGAAGCAACTAAACTATTGCTATAGGAAGTACAGTAACATTCTATGTATTGTGACTTGGAAATCAAGCTGTTATCAGTTATGTGATTCCATCAAACTTATTACTGTATGTGTGTGTATATATAAAGTTATTTAAGGCATAATACAATACAGTCATAATGACTCCTAATATATCCTTGATGGGACTAAATTGCCTGTATCGTTTAAACTCTTTCCACAATTAAAGTCCATTTTAAAAAATTGCATCCTCAGGAAATCCCTGCAATCAGGACATAATTTAATAATGACTGCCATGTTTTACAGGAGATGGAAGCAAATGCTTTTGTCATGTAATTGTTAATACTGCCAGATAGAGATGAGCAATACAGTATTTTCAAAACACAGTATTTGCAACAAACAAATTTAGCATGTGTTTCCAGTCCCTATATCCACACACACAGCAGAATGGATTGGCCATTATTATCCCAACCTATTCACAGACTATAAAGTCCCAAAAAAGCATAATTACAAATACATTGCAAAATAGTAATTCCATGGAAGTGGTAAAGCAAAGGTGTAAATCAAAGATCGTTGGATATAATTATCAATATGCAGCAATCACAAAGATTTTTTATTGACTCTTTTCGCTGCAATAGAAAATATACATTGCTTTAAATTGCTTAGAAAATGTTGCCAGAGCACCTGGATAATACTTGGTCCCTGGAGATACTGGTTAGCAGCAGTATGGGGAGTCTAACCGCTTCACCAGCTAGCCCTGTATGCATTTGTCTATGGCCCGTATTCAATATTGGAGCGAAAAGTCCGTGCTGGACTTTTCGCTCCACATCGGAGCTTTTCTGGGGATAAAGTATTGGGAGCCGGCGAAAACAGGAGCCTGCGGAAAGGTAAGTATCAGGGAAAATAGGGGAATTTTTGGGAATTCATCCTGGGACTCCCCCCTAATGATGTCCAGACATGGGGGATCACTGTGGGTTTCCCCGTTTAGCCCTGCAGAATGTGTTCTGCATTTTTAAATAGCCGCAGCAGGTGATTTTTTCCCGACATTGAAGAAGTGATGCAGAAGAGCACTTAGGTTTTTTTTTCATTTTTAAAAGTGTTCCCATCAAATTTGGGGTACATGAAAATGGGTACTAGCCTATTTTTTAGTCCCTAAACTATTTTTTTTTTAAATCTGCAAAAATGCACCTGCCGCTAATAGCCTATTCTAGAAAACACCTGCCGCATACTTACAGAATACCCCTGAACCTATTTCCCTATTTTTAAACACTGTTCCCCTTCTTTTTTTTACCCCAAAACTGAAATAATTTTTTATGGGGTGTCCCTATTTTTTTTAAAACTTTTTTTTAACACAGTTTGTTTTTTGGGGCTATTCCCAGGAATGCAGTCTAATTTTTTTAAGCCTGCACCCCTAAACCCCAAATCTGCACTTTTTTTCGCCATGTAAAGCACGGTGAAAACCTATCCCCGTTTTTTTTCAAAGACTTTTCGCACCGGCGAAAAGTCTTTGAAATTGAATTCGGGGATAATCCAAACATGCGAAAACGACTTTTCGCAGCCTAATTGAATAACCCCCTATGTGTGACTCAACTTTAGAAGTTCCTTTAGACTGTAAGCTGTCACGAGAAGGACCCTCTACCCTCATGTACTTTTCCTTCTCTCATTTATACTATCATCTCCTCCCCACTGCCTACAGTGCCACCTAACCTGCATAGGCGTGCACAGAAGCTGGCACAGGGGGTGCCACAGAGGAACCAGTGGCGTAACTACCACCCCCGCAGCCCCCACGGTGGCTTGGGGGTGCGGAGGCTTGTGGGGCGAGGTGGCTGCAGATTCTATGCAGACTAGCCGTCCGCATGAAATCTGCAGAATACAGCCCTCCCAAAATGTCCGCCGCCTAGGAGGAGACATATGCTAGAGGTCCTACCGGAGGGCACTGCTGAGGGGAGGACGGACTACTACTAAGGCACTGGGGGGGGACTACTACCACTAAGGGCACTGCTGGGGGGAGGACGGACTACTATTAAGGGCACTGGGGGGGGAGAACTACCACTAAGGGCACTGCTGGGGGGGATGACTGCTAAGGGCACTGGGGGGGACTACTACCACTAAGGGCACTGCTGGGGGGGAGGATGGACTACTACTAAGGGCACTGGGGGGAGGACTACTACTACTAAGGGCAGTGCTGGGGGGGAGGACTACTACTAAGGGCATTGCTGGGGAGACTACTACTAAGGGCACTGCTGGGGTTACTACTAGGAGCACTGCACACTGGTGGGACCACTACTGGGGGCACTGCTGGGTGGAACTGCCTGGGGGGGACTACTACTTGGGGGGCATTGTTGGGGGAGGACTACAACCAGGGGCACTACTGGACTACTGGGGGGGACTACTACTGGGGGGCATTGCTGGGGGGACTACTACTGGGGGCACTGATAGGCGGACTACTACTGGGTGCACTCCTGGGTGCAATCCTGGGGGGGACTACTACTGGGGGCACTGCTGGGTGAGGACTGCTACTGTGGGCACTGCTGGGGAGGGACTGCTACTTGGGGCACTGCTGGGGGGGATTACTACTGGGGGCATTGCTGGGGGGGCTATTACTGGGGGCATTGCTGGGGGGGACTACTATTGAAGGCATTTTGGGGGGGTCTAATACTGGAGGCATTGCTGGGGGGGACTACTACTGAGGGCACTGCACTGGTGGGACCACTACTGGGGGCACTGCACTGGTGGGACCACAACTGAGGGCACTGCATAGGAGGGGATTACTCCTGGGGGCACTGCATAGGTGGGGATTACTGCTGGGGGCAGTGCATAAGTGGGGGACTACTACTGGGGGGATGACTACTACTGGAGGCTCTGCTGGGGGGCACTACTACTGGGGGCACTGCTGGGGGGTTAGGACTGGCGGCACTATGTAAGGGGGAATACTACTGGGGGCATTACGTAAGGGGCACTGCATAGGGGGACCACTACTGGGGGCACTGTATAAGGGGCACTACTAGGGGCACTGTATAAGACCCATGACAATGATCTGGTAATTTAAAAGTAATTAGAAGCCTTACTTTGGGGCATAAAATTGTGTCAGGGGGCAAATATGTAAGTGGCACTTTGGTAATAGGCATTACAGTGTGTGGCATAATGTTTAATGGGCATTAAGGGTGTGTGGAATAATGTGTAAAGGGCATTACAGTGTGCGGCATAATGTGTAATAGGCATTACTACAAGGAGGAAAAATACTGTAAACTGTCTAGGGGGAGGTGGGGGCACATTTTTAACTTTTGCACTGGGAGCCAAATTGCGTATAAATGGCCCTGTAATGATTTTACCAAAATGCCATGGGGGGCGTCAGAAACATTTTTGGCAAGGGGGAGCAAAATTTATAGTTACGCCACAGAGAGGAGCCTCCGCCAGTTCATGGACTACCCCGTGGCCAGGTGTGTTTGCTATGTCCCAGAGGGAGGGCGGATTAAGTAGTCCTTGATCTGGCGTACGGGGAGGTCCTGCTGTGGCACCCCCTGTGCCAGTATCTGCGCACGCCTATGCTAACCTGCTTATTTGAGTATTAGAACTGCTGATGAAGCAATGTTTATACACCTTGTCCATATCCTGCAACATTTTGTACTGTATGCTATTTTTGCTCTTGTTTTGTTCATACTGTTTCTGTTTATGTACCTTGTAAGGCACTGCAGACCCCTTGTGCTGCTCTATAAATAAAGGATAATAATAATATGATCAATGGCGCTAGAAGCCTTGATTTAGGCTTTTCAAACAATTTAATTTAATTTAAAAAAGTAAAAATAAAATAATAAGCATCATCATCAAGTAGACAATTTTTCTGTAAAAAAAATGCTTTGTTTTAATAAATAAAGCATTTTTCTATACTCTATCTTTGCTATTGCCATCCTGAAATGTTGATAGTAATAAAAGGACTTAGGCAATACCGCCATAATTCTTCTTAAATAGGCTTCCCTATGCATTGCATGGGAAATCTTTCAGCTGGAGAAGTCTGATGTTATACAGAACCAATAAGGCTCTAGGCTCACCCGTTACACTGGAGACATATGATGTTTGGGCCATTTCCTGTCAATAACCATTTATGTGCAGTATAGAGTGCTCTTCATGTACTGTATAGAAGGCATTATTCTCTTAACCTGACCTGTGATTATTTAATGAATCCTTAAAGTTCACAAGACCCACACAGAGTGAGTCCTGGACTTATCTAGTCACATAATGCCTCTGTATTACTAATGTACAGTGCCAAATGTACTGTATGCATAGGCAAACGCAGGGGGGTTTCCGTCTGCCTGGAAACCCCCCTCCCCAGCCCACACAATGACCACAATAGAAATAGTAATGTAATAGAATTTTACTAGTGCTGCATTTTATGCATTGCTGCAGTATCACAAATGAAATAATTAGCACCACCTGTGGATCTTTTAACATGTATCAGCCGCCAGTGATAAATAACCTGTGCACCAACTAGGAGATCTGGAAAACATGTACTGTTAGGGTTGCACTGCTATAGAGCCCAATATGTACATATATGTCCAGGGCAGTGCTAGGTCCTTCTGCTGCTCCTCCAGGCTCCAGAACTTGCTCCAATGCTCTGGAATGGTGCCCACATCTAAAATAAATACATTCAGCTCAGGCAGGATGGTCCTACTGCTGCATATAATGGCTTACTGTGATCGCTGGTCCTGTATATGCTGGAATTATCACACACAATACAGTATGTATGACGCATATTAAAGCTGTTTAAGTACTAATTATGCCCTCTTCATGGACTGGCCACACTCGCTCTAAAATCAAGCATTTGGAAATCCCCCTCTAGAAATCCTGCGTTTGCCACTGGTATGTACACCACTAAGCTTGAATCCCATAGAGTGATCATTGGGAGGATAATGGAGGGGGCTTATTTTGTCCTGATTTGTCCCGATTTTGCATTTTTTTGCATGTTGTGAGTTATGCTGAAGTTTTAATTGTGGCTCACAGCCACCGTAAAGATTATTGAGATGGTCATAGCATTAATAATTTACGTATGAGTTAATTACAATGAAGTCTTGTAACGTGCGTAACATACAGTACACCACACTCCTGTGCTTGTGAGACTAGTGTGGATAAAGGGATGATAGCAATACAACCACATATTTTGTCTAAAAATTATTAATATAAAATAAAATGCTGTCTCACATTCCCTATTTAACTGCTGTCTGACACTAAATTTCACACTAAAAAAAGGTGCCCTAACTGCAAACTGCTGAGCACCATCAGAAATAAACAAACTGCCTTCTTGGTTACAGTTGTTACTAAGGTTCTGTATGACAAATAATGTATTTATATCCAAAGGGCTTTTGGATAAAGATGGCAACATACTATAGTTATACTTAGGCCCTCATTCAGAGCCGCTCGTTAGCGGCAGTACGCTCGTTCCGAGCGATGTTTGCACATCTGCGCATGCGTACGGTTTTTAGTACGCATGCGCGAACCAGTCAGTGCGGCCGAAAATCGTTGGTACGCAATATAGCGAGTGCCTGCTATTTTGAGTGACAGAATGAGGCGTATGTGGGTGGTAACAGGGGAAGGTGCTTGAAAATGGGGAGTGGAGATCCGAACGCAGGCGTGCTTAAAGGTCAAAACGGGCGTTTTATGGGTGTGCATATTTAAAACAGCAGCGTCATTGACCACGTCACTGGGTTATTTTATAGCCAGAACTGCTCGCAAATTTGTGGTAGCAAACACCAACCACAAGAATAGCGAGCAGTTCATACGCTGGTCGATGTACTCGATTAATCTAATAAATAGCGGACATGACGTAGGATGCGAGCGGCCAGGGGGCGTTTTTAACAAATAAACGAGCGTATGTTTTGCTCGCTCGTTCAGACTTAGAGGTGTGAACAGACTGCAATGTGCGTACGGATCATTTGAATAGCCACCCCTTGTTTTTAAACGAGCGACCACAAATAGCGAACGGCTCTGAATGAGGGCCTTAAATGATAATGCCATAATAAGCTTCTGTGGTTGATGTTATAACTTGATAGAAGGGATTATCACATTACAAATATGTAATCTTTCAAGATTTTAGTAATTCCCCAGACTAAAAAGTCTGGTGCTGGTGCTGCATTATATGGTGCTTCACTACTCTTGGAGCTCTATTATCAATATTTTTACTAAAATAAAGTGAAAAAGGGTGTTTTCACACCCTTTTCACATTATTTTAGTTTCACCTAAAGTTACTACAGGGCAATTGGAGTAAAATTCTACTCCAACCCCTAAGCATCACTTATTATTAGTAATTAGATTGCATTTCCCATAATTGTAATGGGAAATGCGATCTGTGTGCAAGTTACTAAAAAAAATTGTGAAAAAAAATACCTGGGGAGGCCCTGTGATAATAACGCCATCTGGAGGTGGCATTATCCAGGGTCTCCCCCGGTTACCGTACTCCTGCTCCACTCCAACATGCAGAGCAGAGCATGGAGCCGGCCCCAGTGATCAGCTGTGTGGCTTAAACAGACCACACACTGATACACTGCAAAAAAAATATAAAATAGCCAAAAAAATAATTAACTTACCTGAGTCCAGGGACCGGAGCTCGGGCTCCGGTGATGTCCTCCCTCCAGTCAGCTGGTCTCCCATACTGCACTGCGGCCCGGTCATCAGGTGACCGGGTCCCAGTGCAGTATGGGATGTCAGCTGACATGAGCCATGGAGGACATCACCGGAGCCTGGATCATGCAGGTAAGTACAATTAAGGGAGGGGGGGTCATGGGGGGTCGCGATCACGGGGGCGGGGCTTAGCACCGGGGGGGGGTACCAGCGGCAGCTGGTCATCGCATGTGCGGGCACTTGTCACTGTATTTTTGGCGAAAATACCGTGATAAGGCTGTGGAGGGGATTTGCAGGGATAGAGCGTTATCGCAAGCTCTGTCCCTGCAAGGGATTTTTAGTAAGTCCCTGTGATATTGCCTGAATTCGCAATGCGTATTCATTCGGTAATATCACACTACAATATGCATTCCCAATGTGGATTGTAGTAAATAGAGTCCTAAATGAGTTCCTTTAGTAAAGTGAAAAAATAAGAAACATTTTACTTTTAATTTCTAAAGCTGAAAAGTCAAAACTAAATTGAATTTTAAAGCTAATTATAAAACATATTTAAAAAATATATTATTTGTAATATATTATTTGTGTCTACCTCTGAGACATCCTCCCCACCACAACCGCTATCTGTTGGGGTCCCGCAAGACTCTGTTCTTAGAGAACTAATTCACCAAATTGTGCTCCAGTACCACCTCTATATAGGGCCCGTACTAGGTTTATTGGTGGCAAAGATTCAATCTACAGCCCCTCCACTATCCCCACACACACTATTCCTGCCCCTCCAAGACTTTTAAAATAGAAACAATAACTGTTATATTTTCCTGGCTGGCAAGACTGCAGTCCAGATGCAGAATGCTGGGCAACCTGATATATTTCAATGGCCACATGTGTGCCCTCTAGCCTTCAAAAGGACCGCACATTACCCTTAAATTCAAGAATGAAAAAACAACCTGAAAAGGAACTTGACAGTACCACATCACTCCTTACAAATTGCCCAACAGGTAATTTACTGATTCCAAAATAGTCCCACGTGCCATCAGACTCCCACATGGCAGGCAAAACATCTACAGTATATCATACATGCTGACATTTTACTCCCTCCTTCCGGGAGGGAGCTGTCTGGCTTTCTAGGGGGGGCGGGTTGCAATGAAAAGGGGGCGTGGCCCAGCAGTGACTATTATTTTGGGGCCGAGCATCGGGGCGTGGTATCGCATTCGCGTCATCGCTACTTCGCCCCCTCTTCACAATGCCGTTTTTAAAGGCATTGTGAGGCAGGGGGCAGGGCCGTGATGACGCGATTCAGCACGAATGGCGTCACTGGCCCCTCCTGTGCCGGGATTTTTATAGTAAGTGCAGGGGGGGGGCGGACAGGTCGCTGGTGCCCGGGAGGCTTGCCTGCCTTCCTGGGAGGTCGGGAGCGGCACCCAATTTTCGGGAGGCTCCCGACCAAATCGGGAGGGTAGGCAAGTATGCAGTACATGCAACTCAGACATCCCAGCATTGACAAATTCCCTAGTAGCACAAGTGACCACCCCCCTCTAATTACATTTTTTTTTAGCTTATAGCATTTTAAATTAACAACATGAAGGATAACTTACATCATTTATATGGATGGCCATATATATATATATATATATTGTGACAGGATCACCAGAGATGGCGTTAGTGAGCCATGGATTCTGTGTGCGGCTGGAGGGATCTGCCCACACGGGCAGGTGGTAGCTCACTAATTGCTGTAGAGTGGATTCAGTCCAGGTAGGACTGAGGCACACCAGTCAGACAGAGATCATTGTGCCAGAAAGTCATTGAGGGCCAGGAGGTCTGAGACGAGCCTACACCTGTGGGAGACAGGGAAGGCCATCAAACTTTGGGACTGAGCCACGTGAATGTGAGTAGGCCGAAGCCTATGTTAACTGCAAGGAAGAACGTCAGAGTGTGAGGCTGTGAAAAACAGCCAGCTAAAGACCAGGCCGGAGCCTGTGTCAGGACAGCTGACAATTGAGAAGCCAGATGCCAAGCCATGCCAGGCTAATTATCCCAGTGTTACTCTGCAGGAGGCAGAGAGAGACTTTGGAATATGTTTACAGACTAGCTGCCCAAGGTTAGTCAGGGGTGAAGAAGTGAGTCAGTGCCCTGATGGGGGCTAGGCATTTGTTGTTTTGTTTCCTGATCGTGCTGATCATTTATTTTTCCTGGAAAAGCTTTGTAGACCCTCACTTGGGGCATTAATCACTGCACCACTGACACCCATCTACCGAGTAAATTACCCCAAATTGTCACAATATATTTTTTATATATATACATATATATATATATATATATATATATATACATATACATATATATATATATATATATATAAATATATATAGTGAAGTTTCAGCTTGGCACTCCTCATATAAGCAGACTGGACCCGGGTGTCCTCAGTGGTAATGATGCATAAGGTAGAAGAAACAGCGGCACTCCAGGAATTTGAGTTTGCAACAATAATTGTATTCACAACATAAAAGTACTGTTATGTTGTGAATACAATTATTGTTGCAAACTCAAATTCCTGGAGTGCCGCTGTTTCTTCTACCATATATAAAACACGTCACAAGTCTTCCTGTAAATGTAGATAAAATTCATTGGTCTGTTTGTATGCCTGTTTGTCTGTCTGTCTGGTTATACATTCGGACATCCCTGCATCGATTGGGATGAAACCAATGCAAGGTGGTCCAGTTGGATCCTAGCCAGATTTAAGTAGGGTTAGGGTCCCGGTTGGACCTTCCGTTGGTGTACAATGGGCAGAACTTTCACTGGATGGATTTAGATGAAAACTTCACAGAGGGGTGGCAATTGGTCTTGGGTGCCTAATGGAGTGGATGGGGTCACAGTTGAACCTCACAACGGGGTTTGGCAGAACTTTGACCCAGGGTCAAAGTACTGCCACTGTCTGGGCCTTCCACTGTATAGATTTGGACGACATCACTTGAAAATTTAAACCTGGGTACTGCAGCTAGTTATTAATAATAATAAGTTACAATGTTTTATGTAGCCTACTGAACTATGGAATTACACTTTATTACATAAGTGTGGCGCACACAAAATAAAATAGATTAAAATAGAACAAGTAACAAATTGTAGATATATATGGACAAATTAATTAGATGGCTCATACCATATAAGGTCAGTGGTGTGAGCAACTGATGGTGACCCAGCCTTAGCTCTAGATTGCAGGCTAGTTAGCATCACACCACATGGCTTGCCTGGTAAAAAAAAAAAAAAAGAGAGTCCTTAATGGAGAAGATTCTGTCCATTGTGTCCATTTTGTTCACTCATGGCATGCCACACAATGCGTTTCGGATATGGAGATCCTTTGTCCATGCTTGACAAAGGATCTCCATATGCAAAACGCGTTGTGTGGCATGCTATGAGTGAACACATTTGGATCTAAACTCACTCAATTTAAACTCACTCTCGGGCAACCCATTCATGTCTTGCCTCACTAGCACTCACAGAGCATGACACAGTAAGTAGGGGGAAACAAGGGAATGGGGATAAAGCAATGTGTGAGATGACTCTCAAGCAGAGCAGTGCTATATCATAAGGGGGGACTATTTTTCCTAAGTGTGCATGCATGGAAAATTCTGTTACATTTTATAACATTACAATTTTGGTCTGTTAAGAACAATGCAAGCTGCACATTATCAAGACTGACAGGCTGTCTTTAAGGAAACAGTCCAATACAGTAACAATATGGGACATCTTCCACATATATAACATATATCTAAATGGTTTACTAAACTCAGGGCCTGATTTAGCAGTGCACTGCTGAACGCAGATTACCGATGTTTGGGAATCTGCGCAGACGCAGGACCCATTCTGCAAATTGGGTCCTGCTAACTCGCTCACAGACTGGCAGCAGACTGTCAGTGATTGACAATCTGCTGCCGTTTGTGGGCAGGGAGAGGGGGTGGCGATTCCCTCTGTTTCTGGAAACGGCGGCGTGTCGCTGCTGTTACGGAGGAGGGAAGAAGCCAGGATCTCCTGGCCTCTTCCTCTAAATTGCGACGGCCAGCTGTGGGACTCCATGGGTCACCGCAGCCGACCGTTGTTACGCAGATTATATGATTCTGCGTTGGACAACGCAGCTCGGATAAGTAATGCACAGGAGGCGTGATGTCCCCTGCTGTATTACCATATCTGCAAGGGTCGCAATTGCAAATCTGCCTGCGTGCAGCTCTGCAATTACAATCCTTGCAGAATCAGGCCCTCAATTTGAATAACACTATTGACCCAACATTTGCTTTCCCATATAATCTTTCACTTTCCAAGTGCTTTCCCTATTAGGCTATCTGAGACAGCAGACATTATTGGATCTAGTCTGTACGGTTACACTCACAGTGTGCCCACGCAATGAATGATTTCCAGATGTGGCTGTTGGGGACTTTGAGGATTTAAACTGAATGCATCTAAATGTGCTTCCTGTATCCTGATCCTTTATCAATCACAGAGGACAATGTTGGCAGTGGTAAGAGAGCTAATGAGACCCTGTAATATCAGATATTTCTGGATAATAGTGCAGAAACATGGCTCCTCTGGGATAGCAGATTGCAGAGATATCCTGTTTCAGTGCATGAGATAGATTTTAATAGTACGATCCATCACAAGAAATAATTATTAAGAACAAAAGCAGGACAGTGCTTTAACTGAAACAATGGATCTCTAATGACATTAACAGTTTTCCAGGAGAGTGCAGCCAAATGGCTGCTTCCCTCGTAGACCTCAAAATGGCAACTGGATTGATGCAAACATGATTTGTACCACATTGTTAAAATAAGTGATGTGTGGAGACGCTAAGTCATGGACTTTTAGATTTAGGGCCTGATTCAGATCTGCATGCAATGCCGATATTTACGTCGTTTGAGCGATTATTAGCTATTGCACATGCGTGAAAGCCGTTCTGTGCACACGCGGCCAATGTTTTGCAATCACACACGGACAGAGGATTGACTCAAAAAGTTAGTGTCAGGTAGTCAGCGTTTAGGGGGAGGTAATGGTAGGGAGGGGTGCTTAGAAAAACGCAGGTGTGTATGACTGTTTAAACACTGTTTTCAGGTCGAGCATAAATTATCCACTCTGTCCTTGCTCACAGCAGGAGAGCCCTCTGTATATCTGGAAACACGCTGTGTGTGCGGCACCTTATACTTTCTCAGAAGGCTGATGGCCGCCGGATCTGCGTGAGTGGCGGATGTGAGGTGCTTTAAATGGGTGTCTCTAAGCACTGGACAGCGAGTGATACATTTTTAATTCCTTTTCATAAGAAATCACAATTGCGATGGCATTTGCATGTGGATTGGAATCAGACCCATAGTGCATTTTTTCTATTTACATCCATGGCCAGCTTTTGTTGGTTTTAGGTATCAGAACCATTAATAAGCTACTACATAATATCTACTTCAAGCCTGCTGAATATACAGTATGATAATGCCAGGGGCATATTGGCCGTATAGTTTACCAGGATGTTTCCCGCTGGACCGAGGGGACTGTGGGGCCGGTCTGACTATTGCATGGTCCCACCCCCAGTAGTGCGTCACCTGTATGACAGGTGGCCTGCCAGCACGTCAGCAGGCCCGGCTCGGCCAGCCGCTCCGGGTGCTCTGAGGCACTTATTCTGTAGGTGGCGCTGATGGAGCCAATGAATTGCTGTTCACCTGCAGTCTCCCAGATCATGGAAGCAACAGCAGCAGTGGCCACGGCTGGATCAGAGCAGCGATGGAGGCTGAGGAGCTGCTCAGAAAGCTTCTGTGGGTGTGCTGGGCCAGGTATGCTTTCTACTCGAACAGAAACAAGACCAGGTAAGTGATTGTATCCCCCCAAGCCCAGTGATCCCCTCTCCCCCAGCCCCAGCATAATGCACTCCCACTGCCCCCACCAAGGACCTCCCACAGTGTCCCCCAGTTCTCCAGCCTAGCATTCCCCCTTCTCCAGCCTAGCATTCCCCCTCTCAACCCCATCCAGCCATCTGCCAACATTGCACTTTCCCCCCATTCAGCTCAGCGTCCCTCTCATATCGCCCCCTCCCCCCAGCTTTTCCCACCTCATTCAGGATTCAGTCCAGTGTCCACCTTCCCACGACACTATATCAGTAACTGGGAACAATGCAGCTTCCACTTAACCCCCTGCACTGATACTCTGGGGGGGAGGGCACAGAGGAGACGCAGATGGAGTCACAGAGGAGATGGCGTTGGGGTACACAAGGGAGATGGCACTGGAGAGACACACAGAAGGGCTTGTTCTGGAGACACACAGGGGGATGGTGCTGGAGAGACACAGGTAGGACCACTGGTAGGATTACAGAAAAAGGAGGAACAGTAATCTTCAGTAAAAGACACAAATTAAAAAAAAACATATAAAAGGTAACAAATTAGCAAATATACAGTATGTTATTAATATTAAATAGTTTGATCAGGGAAACTCTGTTACTATGTATTATCCCTCTGTTTAACCTTTAACCTTTAACCTCTGTTTCATGTTGATGACATTGGCTTTATTCCTGCGCAAACATGCGGCTTTTAGACCATGTGATCTCCTTCATGAATAATGAATACCGACTCAAGATACTGCCTGTCCAGGAAAAATCAATTTCTTCAGAGGTTCCCCATTGCAGCGAAATCATATACAGTTGGTAAGAAAATACTCATTCACATGCTGGCTGTGTATATTCATTGGAGAGGGAGACTGGGGGCATGGCTATCAGCATGACAAAAATGAAGGGTAGTGGCTTGTGGACAAGGCATTTGACTCAAAGTCCCACCCCTTGCAACAAGGTCACGCCCACTTTTCGGACGCATGCCTACAGCGTGCGCACATAGGGCTACTTTCGTGATTTTTTCAAGGGCCTCTTTAAATTCACAATCAGCCTCTGAATAATGAAGTTCCATTTTTTGCACTAAGGAAAAAGTCTATTAGCTGAGAGAGGGGACAAGTTGCTATTGCAACGGTGTGAGAAATCGCCACCCTCGTGGTCCGATCTCCCCTCAAACTCACACATTTTTGTATGCAGCCCTATGGGGCTATGACTGAAAAGCAGCGAGTCCAGGGCTACCTTAAGTACGACATATAGCCACACTTACCCATGCTGTTATGGAACTCGCGGGTCTCCCCATAAAGTGATAACACATTAAAGATTGCTTTATAGCATCACATTTCTCATAATCTGCTGCCCAGCCTCCAATTCCACTGATTCCTTTTTGCTTCCATGCATCTGTTGTTATTTTTCTCTAACTGCAAAACTCATTCTACGAATTGCTTCCCCCATCATATTGTTCATGGATAGGATGAAAAATACATGGAACTGATGATGGTTTTCTTATATTTTATATTTCAATATCTGCATTCTATATTTCATATGCTGTTTTTTTGTGTTTCCATGTATTGCTTATCCCCCATTTGTAACCTAAGTAGTGCACACAATATGGCTATTCTGCCCAGTACACTTGTATTATTGAAGCATGTGGATATCTTTTCTTTTAATAACTTACTTTCTGTATTTTGTAGTCCTCCAATGGGTAACATCTCCAGGTATTGCTTATCCCACCCATTGAAAACTATGTAGTACGCGCAAGATGGCTGCCTTGCCTTGTACTTTCCTGTTGCAATGACCAATCCATGGAACTGATGATTTTCTGGGTACAGTATCTTGTTATTCGTATATTGTATTTCGTACTTTATCTTCCCAAAGTATAATCATATATTTGCGTATTGCTTACGAACAATCTACAGAAGTGTTTGGACGGACCGCCTGGCAAAAATCCCCTGCCACCCGGCACTGCATCCCGGCATCCTAAATATTGTATTCGGGACGCCCTAGTGTCCCGGTAACAGTAGCAGCAGAATCCCAGATGCAACAGACAGATCAGGACTTAACCAGTACTTGGTTTATTGTGCAGCAATATGTCTGTATAGCCGTACTCACAGCTTACATACACACGGTATCTGGATGGAGCTGAGCTTGAGCGGTACATATAATTCAGAGCATTAAGGAGATGTAGGGGTATATTTACTAAAGTACAGATTTCTCTGTGCAGTACGTTGCTAGCAATAAGTGATAGAAAAGGAGGATTTCTCTGTGCAATACGTTGCTAGCAATAAGTGATAGAAAAGGAGGATTTCTCTGTGCAATACGTGGCTAGCAATACATGATAGAAAAGGAGGATTTCTCTGTGCAACACGTGGCTAGCAATACATGATAGAAAAGGAGGATTTCTCTGTGCAACACGTGGCTAGCAATACGTGATAGAAAAGGAGGTTTTCTCTGTGCAATACGTGGCTAGCAATACGTGATAGAAAAGGAGGATTTCTCTATGCAACACGTGGCTAGCAATACATGATAGAAAAGGAGGATTTCTCTATGCAACACGTGGCTAGCAATATGTGATAGAAAAGTAGGATTTCTCTGTGCAATACTCGAATAGCAATACGTGATAGAAAAGGAGGACTTCTCTGTGCAACACGTGGCTAGCAATACGTGATTGAAAAGGAGGATTTCTCTGTGCAACACGTGGCTAGCAATACGTGATATAAAAGGAGGATTTCTCTGTGCAACACGTGGCTAGCAATATGTTATAGAAAAGGAGGATATCTCTGTGCAATACTCGACTAGCAATACATGATAGAAAAGGAGGACTTCTCTGTGCAGCACGTGGCTAGCAATACGTGATAGAAAAGGAGGAGTTCTCTGTGCAATACTCGACTAGCAATACGAGATAGAAAAGGAGGATTTCTCTGTGCAGTACATGGCTAGCAATACGTGAAAGAAAAGGAGGATTTCTCTGTGCAACACGTGGCTAGCAATACGTGATAGAAAAGTAGGATTTCTCTGTGCAATACTCGACTAGCAATACGTGATAGAAAAGGAGGATTTCTCTGTGCAGCACGTGGCTAGCAATACGTGATAGAAAAGGAGGATTTCTTTGTGCAGCACGTGGCTAGCAATATGTGATAGAAAAGAAGGATTTCTCTGTGCAGCACGTGGCTAGCAATACGTGATAGAAAAGGAGGATTTCTCTATGCAACATGTGGCTAGCAATACGTAATAGAAAAGGAGGATTTCTCTGTGCAACACGTGGCTAGCAATACGTGGTAGAAAAGGAGGATTTCTCTGTGCAAAAAGTGGCTAGCAATACGTGATAGAAAAGGAGGATTTCTCTGTGCAATACTTGACTAGCAATACGTGATAGAAAAGAAGGATTTCTCTGTGCAGCACGTGGCTAGCAATACGTGATAGAAAAGGAGGATTTCTCTGTGCAATACTCGACTAGCAATACGTGATAGAAAAGGAGGATTTCTCTGTGCAACACGTGGCTAGCAATACGTGATAGAAAAGTAGGATTTCTCTGTGCAATACTCGACCAGCAATACGTAATAGAAAAGGAGGATTTCTCTGTGCAATACTCGACTAGCAATACGTGATAGAAAAGGAGGATTTCTCTGTGCAGCACGTGGCTAGCAATACGTGATAGAAAAGGAGGATTTCTTTGTGCAGCACGTGGCTAGCAATACGTGATAGAAAAGGAGGATTTCTCTGTGTAACACGTGGCTAGCATTACGTGATAGAAAAGGAGGATTTCTCTTTGCAACACGTGGCTAGCAATACGTGGTAGAAAAGGAGGACTTCTCAGTGCAACACGTGGCTAGCAATACGTGGTAGAAAAGGAGGATTTCTCAGTTCAACATGTGGCTAGCAATACGTGGTAGAAAAGGAGGATTTCTCTGTGCAACACGTGGCTAGCAATATGTGATAGAAAAGGAGGATATCTCTGTACAATACTCGACTAGCAATACGTGATAGAAAAGGAGGATTTCTCTGTGCAGCACGTGGCTAGCAATATGTAATAGAAAAGGAGGATTTCTCTGTGCAGCACGTGGCTAGCAATACGTGATAGAAAAGGAGGATTTCTTTGTGCAGCACGTGGCTATCAATACGTGATAGAAAAGGAGGATTTCTCTGTGCAACACGTGGCTAGCAATACGTGCTAGAAAAGGAGGATTTCTCTGTGCAACACGTGGCTAGGAATACGTGGTAGAAAAGGAGGATTTCTCTGTGCAACACGTGGCTAGCAATACGTGGTAGAAAAGGAGGATTTATCTGTGCAACACATGGCTAGCAATACGTGATAGAAAAGGAGGATATCTCTGTGCAATACTCGACTAGCAATACGTGATAGAAAAGGAAGATTTCTCTGTGCAGCACGTGCCTAGCAATACGTGATAGAAAAGGAGGATTTCTCTGTGCAATACTCGACTAGCAATACGTGATAGAAAAGGAGGATTTCTCTGTGCAGTACGTGGCTAGCAATACGTGATAGAAAAGGAGGATTTCTCTGTGCAACACGTGGCTAGCAATACGTGATAGAAAAGGAGGATTTCTCTGTGCAATACTCGACTAGCAATACGTGATAGGAAAGGAGGATTTCTCTCTGCAGCACGTGGCTAGCAATACATGATAGAAAAGGAGGATTTCTTTGTGCAGCACGTGGCTAGCAATACGTGATAGAAAAGGAGGATTTCTCTGTGCAACACTCGACTAGCAATACGTGATTGAAAAGGAGGATTTCTCTGTGCAGCACGTGGCTAGCAATACGAGATAGAAAAGGCGGATTTCTCTGTGCAACACGTGGCTAGCAATACGTGATAGAAAAGGAGGATTTCTCTGTGCAACACGTGGCTAGCAATACGTGGTAGAAAAGGAGGATTTCTCTGTGCAAAACGTGGCTAGCAATACGTGATAGAAAAGGAGGATTTCTCTGTGCAACACGGGGCTAACAATACGTGATAGAAAAGGAGGAATTCTCTGTGCAATACTCGACTAGCAATACGTGATAGAAAAGGAGGATATCTCTGTGCAATACTCGACTAGCAATACGTGATAGAAAAGGCGGATTTCTCTGTGCAGCACGTGGCTAGCAATACGTGATAGAAAAGGTGGATTTCTCTGTGCAGCACGTGGCTAGCAATACGTGATAGAAAAGGTGGATTTCTCTGTGCAATACGTTGCTAGCAATAAGTGATAGAAAGGGAGGATTTCTCTGTGCAATACGTGGCTAGCAATACATGATAGAAAAGGAGGATTTCTCTGTGCAACACGTGGCTAGCAATACGTGATAGAAAAGGAGGATTTCTCTGTGCAACACGTGGCTAGCAATACATGATAGAAAAGGAGGATTTCTCTGTGCAACACGTGGCTAGCAATACGTGATAGAAAAGGAGGTTTTCTCTGTGCAACACGTGGCTAGCAATACGTGATAGAAAAGGAGGATTTCTCTATGCAACACGTGGCTAGCAATACATGATAGAAAAGGAGGATTTCTCTATGCAACACGTGGCTAGCAATATGTGATAGAAAAGTAGGATTTCTCTGTGCAATACTCGAATAGCAATACGTGATAGAAAAGGAGGACTTCTCTGTGCAACACGTGGCTAGCAATACGTGATAGAAAAGGAGGATTTATCTGTGCAACACGTGGCTAGCAATACGTGATATAAAAGGAGGATTTCTCTGTGCAACACGTGGCTCGCAATATGTTATAGAAAAGGAGGATATCTCTGTGCAATACTCGACTAGCAATACATGATAGAAAAGGAGGACTTCTCTGTGCAGCACGTGGCTAGCAATACGTGATAGAAAAGGAGGATTTCTCTGTGCAATACTCGACTAGCAATACGAGATAGAAAAGGAGGATTTCTCTGTGCAGTACGTGGCTAGCAATACGTGATAGAAAAGGAGGATTTCTCTGTGCAACACGTGGCTAGCAATACGTGATAGAAAAGTAGGATTTCTCTGTGCAATACTCGACTAGCAATACGTGATAGAAAAGGAGGATTTCTCTGTGCAGCACGTGGCTAGCAATACGTGATAGAAAAGGAGGATTTCTTTGTGCAGTACGTGGCTAGCAATATGTGATAGAAAAGGAGGATTTCTCTGTGCAGCACGTGGCTAGCAATACGTGATAGAAAAGGAGGATTTCTCTATGCAACATGTGGCTAGCAATACGTAATAGAAAAGGAGGATTTCTCTGTGCAACACGTGGCTAGCAATACGTGGTAGAAAAGGAGGATTTCTCTGTGCAAAAAGTGGCTAGCAATACGTGATAGAAAAGGAGGATTTCTCTGTGCAATACTTGACTAGCAATACGTGATAGAAAAGAAGGATTTCTCTGTGCAGCACGTGGCTAGCAATACGTGATAGAAAAGGAGGATTTCTCTGTGCAATACTCGACTAGCAATACGAGATAGAAAAGGAGGATTTCTCTGTGCAGTACGTGGCTAGCAATACGTGATAGAAAAGGAGGATTTCTTTGTGCAGCACGTGGCTAGCAATATGTGATAGAAAAGGAGGATTTCTCTGTGCAGCACGTGGCTAGCAATACGTGATAGAAAAGGAGGATTTCTCTATGCAACATGTGGCTAGCAATACGTAATAGAAAAGGAGGATTTCTCTGTGCAATACTTGACTAGCAATACGTGATAGAAAAGAAGGATTTCTCTGTGCAGCACGTGGCTAGCAATACGTGATAGAAAAGGAGGATTTCTCTGTGCAATACTCGACTAGCAATATGTGATAGAAAAGGAGGATTTCTCTGTGCAACACGTGGCTAGCAATACGTGATAGAAAAGGAGGATTTCTCTGTGCAATACCCGACTAGCAATACGTGATAGAAAAGGAGGATTTCTCTGTGCAATACTCGACTAGCAATACGTGATAGAAAAGGAGGATTTCTCTGTGCAGCACGTGGCTAGCAATACGTGATAGAAAAGGAGGATTTCTTTGTGCAGCACGTGGCTAGCAATATGTGATAGAAAAGGAGGATTTCTCTGTGTAACACGTGGCTAGCATTACGTGATAGAAAAGGAGGATTTCTCTTTGCAACACGTGGCTAGCAATACGTGGTAGAAAAGGAGGATTTCTCTGTGTAACACGTGGCTAGCATTACGTGATAGAAAAGGAGGATTTCTCTTTGCAACACGTGGCTAGCAATACGTGGTAGAAAAGGAGGACTTCTCAGTGCAACACTTGGCTAGCAATACGTGATAGAAAAGGAGGATTTCTCGGTGCAACATGTGGCTAGCAATACGTGGTAGAAAAGGAGGATTTCTCTGTGCAACACGTGGCTAGCAATACGTGATAGAAAAGGAGGATTTCTCTGTGCAATACTCGACTAGCAATACGTGATAGAAAAGGAGGATTTCTCTGTGCAGCACGTGGCTAGCAATACGTGATAGAAAAGGAGGATTTCTTTGTGCAGCACGTGGCTAGCAATACGTGATAGAAAAGGAGGATTTCTCTGTGTAACACGTGGCTAGCATTACGTGATAGAAAAGGAGGATTTCTCTGTGCAACACGTGGCTAGCAATATGTGATAGAAAAGGAGGATATCTCTGTACAATACTCGACTAGCAATACGTGATAGAAAAGGAGGATTTCTCTGTGCAGCACGTGGCTAGCAATATGTAATAGAAAAGGAGGATTTCTCTGTGCAGCACGTGGCTAGCAATACGTGATAGAAAAGGAGGATTTCTTTGTGCAGCACGTGGCTATCAATACGTGATAGAAAAGGAGGATTTCTCTGTGCAAGACGTGGCTAGCAATACGTGCTAGAAAAGGAGGATTTCTCTGTGCAACACGTGGCTAGGAATACGTGGTAGAAAAGGAGGATTTCTCTGTGCAACACGTGGCTAGCAATACTTGGTAGAAAAGGAGGATTTATCTGTGCAACACATGGCTAGCAATACGTGATAGAAAAGGAGGATATCTCTGTGCAATACTCGACTAGCAATACGTGATAGAAAAGGAAGATTTCTCTGTGCAGCACGTGCCTAGCAATACGTGATAGAAAAGGAGGATTTCTCTGTGCAATACTCGACTAGCAATACGTGATAGAAAAGGAGGATTTCTCTGTGCAGTACGTGGCTAGCAATACGTGATAGAAAAGGAGGATTTCTCTGTGCAACACGTGGCTAGCAATACGTGATAGAAAAGGAGGATTTCTCTGTGCAATACTCGACTAGCAATACATGATAGGAAAGGAGGATTTCTCTCTGCAGCACGTGGCTAGCAATACATGATAGAAAAGGAGGATTTCTTTGTGCAGCACGTGGCTAGCAATACGTGATAGAAAAGGAGGATTTCTCTGTGCAACACTCGACTAGCAATACGTGATTGAAAAGGAGGATTTCTCTGTGCAGCACGTGGCTAGCAATACGAGATAGAAAAGGAGGATTTCTCTGTGCAACACGTGGCTAGCAATACGTGATAGAAAAGGAGGATTTCTCTGTGCAACACGTGGCTAGCAATACGTGGTAGAAAAGGAGGATTTCTCTGTGCAACACGTGGCTAGCAATACGTGATAGAAAAGGAGGATTTCTCTGTGCAACACGAGGCTAGCAATACGTGATAGAAAAGGAGGAATTCTCTGTGCAATACTCGACTAGCAATACGTGATTGAAAAGGAGGATATCTCTGTGCAATACTCGACTAGCAATACGTGATAGAAAAGGAGGACTTCTCTGTGCAGCACGTGGCTAGCAATACGTGATAGAAAAGGAGGATTTCTCTGTGCAATACTCGACTAGCAATACGAGATAGAAAAGGAGGATTTCTCTGTGCAGTACGTGGCTAGCAATACGTGATAGAAAAGGAGGATTTCTCTGTGCAACACGTGGCTAGCAATACGTGGTAGAAAAGGAGGATTTCTCTGTGCAAAAAGTGGCTAGCAATACGTGATAGAAAAGGAGGATTTCTCTGTGCAATACTTGACTAGCAATACGTGATAGAAAAGAAGGATTTCTCTGTGCAGCACGTGGCTAGCAATACGTGATAGAAAAGGAGGATTTCTCTGTGCAATACTCGACTAGCAATACGTGATAGAAAAGGAGGATTTCTCTGTGCAACACGTGGCTAGCAATACGTGATAGAAAAGTAGGATTTCTCTGTGCAATACTCGACCAGCAATACGTGATAGAAAAGGAGGATTTCTCTGTGCAATACTCGACTAGCAATACGTGATAGAAAAGGAGGATTTCTCTGTCCAGCACGTGGCTAGCAATACGTGATAGAAAAGGAGGATTTCTTTGTGCAGCACGTGGCTAGCAATACGTGATAGAAAAGGAGGATTTCTCTGTGTAACACGTGGCTAGCATTACGTGATAGAAAAGGAGGATTTCTCTTTGCAACACGTGGCTAGCAATACGTGGTAGAAAAGGAGGACTTCTCAGTGCAACACGTGGCTAGCAATACGTGGTAGAAAAGGAGGATTTCTCAGTTCAACATGTGGCTAGCAATACGTGGTAGAAAAGGAGGATTTCTCTGTGCAACACGTGGCTAGCAATATGTGATAGAAAAGGAGGATATCTCTGTACAATACTCGACTAGCAATACATGATAGAAAAGGAGGATTTCTCTGTGCAGCACGTGGCTAGCAATATGTAATAGAAAAGGAGGATTTCTCTGTGCAGCACGTGGCTAGCAATACGTGATAGAAAAGGAGGATTTCTTTGTGCAGCACGTGGCTATCAATACGTGATAGAAAAGGAGGATTTCTCTGTGCAACACGTGGCTAGCAATACGTGGTAGAAAAGGAGGATTTCTCTGTGCAACACATGGCTAGCAATACGTGATAGAAAAGGAGGATATCTCTGTGCAATACTCGACTAGCAATACGTGATAGAAAAGGAAGATTTCTCTGTGCAGCACGTGCCTAGCAATACGTGATAGAAAAGGAGGATTTCTCTGTGCAATACTCGACTAGCAATACGTGATAGAAAAGGAGGATTTCTCTGTGCAGTACGTGGCTAGCAATACGTGATAGAAAAGGAGGATTTCTCTGTGCAACACGTGGCTAGCAATACGTGATAGAAAAGGAGGATTTCTCTGTGCAATACTCGACTAGCAATACGTGATAGGAAAGGAGGATTTCTCTCTGCAGCACGTGGCTAGCAATACATGATAGAAAAGGAGGATTTCTTTGTGCAGCACGTGGCTAGCAATACGTGATAGAAAAGGAGGATTTCTCTGTGCAACACTCGACTAGCAATACGTGATTGAAAAGGAGGATTTCTCTGTGCAGCACGTGGCTAGCAATACGAGATAGAAAAGGCGGATTTCTCTGTGCAACACGTGGCTAGCAATACGTGATAGAAAAGGAGGATTTCTCTGTGCAACACGTGGCTAGCAATACGTGGTAGAAAAGGAGGATTTCTCTGTGCAAAACGTGGCTAGCAATACGTGATAGAAAAGGAGGATTTCTCTGTGCAACACGGGGCTAACAATACGTGATAGAAAAGGAGGAATTCTCTGTGCAATACTCGACTAGCAATACGTGATAGAAAAGGAGGATATCTCTGTGCAATACTCGACTAGCAATACGTGATAGAAAAGGCGGATTTCTCTGTGCAGCACGTGGCTAGCAATACGTGATAGAAAAGGTGGATTTCTCTGTGCAGCACGTGGCTAGCAATACGTGATAGAAAAGGTGGATTTCTCTGTGCAATACGTTGCTAGCAATAAGTGATAGAAAGGGAGGATTTCTCTGTGCAATACGTGGCTAGCAATACATGATAGAAAAGGAGGATTTCTCTGTGCAACACGTGGCTAGCAATACATGATAGAAAAGGAGGATTTCTCTGTGCAACACGTGGCTAGCAATACATGATAGAAAAGGAGGATTTCTCTGTGCAACACGTGGCTAGCAATACGTGATAGAAAAGGAGGTTTTCTCTGTGCAACACGTGGCTAGCAATACGTGATAGAAAAGGAGGATTTCTCTATGCAACACGTGGCTAGCAATACATGATAGAAAAGGAGGATTTCTCTATGCAACACGTGGCTAGCAATATGTGATAGAAAAGTAGGATTTCTCTGTGCAATACTCGAATAGCAATACGTGATAGAAAAGGAGGACTTCTCTGTGCAACACATGGCTAGCAATACGTGATAGAAAAGGAGGATTTCTCTGTGCAACACGTGGCTAGCAATACGTGATATAAAAGGAGGATTTCTCTGTGCAACACGTGGCTAGCAATATGTTATAGAAAAGGAGGATATCTCTGTGCAATACTCGACTAGCAATACATGATAGAAAAGGAGGACTTCTCTGTGCAGCACGTGGCTAGCAATACGTGATAGAAAAGGAGGATTTCTCTGTGCAATACTCGACTAGCAATACGAGATAGAAAAGGAGGATTTCTCTGTGCAGTACGTGGCTAGCAATACGTGATAGAAAAGGAGGATTTCTCTGTGCAACACGTGGCTAGCAATACGTGATAGAAAAGTAGGATTTCTCTGTGCAATACTCGACTAGCAATACGTGATAGAAAAGGAGGATTTCTCTGTGCAGCACGTGGCTAGCAATACGTGATAGAAAAGGAGGATTTCTTTGTGCAGTACGTGGCTAGCAATATGTGATAGAAAAGGAGGATTTCTCTGTGCAGCACGTGGCTAGCAATACGTGATAGAAAAGGAGGATTTCTCTATGCAACATGTGGCTAGCAATACGTAATAGAAAAGGAGGATTTCTCTGTGCAACACGTGGCTAGCAATACGTGGTAGAAAAGGAGGATTTCTCTGTGCAAAAAGTGGCTAGCAATACGTGATAGAAAAGGAGGATTTCTCTGTGCAATACTTGACTAGCAATACGTGATAGAAAAGAAGGATTTCTCTGTGCAATACTCGACTAGCAATACGAGATAGAAAAGGAGGATTTCTCTGTGCAGTACGTGGCTAGCAATACGTAATAGAAAAGGAGGATTTCTTTGTGCAGCACGTGGCTAGCAATATGTGATAGAAAAGGAGGATTTCTCTGTGCAGCACGTGGCTAGCAATACGTGATAGAAAAGGAGGATTTCTCTATGCAACATGTGGCTAGCAATACGTAATAGAAAAGGAGGATTTCTCTGTGCAACACGTGGCTAGCAATACGTGGTAGAAAAGGAGGATTTCTCTGTGCAAAAAGTGGCTAGCAATACGTGATAGAAAAGGAGGATTTCTCTGTGCAATACTTGACTAGCAATACGTGATAGAAAAGAAGGATTTCTCTGTGCAGCACGTGGCTAGCAATACGTGATAGAAAAGGAGGATTTCTCTGTGCAATACTCGACTAGCAATACGTGATAGAAAAGGAGGATTTCTCTGTGCAACACGTGGCTAGCAATACGTGATAGAAAAGGAGGATTTCTCTGTGCAATACCCGACTAGCAATACGTGATAGAAAAGGAGGATTTCTCTGTGCAATACTCGACTAGCAATACGTGATAGAAAAGGAGGATTTCTCTGTGCAGCACGTGGCTAGCAATACGTGATAGAAAAGGAGGATTTCTTTGTGCAGCACGTGGCTAGCAATATGTGATAGAAAAGGAGGATTTCTCTGTGTAACACGTGGCTAGCATTACGTGATAGAAAAGGAGGATTTCTCTTTGCAACACGTGGCTAGCAATACGTGGTAGAAAAGGAGGATTTCTCTGTGCAACACGTGTCTAGCATTACGTGATAGAAAAGGAGGATTTCTCTTTGCAACACGTGGCTAGCAATACGTGGTAGAAAAGGAGGACTTCTCAGTGCAACACGTGGCTAGCAATACGTGATAGAAAAGGAGGATTTCTCGGTGCAACATGTGGCTAGCAATACGTGGTAGAAAAGGAGGATTTCTCTGTGCAACACGTGGCTAGCAATACGTGATAGAAAAGGAGGATTTCTCTGTGCAATACTCGACTTGCAATACGTGATAGAAAAGGAGGATTTCTCTGTGCAGCACGTGGCTAGCAATACGTGATAGAAAAGGAGGATTTCTTTGTGCAGCACGTGGCTAGCAATACGTGATAGAAAAGGAGGATTTCTCTGTGTAACACGTGGCTAGCATTACGTGATAGAAAAGGAGGATTTCTCTTTGCAACACGTGGCTAGCAATACGTGGTAGAAAAGGAGGACTTCTCAGTGCAACACGTGGCTAGCAATACGTGATAGAAAAGGAGGATTTCTCAGTGCAACATGTGGCTAGCAATACGTGGTAGAAAAGGAGGATTTCTCTGTGCAACACGTGGCTAGCAATATGTGATAGAAAAGGAGGATATCTCTGTACAATACTCGACTAGCAATACGTGATAGAAAAGGAGGATTTCTCTGTGCAGCACGTGGCTAGCAATATGTAATAGAAAAGGAGGATTTCTCTGTGCAGCACGTGGCTAGCAATACGTGATAGAAAAGGAGGATTTCTTTGTGCAGCACGTGGCTATCAATACGTGATAGAAAAGGAGGATTTCTCTGTGCAACACGTGGCTAGCAATACGTGCTAGAAAAGGAGGATTTCTCTGTGCAACACGTGGCTAGGAATACGTGGTAGAAAAGGAGGATTTCTCTGTGCAACACGTGGCTAGCAATACTTGGTAGAAAAGGAGGATTTATCTGTGCAACACATGGCTAGCAATACGTGATAGAAAAGGAGGATATCTCTGTGCAATACTCGACTAGCAATACGTGATAGAAAAGGAAGATTTCTCTGTGCAGCACGTGCCTAGCAATACGTGATAGAAAAGGAGGATTTCTCTGTGCAATACTCGACTAGCAATACGTGATAGAAAAGGAGGATTTCTCTGTGCAGTACGTGGCTAGCAATACGTGATAGAAAAGGAGGATTTCTCTGTGCAACACGTGGCTAGCAATACGTGATAGAAAAGGAGGATTTCTCTGTGCAATACTCGACTAGCAATACATGATAGGAAAGGAGGATTTCTCTCTGCAGCACGTGGCTAGCAATACATGATAGAAAAGGAGGATTTCTTTGTGCAGCACGTGGCTAGCAATACGTGATAGAAAAGGAGGATTTCTCTGTGCAACACTCGACTAGCAATACGTGATTGAAAAGGAGGATTTCTCTGTGCAGCACGTGGCTAGCAATACGAGATAGAAAAGGAGGATTTCTCTGTTCAACACGTGGCTAGCAATACGTGATAGAAAAGGAGGATTTCTCTGTGCAACACGTGGCTAGCAATACGTGGTAGAAAAGGAGGATTTCTCTGTGCAACACGTGGCTAGCAATACGTGATAGAAAAGGAGGATTTCTCTGTGCAACACGAGGCTAGCAATACGTGATAGAAAAGGAGGAATTCTCTGTGCAATACTCGACTAGCAATACGTGATTGAAAAGGAGGATATCTCTGTGCAATACTCGACTAGCAATACGTGATAGAAAAGGAGGATTTCTCTGTGCAGCACGTGGCTAGCAATACGTGATAGAAAAGGAGGATTTCTCTGTGCAGCACGTGGCTAGCAATACGTGATAGAAAAGGAGGATTTCTCTGTGCAATACTCGACTAGCAATACGAGATAGAAAAGTAGGATTTCTCTGTGCAGTACGTGGCTAGCAATACGTGATAGAAAAGGAGGATTTCTCTGTGCAACACGTGGCTAGCAATACGTGATAGAAAAGTAGGATTTCTCTGTGCAATACTCGACTAGCAATACGTGATAGAAAAGGAGGATTTCTTTGTGCAGCACGTGGCTAGCAATATGTGATAGAAAAGGAGGATTTCTCTGTGCAGCACGTGGCTAGCAATACGTGATAGAAAAGGAGGATTTCTCTATGCAACATGTATCTAGCAATACGTAATAGAAAAGGAGGATTTCTCTGTGCAACACGTGGCTAGCAATACGTGGTAGAAAAGGAGGATTTCTCTGTGCAAAAAGTGGCTAGCAATACGTGATAGAAAAGGAGGATTTCTCTGTGCAATACTTGACTAGCAATACGTGATAGAAAAGAAGGATTTCTCTGTGCAGCACGTGGCTAGCAATACGTGATAGAAAAGGAGGATTTCTCTGTGCAATACTCGACTAGCAATACGAGATAGAAAAGGAGGATTTCTCTGTGCAGTACGTGGCTAGCAATACGTGATAGAAAAGGAGGATTTCTCTGTGCAACACGTGGCTAGCAATACGTGATAGAAAAGTAGGATTTCTCTGTGCAATACTCGACTAGCAATACGTGATAGAAAAGGAGGATTTCTCTGTGCAGCACGTGGCTAGCAATACGTGATAGAAAAGGAGGATTTCTTTGTGCAGCACGTGGCTAGCAATATGTGATAGAAAAGGAGGATTTCTCTGTGCAGCACGTGGCTAGCAATACGTGATAGAAAAGGAGGATTTCTCTATGCAACATGTGTCTAGCAATACGTAATAGAAAAGGAGGATTTCTCTGTGCAACACGTGGCTAGCAATACGTGGTAGAAAAGGAGGATTTCTCTGTGCAAAAAGTGGCTAGCAATACGTGATAGAAAAGGAGGATTTCTCTGTGCAATACTTGACTAGCAATACGTGATAGAAAAGAAGGATTTCTCTGTGCAGCACGTGGCTAGCAATACGTGATAGAAAAGGAGGATTTCTCTGTGCAATACTCGACTAGCAATACGTGATAGAAAAGGAGGATTTCTTTGTGCAACACGTGGCTAGCAATACGTGATAGAAAAGTAGGATTTCTCTGTGCAATACTCGACCAGCAATACGTGATAGAAAAGGAGGATTTCTCTGTGCAATACTCGACTAGCAATACGTGATAGAAAAGGAGGATTTCTCTGTGCAGCACGTGGCTAGCAATACGTGATAGAAAAGGAGGATTTCTTTGTGCAGCACGTGGCTATCAATACGTGATAGAAAAGGAGGATTTCTCTGTGTAACACGTGGCTAGCATTACGTGATAGAAAAGGAGGATTTCTCTTTGCAACACGTGGCTAGCAATACGTGGTAGAAAAGGAGGACTTCTCAGTGCAACACGTGGCTAGCAATACGTGGTAGAAAAGGAGGATTTCTCAGTGCAACATGTGGCTAGCAATACGTGGTAGAAAAGGAGGATTTCTCTGTGCAACACGTGGCTAGCAATATGTGATAGAAAAGGAGGATATCTCTGTACAATACTCGACTAGCAATACGTGATAGAAAAGGAGGATTTCTCTGTGCAGCACGTGGCTAGCAATACGTGATAGAAAAGGAGGATTTCTTTGTGCAGCACGTGGCTATCAATACGTGATAGAAAAGGAGGATTTCTCTGTGCAACACGTGGCTAGCAATACGTGCTAGAAAAGGAGGATTTCTCTGTGCAACACGTGGCTAGGAATACGTGGTAGAAAAGGAGGATTTCTCTGTGCAACACGTGGCTAGCAATACGTGGTAGAAAAGGAGGATTTATCTGTGCAACACATGGCTAGCAATACGTGATAGAAAAGGTGGATTTCTCTGTGCAATACTCGACTAGCAATACGTAATAGAAAAGGAGGATATCTCTGTGCAATACTCGACTAGCAATACGTGATAGAACTGGAGGATTTCTCTGTGCAGCACGTGGCTAGCAATACGTGATAGAAAAGGAGGATTTCTCTGTGCAGCACTTTGCTAGCAATACTTGATAGAAAAGGAGGGTTTCTCTGTGCAGCACGTGGCTAGCAATACGTGATATAAAAGAAGGATTTCTTTGTGCAACACGTGGCTAGCAATACGTGGTAGAAAAGGAGGATTTCTCTGTGCAACACGTGGCTAGCAATACGTGATAGAAAAGGAGGATTTCTCTGTGCAATACTCGACTAGCAATACGAGATAGAAAAGGAGGATTTCTCTGTGCAACACGTGGCTAGCAATACGTGATAGAAAAGGAGGATTTCTCTGTGCAATACTCGACTAGCAATACGCGATAGAAAAGGAGGATTTCTCTGTGCAATACTCGACTAGCAATACGTGATAGAAAAGGAGGATTTCTCTGTGCAACACGTGGCTAGCAATACGTGATAGAAAAGGAGGATTTCTCTGTGAAATACTCGACTAGCAATACATGATAGAAAAGGAGGATTTCTCTGTGCAACACGTGGCTAGCGATACGTGATAGAAAAGTATGATTTCTCTGTGCAATACTCGACTAGCAATACATGATAGAAAAGGAGGATTTCTCTGTGCAGCACGTGGCTAGCAATACATGATAGAAAAGGAGGATTTCTTTGTGCAGCACGTGGCTAGCAATACGTGATAGAAAAGGAGGATTTCTCTGTGCAGCACGTGGCTAGCAATACGTGATAGAAAAGGAGGATTTCTCTGTGCAATACTCGACTAGCAATACGTGATAGAAAAGGAGGATTTCTCTGTGCAGTACGTGGCTAGCAATATGTGATAGAAAAGGAGGATTTCTCTGTGCAACACGTGGCTAGCAATACGTGATAGAAAAGGAGGATTTCTCTATGCAATACTCGACTAGCAATACGTGATTGGAAAGGAGGATTTCTCTCTGCAGCACGTGGCTAGCAATACATGATAGAAAAGGAGGATTTCTTTGTGCAGTACGTGGCTAGCAATACGTGATAGAAAAGGAGGATTTCTCTGTGCAATACTCGACTAGCAATACGTGATAGAAAAGGAGGATTTCTCTGTGCAGCACGTGGCTAGCAATACGAGATAGAAAAGGAGGATTTCTCTGTGCAACACGTGGCTAGCAATACGTGATAGAAAAGGAGGATTTCTCTGTGCAACACGTGGCTAGCAATACGTGGTAGAAAAGGAGGATTTCTCTGTGCAACATGTGGCTAGCAATACGTGATAGAAAAGGAGGATTTCTCTGTGCAACACGGGGCTAGCAATACGTGATAGAAACGGAGGATTTCTCTGTGCATTACTCGACTAGCAATACGTGATAGAAAAGGAGGATATCTCTGTGCAATACTCGACTAGCAATACGTGATAGAAAAGGAGGATTTCTCTGTGCAGCACGTGGCTAGCAATACGTGATAGAAAAGGAGGATTTCTCTGTGCAGCACATGGCTAGCAATACGTGATAGAAAAGGAGGATTTCTCTGTGCAATACTCGACTAGCAATACGTGATAGAAAAGGAGGATATCTCTGTGCAATACTCGACTAGCAATACGTGATAGAAAAGGAGGATTTCTCTGTGCAGCACGTGGCTAGCAATACGTGATAGAAAAGGAGGGTTTCTCTGTGCAGCACGTGGCTAGCAATACATGATAGAAAAGGAGGATTTCTCTGTGCAGCACGTGGCTAGCAATACGTGATAGAAAAGGAGGATTTTTTTGTGCAACACATGGCAAGCAATACGTGGTAGAAAAGGAGGATTTCTCTGTGCAACACGTGGCTAGCAATACGTTATAGAAAAGGAGGATTTCTCTGTGCAATACTCGACTAGCAATACGTGATAGAAAAGGAGGATTTCTCTGTGCAACACGTGGCTAGCAATACGTGATAGAAAAGGAGGATTTCTCTGTGCAATACTCGACTAGCAATATGTGATAGAAAAGGAGGATTTCTCTGTGCAGCACGTGGCTAGCAATACAAGATAGAAAAGGAGGATTTCTCTGTGCAATACTCGACTAGCAATACGTGATAGAAAAGGAGGATTTCTCTGTGCAACACGTGGCTAGCAATACGTGATAGAAAAGGAGGATTTCTCTGTGCAATACTCGACTAGCAATACGTGATAGAAAAGGAGGATTTCTCTGTGCAACACGTGGCTAGCAATACGTGATAGAAAAGGAGGATTTCTCTGTGCAACACGTGGCTAGCAATACGTGGTAGAAAAGGAGGATTTCTCTGTGCAAAAAGTGGCTAGCAATACGTGATAGAAAAGGAGGATTTCTCTGTGCAATACTTGACTAGCAATACGTGATAGAAAAGAAGGATTTCTCTGTGCAGCACGTGGCTAGCAATACGTGATAGAAAAGGAGGATTTCTCTGTGCAATACTCGACTAGCAATACGTGATAGAAAAGGAGGATTTCTCTGTGCAGCACGTGGCTAGCAATACATGATAGAAAAGGAGGATTTCTTTGTGCAGTACGTGGCTAGCAATACGTGATAGAAAAGGAGGATTTCTCTGTGCAATACTCGACTAGCAATACGTGATAGAAAAGGAGGATTTCTCTGTGCAGCACGTGGCTAGCAATACGAGATAGAAAAGGAGGATTTCTCTGTGCAACACGTGGCTAGCAATACGTGATAGAAAAGGAGGATTTCTCTGTGCAACACGTGGCTAGCAATACGTGGTAGAAAAGGAGGATTTCTCTTTGCAATACTCGACTAGCAATACGTGATAGAACTGGAGGATTTCTCTGTGCTGCACGTGGCTAGCAATACGTGATAGAAAAGGAGGATTGCTCTGTGCAATACTTGACTAGCAATACGTGATAGAAAAGAAGGATTTCTCTGTGCAGCACGTGGCTAGCAATACGTGATAGAAAAGGAGGATTTCTCTGTGCAATACTCGACTAGCAATACGTGATAGAACTGGAGGATTTCTCTGTGCAGCACGTGGCTAGCAATACGTGATAGAAAAGGAGGATTTCTCTGTGCAGCACTTTGCTAGCAATACTTGATAGAAAAGGAGGATTTCTCTGTGCAGCACGTGGCTAGCAATACGTGATAGAAAAGAAGGATTTCTTTGTGCAACACGTGGCTAGCAATACGTGGTAGAAAAGGAGGATTTCTCTGTGCAACACGTGGCTAGCAATACGTGATAGAAAAGGAGGATTTCTCTGTGCAATACTCAACTAGCAATACGAGATAGAAAAGGAGGATTTCTCTGTGCAACACGTGGCTAGCAATACGTGATAGAAAAGGAGGATTTCTCTGTGCAATACTCGACTAGCGATAGAAAAGGAGGATTTCTCTGTGCAATACTCGACTAGCAATACGTGATAGAAAAGGAGGATTTCTCTGTGCAACACGTGGCTAGCAATACATGATAGAAAAGGAGGATTTCTCTGTGAAATACTCGACTAGCAATACGTGATAGAAAAGGAGGATTTCTCTGTGCAGTACGTGGCTAGCAATACGTGATAGAAAAGGAGGATTTCTCTGTGCAATACTCGACTAGCAATACGAGATAGAAAAGGAGGATTTCTCTGTGCAGTACGTGGCTAGCAATACGTGATAGAAAAGGAGGATTTCTCTGTGCAACATGTGGCTAGCAATACGTGATAGAAAAGTAGGATTTCTCTGTGCAATACTCGACTAGCAATACGTGATAGAAAAGGAGGATTTCTCTGTGCAGCACGTGGCTAGCAATACGTGATAGAAAAGGAGGATTTCTTTGTGCAGCACGTGGCTAGCAATATGTGATAGAAAATTAGGATTTCTCTGTGCAGCACGTGGCTAGCAATACATGATAGAAAAGGAGGATTTCTCTATGCAACATGTGGCTAGCAATACGTAATAGAAAAGGAGGATTTCTCTGTGCAACACGTGGCTAGCAATACGTGGTAGAAAAGGAGGATTTCTCTGTGCAAAAAGTGGCTAGCAATACGTGATAGAAAAGGAGGATTTCTCTGTGCAATACTTGACTAGCAATACGTGATAGAAAAGAAGGATTTCTCTGTGCAGCACGTGGCTAGCAATACGTGATAGAAAAGGAGGATTTCTCTGTGCAATACTCGACTAGCAATACGAGATAGAAAAGGAGGATTTTTCTGTGCAGTACGTGGCTAGCAATACGTGAAAGAAAAGGAGGATTTCTCTGTGCAACACGTGGCTAGCAATACGTGATAGAAAAGTAGGATTTCTCTGTGCAATACTCGACTAGCAATACGTGATAGAAAAGGAGGATTTCTCTGTGCAGCACGTGGCTAGCAATACGTGATAGAAAAGGAGGATTTCTTTGTGCAGCACGTGGCTAGCAATATGTGATACAAAAGAAGGATTTCTCTGTGCAGCACGTGGCTAGCAATACGTGATAGAAAAGGAGGATTTCTCTATGCAACATGTGGCTAGCAATACGTAATAGAAAAGGAGGATTTCTCTGTGCAACACGTGGCTAGCAATACGTGGTAGAAAAGGAGGATTTCTCTGTGCAAAAAGTGGCTAGCAATACGTGATAGAAAAGGAGGATTTCTCTGTGCAATACTTGACTAGCAATATGTGATAGAAAAGAAGGATTTCTCTGTGCAGCACGTGGCTAGCAATACGTGATAGAAAAGGAGGATTTCTCTGTGCAATACTCGACTAGCAATACGTGATAGAAAAGGAGGATTTCTCTGTGCAACACGTGGCTAGCAATACGTGATAGAAAAGTAGGATTTCTCTGTGCAATACTCGACCAGCAATACGTGATAGAAAAGGAGGATTTCTCTGTGCAATACTCGACTAGCAATACGTGATAGAAAAGGAGGATTTCTCTGTGCAGCACGTGGCTAGCAATACGTGATAGAAAAGGAGGATTTCTTTGTGCAGCACGTGGCTAGCAATACGTGATAGAAAAGGAGGATTTCTCTGTGTAACACGTGGCTAGCATTACGTGATAGAAAAGGAGGATTTCTCTTTGCAACACGTGGCTAGCAATACGTGGTAGAAAAGGAGGACTTCTCAGTGCAACACGTGGCTAGCAATACGTGGTAGAAAAGGAGGATTTCTCAGTTCAACATGTGGCTAGCAATACGTGGTAGAAAAGGAGGATTTCTCTGTGCAACACGTGGCTAGCAATATGTGATAGAAAAGGAGGATATCTCTGTACAATACTCGACTAGCAATACGTGATACAAAAGGAGGATTTCTCTGTGCAGCACGTGGCTAGCAATATGTAATAGAAAAGGAGGATTTCTCTGTGCAACACGTGGCTAGCAATACGTGCTAGAAAAGGAGGATTTCTTTGTGCAGCACGTGGCTATCAATACGTGATAGAAAAGGAGGATTTCTCTGTGCAACACGTGGCTAGCAATACGTGCTAGAAAAGGAGGATTTCTCTGTGCAACACGTGGCTAGGAATACGTGGTAGAAAAGGAGGATTTCTCTGTGCAACACGTGGCTAGCAATACGTGGTAGAAAAGGAGGATTTATCTGTGCAACACATGGCTAGCAATACGTGATAGAAAAGGAGGATATCTCTGTGCGATACTCGACTAGCAATACGTGATAGAAAAGGAAGATTTCTCTGTGCAGCACGTGCCTAGCAATACGTGATAGAAAAGGAGGATTTCTCTGTGCAATACTCGACTAGCAATACGTGATAGAAAAGGAGGATTTCTCTGTGCAGTACGTGGCTAGCAATACGTGATAGAAAAGGAGGATTTCTCTGTGCAACACGTGGCTAGCAATACGTGATAGAAAAGGAGGATTTCTCTGTGCAATACTCGACTAGCAATACGTGATAGGAAAGGAGGATTTCTCTCTGCAGCACGTGGCTAGCAATACATGATAGAAAAGGAGGATTTCTTTGTGCAGCACGTGGCTAGCAATACGTGATAGAAAAGGAGGATTTCTCTGTGCAACACTCGACTAGCAATACGTGATTGAAAAGGAGGATTTCTCTGTGCAGCACGTGGCTAGCAATACGAGATAGAAAAGGCGGATTTCTCTGTGCAACACGTGGCTAGCAATACGTGATAGAAAAGGAGGATTTCTCTGTGCAACACGTGGCTAGCAATACGTGGTAGAAAAGGAGGATTTCTCTGTGCAAAACGTGGCTAGCAATACGTGATAGAAAAGGAGGAATTCTCTGTGCAATACTCGACTAGCAATACGTGATAGAAAAGGAGGATATCTCTGTGCAATACTCGACTACCAATACGTGATAGAAAAGGCGGATTTCTCTGTGCAGCACGTGGCTAGCAATACGTGAAAGAAAAGGTGGATTTCTCTGTGCAGCACGTGGCTAGCAATACGTGATAGAAAAGGTGGATTTCTCTGTGCAATACGTTGCTAGCAATAAGTGATAGAAAGGGAGGATTTCTCTGTGCAATACGTGGCTAGCAATACATGATAGAAAAGGAGGATTTCTCTGTGCAACACGTGGCTAGCAATACGTGATAGAAAAGGAGGATTTCTCTGTGCAACACGTGGCTAGCAATACATGATAGAAAAGGAGGATTTCTCTGTGCAACACGTGGCTAGCAATACGTGATAGAAAAGGAGGTTTTCTCTGTGCAACACGTGGATAGCAATACATGATAGAAAAGGAGGATTTCTCTATGCAACACGTGGCTAGCAATACATGATAGAAAAGGAGGATTTCTCTATGCAACACGTGGCTAGCAATATGTGATAGAAAAGTAGGATTTCTCTGTGCAATACTCGAATAGCAATACGTGATAGAAAAGGAGGACTTCTCTGTGCAACACATGGCTAGCAATACGTGATAGAAAAGGAGGATTTCTCTGTGCAACACGTGGCTAGCAATACGTGATATAAAAGGAGGATTTCTCTGTGCAACACGTGGCTAGCAATATGTTATAGAAAAGGAGGATATCTCTGTGCAATACTCGACTAGCAATACATGATAGAAAAGGAGGACTTCTCTGTGCAGCACATGGCTAGCAATACGTGATAGAAAAGGAGGATTTCTCTGTGCAATACTCGACTAGCAATACGAGATAGAAAAGGAGGATTTCTCTGTGCAGTACGTGGCTAGCAATACGTGATAGAAAAGGAGGATTTCTCTGTGCAACACGTGGCTAGCAATACGTGATAGAAAAGTAGGATTTCTCTGTGCAATACTCGACTAGCAATACGTGATAGAAAAGGAGGATTTCTCTGTGCAGCACGTGGCTAACAATACGTGATAGAAAAGGAGGATTTCTTTGTGCAGTAAGTGGCTAGCAATATGTGATAGAAAAGGAGGATTTCTTTGTGCAGCACGTGGCTAGCAATACGTGATAGAAAAGGAGGATTTCTCTATGCAACATGTGGCTAGCAATACGTAATAGAAAAGGAGGATTTCTCTGTGCAACACGTGGCTAGCAATACGTGGTAGAAAAGGAGGATTTCTCTGTGCAAAAAGTGGCTAGCAATACGTGATAGAAAAGGAGGATTTCTCTGTGCAATACTTGACTAGCAATACGTGATAGAAAAGAAGGATTTCTCTGTGCAGCACGTGGCTAGCAATACGTGATAGAAAAGGAGGATTTCTCTGTGCAATACTCGACTAGCAATATGAGATAGAAAAGGAGGATTTCTCTGTGCAGTACGTGGCTAGCAATACGTGATAGAAAAGGAGGATTTCTCTGTGCAACACGTGGCTAGCAATACGTGATAGAAAAGTAGGATTTCTCTGTGCAATACTCGACTAGGAATACGTGATAGAAAAGGAGGATTTCTCTGTGCAGCACGTGGCTAGCAATACGTGATAGAAAAGGAGGATTTCTCTGTGTAACACGTGGCTAGCATTACGTGATAGAAAAGGAGGATTTCTCTTTGCAACATGTGGCTAGCAATACGTGGTAGAAAAGGAGGACTTCTCAGTGCAACACGTGGCTAGCAATACGTGGTAGAAAAGGAGGATTTCTCAGTTCAACATGTGGCTAGCAATACGTGGTAGAAAAGGAGGATTTCTCTGTGCAACACGTGGCTAGCAATATGTGATAGAAAAGTAGGATATCTCTGTACAATACTCGACTAGCAATACGTGATACAAAAGGAGGATTTCTCTGTGCAGCACGTGGCTAGCAATATGTAATAGAAAAGGAGGATTTCTCTGTGCAGCACGTGGCTAGCAATACGTGATAGAAAAGGAGGATTTCTTTGTGCAGCACGTGGCTATCAATACGTGATAGAAAAGGAGGATTTCTCTGTGCAACACGTGGCTAGCAATACGTGCTAGAAAAGGAGGATTTCTCTGTGCAACACGTGGCTAGGAATACGTGGTAGAAAAGGAGGATTTCTCTGTGCAACACGTGGCTAGCAATACGTGGTAGAAAAGGAGGATTTATCTGTGCAACACATGGCTAGCAATACGTGATAGAAAAGGAGGATATCTCTGTGCAATACTCGACTAGCAATACGTGATAGAAAAGGAGGATTTCTCTTTGCAATACTCGACTAGCAATACGTGATAGAACTGGAGGATTTCTCTGTGCAGCACGTGGCTAGCAATACGTGATAGAAAAGGAGGATTGCTCTGTGCAATACTTGACTAGCAATACGTGATAGAAAAGAAGGATTTCTCTGTGCAGCACGTGGCTAGCAATACGTGATAGAAAAGGAGGATTTCTCTGTGCAATACTCGACTAGCAATACGTGATAGAACTGGAGGATTTCTCTGTGCAGCACGTGGCTAGCAATACGTGATAGAAAAGGAGGATTTCTCTGTGCAGCACTTTGCTAGCAATACTTGATAGAAAAGGAGGATTTCTCTGTGCAGCACGTGGCTAGCAATATGTGATAGAAAAGAAGGATTTCTTTGTGCAACACGTGGCTAGCAATACGTGGTAGAAAAGGAGGATTTCTCTGTGCAACACGTGGCTAGCAATACGTGATAGAAAAGGAGGATTTCTCTGTGCAATACTCAACTAGCAATACGAGATAGAAAAGGAGGATTTCTCTGTGCAACACGTGGCTAGCAATACGTGATAGAAAAGGAGGATTTCTCTGTGCAATACTCGACTAGCGATAGAAAAGGAGGATTTCTCTGTGCAATACTCGACTAGCAATACGTGATAGAAAAGGAGGATTTCTCTGTGCAACACGTGGCTAGCAATACATGATAGAAAAGGAGGATTTCTCTGTGAAATACTCGACTAGCAATACGTGATAGAAAAGGAGGATTTCTCTGTGCAGTACGTGGCTAGCAATACGTGATAGAAAAGGAGGATTTCTCTGTGCAATACTCGACTAGCAATACGAGATAGAAAAGGAGGATTTCTCTGTGCAGTACGTGGCTAGCAATACGTGATAGAAAAGGAGGATTTCTCTGTGCAACATGTGGCTAGCAATACGTGATAGAAAAGTAGGATTTCTCTGTGCAATACTCGACTAGCAATACGTGATAGAAAAGGAGGATTTCTCTGTGCAGCACGTGGCTAGCAATACGTGATAGAAAAGGAGGATTTCTTTGTGCAGCACGTGGCTAGCAATATGTGATAGAAAATGAGGATTTCTCTGTGCAGCACGTGGCTAGCAATACATGATAGAAAAGGAGGATTTCTCTATGCAACATGTGGCTAGCAATACGTAATAGAAAAGGAGGATTTCTCTGTGCAACACGTGGCTAGCAATACGTGGTAGAAAAGGAGGATTTCTCTGTGCAAAAAGTGGCTAGCAATACGTGATAGAAAAGGAGGATTTCTCTGTGCAATACTTGACTAGCAATACGTGATAGAAAAGAAGGATTTCTCTGTGCAGCACGTGGCTAGCAATACGTGATAGAAAAGGAGGATTTCTCTGTGCAATACTCGACTAGCAATACGAGATAGAAAAGGAGGATTTTTCTGTGCAGTACGTGGCTAGCAATACGTGAAAGAAAAGGAGGATTTCTCTGTGCAACACGTGGCTAGCAATACGTGATAGAAAAGTAGGATTTCTCTGTGCAATACTCGACTAGCAATACGTGATAGAAAAGGAGGATTTCTCTGTGCAGCACGTGGCTAGCAATACGTGATAGAAAAGGAGGATTTCTTTGTGCAGCACGTGGCTAGCAATATGTGATACAAAAGAAGGATTTCTCTGTGCAGCACGTGGCTAGCAATACGTGATAGAAAAGGAGGATTTCTCTATGCAACATGTGGCTAGCAATACGTAATAGAAAAGGAGGATTTCTCTGTGCAACACGTGGCTAGCAATACGTGGTAGAAAAGGAGGATTTCTCTGTGCAAAAAGTGGCTAGCAATACGTGATAGAAAAGGAGGATTTCTCTGTGCAATACTTGACTAGCAATATGTGATAGAAAAGAAGGATTTCTCTGTGCAGCACGTGGCTAGCAATACGTGATAGAAAAGGAGGATTTCTCTGTGCAATACTCGACTAGCAATACGTGATAGAAAAGGAGGATTTCTCTGTGCAACACGTGGCTAGCAATACGTGATAGAAAAGTAGGATTTCTCTGTGCAATACTCGACCAGCAATACGTGATAGAAAAGGAGGATTTCTCTGTGCAATACTCGACTAGCAATACGTGATAGAAAAGGAGGATTTCTCTGTGCAGCACGTGGCTAGCAATACGTGATAGAAAAGGAGGATTTCTTTGTGCAGCACGTGGCTAGCAATACGTGATAGAAAAGGAGGATTTCTCTGTGTAACACGTGGCTAGCATTACGTGATAGAAAAGGAGGATTTCTCTTTGCAACACGTGGCTAGCAATACGTGGTAGAAAAGGAGGACTTCTCAGTGCAACACGTGGCTAGCAATACGTGGTAGAAAAGGAGGATTTCTCAGTTCAACATGTGGCTAGCAATACGTGGTAGAAAAGGAGGATTTCTCTGTGCAACACGTGGCTAGCAATATGTGATAGAAAAGGAGGATATCTCTGTACAATACTCGACTAGCAATACGTGATACAAAAGGAGGATTTCTCTGTGCAGCACGTGGCTAGCAATATGTAATAGAAAAGGAGGATTTCTCTGTGCAACACGTGGCTAGCAATACGTGCTAGAAAAGGAGGATTTCTTTGTGCAGCACGTGGCTATCAATACGTGATAGAAAAGGAGGATTTCTCTGTGCAACACGTGGCTAGCAATACGTGCTAGAAAAGGAGGATTTCTCTGTGCAACACGTGGCTAGGAATACGTTGTAGAAAAGGAGGATTTCTCTGTGCAACACGTGGCTAGCAATACGTGGTAGAAAAGGAGGATTTATCTGTGCAACACATGGCTAGCAATACGTGATAGAAAAGGAGGATATCTCTGTGCGATACTCGACTAGCAATACGTGATAGAAAAGGAAGATTTCTCTGTGCAGCACGTGCCTAGCAATACGTGATAGAAAAGGAGGATTTCTCTGTGCAATACTCGACTAGCAATACGTGATAGAAAAGGAGGATTTCTCTGTGCAGTACGTGGCTAGCAATACGTGATAGAAAAGGAGGATTTCTCTGTGCAACACGTGGCTAGCAATACGTGATAGAAAAGGAGGATTTCTCTGTGCAATACTCGACTAGCAATACGTGATAGGAAAGGAGGATTTCTCTCTGCAGCACGTGGCTAGCAATACATGATAGAAAAGGAGGATTTCTTTGTGCAGTACGTGGCTAGCAATACGTGATAGAAAAGGAGGATTTCTCTGTGCAATACTCGACTAGCAATACGAGATAGAAAAGGAGGATTTCTCTGTGCAGTACGTGGCTAGCAATACGTGATAGAAAAGGAGGATTTCTCTGTGCAACATGTGGCTAGCAATACGTGATAGAAAAGTAGGATTTCTCTGTGCAATACTCGACTAGCAATACGTGATAGAAAAGGAGGATTTCTCTGTGCAGCACGTGGCTAGCAATACGTGATAGAAAAGGAGGATTTCTTTGTGCAGCACGTGGCTAGCAATATGTGATAGAAAATGAGGATTTCTCTGTGCAGCACGTGGCTAGCAATACATGATAGAAAAGGAGGATTTCTCTATGCAACATGTGGCTAGCAATACGTAATAGAAAAGGAGGATTTCTCTGTGCAACACGTGGCTAGCAATACGTGGTAGAAAAGGAGGATTTCTCTGTGCAAAAAGTGGCTAGCAATACGTGATAGAAAAGGAGGATTTCTCTGTGCAATACTTGACTAGCAATACGTGATAGAAAAGAAGGATTTCTCTGTGCAGCACGTGGCTAGCAATACGTGATAGAAAAGGAGGATTTCTCTGTGCAATACTCGACTAGCAATACGAGATAGAAAAGGAGGATTTTTCTGTGCAGTACGTGGCTAGCAATACGTGAAAGAAAAGGAGGATTTCTCTGTGCAACACGTGGCTAGCAATACGTGATAGAAAAGTAGGATTTCTCTGTGCAATACTCGACTAGCAATACGTGATAGAAAAGGAGGATTTCTCTGTGCAGCACGTGGCTAGCAATACGTGATAGAAAAGGAGGATTTCTTTGTGCAGCACGTGGCTAGCAATATGTGATACAAAAGAAGGATTTCTCTGTGCAGCACGTGGCTAGCAATACGTGATAGAAAAGGAGGATTTCTCTATGCAACATGTGGCTAGCAATACGTAATAGAAAAGGAGGATTTCTCTGTGCAACACGTGGCTAGCAATACGTGGTAGAAAAGGAGGATTTCTCTGTGCAAAAAGTGGCTAGCAATACGTGATAGAAAAGGAGGATTTCTCTGTGCAATACTTGACTAGCAATATGTGATAGAAAAGAAGGATTTCTCTGTGCAGCACGTGGCTAGCAATACGTGATAGAAAAGGAGGATTTCTCTGTGCAATACTCGACTAGCAATACGTGATAGAAAAGGAGGATTTCTCTGTGCAACACGTGGCTAGCAATACGTGATAGAAAAGTAGGATTTCTCTGTGCAATACTCGACCAGCAATACGTGATAGAAAAGGAGGATTTCTCTGTGCAATACTCGACTAGCAATACGTGATAGAAAAGGAGGATTTCTCTGTGCAGCACGTGGCTAGCAATACGTGATAGAAAAGGAGGATTTCTTTGTGCAGCACGTGGCTAGCAATACGTGATAGAAAAGGAGGATTTCTCTGTGTAACACGTGGCTAGCATTACGTGATAGAAAAGGAGGATTTCTCTTTGCAACACGTGGCTAGCAATACGTGGTAGAAAAGGAGGACTTCTCAGTGCAACACGTGGCTAGCAATACGTGGTAGAAAAGGAGGATTTCTCAGTTCAACATGTGGCTAGCAATACGTGGTAGAAAAGGAGGATTTCTCTGTGCAACACGTGGCTAGCAATATGTGATAGAAAAGGAGGATATCTCTGTACAATACTCGACTAGCAATACGTGATACAAAAGGAGGATTTCTCTGTGCAGCACGTGGCTAGCAATATGTAATAGAAAAGGAGGATTTCTCTGTGCAACACGTGGCTAGCAATACGTGCTAGAAAAGGAGGATTTCTCTGTGCAGTACGTGGCTAGCAATACGTGATAGAAAAGGAGGATTTCTCTGTGCAATACTCGACTAGCAATACGAGATAGAAAAGGAGGATTTCTCTGTGCAGTACGTGGCTAGCAATACGTGATAGAAAAGGAGGATTTCTCTGTGCAACATGTGGCTAGCAATACGTGATAGAAAAGTAGGATTTCTCTGTGCAATACTCGACTAGCAATACGTGATAGAAAAGGAGGATTTCTCTGTGCAGCACGTGGCTAGCAATACGTGATAGAAAAGGAGGATTTCTTTGTGCAGCACGTGGCTAGCAATATGTGATAGAAAATGAGGATTTCTCTGTGCAGCACGTGGCTAGCAATACATGATAGAAAAGGAGGATTTCTCTATGCAACATGTGGCTAGCAATACGTAATAGAAAAGGAGGATTTCTCTGTGCAACACGTGGCTAGCAATACGTGGTAGAAAAGGAGGATTTCTCTGTGCAAAAAGTGGCTAGCAATACGTGATAGAAAAGGAGGATTTCTCTGTGCAATACTTGACTAGCAATACGTGATAGAAAAGAAGGATTTCTCTGTGCAGCACGTGGCTAGCAATACGTGATAGAAAAGGAGGATTTCTCTGTGCAATACTCGACTAGCAATACGAGATAGAAAAGGAGGATTTTTCTGTGCAGTACGTGGCTAGCAATACGTGAAAGAAAAGGAGGATTTCTCTGTGCAACACGTGGCTAGCAATACGTGATAGAAAAGTAGGATTTCTCTGTGCAATACTCGACTAGCAATACGTGATAGAAAAGGAGGATTTCTCTGTGCAGCACGTGGCTAGCAATACGTGATAGAAAAGGAGGATTTCTTTGTGCAGCACGTGGCTAGCAATATGTGATACAAAAGAAGGATTTCTCTGTGCAGCACGTGGCTAGCAATACGTGATAGCAAAGGAGGATTTCTCTATGCAACATGTGGCTAGCAATACGTAATAGAAAAGGAGGATTTCTCTGTGCAACACGTGGCTAGCAATACGTGGTAGAAAAGGAGGATTTCTCTGTGCAAAAAGTGGCTAGCAATACGTGATAGAAAAGGAGGATTTCTCTGTGCAATACTTGACTAGCAATATGTGATAGAAAAGAAGGATTTCTCTGTGCAGCACGTGGCTAGCAATACGTGATAGAAAAGGAGGATTTCTCTGTGCAATACTCGACTAGCAATACGTGATAGAAAAGGAGGATTTCTCTGTGCAACACGTGGCTAGCAATACGTGATAGAAAAGTAGGATTTCTCTGTGCAATACTCGACCAGCAATACGTGATAGAAAAGGAGGATTTCTCTGTGCAATACTCGACTAGCAATACGTGATAGAAAAGGAGGATTTCTCTGTGCAGCACGTGGCTAGCAATACGTGATAGAAAAGGAGGATTTCTTTGTGCAGCACGTGGCTAGCAATACGTGATAGAAAAGGAGGATTTCTCTGTGTAACACGTGGCTAGCATTACGTGATAGAAAAGGAGGATTTCTCTTTGCAACACGTGGCTAGCAATACGTGGTAGAAAAGGAGGACTTCTCAGTGCAACACGTGGCTAGCAATACGTGGTAGAAAAGGAGGATTTCTCAGTTCAACATGTGGCTAGCAATACGTGGTAGAAAAGGAGGATTTCTCTGTGCAACACGTGGCTAGCAATATGTGATAGAAAAGGAGGATATCTCTGTACAATACTCGACTAGCAATACGTGATACAAAAGGAGGATTTCTCTGTGCAGCACGTGGCTAGCAATATGTAATAGAAAAGGAGGATTTCTCTGTGCAACACGTGGCTAGCAATACGTGCTAGAAAAGGAGGATTTCTTTGTGCAGCACGTGGCTATCAATACGTGATAGAAAAGGAGGATTTCTCTGTGCAACACGTGGCTAGCAATACGTGCTAGAAAAGGAGGATTTCTCTGTGCAACACGTGGCTAGGAATACGTTGTAGAAAAGGAGGATTTCTCTGTGCAACACGTGGCTAGCAATACGTGGTAGAAAAGGAGGATTTATCTGTGCAACACATGGCTAGCAATACGTGATAGAAAAGGAGGATATCTCTGTGCGATACTCGACTAGCAATACGTGATAGAAAAGGAAGATTTCTCTGTGCAGCACGTGCCTAGCAATACGTGATAGAAAAGGAGGATTTCTCTGTGCAATACTCGACTAGCAATACGTGATAGAAAAGGAGGATTTCTCTGTGCAGTACGTGGCTAGCAATACGTGATAGAAAAGGAGGATTTCTCTGTGCAACACGTGGCTAGCAATACGTGATAGAAAAGGAGGATTTCTCTGTGCAATACTCGACTAGCAATACGTGATAGGAAAGGAGGATTTCTCTCTGCAGCACGTGGCTAGCAATACATGATAGAAAAGGAGGATTTCTTTGTGCAGTACGTGGCTAGCAATACGTGATAGAAAAGGAGGATTTCTCTGTGCAATACTCGACTAGCAATACGAGATAGAAAAGGAGGATTTCTCTGTGCAGTACGTGGCTAGCAATACGTGATAGAAAAGGAGGATTTCTCTGTGCAACATGTGGCTAGCAATACGTGATAGAAAAGTAGGATTTCTCTGTGCAATACTCGACTAGCAATACGTGATAGAAAAGGAGGATTTCTCTGTGCAGCACGTGGCTAGCAATACGTGATAGAAAAGGAGGATTTCTTTGTGCAGCACGTGGCTAGCAATATGTGATAGAAAATGAGGATTTCTCTGTGCAGCACGTGGCTAGCAATACATGATAGAAAAGGAGGATTTCTCTATGCAACATGTGGCTAGCAATACGTAATAGAAAAGGAGGATTTCTCTGTGCAACACGTGGCTAGCAATACGTGGTAGAAAAGGAGGATTTCTCTGTGCAAAAAGTGGCTAGCAATACGTGATAGAAAAGGAGGATTTCTCTGTGCAATACTTGACTAGCAATACGTGATAGAAAAGAAGGATTTCTCTGTGCAGCACGTGGCTAGCAATACGTGATAGAAAAGGAGGATTTCTCTGTGCAATACTCGACTAGCAATACGAGATAGAAAAGGAGGATTTTTCTGTGCAGTACGTGGCTAGCAATACGTGAAAGAAAAGGAGGATTTCTCTGTGCAACACGTGGCTAGCAATACGTGATAGAAAAGTAGGATTTCTCTGTGCAATACTCGACTAGCAATACGTGATAGAAAAGGAGGATTTCTCTGTGCAGCACGTGGCTAGCAATACGTGATAGAAAAGGAGGATTTCTTTGTGCAGCACGTGGCTAGCAATATGTGATACAAAAGAAGGATTTCTCTGTGCAGCACGTGGCTAGCAATACGTGATAGAAAAGGAGGATTTCTCTATGCAACATGTGGCTAGCAATACGTAATAGAAAAGGAGGATTTCTCTGTGCAACACGTGGCTAGCAATACGTGGTAGAAAAGGAGGATTTCTCTGTGCAAAAAGTGGCTAGCAATACGTGATAGAAAAGGAGGATTTCTCTGTGCAATACTTGACTAGCAATATGTGATAGAAAAGAAGGATTTCTCTGTGCAGCACGTGGCTAGCAATACGTGATAGAAAAGGAGGATTTCTCTGTGCAATACTCGACTAGCAATACGTGATAGAAAAGGAGGATTTCTCTGTGCAACACGTGGCTAGCAATACGTGATAGAAAAGTAGGATTTCTCTGTGCAATACTCGACCAGCAATACGTGATAGAAAAGGAGGATTTCTCTGTGCAATACTCGACTAGCAATACGTGATAGAAAAGGAGGATTTCTCTGTGCAGCACGTGGCTAGCAATACGTGATAGAAAAGGAGGATTTCTTTGTGCAGCACGTGGCTAGCAATACGTGATAGAAAAGGAGGATTTCTCTGTGTAACACGTGGCTAGCATTACGTGATAGAAAAGGAGGATTTCTCTTTGCAACACGTGGCTAGCAATACGTGGTAGAAAAGGAGGACTTCTCAGTGCAACACGTGGCTAGCAATACGTGGTAGAAAAGGAGGATTTCTCAGTTCAACATGTGGCTAGCAATACATGGTAGAAAAGGAGGATTTCTCTGTGCAACACGTGGCTAGCAATATGTGATAGAAAAGGAGGATATCTCTGTACAATACTCGACTAGCAATACGTGATACAAAAGGAGGATTTCTCTGTGCAGCACGTGGCTAGCAATATGTAATAGAAAAGGAGGATTTCTCTGTGCAACACGTGGCTAGCAATACGTGCTAGAAAAGGAGGATTTCTTTGTGCAGCACGTGGCTATCAATACGTGATAGAAAAGGAGGATTTCTCTGTGCAACACGTGGCTAGCAATACGTGCTAGAAAAGGAGGATTTCTCTGTGCAACACGTGGCTAGGAATACGTGGTAGAAAAGGAGGATTTCTCTGTGCAACACGTGGCTAGCAATACGTGGTAGAAAAGGAGGATTTATCTGTGCAACACATGGCTAGCAATACGTGATAGAAAAGGAGGATATCTCTGTGCGATACTCGACTAGCAATACGTGATAGAAAAGGAAGATTTCTCTGTGCAGCATGTGCCTAGCAATACGTGATAGAAAAGGAGGATTTCTCTGTGCAATACTCGACTAGCAATACGTGATAGAAAAGGAGGATTTCTCTGTGCAGTACGTGGCTAGCAATACGTGATAGAAAAGGAGGATTTCTCTGTGCAACACGTGGCTAGCAATACGTGATAGAAAAGGAGGATTTCTCTGTGCAATACTCGACTAGCAATACGTGATAGGAAAGGAGGATTTCTCTCTGCAGCACGTGGCTAGCAATACATGATAGAAAAGGAGGATTTCTTTGTGCAGCACGTGGCTAGCAATACGTGATAGAAAAGGAGGATTTCTCTGTGCAACACTCGACTAGCAATACGTGATTGAAAAGGAGGATTTCTCTGTGCAGCACGTGGCTAGCAATACGAGATAGAAAAGGCGGATTTCTCTGTGCAACACGTGGCTAGCAATACGTGATAGAAAAGGAGGATTTCTCTGTGCAACACGTGGCTAGCAATACGTGGTAGAAAAGGAGGATTTCTCTGTGCAAAACGTGGCTAGCAATACGTGATAGAAAAGGAGGAATTCTCTGTGCAATACTCGACTAGCAATACGTGATAGAAAAGGAGGATATCTCTGTGCAATACTCGACTACCAATACGTGATAGAAAAGGCGGATTTCTCTGTGCAGCACGTGGCTAGCAATACGTGAAAGAAAAGGTGGATTTCTCTGTGCAGCACGTGGCTAGCAATACGTGATAGAAAAGGTGGATTTCTCTGTGCAATACGTTGCTAGCAATAAGTGATAGAAAGGGAGGATTTCTCTGTGCAATACGTGGCTAGCAATACATGATAGAAAAGGAGGATTTCTCTGTGCAACACGTGGCTAGCAATACGTGATAGAAAAGGAGGATTTCTCTGTGCAACACGTGGCTAGCAATACATGATAGAAAAGGAGGATTTCTCTGTGCAACACGTGGCTAGCAATACGTGATAGAAAAGGAGGTTTTCTCTGTGCAACACGTGGCTAGCAATACATGATAGAAAAGGAGGATTTCTCTATGCAACACGTGGCTAGCAATACATGATAGAAAAGGAGGATTTCTCTATGCAACACGTGGCTAGCAATATGTGATAGAAAAGTAGGATTTCTCTGTGCAATACTCGAATAGCAATACGTGATAGAAAAGGAGGACTTCTCTGTGCAACACATGGCTAGCAATACGTGATAGAAAAGGAGGATTTCTCTGTGCAACACGTGGCTAGCAATACGTGATATAAAAGGAGGATTTCTCTGTGCAACACGTGGCTAGCAATATGTTATAGAAAAGGAGGATATCTCTGTGCAATACTCGACTAGCAATACATGATAGAAAAGGAGGACTTCTCTGTGCAGCACATGGCTAGCAATACGTGATAGAAAAGGAGGATTTCTCTGTGCAATACTCGACTAGCAATACGAGATAGAAAAGGAGGATTTCTCTGTGCAGTACGTGGCTAGCAATACGTGATAGAAAAGGAGGATTTCTCTGTGCAACACGTGGCTAGCAATACGTGATAGAAAAGTAGGATTTCTCTGTGCAATACTCGACTAGCAATACGTGATAGAAAAGGAGGATTTCTCTGTGCAGCACGTGGCTAACAATACGTGATAGAAAAGGAGGATTTCTTTGTGCAGTAAGTGGCTAGCAATATGTGATAGAAAAGGAGGATTTCTTTGTGCAGCACGTGGCTAGCAATACGTGATAGAAAAGGAGGATTTCTCTATGCAACATGTGGCTAGCAATACGTAATAGAAAAGGAGGATTTCTCTGTGCAACACGTGGCTAGCAATACGTGGTAGAAAAGGAGGATTTCTCTGTGCAAAAAGTGGCTAGCAATACGTGATAGAAAAGGAGGATTTCTCTGTGCAATACTTGACTAGCAATACGTGATAGAAAAGAAGGATTTCTCTGTGCAGCACGTGGCTAGCAATACGTGATAGAAAAGGAGGATTTCTCTGTGCAATACTCGACTAGCAATATGAGATAGAAAAGGAGGATTTCTCTGTGCAGTACGTGGCTAGCAATACGTGATAGAAAAGGAGGATTTCTCTGTGCAACACGTGGCTAGCAATACGTGATAGAAAAGTAGGATTTCTCTGTGCAATACTCGACTAGGAATACGTGATAGAAAAGGAGGATTTCTCTGTGCAGCACGTGGCTAGCAATACGTGATAGAAAAGGAGGATTTCTCTGTGTAACACGTGGCTAGCATTACGTGATAGAAAAGGAGGATTTCTCTTTGCAACATGTGGCTAGCAATACGTGGTAGAAAAGGAGGACTTCTCAGTGCAACACGTGGCTAGCAATACGTGGTAGAAAAGGAGGATTTCTCAGTTCAACATGTGGCTAGCAATACGTGGTAGAAAAGGAGGATTTCTCTGTGCAACACGTGGCTAGCAATATGTGATAGAAAAGGAGGATATCTCTGTACAATACTCGACTAGCAATACGTGATACAAAAGGAGGATTTCTCTGTGCAGCACGTGGCTAGCAATATGTAATAGAAAAGGAGGATTTCTCTGTGCAGCACGTGGCTAGCAATACGTGATAGAAAAGGAGGATTTCTTTGTGCAGCACGTGGCTATCAATACGTGATAGAAAAGGAGGATTTCTCTGTGCAACACGTGGCTAGCAATACGTGCTAGAAAAGGAGGATTTCTCTGTGCAACACGTGGCTAGGAATACGTGGTAGAAAAGGAGGATTTCTCTGTGCAACACGTGGCTAGCAATACGTGGTAGAAAAGGAGGATTTATCTGTGCAACACATGGCTAGCAATACGTGATAGAAAAGGAGGATATCTCTGTGCAATACTCGACTAGCAATACGTGATAGAAAAGGAAGATTTCTCTGTGCAGCACGTGCCTAGCAATACGTGATAGAAAAGGAGGATTTCTCTGTGCAATACTCAACTAGCAATACGTGATAGAAAAGGAGGATTTCTCTGTGCAGTACGTGGCTAGCAATACGTGATAGAAAAGGAGGATTTCTCTGTGCAACACGTGGCTAGCAATACGTGATAGAAAAGGAGGATTTCTCTGTGCAATACTCGACTAGCAATACGTGATAGGAAAGGAGGATTTCTCTCTGCAGCACGTGGCTAGCAATACATGATAGAAAAGGAGGATTTCTTTGTGCAGCACGTGGCTAGCAATACGTGATAGAAAAGGAGGATTTCTCTGTGCAACACTCGACTAGCAATACGTGATTGAAAAGGAGGATTTCTCTGTGCAGCACGTGGCTAGCAATACGAGATAGAAAAGGCGGATTTCTCTGTGCAACACGTGGCTAGCAATACGTGATAGAAAAGGAGGATTTCTCTGTGCAACACGTGGCTAGCAATACGTGGTAGAAAAGGAGGATTTCTCTGTGCAAAACGTGGCTAGCAATACGTGATAGAAAAGGATGATTTCTCTGTGCAACACGGGGCTAACAATACGTGATAGAAAAGGAGGAATTCTCTGTGCAATACTCGACTAGCAATACGTGATAGAAAAGGAGGATATCTCTGTGCAATACTCGACTAGCAATACGTGATAGAAAAGGCGGATTTCTCTGTGCAGCACGTGGCTAGCAATACGTGATAGAAAAGGTGGATTTCTCTGTGCAGCACGTGGCTAGCAATACGTGATAGAAAAGGTGGATTTCTCTGTGCAATACGTTGCTAGCAATAAGTGATAGAAAGGGAGGATTTCTCTGTGCAATACGTGGCTAGCAATACATGATAGAAAAGGAGGATTTCTCTGTGCAACACGTGGCTAGCAATACGTGATAGAAAAGGAGGATTTCTCTGTGCAACACGTGGCTAGCAATACATGATAGAAAAGGAGGATTTCTCTGTGCAACACGTGGCTAGCAATATGTGATAGAAAAGGAGGTTTTCTCTGTGCAACACGTGGCTAGCAATACGTGATAGAAAAGGAGGATTTCTCTATGCAACACGTGGCTAGCAATACATGATAGAAAAGGAGGATTTCTCTATGCAACACGTGGCTAGCAATATGTGATAGAAAAGTAGGATTTCTCTGTGCAATACTCGAATAGCAATACGTGATAGAAACGGAGGACTTCTCTGTGCAACACGTGGCTAGCAATACGTGATAGAAAAGGAAGATTTCTCTGTGCAACACGTGGCTAGCAATACGTGATATAAAAGGAGGATTTCTCTGTGCAACACGTGGCTAGCAATATGTTATAGAAAAGGAGGATATCTCTGTGCAATACTCGACTAGCAATACATGATAGAAAAGGAGGACTTCTCTGTGCAGCACGTGGCTAGCAATACGTGATAGAAAAGGAGGATTTCTCTGTGCAATACTCGACTAGCAATACGAGATAGAAAAGGAGGATTTCTCTGTGCAGTACGTGGCTAGCAATACGTGATAGAAAAGGAGGATTTCTCTGTGCAACACGTGGCTAGCAATACGTGATAGAAAAGTAGGATTTCTCTGTGCAATACTCGACTAGCAATACATGATAGAAAAGGACGATTTCTCTGTGCAGCACGTGGCTAGTAATACGTGATAGAAAAGGAGGATTTCTTTGTGCAGCACGTGGCTAGCAATATGTGATAGAAAAGGAGGATTTCTCTGTGCAGCACGTGGCTAGCAATACGTGATAGAAAAGGAGGATTTCTCTATGCAACATGTGGCTAGCAATACGTAATAGAAAAGGAGGATTTCTCTGTGCAACACGTGGCTAGCAATACGTGGTAGAAAAGGAGGATTTCTCTGTGCATAAAGTGGCTAGCAATACGTGATAGAAAAGGAGGATTTCTCTGTGCAATACTTGACTAGCAATACGTGATAGAAAAGAAGGATTTCTCTGTGCAGCACGTGGCTAGCAATACGTGATAGAAAAGGAGGATTTCTCTGTGCAATACTCGACTAGCAATACGTGATAGAAAAGGAGGATTTCTCTGTGCAACACGTGGCTAGCAATACGTGATAGAAAAGGAGGATTTCTCTGTGCAATACCCGACTAGCAATACGTGATAGAAAAGGAGGATTTATCTGTGCAATACTCGACTAGCAATACGTGACAGAAAAGAAGGATTTCTCTGTGCAGCACGTGGCTAGCAATACGTGATAGAAAAGGAGGATTTCTTTGTGCAGCACGTGGCTAGCAATATGTGATAGAAAAGGAGGATTTCTCTGTGTAACACGTGGCTAGCATTACGTGATAGAAAAGGAGGATTTCTCTTTGCAACACGTGGCTAGCAATACGTGGTAGAAAAGGAGGATTTCTCTGTGCAACATGTGGCTAGCATTACGTGATAGAAAAGGAGGATTTCTCTTTGCAACACGTGGCTAGCAATACGTGGTAGAAAAGGAGGACTTCTCAGTGCAACACGTGGCTAGCAATACGTGATAGAAAAGGCGGATTTCTCAGTGCAATACTCGACTAGCAATACGTGATAGAAAAGGAGGATTTCTCTGTGCAGCACGTGGCTAGCAATACTTGATAGAAAAGGAGGATTTCTCTGTGTAACACGTGGCTAGCATTACGTGATAGAAAAGGAGGATTTCTCTTTGCAACACGTGGCTAGCAATACGTGGTAGAAAAGGAGGACTTCTCAGTGCAACACGTGGCTAGCAATACGTGATAGAAAAGGAGGATTTCTCAGTGCAACATGTGGCTAGCAATACGTGGAAGAAAAGGAGGATTTCTCTGTGCAACACGTGGCTAGCAATATGTGATAGAAAAGGAGGATATCTCTGTACAATACTCGACTAGCAATACGTGATAGAAAAGGAGGATTTCTCTGTGCAGCACGTGGCTAGCAATATGTAATAGAAAAGGAGGATTTCTCTGTGCAGCACGTGGCTAGCAATACGTGATAGAAAAGGAGGATTTCTTTGTGCAGCACGTGGCTATCAATACATGATAGAATAGGAGGATTTCTCTATGCAAAACGTGGCTAGCAATACGTGCTAGAAAAGGAGGATTTCTCTGTGCAACACGTGGCTAGGAATACGTGGTAGAAAAGGAGGATTTCTCTGTGCAACACCTGGCTAGCAATACTTGGTAGAAAAGGAGGATTTATCTGTGCAACACATGGCTAGCAATACGTGATAGAAAAGGAGGATATCTCTGTGCAATACTCGACTAGCAATACGTGATAGAAAAGGAAGATTTCTCTGTGCAGCACGTGCCTAGCAATACGTGATAGAAAAGGAGGATTTCTCTGTGCAATACTCGACTAGCAATACGTGATAGAAAAGGAGGATTTCTCTGTGCAGTACGTGGCTAGCAATACGTGATAGAAAAGGAGGATTTCTCTGTGCAACACGTGGCTAGCAATACGTGATAGAAAAGGAGGATTTCTCTGTGCAATACTCGACTAGCAATACATGATAGGAAAGGAGGATTTCTCTCTGCAGCACGTGGCTAGCAATACATGATAGAAAAGGAGGATTTCTTTGTGCAGCACGTGGCTAGCAATACGTGATAGAAAAGGAGGATTTCTCTGTGCAACACTCGACTAGCAATACGTGATTGAAAAGGAGGATTTCTCTGTGCAGCACGTGGCTAGCAATACGAGATAGAAAAGGAGGATTTCTCTGTGCAACACGTGGCTAGCAATACGTGATAGAAAAGGAGGATTTCTCTGTGCAACACGTGGCTAGCAATACGTGGTAGAAAAGGAGGATTTCTCTGTGCAACACGTGGCTAGCAATACGTGATAGAAAAGGAGGATTTCTCTGTGCAACACGAGGCTAGCAATACGTGATAGAAAAGGAGGAATTCTCTGTGCAATACTCGACTAGCAATACGTGATTGAAAAGGAGGATATCTCTGTGCAATACTCGACTAGCAATACGTGATAGAAAAGGAGGATTTCTCTGTGCAGCACGTGGCTAGCAATACGTGATAGAAAAGGAGGATTTCTCTGTGCAGCACGTGGCTAGCAATACGTGATAGAAAAGGAGGATTTCTCTGTGCAATACTCGACTAGCAATACAAGATAGAAAAGGAGGATTTCTCTGTGCAGTACGTGGCTAGCAATACGTGATAGAAAAGGAGGATTTCTCTGTGCAACACGTGGCTAGCAATACGTGATAGAAAAGTAGGATTTCTCTGTGCAATACTCGACTAGCAATACGTGATAGAAAAGAAGGATTTCTCTGTGCAGCACGTGGCTAGCAATACGTGATAGAAAAGGAGGATTTCTTTGTGCAGCACGTGGCTAGCAATATGTGATAGAAAAGGAGGATTTCTCTGTGCAGCACGTGGCTAGCAATACGTGATAGAAAAGGAGGATTTCTCTATGCAACATGTGGCTAGCAATACATAATAGAAAAGGAGGATTTCTCTGTGCAACACGTGGCTAGCAATACGTGGTAGAAAAGGAGGATTTCTCTGTGCAAAAAGTGGCTAGCAATACGTGATAGAAAAGGAGGATTTCTCTGTGCAATACTTGACTAGCAATACGTGATAGAAAAGAAGGATTTCTCTGTGCAGCACGTGGCTAGCAATACGTGATAGAAAAGGAGGATTTCTCTGTGCAATACTCGACTAGCAATACGAGATAGAAAAGGAGGATTTCTCTGTGCAGTACGTGGCTAGCAATACGTGATAGAAAAGGAGGATTTCTCTGTGCAACACGTGGCTAGCAATACGTGATAGAAAAGTAGGATTTCTCTGTGCTATACTCGACTAGCAATACGTGATAGAAAAGGAGGATTTCTCTGTGCAGCACGTGGCTAGCAATACGTGATAGAAAAGGAGGATTTCTTTGTGCAGCACGTGGCTAGCAATATGTGATAGAAAAGGAGGATTTCTCTGTGCAGCACGTGGCTAGCAGTACGTGATAGAAAAGGAGGATTTCTCTGTGCAACATGTGTCTAGCAATACGTAATAGAAAAGGAGGATTTCTCTGTGCAACACGTGGCTAGCAATACGTGGTAGAAAAGGAGGATTTCTCTGTGCAAAAAGTGGCTAGCAATACGTGATAGAAAAGGAGGATTTCTCTGTGCAATACTTGACTAGCAATACGTGATAGAAAAGAAGGATTTCTCTGTGCAGCACGTGGCTAGCAATACGTGATAGAAAAGGAGGATTTCTCTGTGCAATACTCGACTAGCAATACGTGATAGAAAAGGAGGATTTCTTTGTGCAACACGTGGCTAGCAATACGTGATAGAAAAGTAGGATTTCTCTGTGCAATACTCGACCAGCAATACGTGATAGAAAAGGAGGATTTCTCTGTGCAATTCTCGACTAGCAATACGTGATAGAAAAGGAGGATTTCTCTGTGCAGCACGTGGCTAGCAATACGTGATAGAAAAGGAGGATTTCTTTGTGCAGCATGTGGCTATCAATACGTGATAGAAAAGGAGGATTTCTCTGTGTAACACGTGGCTAGCATTACGTGATAGAAAAGGTGGATTTCTCTTTGCAACACGTGGCTAGCAATACGTGGTAGAAAAGGAGGACTTCTCAGTGCAACACGTGGCTAGCAATACGTGGTAGAAAAGGAGGATTTCTCAGTGCAACATGTGGCTAGCAATACGTGGTAGAAAAGGAGGATTTCTCTGTGCAACACGTGGCTAGCAATATGTGATAGAAAAGGAGGATATCTCTGTACAATACTCGACTAGCAATACGTGATAGAAAAGGAGGATTTCTCTGTGCAGCACGTGGCTAGCAATACGTGATAGAAAAGGAGGATTTCTTTGTGCAGCACGTGGCTATCAATACGTGATAGAAAAGGAGGATTTCTCTGTGCAACACGTGGCTAGCAATACGTGCTAGAAAAGGAGGATTTCTCTGTGCAACACGTGGCTAGGAATACGTGGTAGAAAAGGAGGATTTCTCTGTGCAACACGTGGCTAGCAATACGTGGTAGAAAAGGAGGATTTATCTGTGCAACACATGGCTAGCAATACGTGATAGAAAAGGAGGATATCTCTGTGCAATACTCGACTAGCAATACGTGATAGAAAAGGAAGATTTCTCTGTGCAGCACGTGCCTAGCAATACGTGATAGAAAAGGAGGATTTCTCTGTGCAATACTCGACTAGCAATACATGATAGAAAAGGAGGATTTCTCTGTGCAGTACGTGGCTAGCAATACGTGATAGAAAAGGAGGATTTCTCTGTGCAACACGTGGCTAGCAATACGTGATAGAAAAGGAGGATTTCTCTGTGCAATACTCGACTAGCAATACGTGATAGGAAAGGAGGATTTCTCTCTGCAGCACGTGGCTAGCAATACGTGATAGAAAAGGAGGATTTCTCTGTGCAGCACGTGGCTAGCAATACGTGATAGAAAAGGAGGATTTCTCTGTGCAATACTCGACTAGCAATACGAGATAGAAAAGGAGGATTTCTCTGTGCAACACGTGGCTAGCAATACGTGATAGAAAAGGAGGATTTCTCTGTGCAGTACGTGGCTAGCAATACGTGATAGAAAAGGAGGATTTCTCTGTGCAACACGTGGCTAGCAATACGTGATAGAAAAGGAGGATTTCTCTGTGCAATACTCGACTAGCAATACGTGATAGGAAAGGAGGATTTCTCTCTGCAGCACGTGGCTAGCAATACGTGATAGAAAAGGAGGATTTCTCTGTGCAGCACGTGGCTAGCAATACGTGATAGAAAAGGAGGATTTCTCTGTGCAATACTCGACTAGCAATACGTGGTAGAAAAGGAGGATTTCTCTGTGCAACACGTGGCTAGCAATACGTGATAGAAAAGGAGGATTTCTCTGTGCAATACTCGACTAGCAATACGAGATAGAAAAGGAGGATTTCTCTGTGCAACACGTGGCTAGCAATACGTGATAGAAAAGGAGGATTTCTCTGTGCAATACTCGACTAGCAATACGCGATAGAAAAGGAGGATTTCTCTGTGCAATACTCGACTAGCAATACGTGACAGAAAAGAAGGATTTCTCTGTGCAGCACGTGGCTAGCAATACGTGATAGAAAAGGAGGATTTCTTTGTGCAGCACGTGGCTAGCAATATGTGATAGAAAAGGAGGATTTCTCTGTGTAACACGTGGCTAGCATTACGTGATAGAAAAGGAGGATTTCTCTTTGCAACACGTGGCTAGCAATACGTGGTAGAAAAGGAGGATTTCTCTGTGCAACACGTGGCTAGCATTACGTGATAGAAAAGGAGGATTTCTCTTTGCAACACGTGGCTAGCAATACGTGGTAGAAAAGGAGGACTTCTCAGTGCAACACGTGGCTAGCAATACGTGATAGAAAAGGCGGATTTCTCAGTGCAATACTCGACTAGCAATACGTGATAGAAAAGGAGGATTTCTCTGTGCAGCACGTGGCTAGCAATACTTGATAGAAAAGGAGGATTTCTCTGTGTAACACGTGGCTAGCATTACGTGATAGAAAAGGAGGATTTCTCTTTGCAACACGTGGCTAGCAATACGTGGTAGAAAAGGAGGACTTCTCAGTGCAACACGTGGCTAGCAATACGTGATAGAAAAGGAGGATTTCTCAGTGCAACATGTGGCTAGCAATACGTGGAAGAAAAGGAGGATTTCTCTGTGCAACACGTGGCTAGCAATATGTGATAGAAAAGGAGGATATCTCTGTACAATACTCGACTAGCAATACGTGATAGAAAAGGAGGATTTCTCTGTGCAGCACGTGGCTAGCAATATGTAATAGAAAAGGAGGATTTCTCTGTGCAGCACGTGGCTAGCAATACGTGATAGAAAAGGAGGATTTCTTTGTGCAGCACGTGGCTATCAATACATGATAGAATAGGAGGATTTCTCTATGCAAAACGTGGCTAGCAATACGTGCTAGAAAAGGAGGATTTCTCTGTGCAACACGTGGCTAGGAATACGTGGTAGAAAAGGAGGATTTCTCTGTGCAACACCTGGCTAGCAATACTTGGTAGAAAAGGAGGATTTATCTGTGCAACACATGGCTAGCAATACGTGATAGAAAAGGAGGATATCTCTGTGCAATACTCGACTAGCAATACGTGATAGAAAAGGAAGATTTCTCTGTGCAGCACGTGCCTAGCAATACGTGATAGAAAAGGAGGATTTCTCTGTGCAACACGTGGCTAGCAATACGTGATAGAAAAGTAGGATTTCTCTGTGCTATACTCGACTAGCAATACGTGATAGAAAAGGAGGATTTCTCTGTGCAGCACGTGGCTAGCAATACGTGATAGAAAAGGAGGATTTCTTTGTGCAGCACGTGGCTAGCAATATGTGATAGAAAAGGAGGATTTCTCTGTGCAGCACGTGGCTAGCAATACGTGATAGAAAAGGAGGATTTCTCTATGCAACATGTGGCTAGCAATACATAATAGAAAAGGAGGATTTCTCTGTGCAACACGTGGCTAGCAATACGTGGTAGAAAAGGAGGATTTCTCTGTGCAAAAAGTGGCTAGCAATACGTGATAGAAAAGGAGGATTTCTCTGTGCAATACTTGACTAGCAATACGTGATAGAAAAGAAGGATTTCTCTGTGCAGCACGTGGCTAGCAATACGTGATAGAAAAGGAGGATTTCTCTGTGCAATACTCGACTAGCAATACGAGATAGAAAAGGAGGATTTCTCTGTGCAGTACGTGGCTAGCAATACGTGATAGAAAAGGAGGATTTCTCTGTGCAACACGTGGCTAGCAATACGTGATAGAAAAGTAGGATTTCTCTGTGCTATACTCGACTAGCAATACGTGATAGAAAAGGAGGATTTCTCTGTGCAGCACGTGGCTAGCAATACGTGATAGAAAAGGAGGATTTCTTTGTGCAGCACGTGGCTAGCAATATGTGATAGAAAAGGAGGATTTCTCTGTGCAGCACGTGGCTAGCAGTACGTGATAGAAAAGGAGGATTTCTCTGTGCAACATGTGTCTAGCAATACGTAATAGAAAAGGAGGATTTCTCTGTGCAACACGTGGCTAGCAATACGTGGTAGAAAAGGAGGATTTCTCTGTGCAAAAAGTGGCTAGCAATACGTGATAGAAAAGGAGGATTTCTCTGTGCAATACTTGACTAGCAATACGTGATAGAAAAGAAGGATTTCTCTGTGCAGCACGTGGCTAGCAATACGTGATAGAAAAGGAGGATTTCTCTGTGCAATACTCGACTAGCAATACGTGATAGAAAAGGAGGATTTCTTTGTGCAACACGTGGCTAGCAATACGTGATAGAAAAGTAGGATTTCTCTGTGCAATACTCGACCAGCAATACGTGATAGAAAAGGAGGATTTCTCTGTGCAATACTCGACTAGCAATACGTGATAGAAAAGGAGGATTTCTCTGTGCAGCACGTGGCTAGCAATACGTGATAGAAAAGGAGGATTTCTTTGTGCAGCATGTGGCTATCAATACGTGATAGAAAAGGAGGATTTCTCTGTGTAACACGTGGCTAGCATTACGTGATAGAAAAGGTGGATTTCTCTTTGCAACACGTGGCTAGCAATACGTGGTAGAAAAGGAGGACTTCTCAGTGCAACACGTGGCTAGCAATACGTGGTAGAAAAGGAGGATTTCTCAGTGCAACATGTGGCTAGCAATACGTGGTAGAAAAGGAGGATTTCTCTGTGCAACACGTGGCTAGCAATATGTGATAGAAAAGGAGGATATCTCTGTACAATACTCGACTAGCAATACGTGATAGAAAAGGAGGATTTCTCTGTGCAGCACGTGGCTAGCAATACGTGATAGAAAAGGAGGATTTCTTTGTGCAGCACGTGGCTATCAATACGTGATAGAAAAGGAGGATTTCTCTGTGCAACACGTGGCTAGCAATACGTGCTAGAAAAGGAGGATTTCTCTGTGCAACACGTGGCTAGGAATACGTGGTAGAAAAGGAGGATTTCTCTGTGCAACACGTGGCTAGCAATACGTGGTAGAAAAGGAGGATTTATCTGTGCAACACATGGCTAGCAATACGTGATAGAAAAGGAGGATATCTCTGTGCAATACTCGACTAGCAATACGTGATAGAAAAGGAAGATTTCTCTGTGCAGCACGTGCCTAGCAATACGTGATAGAAAAGGAGGATTTCTCTGTGCAATACTCGACTAGCAATACATGATAGAAAAGGAGGATTTCTCTGTGCAGTACGTGGCTAGCAATACGTGATAGAAAAGGAGGATTTCTCTGTGCAACACGTGGCTAGCAATACGTGATAGAAAAGGAGGATTTCTCTGTGCAATACTCGACTAGCAATACGTGATAGGAAAGGAGGATTTCTCTCTGCAGCACGTGGCTAGCAATACGTGATAGAAAAGGAGGATTTCTCTGTGCAGCACGTGGCTAGCAATACGTGATAGAAAAGGAGGATTTCTCTGTGCAATACTCGACTAGCAATACGAGATAGAAAAGGAGGATTTCTCTGTGCAACACGTGGCTAGCAATACGTGATAGAAAAGGAGGATTTCTCTGTGCAGTACGTGGCTAGCAATACGTGATAGAAAAGGAGGATTTCTCTGTGCAACATGTGTCTAGCAATACGTAATAGAAAAGGAGGATTTCTCTGTGCAACACGTGGCTAGCAATACGTGGTAGAAAAGGAGGATTTCTCTGTGCAAAAAGTGGCTAGCAATACGTGATAGAAAAGGAGGATTTCTCTGTGCAATACTTGACTAGCAATACGTGATAGAAAAGAAGGATTTCTCTGTGCAGCACGTGGCTAGCAATACGTGATAGAAAAGGAGGATTTCTCTGTGCAATACTCGACTAGCAATACGTGATAGAAAAGGAGGATTTCTTTGTGCAACACGTGGCTAGCAATACGTGATAGAAAAGTAGGATTTCTCTGTGCAATACTCGACCAGCAATACGTGATAGAAAAGGAGGATTTCTCTGTGCAATTCTCGACTAGCAATACGTGATAGAAAAAGAGGATTTCTCTGTGCAGCACGTGGCTAGCAATACGTGATAGAAAAGGAGGATTTCTTTGTGCAGCATGTGGCTATCAATACGTGATAGAAAAGGAGGATTTCTCTGTGTAACACGTGGCTAGCATTACGTGATAGAAAAGGTGGATTTCTCTTTGCAACACGTGGCTAGCAATACGTGGTAGAAAAGGAGGACTTCTCAGTGCAACACGTGGCTAGCAATACGTGGTAGAAAAGGAGGATTTCTCAGTGCAACATGTGGCTAGCAATACGTGGTAGAAAAGGAGGATTTCTCTGTGCAACACGTGGCTAGCAATATGTGATAGAAAAGGAGGATATCTCTGTACAATACTCGACTAGCAATACGTGATAGAAAAGGAGGATTTCTCTGTGCAGCACGTGGCTAGCAATACGTGATAGAAAAGGAGGATTTCTTTGTGCAGCACGTGGCTATCAATACGTGATAGAAAAGGAGGATTTCTCTGTGCAACACGTGGCTAGCAATACGTGCTAGAAAAGGAGGATTTCTCTGTGCAACACGTGGCTAGGAATACGTGGTAGAAAAGGAGGATTTCTCTGTGCAACACGTGGCTAGCAATACGTGGTAGAAAAGGAGGATTTATCTGTGCAACACATGGCTAGCAATACGTGATAGAAAAGGAGGATATCTCTGTGCAATACTCGACTAGCAATACGTGATAGAAAAGGAAGATTTCTCTGTGCAGCACGTGCCTAGCAATACGTGATAGAAAAGGAGGATTTCTCTGTGCAATACTCGACTAGCAATACATGATAGAAAAGGAGGATTTCTCTGTGCAGTACGTGGCTAGCAATACGTGATAGAAAAGGAGGATTTCTCTGTGCAACACGTGGCTAGCAATACGTGATAGAAAAGGAGGATTTCTCTGTGCAATACTCGACTAGCAATACGTGATAGGAAAGGAGGATTTCTCTCTGCAGCACGTGGCTAGCAATACGTGATAGAAAAGGAGGATTTCTCTGTGCAGCACGTGGCTAGCAATACGTGATAGAAAAGGAGGATTTCTCTGTGCAATACTCGACTAGCAATACGAGATAGAAAAGGAGGATTTCTCTGTGCAACACGTGGCTAGCAATACGTGATAGAAAAGGAGGATTTCTCTGTGCAGTACGTGGCTAGCAATACGTGATAGAAAAGGAGGATTTCTCTGTGCAACACGTGGCTAGCAATACGTGATAGAAAAGGAGGATTTCTCTGTGCAATACTCGACTAGCAATACGTGATAGGAAAGGAGGATTTCTCTCTGCAGCACGTGGCTAGCAATACGTGATAGAAAAGGAGGATTTCTCTGTGCAGCACGTGGCTAGCAATACGTGATAGAAAAGGAGGATTTCTCTGTGCAATACTCGACTAGCAATACGTGGTAGAAAAGGAGGATTTCTCTGTGCAACACGTGGCTAGCAATACGTGATAGAAAAGGAGGATTTCTCTGTGCAATACTCGACTAGCAATACGAGATAGAAAAGGAGGATTTCTCTGTGCAACACGTGGCTAGCAATACGTGATAGAAAAGGAGGATTTCTCTGTGCAATACTCGACTAGCAATACGCGATAGAAAAGGAGGATTTCTCTGTGCAATACTCGACTAGCAATACGTGACAGAAAAGAAGGATTTCTCTGTGCAGCACGTGGCTAGCAATACGTGATAGAAAAGGAGGATTTCTTTGTGCAGCACGTGGCTAGCAATATGTGATAGAAAAGGAGGATTTCTCTGTGTAACACGTGGCTAGCATTACGTGATAGAAAAGGAGGATTTCTCTTTGCAACACGTGGCTAGCAATACGTGGTAGAAAAGGAGGATTTCTCTGTGCAACACGTGGCTAGCATTACGTGATAGAAAAGGAGGATTTCTCTTTGCAACACGTGGCTAGCAATACGTGGTAGAAAAGGAGGACTTCTCAGTGCAACACGTGGCTAGCAATACGTGATAGAAAAGGCGGATTTCTCAGTGCAATACTCGACTAGCAATACGTGATAGAAAAGGAGGATTTCTCTGTGCAGCACGTGGCTAGCAATACTTGATAGAAAAGGAGGATTTCTCTGTGTAACACGTGGCTAGCATTACGTGATAGAAAAGGAGGATTTCTCTTTGCAACACGTGGCTAGCAATACGTGGTAGAAAAGGAGGACTTCTCAGTGCAACACGTGGCTAGCAATACGTGATAGAAAAGGAGGATTTCTCAGTGCAACATGTGGCTAGCAATACGTGGAAGAAAAGGAGGATTTCTCTGTGCAACACGTGGCTAGCAATATGTGATAGAAAAGGAGGATATCTCTGTACAATACTCGACTAGCAATACGTGATAGAAAAGGAGGATTTCTCTGTGCAGCACGTGGCTAGCAATATGTAATAGAAAAGGAGGATTTCTCTGTGCAGCACGTGGCTAGCAATACGTGATAGAAAAGGAGGATTTCTTTGTGCAGCACGTGGCTATCAATACATGATAGAATAGGAGGATTTCTCTATGCAAAACGTGGCTAGCAATACGTGCTAGAAAAGGAGGATTTCTCTGTGCAACACGTGGCTAGGAATACGTGGTAGAAAAGGAGGATTTCTCTGTGCAACACCTGGCTAGCAATACTTGGTAGAAAAGGAGGATTTATCTGTGCAACACATGGCTAGCAATACGTGATAGAAAAGGAGGATATCTCTGTGCAATACTCGACTAGCAATACGTGATAGAAAAGGAAGATTTCTCTGTGCAGCACGTGCCTAGCAATACGTGATAGAAAAGGAGGATTTCTCTGTGCAACACGTGGCTAGCAATACGTGATAGAAAAGTAGGATTTCTCTGTGCTATACTCGACTAGCAATACGTGATAGAAAAGGAGGATTTCTCTGTGCAGCACGTGGCTAGCAATACGTGATAGAAAAGGAGGATTTCTTTGTGCAGCACGTGGCTAGCAATATGTGATAGAAAAGGAGGATTTCTCTGTGCAGCACGTGGCTAGCAATACGTGATAGAAAAGGAGGATTTCTCTATGCAACATGTGGCTAGCAATACATAATAGAAAAGGAGGATTTCTCTGTGCAACACGTGGCTAGCAATACGTGGTAGAAAAGGAGGATTTCTCTGTGCAAAAAGTGGCTAGCAATACGTGATAGAAAAGGAGGATTTCTCTGTGCAATACTTGACTAGCAATACGTGATAGAAAAGAAGGATTTCTCTGTGCAGCACGTGGCTAGCAATACGTGATAGAAAAGGAGGATTTCTCTGTGCAATACTCGACTAGCAATACGAGATAGAAAAGGAGGATTTCTCTGTGCAGTACGTGGCTAGCAATACGTGATAGAAAAGGAGGATTTCTCTGTGCAACACGTGGCTAGCAATACGTGATAGAAAAGTAGGATTTCTCTGTGCTATACTCGACTAGCAATACGTGATAGAAAAGGAGGATTTCTCTGTGCAGCACGTGGCTAGCAATACGTGATAGAAAAGGAGGATTTCTTTGTGCAGCACGTGGCTAGCAATATGTGATAGAAAAGGAGGATTTCTCTGTGCAGCACGTGGCTAGCAGTACGTGATAGAAAAGGAGGATTTCTCTGTGCAACATGTGTCTAGCAATACGTAATAGAAAAGGAGGATTTCTCTGTGCAACACGTGGCTAGCAATACGTGGTAGAAAAGGAGGATTTCTCTGTGCAAAAAGTGGCTAGCAATACGTGATAGAAAAGGAGGATTTCTCTGTGCAATACTTGACTAGCAATACGTGATAGAAAAGAAGGATTTCTCTGTGCAGCACGTGGCTAGCAATACGTGATAGAAAAGGAGGATTTCTCTGTGCAATACTCGACTAGCAATACGTGATAGAAAAGGAGGATTTCTTTGTGCAACACGTGGCTAGCAATACGTGATAGAAAAGTAGGATTTCTCTGTGCAATACTCGACCAGCAATACGTGATAGAAAAGGAGGATTTCTCTGTGCAATACTCGACTAGCAATACGTGATAGAAAAGGAGGATTTCTCTGTGCAGCACGTGGCTAGCAATACGTGATAGAAAAGGAGGATTTCTTTGTGCAGCATGTGGCTATCAATACGTGATAGAAAAGGAGGATTTCTCTGTGTAACACGTGGCTAGCATTACGTGATAGAAAAGGTGGATTTCTCTTTGCAACACGTGGCTAGCAATACGTGGTAGAAAAGGAGGACTTCTCAGTGCAACACGTGGCTAGCAATACGTGGTAGAAAAGGAGGATTTCTCAGTGCAACATGTGGCTAGCAATACGTGGTAGAAAAGGAGGATTTCTCTGTGCAACACGTGGCTAGCAATATGTGATAGAAAAGGAGGATATCTCTGTACAATACTCGACTAGCAATACGTGATAGAAAAGGAGGATTTCTCTGTGCAGCACGTGGCTAGCAATACGTGATAGAAAAGGAGGATTTCTTTGTGCAGCACGTGGCTATCAATACGTGATAGAAAAGGAGGATTTCTCTGTGCAACACGTGGCTAGCAATACGTGCTAGAAAAGGAGGATTTCTCTGTGCAACACGTGGCTAGGAATACGTGGTAGAAAAGGAGGATTTCTCTGTGCAACACGTGGCTAGCAATACGTGGTAGAAAAGGAGGATTTATCTGTGCAACACATGGCTAGCAATACGTGATAGAAAAGGAGGATATCTCTGTGCAATACTCGACTAGCAATACGTGATAGAAAAGGAAGATTTCTCTGTGCAGCACGTGCCTAGCAATACGTGATAGAAAAGGAGGATTTCTCTGTGCAATACTCGACTAGCAATACATGATAGAAAAGGAGGATTTCTCTGTGCAGTACGTGGCTAGCAATACGTGATAGAAAAGGAGGATTTCTCTGTGCAACACGTGGCTAGCAATACGTGATAGAAAAGGAGGATTTCTCTGTGCAATACTCGACTAGCAATACGTGATAGGAAAGGAGGATTTCTCTCTGCAGCACGTGGCTAGCAATACGTGATAGAAAAGGAGGATTTCTCTGTGCAGCACGTGGCTAGCAATACGTGATAGAAAAGGAGGATTTCTCTGTGCAATACTCGACTAGCAATACGAGATAGAAAAGGAGGATTTCTCTGTGCAACACGTGGCTAGCAATACGTGATAGAAAAGGAGGATTTCTCTGTGCAGTACGTGGCTAGCAATACGTGATAGAAAAGGAGGATTTCTCTGTGCAACACGTGGCTAGCAATACGTGATAGAAAAGGAGGATTTCTCTGTGCAATACTCGACTAGCAATACGTGATAGGAAAGGAGGATTTCTCTCTGCAGCACGTGGCTAGCAATACGTGATAGAAAAGGAGGATTTCTCTGTGCAGCACGTGGCTAGCAATACGTGATAGAAAAGGAGGATTTCTCTGTGCAATACTCGACTAGCAATACGTGGTAGAAAAGGAGGATTTCTCTGTGCAACACGTGGCTAGCAATACGTGATAGAAAAGGAGGATTTCTCTGTGCAATACTCGACTAGCAATACGAGATAGAAAAGGAGGATTTCTCTGTGCAACACGTGGCTAGCAATACGTGATAGAAAAGGAGGATTTCTCTGTGCAATACTCGACTAGCAATACGCGATAGAAAAGGAGGATTTCTCTGTGCAATACTCGACTAGCAATACGTGATAGAAAAGGAGGATTTCTCTGTGCAACACGTGGCTAGCAATACGTGATAGAAAAGGAGGATTTCTCTGTGAAATACTCGACTAGCAATACGTGATAGAAAAGGAGGATTTCTCTGTGCAACACGTGGCTAGCAATACGTGATAGAAAAGTATGATTTCTCTGTGCAATACTCGACTAGCAATACATGATAGAAAAGGAGGATTTCTTTGTGCAGCACGTGGCTAGCAATACATGATAGAAAAGGAGGATTTCTTTGTGCAGCACGTGGCTAGCAATACGTGATAGAAAAGCAGGATTTCTCTGTGCAGCACTCGACTAGCAATACGTGATAGGAAAGGAGGATTTCTCTCTGCAGCACGTGGCTAGCAATACGTGATAGAAAAGTATGATTTCTCTGTGCAGCACGTGGCTAGCAATACGTGATAGAAAAGGAGGATTTCTCTGTGCAATACTCGACTAGCAATACGAGATAGAAAAGGAGGATTTCTCTGTGCAGTACGTGGCTAGCAATACGTGATAGAAAAGGAGGATTTCTCTGTGCAACACGTGGCTAGCAATACGTGATAGAAAAGGAGGATTTCTCTGTGCAATACTCGACTAGCAATACGTGATAGGAAAGGAGGATTTCTCTCTGCAGCACGTGGCTAGCAATACGTGATAGAAAAGGAGGATTTCTCTGTGCAGCACGTGGCTAGCAATACGTGATAGAAAAGGAGGATTTCTCTGTGCAATACTCGACTAGCAATACGAGATAGAAAAGGAGGATTTCTCTGTGCAACACGTGGCTAGCAATACGTGATAGAAAAGGAGGATTTCTCTGTGCAGTACGTGGCTAGCAATACGTGATAGAAAAGGAGGATTTCTCTGTGCAACACGTGGCTAGCAATACGTGATAGAAAAGGAGGATTTCTCTGTGCAATACTCGACTAGCAATACGTGATAGGAAAGGAGGATTTCTCTCTGCAGCACGTGGCTAGCAATACGTGATAGAAAAGGAGGATTTCTCTGTGCAGCACGTGGCTAGCAATACGTGATAGAAAAGGAGGATTTCTCTGTGCAATACTCGACTAGCAATACGTGGTAGAAAAGGAGGATTTCTCTGTGCAACACGTGGCTAGCAATACGTGATAGAAAAGGAGGATTTCTCTGTGCAATACTCGACTAGCAATACGAGATAGAAAAGGAGGATTTCTCTGTGCAACACGTGGCTAGCAATACGTGATAGAAAAGGAGGATTTCTCTGTGCAATACTCGACTAGCAATACGCGATAGAAAAGGAGGATTTCTCTGTGCAATACTCGACTAGCAATACGTGATAGAAAAGGAGGATTTCTCTGTGCAACACGTGGCTAGCAATACGTGATAGAAAAGGAGGATTTCTCTGTGAAATACTCGACTAGCAATACGTGATAGAAAAGGAGGATTTCTCTGTGCAACACGTGGCTAGCAATACGTGATAGAAAAGTATGATTTCTCTGTGCAATACTCGACTAGCAATACATGATAGAAAAGGAGGATTTCTTTGTGCAGCACGTGGCTAGCAATACATGATAGAAAAGGAGGATTTCTTTGTGCAGCACGTGGCTAGCAATACGTGATAGAAAAGCAGGATTTCTCTGTGCAGCACTCGACTAGCAATACGTGATAGGAAAGGAGGATTTCTCTCTGCAGCACGTGGCTAGCAATACGTGATAGAAAAGTATGATTTCTCTGTGCAGCACGTGGCTAGCAATACGTGATAGAAAAGGAGGATTTCTCTGTGCAATACTCGACTAGCAATACGAGATAGAAAAGGAGGATTTCTCTGTGCAGTACGTGGCTAGCAATACGTGATAGAAAAGGAGGATTTCTCTGTGCAGCACGTGGCTAGCAATACGTGATAGAAAAGGAGGATTTCTCTGTGCAATACTCGACTAGCAATACGTGATAGAAAAGGAGGATTTCTCTGTGCAGTACGTGGCTAGCAATACGTGATAGAAAAGGAGGATTTCTCTGTGCAACACGTGGCTAGCAATACGTGATAGAAAAGGAGGATTTCTCTGTGCAATACTCGACTAGCAATACGTGATAGGAAAGGAGGATTTCTCTCTGCAGCACGTGGCTAGCAATACGTGATAGAAAAGGAGGATTTCTCTGTGCAGCACGTGGCTAGCAATACGTGATAGAAAAGGAGGATTTCTCTGTGCAATACTCGACTAGCAATACGTGATAGAAAAGGAGGATTTCTCTTTGCAACACGTGGCTAGCAATACGTGGTAGAAAAGGAGGACTTCTCAGTGCAACACGTGGCTAGCAATACGTGGTAGAAAAGGAGGATTTCTCAGTGCAACATGTGGCTAGCAATACGTGGTAGAAAAGGAGGATTTCTCTGTGCAACACGTGGCTAGCAATATGTGATAGAAAAGGAGGATATCTCTGTACAATACTCGACTAGCAATACGTGATAGAAAAGGAGGATTTCTCTGTGCAGCACGTGGCTAGCAATACGTGATAGAAAAGGAGGATTTCTTTGTGCAGCACGTGGCTATCAATACGTGATAGAAAAGGAGGATTTCTCTGTGCAACACGTGGCTAGCAATACGTGCTAGAAAAGGAGGATTTCTCTGTGCAACACGTGGCTAGGAATACGTGGTAGAAAAAGAGGATTTCTCTGTGCAACACGTGGCTAGCAATACGTGGTAGAAAAGGAGGATTTATCTGTGCAACACATGGCTAGCAATACGTGATAGAAAAGGAGGATATCTCTGTGCAATACTCGACTAGCAATACGTGATAGAAAAGGAAGATTTCTCTGTGCAGCACGTGCCTAGCAATACGTGATAGAAAAGGAGGATTTCTCTGTGCAATACTCGACTAGCAATACGTGATAGAAAAGGAGGATTTCTCTGTGCAGTACGTGGCTAGCAATACGTGATAGAAAAGGAGGATTTCTCTGTGCAACACGTGGCTAGCAATACGTGATAGAAAAGGAGGATTTCTCTGTGCAATACTCGACTAGCAATACGTGATAGGAAAGGAGGATTTCTCTCTGCAGCACGTGGCTAGCAATACGTGATAGAAAAGGAGGATTTCTCTGTGCAGCACGTGGCTAGCAATACGTGATAGAAAAGGAGGATTTCTCTGTGCAATACTCGACTAGCAATACGAGATAGAAAAGGAGGATTTCTCTGTGCAACACGTGGCTAGCAATACGTGATAGAAAAGGAGGATTTCTCTGTGCAGTATGTGGCTAGCAATACGTGATAGAAAAGGAGGATTTCTCTGTGCAACACGTGGCTAGCAATACGTGATAGAAAAGGAGGATTTCTCTGTGCAATACTCGACTAGCAATACGTGATAGGAAAGGAGGATTTCTCTCTGCAGCACGTGGCTAGCAATACGTGATAGAAAAGGAGGATTTCTCTGTGCAGCACGTGGCTAGCAATACGTGATAGAAAAGGAGGATTTCTCTGTGCAATACTCGACTAGCAATACGTGGTAGAAAAGGAGGATTTCTCTGTGCAACACGTGGCTAGCAATACGTGATAGAAAAGGAGGATTTCTCTGTGCAATACTCGACTAGCAATACGAGATAGAAAAGGAGGATTTCTCTGTGCAACACGTGGCTAGCAATACGTGATAGAAAAGGAGTATTTCTCTGTGCAATACTCGACTAGCAATACGCGATAGAAAAGGAGGATTTCTCTGTGCAATACTCGACTAGCAATACGTGATAGAAAAGGAGGATTTCTCTGTGCAACACGTGGCTAGCAATACGTGATAGAAAAGGAGGATTTCTCTGTGAAATACTCGACTAGCAATACGTGATAGAAAAGGAGGATTTCTCTGTGCAACACGTGGCTAGCAATACGTGATAGAAAAGTATGATTTCTCTGTGCAATACTCGACTAGCAATACATGATAGAAAAGGAGGATTTCTCTGTGCAGCACGTGGCTAGCAATACATGATAGAAAAGGAGGATTTCTTTGTGCAGCACGTGGCTAGCAATACGTGATAGAAAAGGAGGATTTCTCTGTGCAATACTCGACTAGCAATACGAGATAGGAAAGGAGGATTTCTCTCTGCAGCACGTGGCTAGCAATACGTGATAGAAAAGGAGGATTTCTCTGTGCAGCACGTGGCTAGCAATACGTGATAGAAAAGGAGGATTTCTCTGTGCAATACTCGACTAGCAATACGTGGTAGAAAAGGAGGATTTCTCTGTGCAACACGTGGCTAGCAATACGTGATAGAAAAGGAGGATTTCTCTGTGCAATACTCGACTAGCAATACGTGATAGGAAAGGAGGATTTCTCTCTGCAGCACGTGGCTAGCAATACGTGATAGAAAAGGAGGATTTCTCTGTGCAGCACGTGGCTAGCAATACGTGATAGAAAAGGTGGATTTCTCTGTGCAGCACGTGGCTAGCAATACGTGATATAAAAGAAGGATTTCTTTGTGCAACACGTGGCTAGCAATACGTGGTAGAAAAGGAGGATTTCTCTGTGCAACACGTGGCTAGCAATACGTGATAGAAAAGGAGGATTTCTCTGTGCAATACTCGACTAGCAATACGAGATAGAAAAGGAGGATTTCTCTGTGCAACACGTGGCTAGCAATACGTGATAGAAAAGGAGGATTTCTCTGTGCAATACTCGACTAGCAATACGCGATAGAAAAGGAGGATTTCTCTGTGCAATACTCGACTAGCAATACGTGATAGAAAAGGAGGATTTCTCTGTGCAACACGTGGCTAGCAATACGTGATAGAAAAGGAGGATTTCTCTGTGAAATACTCGACTAGCAATACGTGATAGAAAAGGAGGATTTCTCTGTGCAACACGTGGCTAGCAATACGTGATAGAAAAGTATGATTTCTCTGTGCAATACTCGACTAGCAATACATGATAGAAAAGGAGGATTTCTCTGTGCAGCACGTGGCTAGCAATACATGATAGAAAAGGAGGATTTCTTTGTGCAGCACGTGGCTAGCAATACGTGATAGAAAAGCAGGATTTCTCTGTGCAGCACGTGGCTAGCAATACGTGATAGAAAAGGAGGATTTCTCTGTGCAATACTCGACTAGCAATACGTGATAGAAAAGGAGGATTTCTCTGTGCAGTACGTGGCTAGCAATATGTGATAGAAAAGGAGGATTTCTCTGTGCAACACGTGGCTAGCAATACGTGATAGAAAAGGAGGATTTCTCTATGCAATACTCGACTAGCAATACGTGATTGGAAAGGAGGATTTCTCTCTGCAGCACGTGGCTAGCAATACATGATAGAAAAGGAGGATTTCTTTGTGCAGTACGTGGCTAGCAATACGTGATAGAAAAGGAGGATTTCTCTGTGCAATACTCGACTAGCAATACGTGATAGAAAAGGAGGATTTCTCTGTGCAGCACGTGGCTAGCAATACGAGATAGAAAAGGAGGATTTCTCTGTGCAACACGTGGCTAGCAATACGTGATAGAAAAGGAGGATTTCTCTGTGCAACACGTGGCTAGCAATACGTGGTAGAAAAGGAGGATTTCTCTGTGCAACATGTGGCTAGCAATACGTGATAGAAAAGGAGGATTTCTCTGTGCAACACGGGGCTAGCAATACGTGATAGAAACGGAGGATTTCTCTGTGCATTACTCGACTAGCAATACGTGATAGAAAAGGAGGATATCTCTGTGCAATACTCGACTAGCAATACGTGATAGAAAAGGAGGATTTCTCTGTGCAGCACGTGGCTAGCAATACGTGATAGAAAAGGAGGATTTCTCTGTGCAGCACATGGCTAGCAATACGTGATAGAAAAGGAGGATTTCTCTGTGCAATACTCGACTAGCAATACGTGATAGAAAAGGAGGATATCTCTGTGCAATACTCGACTAGCAATACGTGATAGAAAAGGAGGATTTCTCTGTGCAGCACGTGGCTAGCAATACGTGATAGAAAAGGAGGGTTTCTCTGTGCAACACGTGGCTAGCAATACGTGATAGAAAAGGAGGATTTCTCTATGCAATACTCGACTAGCAATACGTGATTGGAAAGGAGGATTTCTCTCTGCAGCACGTGGCTAGCAATACATGATAGAAAAGGAGGATTTCTTTGTGCAGTACGTGGCTAGCAATACGTGATAGAAAAGGAGGATTTCTCTGTGCAATACTCGACTAGCAATACGTGATAGAAAAGGAGGATTTCTCTGTGCAGCACGTGGCTAGCAATACGAGATAGAAAAGGAGGATTTCTCTGTGCAACACGTGGCTAGCAATACGTGATAGAAAAGGAGGATTTCTCTGTGCAACACGTGGCTAGCAATACGTGGTAGAAAAGGAGGATTTCTCTGTGCAACATGTGGCTAGCAATACGTGATAGAAAAGGAGGATTTCTCTGTGCAACACGGGGCTAGCAATACGTGATAGAAACGGAGGATTTCTCTGTGCATTACTCGACTAGCAATACGTGATAGAAAAGGAGGATATCTCTGTGCAATACTCGACTAGCAATACGTGATAGAAAAGGAGGATTTCTCTGTGCAGCACGTGGCTAGCAATACGTGATAGAAAAGGAGGATTTCTCTGTGCAGCACATGGCTAGCAATACGTGATAGAAAAGGAGGATTTCTCTGTGCAATACTCGACTAGCAATACGTGATAGAAAAGGAGGATATCTCTGTGCAATACTCGACTAGCAATACGTGATAGAAAAGGAGGATTTCTCTGTGCAGCACGTGGCTAGCAATACGTGATAGAAAAGGAGGGTTTCTCTGTGCAGCACGTGGCTAGCAATACGTGATAGAAAAGGAGGATTTCTCTGTGCAGCACGTGGCTAGCAATACGTGATAGAAAAGGAGGATTTTTTTGTGCAACACATGGCTAGCAATACGTGGTAGAAAAGGAGGATTTCTCTGTGCAACACGTGGCTAGCAATACGTGATAGAAAAGGAGGATTTCTCTGTGCAATACTCGACTAGCAATACGTGATAGAAAAGGAGGATTTCTCTGTGCAACACGTGGCTAGCAATACGTGATAGAAAAGGAGGATTTCTCTGTGCAATACTCGACTAGCAATATGTGATAGAAAAGGAGGATTTCTCTGTGCAGCACGTGGCTAGCAATACAAGATAGAAAAGGAGGATTTCTCTGTGCAATACTCGACTAGCAATACGTGATAGAAAAGGAGGATTTCTCTGTGCAACACGTGGCTAGCAATACGTGATAGAAAAGGAGGATTTCTCTGTGCAATACTTGACTAGCAATACGTGATAGAAAAGGAGGATTTCTCTGTGCAACACGTGGCTAGCAATACGTGATAGAAAAGGAGGATTTCTCTGTGCAACACGTGGCTAGCAATACGTGGTAGAAAAGGAGGATTTCTCTGTGCAAAAAGTGGCTAGCAATACGTGATAGAATAGGAGGATTTCTCTGTGCAATACTTGACTAGCAATACGTGATAGAAAAGAAGGATTTCTCTGTGCAGCACGTGGCTAGCAATACGTGATAGAAAAGGAGGATTTCTCTGTGCAATACTCGACTAGCAATACGTGATAGAAAAGGAGGATTTCTCTGTGCAGCACGTGGCTAGCAATACATGATAGAAAAGGAGGATTTCTTTGTGCAGTACGTGGCTAGCAATACGTGATAGAAAAGGAGGATTTCTCTGTGCAATACTCGACTAGCAATACGTGATAGAAAAGGAGGATTTCTCTGTGCAGCACGTGGCTAGCAATACGAGATAGAAAAGGAGGATTTCTCTGTGCAACACGTGGCTAGCAATACGTGATAGAAAAGGAGGATTTCTCTGTGCAACACGTGGCTAGCAATACGTGGTAGAAAAGGAGGATTTCTCTTTGCAATACTCGACTAGCAATACGTGATAGAACTGGAGGATTTCTCTGTGCAGCACGTGGCTAGCAATACGTGATAGAAAAGGAGGATTTCTCTGTGCAATACTTGACTAGCAATACGTGATAGAAAAGAAGGATTTCTCTGTGCAGCACGTGGCTAGCAATACGTGATAGAAAAGGAGGATTTCTCTGTGCAATACTCGACTAGCAATACGTGATAGAACTGGAGGATTTCTCTGTGCAGCACGTGGCTAGCAATACGTGATAGAAAAGGAGGATTTCTCTGTGCAGCACTTTGCTAGCAATACTTGATAGAAAAGGAGGATTTCTCTGTGCAGCACGTGGCTAGCAATACGTGATAGAAAAGAAGGATTTCTTTGTGCAACACGTGACTAGCAATACGTGGTAGAAAAGGAGGATTTCTCTGTGCAACACGTGGCTAGCAATACGTGATAGAAAAGGAGGATTTCTCTGTGCAATACTCGACTAGCAATACGAGATAGAAAAGGAGGATTTCTCTGTGCAACACGTGGCTAGCAATACGTGATAGAAAAGGAGGATTTCTCTGTGCAATACTCGACTAGCGATAGAAAAGGAGGATTTCTCTGTGCAATACTCGACTAGCAATACGTGATAGAAAAGGAGGATTTCTCTGTGCAACACGTGGCTAGCAATACGTGATAGAAAAGGAGGATTTCTCTGTGAAATACTCGACTAGCAATACGTGATAGAAAAGGAGGATTTCTCTGTGCAACACGTGGCTAGCAATACGTGATAGAAAAGTATGATTTCTCTGTGCAATACTCGACTAGCAATACATGATAGAAAAGGAGGATTTCTCTGTGCAGCACGTGGCTAGCAATACATGATAGAAAAGGAGGATTTCTTTGTGCAGCACGTGGCTAGCAATACGTGATAGAAAAGGAGGATTTCTCTGTGCAATACTCGACTAGCAATACGAGATAGGAAAGGAGGATTTCTCTCTGCAGCACGTGGCTAGCAATACGTGATAGAAAAGGAGGATTTCTCTGTGCAGCACGTGGCTAGCAATACGTGATAGAAAAGGAGGATTTCTCTGTGCAATACTCGACTAGCAATACGTGGTAGAAAAGGAGGATTTCTCTGTGCAACACGTGGCTAGCAATACGTGATAGAAAAGGAGGATTTCTCTGTGCAATACTCGACTAGCAATACGTGATAGGAAAGGAGGATTTCTCTCTGCAGCACGTGGCTAGCAATACGTGATAGAAAAGGAGGATTTCTCTGTGCAGCACGTGGCTAGCAATACGTGATAGAAAAGGTGGATTTCTCTGTGCAGCACGTGGCTAGCAATACGTGATATAAAAGAAGGATTTCTTTGTGCAACACGTGGCTAGCAATACGTGGTAGAAAAGGAGGATTTCTCTGTGCAACACGTGGCTAGCAATACGTGATAGAAAAGGAGGATTTCTCTGTGCAATACTCGACTAGCAATACGAGATAGAAAAGGAGGATTTCTCTGTGCAACACGTGGCTAGCAATACGTGATAGAAAAGGAGGATTTCTCTGTGCAATACTCGACTAGCAATACGCGATAGAAAAGGAGGATTTCTCTGTGCAATACTCGACTAGCAATACGTGATAGAAAAGGAGGATTTCTCTGTGCAACACGTGGCTAGCAATACGTGATAGAAAAGGAGGATTTCTCTGTGAAATACTCGACTAGCAATACGTGATAGAAAAGGAGGATTTCTCTGTGCAACACGTGGCTAGCAATACGTGATAGAAAAGTATGATTTCTCTGTGCAATACTCGACTAGCAATACATGATAGAAAAGGAGGATTTCTCTGTGCAGCACGTGGCTAGCAATACATGATAGAAAAGGAGGATTTCTTTGTGCAGCACGTGGCTAGCAATACGTGATAGAAAAGCAGGATTTCTCTGTGCAGCACGTGGCTAGCAATACGTGATAGAAAAGGAGGATTTCTCTGTGCAATACTCGACTAGCAATACGTGATAGAAAAGGAGGATTTCTCTGTGCAGTACGTGGCTAGCAATATGTGATAGAAAAGGAGGATTTCTCTGTGCAACACGTGGCTAGCAATACGTGATAGAAAAGGAGGATTTCTCTATGCAATACTCGACTAGCAATACGTGATTGGAAAGGAGGATTTCTCTCTGCAGCACGTGGCTAGCAATACATGATAGAAAAGGAGGATTTCTTTGTGCAGTACGTGGCTAGCAATACGTGATAGAAAAGGAGGATTTCTCTGTGCAATACTCGACTAGCAATACGTGATAGAAAAGGAGGATTTCTCTGTGCAGCACGTGGCTAGCAATACGAGATAGAAAAGGAGGATTTCTCTGTGCAACACGTGGCTAGCAATACGTGATAGAAAAGGAGGATTTCTCTGTGCAACACGTGGCTAGCAATACGTGGTAGAAAAGGAGGATTTCTCTGTGCAACATGTGGCTAGCAATACGTGATAGAAAAGGAGGATTTCTCTGTGCAACACGGGGCTAGCAATACGTGATAGAAACGGAGGATTTCTCTGTGCATTACTCGACTAGCAATACGTGATAGAAAAGGAGGATATCTCTGTGCAATACTCGACTAGCAATACGTGATAGAAAAGGAGGATTTCTCTGTGCAGCACGTGGCTAGCAATACGTGATAGAAAAGGAGGATTTCTCTGTGCAGCACATGGCTAGCAATACGTGATAGAAAAGGAGGATTTCTCTGTGCAATACTCGACTAGCAATACGTGATAGAAAAGGAGGATATCTCTGTGCAATACTCGACTAGCAATACGTGATAGAAAAGGAGGATTTCTCTGTGCAGCACGTGGCTAGCAATACGTGATAGAAAAGGAGGGTTTCTCTGTGCAACACGTGGCTAGCAATACGTGATAGAAAAGGAGGATTTCTCTATGCAATACTCGACTAGCAATACGTGATTGGAAAGGAGGATTTCTCTCTGCAGCACGTGGCTAGCAATACATGATAGAAAAGGAGGATTTCTTTGTGCAGTACGTGGCTAGCAATACGTGATAGAAAAGGAGGATTTCTCTGTGCAATACTCGACTAGCAATACGTGATAGAAAAGGAGGATTTCTCTGTGCAGCACGTGGCTAGCAATACGAGATAGAAAAGGAGGATTTCTCTGTGCAACACGTGGCTAGCAATACGTGATAGAAAAGGAGGATTTCTCTGTGCAACACGTGGCTAGCAATACGTGGTAGAAAAGGAGGATTTCTCTGTGCAACATGTGGCTAGCAATACGTGATAGAAAAGGAGGATTTCTCTGTGCAACACGGGGCTAGCAATACGTGATAGAAACGGAGGATTTCTCTGTGCATTACTCGACTAGCAATACGTGATAGAAAAGGAGGATATCTCTGTGCAATACTCGACTAGCAATACGTGATAGAAAAGGAGGATTTCTCTGTGCAGCACGTGGCTAGCAATACGTGATAGAAAAGGAGGATTTCTCTGTGCAGCACATGGCTAGCAATACGTGATAGAAAAGGAGGATTTCTCTGTGCAATACTCGACTAGCAATACGTGATAGAAAAGGAGGATATCTCTGTGCAATACTCGACTAGCAATACGTGATAGAAAAGGAGGATTTCTCTGTGCAGCACGTGGCTAGCAATACGTGATAGAAAAGGAGGGTTTCTCTGTGCAGCACGTGGCTAGCAATACGTGATAGAAAAGGAGGATTTCTCTGTGCAGCACGTGGCTAGCAATACGTGATAGAAAAGGAGGATTTTTTTGTGCAACACATGGCTAGCAATACGTGGTAGAAAAGGAGGATTTCTCTGTGCAACACGTGGCTAGCAATACGTGATAGAAAAGGAGGATTTCTCTGTGCAATACTCGACTAGCAATACGTGATAGAAAAGGAGGATTTCTCTGTGCAACACGTGGCTAGCAATACGTGATAGAAAAGGAGGATTTCTCTGTGCAATACTTGACTAGCAATACGTGATAGAAAAGGAGGATTTCTCTGTGCAACACGTGGCTAGCAATACGTGATAGAAAAGGAGGATTTCTCTGTGCAACACGTGGCTAGCAATACGTGGTAGAAAAGGAGGATTTCTCTGTGCAAAAAGTGGCTAGCAATACGTGATAGAATAGGAGGATTTCTCTGTGCAATACTTGACTAGCAATACGTGATAGAAAAGAAGGATTTCTCTGTGCAGCACGTGGCTAGCAATACGTGATAGAAAAGGAGGATTTCTCTGTGCAATACTCGACTAGCAATACGTGATAGAAAAGGAGGATTTCTCTGTGCAGCACGTGGCTAGCAATACATGATAGAAAAGGAGGATTTCTTTGTGCAGTACGTGGCTAGCAATACGTGATAGAAAAGGAGGATTTCTCTGTGCAATACTCGACTAGCAATACGTGATAGAAAAGGAGGATTTCTCTGTGCAGCACGTGGCTAGCAATACGAGATAGAAAAGGAGGATTTCTCTGTGCAACACGTGGCTAGCAATACGTGATAGAAAAGGAGGATTTCTCTGTGCAACACGTGGCTAGCAATACGTGGTAGAAAAGGAGGATTTCTCTTTGCAATACTCGACTAGCAATACGTGATAGAACTGGAGGATTTCTCTGTGCAGCACGTGGCTAGCAATACGTGATAGAAAAGGAGGATTTCTCTGTGCAATACTTGACTAGCAATACGTGATAGAAAAGAAGGATTTCTCTGTGCAGCACGTGGCTAGCAATACGTGATAGAAAAGGAGGATTTCTCTGTGCAATACTCGACTAGCAATACGTGATAGAACTGGAGGATTTCTCTGTGCAGCACGTGGCTAGCAATACGTGATAGAAAAGGAGGATTTCTCTGTGCAGCACTTTGCTAGCAATACTTGATAGAAAAGGAGGATTTCTCTGTGCAGCACGTGGCTAGCAATACGTGATAGAAAAGAAGGATTTCTTTGTGCAACACGTGACTAGCAATACGTGGTAGAAAAGGAGGATTTCTCTGTGCAACACGTGGCTAGCAATACGTGATAGAAAAGGAGGATTTCTCTGTGCAATACTCGACTAGCAATACGAGATAGAAAAGGAGGATTTCTCTGTGCAACACGTGGCTAGCAATACGTGATAGAAAAGGAGGATTTCTCTGTGCAATACTCGACTAGCGATAGAAAAGGAGGATTTCTCTGTGCAATACTCGACTAGCAATACGTGATAGAAAAGGAGGATTTCTCTGTGCAACACGTGGCTAGCAATACGTGATAGAAAAGGAGGATTTCTCTGTGAAATACTCGACTAGCAATACGTAATAGAAAAGGAGGATATCTCTGTGCAATACTCGACTAGCAATATGTGATAGAACTGGAGGATTTCTCTGTGCAGCACGTGGCTAGCAATATGTGATAGAAAAGGAGGATTTCTCTATGCAGCACTTTGCTAGCAATACTTGATAGAAAAGGAGGATTTCTCTGTGCAGCACGTGGCTAGCAATACGTGATAGAAAAGAAGGATTTCTTTGTGCAACATGTGGCTAGCAATACGTGGTAGAAAAGGAGGATTTCTCTGTGCAACACGTGGCTAGCAATACGTGATAGAAAAGGAGGATTTCTCTGTGCAATACTCGACTAGCAATACGAGATAGAAAAGGAGGATTTCTCTGTGCAACACGTGGCTAGCAATACGTGATAGAAAAGGAGGATTTCTCTGTGCAATACTCGACTAGCAATACGCGATAGAAAAGGAGGATTTCTCTGTGCAATACTCGACTAGCAATACGTGATAGAAAAGGAGGATTTCTCTGTGCAACACGTGGCTAGCAATACGTGATAGAAAAGGAGGATTTCTCTGTGAAATACTCGACTAGCAATACGTGATAGAAAAGGAGGATTTCTCTGTGCAACACGTGGCTAGCAATACGTGATAGAAAAGTATGATTTCTCTGTGCAATACTCGACTAGCAATACATGATAGAAAAGGAGGATTTCTCTGTGCAGCACGTGGCTAGCAATACATGATAGAAAAGGAGGATTTCTTTGTGCAGCACGTGGCTAGCAATACGTGATAGAAAAGGAGGATTTCTCTGTGCAGCACGTGGCTAGCAATACGTGATAGAAAAGGAGGATTTCTCTGTGCAATACTCGACTAGCAATACGTGATAGAAAAGGAGGATTTCTCTGTGCAGTACGTGGCTAGCAATACGTGATAGAAAAGGAGGATTTCTCTGTGCAACACGTGGCTAGCAATACGTGATAGAAAAGGAGGATTTCTCTGTGCAATACTCGACTAGCAATACGTGATTGGAAAGGAGGATTTCTCTCTGCAGCACGTGGCTAGCAATACATGATAGAAAAGGAGGATTTCTTTGTGCAGTACGTGGCTAGCAATACGTGATAGAAAAGGAGGATTTCTCTGTGCAATACTCGACTAGCAATATGTGATAGAAAAGGAGGATTTCTCTGTGCAGCACGTGGCTAGCAATACGTGATAGAAAAGGAGGATTTCTCTGTGCAATACTCGACTAGCAATACGCGATAGAAAAGGAGGATTTCTCTGTGCAATACTCGACTAGCAATACGTGATAGAAAAGGAGGATTTCTCTGTGCAACACGTGGCTAGCAATACGTGATAGAAAAGGAGGATTTCTCTGTGAAATACTCGACTAGCAATACGTGATAGAAAAGGAGGATTTCTCTGTGCAACACGTGGCTAGCAATACGTGATAGAAAAGTATGATTTCTCTGTGCAATACTCGACTAGCAATACATGATAGAAAAGGAGGATTTCTCTGTGCAGCACGTGGCTAGCAATACATGATAGAAAAGGAGGATTTCTTTGTGCAGCACGTGGCTAGCAATACGTGATAGAAAAGGAGGATTTCTCTGTGCAGCACGTGGCTAGCAATACGTGATAGAAAAGGAGGATTTCTCTGTGCAATACTCGACTAGCAATACGTGATAGAAAAGGAGGATTTCTCTGTGCAGTACGTGGCTAGCAATACGTGATAGAAAAGGAGGATTTCTCTGTGCAACACGTGGCTAGCAATACGTGATAGAAAAGGAGGATTTCTCTGTGCAATACTCGACTAGCAATACGTGATTGGAAAGGAGGATTTCTCTCTGCAGCACGTGGCTAGCAATACATGATAGAAAAGGAGGATTTCTTTGTGCAGTACGTGGCTAGCAATACGTGATAGAAAAGGAGGATTTCTCTGTGCAATACTCGACTAGCAATACGTGATAGAAAAGGAGGATTTCTCTGTGCAGCACGTGGCTAGCAATACGAGATAGAAAAGGAGGATTTCTCTGTGCAACACGTGGCTAGCAATACGTGATAGAAAAGGAGGATTTCTTTGGGCAACACGTGGCTAGCAATACGTGGTAGAAAAGGAGGATTTCTCTGTGCAACATGTGGCTAGCAATACGTGATAGAAAAGGAGGATTTCTCTGTGCAACACGGGGCTAGCAATACGTGATAGAAACGGAGGATTTCTCTGTGCATTACTCGACTAGCAATACGTGATAGAAAAGGAGGATATCTCTGTGCAATACTCGACTAGCAATACGTGATAGAAAAGGAGGATTTCTCTGTGCAGCACGTGGCTAGCAATATGTGATAGAAAAGGAGGATTTCTCTGTGCAGCACGTGGCTAGCAATACGTGATAGAAAAGGAGGATTTCTCTGTGCAATACTCGTCTAGCAATACGTGATAGAAAAGGAGGATATCTCTGTGCAATACTCGACTAGCAATACGTGATAGAAAAGGAGGATTTCTCTGTGCAGCACGTGGCTAGCAATACGTGATAGAAAAGGAGGGTTTCTCTGTGCAGCACGTGGCTAGCAATACGTGATAGAAAAGGAGGATTTCTCTGTGCAGCACGTGGCTAGCAATACGTGATAGAAAAGGAGGATTTCTTTGTGCAACACATGGCTAGCAATACGTGGTAGAAAAGGAGGATTTCTCTGTGCAACTCGTGGCTAGCAATACGTGATAGAAAAGGAGGATTTCTCTGTGCAATACTCGACTAGCAATACGTGATAGAAAAGGAGGATTTCTCTGTGCAACACGTGGCTAGCAATACGTGATAGAAAAGGAGGATTTCTCTGTGCAATACTCGACTAGCAATATGTGATAGAAAAGGAGGATTTCTCTGTGCAGCACGTGGCTAGCAATACAAGATAGAAAAGGAGGATTTCTCTGTGCAATACTCGACTAGCAATACGTGATAGAAAAGGAGGATTTCTCTGTGCAACACGTGGCTAGCAATACGTGATAGAAAAGGAGGATTTCTCTGTGCAATACTCGACTAGCAATACGTGATAGAAAAGGAGGATTTCTCTGTGCAACATGTGGCTAGCAATACGTGATAGAAAAGGAGGATTTCTCTGTGCAACACGTGGCTAGCAATACGTGGTAGAAAAGGAGGATTTCTCTGTGCAAAAAGTGGCTAGCAATACGTGATAGAAAAGGAGGATATCTCTGTGCAATACTCGACTAGCAATACGTGATAGAAAAGGAGGATTTCTCTGTGCAGCACGTGGCTAGCAATACGTGATAGAAAAGGAGGGTTTCTCTGTGCAGCACGTGGCTAGCAATACGTGATAGAAAAGGAGGATTTCTCTGTGCAGCACGTGGCTAGCAATACGTGATAGAAAAGGAGGATTTCTTTGTGCAACACATGGCTAGCAATACGTGGTAGAAAAGGAGGATTTCTCTGTGCAACTCGTGGCTAGCAATACGTGATAGAAAAGGAGGATTTCTCTGTGCAATACTCGACTAGCAATACGTGATAGAAAAGGAGGATTTCTCTGTGCAACACGTGGCTAGCAATACGTGATAGAAAAGGAGGATTTCTCTGTGCAATACTCGACTAGCAATATGTGATAGAAAAGGAGGATTTCTCTGTGCAGCACGTGGCTAGCAATACAAGATAGAAAAGGAGGATTTCTCTGTGCAATACTCGACTAGCAATACGTGATAGAAAAGGAGGATTTCTCTGTGCAACACGTGGCTAGCAATACGTGATAGAAAAGGAGGATTTCTCTGTGCAATACTCGACTAGCAATACGTGATAGAAAAGGAGGATTTCTCTGTGCAACATGTGGCTAGCAATACGTGATAGAAAAGGAGGATTTCTCTGTGCAACACGTGGCTAGCAATACGTGGTAGAAAAGGAGGATTTCTCTGTGCAAAAAGTGGCTAGCAATACGTGATAGAAAAGGAGGATTTCTCTGTGCAATACTTGACTAGCAATACGTGATAGAAAAGAAGGATTTCTCTGTGCAGCACGTGGCTAGCAATACGTGATAGAAAAGTAGGATTTCTCTGTGCAATACTCGACTAGCAATACGTGATAGAAAAGGAGGATTTCTCTGTGCAGCACGTGGCTAGCAATACGTGATAGAAAAGGAGGATTTCTTTGTGCAGCACGTGGCTAGCAATATGTGATAGAAAAGGAGGATTTCTCTGTGCAGCACGTGACTAGCAATACGTGATAGAAAAGGAGGATTTCTCTATGCAACATGTGGCTAGCAATACGTAATAGAAAAGGAGGATTTCTCTGTGCAACACGTGGCTAGCAATACGTGGTAGAAAAGGAGGATTTCTCTGTGCAAAAAGTGGCTAGCAATACGTGATAGAAAAGGAGGATTTCTCTGTGCAATACTTGACTAGCAATACGTGATAGAAAAGAAGGATTTCTCTGTGCAGCACGTGGCTAGCAATACATGATAGAAAAGGAGGATTTCTCTGTGCAATACTCGACTAGCAATACGTGATAGAAAAGGAGGATTTCTCTGTGCAACACGTGGCTAGCAATACGTGATAGAAAAGTAGGATTTCTCTGTGCAATACTCGACCAGCAATACGTGATAGAAAAGGAGGATTTCTCTGTGCAAATCTCGACTAGCAATACGTTATAGAAAAGGAGGATTTCTCTGTGCAGCACGTGGCTAGCAATACGTGATAGAAAAGGAGGATTTCTTTGTGCAGCACGTGGCTTGCAATACGTGATAGAAAAGGAGGATTTCTCTGTGTAACACGTGGCTAGCATTACGTGATAGAAAAGGAGGATTTCTCTTTGCAACACGTGGCTAGCAATACGTGGTAGAAAAGGAGGACTTCTCAGTGCAACACGTGGCTAGCAATACGTGATAGAAAAGGAGGATTTCTCAGTGCAACATGTGGCTAGCAATACGTGATAGAAAAGGAGGATTTCTCTGTGCAGTACGTGGCTAGCAATACGTGATAGAAAAGGAGGATTTCTCTGTGCAATACTCGACTAGCAATACGTGATAGAAAAGGAGGATTTCTCTGTGCAGTACGTGGCTAGCAATACGTGATAGAAAAGGAGGATTTCTCTGTGCAACACGTGGCTAGCAATACGTGATAGAAAAGGAGGATTTCTCTGTGCAATACTCGACTAGCAATACGTGATTGGAAAGGAGGATTTCTCTCTGCAGCACGTGGCTAGCAATACATGATAGAAAAGGAGGATTTCTTTGTGCAGTACGTGGCTAGCAATACGTGATAGAAAAGGAGGATTTCTCTGTGCAATACTCGACTAGCAATACGTGATAGAAAAGGAGGATTTCTCTGTGCAGCACGTGGCAAGCAATACGAGATAGAAAAGGAGGATTTCTCTGTGCAACACGTGGCTAGCAATACGTGATAGAAAAGGAGGATTTCTCTGGGCAACACGTGGCTAGCAATACGTGGTAGAAAAGGAGGATTTCTCTGTGCAACACGTGGCTAGCAATACGTGATAGAAAAGGAGGATTTCTCTGTGCAACACGGGGCTAGCAATACGTGATAGAAACGGAGGATTTCTCTGTGCATTACTCGACTAGCAATACGTGATAGAAAAGGAGGATATCTCTGTGCAATACTCGACTAGCAATACGTGATAGAAAAGGAGGATTTCTCTGTGCAGCACGTGGCTAGCAATATGTGATAGAAAAGGAGGATTTCTCTGTGCAGCACGTGGCTAGCAATACGTGATAGAAAAGGAGGATTTCTCTGTGCAATACTCGACTAGCAATACGTGATAGAAAAGGAGGATATCTCTGTGCAATACTCGACTAGCAATACGTGATAGAAAAGGAGGATTTCTCTGTGCAGCACGTGGCTAGCAATACGTGATAGAAAAGGAGGGTTTCTCTGTGCAGCACGTGGCTAGCAATACGTGATAGAAAAGGAGGATTTCTCTGTGCAGCACGTGGCTAGCAATACGTGATAGAAAAGGAGGATTTCTTTGTGCAACACATGGCTAGCAATACGTGGTAGAAAAGGAGGATTTCTCTGTGCAACTCGTGGCTAGCAATACGTGATAGAAAAGGAGGATTTCTCTGTGCAATACTCGACTAGCAATACGTGATAGAAAAGGAGGATTTCTCTGTGCAACACGTGGCTAGCAATACGTGATAGAAAAGGAGGATTTCTCTGTGCAATACTCGACTAGCAATATGTGATAGAAAAGGAGGATTTCTCTGTGCAGCACGTGGCTAGCAATACAAGATAGAAAAGGAGGATTTCTCTGTGCAATACTCGACTAGCAATACGTGATAGAAAAGGAGGATTTCTCTGTGCAGCACGTGGCTAGCAATATGTGATAGAAAAGGAGGATTTCTCTGTGCAGCACGTGGCTAGCAATACGTGATAGAAAAGGAGGATTTCTCTGTGCAATACTCGACTAGCAATACGTGATAGAAAAGGAGGATATCTCTGTGCAATACTCGACTAGCAATACGTGATAGAAAAGGAGGATTTCTCTGTGCAGCACGTGGCTAGCAATACGTGATAGAAAAGGAGGGTTTCTCTGTGCAGCACGTGGCTAGCAATACGTGATAGAAAAGGAGGATTTCTCTGTGCAGCACGTGGCTAGCAATACGTGATAGAAAAGGAGGATTTCTTTGTGCAACACATGGCTAGCAATACGTGGTAGAAAAGGAGGATTTCTCTGTGCAACTCGTGGCTAGCAATACGTGATAGAAAAGGAGGATTTCTCTGTGCAATACTCGACTAGCAATACGTGATAGAAAAGGAGGATTTCTCTGTGCAACACGTGGCTAGCAATACGTGATAGAAAAGGAGGATTTCTCTGTGCAATACTCGACTAGCAATATGTGATAGAAAAGGAGGATTTCTCTGTGCAGCACGTGGCTAGCAATACAAGATAGAAAAGGAGGATTTCTCTGTGCAATACTCGACTAGCAATACGTGATAGGAAAGGAGGATTTCTCTCTGCAGCACGTGGCTAGCAATACGTGATAGAAAAGGAGGATTTCTCTGTGCAGCACGTGGCTAGCAATACGTGATAGAAAAGGTGGATTTCTCTGTGCAATACTCGACTAGCAATACGTAATAGAAAAGGAGGATATCTCTGTGCAATACTCGACTAGCAATACGTGATAGAACTGGAGGATTTCTCTGTGCAGCACGTGGCTAGCAATATGTGATAGAAAAGGAGGATTTCTCTATGCAGCACTTTGCTAGCAATACTTGATAGAAAAGGAGGATTTCTCTGTGCAGCACTTGGCTAGCAATACGTGATAGAAAAGAAGGATTTCTTTGTGCAACATGTGGCTAGCAATACGTGGTAGAAAAGGAGGATTTCTCTGTGCAACACGTGGCTAGCAATACGTGATAGAAAAGTAGGATTTCTCTGTGCAATACTCGACCAGCAATACGTGATAGAAAAGGAGGATTTCTCTGTGCAAATCTCGACTAGCAATACGTTATAGAAAAGGAGGATTTCTCTGTGCAGCACGTGGCTAGCAATACGTGATAGAAAAGGAGGATTTCTTTGTGCAGCACGTGGCTTGCAATACGTGATAGAAAAGGAGGATTTCTCTGTGTAACACGTGGCTAGCATTACGTGATAGAAAAGGAGGATTTCTCTTTGCAACACGTGGCTAGCAATACGTGGTAGAAAAGGAGGACTTCTCAGTGCAACACGTGGCTAGCAATACGTGATAGAAAAGGAGGATTTCTCAGTGCAACATGTGGCTAGCAATACGTGATAGAAAAGGAGGATTTCTCTGTGCAGCACGTGGCTAGCAATACGTGATAGAAAAGGAGGATTTCTCTGTGCAATACTCGACTAGCAATACGTGATAGAAAAGGAGGATTTCTCTGTGCAGTACGTGGCTAGCAATACGTGATAGAAAAGGAGGATTTCTCTGTGCAACACGTGGCTAGCAATACGTGATAGAAAAGGAGGATTTCTCTGTGCAATACTCGACTAGCAATACGTGATTGGAAAGGAGGATTTCTCTCTGCAGCACGTGGCTAGCAATACATGATAGAAAAGGAGGATTTCTTTGTGCAGTACGTGGCTAGCAATACGTGATAGAAAAGGAGGATTTCTCTGTGCAATACTCGACTAGCAATACGTGATAGAAAAGGAGGATTTCTCTGTGCAGCACGTGGCTAGCAATACGAGATAGAAAAGGAGGATTTCTCTGTGCAACACGTGGCTAGCAATACGTGATAGAAAAGGAGGATTTCTCTGGGCAACACGTGGCTAGCAATACGTGGTAGAAAAGGAGGATTTCTCTGTGCAACATGTGGCTAGCAATACGTGATAGAAAAGGAGGATTTCTCTGTGCAACACGGGGCTAGCAATACGTGATAGATACGGAGGATTTCTCTGTGCATTACTCGACTAGCAATACGTGATAGAAAAGGAGGATATCTCTGTGCAATACTCGACTAGCAATACGTGATAGAAAAGGAGGATTTCTCTGTGCAGCACGTGGCTAGCAATATGTGATAGAAAAGGAGGATTTCTCTGTGCAGCACGTGGCTAGCAATACGTGATAGAAAAGGAGGATTTCTCTGTGCAATACTCGACTAGCAATACGTGATAGAAAAGGAGGATATCTCTGTGCAATACTCGACTAGCAATACGTGATAGAAAAGGAGGATTTCTCTGTGCAGCACGTGGCTAGCAATACGTGATAGAAAAGGAGGGTTTCTCTGTGCAGCACGTGGCTAGCAATACGTGATAGAAAAGGAGGATTTCTCTGTGCAGCACGTGGCTAGCAATACGTGATAGAAAAGGAGGATTTCTTTGTGCAACACATGGCTAGCAATACGTGGTAGAAAAGGAGGATTTCTCTGTGCAACTCGTGGCTAGCAATACGTGATAGAAAAGGAGGATTTCTCTGTGCAATACTCGACTAGCAATACGTGATAGATAAGGAGGATTTCTCTGTGCAACACGTGGCTAGCAATACGTGATAGAAAAGGAGGATTTCTCTGTGCAATACTCGACTAGCAATATGTGATAGAAAAGGAGGATTTCTCTGTGCAGCACGTGGCTAGCAATACAAGATAGAAAAGGAGGATTTCTCTGTGCAATACTCGACTAGCAATACGTGATAGGAAAGGAGGATTTCTCTCTGCAGCACGTGGCTAGCAATACGTGATAGAAAAGGAGGATTTCTCTGTGCAGCACGTGGCTAGCAATACGTGATAGAAAAGGTGGATTTCTCTGTGCAATACTCGACTAGCAATACGTAATAGAAAAGGAGGATATCTCTGTGCAATACTCGACTAGCAATACGTGATAGAACTGGAGGATTTCTCTGTGCAGCACGTGGCTAGCAATATGTGATAGAAAAGGAGGATTTCTCTATGCAGCACTTTGCTAGCAATACTTGATAGAAAAGGAGGATTTCTCTGTGCAGCACTTGGCTAGCAATACGTGATAGAAAAGAAGGATTTCTTTGTGCAACATGTGGCTAGCAATACGTGGTAGAAAAGGAGGATTTCTCTGTGCAACACGTGGCTAGCAATACGTGATAGAAAAGGAGGATTTCTCTGTGCAATACTCGACTAGCAATACGAGATAGAAAAGGAGGATTTCTCTGTGCAACACGTGGCTAGCAATACGTGATAGAAAAGGAGGATTTCTCTGTGCAATACTCGACTAGCAATACGCGATAGAAAAGGAGGATTTCTCTGTGCAATACTCGACTAGCAATACGTGATAGAAAAGGAGGATTTCTCTGTGCAACACGTGGCTAGCAATATGTGATAGAAAAGGAGGATTTCTCTGTGAAATACTCGACTAGCAATACGTGATAGAAAAGGAGGATTTCTCTGTGCAACACGTGGCTAGCAATACGTGATAGAAAAGTATGATTTCTCTGTGCAATACTCGACTAGCAATACATGATAGAAAAGGAGGATTTCTCTGTGCAATACTCGACTAGCAATACGTGGTAGAAAAGGAGGATTTCTCTGTGCAGCACGTGGCTAGCAATACGTGATAGAAAAGGAGGATTTCTCTGTGCAATACTCGACTAGCAATACGTGATAGAAAAGGAGGATTTCTCTGTGCAGTACGTGGCTAGCAATACGTGATAGAAAAGGAGGATTTCTCTGTGCAACACGTGGCTAGCAATACGTGATAGAAAAGGAGGATTTCTCTGTGCAATACTCGACTAGCAATACGTGATTGGAAAGGAGGATTTCTCTCTGCAGCACGTGGCTAGCAATACATGATAGAAAAGGAGGATTTCTTTTCTGCAGTACGTGGCTAGAAATACGTGATAGAAAAGGAGGATTTCTCTGTGCAATACTCGACTAGCAATACGTGATAGAAAAGGAGGATTTCTCTGTGCAGCACGTGGCTAGCAATACGAGATAGAAAAGGAGGATTTCTCTGTGCAACACGTGGCTAGCAATACGTGATAGAAAAGGAGGATTTCTCTGGGCAACACGTGGCTAGCAATACGTGGTAGAAAAGGAGGATTTCTCTGTGCAACATGTGGCTATCAATACGTGATAGAAAAGGAGGATTTCTCTGTGCAACACGGGGCTAGCAATACGTGATAGAAACGGAGGATTTCTCTGTGCATTACTCGACTAGCAATACGTGATAGAAAAGGAGGATATCTCTGTGCAATACTCGACTAGCAATACGTGATAGAAAAGGAGGATTTCTCTGTGCAGCACGTGGCTAGCAATATGTGATAGAAAAGGAGGATTTCTCTGTGCAGCACGTGGCTAGCAATACGTGATAGAAAAGGAGGATTTCTCTGTGCAATACTCGACTAGCAATACGTGATAGAAAAGGAGGATATCTCTGTGCAATACTCGACTAGCAATACGTGATAGAAAAGGAGGATTTCTCTGTGCAGCACGTGGCTAGCAATACGTGATAGAAAAGGAGGGTTTCTCTATGCAGCAGGTGGCTAGCAATACGTGATAGAAAAGGAGGATTTCTCTGTGCAGCACGTGGCTAGCAATACGTGATAGAAAAGGAGGATTTCTTTGTGCAACACATGGCTAGCAATACGTGGTAGAAAAGGAGGATTTCTCTGTGCAACTCGTGGCTAGCAATACGTGATAGAAAAGGAGGATTTCTCTGTGCAATACTCGACTAGCAATACGTGATAGAAAAGGAGGATTTCTCTGTGCAACACGTGGCTAGCAATACGTGATAGAAAAGGAGGATTTCTCTGTGCAATACTCGACTAGCAATATGTGATAGAAAAGGAGGATTTCTCTGTGCAGCACGTGGCTAGCAATACAAGATAGAAAAGGAGGATTTCTCTGTGCAATACTCGACTAGCAATACGTGATAGAAAAGGAGGATTTCTCTGTGCAACACGTGGCTAGCAATACGTGATAGAAAAGGAGGATTTCTCTGTGCAATACTCGACTAGCAATACGTGATAGAAAAGGAGGATTTCTCTGTGCAACACGTGGCTAGCAATACGTGATAGAAAAGGAAGATTTCTCTGTGCAACACGTGGCTAGCAATACGTGGTAGAAAAGGAGGATTTCTCTGTGCAAAAAGTGGCTAGCAATACGTGATAGAAAAGGAGGATTTCTCTGTGCAATACTTGACTAGCAATACGTGATAGAAAAGAAGGATTTCTCTGTGCAGCACGTGGCTAGCAATACGTGATAGAAAAGGAGGATTTCTCTGTGCAATACTCGACTAGCAATACGAGATAGAAAAGGAGGATTTCTCTGTGCAGTACGTGGCTAGCAATACGTGATAGAAAAGGAGGATTTCTCTGTGCAACACGTGGCTAGCAATACGTGATAGAAAAGTAGGATTTCTCTGTGCAATACTCGACTAGCAATACGTGATAGAAAAGGAGGATTTCTCTGTGCAGCACGTGGCTAGCAATACGTGATAGAAAAGGAGGATTTCTTTGTGCAGCACGTGGCTAGCAATATGTGATAGAAAAGGAGGATTTCTCTGTGCAGCACGTGGCTAGCAATACGTGATAGAAAAGGAGGATTTCTCTATGCAACATGTGGCTAGCAATACGTAATAGAAAAGGAGGATTTCTCTGTGCAACACGTGGCTAGCAATACGTGGTAGAAAAGGAGGATTTCTCTGTGCAAAAAGTGGCTAGCAATACGTGATAGAAAAGGAGGATTTCTCTGTGCAATACTTGACTAGCAATACGTGATAGAAAAGAAGGATTTCTCTGTGCAGCACGTGGCTAGCAATACATGATAGAAAAGGAGGATTTCTCTGTGCAATACTCGACTAGCAATACGTGATAGAAAAGGAGGATTTCTCTGTGCAACACGTGGCTAGCAATACGTGATAGAAAAGTAGGATTTCTCTGTGCAATACTCGACCTGCAATACGTGATAGAAAAGGAGGATTTCTCTGTGCAAATCTCGACTAGCAATACGTTATAGAAAAGGAGGATTTCTCTGTGCAGCACGTGGCTAGCAATACGTGATAGAAAAGGAGGATTTCTTTGTGCAGCACGTGGCTTGCAATACGTGATAGAAAAGGAGGATTTCTCTGTGTAACACGTGGCTAGCATTACGTGATAGAAAAGGAGGATTTCTCTTTGCAACACGTGGCTAGCAATACGTGGTAGAAAAGGAGGACTTCTCAGTGCAACACGTGGCTAGCAATACGTGATAGAAAAGGAGGATTTCTCAGTGCAACATGTGGCTAGCAATACATGGTAGAAAAGGAGGATTTCTCTGTGCAACACGTGGCTAGCAATATGTGATAGAAAAGGAGGATATCTCTGTACAATACTCGACTAGCAATACATGATAGAAAAGGAGGATTTCTCTGTGCAGCACGTGGCTAGCAATATGTAATAGAAAAGGAGGATTTCTCTGTGCAGCACGTGGCTAGCAATACGTGATAGAAAAGGAGGATTTCTTTGTGCAGCACGTGGCTAGCAATACGTGCTAGAAAAGGAGGATTTCTCTGTGCAACACGTGGCTAGGAATACGTGCTAGAAAAGGAGGATTTCTCTGTGCAACACGTGGCTAGCAATACGTGGTAGAAAAGGAGGATTTATCTGTGCAACACATGGCTAGCAATACGTGATAGAAAAGGAGGATATCTCTGTGCAATACTCGACTAGCAATACGTGATAGAAAAGGAAGATTTCTCTGTGCAGCACTTGCCTAGCAATACGTGATAGAAAAGGAGGATTTCTCTGTGCAATACTCGACTAGCAATACGTGATAGAAAAGGAGGATTTCTCTGTGCAGTACGTGGCTAGCAATATGTGATAGAAAAGGAGGATTTCTCTGTGCAACACGTGGCTAGCAATATGTGATAGAAAAGGAGGATTTCTCTGTGCAATACTCGACTAGCAATACGTGATAGGAAAGGAGGATTTCTCTCTGCAGCACGTGGCTAGCAATACATGATAGAAAAAGAGGATTTCTTTGTGCAGCACTTGGCTAGCAATACATGATAGAAAAGGAGGATTTCTCTGTGCAACACTCGACTAGCAATACGTGATTGAAAAGGAGGATTTCTCTGTGCAGCACGTGGCTAGCAATACGAGATAGAAAAGGAGGATTTCTCTGTGCAACACGTGGCTAGCAATACGTGATAGAAAAGGAGGATTTCTCTGTGCAACACGTGGCTAGCAATACGTGGTAGAAAAGGAGGATTTCTCTGTGCAACACGTGGCTAGCAATACGTGATAGAAAAGGAGGATTTCTCTGTGCAACACGGGGCTAGCAATACGTGATAGAAAAGAAGGAATTCTCTGTGTAATACTCGACTAGCAATACGTGATTGAAAAGGAGGATATCTCTGTGCAATACTCGACTAGCAATACGTGATAGAAAAGGAGGATTTCTCTGTGCAGCACGTGCCTAGCAATACGTGATAGAAAAGGAGGATTTCTCTGTGCAGCACGTGGCTAGCAATACGTGATAGAAAAGGTGGATTTCTCTGTGCAATACTCGACTAGCAATACGTAATAGAAAAGGAGGATATCTCTGTGCAATACTCGACTAGCAATACGTGATAGAACTGGAGGATTTCTCTGTGCAGCACGTGGCAAGCAATATGTGATAGAAAAGGAGGATTTCTCTGTGCAGCACTTTGCTAGCAATACTTGATAGAAAAGGAGGATTTCTCTGTGCAGCACGTGGCTAGCAATACGTGATAGAAAAGGAGGATTTCTTTGTGCAACACGTGGCTAGCAATACGTGGTAGAAAAAGAGGATTTCTCTGTGCAACACGTGGCTAGCAATACGTGATAGAAAAGGAGGATTTCTCTGTGCAATACTCGACTAGCAATACGAGATAGAAAAGGAGGATTTCTCTGTGCAACACGTGGCTAGCAATACGTGATAGAAAAGGAGGATTTCTCTGTGCAATACTCGACTAGCAATACGTGATAGAAAAGGAGGATTTCTCTGTGCAATACTCGACTAGCAATACGTGATAGAAAAGGATGATTTCTCTGTGCAACACGTGGCTAGCAATACGTGATAGAAAAGGAGGATTTCTCTGTGCAATACTCGACTAGCAATACGTGATAGAAAAGGAGGATTTCTCTGTGCAACACGTGGCTAGCAATACGTGATAGAAAAGTATGATTTCTCTGTGCAATACTCGACTAGCAATACATGATAGAAAAGGAGGATTTCTCTGTGCAGCACGTGGCTAGCAATACATGATAGAAAAGGAGGATTTCTTTGTGCAGCACGTGGCTAGCAATACGTAATAGAAAAGGAGGATTTCTCTGTGCAGCACGTGGCTAGCAATACGTGATAGAAAAGGAGGATTTCTCTGTGCAATACTCGACTAGCAATACGTGATAGAAAAGGAGGATTTCTCTGTGCAGTACGTGGCTAGCAATACGTGATAGAAAAGGAGGATTTCTCTGTGCAACACGTGGCTAGCAATACGTGATAGAAAAGGAGGATTTCTCTGTGCAATACTCGACTAGCAATACGTGATTGTAAAGGCGGATTTCTCTCTGCAGCACGTGGCTAGCAATACATGATAGAAAAGGAGGATTTCTTTGTGCAGTACGTGGCTAGCAATACGTGATAGAAAAGGAGGATTTCTCTGTGCAATACTCAACTAGCAATACGTGATAGAAAAGGAGGATTTCTCTGTGCAGCCCGTGGCTAGCAATACGAGATAGAAAAGGAGGATTTCTCTGTGCAACACGTGGCTAGCAATACGTGATAGAAAAGGAGGATTTCTCTGTGCAACACGTGGCTAGCAATACGTGGTAGAAAAGGAGGATTTCTCTGTGCAACATGTGGCTAGCAATACGTGATAGAAAAGGAGGATTTCTCTGTGCAACACGGGGCTAGCAATACGTGATAGAAACGGAGGATTTCTCTGTGCATTACTCGACTAGCAATACGTGATAGAAAAGGAGGATATCTCTGTGCAATACTCGACTAGCAATACGTTATAGAAAAGGAGGATTTCTCTGTGCAGCACGTGGCTAGCAATACGTGATAGAAAAGGAGGATTTCTCTGTGCAGCACGTGGCTAGCAATACGTGATAGAAAAGGAGGATTTCTCTGTGCAATACTCGACTAGCGATACGTGATAGAAAAGGAGGATATCTCTGTGCAATACTCGACTAGCAATACGTGATAGAAAAGGAGGATTTCTCTGTGCAGCACGTGGCTAGCAATACGTGATAGAAAAGGAGGGTTTCTCTGTGCAGCACGTGGCTAGCAATACGTGATAGAAAAGGAGGATTTCTCTGTGCAGCACGTGGCTAGCAATACGTGATAGAAAAGGAGTATTTCTTTGTGCAGTACGTTGCTAGCAATAAGTGATAGAAAAGGAGGATTTCTCTGTGCAATACGTTGCTAGCAATAAGTGATAGAAAAGGAGGATTTCTCTGTGCAATACGTGGCTAGCAATACATGATAGAAAAGGAGGATTTCTCTGTGCAACACGTGGCTACCAATACGTGATAGAAAAGGAGGATTTCTCTGTGCAACACGTGGCTAGCAATACATGATAGAAAAGGAGGATTTCTCTGTGCAACACGTGGCTAGCAATACGTGATATAAAAGGAGGATTTCTCTGTGCAACACGTGGCTAGCAATATGTTATAGAAAAGGAGGATATCTCTGTGCAATACTCGACTAGCAATACATGATAGAAAAGGAGGACTTCTCTGTGCAGCACGTGGCTAGCAATACGTGATAGAAAAGGAGGATTTCTCTGTGCAATACTCGACTAGCAATACGAGATAGAAAAGGAGGATTTCTCTGTGCAACACGTGGCTAGCAATACGTGATAGAAAAGTAGGATTTCTCTGTGCAATACTCGACTAGCAATACGTGATAGAAAAGGAGGATTTCTCTGTGCAGCACGTGGCTAGCAATACGTGATAGAAAAGGAGGATTTCTTTGTGCAGCACGTGGCTAGCAATATGTGATAGAAAAGGAGGATTTCTCTGTGCAGCACGTGGCTAGCAATACGTGATAGAAAAGGAGGATTTCTCTATGCAACATGTGGCTAGCAATACGTAATAGAAAAAAAGGATTTCTCCGTGCAACACGTGGCTAGCAATACGTGGTAGAAACGGAGGATTTCTCTGTGCAAAAAGTGGCTAGCAATACGTGATAGAAAAGGAGGATTTCTCTGTGCAATACTTGACTAGCAATACGTGATAGAAAAGAAGGATTTCTCTGTGCAGCACGTGGCTAGCAATACGTGATAGAAAAGGAGGATTTCTCTGTGCAATACTCGACTAGCAATACGAGATAGAAAAGGAGGATTTCTCTGTGCAGTACGTGGCTAGCAATACGTGATAGAAAAGGAGGATTTCTCTGTGCAACACGTGGCTAGCAATACGTGATAGAAAAGTCGGATTTCTCTGTGCAATACTCGACTAGCAATACGTGATAGAAAAGGAGGATTTCTCTGTGCAGCACGTGGCTAGCAATACGTGATAGAAAAGGAGGATTTCTTTGTGCAGCACGTGGCTAGCAATATGTGATAGAAAAGGAGGATTTCTCTATGCAACATGTGGCTAGCAATATGTAATAGAAAAGGAGGATTTCTCTGTGCAACACGTGGCTAGCAATACGTGGTAGAAAAGGAGGATTTCTCTGTGCAAAAAGTGGCTAGCAATACGTGATAGAAAAGGAGGATTTCTCTGTGCAATACTTGACTAGCAATACGTGATAGAAAAGGAGGATTTCTCTGTGCAACACGTGGCTAGCAATACGTGATAGAAAAGTAGGATTTCTCTGTGCAATACTCGACCAGCAATACGTGATAGAAAAGGAGGATTTCTCTGTGCAATACTCGACTAGCAATACGTGATAGAAAAGGAGGATTTCTCTGTGCAGCACGTGGCTAGCAATACGTGATAGAAAAGGAGGATTTCTTTGTGCAGCACGTGGCTATCAATACGTGATAGAAAAGGAGGATTTCTCTGTGTAACACGTGGCTAGCATTACGTGATAGAAAAGGAGGATTTCTCTTTGCAACACGTGGCTAGCAATACGTGGTAGAAAAGGAGGACTTCTCAGTGCAACACGTGGCTAGCAATACGTGGTAGAAAAGGAGGATTTCTCAGTGCAACATGTGGCTAGCAATACGTGGTAGAAAAGGAGGATTTCTCTGTGCAACACGTTGCTAGCAATATGTGATAGAAAAGGAGGATATCTCTGTACAATACTCGACTAGCAATACGTGATAGAAAAGGAGGATTTCTATGTGCAGCACGTGGCTAGCAATATGTAATAGAAAAGGAGGATTTCTCTGTGCAGCACGTGGCTAGCAATACGTGATAGAAAAGGAGGATTTCTTTGTGCAGCATGTGGCTATCAATACGTGATAGAAAAGGAGGATTTCTCTGTGCAACACGTGGCTAGCAATACGTGCTAGAAAAGGAGGATTTCTCTGTGCAACACGTGGCTAGGAATACGTGGTAGAAAAGGAGGATTTCTCTGTGCAACACGTGGCTAGCAATACATGGTAGAAAAGGAGGATTTATCTGTGCAACACATGGCTAGCAATACGTGATAGAAAAGGAGGATATCTCTGTGCAATACTCGACTAGCAATACGTGATAGAAAAGGAAGATTTCTCTGTGCAGCACGTGCCTAGCAATACGTGATAGAAAAGGAGGATTTCTCTGTGCAATACTCGACTAGCAATACGTGATAGAAAAGGAGGATTTCTCTGTGCAGTACGTGGCTAGCAATACGTGATAGAAAAGGAGAATTTCTCTGTGCAACACGTGGCTAGCAATACGTGGTAGAAAAGGAGGATTTCTCTGTGCAACATGTGGCTAGCAATACGTGATAGAAAAGGAGGATTTCTCTGTGCAACACGGGGCTAGCAATACGTGATAGAAACGGAGGATTTCTCTGTGCATTACTCGACTAGCAATACGTGATAGAAAAGGAGGATATCTCTGTGCAATACTCGACTAGCAATACGTGATAGAAAAGGAGGATTTCTCTGTGCAGCACGTGGCTAGCAATATGTGATAGAAAAGGAGGATTTCTCTGTGCAGCACGTGGCTAGCAATACGTGATAGAAAAGGAGGATTTCTCTGTGCAATACTTGTCTAGCAATACGTGATAGAAAAGGAGGATATCTCTGTGCAATACTCGACTAGCAATACGTGATAGAAAAGGAGGATTTCTCTGTGCAGCACGTGGCTAGCAATACGTGATAGAAAAGGAGGGTTTCTCTGTGCAGCACGTGGCTAGCAATACGTGATAGAAAAGGAGGATTTCTCTGTGCAGCACGTGGCTAGCAATACGTGATAGAAAAGGAGGATTTCTTTGTGCAACACATGGCTAGCAATACGTGGTAGAAAAGGAGGATTTCTCTGTGCAACTCGTGGCTAGCAATACGTGATAGAAAAGGAGGATTTCTCTGTGCAATACTCGACTAGCAATACGTGATAGAAAAGGAGGATTTCTCTGTGCAACACGTGGCTAGCAATACGTGATAGAAAAGGAGGATTTCTCTGTGCAATACTCGACTAGCAATATGTGATAGAAAAGGAGGATTTCTCTGTGCAGCACGTGGCTAGCAATACAAGATAGAAAAGGAGGATTTCTCTGTGCAATACTCGACTAGCAATACGTGATAGAAAAGGAGGATTTCTCTGTGCAACACGTGGCTAGCAATACGTGATAGAAAAGGAGGATTTCTCTGTGCAATACTCGACTAGCAATACGTGATAGAAAAGGAGGATTTCTCTGTGCAACACGTGGCTAGCAATACGTGATAGAAAAGGAGGATTTCTCTGTGCAACTTGTGGCTAGCAATACGTGGTAGAAAAGGAGGATTTCTCTGTGCAAAAAGTGGCTAGCAATACGTGATAGAAAAGGAGGATTTCTCTGTGCAATACTTGACTAGCAATACGTGATAGAAAAGAAGGATTTCTCTGTGCAGCACATGGCTAGCAATACGTGATAGAAAAGGAGGATTTCTCTGTGCAATACTCGACTAGCAATACGAGATAGAAAAGGAGGATTTCTCTGTGCAGTACGTGGCTAGCAATACGTGATAGAAAAGGAGGATTTCTCTGTGCAACACGTGGCTAGCAATACGTGATAGAAAAGTAGGATTTCTCTGTGCAATACTCGACTAGCAATACGTGATAGAAAAGGAGGATTTCTCTGTGCAGCACGTGGCTAGCAATACGTGATAGAAAAGGAGGATTTCTTTGTGCAGCACGTGGCTAGCAATATGTGATAGAAAAGGAGGATTTCTCTGTGCAGCACGTGACTAGCAATACGTGATAGAAAAGGAGGATTTCTCTATGCAACATGTGGCTAGCAATACGTAATAGAAAAGGAGGATTTCTCTGTGCAACACGTGGCTAGCAATACGTGGTAGAAAAGGAGGATTTCTCTGTGCAAAAAGTGGCTAGCAATACGTGATAGAAAAGGAGGATTTCTCTGTGCAATACTTGACTAGCAATACGTGATAGAAAAGAAGGATTTCTCTGTGCAGCACGTGGCTAGCAATACATGATAGAAAAGGAGGATTTCTCTGTGCAATACTCGACTAGCAATACGTGATAGAAAAGGAGGATTTCTCTGTGCAACACGTGGCTAGCAATACGTGATAGAAAAGTAGGATTTCTCTGTGCAATACTCGACCAGCAATACGTGATAGAAAAGGAGGATTTCTCTGTGCAAATCTCGACTAGCAATACGTTATAGAAAAGGAGGATTTCTCTGTGCAGCACGTGGCTAGCAATACGTGATAGAAAAGGAGGATTTCTTTGTGCAGCACGTGGCTTGCAATACGTGATAGAAAAGGAGGATTTCTCTGTGTAACACGTGGCTAGCATTACGTGATAGAAAAGGAGGATTTCTCTTTGCAACACGTGGCTAGCAATACGTGGTAGAAAAGGAGGACTTCTCAGTGCAACACGTGGCTAGCAATACGTGATAGAAAAGGAGGATTTCTCAGTTCAACATGTGGCTAGCAATACGTGATAGAAAAGGAGGATTTCTCTGTGCAGCACGTGGCTAGCAATACGTGATAGAAAAGGAGGATTTCTCTGTGCAATACTCGACTAGCAATACGTGATAGAAAAGGAGGATTTCTCTGTGCAGTACGTGGCTAGCAATACGTGATAGAAAAGGAGGATTTCTCTGTGCAACACGTGGCTAGCAATACGTGATAGAAAAGGAGGATTTCTCTGTGCAATACTCGACTAGCAATACGTGATTGGAAAGGAGGATTTCTCTCTGCAGCACGTGGCTAGCAATACATGATAGAAAAGGAGGATTTCTCTCTGCAGCACGTGGCTTGCAATACGTGATAGAAAAGGAGGATTTCTCTGTGTAACACGTGGCTAGCATTACGTGATAGAAAAGGAGGATTTCTCTTTGCAACACGTGGCTAGCAATACGTGGTAGAAAAGGAGGACTTCTCAGTGCAACACGTGGCTAGCAATACGTGATAGAAAAGGAGGATTTCTCAGTGCAACATGTGGCTAGCAATACATGGTAGAAAAGGAGGATTTCTCTGTGCAACACGTGGCTAGCAATATGTGATAGAAAAGGAGGATATCTCTGTACAATACTCGACTAGCAATACATGATAGAAAAGGAGGATTTCTCTGTGCAGCACGTGGCTAGCAATATGTAATAGAAAAGGAGGATTTCTCTGTGCAGCACGTGGCTAGCAATACGTGATAGAAAAGGAGGATTTCTTTGTGCAGCACGTGGCTATCAATACGTGATAGAAAAGGAGGATTTCTCTGTGCAACACGTGGCTAGCAATACGTGCTAGAAAAGGAGGATTTCTCTGTGCAACACGTGGCTAGGAATACGTGCTAGAAAAGGAGGATTTCTCTGTGCAACACGTGGCTAGCAATACGTGGTAGAAAAGGAGGATTTATCTGTGCAACACATGGCTAGCAATACGTGATAGAAAAGGAGGATATCTCTGTGCAATACTCGACTAGCAATACGTGATAGAAAAGGAAGATTTCTCTGTGCAGCACTTGCCTAGCAATACGTGATAGAAAAGGAGGATTTCTCTGTGCAATACTCGACTAGCAATACGTGATAGAAAAGGAGGATTTCTCTGTGCAGTACGTGGCTAGCAATACGTGATAGAAAAGGAGGATTTCTCTGTGCAACACGTGGCTAGCAATATGTGATAGAAAAGGAGGATTTCTCTGTGCAATACTCGACTAGCAATACGTGATAGGAAAGGAGGATTTCTCTCTGCAGCACGTGGCTAGCAATACATGATAGAAAAAGAGGATTTCTTTGTGCAGCACTTGGCTAGCAATACATGATAGAAAAGGAGGATTTCTCTGTGCAACACTCGACTAGCAATACGTGATTGAAAAGGAGGATTTCTCTGTGCAGCACGTGGCTAGCAATACGAGATAGAAAAGGAGGATTTCTCTGTGCAACACGTGGCTAGCAATACGTGATAGAAAAGGAGGATTTCTCTGTGCAACACGTGGCTAGCAATACGTGGTAGAAAAGGAGGATTTCTCTGTGCAACACGTGGCTAGCAATACGTGATAGAAAAGGAGGATTTCTCTGTGCAACACGGGGCTAGCAATACGTGATAGAAAAGAAGGAATTCTCTGTGTAATACTCGACTAGCAATACGTGATTGAAAAGGAGGATATCTCTGTGCAATACTCGACTAGCAATACGTGATAGAAAAGGAGGATTTCTCTGTGCAGCACGTGCCTAGCAATACGTGATAGAAAAGGAGGATTTCTCTGTGCAGCACGTGGCTAGCAATACGTGATAGAAAAGGTGGATTTCTCTGTGCAATACTCGACTAGCAATACGTAATAGAAAAGGAGGATATCTCTGTGCAATACTCGACTAGCAATACGTGATAGAACTGGAGGATTTCTCTGTGCAGCACGTGGCAAGCAATATGTGATAGAAAAGGAGGATTTCTCTGTGCAGCACTTTGCTAGCAATACTTGATAGAAAAGGAGGATTTCTCTGTGCAGCACGTGGCTAGCAATACGTGATAGAAAAGGAGGATTTCTTTGTGCAACACGTGGCTAGCAATACGTGGTAGAAAAAGAGGATTTCTCTGTGCAACACGTGGCTAGCAATACGTGATAGAAAAGGAGGATTTCTCTGTGCAATACTCGACTAGCAATACGAGATAGAAAAGGAGGATTTCTCTGTGCAACACGTGGCTAGCAATACGTGATAGAAAAGGAGGATTTCTCTGTGCAATACTCGACTAGCAATACGTGATAGAAAAGGAGGATTTCTCTGTGCAATACTCGACTAGCAATACGTGATAGAAAAGGATGATTTCTCTGTGCAACACGTGGCTAGCAATACGTGATAGAAAAGGAGGATTTCTCTGTGCAATACTCGACTAGCAATACGTGATAGAAAAGGAGGATTTCTCTGTGCAACACGTGGCTAGCAATACGTGATAGAAAAGTATGATTTCTCTGTGCAATACTCGACTAGCAATACATGATAGAAAAGGAGGATTTCTCTGTGCAGCACGTGGCTAGCAATACATGATAGAAAAGGAGGATTTCTTTGTGCAGCACGTGGCTAGCAATACGTAATAGAAAAGGAGGATTTCTCTGTGCAGCACGTGGCTAGCAATACGTGATAGAAAAGGAGGATTTCTCTGTGCAATACTCGACTAGCAATACGTGATAGAAAAGGAGGATTTCTCTGTGCAGTACGTGGCTAGCAATACGTGATAGAAAAGGAGGATTTCTCTGTGCAACACGTGGCTAGCAATACGTGATAGAAAAGGAGGATTTCTCTGTGCAATACTCGACTAGCAATACGTGATTGTAAAGGCGGATTTCTCTCTGCAGCACGTGGCTAGCAATACATGATAGAAAAGGAGGATTTCTTTGTGCAGTACGTGGCTAGCAATACGTGATAGAAAAGGAGGATTTCTCTGTGCAATACTCAACTAGCAATACGTGATAGAAAAGGAGGATTTCTCTGTGCAGCCCGTGGCTAGCAATACGAGATAGAAAAGGAGGATTTCTCTGTGCAACACGTGGCTAGCAATACGTGATAGAAAAGGAGGATTTCTCTGTGCAACACGTGGCTAGCAATACGTGGTAGAAAAGGAGGATTTCTCTGTGCAACATGTGGCTAGCAATACGTGATAGAAAAGGAGGATTTCTCTGTGCAACACGGGGCTAGCAATACGTGATAGAAACGGAGGATTTCTCTGTGCATTACTCGACTAGCAATACGTGATAGAAAAGGAGGATATCTCTGTGCAATACTCGACTAGCAATACGTTATAGAAAAGGAGGATTTCTCTGTGCAGCACGTGGCTAGCAATACGTGATAGAAAAGGAGGATTTCTCTGTGCAGCACGTGGCTAGCAATACGTGATAGAAAAGGAGGATTTCTCTGTGCAATACTCGACTAGCGATACGTGATAGAAAAGGAGGATATCTCTGTGCAATACTCGACTAGCAATACGTGATAGAAAAGGAGGATTTCTCTGTGCAGCACGTGGCTAGCAATACGTGATAGAAAAGGAGGGTTTCTCTGTGCAGCACGTGGCTAGCAATACGTGATAGAAAAGGAGGATTTCTCTGTGCAGCACGTGGCTAGCAATACGTGATAGAAAAGGAGTATTTCTTTGTGCAGTACGTTGCTAGCAATAAGTGATAGAAAAGGAGGATTTCTCTGTGCAATACGTTGCTAGCAATAAGTGATAGAAAAGGAGGATTTCTCTGTGCAATACGTGGCTAGCAATACATGATAGAAAAGGAGGATTTCTCTGTGCAACACGTGGCTACCAATACGTGATAGAAAAGGAGGATTTCTCTGTGCAACACGTGGCTAGCAATACATGATAGAAAAGGAGGATTTCTCTGTGCAACACGTGGCTAGCAATACGTGATAGAAAAGGAGGTTTTCTCTGTGCAACACGTGGCTAGCAATACGTGATAGAAAAGGAGGATTTCTCTATGCAACACATGGCTAGCAATACATGATAGAAAAGGAGGATTTCTCTATGCAACACGTGGCTAGCAATATGTGATAGAAAAGTAGGATTTCTCTGTGCAATACTCGAATAGCAATACGTGATAGAAAAGGAGGACTTCTCTGTGCAACACGTGGCTAGCAATACGTGATAGAAAAGGAGGATTTCTCTGTGCAACACGTGGCTAGCAATACGTGATATAAAAGGAGGATTTCTCTGTGCAACACGTGGCTAGCAATATGTTATAGAAAAGGAGGATATCTCTGTGCAATACTCGACTAGCAATACATGATAGAAAAGGAGGACTTCTCTGTGCAGCACGTGGCTAGCAATACGTGATAGAAAAGGAGGATTTCTCTGTGCAATACTCGACTAGCAATACGAGATAGAAAAGGAGGATTTCTCTGTGCAACACGTGGCTAGCAATACGTGATAGAAAAGTAGGATTTCTCTGTGCAATACTCGACTAGCAATACGTGATAGAAAAGGAGGATTTCTCTGTGCAGCACGTGGCTAGCAATACGTGATAGAAAAGGAGGATTTCTTTGTGCAGCACGTGGCTAGCAATATGTGATAGAAAAGGAGGATTTCTCTGTGCAGCACGTGGCTAGCAATACGTGATAGAAAAGGAGGATTTCTCTATGCAACATGTGGCTAGCAATACGTAATAGAAAAAAAGGATTTCTCCGTGCAACACGTGGCTAGCAATACGTGGTAGAAACGGAGGATTTCTCTGTGCAAAAAGTGGCTAGCAATACGTGATAGAAAAGGAGGATTTCTCTGTGCAATACTTGACTAGCAATACGTGATAGAAAAGAAGGATTTCTCTGTGCAGCACGTGGCTAGCAATACGTGATAGAAAAGGAGGATTTCTCTGTGCAATACTCGACTAGCAATACGAGATAGAAAAGGAGGATTTCTCTGTGCAGTACGTGGCTAGCAATACGTGATAGAAAAGGAGGATTTCTCTGTGCAAAAAGTGGCTAGCAATACGTGATAGAAAAGGAGGATTTCTCTGTGCAATACTTGACTAGCAATACGTGATAGAAAAGGAGGATTTCTCTGTGCAACACGTGGCTAGCAATACGTGATAGAAAAGTAGGATTTCTCTGTGCAATACTCGACCAGCAATACGTGATAGAAAAGGAGGATTTCTCTGTGCAATACTCGACTAGCAATACGTGATAGAAAAGGAGGATTTCTCTGTGCAGCACGTGGCTAGCAATACGTGATAGAAAAGGAGGATTTCTTTGTGCAGCACGTGGCTATCAATACGTGATAGAAAAGGAGGATTTCTCTGTGTAACACGTGGCTAGCATTACGTGATAGAAAAGGAGGATTTCTCTTTGCAACACGTGGCTAGCAATACGTGGTAGAAAAGGAGGACTTCTCAGTGCAACACGTGGCTAGCAATACGTGGTAGAAAAGGAGGATTTCTCAGTGCAACATGTGGCTAGCAATACGTGGTAGAAAAGGAGGATTTCTCTGTGCAACACGTTGCTAGCAATATGTGATAGAAAAGGAGGATATCTCTGTACAATACTCGACTAGCAATACGTGATAGAAAAGGAGGATTTCTATGTGCAGCACGTGGCTAGCAATATGTAATAGAAAAGGAGGATTTCTCTGTGCAGCACGTGGCTAGCAATACGTGATAGAAAAGGAGGATTTCTTTGTGCAGCATGTGGCTATCAATACGTGATAGAAAAGGAGGATTTCTCTGTGCAACACGTGGCTAGCAATACGTGCTAGAAAAGGAGGATTTCTCTGTGCAACACGTGGCTAGGAATACGTGGTAGAAAAGGAGGATTTCTCTGTGCAACACGTGGCTAGCAATACATGGTAGAAAAGGAGGATTTATCTGTGCAACACATGGCTAGCAATACGTGATAGAAAAGGAGGATATCTCTGTGCAATACTCGACTAGCAATACGTGATAGAAAAGGAAGATTTCTCTGTGCAGCACGTGCCTAGCAATACGTGATAGAAAAGGAGGATTTCTCTGTGCAATACTCGACTAGCAATACGTGATAGAAAAGGAGGATTTCTCTGTGCAGTACGTGGCTAGCAATACGTGATAGAAAAGGAGAATTTCTCTGTGCAACACGTGGCTAGCAATACGTGGTAGAAAAGGAGGATTTCTCTGTGCAACATGTGGCTAGCAATACGTGATAGAAAAGGAGGATTTCTCTGTGCAACACGGGGCTAGCAATACGTGATAGAAACGGAGGATTTCTCTGTGCATTACTCGACTAGCAATACGTGATAGAAAAGGAGGATATCTCTGTGCAATACTCGACTAGCAATACGTGATAGAAAAGGAGGATTTCTCTGTGCAGCACGTGGCTAGCAATATGTGATAGAAAAGGAGGATTTCTCTGTGCAGCACGTGGCTAGCAATACGTGATAGAAAAGGAGGATTTCTCTGTGCAATACTCGTCTAGCAATACGTGATAGAAAAGGAGGATATCTCTGTGCAATACTCGACTAGCAATACGTGATAGAAAAGGAGGATTTCTCTGTGCAGCACGTGGCTAGCAATACGTGATAGAAAAGGAGGGTTTCTCTGTGCAGCACGTGGCTAGCAATACGTGATAGAAAAGGAGGATTTCTCTGTGCAGCACGTGGCTAGCAATACGTGATAGAAAAGGAGGATTTCTTTGTGCAACACATGGCTAGCAATACGTGGTAGAAAAGGAGGATTTCTCTGTGCAACTCGTGGCTAGCAATACGTGATAGAAAAGGAGGATTTCTCTGTGCAATACTCGACTAGCAATACGTGATAGAAAAGGAGGATTTCTCTGTGCAACACGTGGCTAGCAATACGTGATAGAAAAGGAGGATTTCTCTGTGCAATACTCGACTAGCAATATGTGATAGAAAAGGAGGATTTCTCTGTGCAGCACGTGGCTAGCAATACAAGATAGAAAAGGAGGATTTCTCTGTGCAATACTCGACTAGCAATACGTGATAGAAAAGGAGGATTTCTCTGTGCAACACGTGGCTAGCAATACGTGATAGAAAAGGAGGATTTCTCTGTGCAATACTCGACTAGCAATACGTGATAGAAAAGGAGGATTTCTCTGTGCAACACGTGGCTAGCAATACGTGATAGAAAAGGAGGATTTCTCTGTGCAACTTGTGGCTAGCAATACGTGGTAGAAAAGGAGGATTTCTCTGTGCAAAAAGTGGCTAGCAATACGTGATAGAAAAGGAGGATTTCTCTGTGCAATACTTGACTAGCAATACGTGATAGAAAAGAAGGATTTCTCTGTGCAGCACATGGCTAGCAATACGTGATAGAAAAGGAGGATTTCTCTGTGCAATACTCGACTAGCAATATGTGATAGAAAAGGAGGATTTCTCTGTGCAGCACGTGGCTAGCAATACAAGATAGAAAAGGAGGATTTCTCTGTGCAATACTCGACTAGCAATACGTGATAGAAAAGGAGGATTTCTCTGTGCAACACGTGGCTAGCAATACGTGATAGAAAAGGAGGATTTCTCTGTGCAATACTCGACTAGCAATACGTGATAGAAAAGGAGGATTTCTCTGTGCAACACGTGGCTAGCAATACGTGATAGAAAAGGAGGATTTCTCTGTGCAACTTGTGGCTAGCAATACGTGGTAGAAAAGGAGGATTTCTCTGTGCAAAAAGTGGCTAGCAATACGTGATAGAAAAGGAGGATTTCTCTGTGCAATACTTGACTAGCAATACGTGATAGAAAAGAAGGATTTCTCTGTGCAGCACATGGCTAGCAATACGTGATAGAAAAGAAGGATTTCTCTGTGCAGCACATGGCTAGCAATACGAGATAGAAAAGGAGGATTTCTCTGTGCAATACGTGGCTAGCAATACGTGATAGAAAAGGAGGATTTCTCTGTGCAACACGTGGCTAGCAATACGTGATAGAAAAGTAGGATTTCTCTGTGCAATACTCGACTAGCAATACGTGATAGAAAAGGAGGATTTCTCTGTGCAGCACGTGGCTAGCAATACGTGATAGAAAAGGAGGATTTCTTTGTGCAGCACGTGGCTAGCAATATGTGATAGAAAAGGAGGATTTCTCTGTGCAGCACGTGACTAGCAATACGTGATAGAAAAGGAGGATTTCTCTATGCAACATGTGGCTAGCAATACGTAATAGAAAAGGAGGATTTCTCTGTGCAACACGTGGCTAGCAATACGTGGTAGAAAAGGAGGATTTCTCTGTGCAAAAAGTGGCTAGCAATACGTGATAGAAAAGGAGGATTTCTCTGTGCAATACTTGACTAGCAATACGTGATAGAAAAGAAGGATTTCTCTGTGCAGCACGTGGCTAGCAATACATGTTAGAAAAGGAGGATTTCTCTGTGCAATACTCGACTAGCAATACGTGATAGAAAAGGAGGATTTCTCTGTGCAACACGTGGCTAGCAATACGTGATAGAAAAGTAGGATTTCTCTGTGCAATACTCGACCAGCAATACGTGATAGAAAAGGAGGATTTCTCTGTGCAAATCTCGACTAGCAATACGTTATAGAAAAGGAGGATTTCTCTGTGCAGCACGTGGCTAGCAATACGTGATAGAAAAGGAGGATTTCTTTGTGCAGCACGTGGCTTGCAATACGTGATAGAAAAGGAGGATTTCTCTGTGTAACACGTGGCTAGCATTACGTGATAGAAAAGGAGGATTTCTCTTTGCAACACGTGGCTAGCAATACGTGGTAGAAAAGGAGGACTTCTCAGTGCAACACGTGGCTAGCAATACGTGATAGAAAAGGAGGATTTCTCAGTTCAACATGTGGCTAGCAATACGTGATAGAAAAGGAGGATTTCTCTGTGCAGCACGTGGCTAGCAATACGTGATAGAAAAGGAGGATTTCTCTGTGCAATACTCGACTAGCAATACGTGATAGAAAAGGAGGATTTCTCTGTGCAGTACGTGGCTAGCAATACGTGATAGAAAAGGAGGATTTCTCTGTGCAACACGTGGCTAGCAATACGTGATAGAAAAGGAGGATTTCTCTGTGCAATACTCGACTAGCAATACGTGATTGGAAAGGAGGATTTCTCTCTGCAGCACGTGGCTAGCAATACATGATAGAAAAGGAGGATTTCTTTGTGCAGTACGTGGCTAGCAATACGTGATAGAAAAGGAGGATTTCTCTGTGCAATACTCGACTAGCAATACGTGATAGAAAAGGAGGATTTCTCTGTGCAGCACGTGGCTAGCAATACGAGATAGAAAAGGAGGATTTCTCTGTGCAACACGTGGCTAGCAATACGTGATAGAAAAGGAGGATTTCTCTGGGCAACACGTGGCTAGCAATACGTGGTAGAAAAGGAGGATTTCTCTGTGCAACATGTGGCTAGCAATACGTGATAGAAAAGGAGGATTTCTCTGTGCAACACGGGGCTAGCAATACGTGATAGAAACGGAGGATTTCTCTGTGCATTACTCGACTAGCAATACGTGATAGAAAAGGAGGATATCTCTGTGCAATACTCGACTAGCAATACGTGATAGAAAAGGAGGATTTCTCTGTGCAGCACGTGGCTAGCAATATGTGATAGAAAAGGAGGATTTCTCTGTGCAGCACGTGGCTAGCAATACGTGATAGAAAAGGAGGATTTCTCTGTGCAATACTCGACTAGCAATACGTGATAGAAAAGGAGGACATCTCTGTGCAATACTCGACTAGCAATACGTGATAGAAAAGGAGGATTTCTCTGTGCAGCACGTGGCTAGCAATACGTGATAGAAAAGGAGGGTTTCTCTGTGCAGCACGTGGCTAGCAATACGTGATAGAAAAGGAGGATTTCTCTGTGCAGCACGTGGCTAGCAATACGTGATAGAAAAGGAGGATTTCTTTGTGCAACACATGGCTAGCAATACGTGGTAGAAAAGGAGGATTTCTCTGTGCAACTCGTGGCTAGCAATACGTGATAGAAAAGGAGGATTTCTCTGTGCAATACTCGACTAGCAATACGTGATAGAAAAGGAGGATTTCTCTGTGCAACACGTGGCTAGCAATACGTGATAGAAAAGGAGGATTTCTCTGTGCAATACTCGACTAGCAATATGTGATAGAAAAGGAGGATTTCTCTGTGCAGCACGTGGCTAGCAATACAAGATAGAAAAGGAGGATTTCTCTGTGCAATACTCGACTAGCAATACGTGATAGAAAAGGAGGATTTCTCTGTGCAGCACGTGGCTAGCAATATGTGATAGAAAAGGAGGATTTCTCTGTGCAGCACGTGGCTAGCAATACGTGATAGAAAAGGAGGATTTCTCTGTGCAATACTCGACTAGCAATACGTGATAGAAAAGGAGGATATCTCTGTGCAATACTCGACTAGCAATACGTGATAGAAAAGGAGGATTTCTCTGTGCAGCACGTGGCTAGCAATACGTGATAGAAAAGGAGGGTTTCTCTGTGCAGTACGTGGCTAGCAATATGTGATAGAAAAGGAGGATTTCTCTGTGCAGCACGTGGCTAGCAATACGTGATAGAAAAGGAGGATTTCTTTGTGCAACACATGGCTAGCAATACGTGGTAGAAAAGGAGGATTTCTCTGTGCAACTCGTGGCTAGCAATACGTGATAGAAAAGGAGGATTTCTCTGTGCAATACTCGACTAGCAATACGTGATAGAAAAGGAGGATTTCTCTGTGCAACACGTGGCTAGCAATACGTGATAGAAAAGGAGGATTTCTCTGTGCAATACTCGACTAGCAATATGTGATAGAAAAGGAGGATTTCTCTGTGCAGCACGTGGCTAGCAATACAAGATAGAAAAGGAGGATTTCTCTGTGCAATACTCGACTAGCAATACGTGATAGGAAAGGAGGATTTCTCTCTGCAGCACGTGGCTAGCAATACGTGATAGAAAAGGAGGATTTCTCTGTGCAGCACGTGGCTAGCAATACGTGATAGAAAAGGTGGATTTCTCTGTGCAATACTCGACTAGCAATACGTAATAGAAAAGGAGGATATCTCTGTGCAATACTCGACTAGCAATACGTGATAGAACTGGAGGATTTCTCTGTGCAGCACGTGGCTAGCAATATGTGATAGAAAAGGAGGATTTCTCTATGCAGCACTTTGCTAGCAATACTTGATAGAAAAGGAGGATTTCTCTGTGCAGCACGTGGCTAGCAATACGTGATAGAAAAGAAGGATTTCTTTGTGCAACATGTGGCTAGCAATACGTGGTAGAAAAGGAGGATTTCTCTGTGCAACACGTGGCTAGCAATACGTGATAGAAAAGGAGGATTTCTCTGTGCAATACTCGACTAGCAATACGAGATAGAAAAGGAGGATTTCTCTGTGCAACACGTGGCTAGCAATACGTGATAGAAAAGGAGGATTTCTCTGTGCAATACTCGACTAGCAATACGCGATAGAAAAGGAGGATTTCTCTGTGCAATACTCGACTAGCAATACGTGATAGAAAAGGAGGATTTCTCTGTGCAACACGTGGCTAGCAATACGTGATAGAAAAGGAGGATTTCTCTGTGAAATACTCGACTAGCAATACGTGATAGAAAAGGAGGATTTCTCTGTGCAACACGTGGCTAGCAATACGTGATAGAAAAGTATGATTTCTCTGTGCAATACTCGACTAGCAATACATGATAGAAAAGGAGGATTTCTCTGTGCAATACTCGACTAGCAATACGTGGTAGAAAAGGAGGATTTCTCTGTGCAGCACGTGGCTAGCAATACGTGATAGAAAAGGAGGATTTCTCTGTGCAATACTCGACTAGCAATACGTGATAGAAAAGGAGGATTTCTCTGTGCAGTACGTGGCTAGCAATACGTGATAGAAAAGGAGGATTTCTCTGTGCAACACGTGGCTAGCATTACGTGATAGAAAAGGAGGATTTCTCTTTGCAACACGTGGCTAGCAATACGTGGTAGAAAAGGAGGACTTCTCAGTGCAACACGTGGCTAGCAATACGTGGTAGAAAAGGAGGATTTCTCAGTGCAACATGTGGCTAGCAATACGTGGTAGAAAAGGAGGATTTCTCTGTGCAACACGTTGCTAGCAATATGTGATAGAAAAGGAGGATATCTCTGTACAATACTCGACTAGCAATACGTGATAGAAAAGGAGGATTTCTATGTGCAGCACGTGGCTAGCAATATGTAATAGAAAAGGAGGATTTCTCTGTGCAGCACGTGGCTAGCAATACGTGATAGAAAAGGAGGATTTCTTTGTGCAGCATGTGGCTATCAATACGTGATAGAAAAGGAGGATTTCTCTGTGCAACACGTGGCTAGCAATACGTGCTAGAAAAGGAGGATTTCTCTGTGCAACACGTGGCTAGGAATACGTGGTAGAAAAGGAGGATTTCTCTGTGCAACACGTGGCTAGCAATACATGGTAGAAAAGGAGGATTTATCTGTGCAACACATGGCTAGCAATACGTGATAGAAAAGGAGGATATCTCTGTGCAATACTCGACTAGCAATACGTGATAGAAAACGAAGATTTCTCTGTGCAGCACGTGCCTAGCAATACGTGATAGAAAAGGAGGATTTCTCTGTGCAATACTCGACTAGCAATACGTGATAGAATAGGAGGATTTCTCTGTGCAGTACGTGGCTAGCAATACGTGATAGAAAAGGAGAATTTCTCTGTGCAACACGTGGCTAGCAATACGTGGTAGAAAAGGAGGATTTCTCTGTGCAACATGTGGCTAGCAATACGTGATAGAAAAGGAGGATTTCTCTGTGCAACACGGGGCTAGCAATACGTGATAGAAACGGAGGATTTCTCTGTGCATTACTCGACTAGCAATACGTGATAGAAAAGGAGGATATCTCTGTGCAATACTCGACTAGCAATACGTGATAGAAAAGGAGGATTTCTCTGTGCAGCACGTGGCTAGCAATATGTGATAGAAAAGGAGGATTTCTCTGTGCAGCACGTGGCTAGCAATACGTGGTAGAAAAGGAGGATTTCTCAGTGCAACATGTGGCTAGCAATACGTGGTAGAAAAGGAGGATTTCTCTGTGCAACACGTTGCTAGCAATATGTGATAGAAAAGGAGGATATCTCTGTACAATACTCGACTAGCAATACGTGATAGAAAAGGAGGATTTCTATGTGCAGCACGTGGCTAGCAATATGTAATAGAAAAGGAGGATTTCTCTGTGCAGCACGTGGCTAGCAATACGTGATAGAAAAGGAGGATTTCTTTGTGCAGCATGTGGCTATCAATACGTGATAGAAAAGGAGGATTTCTCTGTGCAACACGTGGCTAGCAATACGTGCTAGAAAAGGAGGATTTCTCTGTGCAACACGTGGCTAGGAATACGTGGTAGAAAAGGAGGATTTCTCTGTGCAACACGTGGCTAGCAATACATGGTAGAAAAGGAGGATTTATCTGTGCAACACATGGCTAGCAATACGTGATAGAAAAGGAGGATATCTCTGTGCAATACTCGACTAGCAATACGTGATAGAAAAGGAAGATTTCTCTGTGCAGCACGTGCCTAGCAATACGTGATAGAAAAGGAGGATTTCTCTGTGCAATACTCGACTAGCAATACGTGATAGAAAAGGAGGATTTCTCTGTGCAGTACGTGGCTAGCAATACGTGATAGAAAAGGAGAATTTCTCTGTGCAACACGTGGCTAGCAATACGTGGTAGAAAAGGAGGATTTCTCTGTGCAACATGTGGCTAGCAATACGTGATAGAAAAGGAGGATTTCTCTGTGCAACACGGGGCTAGCAATACGTGATAGAAACGGAGGATTTCTCTGTGCATTACTCGACTAGCAATACGTGATAGAAAAGGAGGATATCTCTGTGCAATACTCGACTAGCAATACGTGATAGAAAAGGAGGATTTCTCTGTGCAGCACGTGGCTAGCAATATGTGATAGAAAAGGAGGATTTCTCTGTGCAGCACGTGGCTAGCAATACGTGATAGAAAAGGAGGATTTCTCTGTGCAATACTCGTCTAGCAATACGTGATAGAAAAGGAGGATATCTCTGTGCAATACTCGACTAGCAATACGTGATAGAAAAGGAGGATTTCTCTGTGCAGCACGTGGCTAGCAATACGTGATAGAAAAGGAGGGTTTCTCTGTGCAGCACGTGGCTAGCAATACGTGATAGAAAAGGAGGATTTCTCTGTGCAGCACGTGGCTAGCAATACGTGATAGAAAAGGAGGATTTCTTTGTGCAACACATGGCTAGCAATACGTGGTAGAAAAGGAGGATTTCTCTGTGCAACTCGTGGCTAGCAATACGTGATAGAAAAGGAGGATTTCTCTGTGCAATACTCGACTAGCAATACGTGATAGAAAAGGAGGATTTCTCTGTGCAACACGTGGCTAGCAATACGTGATAGAAAAGGAGGATTTCTCTGTGCAATACTCGACTAGCAATATGTGATAGAAAAGGAGGATTTCTCTGTGCAGCACGTGGCTAGCAATACAAGATAGAAAAGGAGGATTTCTCTGTGCAATACTCGACTAGCAATACGTGATAGAAAAGGAGGATTTCTCTGTGCAACACGTGGCTAGCAATACGTGATAGAAAAGGAGGATTTCTCTGTGCAATACTCGACTAGCAATACGTGATAGAAAAGGAGGATTTCTCTGTGCAACACGTGGCTAGCAATACGTGATAGAAAAGGAGGATTTCTCTGTGCAACTTGTGGCTAGCAATACGTGGTAGAAAAGGAGGATTTCTCTGTGCAAAAAGTGGCTAGCAATACGTGATAGAAAAGGAGGATTTCTCTGTGCAATACTTGACTAGCAATACGTGATAGAAAAGAAGGATTTCTCTGTGCAGCACATGGCTAGCAATACGTGATAGAAAAGGAGGATTTCTCTGTGCAATACTCGACTAGCAATACGAGATAGAAAAGGAGGATTTCTCTGTGCAGTACGTGGCTAGCAATACGTGATAGAAAAGGAGGATTTCTCTGTGCAACACGTGGCTAGCAATACGTGATAGAAAAGTAGGATTTCTCTGTGCAATACTCGACTAGCAATACATGATAGAAAAGGAGGATTTCTCTGTGCAGCACGTGGCTAGCAATACGTGATAGAAAAGGAGGATTTCTTTGTGCAGCACGTGGCTAGCAATATGTGATAGAAAAGGAGGATTTCTCTGTGCAGCACGTGACTAGCAATACGTGATAGAAAAGGAGGATTTCTCTATGCAACATGTGGCTAGCAATACGTAATAGAAAAGGAGGATTTCTCTGTGCAACACGTGGCTAGCAATACGTGGTAGAAAAGGAGGATTTCTCTGTGCAAAAAGTGGCTAGCAATACGTGATAGAAAAGGAGGATTTCTCTGTGCAATACTTGACTAGCAATACGTGATAGAAAAGAAGGATTTCTCTGTGCAGCACGTGGCTAGCAATACATGTTAGAAAAGGAGGATTTCTCTGTGCAATACTCGACTAGCAATACGTGATAGAAAAGGAGGATTTCTCTGTGCAACACGTGGCTAGCAATACGTGATAGAAAAGTAGGATTTCTCTGTGCAATACTCGACCAGCAATACGTGATAGAAAAGGAGGATTTCTCTGTGCAAATCTTGACTAGCAATACGTTATAGAAAAGGAGGATTTCTCTGTGCAGCACGTGGCTAGCAATACGTGATAGAAAAGGAGGATTTCTTTGTGCAGCACGTGGCTTGCAATACGTGATAGAAAAGGAGGATTTCTCTGTGTAACACGTGGCTAGCATTACGTGATAGAAAAGGAGGATTTCTCTTTGCAACACGTGGCTAGCAATACGTGGTAGAAAAGGAGGACTTCTCAGTGCAACACGTGGCTAGCAATACGTGATAGAAAAGGAGGATTTCTCAGTTCAACATGTGGCTAGCAATACGTGATAGAAAAGGAGGATTTCTCTGTGCAGCACGTGGCTAGCAATACGTGATAGAAAAGGAGGATTTCTCTGTGCAATACTCGACTAGCAATACGTGATAGAAAAGGAGGATTTCTCTGTGCAGTACGTGGCTAGCAATACGTGATAGAAAAGGAGGATTTCTCTGTGCAACACGTGGCTAGCAATACGTGATAGAAAAGGAGGATTTCTCTGTGCAATACTCGACTAGCAATACGTGATTGGAAAGGAGGATTTCTCTCTGCAGCACGTGGCTAGCAATACATGATAGAAAAGGAGGATTTCTTTGTGCAGTACGTGGCTAGCAATACGTGATAGAAAAGGAGGATTTCTCTGTGCAATACTCGACTAGCAATACGTGATAGAAAAGGAGGATTTCTCTGTGCAGCACGTGGCTAGCAATACGAGATAGAAAAGGAGGATTTCTCTGTGCAACACGTGGCTAGCAATACGTGATAGAAAAGGAGGATTTCTCTGGGCAACACGTGGCTAGCAATACGTGGTAGAAAAGGAGGATTTCTCTGTGCAACATGTGGCTAGCAATACGTGATAGAAAAGGAGGATTTCTCTGTGCAAAAAGTGGCTAGCAATACGTGATAGAAAAGGAGGATTTCTCTGTGCAATACTTGACTAGCAATACGTGATAGAAAAGAAGGATTTCTCTGTGCAGCACGTGGCTAGCAATACATGTTAGAAAAGGAGGATTTCTCTGTGCAATACTCGACTAGCAATACGTGATAGAAAAGGAGGATTTCTCTGTGCAACACGTGGCTAGCAATACGTGATAGAAAAGTAGGATTTCTCTGTGCAATACTCGACCAGCAATACGTGATAGAAAAGGAGGATTTCTCTGTGCAAATCTCGACTAGCAATACGTTATAGAAAAGGAGGATTTCTCTGTGCAGCACGTGGCTAGCAATACGTGATAGAAAAGGAGGATTTCTTTGTGCAGCACGTGGCTTGCAATACGTGATAGAAAAGGAGGATTTCTCTGTGTAACACGTGGCTAGCATTACATGATAGAAAAGGAGGATTTCTCTTTGCAACACGTGGCTAGCAATACGTGGTAGAAAAGGAGGACTTCTCAGTGCAACACGTGGCTAGCAATACGTGATAGAAAAGGAGGATTTCTCAGTTCAACATGTGGCTAGCAATACGTGATAGAAAAGGAGGATTTCTCTGTGCAGCACGTGGCTAGCAATACGTGATAGAAAAGGAGGATTTCTCTGTGCAATACTCGACTAGCAATACGTGATAGAAAAGGAGGATTTCTCTGTGCAGTACGTGGCTAGCAATACGTGATAGAAAAGGAGGATTTCTCTGTGCAACACGTGGCTAGCAATACGTGATAGAAAAGGAGGATTTCTCTGTGCAATACTCGACTAGCAATACGTGATTGGAAAGGAGGATTTCTCTCTGCAGCACGTGGCTAGCAATACATGATAGAAAAGGAGGATTTCTTTGTGCAGTACGTGGCTAGCAATACGTGATAGAAAAGGAGGATTTCTCTGTGCAATACTCGACTAGCAATACGTGATAGAAAAGGAGGATTTCTCTGTGCAGCACGTGGCTAGCAATACGAGATAGAAAAGGAGGATTTCTCTGTGCAACACGTGGCTAGCAATACGTGATAGAAAAGGAGGATTTCTCTGGGCAACACGTGGCTAGCAATACGTGGTAGAAAAGGAGGATTTCTCTGTGCAACATGTGGCTAGCAATACGTGATAGAAAAGGAGGATTTCTCTGTGCAACACGGGGCTAGCAATACGTGATAGAAACGGAGGATTTCTCTGTGCATTACTCGACTAGCAATACGTGATAGAAAAGGAGGATATCTCTGTGCAATACTCGACTAGCAATACGTGATAGAAAAGGAGGATTTCTCTGTGCAGCACGTGGCTAGCAATATGTGATAGAAAAGGAGGATTTCTCTGTGCAGCACGTGGCTAGCAATACGTGAAAGAAAAGGAGGATTTCTCTGTGCAATACTCGACTAGCAATACGTGATAGAAAAGGAGGATATCTCTGTGCAATACTCGACTAGCAATACGTGATAGAAAAGGAGGATTTCTCTGTGCAGCACGTGGCTAGCAATACGTGATAGAAAAGGAGGGTTTCTCTGTGCAGCACGTGGCTAGCAATACGTGATAGAAAAGGAGGATTTCTCTGTGCAGCACGTGGCTAGCAATACGTGATAGAAAAGGAGGATTTCTTTGTGCAACACATGGCTAGCAATACGTGGTAGAAAAGGAGGATTTCTCTGTGCAACTCGTGGCTAGCAATACGTGATAGAAAAGGAGGATTTCTCTGTGCAATTCTCGACTAGCAATACGTGATAGAAAAGGAGGATTTCTCTGTGCAACACGTGGCTAGCAATACGTGATAGAAAAGGAGGATTTCTCTGTGCAATACTCGACTAGCAATATGTGATAGAAAAGGAGGATTTCTCTGTGCAGCACGTGGCTAGCAATACAAGATAGAAAAGGAGGATTTCTCTGTGCAATACTCGACTAGCAATACGTGATAGAAAAGGAGGATTTCTCTGTGCAGCACGTGGCTAGCAATATGTGATAGAAAAGGAGGATTTCTCTGTGCAGCACGTGGCTAGCAATACGTGATAGAAAAGGAGGATTTCTCTGTGCAATACTCGACTAGCAATACGTGATAGAAAAGGAGGATATCTCTGTGCAATACTCGACTAGCAATACGTGATAGAAAAGGAGGATTTCTCTGTGCAGCACGTGGCTAGCAATACGTGATAGAAAAGGAGGGTTTCTCTGTGCAGTACGTGGCTAGCAATATGTGATAGAAAAGGAGGATTTCTCTGTGCAGCACGTGGCTAGCAATACGTGATAGAAAAGGAGGATTTCTTTGTGCAACACATGGCTAGCAATACGTGGTAGAAAAGGAGGATTTCTCTGTGCAACTCGTGGCTAGCAATACGTGATAGAAAAGGAGGATTTCTCTGTGCAATACTCGACTAGCAATACGTGATAGAAAAGGAGGATTTCTCTGTGCAACACGTGGCTAGCAATACGTGATAGAAAAGGAGGATTTCTCTGTGCAATACTCGACTAGCAATATGTGATAGAAAAGGAGGATTTCTCTGTGCAGCACGTGGCTAGCAATACAAGATAGAAAAGGAGGATTTCTCTGTGCAATACTCGACTAGCAATACGTGATAGGAAAGGAGGATTTCTCTCTGCAGCACGTGGCTAGCAATACGTGATAGAAAAGGAGGATTTCTCTGTGCAGCACGTGGCTAGCAATACGTGATAGAAAAGGTGGATTTCTCTGTGCAATACTCGACTAGCAATACGTAATAGAAAAGGAGGATATCTCTGTGCAATACTCGACTAGCAATACGTGATAGAACTGGAGGATTTCTCTGTGCAGCACGTGGCTAGCAATATGTGATAGAAAAGGAGGATTTCTCTATGCAGCACTTTGCTAGCAATACTTGATAGAAAAGGAGGATTTCTCTGTGCAGCACGTGGCTAGCAATACGTGATAGAAAAGAAGGATTTCTTTGTGCAACATGTGGCTAGCAATACGTGGTAGAAAAGGAGGATTTCTCTGTGCAACACGTGGCTAGCAATACGTGATAGAAAAGGAGGATTTCTCTGTGCAATACTCGACTAGCAATACGAGATAGAAAAGGAGGATTTCTCTGTGCAACACGTGGCTAGCAATACGTGATAGAAAAGGAGGATTTCTCTGTGCAATACTCGACTAGCAATACGCGATAGAAAAGGAGGATTTCTCTGTGCAATACTCGACTAGCAATACGTGATAGAAAAGGAGGATTTCTCTGTGCAACACGTGGCTAGCAATACGTGATAGAAAAGGAGGATTTCTCTGTGAAATACTCGACTAGCAATACGTGATAGAAAAGGAGGATTTCTCTGTGCAACACGTGGCTAGCAATACGTGATAGAAAAGTATGATTTCTCTGTGCAATACTCGACTAGCAATACATGATAGAAAAGGAGGATTTCTCTGTGCAATACTCGACTAGCAATACGTGGTAGAAAAGGAGGATTTCTCTGTGCAGCACGTGGCTAGCAATACGTGATAGAAAAGGAGGATTTCTCTGTGCAATACTCGACTAGCAATACGTGATAGAAAAGGAGGATTTCTCTGTGCAGTACGTGGCTAGCAATACGTGATAGAAAAGGAGGATTTCTCTGTGCAACACGTGGCTAGCAATACGTGATAGAAAAGGAGGATTTCTCTGTGCAATACTCGACTAGCAATACGTGATTGGAAAGGAGGATTTCTCTCTGCAGCACGTGGCTAGCAATACATGATAGAAAAGGAGGATTTCTTTTCTGCAGTACGTGGCTAGAAATACGTGATAGAAAAGGAGGATTTCTCTGTGCAATACTCGACTAGCAATACGTGATAGAAAAGGAGGATTTCTCTGTGCAGCACGTGGCTAGCAATACGAGATAGAAAAGGAGGATTTCTCTGTGCAACACGTGGCTAGCAATACGTGATAGAAAAGGAGGATTTCTCTGGGCAACACGTGGCTAGCAATACGTGGTAGAAAAGGAGGATTTCTCTGTGCAACATGTGGCTATCAATACGTGATAGAAAAGGAGGATTTCTCTGTGCAACACGGGGCTAGCAATACGTGATAGAAACGGAGGATTTCTCTGTGCATTACTCGACTAGCAATACGTGATAGAAAAGGAGGATTTCTCTGTGCAGCACGTGGCTAGCAATACGTGATAGAAAAGGAGGGTTTCTCTGTGCAGTACGTGGCTAGCAATACGTGATAGAAAAGGAGGATTTCTCTGTGCAGCACGTGGCTAGCAATACGTGATAGAAAAGGAGGATTTCTTTGTGCAACACATGGCTAGCAATACGTGGTAGAAAAGGAGGATTTCTCTGTGCAACTCGTGGCTAGCAATACGTGATAGAAAAGGAGGATTTCTCTGTGCAATACTCGACTAGCAATACGTGATAGAAAAGGAGGATTTCTCTGTGCAACACGTGGCTAGCAATACGTGATAGAAAAGGAGGATTTCTCTGTGCAATACTCGACTAGCAATATGTGATAGAAAAGGAGGATTTCTCTGTGCAGCACGTGGCTAGCAATACAAGATAGAAAAGGAGGATTTCTCTGTGCAATACTCGACTAGCAATACGTGATAGGAAAGGAGGATTTCTCTCTGCAGCACGTGGCTAGCAATACGTGATAGAAAAGGAGGATTTCTCTGTGCAGCACGTGGCTAGCAATACGTGATAGAAAAGGTGGATTTCTCTGTGCAATACTCGACTAGCAATACGTAATAGAAAAGGAGGATATCTCTGTGCAATACTCGACTAGCAATACGTGATAGAACTGGAGGATTTCTCTGTGCAGCACGTGGCTAGCAATATGTGATAGAAAAGGAGGATTTCTCTATGCAGCACTTTGCTAGCAATACTTGATAGAAAAGGAGGATTTCTCTGTGCAGCACGTGGCTAGCAATACGTGATAGAAAAGAAGGATTTCTTTGTGCAACATGTGGCTAGCAATACGTGGTAGAAAAGGAGGATTTCTCTGTGCAACACGTGGCTAGCAATACGTGATAGAAAAGGAGGATTTCTCTGTGCAATACTCGACTAGCAATACGAGATAGAAAAGGAGGATTTCTCTGTGCAACACGTGGCTAGCAATACGTGATAGAAAAGGAGGATTTCTCTGTGCAATACTCGACTAGCAATACGCGATAGAAAAGGAGGATTTCTCTGTGCAATACTCGACTAGCAATACGTGATAGAAAAGGAGGATTTCTCTGTGCAACACGTGGCTAGCAATACGTGATAGAAAAGGAGGATTTCTCTGTGAAATACTCGACTAGCAATACGTGATAGAAAAGGAGGATTTCTCTGTGCAACACGTGGCTAGCAATACGTGATAGAAAAGTATGATTTCTCTGTGCAATACTCGACTAGCAATACATGATAGAAAAGGAGGATTTCTCTGTGCAATACTCGACTAGCAATACGTGGTAGAAAAGGAGGATTTCTCTGTGCAGCACGTGGCTAGCAATACGTGATAGAAAAGGAGGATTTCTCTGTGCAATACTCGACTAGCAATACGTGATAGAAAAGGAGGATTTCTCTGTGCAGTACGTGGCTAGCAATACGTGATAGAAAAGGAGGATTTCTCTGTGCAACACGTGGCTAGCAATACGTGATAGAAAAGGAGGATTTCTCTGTGCAATACTCGACTAGCAATACGTGATTGGAAAGGAGGATTTCTCTCTGCAGCACGTGGCTAGCAATACATGATAGAAAAGGAGGATTTCTTTTCTGCAGTACGTGGCTAGAAATACGTGATAGAAAAGGAGGATTTCTCTGTGCAATACTCGACTAGCAATACGTGATAGAAAAGGAGGATTTCTCTGTGCAGCACGTGGCTAGCAATACGAGATAGAAAAGGAGGATTTCTCTGTGCAACACGTGGCTAGCAATACGTGATAGAAAAGGAGGATTTCTCTGGGCAACACGTGGCTAGCAATACGTGGTAGAAAAGGAGGATTTCTCTGTGCAACATGTGGCTATCAATACGTGATAGAAAAGGAGGATTTCTCTGTGCAACACGGGGCTAGCAATACGTGATAGAAACGGAGGATTTCTCTGTGCATTACTCGACTAGCAATATGTGATAGAAAAGGAGGATATCTCTGTGCAATACTCGACTAGCAATACGTGATAGAAAAGGAGGATTTCTCTGTGCAGCACGTGGCTAGCAATATCTGATAGAAAAGGAGGATTTCTCTGTGCAGCACGTGGCTAGCAATACGTGATAGAAAAGGAGGATTTCTCTGTGCAATACTCGACTAGCAATACGTGATAGAAAAGGAGGATATCTCTGTGCAATACTCGACTAGCAATACGTGATAGAAAAGGAGGATTTCTCTGTGCAGCACGTGGCTAGCAATACGTGATAGAAAAGGAGGGTTTCTCTATGCAGCAGGTGGCTAGCAATACGTGATAGAAAAGGAGGATTTCTCTGTGCAGCACGTGGCTAGCAATACGTGATAGAAAAGGAGGATTTCTTTGTGCAACACATGGCTAGCAATACGTGGTAGAAAAGGAGGATTTCTCTGTGCAACTCGTGGCTAGCAATACGTGATAGAAAAGGAGGATTTCTCTGTGCAATACTCGACTAGCAATACGTGATAGAAAAGGAGGATTTCTCTGTGCAACACGTGGCTAGCAATACGTGATAGAAAAGGAGGATTTCTCTGTGCAATACTCGACTAGCAATGTGTGATAGAAAAGGAGGATTTCTCTGTGCAGCACGTGGCTAGCAATACAAGATAGAAAAGGAGGATTTCTCTGTGCAATACTCGACTAGCAATACGTGATAGAAAAGGAGGATTTCTCTGTGCAACACGTGGCTAGCAATACGTGATAGAAAAGGAGGATTTCTCTGTGCAATACTCGACTAGCAATACGTGATAGAAAAGGAGGATTTCTCTGTGCAACACGTGGCTAGCAATACGTGATAGAAAAGGAAGATTTCTCTGTGCAACACGTGGCTAGCAATACGTGGTAGAAAAGGAGGATTTCTCTGTGCAAAAAGTGGCTAGCAATACGTGATAGAAAAGGAGGATTTCTCTGTGCAATACTTGACTAGCAATACGTGATAGAAAAGAAGGATTTCTCTGTGCAGCACGTGGCTAGCAATACGTGATAGAAAAGGAGGATTTCTCTGTGCAATACTCGACTAGCAATACGAGATAGAAAAGGAGGATTTCTCTGTGCAGTACGTGGCTAGCAATACGTGATAGAAAAGGAGGATTTCTCTGTGCAACACGTGGCTAGCAATACGTGATAGAAAAGTAGGATTTCTCTGTGCAATACTCGACTAGCAATACGTGATAGAAAAGGAGGATTTCTCTGTGCAGCACGTGGCTAGCAATACGTGATAGAAAAGGAGGATTTCTTTGTGCAGCACGTGGCTAGCAATATGTGATAGAAAAGGAGGATTTCTCTGTGCAGCACGTGGCTAGCAATACGTGATAGAAAAGGAGGATTTCTCTATGCAACATGTGGCTAGCAATACGTAATAGAAAAGGAGGATTTCTCTGTGCAACACGTGGCTAGCAATACGTGGTAGAAAAGGAGGATTTCTCTGTGCAAAAAGTGGCTAGCAATACGTGATAGAAAAGGAGGATTTCTCTGTGCAATACTTGACTAGCAATACGTGATAGAAAAGAAGGATTTCTCTGTGCAGCACGTGGCTAGCAATACATGATAGAAAAGGAGGATTTCTCTGTGCAATACTCGACTAGCAATACGTGATAGAAAAGGAGGATTTCTCTGTGCAACACGTGGCTAGCAATACGTGATAGAAAAGTAGGATTTCTCTGTGCAATACTCGACCAGCAATACGTGATAGAAAAGGAGGATTTCTCTGTGCAAATCTCGACTAGCAATACGTTATAGAAAAGGAGGATTTCTCTGTGCAGCACGTGGCTAGCAATACGTGATAGAAAAGGAGGATTTCTTTGTGAAGCACGTGGCTTGCAATACGTGATAGAAAAGGAGGATTTCTCTGTGTAACACGTGGCTAGCATTACGTGATAGAAAAGGAGGATTTCTCTTTGCAACACGTGGCTAGCAATACGTGGTAGAAAAGGAGGACTTCTCAGTGCAACACGTGGCTAGCAATACGTGATAGAAAAGGAGGATTTCTCAGTGCAACATGTGGCTAGCAATACATGGTAGAAAAGGAGGATTTCTCTGTGCAACACGTGGCTAGCAATATGTGATAGAAAAGGAGGATATCTCTGTACAATACTCGACTAGCAATACATGATAGAAAAGGAGGATTTCTCTGTGCAGCACGTGGCTAGCAATATGTAATAGAAAAGGAGGATTTCTCTGTGCAGCACGTGGCTAGCAATACGTGATAGAAAAGGAGGATTTCTTTGTGCAGCACGTGGCTATCAATACGTGATAGAAAAGGAGGATTTCTCTGTGCAACACGTGGCTAGCAATACGTGCTAGAAAAGGAGGATTTCTCTGTGCAACACGTGGCTAGGAATACGTGCTAGAAAAGGAGGATTTCTCTGTGCAACACGTGGCTAGCAATACATGGTAGAAAAGGAGGATTTATCTGTGCAACACATGGCTAGCAATACGTGATAGAAAAGGAGGATATCTCTGTGCAATACTCGACTAGCAATACGTGATAGAAAAGGAAGATTTCTCTGTGCAGCACGTGCCTAGCAATACGTGATAGAAAAGGAGGATTTCTCTGTGCAATACTCGACTAGCAATACGTGATAGAAAAGGAGGATTTCTCTGTGCAGTACGTGGCTAGCAATACGTGATAGAAAAGGAGGATTTCTCTGTGCAACACGTGGCTAGCAATATGTGATAGAAAAGGAGGATTTCTCTGTGCAATACTCGACTAGCAATACGTGATAGGAAAGGAGGATTTCTCTCTGCAGCACGTGGCTAGCAATACATGATAGAAAAGGAGGATTTCTTTGTGCAGCACTTGGCTAGCAATACATGATAGAAAAGGAGGATTTCTCTGTGCAACACTCGACTAGCAATACGTGATTGAAAAGGAGGATTTCTCTGTGCAGCACGTGGCTAGCAATACGAGATAGAAAAGGAGGATTTCTCTGTGCAACACGTGGCTAGCAATACGTGATAGAAAAGGAGGATTTCTCTGTGCAACATGTGGCTAGCAATACGTGGTAGAAAAGGAGGATTTCTCTGTGCAACACGTGGCTAGCAATACGTGATAGAAAAGGAGGATTTCTCTGTGCAACACGGGGCTAGCAATACGTGATAGAAAAGAAGGAATTCTCTGTGCAATACTCGACTAGCAATACGTGATTGAAAAGGAGGATATCTCTGTGCAATACTCGACTAGCAATACGTGATAGAAAAGGAGGATTTCTCTGTGCAGCACGTGCCTAGCAATACGTGATAGAAAAGGAGGATTTCTCTGTGCAGCACGTGGCTAGCAATACGTGATAGAAAAGGTGGATTTCTCTGTGCAATACTCGACTAGCAATACATAATAGAAAAGGAGGATATCTCTGTGCAATACTCGACTAGCAATACGTGATAGAACTGGAGGATTTCTCTGTGCAGCACGTGGCTAGCAATATGTGATAGAAAAGGAGGATTTCTCTGTGCAGCACTTTGCTAGCAATACTTGATAGAAAAGGAGGATTTCTCTGTGCAGCACGTGGCTAGCAATACGTGATAGAAAAGGAGGATTTCTTTGTGCAACACGTGGCTAGCAATACGTGGTAGAAAAAGAGGATTTCTCTGTGCAACACGTGGCTAGCAATACGTGATAGAAAAGGAGGATTTCTCTGTGCAATACTCGACTAGCAATACGAGATAGAAAAGGAGGATTTCTCTGTGCAACACGTGGCTAGCAATACGTGATAGAAAAGGAGGATTTCTCTGTGCAATACTCGACTAGCAATACGTGATAGAAAAGGAGGATTTCTCTGTGCAATACTCGACTAGCAATACGTGATAGAAAAGGATGATTTCTCTGTGCAACACGTGGCTAGCAATACGTGATAGAAAAGGAGGATTTCTCTGTGCAATACTCGACTAGCAATACGTGATAGAAAAGGAGGATTTCTCTGTGCAACACGTGGCTAGCAATACGTGATAGAAAAGTATGATTTCTCTGTGCAATACTCGACTAGCAATACATGATAGAAAAGGAGGATTTCTCTGTGCAGCACGTGGCTAGCAATACATGATAGAAAAGGAGGATTTCTTTGTGCAGCACGTGGCTAGCAATACGTAATAGAAAAGGAGGATTTCTCTGTGCAGCACGTGGCTAGCAATACGTGATAGAAAAGGAGGATTTCTCTGTGCAATACTCGACTAGCAATACGTGATAGAAAAGGAGGATTTCTCTGTGCAGTACGTGGCTAGCAATACGTGATAGAAAAGGAGGATTTCTCTGTGCAACACGTGGCTAGCAATACGTGATAGAAAAGGAGGATTTCTCTGTGCAATACTCGACTAGCAATACGTGATTGGAAAGGAGGATTTCTCTCTGCAGCACGTGGCTAGCAATACATGATAGAAAAGGAGGATTTCTTTGTGCAGTACGTGGCTAGCAATACGTGATAGAAAAGGAGGATTTCTCTGTGCAATACTCAACTAGCAATACGTGATAGAAAAGGAGGATTTCTCTGTGCAGCCCGTGGCTAGCAATACGAGATAGAAAAGGAGGATTTCTCTGTGCAACACGTGGCTAGCAATACGTGATAGAAAAGGAGGATTTCTCTGTGCAACACGTGGCTAGCAATACGTGGTAGAAAAGGAGGATTTCTCTGTGCAACATGTGGCTAGCAATACGTGATAGAAAAGGAGGATTTCTCTGTGCAACACGGGGCTAGCAATACGTGATAGAAACGGAGGATTTCTCTGTGCATTACTCGACTAGCAATACGTGATAGAAAAGGAGGATATCTCTGTGCAATACTCGACTAGCAATACGTCATAGAAAAGGAGGATTTCTCTGTGCAGCACGTGGCTAGCAATACGTGATAGAAAAGGAGGATTTCTCTGTGCAGCACGTGGCTAGCAATACGTGATAGAAAAGGAGGATTTCTCTGTGCAATACTCGACTAGCAATACGTGATAGAAAAGGAGGATATCTCTGTGCAATACTCGACTAGCAATACGTGATAGAAAAGGAGGATTTCTCTGTGCAGCACGTGGCTAGCAATACGTGATAGAAAAGGAGGGTTTCTCTGTGCAGCACGTGGCTAGCAATACGTGATAGAAAAGGAGGATTTCTCTGTGCAGCACGTGGCTAGCAATACGTGATAGAAAAGGAGTATTTCTTTGTGCAGTACGTTGCTAGCAATAAGTGATAGAAAAGGAGGATTTCTCTGTGCAATACGTTGCTAGCAATAAGTGATAGAAAAGGAGGATTTCTCTGTGCAATACGTGGCTAGCAATACATGATAGAAAAGGAGGATTTCTCTGTGCAACACGTGGCTACCAATACGTGATAGAAAAGGAGGATTTCTCTGTGCAACACGTGGCTAGCAATACATGATAGAAAAGGAGGATTTCTCTGTGCAACACGTGGCTAGCAATACGTGATAGAAAAGGAGGTTTTCTCTGTGCAACACGTGGCTAGCAATACGTGATAGAAAAGGAGGATTTCTCTATGCAACACATGGCTAGCAATACATGATAGAAAAGGAGGATTTCTCTATGCAACACGTGGCTAGCAATATGTGATAGAAAAGTAGGATTTCTCTGTGCAATACTCGAATAGCAATACGTGATAGAAAAGGAGGACTTCTCTGTGCAACACGTGGCTAGCAATACGTGATAGAAAAGGAGGATTTCTCTGTGCAACACGTGGCTAGCAATACGTGATATAAAAGGAGGATTTCTCTGTGCAACACGTGGCTAGCAATATGTTATAGAAAAGGAGGATATCTCTGTGCAATACTTGACTAGCAATACATGATAGAAAAGGAGGACTTCTCTGTGCAGCACGTGGCTAGCAATACGTGATAGAAAAGGAGGATTTCTCTGTGCAATACTCGACTAGCAATACGAGATAGAAAAGGAGGATTTCTCTGTGCAACACGTGGCTAGCAATACGTGATAGAAAAGTAGGATTTCTCTGTGCAATACTCGACTAGCAATACGTGATAGAAAAGGAGGATTTCTCTGTGCAGCACGTGGCTAGCAATACGTGATAGAAAAGGAGGATTTCTTTGTGCAGCACGTGGCTAGCAATATGTGATAGAAAAGGAGGATTTCTCTGTGCAGCACGTGGCTAGCAATACGTGATAGAAAAGGAGGATTTCTCTATGCAACATGTGGCTAGCAATACGTAATAGAAAAAAAGGATTTCTCCGTGCAACACGTGGCTAGCAATACGTGGTAGAAACGGAGGATTTCTCTGTGCAAAAAGTGGCTAGCAATACGTGATAGAAAAGGAGGATTTCTCTGTGCAATACTTGACTAGCAATACGTGATAGAAAAGAAGGATTTCTCTGTGCAGCACGTGGCTAGCAATACGTGATAGAAAAGGAGGATTTCTCTGTGCAATACTCGACTAGCAATACGAGATAGAAAAGGAGGATTTCTCTGTGCAGTACGTGGCTAGCAATACGTGATAGAAAAGGAGGATTTCTCTGTGCAACACGTGGCTAGCAATACGTGATAGAAAAGTCGGATTTCTCTGTGCAATACTCGACTAGCAATACGTGATAGAAAAGGAGGATTTCTCTGTGCAGCACGTGGCTAGCAATACGTGATAGAAAAGGAGGATTTCTTTGTGCAGCACGTGGCTAGCAATATGTGATAGAAAAGGAGGATTTCTCTATGCAACATGTGGCTAGCAATATGTAATAGAAAAGGAGGATTTCTCTGTGCAACACGTGGCTAGCAATACGTGGTAGAAAAGGAGGATTTCTCTGTGCAAAAAGTGGCTAGCAATACGTGATAGAAAAGGAGGATTTCTCTGTGCAATACTTGACTAGCAATATGTGATAGAAAAGGAGGATTTCTCTGTGCAACACGTGGCTAGCAATACGTGATAGAAAAGTAGGATTTCTCTGTGCAATACTCGACCAGCAATACGTGATAGAAAAGGAGGATTTCTCTGTGCAATACTCGACTAGCAATACGTGATAGAAAAGGAGGATTTCTCTGTGCAGCACGTGGCTAGCAATACGTGATAGAAAAGGAGGATTTCTTTGTGCAGAACGTGGCTATCAATACGTGATAGAAAAGGAGGATTTCTCTGTGTAACACGTGGCTAGCATTACGTGATAGAAAAGGAGGATTTCTCTTTGCAACACGTGGCTAGCAATACGTGGTAGAAAAGGAGGACTTCTCAGTGCAACACGTGGCTAGCAATACGTGGTAGAAAAGGAGGATTTCTCAGTGCAACATGTGGCTAGCAATACGTGGTAGAAAAGGAGGATTTCTCTGTGCAACACGTTGCTAGCAATATGTGATAGAAAAGGAGGATATCTCTGTACAATACTCGACTAGCAATACGTGATAGAAAAGGAGGATTTCTATGTGCAGCACGTGGCTAGCAATATGTAATAGAAAAGGAGGATTTCTCTGTGCAGCACGTGGCTAGCAATACGTGATAGAAAAGGAGGATTTCTTTGTGCAGCATGTGGCTATCAATACGTGATAGAAAAGGAGGATTTCTCTGTGCAACACGTGGCTAGCAATACGTGCTAGAAAAGGAGGATTTCTCTGTGCAACACGTGGCTAGGAATACGTGGTAGAAAAGGAGGATTTCTCTGTGCAACACGTGGCTAGCAATACATGGTAGAAAAGGAGGATTTATCTGTGCAACACATGGCTAGCAATACGTGATAGAAAAGGAGGATATCTCTGTGCAATACTCGACTAGCAATACGTGATAGAAAAGGAAGATTTCTCTGTGCAGCACGTGCCTAGCTATACGTGATAGAAAAGGAGGATTTCTCTGTGCAATACTCGACTAGCAATACGTGATAGAAAAGGAGGATTTCTCTGTGCAGTACGTGGCTAGCAATACGTGATAGAAAAGGAGAATTTCTCTGTGCAACACGTGGCTAGCAATACGTGATAGAAAAGGAGGATTTCTTTGTGCAGCACGTGGCTAGCAATACGTGATAGAAAAGGAGGATTTCTCTGTGCAAAACTCAACTAGCAATACGTGATTGAAAAGGAGGATTTCTCTGTGCAGCACGTGGCTAGCAATACGAGATAGAAAAGGAGGATTTCTCTGTGCAACACGTGGCTAGCAATACGTGATAGAAAAGGAGGATTTCTCTGTGCAACACGTGGCTAGCAATACGTGGTAGAAAAGGAGGATTTCTCTGTGCAACACGTGGCTAGCAATACGTGATAGAAAAGGAGGATTTCTCTGTGCAACACGGGGCTAGCAATACGTGATAGAAAAGGAGGAATTCTCTGTGCAATACTCGACTAGCAATACGTGATAGAAAAGGAGGATATCTCTGTGCAATACTCGACTAGCAATACGTGATAGAAAAGGAGGATTTCTCTGTGCAGCACGTGGCTAGCAATACGTGATAGAAAAGGAGGATTTGTCTGTGCAGCACGTGGCTAGCAATACGTGATAGAAAAGGTGGATATCTGTGTGCAATACTCGACTAGCAATACGTAATAGAAAAGGAGGATATCTCTGTGCAATACTCGACTAGCAATACGTGATAGAACTGGAGGATTTCTCTGTGCAGCACGTGGCTAGCAATACGTGATAGAAAAGGAGGATTTCTCTGTGCAGCACTTTGCTAGCAATACTTGATAGAAAAGGAGGATTTCTCTGTGCAGCACGTGGCTAGCAATACGTGATAGAAAAGGAGGATTTCTTTGTGCAACACGTGGCTAGCAATACGTGGTAGAAAAGGAGGATTTCTCTGTGCAACACGTGGCTAGCAATACGTGATAGAAAAGGAGGATTTCTCTGTGCAATACTCAACTAGCAATACATGATAGAAAAGGAGGATTTCTCTGTGCAACACGTGGCTAGCAATACGTGATAGAAAAGGAGGATTTCTCTGTGCAATACTCGACTAGCAATACGTGATAGAAAAGGAGGATTTCTCTGTGCAATACTCGACTAGCAATACGTGATAGAAAAGGAGGATTTCTCTGTGCAACAAGTGGCTAGCAATACGTGATAGAAAAGGAGGATTTCTTTGTGCAGCACGTGGCTAGCAATACGTGATAGAAAAGGAGGATTTCTCTGTGCAACACTCGACTAGCAGTACGTGATTGAAAAGGAGGATTTCTCTGTGCAGCACGTGGCTAGCAATACTAGATAGAAAAGGAGGATTTCTCTGTGCAACACGTGGCTAGCAATACGTGATAGAAAATGAGGATTTCTCTGTGCAACACGTGGCTAGCAATACGTGGTAGAAAAGGAGGATTTCTCTGTGCAACACGTGGCTAGCAATACGTGATAGAAAAGGAGGATTTCTCTGTGCAACACGGGGCTAGCAATACGTGATAGAAAAGGAGGAATTCTCTGTGCAATACTCGACTAGCAATACGTGATATTAAAGGAGGATATCTCTGTGCAATACTCGACTAGCAATACGTGATAGAAAAGGAGGATTTCTCTGTGCAGCACGTGGCTAGCAATACGTGATAGAAAAGGAGGATTTCTCTGTGCAGCACGTGGCTAGCAATACGTGATAGAAAAGGTGGATTTCTCTGTGCAATACTCGACTAGCAATACCTAATAGAAAAGGAGGATATCTCTGTGCAATACTCGACTCGCAATACGTGATAGAACTGGAGGATTTCTCTGTGCAGCACGTGGCTAGCAATACGTGATAGAAAAGGAGGATTTCTTTGTGCAGCACGTGGCTAGCAATATGTGATAGAAAAGGAGGATTTCTCTATGCAACATGTGGCTAGCAATATGTAATAGAAAAGGAGGATTTCTCTGTGCAACACGTGGCTAGCAATACGTGGTAGAAAAGGAGGATTTCTCTGTGCAAAAAGTGGCTAGCAATACGTGATAGAAAAGGAGGATTTCTCTGTGCAATACTTGACTAGCAATACGTGATAGAAAAGGAGGATTTCTCTGTGCAACACGTGGCTAGTAATACGTGATAGAAAAGTAGGATTTCTCTGTGCAATACTCGACCAGCAATACGTGATAGAAAAGGAGGATTTCTCTGTGCAATACTCGACTAGCAATACGTGATAGAAAAGGAGGATTTCTCTGTGCAGCACGTGGCTAGCAATACGTGATAGAAAAGGAGGATTTCTTTGTGCAGCACGTGGCTATCAATACGTGATAGAAAAGGAGGATTTCTCTGTGTAACACGTGGCTAGCATTACGTGATAGAAAAGGAGGATTTCTCTTTGCAACACGTGGCTAGCAATACGTGGTAGAAAAGGAGGACTTCTCAGTGCAACACGTGGCTAGCAATACGTGGTAGAAAAGGAGGATTTCTCAGTGCAACATGTGGCTAGCAATACGTGGTAGAAAAGGAGGATTTCTCTGTGCAACACGTTGCTAGCAATATGTGATAGAAAAGGAGGATATCTCTGTACAATACTCGACTAGCAATACGTGATAGAAAAGGAGGATTTCTATGTGCAGCACGTGGCTAGCAATATGTAATAGAAAAGGAGGATTTCTCTGTGCTGCACGTGGCTAGCAATATGTGATAGAAAAGGAGGATTTCTTTGTGCAGCATGTGGCTATCAATACGTGATAGAAAAGGAGGATTTCTCTGTGCAACACGTGGCTAGCAATACGTGCTAGAAAAGGAGGATTTCTCTGTGCAACACGTGGCTAGGAATACGTGGTAGAAAAGGAGGATTTCTCTGTGCAACACGTGGCTAGCAATACATGGTAGAAAAGGAGGATTTATCTGTGCAACACATGGCTAGCAATACGTGATAGAAAAGGAGGATATCTCTGTGCAATACTCGACTAGCAATACGTGATAGAAAAGGAAGATTTCTCTGTGCAGCACGTGCCTAGCAATACGTGATAGAAAAGGAGGATTTCTCTGTGCAATACTCGACTAGCAATACGTGATAGAAAAGGAGGATTTCTCTGTGCAGTACGTGGCTAGCAATACGTGATAGAAAAGGAGAATTTCTCTGCGCAACACGTGGCTAGCAATACGTGGTAGAAAAGGAGGATTTCTCTGTGCAACATGTGGCTAGCAATACGTGATAGAAAAGGAGGATTTCTCTGTGCAACACGGGGCTAGCAATACGTGATAGAAACGGAGGATTTCTCTGTGCATTACTCGACTAGCAATACGTGATAGAAAAGGAGGATATCTCTGTGCAATACTCGACTAGCAATACGTGATAGAAAAGGAGGATTTCTCTGTGCAGCACGTGGCTAGCAATATGTGATAGAAAAGGAGGATTTCTCTGTGCAGCACGTGGCTAGCAATACATGATAGAAAAGGAGGATTTCTCTGTGCAATACTCGTCTAGCAATACGTGATAGAAAAGGAGGATATCTCTGTGCAATACTCGACTAGCAATACGTGATAGAAAAGGAGGATTTCTCTGTGCAGCACGTGGCTAGCAATACGTGATAGAAAAGGAGGGTTTCTCTGTGCAGCACGTGGCTAGCAATACGTGATAGAAAAGGAGGATTTCTCTGTGCAGCACGTGGCTAGCAATACGTGATAGAAAAGGAGGATTTCTTTGTGCAACACATGGCTAGCAATACGTGGTAGAAAAGGAGGATTTCTCTGTGCAACTCGTGGCTAGCAATACGTGATAGAAAAGGAGGATTTCTCTGTGCAATACTCGACTAGCAATACGTGATAGAAAAGGAGGATTTCTCTGTGCAACACGTGGCTAGCAATACGTGATAGAAAAGGAGGATTTCTCTGTGCAATACTCGACTAGCAATATGTGATAGAAAAGGAGGATTTCTCTGTGCAGCACGTGGCTAGCAATACAAGATAGAAAAGGAGGATTTCTCTGTGCAATACTCGACTAGCAATACGTGATAGAAAAGGAGGATTTCTCTGTGCAACACGTGGCTAGCAATACGTGATAGAAAAGGAGGATTTCTCTGTGCAATACTCGACTAGCAATACGTGATAGAAAAGGAGGATTTCTCTGTGCAACACGTGGCTAGCAATACGTGATAGAAAAGGAGGATTTCTCTGTGCAACACGTGGCTAGCAATACGTGGTAGAAAAGGAGGATTTCTCTGTGCAAAAAGTGGCTAGCAATACGTGATAGAAAAGGAGGATTTCTCTGTGCAATACTTGACTAGCAATACGTGATAGAAAAGAAGGATTTCTCTGTGCAGCACATGGCTAGCAATACGTGATAGAAAAGGAGGATTTCTCTGTGCAATACTCGACTAGCAATACGAGATAGAAAAGGAGGATTTCTCTGTGCAGTACGTGGCTAGCAATACGTGATAGAAAAGGAGGATTTCTCTGTGCAACACGTGGCTAGCAATACGTGATAGAAAAGTAGGATTTCTCTGTGCAATACTCGACTAGCAATACGTGATAGAAAAGGAGGATTTCTCTGTGCAGCACGTGGCTAGCAATACGTGATAGAAAAGGAGGATTTCTTTGTGCAGCACGTGGCTAGCAATATGTGATAGAAAAGGAGGATTTCTCTGTGCAGCACGTGACTAGCAATACGTGATAGAAAAGGAGGATTTCTCTATGCAACATGTGGCTAGCAATACGTAATAGAAAAGGAGGATTTCTCTGTGCAACACGTGGCTAGCAATACGTGGTAGAAAAGGAGGATTTCTCTGTGCAAAAAGTGGCTAGCAATACGTGATAGAAAAGGAGGATTTCTCTGTGCAATACTTGACTAGCAATACGTGATAGAAAAGAAGGATTTCTCTGTGCAGCACGTGGCTAGCAATACATGATAGAAAAGGAGGATTTCTCTGTGCAATACTCGACTAGCAATACGTGATAGAAAAGGAGGATTTCTCTGTGCAACACGTGGCTAGCAATACGTGATAGAAAAGTAGGATTTCTCTGTGCAATACTCGACCAGCAATACGTGATAGAAAAGGAGGATTTCTCTGTGCAAATCTCGACTAGCAATACGTTATAGAAAAGGAGGATTTCTCTGTGCAGCACGTGGCTAGCAATACGTGATAGAAAAGGAGGATTTCTTTGTGCAGCACGTGGCTTGCAATACGTGATAGAAAAGGAGGATTTCTCTGTGTAACACGTGGCTAGCATTACGTGATAGAAAAGGAGGATTTCTCTTTGCAACACGTGGCTAGCAATACGTGGTAGAAAAGGAGGACTTCTCAGTGCAACACGTGGCTAGCAATACGTGATAGAAAAGGAGGATTTCTCAGTGCAACATGTGGCTAGCAATACGTGATAGAAAAGGAGGATTTCTCTGTGCAGCACGTGGCTAGCAATACGTGATAGAAAAGGAGGATTTCTCTGTGCAATACTCGACTAGCAATACGTGATAGAAAAGGAGGATTTCTCTGTGCAGTACGTGGCTAGCAATACGTGATAGAAAAGGAGGATTTCTCTGTGCAACACGTGGCTAGCAATACGTGATAGAAAAGGAGGATTTCTCTGTGCAATACTCGACTAGCAATACGTGATTGGAAAGGAGGATTTCTCTCTGCAGCACGTGGCTAGCAATACATGATAGAAAAGGAGGATTTCTTTGTGCAGTACGTGGCTAGCAATACGTGATAGAAAAGGAGGATTTCTCTGTGCAATACTCGACTAGCAATACGTGATAGAAAAGGAGGATTTCTCTGTGCAGCACGTGGCTAGCAATACGAGATAGAAAAGGAGGATTTCTCTGTGCAACACGTGGCTAGCAATACGTGATAGAAAAGGAGGATTTCTCTGGGCAACACGTGGCTAGCAATACGTGGTAGAAAAGGAGGATTTCTCTGTGCAACATGTGGCTAGCAATACGTGATAGAAAAGGAGGATTTCTCTGTGCAACACGGGGCTAGCAATACGTGATAGAAACGGAGGATTTCTCTGTGCATTACTCGACTAGCAATACGTGATAGAAAAGGAGGATATCTCTGTGCAATACTCGACTAGCAATACGTGATAGAAAAGGAGGATTTCTCTGTGCAGCACGTGGCTAGCAATATGTGATAGAAAAGGAGGATTTCTCTGTGCAGCACGTGGCTAGCAATACGTGATAGAAAAGGAGGATTTCTCTGTGCAATACTCGACTAGCAATACGTTATAGAAAAGGAGGATATCTCTGTGCAATACTCGACTAGCAATACGTGATAGAAAAGGAGGATTTCTCTGTGCAGCACGTGGCTAGCAATACGTGATAGAAAAGGAGGGTTTCTCTGTGCAGCACGTGGCTAGCAATACGTGATAGAAAAGGAGGATTTCTCTGTGCAGCACGTGGCTAGCAATACGTGATAGAAAAGGAGGATTTCTTTGTGCAACACATGGCTAGCAATACGTGGTAGAAAAGGAGGATTTCTCTGTGCAACTCGTGGCTAGCAATACGTGATAGAAAAGGAGGATTTCTCTGTGCAATACTCGACTAGCAATACGTGATAGAAAAGGAGGATTTCTCTGTGCAACACGTGGCTAGCAATACGTGATAGAAAAGGAGGATTTCTCTGTGCAATACTCGACTAGCAATATGTGATAGAAAAGGAGGATTTCTCTGTGCAGCACGTGGCTAGCAATACAAGATAGAAAAGGAGGATTTCTCTGTGCAATACTGAACTAGCAATACGTGATAGAAAAGGAGGATTTCTCTGTGCAGCACGTGGCTAGCAATATGTGATAGAAAAGGAGGATTTCTCTGTGCAGCACGTGGCTAGCAATACGTGATAGAAAAGGAGGATTTCTCTGTGCAATACTCGACTAGCAATACGTGATAGAAAAGGAGGATATCTCTGTGCAATACTCGACTAGCAATACATGATAGAAAAGGAGGATTTCTCTGTGCAGCACGTGGCTAGCAATACGTGATAGAAAAGGAGGGTTTCTCTGTGCAGTACGTGGCTAGCAATACGTGATAGAAAAGGAGGATTTCTCTGTGCAGCACGTGGCTAGCAATATGTGATAGAAAAGGAGGATTTCTTTGTGCAACACATGGCTAGCAATACGTGGTAGAAAAGGAGGATTTCTCTGTGCAACTCGTGGCTAGCAATACGTGATAGAAAAGGAGGATTTCTCTGTGCAATACTCGACTAGCAATACGTGATAGAAAAGGAGGATTTCTCTGTGCAACACGTGGCTAGCAATACGTGATAGAAAAGGAGGATTTCTCTGTGCAATACTCGACTAGCAATATGTGATAGAAAAGGAGGATTTCTCTGTGCAGCACGTGGCTAGCAATACAAGATAGAAAAGGAGGATTTCTCTGTGCAATACTCGACTAGCAATACGTGATAGGAAAGGAGGATTTCTCTCTGCAGCACGTGGCTAGCAATACGTGATAGAAAAGGAGGATTTCTCTGTGCAGCACGTGGCTAGCAATATGTGATAGAAAAGGAGGATTTCTCTATGCAGCACTTTGCTAGCAATACTTGATAGAAAAGGAGGATTTCTCTGTGCAGCACGTGGCTAGCAATACGTGATAGAAAAGAAGGATTTCTTTGTGCAACATGTGGCTAGCAATACGTGGTAGAAAAGGAGGATTTCTCTGTGCAACACGTGGCTAGCAATACGTGATAGAAAAGGAGGATTTCTCTGTGCAATACTCGACTAGCAATACGAGATAGAAAAGGAGGATTTCTCTGTGCAACACGTGGCTAGCAATACGTGATAGAAAAGGAGGATTTCTCTGTGCAATACTCGACTAGCAATACGCGATAGAAAAGGAGGATTTCTCTGTGCAATACTCGACTAGCAATACGTGATAGAAAAGGAGGATTTCTCTGTGCAACACGTGGCTAGCAATACGTGATAGAAAAGGAGGATTTCTCTGTGAAATACTCGACTAGCAATACGTGATAGAAAAGGAGGATTTCTCTGTGCAACACGTGGCTAGCAATACGTGATAGAAAAGTATGATTTCTCTGTGCAATACTCGACTAGCAATACATGATAGAAAAGGAGGATTTCTCTGTGCAATACTCGACTAGCAATACGTGGTAGAAAAGGAGGATTTCTCTGTGCAGCACGTGGCTAGCAATACGTGATAGAAAAGGAGGATTTCTCTGTGCAATACTCGACTAGCAATACGTGATATAAAAGGAGGATTTCTCTGTGCAGTACGTGGCTAGCAATACGTGATAGAAAAGGAGGATTTCTCTGTGCAACACGTGGCTAGCAATACGTGATAGAAAAGGAGGATTTCTCTGTGCAATACTCGACTAGCAATACGTGATTGGAAAGGAGGATTTCTCTCTGCAGCACGTGGCTAGCAATACATGATAGAAAAGGAGGATTTCTTTTCTGCAGTACGTGGCTAGAAATACGTGATAGAAAAGGAGGATTTCTCTGTGCAATACTCGACTAGCAATACGTGATAGAAAAGGAGGATTTCTCTGTGCAGCACGTGGCTAGCAATACGAGATAGAAAAGGAGGATTTCTCTGTGCAACACGTGGCTAGCAATACGTGATAGAAAAGGAGGATTTCTCTGGGCAACACGTGGCTAGCAATACGTGGTAGAAAAGGAGGATTTCTCTGTGCAACATGTGGCTATCAATACGTGATAGAAAAGGAGGATTTCTCTGTGCAACACGGGGCTAGCAATACGTGATAGAAACGGAGGATTTCTCTGTGCATTACTCGACTAGCAATACGTGATAGAAAAGGAGGATATCTCTGTGCAATACTCGACTAGCAATACGTGATAGAAAAGGAGGATTTCTCTGTGCAGCACGTGGCTAGCAATATCTGATAGAAAAGGAGGATTTCTCTGTGCAGCACGTGGCTAGCAATACGTGATAGAAAAGGAGGATTTCTCTGTGCAATACTCGACTAGCAATACGTGATAGAAAAGGAGGATATCTCTGTGCAATACTCGACTAGCAATACGTGATAGAAAAGGAGGATTTCTCTGTGCAGCACGTGGCTAGCAATATGTGATAGAAAAGGAGGGTTTCTCTATGCAGCAGGTGGCTAGCAATACGTGATAGAAAAGGAGGATTTCTCTGTGCAGCACGTGGCTAGCAATACGTGATAGAAAAGGAGGATTTCTTTGTGCAACACATGGCTAGCAATACGTGGTAGAAAAGGAGGATTTCTCTGTGCAACTCGTGGCTAGCAATACGTGATAGAAAAGGAGGATTTCTCTGTGCAATACTCGACTAGCAATACGTGATAGAAAAGGAGGATTTCTCTGTGCAACACGTGGCTAGCAATACGTGATAGAAAAGGAGGATTTCTCTGTGCAATACTCGACTAGCAATACGTGATAGAAAAGGAGGATTTCTCTGTGCAACACGTGGCTAGCAATACGTGATAGAAAAGGAGGATTTCTCTGTGCAATACTCGACTAGCAATATGTGATAGAAAAGGAGGATTTCTCTGTGCAGCACGTGGCTAGCAATACAAGATAGAAAAGGAGGATTTCTCTGTGCAATACTCGACTAGCAATACGTGATAGAAAAGGAGGATTTCTCTGTGCAACACGTGGCTAGCAATACGTGATAGAAAAGGAGGATTTCTCTGTGCAATACTCGACTAGCAATACGTGATAGAAAAGGAGGATTTCTCTGTGCAACACGTGGCTAGCAATACGTGATAGAAAAGGAAGATTTCTCTGTGCAACACGTGGCTAGCAATACGTGGTAGAAAAGGAGGATTTCTCTGTGCAAAAAGTGGCTAGCAATACGTGATAGAAAAGGAGGATTTCTCTGTGCAATACTTGACTAGCAATACGTGATAGAAAAGAAGGATTTCTCTGTGCAGCACGTGGCTAGCAATACGTGATAGAAAAGGAGGATTTCTCTGTGCAATACTCGACTAGCAATACGAGATAGAAAAGGAGGATTTCTCTGTGCAGTACGTGGCTAGCAATACGTGATAGAAAAGGAGGATTTCTCTGTGCAACACGTGGCTAGCAATACGTGATAGAAAAGTAGGATTTCTCTGTGCAATACTCGACTAGCAATACGTGATAGAAAAGGAGGATTTCTCTGTGCAGCACGTGGCTAGCAATACGTGATAGAAAAGGAGGATTTCTTTGTGCAGCACGTGGCTAGCAATATGTGATAGAAAAGGAGGATTTCTCTGTGCAGCACGTGGCTAGCAATACGTGATAGAAAAGGAGGATTTCTCTATGCAACATGTGGCTAGCAATACGTAATAGAAAAGGAGGATTTCTCTGTGCAACACGTGGCTAGCAATACGTGGTAGAAAAGGAGGATTTCTCTGTGCAAAAAGTGGCTAGCAATACGTGATAGAAAAGGAGGATTTCTCTGTGCAATACTTGACTAGCAATACGTGATAGAAAAGAAGGATTTCTCTGTGCAGCACGTGGCTAGCAATACATGATAGAAAAGGAGGATTTCTCTGTGCAATACTCGACTAGCAATACGTGATAGAAAAGGAGGATTTCTCTGTGCAACACGTGGCTAGCAATACGTGATAGAAAAGTAGGATTTCTCTGTGCAATACTCGACCAGCAATACGTGATAGAAAAGGAGGATTTCTCTGTGCAAATCTCGACTAGCAATACGTTATAGAAAAGGAGGATTTCTCTGTGCAGCACGTGGCTAGCAATACGTGATAGAAAAGGAGGATTTCTTTGTGAAGCACGTGGCTTGCAATACGTGATAGAAAAGGAGGATTTCTCTGTGTAACACGTGGCTAGCATTACGTGATAGAAAAGGAGGATTTCTCTTTGCAACACGTGGCTAGCAATACGTGGTAGAAAAGGAGGACTTCTCAGTGCAACACGTGGCTAGCAATACGTGATAGAAAAGGAGGATTTCTCAGTGCAACATGTGGCTAGCAATACATGGTAGAAAAGGAGGATTTCTCTGTGCAACACGTGGCTAGCAATATGTGATAGAAAAGGAGGATATCTCTGTACAATACTCGACTAGCAATACATGATAGAAAAGGAGGATTTCTCTGTGCAGCACGTGGCTAGCAATATGTAATAGAAAAGGAGGATTTCTCTGTGCAGCACGTGGCTAGCAATACGTGATAGAAAAGGAGGATTTCTTTGTGCAGCACGTGGCTATCAATACGTGATAGAAAAGGAGGATTTCTCTGTGCAACACGTGGCTAGCAATACGTGCTAGAAAAGGAGGATTTCTCTGTGCAACACGTGGCTAGGAATACGTGCTAGAAAAGGAGGATTTCTCTGTGCAACACGTGGCTAGCAATACGTGGTAGAAAAGGAGGATTTATCTGTGCAACACATGGCTAGCAATACGTGATAGAAAAGGAGGATATCTCTGTGCAATACTCGACTAGCAATACGTGATAGAAAAGGAAGATTTCTCTGTGCAGCACGTGCCTAGCAATACGTGATAGAAAAGGAGGATTTCTCTGTGCAATACTCGACTAGCAATACGTGATAGAAAAGGAGGATTTCTCTGTGCAGTACGTGGCTAGCAATACGTGATAGAAAAGGAGGATTTCTCTGTGCAACACGTGGCTAGCAATATGTGATAGAAAAGGAGGATTTCTCTGTGCAATACTCGACTAGCAATACGTGATAGGAAAGGAGGATTTCTCTCTGCAGCACGTGGCTAGCAATACATGATAGAAAAGGAGGATTTCTTTGTGCAGCACTTGGCTAGCAATACATGATAGAAAAGGAGGATTTCTCTGTGCAACACTCGACTAGCAATACGTGATTGAAAAGGAGGATTTCTCTGTGCAGCACGTGGCTAGCAATACGAGATAGAAAAGGAGGATTTCTCTGTGCAACACGTGGCTAGCAATACGTGATAGAAAAGGAGGATTTCTCTGTGCAACACGTGGCTAGCAATACGTGGTAGAAAAGGAGGATTTCTCTGTGCAACACGTGGCTAGCAATACGTGATAGAAAAGGAGGATTTCTCTGTGCAACACGGGGCTAGCAATACGTGATAGAAAAGAAGGAATTCTCTGTGCAATACTCGACTAGCAATACGTGATTGAAAAGGAGGATATCTCTGTGCAATACTCGACTAGCAATACGTGATAGAAAAGGAGGATTTCTCTGTGCAGCACGTGCCTAGCAATACGTGATAGAAAAGGAGGATTTCTCTGTGCAGCACGTGGCTAGCAATACGTGATAGAAAAGGTGGATTTCTCTGTGCAATACTCGACTAGCAATACGTAATAGAAAAGGAGGATATCTCTGTGCAATACTCGACTAGCAATACGTGATAGAACTGGAGGATTTCTCTGTGCAGCACGTGGCTAGCAATATGTGATAGAAAAGGAGGATTTCTCTGTGCAGCACTTTGCTAGCAATACTTGATAGAAAAGGAGGATTTCTCTGTGCAGCACGTGGCTAGCAATACGTGATAGAAAAGGAGGATTTCTTTGTGCAACACGTGGCTAGCAATACGTGGTAGAAAAAGAGGATTTCTCTGTGCAACACGTGGCTAGCAATACGTGATAGAAAAGGAGGATTTCTCTGTGCAATACTCGACTAGCAATACGAGATAGAAAAGGAGGATTTCTCTGTGCAACACGTGGCTAGCAATACGTGATAGAAAAGGAGGATTTCTCTGTGCAATACTCGACTAGCAATACGTGATAGAAAAGGAGGATTTCTCTGTGCAATACTCGACTAGCAATACGTGATAGAAAAGGATGATTTCTCTGTGCAACACGTGGCTAGCAATACGTGATAGAAAAGGAGGATTTCTCTGTGCAATACTCGACTAGCAATACGTGATAGAAAAGGAGGATTTCTCTGTGCAACACGTGGCTAGCAATACGTGATAGAAAAGTATGATTTCTCTGTGCAATACTCGACTAGCAATACATGATAGAAAAGGAGGATTTCTCTGTGCAGCACGTGGCTAGCAATACATGATAGAAAAGGAGGATTTCTTTGTGCAGCACGTGGCTAGCAATACGTAATAGAAAAGGAGGATTTCTCTGTGCAGCACGTGGCTAGCAATACGTGATAGAAAAGGAGGATTTCTCTGTGCAATACTCGACTAGCAATACGTGATAGAAAAGGAGGATTTCTCTGTGCAGTACGTGGCTAGCAATACGTGATAGAAAAGGAGGATTTCTCTGTGCAACACGTGGCTAGCAATACGTGATAGAAAAGGAGGATTTCTCTGTGCAATACTCGACTAGCAATACGTGATTGGAAAGGAGGATTGCTCTCTGCAGCACGTGGCTAGCAATACATGATAGAAAAGGAGGATTTCTTTGTGCAGTACGTGGCTAGCAATACGTGATAGAAAAGGAGGATTTCTCTGTGCAATACTCAACTAGCAATACGTGATAGAAAAGGAGGATTTCTCTGTGCAGCCCGTGGCTAGCAATACGAGATAGAAAAGGAGGATTTCTCTGTGCAACACGTGGCTAGCAATACGTGATAGAAAAGGAGGATTTCTCTGTGCAACACGTGGCTAGCAATACGTGGTAGAAAAGGAGGATTTCTCTGTGCAACATGTGGCTAGCAATACGTGATAGAAAAGGAGGATTTCTCTGTGCAACACGGGGCTAGCAATATGTGATAGAAACGGAGGATTTCTCTGTGCATTACTCGACTAGCAATACGTGATAGAAAAGGAGGATATCTCTGTGCAATACTCGACTAGCAATACGTCATAGAAAAGGAGGATTTCTCTGTGCAGCACGTGGCTAGCAATACGTGATAGAAAAGGAGGATTTCTCTGTGCAGCACGTGGCTAGCAATACGTGATAGAAAAGGAGGATTTCTCTGTGCAATACTCGACTAGCAATACGTGATAGAAAAGGAGGATATCTCTGTGCAATACTCGACTAGCAATACGTGATAGAAAAGGAGGATTTCTCTGTGCAGCACGTGGCTAGCAATACGTGATAGAAAAGGAGGGTTTCTCTGTGCAGCACATGGCTAGCAATACGTGATAGAAAAGGAGGATTTCTCTGTGCAGCACGTGGCTAGCAATACGTGATAGAAAAGGAGTATTTCTTTGTGCAGTACGTTGCTAGCAATAAGTGATAGAAAAGGAGGATTTCTCTGTGCAATACGTTGCTAGCAATAAGTGATAGAAAAGGAGGATTTCTCTGTGCAATACGTGGCTAGCAATACATGATAGAAAAGGAGGATTTCTCTGTGCAACACGTGGCTACCAATACGTGATAGAAAAGGAGGATTTCTCTGTGCAACACGTGGCTAGCAATACATGATAGAAAAGGAGGATTTCTCTGTGCAACACGTGGCTAGCAATACGTGATAGAAAAGGAGGTTTTCTCTGTGCAACACGTGGCTAGCAATACGTGATAGAAAAGGAGGATTTCTCTATGCAACACATGGCTAGCAATACATGATAGAAAAGGAGGATTTCTCTATGCAACACGTGGCTAGCAATATGTGATAGAAAAGTAGGATTTCTCTGTGCAATACTCGAATAGCAATACGTGATAGAAAAGGAGGACTTCTCTGTGCAACACGTGGCTAGCAATACGTGATAGAAAAGGAGGATTTCTCTGTGCAACACGTGGCTAGCAATACGTGATATAAAAGGAGGATTTCTCTGTGCAACACGTGGCTAGCAATATGTTATAGAAAAGGAGGATATCTCTGTGCAATACTCGACTAGCAATACATGATAGAAAAGGAGGACTTCTCTGTGCAGCACGTGGCTAGCAATACGTGATAGAAAAGGAGGATTTCTCTGTGCAATACTCGACTAGCAATACGAGATAGAAAAGGAGGATTTCTCTGTGCAACACGTGGCTAGCAATACGTGATAGAAAAGTAGGATTTCTCTGTGCAATACTCGACTAGCAATACGTGATAGAAAAGGAGGATTTCTCTGTGCAGCACGTGGCTAGCAATACGTGATAGAAAAGGAGGATTTCTTTGTGCAGCACGTGGCTAGCAATATGTGATAGAAAAGGAGGATTTCTCTGTGCAGCACGTGGCTAGCAATACGTGATAGAAAAGGAGGATTTCTCTATGCAACATGTGGCTAGCAATACGTAATAGAAAAAAAGGATTTCTCCGTGCAACACGTGGCTAGCAATACGTGGTAGAAACGGAGGATTTCTCTGTGCAAAAAGTGGCTAGCAATACGTGATAGAAAAGGAGGATTTCTCTGTGCAATACTTGACTAGCAATACGTGATAGAAAAGAAGGATTTCTCTGTGCAGCACGTGGCTAGCAATACGTGATAGAAAAGGAGGATTTCTCTGTGCAATACTCGACTAGCAATACGAGATAGAAAAGGAGGATTTCTCTGTGCAGTACGTGGCTAGCAATACGTGATAGAAAAGGAGGATTTCTCTGTGCAACACGTGGCTAGCAATACGTGATAGAAAAGTCGGATTTCTCTGTGCAATACTCGACTAGCAATACGTGATAGAAAAGGAGGATTTCTCTGTGCAGCACGTGGCTAGCAATACGTGATAGAAAAGGAGGATTTCTTTGTGCAGCATGTGGCTATCAATACGTGATAGAAAAGGAGGATTTCTCTGTGCAACACGTGGCTAGCAATACGTGCTAGAAAAGGAGGATTTCTCTGTGCAACACGTGGCTAGGAATACGTGGTAGAAAAGGAGGATTTCTCTGTGCAACACGTGGCTAGCAATACATGGTAGAAAAGGAGGATTTATCTGTGCAACACATGGCTAGCAATACGTGATAGAAAAGGAGGATATCTCTGTGCAATACTCGACTAGCAATACGTGATAGAAAAGGAAGATTTCTCTGTGCAGCACGTGCCTAGCTATACGTGATAGAAAAGGAGGATTTCTCTGTGCAATACTCGACTAGCAATACGTGATAGAAAAGGAGGATTTCTCTGTGCAATACTCGACTAGCAATACGTGATAGAAAAGGAGGATTTCTCTGTGCAGTACGTGGCTAGCAATACGTGATAGAAAAGGAGGATTTCTCTGTGCAACACGTGGCTAGCAATATGTGATAGAAAAGGAGGATTTCTCTGTGCAATACTCGACTAGCAATACGTGATAGGAAAGGAGGATTTCTCTCTGCAGCACGTGGCTAGCAATACATGATAGAAAAGGAGGATTTCTTTGTGCAGCACTTGGCTAGCAATACATGATAGAAAAGGAGGATTTCTCTGTGCAACACTCGACTAGCAATACGTGATTGAAAAGGAGGATTTCTCTGTGCAGCACGTGGCTAGCAATACGAGATAGAAAAGGAGGATTTCTCTGTGCAACACGTGGCTAGCAATACGTGATAGAAAAGGAGGATTTCTCTGTGCAACACGTGGCTAGCAATACGTGGTAGAAAAGGAGGATTTCTCTGTGCAACACGTGGCTAGCAATACGTGATAGAAAAGGAGGATTTCTCTGTGCAACACGGGGCTAGCAATACGTGATAGAAAAGAAGGAATTCTCTGTGCAATACTCGACTAGCAATACGTGATTGAAAAGGAGGATATCTCTGTGCAATACTCGACTAGCAATACGTGATAGAAAAGGAGGATTTCTCTGTGCAGCACGTGCCTAGCAATACGTGATAGAAAAGGAGGATTTCTCTGTGCAGCACGTGGCTAGCAATACGTGATAGAAAAGGTGGATTTCTCTGTGCAATACTCGACTAGCAATACGTAATAGAAAAGGAGGATATCTCTGTGCAATACTCGACTAGCAATACGTGATAGAACTGGAGGATTTCTCTGTGCAGCACGTGGCTAGCAATATGTGATAGAAAAGGAGGATTTCTCTGTGCAGCACTTTGCTAGCAATACTTGATAGAAAAGGAGGATTTCTCTGTGCAGCACGTGGCTAGCAATACGTGATAGAAAAGGAGGATTTCTTTGTGCAACACGTGGCTAGCAATACGTGGTAGAAAAAGAGGATTTCTCTGTGCAGCACGTGGCTAGCAATACGTGATAGAAAAGGAGGATTTCTCTGTGCAATACTCGACTAGCAATACGAGATAGAAAAGGAGGATTTCTCTGTGCAACACGTGGCTAGCAATACGTGATAGAAAAGGAGGATTTCTCTGTGCAATACTCGACTAGCAATACGTGATAGAAAAGGAGGATTTCTCTGTGCAATACTCGACTAGCAATACGTGATAGAAAAGGATGATTTCTCTGTGCAACACGTGGCTAGCAATACGTGATAGAAAAGGAGGATTTCTCTGTGCAATACTCGACTAGCAATACGTGATAGAAAAGGAGGATTTCTCTGTGCAACACGTGGCTAGCAATACGTGATAGAAAAGTATGATTTCTCTGTGCAATACTCGACTAGCAATACATGATAGAAAAGGAGGATTTCTCTGTGCAGCACGTGGCTAGCAATACATGATAGAAAAGGAGGATTTCTTTGTGCAGCACGTGGCTAGCAATACGTAATAGAAAAGGAGGATTTCTCTGTGCAGCACGTGGCTAGCAATACGTGATAGAAAAGGAGGATTTCTCTGTGCAATACTCGACTAGCAATACGTGATAGAAAAGGAGGATTTCTCTGTGCAGTACGTGGCTAGCAATACGTGATAGAAAAGGAGGATTTCTCTGTGCAACACGTGGCTAGCAATACGTGATAGAAAAGGAGGATTTCTCTGTGCAATACTCGACTAGCAATACGTGATTGGAAAGGAGGATTGCTCTCTGCAGCACGTGGCTAGCAATACATGATAGAAAAGGAGGATTTCTTTGTGCAGTACGTGGCTAGCAATACGTGATAGAAAAGGAGGATTTCTCTGTGCAATACTCAACTAGCAATACGTGATAGAAAAGGAGGATTTCTCTGTGCAGCCCGTGGCTAGCAATACGAGATAGAAAAGGAGGATTTCTCTGTGCAACACGTGGCTAGCAATACGTGATAGAAAAGGAGGATTTCTCTGTGCAACACGTGGCTAGCAATACGTGGTAGAAAAGGAGGATTTCTCTGTGCAACATGTGGCTAGCAATACGTGATAGAAAAGGAGGATTTCTCTGTGCAACACGGGGCTAGCAATATGTGATAGAAACGGAGGATTTCTCTGTGCATTACTCGACTAGCAATACGTGATAGAAAAGGAGGATATCTCTGTGCAATACTCGACTAGCAATACGTCATAGAAAAGGAGGATTTCTCTGTGCAGCACGTGGCTAGCAATACGTGATAGAAAAGGAGGATTTCTCTGTGCAGCACGTGGCTAGCAATACGTGATAGAAAAGGAGGATTTCTCTGTGCAATACTCGACTAGCAATACGTGATAGAAAAGGAGGATATCTCTGTGCAATACTCGACTAGCAATACGTGATAGAAAAGGAGGATTTCTCTGTGCAGCACGTGGCTAGCAATACGTGATAGAAAAGGAGGGTTTCTCTGTGCAGCACATGGCTAGCAATACGTGATAGAAAAGGAGGATTTCTCTGTGCAGCACGTGGCTAGCAATACGTGATAGAAAAGGAGTATTTCTTTGTGCAGTACGTTGCTAGCAATAAGTGATAGAAAAGGAGGATTTCTCTGTGCAATACGTTGCTAGCAATAAGTGATAGAAAAGGAGGATTTCTCTGTGCAATACGTGGCTAGCAATACATGATAGAAAAGGAGGATTTCTCTGTGCAACACGTGGCTACCAATACGTGATAGAAAAGGAGGATTTCTCTGTGCAACACGTGGCTAGCAATACATGATAGAAAAGGAGGATTTCTCTGTGCAACACGTGGCTAGCAATACGTGATAGAAAAGGAGGTTTTCTCTGTGCAACACGTGGCTAGCAATACGTGATAGAAAAGGAGGATTTCTCTATGCAACACATGGCTAGCAATACATGATAGAAAAGGAGGATTTCTCTATGCAACACGTGGCTAGCAATATGTGATAGAAAAGTAGGATTTCTCTGTGCAATACTCGAATAGCAATACGTGATAGAAAAGGAGGACTTCTCTGTGCAACACGTGGCTAGCAATACGTGATAGAAAAGGAGGATTTCTCTGTGCAACACGTGGCTAGCAATACGTGATATAAAAGGAGGATTTCTCTGTGCAACACGTGGCTAGCAATATGTTATAGAAAAGGAGGATATCTCTGTGCAATACTCGACTAGCAATACATGATAGAAAAGGAGGACTTCTCTGTGCAGCACGTGGCTAGCAATACGTGATAGAAAAGGAGGATTTCTCTGTGCAATACTCGACTAGCAATACGAGATAGAAAAGGAGGATTTCTCTGTGCAACACGTGGCTAGCAATACGTGATAGAAAAGTAGGATTTCTCTGTGCAATACTCGACTAGCAATACGTGATAGAAAAGGAGGATTTCTCTGTGCAGCACGTGGCTAGCAATACGTGATAGAAAAGGAGGATTTCTTTGTGCAGCACGTGGCTAGCAATATGTGATAGAAAAGGAGGATTTCTCTGTGCAGCACGTGGCTAGCAATACGTGATAGAAAAGGAGGATTTCTCTATGCAACATGTGGCTAGCAATACGTAATAGAAAAAAAGGATTTCTCCGTGCAACACGTGGCTAGCAATACGTGGTAGAAACGGAGGATTTCTCTGTGCAAAAAGTGGCTAGCAATACGTGATAGAAAAGGAGGATTTCTCTGTGCAATACTTGACTAGCAATACGTGATAGAAAAGAAGGATTTCTCTGTGCAGCACGTGGCTAGCAATACGTGATAGAAAAGGAGGATTTCTCTGTGCAATACTCGACTAGCAATACGAGATAGAAAAGGAGGATTTCTCTGTGCAGTACGTGGCTAGCAATACGTGATAGAAAAGGAGGATTTCTCTGTGCAACACGTGGCTAGCAATACGTGATAGAAAAGTCGGATTTCTCTGTGCAATACTCGACTAGCAATACGTGATAGAAAAGGAGGATTTCTCTGTGCAGCACGTGGCTAGCAATACGTGATAGAAAAGGAGGATTTCTTTGTGCAGCATGTGGCTATCAATACGTGATAGAAAAGGAGGATTTCTCTGTGCAACACGTGGCTAGCAATACGTGCTAGAAAAGGAGGATTTCTCTGTGCAACACGTGGCTAGGAATACGTGGTAGAAAAGGAGGATTTCTCTGTGCAACACGTGGCTAGCAATACATGGTAGAAAAGGAGGATTTATCTGTGCAACACATGGCTAGCAATACGTGATTGAAAAGGAGGATTTCTCTGTGCAGCACGTGGCTAGCAATACGAGATAGAAAAGGAGGATTTCTCTGTGCAACACGTGGCTAGCAATACGTGATAGAAAAGGAGGATTTCTCTGTTCAACACGTGGCTAGCAATACGTGGTAGAAAAGGAGGATTTCTCTGTGCAACACGTGGCTAGCAATACGTGATAGAAAAGGAGGATTTCTCTGTGCAATACTCGACTAGCAATACATGATAGAAAAGGAGGATTTCTCTGTGCAACACGTGGCTAGCAATACGTGATAGAAAAGGAGGATATCTCTGTGCAATACTCGACTAGCAATACGTGATAGAAAAGGAAGATTTCTCTGTGCAGCACGTGCCTAGCTATACGTGATAGAAAAGGAGGATTTCTCTGTGCAACACGTGGCTAGCAATACGTGATAGAAAAGGAGGATTTCTCTGTGCAATACTCGACTAGCAATACATGATAGAAAAGGAGGATTTCTCTGTGCAACACGTGGCTAGCAATACGTGATAGAAAAGGAGGATATCTCTGTGCAATACTCGACTAGCAATACGTGATAGAAAAGGAAGATTTCTCTGTGCAGCACGTGCCTAGCTATACGTGATAGAAAAGGAGGATTTCTCTGTGCAATACTCGACTAGCAATACGTGATAGAAAAGGAGGATTTCTCTGTGCAGTACGTGGCTAGCAATACGTGATAGAAAAGGAGAATTTCTCTGTGCAACACGTGGCTAGCAATACGTGATAGAAAAGGAGGATTTCTTTGTGCAGCACGTGGCTAGCAATACGTGATAGAAAAGGAGGATTTCTCTGTGCAAAACTCAACTAGCAATACGTGATTGAAAAGGAGGATTTCTCTGTGCAGCACGTGGCTAGCAATACGAGATAGAAAAGGAGGATTTCTCTGTGCAACACGTGGCTAGCAATACGTGATAGAAAAGGAGGATTTCTCTGTGCAACACGTGGCTAGCAATACGTGGTAGAAAAGGAGGATTTCTCTGTGCAACACGTGGCTAGCAATACGTGATAGAAAAGGAGGATTTCTCTGTGCAATACTCGACTAGCAATACATGATAGAAAAGGAGGATTTCTCTGTGCAACACGTGGCTAGCAATACGTGATAGAAAAGGAGGATTTCTCTGTGCAATACTCGACTAGCAATACGTGATAGAAAAGGAGGATTTCTCTGTGCAATACTCGACTAGCAATACGTGATAGAAAAGGAGGATTTCTCTGTGCAACACGTGGCTAGCAATACGTGATAGAAAAGGAGGATTTCTTTGTGCAGCACGTGGCTAGCAATACGTGATAGAAAAGGAGGATTTCTCTGTGCAACACTCGACTAGCAGTACGTGATTGAAAAGGAGGATTTCTCTGTGCAGCACGTGGCTAGCAATACTAGATAGAAAAGGAGGATTTCTCTGTGCAACACGTGGCTAGCAATACGTGATAGAAAATGAGGATTTCTCTGTGCAACACGTGGCTAGCAATACGTGGTAGAAAAGGAGGATTTCTCTGTGCAACACGTGGCTAGCAATACATGATAGAAAAGGAGGATTTCTCTGTGCAACACGGGGCTAGCAATACGTGATAGAAAAGGAGGAATTCTCTGTGCAATACTCGACTAGCAATACGTGATATTAAAGGAGGATATCTCTGTGCAATACTCGACTAGCAATACGTGATAGAAAAGGAGGATTTCTCTGTGCAGCACGTGGCTAGCAATACGTGATAGAAAAGGAGGATTTCTCTGTGCAGCACGTGGCTAGCAATACGTGATAGAAAAGGTGGATTTCTCTGTGCAATACTCGACTAGCAATACCTAATAGAAAAGGAGGATATCTCTGTGCAATACTCGACTCGCAATACGTGATAGAACTGGAGGATTTCTCTGTGCAGCACGTGGCTAGCAATACGTGATAGAAAAGGAGGATTTCTTTGTGCAGCACGTGGCTAGCAATATGTGATAGAAAAGGAGGATTTCTCTATGCAACATGTGGCTAGCAATATGTAATAGAAAAGGAGGATTTCTCTGTGCAACACGTGGCTAGCAATACGTGGTAGAAAAGGAGGATTTCTCTGTGCAAAAAGTGGCTAGCAATACGTGATAGAAAAGGAGGATTTCTCTGTGCAATACTTGACTAGCAATACGTGATAGAAAAGGAGGATTTCTCTGTGCAACACGTGGCTAGTAATACGTGATAGAAAAGTAGGATTTCTCTGTGCAATACTCAACCAGCAATACGTGATAGAAAAGGAGGATTTCTCTGTGCAATACTCGACTAGCAATACGTGATAGAAAAGGAGGATTTCTCTGTGCAGCACGTGGCTAGCAATACGTGATAGAAAAGGAGGATTTCTTTGTGCAGCACGTGGCTATCAATACGTGATAGAAAAGGAGGATTTCTCTGTGTAACACGTGGCTAGCATTACGTGATAGAAAAGGAGGATTTCTCTTTGCAACACGTGGCTAGCAATACGTGGTAGAAAAGGAGGACTTCTCAGTGCAACACGTGGCTAGCAATACGTGGTAGAAAAGGAGGATTTCTCAGTGCAACATGTGGCTAGCAATACGTGGTAGAAAAGGAGGATTTCTCTGTGCAACACGTTGCTAGCAATATGTGATAGAAAAGGAGGATATCTCTGTACAATACTCGACTAGCAATACGTGATAGAAAAGGAGGATTTCTATGTGCAGCACGTGGCTAGCAATATGTAATAGAAAAGGAGGATTTCTCTGTGCAGCACGTGGCTAGCAATATGTGATAGAAAAGGAGGATTTCTTTGTGCAGCATGTGGCTATCAATACGTGATAGAAAAGGAGGATTTCTCTGTGCAACACGTGGCTAGCAATACGTGCTAGAAAAGGAGGATTTCTCTGTGCAACACGTGGCTAGGAATACGTGGTAGAAAAGGAGGATTTCTCTGTGCAACACGTGGCTAGCAATACGTGGTAGAAAAAGAGGATTTATCTGTGCAACACATGGCTAGCAATACGTGATAGAAAAGGAGGATATCTCTGTGCAATACTCGACTAGCAATACGTGATAGAAAAGGAAGATTTCTCTGTGCAGCACGTGCCTAGCAATACGTGATAGAAAAGGAGGATTTCTCTGTGCAATACTCGACTAGCAATACGTGATAGAAAAGGAGGATTTCTCTGTGCAGTACGTGGCTAGCAATACGTGATAGAAAAGGAGAATTTCTCTGTGCAACACGTGGCTAGCAATACGTGATAGAAAAGGAGGATTTATTTGTGCAGCACGTGGCTAGCAATACGTGATAGAAAAGGAGGATTTCTCTGTGCAAAACTCAACTAGCAATACGTGATTGAAAAGGAGGATTTCTCTGTGCAGCACGTGGCTAGCAATACGAGATAGAAAAGGAGGATTTCTCTGTGCAACACGTGGCTAGCAATACGTGATAGAAAAGGAGGATTTCTCTGTGCAACACGTGGCTAGCAATACGTGGTAGAAAAGGAGGATTTCTCTGTGCAACACGTGGCTAGCAATACGTGATAGAAAAGGAGGATTTCTCTGTGCAACACGGGGCTAGCAATACGTGATAGAAAAGGAGGAATTCTCTGTGCAATACTCGACTAGCAATACGTGATAGAAAAGGAGGATATCTCTGTGCAATACTCGACTAGCAATACGTGATAGAAAAGGAGGATTTCTCTGTGCAGCACGTGGCTAGCAATACGTGATAGAAAAGGAGGATTTGTCTGTGCAGCACGTGGCTAGCAATACGTGATAGAAAAGGTGGATATCTGTGTGCAATACTCGACTAGCAATACGTAATAGAAAAGGAGGATATCTCTGTGCAATACTCGACTAGCAATACGTGATAGAACTGGAGGATTTCTCTGTGCAGCACGTGGCTAGCAATACGTGATAGAAAAGGAGGATTTCTCTGTGCAGCACTTTGCTAGCAATACTTGATAGAAAAGGAGGATTTCTCTGTGCAGCACGTGGCTAGCAATACGTAATAGAAAAGGAGGATTTCTTTGTGCAACACGTGGCTAGCAATACGTGGTAGAAAAGGAGGATTTCTCTGTGCAACACGTGGCTAGCAATACGTGATAGAAAAGGAGGATTTCTCTGTGCAATACTCGACTAGCAATACATGATAGAAAAGGAGGATTTCTCTGTGCAACACGTGGCTAGCAATACGTGATAGAAAAGGAGGATTTCTCTGTGCAATACTCGACTAGCAATACGTGATAGAAAAGGAGGATTTCTCTGTGCAATACTCGACTAGCAATACGTGATAGAAAAGGAGGATTTCTCTGTGCAACACGTGGCTAGCAATACGTGATAGAAAAGGAGGATTTCTTTGTGCAGCACGTGGCTAGCAATACGTGATAGAAAAGGAGGATTTCTCTGTGCAACACTCGACTAGCAGTACGTGATTGAAAAGGAGGATTTCTCTGTGCAGCACGTGGCTAGCAATACTAGATAGAAAAGGAGGATTTCTCTGTGCAACACGTGGCTAGCAATACGTGATAGAAAAGGAGGATTTCTCTGTGCAACACGTGGCTAGCAATACGTGATAGAAAAGGAGGATTTCTCTGTGCAACATGGGGCTAGCAATACGTGATAGAAAAGGAGGAATTCTCTGTGCAATACTCGACTAGCAATACGTGATATTAAAGGAGGATATCTCTGTGCAATACTCGACTAGCAATACGTGATAGAAAAGGAGGATTTCTCTGTGCAGCACGTGGCTAGCAATACGTGATAGAAAAGGAGGATTTCTCTGTGCAGCACGTGGCTAGCAATACGTGATAGAAAAGGTGGATTTCTCTGTGCAATACTCGACTAGCAATACCTAATAGAAAAGGAGGATATCTCTGTGCAATACTCGACTCGCAATACGTGATAGAACTGGAGGATTTCTCTGTGCAGCACGTGGCTAGCAATACGTGATAGAAAAGGAGGATTTCTCTGTGCAGCACTTTGCTAGCAATACTTGATAGAAAAGGAGAATTTCTCTGTGCAGCACGTGGCTAGCAATACGTGATAGAAAAGGAGGATTTCTTTGTGCAACACGTGGCTAGCAATACGTGGTAGAAAAGGAGGATTTCTCTGTGCAACACGTGGCTAGCAATACGTGATAGAAAAGGAGGATTTCTCTGTGCAATACTCGACTAGCAATACGAGATAGAAAAGGAGGATTTCTCTGTGCAACACGTGGCTAGCAATACGTGATAGAAAAGGAGGATTTCTCTGTGCAATACTCGACTAGCAATACGTGATAGAAAAGGAGGATTTCTCTGTGCAATACTCGACTAGCAATACGTGATAGAAAAGGAGGATTTCTCTGTGCAACACGTGGCTAGCAATACGTGATAGAAAAGGAGGATTTCTCTGTGAAATACTCGACTAGCAATACGTGATAGAAAAGGAGGATTTCTCTGTGCAACACGTGGCTAGCAATACGTGATAGAAAAGTATGATTTCTCTGTGCAATACTCGACTAGCAATACGTGATAGAAAAGGAGGATTTCTCTGTGCAGTACGTGGCTAGCAATACGTGATAGAAAAGGAGGATTTCTCTGTGCAACACGTGGCTAGCAATACGTGATAGAAAAGGAGGATTTCTCTGTGCAATACTCGACTAGCAATACGTGATTGGAAAGGAGGATTTCTCTCTGCAGCACGTGGCTAGCAATACATGATAGAAAAGGAGGATTTCTTTGTGCAGTACGTGGCTAGCAATACGTGATAGAAAAGGAGGATTTCTCTGTGCAATACTCGACTAGCAATACGTGATAGAAAAGGAGGATTTCTCTGTGCAGCACGTGGCTAGCAATACGAGATAGAAAAGGAGGATTTCTCTGTGCAACACGTGGCTAGCAATACGTGATAGAAAAGGAGGATTTCTCTGTGCAACACGTGGCTAGCAATACATGGTAGAAAAGGAGGATTTCTCTGTGCAACATGTGGCTAGCAATACGTGATAGAAAAGGAGGATTTCTCTGTGCAACACGGGGCTAGCAATACGTGATAGAAACGGAGGATTTCTCTGTGCATTACTCGACTAGCAATACGTGATAGAAAAGGTGGATATCTCTGTGCAATACTCGACTAGCAATACGTGATAGAAAAGGAGGATTTCTCTGTGCAGCACATGGCTAGCAATACGTGATAGAAAAGGAGGATTTCTCTGTGCAGCACGTGGCTAGCAATACGTGATAGAAAAGGATGATTTCTCTGTGCAATACTCGACTAGCAATACGTGATAGAAAAGGAGGATATCTCTGTGCAATACTCGACTAGCAATACGTGATAGAAAAGGAGGATTTCTCTGTGCAGCACGTGGCTAGCAATACGTGATAGAAAAGGAGGGTTTCTCTGTGCAGCACGTGGCTAGCAATACGTGATAGAAAAGGAGGATTTCTCTGTGCAGCATGTGGCTAGCAATACGTGATAGAAAAGGAGGATTTCTTTGTGCAACACATGGCTAGCAATACCTGGTAGAAAAGGAGGATTTCTCTGTGCAACACGTGGCTAGCAATACGTGATAGAAAAGGAGGATTTCTCTGTGCAATACTCGACTAGCAATACGTGATAGAAAAGGAGGATTTCTCTGTGCAACACGTGGCTAGCAATACGTGATAGAAAAGGAGGATTTCTCTGTGCAATACTCGACTAGCAATATGTGATAGAAAAGGAGGATTTCTCTGTGCAGCACGTGGCTAGCAATACAAGATAGAAAAGGAGGATTTCTCTGTGCAATACTCGACTAGCAATACGTGATAGAAAAGGAGGATTTCTCTGTGCAATACTCGACTAGCAATACGTGATAGAAAAGGAGGATTTCTCTGTGCAGCACGTGGCTAGCAATACGTGATAGAAAAGGAGGATTTCTTTGTGCAGCACGTGGCTAGCAATATGTGATAGAAAAGGAGGATTTCTCTATGCAACATGTGGCTAGCAATATGTAATAGAAAAGGAGGATTTCTCTGTGCAACACGTGGCTAGCAATACGTGGTAGAAAAGGAGGATTTCTCTGTGCAAAAAGTGGCTAGCAATACGTGATAGAAAAGGAGGATTTCTCTGTGCAATACTTGACTAGCAATACGTGATAGAAGAGGAGGATTTCTCTGTGCAACACGTGGCTAGCAATACGTGATAGAAAAGTAGGATTTCTCTGTGCAATACTCGACCAGCAATACGTGATAGAAAAGGAGGATTTCTCTGTGCAATACTCGACTAGCAATACGTGATAGAAAAGGAGGATTTCTCTGTGCAGCACGTGGCTAGCAATACGTGATAGAAAAGGAGGATTTCTTTGTGCAGCACGTGGCTATCAATACGTGATAGAAAAGGAGGATTTCTCTGTGTAACATGTGGCTAGCATTACGTGATAGAAAAGGAGGATTTCTCTTTGCAACACGTGGCTAGCAATACGTGGTAGAAAAGGAGGACTTCTCAGTGCAACACGTGGCTAGCAATACGTGGTAGAAAAGGAGGATTTCTCAGTGCAACATGTGGCTAGCAATACGTGGTAGAAAAGGAGGATTTCTCTGTGCAACACGTTGCTAGCAATATGTGATAGAAAAGGAGGATATCTCTGTACAATACTCGACTAGCAATACATGATAGAAAAGGAGGATTTCTATGTGCAGCACGTGGCTAGCAATATGTAATAGAAAAGGAGGATTTCTCTGTGCAGCACGTGGCTAGCAATACGTGATAGAAAAGGAGGATTTCTTTGTGCAGCATGTGGCTATCAATACGTGATAGAAAAGGAGGATTTCTCTGTGCAACACGTGGCTAGCAATACCTGCTAGAAAAGGAGGATTTCTCTGTGCAACACGTGGCTAGGAATACGTGGTAGAAAAGGAGGATTTCTCTGTGCAACACGTGGCTAGCAATACATGGTAGAAAAGGAGGATTTATCTGTGCAACACATGGCTAGCAATACGTGATAGAAAAGGAGGATATCTCTGTGCAATACTCGACTAGCAATACGTGATAGAAAAGGAAGATTTCTCTGTGCAGCACGTGCCTAGCAATACGTGATAGAAAAGGAGGATTTCTCTGTGCAATACTCGACTAGCAATACGTGATAGAAAAGGAGGATTTCTCTGTGCAGTACGTGGCTAGCAATACGTGATAGAAAAGGAGAATTTCTCTGTGCAACACGTGGCTAGCAATACGTGATAGAAAAGGAGGATTTCTTTGTGCAGCACGTGGCTAGCAATACGTGATAGAAAAGGAGGATTTCTCTGTGCAAAACTCAACTAGCAATACGTGATTGAAAAGGAGGATTTCTCTGTGCAGCACGTGGCTAGCAATACGAGATAGAAAAGGAGGATTTCTCTGTGCAACACGTGGCTAGCAATACGTGATAGAAAAGGAGGATTTCTCTGTGCAACACGTGGCTAGCAATACGTGGTAGAAAAGGAGGATTTCTCTGTGCAACACGTGGCTAGCAATACGTGATAGAAAAGGAGGATTTCTCTGTGCAACACGGGGCTAGCAATACGTGATAGAAAAGGAGGAATTCTCTGTGCAATACTCGACTAGCAATACGTGATAGAAAAGGAGGATATCTCTGTGCAATACTCGACTAGCAATACGTGATAGAAAAGGAGGATTTCTCTGTGCAGCACGTGGCTAGCAATACGTGATAGAAAAGGAGGATTTCTCTGTGCAGCACGTGGCTAGCAATACGTGATAGAAAAGGTGGATTTCTGTGTGCAATACTCGACTAGCAATACGTAATAGAAAAGGAGGATATCTCTGTGCAATACTCGACTAGCAATACGTGATAGAACTGGAGGATTTCTCTGTGCAGCACGTGGCTAGCAATACGTGATAGAAAAGGAGGATTTCTCTGTGCAGCACTTTGCTAGCAATACTTGATAGAAAAGGAGGATTTCTCTGTGCAGCACGTGGCTAGCAATACGTGATAGAAAAGGAGGATTTCTTTGTGCAACACGTGGCTAGCAATACGTGGTAGAAAAGGAGGATTTCTCTGTGCAACACGTGGCTAGCAATACGTGATAGAAAAGGAGGATTTCTCTGTGCAATACTCGACTAGCAATACGAGATAGAAAAGGAGGATTTCTCTGTGCAACACGTGGCTAGCAATACGTGATAGAAAAGGAGGATTTCTCTGTGCAATACTCGACTAGCAATACGTGATAGAAAAGGAGGATTTCTCTGTGCAATACTCGACTAGCAATACATGATAGAAAAGGAGGATTTCTCTGTGCAACACGTGGCTAGCAATACGTGATAGAAAAGGAGGATTTCTTTGTGCAGCACGTGGCTAGCAATACGTGATAGAAAAGGAGGATTTCTCTGTGCAACACTCGACTAGCAATACGTGATTGAAAAGGAGGATTTCTCTGTGCAGCACGTGGCTAGCAATACGAGATAGAAAAGGAGGATTTCTCTGTGCAACACGTGGCTAGCAATACGTGATAGAAAAGGAGGATTTCTCTGTGCAACACGTGGCTAGCAATACGTGGTAGAAAAGGAGGATTTCTCTGTGCAACACATGGCTAGCAATACGTGATAGAAAAGGAGGATTTCTCTGTGCAACACGGGGCTAGCAATACGTGATAGAAAAGGAGGAATTCTCTGTGCAATACTCGACTAGCAATACGTGATATTAAAGGAGGATATCTCTGTGCAATACTCGACTAGCAATACGTGATAGAAAAGGAGGATTTCTCTGTGCAGCACGTGGCTAGCAATACGTGATAGAAAAGGAGGATTTCTCTGTGCAGCACGTGGCTAGCAATACGTGATAGAAAAGGTGGATTTCTCTGTGCAATACTCGACTAGCAATACCTAATAGAAAAGGAGGATATCTCTGTGCAATACTCGACTCGCAATACGTGATAGAACTGGAGGATTTCTCTGTGCAGCACGTGGCTAGCAATACGTGATAGAAAAGGAGGATTTCTCTGTGCATTACTCGACTAGCAATACGTGATAGAAAAGGTGGATATCTCTGTGCAATACTCGACTAGCAATACGTGATAGAAAAGGAGGATTTCTCTGTGCAGCACGTGGCTAGCAATACGTGATAGAAAAGGAGGATTTCTCTGTGCAGCACGTGGCTAGCAATACGTGATAGAAAAGGATGATTTCTCTGTGCAATACTCGACTAGCAATACGTGATAGAAAAGGAGGATATCTCTGTGCAATACTCGACTAGCAATACGTGATAGAAAAGGAGGATTTCTCTGTGCAGCACGTGGCTAGCAATACGTGATAGAAAAGGAGGATTTCTCTGTGCAATACTCGACTAGCAATACGTGATAGAAAAGGAGGATTTCTCTGTGCAACACGTGGCTAGCAATACGTGATAGAAAAGGAGGATTTCTCTGTGAAATACTCGACTAGCAATACGTGATAGAAAAGGAGGATTTCTCTGTGCAACACGTGGCTAGCAATACGTGATAGAAAAGTATGATTTCTCTGTGCAATACTCGACTAGCAATACGTGATAGAAAAGGAGGATTTCTCTGTGCAGTACGTGGCTAGCAATACGTGATAGAAAAGGAGGATTTCTCTGTGCAACATGTGGCTAGCAATACGTGATAGAAAAGGAGGATTTCTCTGTGCAATACTCGACTAGCAATACGTGATTGGAAAGGAGGATTTCTCTCTGCAGCACGTGGCTAGCAATACATGATAGAAAAGGAGGATTTCTTTGTGCAGTACGTGGCTAGCAATACGTGATAGAAAAGGAGGATTTCTCTGTGCAATACTCGACTAGCAATACGTGATAGAAAAGGAGGATTTCTCTGTGCAGCACGTGGCTAGCAATACGAGATAGAAAAGGAGGATTTCTCTGTGCAACACGTGGCTAGCAATACGTGATAGAAAAGGAGGATTTCTCTGTGCAACACGTGGCTAGCAATACGTGGTAGAAAAGGAGGATTTCTCTGTGCAACATGTGGCTAGCAATACGTGATAGAAAAGGAGGATTTCTCTGTGCAACACGGGGCTAGCAATACGTGATAGAAACGGAGGATTTCTCTGTGCATTACTCGACTAGCAATACGTGATAGAAAAGGTGGATATCTCTGTGCAATACTCGACTAGCAATACGTGATAGAAAAGGAGGATTTCTCTGTGCAGCACATGGCTAGCAATACGTGATAGAAAAGGAGGATTTCTCTGTGCAGCACGTGGCTAGCAATACGTGATAGAAAAGGATGATTTCTCTGTGCAATACTCGACTAGCAATACGTGATAGAAAAGGAGGATATCTCTGTGCAATACTCGACTAGCAATACGTGATAGAAAAGGAGGATTTCTCTGTGCAGCACGTGGCTAGCAATACGTGATAGAAAAGGAGGGTTTCTCTGTGCAGCACGTGGCTAGCAATACGTGATAGAAAAGGAGGATTTCTCTGTGCAGCACGTGGCTAGCAATACGTGATAGAAAAGGAGGATTTCTTTGTGCAACACATGGCTAGCAATACGTGGTAGAAAAGGAGGATTTCTCTGTGCAACACGTGGCTAGCAATACGTGATAGAAAAGGAGGATTTCTCTGTGCAATACTCGACTAGCAATACGTGATAGAAAAGGAGGATTTCTCTGTGCAACACGTGGCTAGCAATACGTGATAGAAAAGGAGGATTTCTCTGTGCAATACTCGACTAGCAAGATGTGATAGAAAAGGAGGATTTCTCTGTGCAGCACGTGGCTAGCAATACAAGATAGAAAAGGAGGATTTCTCTGTGCAATACTCGACTAGCAATACGTGATAGAAAAGGAGGATTTCTCTGTGCAACACGTGGCTAGCAATACGTGATAGAAAAGTCGGATTTCTCTGTGCAATACTCGACTAGCAATACGTGATAGAAAAGGAGGATTTCTCTGTGCAGCACGTGGCTAGCAATACGTGATAGAAAAGGAGGATTTCTTTGTGCAGCACGTGGCTAGCAATATGTGATAGAAAAGGAGGATTTCTCTATGCAACATGTGGCTAGCAATATGTAATAGAAAAGGAGGATTTCTCTGTGCAACACGTGGCTAGCAATACGTGGTAGAAAAGGAGGATTTCTCTGTGCAAAAAGTGGCTAGCAATACGTGATAGAAAAGGAGGATTTCTCTGTGCAATACTTGACTAGCAATACGTGATAGAAAAGGAGGATTTCTCTGTGCAACACGTGGCTAGCAATACGTGATAGAAAAGTAGGATTTCTCTGTGCAATACTCGACCAGCAATACGTGATAGAAAAGGAGGATTTCTCTGTGCAATACTCGACTAGCAATACGTGATAGAAAAGGAGGATTTCTCTGTGCAGCACGTGGCTAGCAATACGTGATAGAAAAGGAGGATTTCTTTGTGCAGCACGTGGCTATCAATACGTGATAGAAAAGGAGGATTTCTCTGTGTAACACGTGGCTAGCATTACGTGATAGAAAAGGAGGATTTCTCTTTGCAACACGTGGCTAGCAATACGTGGTAGAAAAGGAGGACTTCTCAGTGCAACACGTGGCTAGCAATACGTGGTAGAAAAGGAGGATTTCTCAGTGCAACATGTGGCTAGCAATACGTGGTAGAAAAGGAGGATTTCTCTGTGCAACACGTTGCTAGCAATATGTGATAGAAAAGGAGGATATCTCTGTACAATACTCGACTAGCAATACGTGATAGAAAAGGAGGATTTCTATGTGCAGCACGTGGCTAGCAATATGTAATAGAAAAGGAGGATTTCTCTGTGCAGCACGTGGCTAGCAATACGTGATAGAAAAGGAGGATTTCTTTGTGCAGCATGTGGCTATCAATACGTGATAGAAAAGGAGGATTTCTCTGTGCAACACGTGGCTAGCAATACGTGCTAGAAAAGGAGGATTTCTCTGTGCAACACGTGGCTAGGAATACGTGGTAGAAAAGGAGGATTTCTCTGTGCAACACGTGGCTAGCAATACATGGTAGAAAAGGAGGATTTATCTGTGCAACACATGGCTAGCAATACGTGATAGAAAAGGAGGATATCTCTGTGCAATACTCGACTAGCAATACGTGATAGAAAAGGAAGATTTCTCTGTGCAGCACGTGCCTAGCAATACGTGATAGAAAAGGAGGATTTCTCTGTGCAATACTCGACTAGCAATACGTGATAGAAAAGGAGGATTTCTCTGTGCAGTACGTGGCTAGCAATACGTGATAGAAAAGGAGAATTTCTCTGTGCAACACGTGGCTAGCAATACGTGATAGAAAAGGAGGATTTCTTTGTGCAGCACGTGGCTAGCAATACGTGATAGAAAAGGAGGATTTCTCTGTGCAAAACTCAACTAGCAATACGTGATTGAAAAGGAGGATTTCTCTGTGCAGCACGTGGCTAGCAATACGAGATAGAAAAGGAGGATTTCTCTGTGCAACACGTGGCTAGCAATACGTGATAGAAAAGGAGGATTTCTCTGTGCAACACGTGGCTAGCAATACGTGGTAGAAAAGGAGGATTTCTCTGTGCAACACGTGGCTAGCAATACGTGATAGAAAAGGAGGATTTCTCTGTGCAACACGGGGCTAGCAATACGTGATAGAAAAGGAGGAATTCTCTGTGCAATACTCGACTAGCAATACGTGATAGAAAAGGAGGATATCTCTGTGCAATACTCGACTAGCAATACGTGATAGAAAAGGAGGATTTCTCTGTGCAGCACGTGGCTAGCAATACGTGATAGAAAAGGAGGATTTCTCTGTGCAGCACGTGGCTAGCAATACGTGATAGAAAAGGTGGATTTCTGTGTGCAATACTCGACTAGCAATACGTAATAGAAAAGGAGGATATCTCTGTGCAATACTCGACTAGCAATACGTGATAGAACTGGAGGATTTCTCTGTGCAGCACGTGGCTAGCAATACGTGATAGAAAAGGAGGATTTCTCTGTGCAGCACTTTGCTAGCAATACTTGATAGAAAAGGAGGATTTCTCTGTGCAGCACGTGGCTAGCAATACGTGATAGAAAAGGAGGATTTCTTTGTGCAACACGTGGCTAGCAATACGTGGTAGAAAAGGAGGATTTCTCTGTGCAACACGTGGCTAGCAATACGTGATAGAAAAGGAGGATTTCTCTGTGCAATACTCGACTAGCAATACGAGATAGAAAAGGAGGATTTCTCTGTGCAACACGTGGCTAGCAATACGTGATAGAAAAGGAGGATTTCTCTGTGCAATACTCGACTAGCAATACGTGATAGAAAAGGAGGATTTCTCTGTGCAATACTCGACTAGCAATACGTGATAGAAAAGGAGGATTTCTCTGTGCAACACGTGGCTAGCAATACGTGATAGAAAAGGAGGATTTCTTTGTGCAGCACGTGGCTAGCAATACGTGATAGAAAAGGAGGATTTCTCTGTGCAACACTCGACTAGCAATACGTGATTGAAAAGGAGGATTTCTCTGTGCAGCACGTGGCTAGCAATACGAGATAGAAAAGGAGGATTTCTCTGTGCAACACGTGGCTAGCAATACGTGATAGAAAAGGAGGATTTCTCTGTGCAACACGTGGCTAGCAATACGTGGTAGAAAAGGAGGATTTCTCTGTGCAACACGTGGCTAGCAATACGTGATAGAAAAGGAGGATTTCTCTGTGCAACACGGGGCTAGCAATACGTGATAGAAAAGGAGGAATTCTCTGTGCAATACTCGACTAGCAATACGTGATATTAAAGGAGGATATCTCTGTGCAATACTCGACTAGCAATACGTGATAGAAAAGGAGGATTTCTCTGTGCAGCACGTGGCTAGCAATACGTGATAGAAAAGGAGGATTTCTCTGTGCAGCACGTGGCTAGCAATACGTGATAGAAAAGGTGGATTTCTTTGTGCAATACTCGACTAGCAATACCTAATAGAAAAGGAGGATATCTCTGTGCAATACTCGACTCGCAATACGTGATAGAACTGGAGGATTTCTCTGTGCAGCACGTGGCTAGCAATACGTGATAGAAAAGGAGGATTTCTCTGTGCAGCACTTTGCTAGCAATACTTGATAGAAAAGGAGAATTTCTCTGTGCAGCACGTGGCTAGCAATACGTGATAGAAAAGGAGGATTTCTTTGTGCAACACGTGGCTAGCAATACGTGGTAGAAAAGGAGGATTTCTCTGTGCAACACGTGGCTAGCAATACGTGATAGAAAAGGAGGATTTCTCTGTGCAATACTCGACTAGCAATACGAGATAGAAAAGGAGGATTTCTCTGTGCAACACGTGGCTAGCAATACGTGATAGAAAAGGAGGATTTCTCTGTGCAATACTCGACTAGCAATACGTGATAGAAAAGGAGGATTTCTCTGTGCAATACTCGACTAGCAATACGTGATAGAAAAGGAGGATTTCTCTGTGCAACACGTGGCTAGCAATACGTGATAGAAAAGGAGGATTTCTCTGTAAAATACTCGACTAGCAATACGTGATAGAAAAGAAGGATTTCTCTGTGCAACACGTGGCTAGCAATACGTGATAGAAAAGTATGATTTCTCTGTGCAATACTCGACTAGCAATACATGATAGAAAAGGAGGATTTCTCTGTGCAGCACGTGGCTAGCAATACATGATAGAAAAGGAGGATTTCTTTGTGCAGCACGTGGCTAGCAATACGTGATAGAAAAGGAGGATTTCTCTGTGCAGCAAGTGGCTAGCAATACGTGATAGAAAAGGAGGATTTCTCTGTGCAATACTCGACTAGCAATACGTGATAGAAAAGGAGGATTTCTCTGTGCAGTACGTGGCTAGCAATACGTGAAAGAAAAGGAGGATTTCTCTGTGCAACACGTGGCTAGCAATACGTGATAGAAAAGGAGGATTTCTCTGTGCAATACTCGACTAGCAATACGTGATTGGAAAGGAGGATTTCTCTCTGCAGCACGTGGCTAGCAATACATGATAGAAAAGGAGGATTTCTTTGTGCAGTACGTGGCTAGCAATACGTGATAGAAAAGGAGGATTTCTCTGTGCAATACTCGACTAGCAATACGTGATAGAAAAGGAGGATTTCTCTGTGCAGCACGTGGCTAGCAATACGAGATAGAAAAGGAGGATTTCTCTGTGCAACACGTGGCTAGCAATACGTGATAGAAATGGAGGATTTCTCTGTGCAACACGTGGCTAGCAATACGTGGTAGAAAAGGAGGATTTCTCTGTGCAACATGTGGCTAGCAATACGTGATAGAAAAGGAGGATTTCTCTGTGCAACACGGGGCTAGCAATACGTGATAGAAACGGAGGATTTCTCTGTGCATTACTCGACTAGCAATACGTGATAGAAAAGGTGGATATCTCTGTGCAATACTCGACTAGCAATACGTGATAGAAAAGGAGGATTTCTCTGTGCAGCACATGGCTAGCAATACGTGATAGAAAAGGAGGATTTCTCTGTGCAGCACGTGGCTAGCAATACGTGATAGAAAAGGATGATTTCTCTGTGCAATACTCGACTAGCAATACGTGATAGAAAAGGAGGATATCTCTGTGCAATACTCGACTAGCAATACGTGATAGAAAAGGAGGATTTCTCTGTGCAGCACGTGGCTAGCAATACGTGATAGAAAAGGAGGGTTTCTCTGTGCAGCACGTGGCTAGCAATACGTGATAGAAAAGGAGGATTTCTCTGTGCAGCACGTGGCTAGCAATACGTGATAGAAAAGGAGGATTTCTTTGTGCAACACATGGCTAGCAATACGTGGTAGAAAAGGAGGATTTCTCTGTGCAACACGTGGCTAGCAATACGTGATAGAAAAGGAGGATTTCTCTGTGCAATACTCGACTAGCAATACGTGATAGAAAAGGAGGATTTCTCTGTGCAACACGTGGCTAGCAATACGTGATAGAAAAGGAGGATTTCTCTGTGCAATACTCGACTAGCAATATGTGATAGAAAAGGAGGATTTCTCTGTGCAGCACGTGGCTAGCAATACAAGATAGAAAAGGAGGATTTCTCTGTGCAATACTCGACTAGCAATACGTGATAGAAAAGGAGGATTTCTCTGTGCAACACGTGGCTAGCAATACGTAATAGAAAAGGAGGATTTCTCTGTGCAATACTCGACTAGCAATACGTGATAGAAAAGGAGGATTTCTCTGTGCAACACGTGGCTAGCAATACGTGATAGAAAAGGAGGATTTCTCTCTGCAGCACGTGGCTAGCAATACATGATAGAAAAGGAGGATTTCTTTGTGCAGTACGTGGCTAGCAATACGTGATAGAAAAGGAGGATTTCTCTGTGCAATACTCGACTAGCAATACGTGATAGAAAAGGAGGATTTCTCTGTGCAACACGTGGCTAGCAATACGTAATAGAAAAGGAGGATTTCTCTGTGCAATACTCGACTAGCAATACGTGATAGAAAAGGAGGATTTCTCTGTGCAACACGTGGCTAGCAATACGTGATAGAAAAGGAGGATTTCTCTCTGCAGCACGTGGCTAGCAATACATGATAGAAAAGGAGGATTTCTTTGTGCAGTACGTGGCTAGCAATACGTGATAGAAAAGGAGGATTTCTCTGTGCAATACTCGACTAGCAATACGTGATAGAAAAGGAGGATTTCTCTGTGCAGCACGTGGCTAGCAATACGAGATAGAAAAGGAGGATTTCTCTGTGCAACACGTGGCTAGCAATACGTGATAGAAAAGGAGGATTTCTCTGTGCAACACGTGGCTAGCAATACGTGGTAGAAAAGGAGGATTTCTCTGTGCAGCACGTGGCTAGCAATACGTGATAGAAAAGGATGATTTCTCTGTGCAATACTCGACTAGCAATACGTGATAGAAACGGAGGATTTCTCTGTGCATTACTCGACTAGCAATACGTGATAGAAAAGGAGGATTTCTCTGTGCAGCACGTGGCTAGCAATACGTGATAGAAAAGGAGGATTTCTCTGTGCAGCACGTGGCTAGCAATACGTGATAGAAAAGGATGATTTCTCTGTGCAATACTCGACTAGCAATACATGATAGAAAAGGAGGATATCTCTGTGCAATACTCGACTAGCAATACGTGATAGAAAAGGAGGATTTCTCTGTGCAGCATGTGGCTAGCAATACGTGATAGAAAAGGAGGGTTTCTCTGTGCAGCACGTGGCTAGCAATACGTGATAGAAAAGGAGGATTTCTCTGTGCAGCACGTGGCTAGCAATACGTGATAGAAAAGGAGGATTTCTTTGTGCAACACATGGCTAGCAATACGTGGTAGAAAAGGAGGATTTCTCTGTGCAACACGTGGCTAGCAATACGTGATAGAAAAGGAGGATTTCTCTGTGCAATACTCGACTAGCAATACGTGATAGAAAAGGAGGATTTCTCTGTGCAACACGTGGCTAGCAATACGTGATAGAAAAGGAGGATTTCTCTGTGCAATACTCGACTAGCAATATGTGATAGAAAAGGAGGATTTCTCTGTGCAGCACGTGGCTAGCAATACAAGATAGAAAAGGAGGATTTCTCTGTGCAATACTCGACTAGCAATACGTGATAGAAAAGGAGGATTTCTCTGTGCAACACGTGGCTAGCAATACGTGATAGAAAAGGAGGATTTCTCTGTGCAATACTCGACTAGCAATACGTGATAGAAAAGGAGGATTTCTCTGTGCAACACGTGGCTAGCAATACGTGATAGAAAAGAAGAATTTCTCTGTGCAATACTCGACTAGCAATACGTGATAGAAAAGGAGGATTTCTCTGTGCATCACGTGGCTAGCAATACATGATAGAAAAGGAGGATATCTTTGTGCAGCACGTGGCTAGCAATACGTGATAGAAAAGGAGGATTTCTCTGTGCAGCACTTGGCTAGCAATACGTGATAGAAAAGGAGGATTTCTCTGTGCAAGATGTGGCTAGCAATACGTGATAGAAAAGGAGGATTTCTCTGTGCAGCACGTGGCTAGCAATACATGATAGAAAAGGAGGATTTGTCTGTGCAACATGTGGCTAGCAATACGTGGTAGAAAAGGAGGATTTCTCTGTGCAACATGTGGCTAGCAATACGTGATAGAAAAGGAGGATTTCACTGTGCAATACTCGACTAGCAATACGTGATTGAAAAGGAGGATTTCTCTGTGCAGCACGTGGCTAGCAATACGTGATAGAAAAGGAGGATTTCTCTGTGCAATACTCGACTAGCAATACGTGATAGAAAAGGAGGATTTCTCTGTGCAACACGTGGCTAGCAATACGTGATAGAAAATGAGGATTTCTCTGTGCAATACTCGACTAGCAATACATGATAGAAAAGGAGGATTTCTCTGTGCAACACGTGGCTAGCAATACGTGATAGAAAAGGAGGATTTCTCTGTGCAATACTCGACTAGCAATACGTGATAGAAAAGGAGGATTTCTCTGTGCAGCACGTGGCTAGCAATACATGATAGAAAAGGAGGATTTCTTTGTGCAGCACGTGGCTAGCAATACGTGATCGAAAAGGAGGATTTCAATGTGCAGCACTTGGCTAGCAATACGTGATAGAAAAGAAGGATTTCTCTGTGCAACACGTGGCTAGCAATACGTGATAGAAAAGGAGGATTTCTCTGTGCAGCACGTGGCTAGCAATACGTGATAGAAAAGGAGGATTTCTCTGTGGAACACGTGGCTAGCAATACGTGATAGAAAAGTAGGATTTCTCTGTGCAATACACGACCAGCAATACGTGATAGAAAAGGAGGATTTCTCTGTGCAATACTCGACTAGCAATACGTGATAGAAAAGGAGGATTTCTCTGTGCAGCACATGGCTAGCAATACGTGATAGAAAAGGAGGATTTCTTTGTGCAGCACGTGGCTAGCAATACGTGATCGAAAAGGAGGATTTCAATGTGCAGCACTTGGCTAGCAATACGTGATAGAAAAGAAGGATTTCTCTGTGCAACACGTGGCTAGCAATACGTGATAGAAAAGGAGGATTTTTCTGTGCAGCACGTGGCTAGCAATACGTGATAGAAAAGGAGGATTTCTCTGTGGAACACGTGGCTAGCAATACGTGATAGAAAAGTAGGATTTCTCTGTGCAATACACGACCAGCAATACGTGATAGAAAAGGAGGATTTCTCTGTGCAATACTCGACTAGCAATACGTGATAGAAAAGGAGGATTTCTCTGTGCAGCACATGGCTAGCAATACGTGATAGAAAAGGAGGATTTCTTTGTGCAGCACGTGGCTATCAATACGTGATAGAAAAGGAGGATTTCTCTGTGTAACACGTGGCTAGCATTACGTGATAGAAAAGGAGGATTTCTCTTTGCAACACGTGGCTAGCAATATGTGATAGAAAAGGAGGATATCTCTGTACAATACTCGACTAGCAATACGTGATAGAAAAGGAGGATTTCTCTGTGCAGCACGTGGCCAGCAATATGTAATAGAAAAGGAGGATTTCTCTGTGCAGCACGTGGCTAGCAATACGTGATAGAAAAGGAGGATTTCTCTGTGCAGCACATGGCTATCAATACGTGATAGAAAAGGAGGATTTCTCTGTGCAACACGTGGCTAGCAATACGTGCTAGAAAAGGAGGATTTCTCTGTGCAACACGTGGCTAGGAATACGTGGTAGAAAAGGAGGATTTCTCTGTGCAACACGTGGCTAGCAATACGTGGTAGAAAAGGAGGATTTATCTGTGCAACACATGGCTAGCAATACGTGATAGAAAAGGAGGATATCTCTGTGCAATACTCGACTAGCAATACCTGATAGAAAAGGAAGATTTCTCTGTGCAGCACGTGCCTAGCAATACATGATAGAAAAGGAGGATTTCTCTGTGCAATACTCGACTAGCAATATGTGATAGAAAAGGAGGATTTCTCTGTGCAGTACGTGGCTAGCAATACGTGATAGAAAAGGAGGATTTCTCTGTGCAACACGTGGCTAGCAATACATGATAGAAAAGGAGGATTTCTCTGTGCAATACTCGACTAGCAATACGTGATAGGAAAGGAGGATTTCTCTCTGCAGCACGTGGCTAGCAATACATGATAGAAAAGGAGGATTTCTTTGTGCAGCACGTGGCTAGCAATACGTGATTGAAAAGGAGGATTTCTCTGTGCAATACTCGACTAGCAATACGTGATAGAAAAGGAGGATTTTGTCTGTGCAGTACGTGGCTAGCAATACGTGATAGAAAAGGAGGATTTCTCTGTGCAACACGTGGCTAGCAATACGTGATAGAAAAGGAGGATTTCTCTGTGCAATACTCGACTAGCAATACGTGATTGGAAAGGAGGATTTCTCTCTGCAGCACGTGGCTAGCAATACATGATAGAAAAGGAGGATTTCTTTGTGCAGTACGTGGCTAGCAATACGTGATAGAAAAGGAGGATTTCTCTGTGCAATACTCGACTAGCAATACGAGATAGAAAAGGAGGATTTCTCTGTGCAGTACGTGGCTAGCAATACGTGATAGAAAAGGAGGATTTCTCTGTGCAACACGTGGCTAGCAATACGTGATAGAAAAGTAGGATTTCTCTGTGCAATACTCGACTAGCAATACGTGATAGAAAAGGAGGATTTCTCTGTGCAGCACGTGGCTAGCAATACATGATAGAAAAGGAGGATTTCTTTGTGCAGCACGTGGCTAGCAATATGTGATAGAAAAGGAGGATTTCTCTGTGCAGCACGTTGCTAGCAATACGTGATAGAAAAGGAGGATTTCTCTATGCAACATGTGGCTAGCAATACGTAATAGAAAAAAAGGATTTCTCTGTGCAACATGTGGCTAGCAATACGTGGTAGAAACGGAGGATTTCTCTGTGCAAAAAGTGGCTAGCAATACGTGATAGAAAAGGAGGATTTCTCTGTGCAATACTTGACTAGCAATACGTGATAGAAAAGAAGGATTTCTCTGTGCAGCACGTGGCTAGCAATACGTGATAGAAAAGGAGGATTTCTCTGTGCAATACTCGACTAGCAATACGAGATAGAAAAGGAGGATTTCTCTGTGCAGTATGTGGCTAGCAATACGTGATAGAAAAGGAGGATTTCTCTGTGCAACACGTGGCTAGCAATACGTGGTAGAAAAGTAGGATTTCTCTGTGCAATACTCGACTAGCAATACGTGATAGAAAAGGAGGATTTCTCTGTGCAGCACGTGGCTAGCAATACGTGATAGAAAAGGAGGATTTCTTTGTGCAGCACGTGGCTAGCAATATGTGATAGAAAAGGAGGATTTCTCTATGCAACATGTGGCTAGCAATATGTAATAGAAAAGGAGGATTTCTCTGTGCAACACGTGGCTAGCAATACGTGGTAGAAAAGGAGGATTTCTCTGTGCAAAAAGTGGCTAGCAATACGTGATAGAAAAGGAGGATTTCTCTGTGCAATACTTGACTAGCAATACGTGATAGAAAAGAAGGATTTCTCTGTGGAGCACGTGGCTAGCAATACGTGATAGAAAAGGAGGATTTCTTTGTGCAGCACGTGGCTATCAATACGTGATAGAAAAGGAGGATTTCTCTGTGTAAGACGTGGCTAGCATTACGTGATAGAAAAGGAGGATTTCTCTTTGCAACACGTGGCTAGCAATACGTGGTAGAAAAGGAGGACTTCTCAGTGCAACACATGGCTAGCAATACTTGGTAGAAAAGGAGGATTTCTCAGTGCAACATGTGGCTAGCAATACGTGGTAGAAAAGGAGGATTTCTCTGTGCAACACGTTGCTAGCAATATGTGATAGAAAAGGAGGATATCTCTGTACAATACTCGACTAGCAATACGTGATAGAAAAGGAGGATTTCTCTGTGCAGCACGTGGCTAGCAATATGTAATAGAAAAGGAGGATTTCTCTGTGCAGCACGTGGCTAGCAATACGTGATAGAAAAGGAGGATTTCTTTGTGCAGCACGTGGCTATCAATACGTGATAGAAAAGGAGGATTTCTCTGTGCAACACGTGGCTAGCAATACGTGCTAGAAAAGGAGGATTTCTCTGTGCAACACGTGGCTAGGAATACGTGGTAGAAAAGGAGGATTTCTCTGTGCAACACGTGGCTAGCAATACGTGGTAGAAAAGGAGGATTTATCTGTGCAACACATGGCTAGCAATACGTGATAGAAAAGGAGGATATCTCTGTGCAATACTCGACTAGCAATACGTGATAGAAAAGGAAGATTTCTCTGTGCAGCACGTGCCTAGCAATACGTGATAGAAAAGGAGGATTTCTCTGTGCAATACTCAACTAGCAATACGTGATAGAAAAGGAGGATTTCTCTGTGCAGTACGTGGCTAGCAATACGTGATAGAAAAGGAGGATTTCTCTGTGCAACACGTGGCTAGCAATACGTGATAGAACTGGAGGATTTCTCTGTGCAATACTCGACTAGCAATACGTGATAGGAAAGGAGGATTTCTCTCTGCAGCACGTGGCTAGCAATACATGATAGAAAAGGAGGATTTCTTTGTGCAGCACGTGGCTAGCAATACGTGATAGAAAAGGAGGATTTCTCTGTGCAAAACTCAACTAGCAATACGTGATTGAAAAGGAGGATTTCTCTGTGCAGCACGTGGCTAGCAATACGAGATAGAAAAGGAGGATTTCTCTGTGCAACACGTGGCTAGCAATACGTGATAGAAAAGGAGGATTTCTCTGTGCAACACGTGGCTAGCAATACGTGGTAGAAAAGGAGGATTTCTCTGTGCAACACGTGGCTAGCAATACGTGATAGAAAAGGAGAATTTCTCTGTGCAACACGGGGCTAGCAATACGTGATAGAAAAGGAGGAATTCTCTGTGCAATATTCGACTAGCAATACGTAATAGAAAAGGAGGATATCTCTGTGCAATACTCGACTAGCAATACGTGATAGAAAAGGAGGATTTCTCTGTGCAGCACGTGGCTAGCAATACGTGATAGAAAAGGAGGATTTCTCTGTGCAGCACGTGGCTAGCAATACATGATAGAAAAGGTGGATTTCTGTGTGCAATACTCGACTAGCAATACGTAATAGAAAAGGAGGATATCTCTGTGCAATACTCGACTAGCAATACGTGATAGAACTGGAGGATTTCTCTGTGCAGCACGTGGCTAGCAATACGTGATAGAAAAGGAGGATTTCTCTGTGCAGCACTTTGCTAGCAATACTTGATAGAAAAGCAGGATTTCTCTGTGCAGCACGTGGCTAGCAATACGTGATAGAAAAGGAGGATTTCTTTGTGCAACACGTGGCTAGCAATACGTGGTAGTAAAGGAGGATTTCTCTGTGCAACACGTGGCTAGCAATACGTGATAGAAAAGGAGGATTTCTCTGTGCAATACTCGACTAGCAATACGAGATAGAAAAGGAGGATTTCTCTGTGCAACACGTGGCTAGCAATACGTGATAGAAAAGGAGGATTTCTCTGTGCAATACTCGACTAGCAATACGTGATAGAAAAGGAGGATTTCTCTGTGCAATACTCGACTAGCAATACGTGATAGAAAAGGAGGATTTCTCTGTGCAACACGTGGCTAGCAATACGTGATAGAAAAGGAGGATTTCATTGTGCAGCACGTGGCTAGCAATACGTGATAGAAAAGGAGGATTTCTCTGTGCAACACTCGACTAGCAATACGTGATTGAAAAGGAGGATTTCTCTGTGCAGCACGTGGCTAGCAATACGAGATAGAAAAGGAGGATTTCTCTGTGCAACACGTGGCTAGCAATACGTGATAGAAAAGGAGGATTTCTCTGTGCAACACGTGGCTAACAATACGTGGTAGAAAAGGAGGATTTCTCTGTGCAACACGTTCCTAGCAATACGTGATAGAAAAGGAGGATTTCTCTGTGCAACACGGGGCTAGCAATACGTGATAGAAAAGGAGGAATTCTCTGTGCAATACTCGACTAGCAATACGTGATATTAAAGGAGGATATCTCTGTGCAATACTCGACTAGCAATACGTGATAGAAAAGGAGGATTTCTCTGTGCAGCACGTGGCTAGCAATACATGATAGAAAAGGAGGATTTCTCTGTGCAGCACGTGGCTAGCAATACGTGATAGAAAAGGTGGATTTCTCTGTGCAATACTTGACTAGCAATACGTAATAGAAAAGGAGGATATCTCTGTGCAATACTCGACTCGCAATACGTGATAGAACTGGAGGATTTCTCTGTGCAGCACGTGGCTAGCAATACGTGATAGAAAAGGAGGATTTCTCTGTGCAGCACTTTGCTAGCAATACTTGATAGAAAAGGAGAATTTCTCTGTGCAGCACGTGGCTAGCAATACGTGATAGAAAAGGAGGATTTCTTTGTGCAACACGTGGCTAGCAATACGTGGTAGAAAAGGAGGATTTCTCTGTGCAACACGTGGCTAGCAATACGTGATAGAAAAGGAGGATTTCTCTGTGCAATTCTCGACTAGCAATACGATATAGAAAAGGAGGATTTCTCTGTGCAACACGTGGCTAACAATACGTGATAGAAAAGGAGGATTTCTCTGTGCAATACTCGACTAGCAATACGTGATAGAAAAGGAGGATTTCTCTGTGCAATACTCGACTAGCAATACGTGATAGAAAAGGAGGATTTCTCTGTGCAACACGTGGCTAGCAATACGTGATAGAAAAGGAGGATTTCTCTGTGAAATACTCGACTAGCAATACGTGATAGAAAAGGAGGATTTCTCTGTGCAACACGTGGCTAGCAATACGTGATAGAAAAGTATGATTTCTCTGTGCAATACTCGACTAGCAATACATGATAGAAAAGGAGGATTTCTCTGTGCAGCACGTGGCTAGCAATACATGATAGAAAAGGAGGATTTCTTTGTGCAGCACGTGGCTAGCAATACGTGATAGAAAAGGAGGATTTCTCTGTGCAGCACGTGGCTAGCAATACGTGATAGAAAAGGAGGATTTCTCTGTGCAATACTCGACTAGCAATACGTGATAGAAAAGGAGGATTTCTCTGTGCAGTACGTGGCTAGCAATACGTGATAGAAAAGGAGGATTTCTCTGTGCAACACGTGGCTAGCAATACGTGATAGAAAAGGAGGATTTCTCTGTGCAATACTCGACTAGCAATACGTGATTGGAAAGGAGGATTTCTCTCTGCAGCACGTGGCTAGCAATACATGATAGAAAAGGAGGATTTCTTTGTGCAGTACGTGGCTAGCAATACGTGATAGAAAAGGAGGATTTCTCTGTGCAATACTCGACTAGCAATACGTGATAGAAAAGGAGGATTTCTCTGTGCAGCATGTGGCTAGCAATACGAGATAGAAAAGGAGGATTTCTCTGTGCAACACGTGGCTAGCAATACGTGATAGAAAAGGAGGATTTCTCTGTGCAACACGTGGCTAGCAATACGTGGTAGAAAAGGAGGATGTCTCTGTGCAACATGTGGCTAGCAATACGTGATAGAAAAGGAGGATTTCTCTGTGCAACATGGGGCTAGCAATACGTGATAGAAACGGAGGATTTCTCTGTGCATTACTCGACTAGCAATACGTGATAGAAAAGGTGGATATCTCTGTGCAATACTCGACTAGCAATACGTGATAGAAAAGGAGGATTTCTCTGTGCAGCACGTGGCTAGCAATACGTGATAGAAAAGGAGGATTTCTCTGTGCAGCACGTGGCTAGCAATACGTGATAGAAAAGGATGATTTCTCTGTGCAATACTCGACTAGCAATACGTGATAGAAAAGGAGGATATCTCTGTGCAATACTCGACTAGCAATACGTGATAGAAAAGGAGGATTTCTCTGTGCAGCACGTGGCTAGCAATACGTGATAGAAAAGGAGGGTTTCTCTGTGCAGCACGTGGCTAGCAATACGTGATAGAAAAGGAGGATTTCTCTGTGCAATACTCGACTAGCAATACGAGATAGAAAAGGAGGATTTCTCTGTGCAACACGTGGCTAGCAATACGTGATAGAAAAGGAGGATATCTCTGTGCAATACTCGACTAGCAATACGTGATAGAAAAGGAAGATTTCTCTGTGCAGCACGTGCCTAGCAATACGTGATAGAAAAGGAGGATTTCTCTGTGCAATACTCGACTAGCAATACGTGATAGAAAAGGAGGATTTCTCTGTGCAGTACGTGGCTAGCAATATGTGATAGAAAAGGAGGATTTCTCTGTGCAACACGTGGCTAGCAATACGTGATAGAAAAGGAGGATTTCTCTGTGCAATACTCGACTAGCAATACGTGATAGGAAAGGAGGATTTCTCTCTGCAGCACAAGGCTAGCAATACATGATAGAAAAGGAGGATTTCTTTGTGCAGCACGTGGCTAGCAATACGTGATAGAAAAGGAGGATTTCTCTGTGCAAAACTCAACTAGCAATACGTGATTGAAAAGGAGGATTTCTCTGTGCAGCACGTGGCTAGCAATACGAGATAGAAAAGGAGGATTTCTCTGTGCAACACGTGGCTAGCAATACGTGATAGAAAAGGAGGATTTCTCTGTGCAACACGTGGCTAGCAATACGTGGTAGAAAAGGAGGATTTCTCTGTGCAACATGTGGCTAGCAATACGTGATAGAAAAGGAGGATTTCTCTGTGCAACACGGGGCTAGCAATACGTGATAGAAAAGGAGGAATTCTCTGTGCAATATTCGACTAGCAATACGTAATAGAAAAGGAGGATATCTCTGTGCAATACTCGACTAGCAATACGTGATAGAAAAGGAGGATTTCTCTGTGCAGCACGTGGCTAGCAATACGTGATAGAAAAGGAGGATTTCTCTGTGCAGCACGTGGCTAGCAATACGTGATAGAAAAGGTGGATTTCTGTGTGCAATACTCGACTAGCAATACGTAATAGAAAAGGAGGATATCTCTGTGCAATACTCGACTAGCAATACGTGATAGAACTGGAGGATTTCTCTGTGCAGCACGTGTCTAGCAATACGTGATAGAAAAGGAGGATTTCTCTGTGCAGCACTTTGCTAGCAATACTTGATAGAAAAGCAGGATTTCTCTGTGCAGCACGTGGCTAGCAATATGTGATAGAAAAGGAGGATTTCTTTGTGCAACACGTGGCTAGCAATACGTGGTAGTAAAGGAGGATTTCTCTGTGCAACACGTGGCTAGCAATACGTGATAGAAAAGGAGGATTTCTCTGTGCAATACTCGACTAGCAATACGAGATAGAAAAGGAGGATTTCTCTGTGCAACACGTGGCTAGCAATACGTGATAGAAAAGGAGGATTTCTCTGTGCAATACTCGACTAGCAATACGTGATAGAAAAGGAGGATTTCTCTGTGCAATACTCGACTAGCAATACGTGATAGAAAAGGAGGATTTCTCTGTGCAACACGTGGCTAGCAATACGTGATAGAAAAGGAGGATTTCATTGTGCAGCACGTGGCTAGCAATACGTGATAGAAAAGGAGGATTTCTCTGTGCAACACTCGACTAGCAATACGTGATTGAAAAGGAGGATTTCTCTGTGCAGCACGTGGCTAGCAATACGAGATAGAAAAGGAGGATTTCTCTGTGCAACACGTGGCTAGCAATACGTGATAGAAAAGGAGGATTTCTCTGTGCAACACGTGGCTAGCAATACGTGGTAGAAAAGGAGGATTTCTCTGTGCAACACGTGGCTAGCAATACGTGATAGAAAAGGAGGATTTCTCTGTGCAACACGGGGCTAGCAATACGTGATAGAAAAGGAGGAATTCTCTGTGCAATACTCGACTAGCAATACGTGATATTAAAGGAGGATATCTCTGTGCAATACTCGACTAGCAATACGTGATAGAAAAGGAGGATTTCTCTGTGCAGCACGTGGCTAGCAATACGTGATAGAAAAGGAGGATTTCTCTGTGCAGCACGTGGCTAGCAATACATGATAGAAAAGGTGGATTTCTCTGTGCAATACTTGACTAGCAATACGTAATAGAAAAGGAGGATATCTCTGTACAATACTCGACTCGCAATACGTGATAGAACTGGAGGATTTCTCTGTGCAGCACGTGGCTAGCAATACGTGATAGAAAAGGAGGATTTCTCTGTGCAGCACTTTGCTAGCAATACTTGATAGAAAAGGAGAATTTCTCTGTGCAGCACGTGGCTAGCAATACGTGATAGAAAAGGAGGATTTCTTTGTGCAACACGTGGCTAGCAATACGTGGTAGAAAAGGAGGATTTCTCTGTGCAACACGTGGCTAGCAATACGTGATAGAAAAGGAGGATTTCTCTGTGCAATACTCGACTAGCAATACGAGATAGAAAAGGAGGATTTCTCTGTGCAACACGTGGCTAGCAATACGTAATAGAAAAGGAGGATTTCTCTGTGCAATACTCGACTAGCAATACGTGATAGAAAAGGAGGATTTCTCTGTGCAATACTCGACTAGCAATATGTGATAGAAAAGGAGGATTTCTCTGTGCAACACGTGGCTAGCAATACGTGATAGAAAAGGAGGATTTCTCTGTGAAATACTCGACTAGCAATACGTGATAGAAAAGGAGGATTTCTCTGTGCAACACGTGGCTAGCAATACGTGATAGAAAAGTATGATTTCTCTGTGCAATACTCGACTAGCAATACATGATAGAAAAGGAGGATTTCTCTGTGCAGCACGTGGCTAGCAATACATGATAGAAAAGGAGGATTTCTTTGTGCAGCACGTGGCTAGCAATATGTAATAGAAAAGGAGGATTTCTCTGTGCAGCACGTGGCTAGCAATACGTGATAGAAAAGGAGGATTTCTCTGTGCAACATGGGGCTAGCAATACGTGATAGAAAAGGAGGAATTCTCTGTGCAATATTCGACTAGCAATACGTAATAGAAAAGGAGGATATCTCTGTGCAATACTCGACTAGCAATACGTGATAGAAAAGGAGGATTTCTCTGTGCAGCACGTGGCTAGCAATACGTGATAGAAAAGGAGGATTTCTCTGTGCAGCACGTGGCTAGCAATACGTGATAGAAAAGGTGGATTTCTGTGTGCAATACTCGACTAGCAATACGTAATAGAAAAGGAGGATATCTCTGTGCAAAACTCGACTAGCAATACGTGATAGAACTGGAGGATTTCTCTGTGCAGCACGTGTCTAGCAATACGTGATAGAAAAGGAGGATTTCTCTGTGCAGCACTTTGCTAGCAATACTTGATAGAAAAGCAGGATTTCTCTGTGCAGCACGTGGCTAGCAATATGTGATAGAAAAGGAGGATTTCTTTGTGCAACACGTGGCTAGCAATACGTGGTAGTAAAGGAGGATTTCTCTGTGCAACACGTGGCTAGCAATACGTGATAGAAAAGGAGGATTTCTCTGTGCAATACTCGACTAGCAATACGAGATAGAAAAGGAGGATTTCTCTGTGCAACACGTGGCTAGCAATACGTGATAGAAAAGGAGGATTTCTCTGTGCAATACTCGACTAGCAATACGTGATAGAAAAGGAGGATTTCTCTGTGCAATACTCGACTAGCAATACGTGATAGAAAAGGAGGATTTCTCTGTGCAACACGTGGCTAGCAATACGTGATAGAAAAGGAGGATTTCATTGTGCAGCACGTGGCTAGCAATACGTGATAGAAAAGGAGGATTTCTCTGTGCAACACTCGACTAGCAATACGTGATTGAAAAGGAGGATTTCTCTGTGCAGCACGTGGCTAGCAATACGAGATAGAAAAGGAGGATTTCTCTGTGCAACACGTGGCTAGCAATACGTGATAGAAAAGGAGGATTTCTCTGTGCAACACGTGGCTAGCAATACGTGGTAGAAAAGGAGGATTTCTCTGTGCAACACGTGGCTAGCAATACGTGATAGAAAAGGAGGATTTCTCTGTGCAACACGGGGCTAGCAATACGTGATAGAAAAGGAGGAATTCTCTGTGCAATACTCGACTAGCAATACGTGATATTAAAGGAGGATATCTCTGTGCAATACTCGACTAGCAATACGTGATAGAAAAGGAGGATTTCTCTGTGCAGCACGTGGCTAGCAATACGTGATAGAAAAGGAGGATTTCTCTGTGCAGCACGTGGCTAGCAATACATGATAGAAAAGGTGGATTTCTCTGTGCAATACTTGACTAGCAATACGTAATAGAAAAGGAGGATATCTCTGTACAATACTCGACTCGCAATACGTGATAGAACTGGAGGATTTCTCTGTGCAGCACGTGGCTAGCAATACGTGATAGAAAAGGAGGATGTCTCTGTGCAGCACTTTGCTAGCAATACTTGATAGAAAAGGAGAATTTCTCTGTGCAGCACGTGGCTAGCAATACGTGATAGAAAAGGAGGATTTCTTTGTGCAACACGTGGCTAGCAATACGTGGTAGAAAAGGAGGATTTCTCTGTGCAACACGTGGCTAGCAATACGTGATAGAAAAGGAGGATTTCTCTGTGCAATACTCGACTAGCAATACGAGATAGAAAAGGAGGATTTCTCTGTGCAACACGTGGCTAGCAATACGTGATAGAAAAGGAGGATTTCTCTGTGCAATACTCGACTAGCAATACGTGATAGAAAAGGAGGATTTCTCTGTGCAATACTCGACTAGCAATACGTGATAGAAAAGGAGGATTTCTCTGTGCAACACGTGGCTAGCAATACGTGATAGAAAAGGAGGATTTCTCTGTGAAATACTCGACTAGCAATACGTGATAGAAAAGGAGGATTTCTCTGTGCAACACGTGGCTAGCAATACGTGATAGAAAAGTATGATTTCTCTGTGCAATACTCGACTAGCAATACATGATAGAAAAGGAGGATTTCTCTGTGCAGCACGTGGCTAGCAATACATGATAGAAAAGGAGGATTTCTTTGTGCAGCACGTGGCTAGCAATACGTGATAGAAAAGGAGGATTTCTCTGTGCAGCACGTGGCTAGCAATACGTGATAGAAAAGGAGGATTTCTCTGTGCAATACTCGACTAGCAATACGTGATAGAAAAGGAGGATTTCTCTGTGCAGTACGTGGCTAGCAATACGTGATAGAAAAGGAGGATTTCTCTGTGCAACACGTGGCTAGCAATACGTGATAGAAAAGGAGGATTTCTCTGTGCAATACTCGACTAGCAATACGTGATTGGAAAGGAGGATTTCTCTCTGCAGCACGTGGCTAGCAATACATGATAGAAAAGGAGGATTTCTTTGTGCAGTACGTGGCTAGCAATACGTGATAGAAAAGGAGGATTTCTCTGTGCAATACTCGACTAGCAATACGTGATAGAAAAGGAGGATTTCTCTGTGCAGCACGTGGCTAGCAATACGAGATAGAAAAGGAGGATTTCTCTGTGCAACACGTGGCTAGCAATACGTGATAGAAAAGGAGGATTTCTCTGTGCAACACGTGGCTAGCAATACGTGGTAGAAAAGGAGGATGTCTCTGTGCAACATGTGGCTAGCAATACGTGATAGAAAAGGAGGATTTCTCTGTGCAACATGGGGCTAGCAATACATGATAGAAACGGAGGATTTCTCTGTGCATTACTCGACTAGCAATACGTGATAGAAAAGGTGGATATCTCTGTGCAATACTCGACTAGCAATACGTGATAGAAAAGGAGGATTTCTCTGTGCAGCACGTGGCTAGCAATACGTGATAGAAAAGGAGGATTTCTCTGTGCAGCACGTGGCTAGCAATACGTGATAGAAAAGGATGATTTCTCTGTGCAATACTCGACTAGCAATACGTGATAGAAAAGGAGGATATCTCTGTGCAATACTCGACTAGCAATACGTGATAGAAAAGGAGGATTTCTCTGTGCAGCACGTGGCTAGCAATACGTGATAGAAAAGGAGGGTTTCTCTGTGCAGCACGTGGCTAGCAATACGTGATAGAAAAGGAGGATTTCTCTGTGCAATACTCGACTAGCAATACGAGATAGAAAAGGAGGATTTCTCTGTGCAACACGTGGCTAGCAATACGTGATAGAAAAGGAGGATTTCTCTGTGCAATACTCGACTTGCAATACGTGATAGAAAAGGAGGATTTCTCTGTGCAATACTCGACTAGCAATACGTGATAGAAAAGGAGGATTTCTCTGTGCAACACGTGGCTAGCAATACGTGATAGAAAAGGAGGATTTCTCTGTGAAATACTCGACTAGCAATACGTGATAGAAAAGGAGGATTTCTCTGTGCAACACGTGGCTAGCAATACGTGATAGAAAAGTATGATTTCTCTGTGCAATACTCGACTAGCAATACATGATAGAAAAGGAGGATTTCTCTGTGCACCACGTGGCTAGCAATACATGATAGAAAAGGAGGATTTCTTTGTGCAGCACGTGGCTAGCAATACGTGATAGAAAAGGAGGATTTCTCTGTGCAGCACGTGGCTAGCAATACGTGATAGAAAAGGAGGATTTCTCTGTGCAATACTCGACTAGCAATACGTGATAGAAAAGGAGGATTTCTCTGTGCAGTACGTGGCTAGCAATACGTGATAGAAAAGGAGGATTTCTCTGTGCAACACGTGGCTAGCAATACGTGATAGAAAAGGAGGATTTCTCTGTGCAATACTCGACTAGCAATACGTGATTGGAAAGGAGGATTTCTCTCTGCAGCACGTGGCTAGCAATACATGATAGAAAAGGAGGATTTCTTTGTGCAGTACGTGGCTAGCAATACGTGATAGAAAAGGAGGATTTCTCTGTGCAACACGTGGCTAGCAATACGTGATAGAAAAGGAGGATTTCTCTGTGCAACACGTGGCTAGCAATACGTGGTAGAAAAGGAGGATGTCTCTGTGCAACATGTGGCTAGCAATACGTGATAGAAAAGGAGGATTTCTCTGTGCAACACGGGGCTAGCAATACGTGATAGAAACGGAGGATTTCTCTGTGCATTACTCGACTAGCAATACGTGATAGAAAAGGTGGATATCTCTGTGCAATACTCGACTAGCAATACGTGATAGAAAAGGAGGATTTCTCTGTGCAGCACGTGGCTAGCAATACGTGATAGAAAAGGAGGATTTCTCTGTGCAGCACGTGGCTAGCAATACGTGATAGAAAAGGATGATTTCTCTGTGCAATACTCGACTAGCAATACGTGATAGAAAAGGAGGATATCTCTGTGCAATACTCGACTAGCAATACGTGATAGAAAAGGAGGATTTCTCTGTGCAGCACGTGGCTAGCAATACGTGATAGAAAAGGAGGGTTTCTCTGTGCAGCACGTGGCTAGCAATACGTGATAGAAAAGGAGGATTTCTCTGTGCAGCACGTGGCTAGCAATACGTGATAGAAAAGGAGGATTTCTTTGTGCAACACATGGCTAGCAATACGTGGTAGAAAAGGAGGATTTCTCTGTGCAACACGTGGCTAGCAATACGTGATAGAAAAGGAGGATTTCTCTGTGCAATACTCGACTAGCAATACGTGATAGAAAAGGAGGATTTCTCTGTGCAACACGTGGCTAGCAATACGTGATAGAAAAGGAGGATTTCTCTGTGCAATACTCGACTAGCAATATGTGATAGAAAATGAGGATTTCTCTGTGCAGCACGTGGCTAGCAATACAAGATAGAAAAGGAGGATTTCTCTGTGCAATACTCGACTAGCAATACGTGATAGAAAAGGAGGATTTCTCTGTGCAACACGTGGCTAGCAATACGTGATAGAAAAGGAGGATTTCTCTGTGCAATACTCGACTAGCAATACGTGATAGAAAAGGAGGATTTCTCTGTGCAACACGTGGCTAGCAATACGTGATAGAAAAGGAGGATGTCTCTGTGCAGCACGTGGCTAGCAATACATGATAGAAAAGGAGGATTTCTTTGTGCAGCACGTGGCTAGCAATACGTGATAGAAAAGGAGGATTTCTCTGTGCAGCACGTGGCTAGCAATACGTGATAGAAAAGGAGGATTTCTCTGTGCAATACTCGACTAGCAATACGTGATAGAAAAGGAGGATTTCTCTGTGCAGTACGTGGCTAGCAATACGTGATAGAAAAGGAGGATTTCTCTGTGCAACACGTGGCTAGCAATACGTGATAGAAAAGGAGGATTTCTCTGTGCAATACTCGACTAGCAATACGTGATTGGAAAGGAGGATTTCTCTCTGCAGCACGTGGCTAGCAATACATGATAGAAAAGGAGGATTTCTTTGTGCAGTACGTGGCTAGCAATACGTGATAGAAAAGGAGGATTTCTCTGTGCAATACTCGACTAGCAATACGTGATAGAAAAGGAGGATTTCTCTGTGCAGCACGTGGCTAGCAATACGTGATAGAAAAGGAGGATTTCTCTGTGCAATACTCGACTAGCAATACGTGATTGGAAAGGAGGATTTCTCTCTGCAGCACGTGGCTAGCAATACATGATAGAAAAGGAGGATTTCTTTGTGCAGTACGTGGCTAGCAATACGTGATAGAAAAGGAGGATTTCTCTGTGCAATACTCGACTAGCAATACGTGATAGAAAAGGAGGATTTCTCTGTGCAGCACGTGGCTAGCAATACGAGATAGAAAAGGAGGATTTCTCTGTGCAACACGTGGCTAGCAATACGTGATAGAAAAGGAGGATTTCTCTGTGCAACACGTGGCTAGCAATACGTGGTAGAAAAGGAGGATTTCTCTGTGCAACATGTGGCTAGCAATACGTGATAGAAAAGGAGGATTTCTCTGTGCAACACGGGGCTAGCAATACGTGATAGAAACGGAGGATTTCTCTGTGCATTACTCGACTAGCAATACGTGATAGAAAAGGTGGATATCTCTGTGCAATACTCGACTAGCAATACGTGATAGAAAAGGAGGATTTCTCTGTGCAGCACGTGGCTAGCAATACGTGATAGAAAAGGAGGATTTCTCTGTGCAGCACGTGGCTAGCAATACGTGATAGAAAAGGATGATTTCTCTGTGCAATACTCGACTAGCAATACATGATAGAAAAGGAGGATATCTCTGTGCAATACTCGACTAGCAATACGTGATAGAAAAGGAGGATTTCTCTGTGCAGCACGTGGCTAGCAATACGTGACAGAAAAGGAGGGTTTCTCTGTGCAGCACGTGGCTAGCAATACGTGATAGAAAAGGAGGATTTCTCTGTGCAGCACGTGGCTAGCAATACGTGATAGAAAAGGAGGATTTCTTTGTGCAACACATGGCTAGCAATACGTGGTAGAAAAGGAGGATTTCTCTGTGCAACACGTGGCTAGCAATACGTGATAGAAAAGGAGGATTTCTCTGTGCAATACTCGACTAGCAATACGTGATAGAAAAGGAGGATTTCTCTGTGCAACACGTGGCTAGCAATACGTGATAGAAAAGGAGGATTTCTCTGTGCAATACTCGACTAGCAATATGTGATAGAAAAGGAGGATTTCTCTGTGCAGCACGTGGCTAGCAATACAAGATAGAAAAGGAGGATTTCTCTGTGCAATACTCGACTAGCAATACGTGATAGAAAAGGAGGATTTCTCTGTGCAACACGTGGCTAGCAATACGTGATAGAAAAGGAGGATTTCTCTGTGCAATACTCGACTAGCAATACGTGATAGAAAAGGAGGATTTCTCTGTGCAACACGTGGCTAGCAATACGTGATAGAAAAGAAGAATTTCTCTGTGCAATACTCGACTAGCAATACGTGATAGAAAAGGAGGATTTCTCTGTGCATCACGTGGCTAGCAATACATGATAGAAAAGGAGGATTTCTTTGTGCAGCACGTGGCTAGCAATACGTGATAGAAAAGGAGGATTTCTCTGTGCAGCACTTGGCTAGCAATACGTGATAGAAAAGGAGGATTTCTCTGTGCAAGACATGGCTAGCAATACGTGATAGAAAAGGAGGATTTCTCTGTGCAGCACGTGGCTAGCAATACGTGATAGAAAAGGAGGATTTGTCTGTGCAACATGTGGCTAGCAATACGTGGTAGAAAAGGAGGATTTCTCTGTGCAACACGTGGCTAGCAATACGTGATAGAAAAGGAGGATTTCACTGTGCAATACTCGACTAGCAATACGTGATTCAAAAGGAGGATTTCTCTGTGCAGCACGTGGCTAGCAATACGTGATAGAAAAGGAGGATTTCTCTGTGCAATACTCGACTAGCAATACGTGATAGAAAAGGAGGATTTCTCTGTGCAACACGTGGCTAGCAATACGTGATAGAAAATGAGGATTTCTCTGTGCAATACTCGACTAGCAATACGTGATAGAAAAGGAGGATTTCTCTGTGCAACACGTGGCTAGCAATACGTGATAGAAAAGGAGGATTTCTCTGTGCAATACTCGACTAGCAATACGTGATAGAAAAGGAGGATTTCTCTGTGCAGCACGTGGCTAGCAATACATGATAGAAAAGGAGGATTTCTTTGTGCAGCACGTGGCTAGCAATACGTGATCGAAAAGGAGGATTTCAATGTGCAGCACTTGGCTAGCAATACGTGATAGAAAAGAAGGATTTCTCTGTGCAACACGTGGCTAGCAATACGTGATAGAAAAGGAGGATTTCTCTGTGCAGCACGTGGCTAGCAATACGTGATAGAAAAGGAGGATTTCTCTGTGGAACACGTGGCTAGCAATACGTGATAGAAAAGTAGGATTTCTCTGTGCAATACACGACCAGCAATACGTGATAGAAAAGGAGGATTTCTCTGTGCAATACTCGACTAGCAATACGTGATAGAAAAGGAGGATTTCTCTGTGCAGCACATGGCTAGCAATACGTGATAGAAAAGGAGGATTTCTTTGTGCAGCACGTGGCTATCAATACGTGATAGAAAAGGAGGATTTCTCTGTGTAACACGTGGCTAGCATTACGTGATAGAAAAGGAGGATTTCTCTTTGCAACACGTGGCTAGCAATATGTGATAGAAAAGGAGGATATCTCTGTACAATACTCGACTAGCAATACGTGATAGAAAAGGAGGATTTCTCTGTGCAGCACGTGGCCAGCAATATGTAATAGAAAAGGAGGATTTCTCTGTGCAGCACGTGGCTAGCAATACGTGATAGAAAAGGAGGATTTCTCTGTGCAGCACATGGCTATCAATACGTGATAGAAAAGGAGGATTTCTCTGTGCAACACGTGGTGAGCAATACGTGCTAGAAAAGGAGGATTTCTCTGTGCAACACGTGGCTAGGAATACGTGGTAGAAAAGGAGGATTTCTCTGTGCAACACGTGGCTAGCAATACGTGGTAGAAAAGGAGGATTTATCTGTGCAACACATGGCTAGCAATACGTGATAGAAAAGGAGGATATCTCTGTGCAATACTCGACTAGCAATACCTGATAGAAAAGGAAGATTTCTCTGTGCAGCACGTGCCTAGCAATACGTGATAGAAAAGGAGGATTTCTCTGTGCAATACTCGACTAGCAATATGTGATAGAAAAGGAGGATTTCTCTATGCAGTACGTGGCTAGCAATACGTGATAGAAAAGGAGGATTTCTCTGTGCAACACGTGGTTAGCATTACATGATAGAAAAGGAGGATTTCTCTGTGCAATACTCGACTAGCAATACGTGATAGGAAAGGAGGATTTCTCTCTGCAGCACGTGGCTAGCAATACATGATAGAAAAGGAGGATTTCTTTGTGCAGCACGTGGCTAGCAATACGTGATAGAAAAGGAGGATTTCTCTGTACAATACTCGACTAGCAATACGTGATTGAAAAGGAGGATTTCTCTGTGCAATACTCGATTAGCAATACGTGATAGAAAAGGAGGATTTTGTCTGTGCAGTACGTGGCTAGCAATACGTGATAGAAAAGGAGGATTTCTCTGTGCAACACGTGGCTAGCAATACGTGATAGAAAAGGAGGATTTCTCTGTGCAATACTCGACTAGCAATACGTGATAGAAAAGGAGGATTTCTCTGTGCAACACGTGGCTAGCAATACGTGATAGAAAATGAGGATTTCTCTGTGCAATACTCGACTAGCAATACGTGATAGAAAAGGAGGATTTCTCTGTGCAACACGTGGCTAGCAATACGTGATAGAAAAGGAGGATTTCTCTGTGCAATACTCGACTAGCAATACGTGATAGAAAAGGAGGATTTCTCTGTGCAGCACGTGGCTAGCAATACATGATAGAAAAGGAGGATTTCTTTGTGCAGCACGTGGCTAGCAATACGTGATCGAAAAGGAGGATTTCAATGTGCAGCACTTGGCTAGCAATACGTGATAGAAAAGAAGGATTTCTCTGTGCAACACGTGGCTAGCAATACGTGATAGAAAAGGAGGATTTCTCTGTGCAGCACGTGGCTAGCAATACGTGATAGAAAAGGAGGATTTCTCTGTGGAACACGTGGCTAGCAATACGTGATAGAAAAGTAGGATTTCTCTGTGCAATACACGACCAGCAATACGTGATAGAAAAGGAGGATTTCTCTGTGCAATACTCGACTAGCAATACGTGATAGAAAAGGAGGATTTCTCTGTGCAGCACATGGCTAGCAATACGTGATAGAAAAGGAGGATTTCTTTGTGCAGCACGTGGCTATCAATACGTGATAGAAAAGGAGGATTTCTCTGTGTAACACGTGGCTAGCATTACGTGATAGAAAAGGAGGATTTCTCTTTGCAACACGTGGCTAGCAATATGTGATAGAAAAGGAGGATATCTCTGTACAATACTCGACTAGCAATACGTGATAGAAAAGGAGGATTTCTCTGTGCAGCACGTGGCCAGCAATATGTAATAGAAAAGGAGGATTTCTCTGTGCAGCACGTGGCTAGCAATACGTGATAGAAAAGGAGGATTTCTCTGTGCAGCACATGGCTATCAATACGTGATAGAAAAGGAGGATTTCTCTGTGCAACACGTGGTGAGCAATACGTGCTAGAAAAGGAGGATTTCTCTGTGCAACACGTGGCTAGGAATACGTGGTAGAAAAGGAGGATTTCTCTGTGCAACACGTGGCTAGCAATACGTGGTAGAAAAGGAGGATTTATCTGTGCAACACATGGCTAGCAATACGTGATAGAAAAGGAGGATATCTCTGTGCAATACTCGACTAGCAATACCTGATAGAAAAGGAAGATTTCTCTGTGCAGCACGTGCCTAGCAATACGTGATAGAAAAGGAGGATTTCTCTGTGCAATACTCGACTAGCAATATGTGATAGAAAAGGAGGATTTCTCTATGCAGTACGTGGCTAGCAATACGTGATAGAAAAGGAGGATTTCTCTGTGCAACACGTGGTTAGCATTACATGATAGAAAAGGAGGATTTCTCTGTGCAATACTCGACTAGCAATACGTGATAGGAAAGGAGGATTTCTCTCTGCAGCACGTGGCTAGCAATACATGATAGAAAAGGAGGATTTCTTTGTGCAGCACGTGGCTAGCAATACGTGATAGAAAAGGAGGATTTCTCTGTACAATACTCGACTAGCAATACGTGATTGAAAAGGAGGATTTCTCTGTGCAATACTCGATTAGCAATACGTGATAGAAAAGGAGGATTTTGTCTGTGCAGTACGTGGCTAGCAATACGTGATAGAAAAGGAGGATTTCTCTGTGCAACACGTGGCTAGCAATACGTGATAGAAAAGGAGGATTTCTCTGTGCAATACTCGACTAGCAATACGTGATTGGAAAGGAGGATTTCTCTCTGCAGCACGTGGCTAGCAATACATGATAGAAAAGGAGGATTTCTTTGTGCAGTACGTGGCTAGCAATACGTGATAGAAAAGGAGGATTTCTCTGTGCAATACTCGACTAGCAATACATGATAGAAAAGGAGGATTTCTCTGTGCAGCACGTGGCTAGCAATACGTGGTAGAAAAGGTGGATTTCTCTGTGCAACATGTGGCTAGCAATACGTGATAGAAAAGGAGGATTTCTCTGTGCAACACGGGGCTAGCAATACGTGATAGAAACGGAGGATTTCTCTGTGCATTACTCGACTAGCAATACGTGATAGAAAAGGAGGATATCTCTGTGCAATACTCGACTAGCAATACGTGATAGAAAAGGAGGATTTCTCTGTGCAGCACGTGGCTAGCAATACGTGATAGAAAAGGAGGATTTCTCTGTGCAGCACGTGGCTAGCAATACGTGATAGAAAAGGAGGATTTCTCTGTGCAATACTCAACTAGCAATACGTGATAGTAAAGGAGGATATCTCTGTGCAATACTCGACTAGCAATACATGATAGAAAAGGAGGATTTCTCTGTGCAGCACGTGGCTAGCAATACGTGATAGAAAAGGAGGGTTTCTCTGTGCAGCACGTGGCTAGCAATACGTGATAGAAAAGGAGGATTTCTCTGTGCAGCACGTGGCTAGCAATATGTGATAGAAAAGGAGGATTTCTCTATGCAGTACGTGGCTAGCAATACGTGATAGAAAAGGAGGATTTCTCTGTGCAACACGTGGTTAGCAATACATGATAGAAAAGGAGGATTTCTCTGTGCAATACTCGACTAGCAATACGTGATAGGAAAGGAGGATTTCTCTCTGCAGCACGTGGCTAGCAATACATGATAGAAAAGGAGGATTTCTTTGTGCAGCACGTGGCTAGCAATACGTGATAGAAAAGGAGGATTTCTCTGTACAATACTCGACTAGCAATACGTGATTGAAAAGGAGGATTTCTCTGTGCAATACTCGACTAGCAATACGTGATAGAAAAGGAGGATTTTGTCTGTGCAGTACGTGGCTAGCAATACGTGATAGAAAAGGAGGATTTCTCTGTGCAACACATGGCTAGCAATACGTGATAGAAAAGGAGGATTTCTCTGTGCAATACTCGACTAGCAATACGTGATTGGAAAGGAGGATTTCTCTCTGCAGCACGTGGCTAGCAATACATGATAGAAAAGGAGGATTTCTTTGTGCAGTACGTGGCTAGCAATACGTGATAGAAAAGGAGGATTTCTCTGTGCAATACTCGACTAGCAATACGTGATAGAAAAGGAGGATTTCTCTGTGCAGCACGTGGCTAGCAATACGTGGTAGAAAAGGAGGATTTCTCTGTGCAACATGTGGCTAGCAATACGTGATAGAAAAGGAGGATTTCTCTGTGCAACACGGGGCTAGCAATACGTGATAGAAACGGAGGATTTCTCTGTGCATTACTCGACTAGCAATATGTGATAGAAAAGGAGGATATCTCTGTGCAATACTCGACTAGCAATACGTGATAGAAAAGGAGGATTTCTCTGTGCAGCACGTGGCTAGCAATACGTGATAGAAAAGGAGGATTTCTCTGTGCAGCACGTGGCTAGCAATACGTGATAGAAAAGGAGGATTTCTCTGTGCAATACTCAACTAGCAATACGTGATAGAAAAGGAGGATATCTCTGTGCAATACTCGACTAGCAATACATGATAGAAAAGGAGGATTTCTCTGTGCAGCACGTGGCTAGCAATACGTGATAGAAAAGGAGGGTTTCTCTGTGCAGCACGTGGCTAGCAATACGTGATAGAAAAGGAGGATTTCTCTGTGCAGCACGTGGCTAGCAATATGTGATAGAAAAGGAGGATTTCTTTGTGCAACACATGGCTAGCAATACGTGGTAGAAAAGGAGGATTTCTCTGTGCAACACGTGGCTAGCAATACGTGATAGAAAAGGAGGATTTCTCTGTGCAATACTCGACTAGCAATACGTGATAGAAAAGGAGGATTTCTCTGTGCAACACGTGGCTAGCAATATGTGATAGAAAAGGAGGATTTCTCTGTGCAATTCTCGACTAGCAATATGTGATAGAAAAGGAGGATTTCTCTGTGCAGCACGTGGCTAGCAATACAAGATAGAAAAGGAGGATTTCTTTGTGCAATACTCGACTAGCAATACGTGATAGAAAAGGAGGATTTCTCTGTGCAACACGTGGCTAGCAATACGTGATAGAAAAGGAGGATTTCTCTGTGCAATACTCGACTAGCAATACGTGATAGAAAAGGAGGATTTCTCTGTGCAACACGTGGCTAGCAATACGTGATAGAAAAGAAGAATTTCTCTGTGCAATACTCGACTAGCAATACGTGATAGAAAAGGAGGATTTCTCTGTGCATCACGTGGCTAGCAATACATGATAGAAAAGGAGGATTTCTTTGTGCAGCATGTGGCTAGCAATACGTGATAGAAAAGGAGGATTTCTCTGTGCAGCACTTGGCTAGCAATACGTGATAGAAAAGGAGGATTTCTCTGTGCAAGACGTGGCTAGCAATACGTGATAGAAAAGGAGGATTTCTCTGTGCAGCACGTGGCTAGCAATACGTGATAGAAAAGGAGGATTTGTCTGTGCAACATGTGGCTAGCAATACGTGGTAGAAAAGGAGGATTTCTCTGTGCAACACGTGGCTAGCAATACGTGACAGAAAAGGAGGATTTCACTGTGCAATACTCGACTAGCAATACGTGATTGAAAAGGAGGATTTCTCTGTGCAGCACGTGGCTAGCAATACGTGATAGAAAAGGAGGATTTCTCTGTGCAATACTCGACTAGCAATACGTGATAGAAAAGGAGGATTTCTCTGTGCAACACGTGGCTAGCAATACGTGATAGAAAAGGAGGATTTCTCTGTGCAATACTCGACTAGCAATACGTGATAGAAAAGGAGGATTTCTCTGTGCAGCACGTGGCTAGCAATACATGATAGAAAAGGAGGATTTCTTTGTGCAGCACGTGGCTAGCAATACGTGATCGAAAAGGAGGATTTCAATGTGCAGCACTTGGCTAGCAATACGTGATAGAAAAGAAGGATTTCTCTGTGCAACACGTGGCTAGCAATACGTGATAGAAAAGGAGGATTTCTCTGTGCAGCACGTGGCTAGCAATACGTGATAGAAAAGGAGGATTTCTCTGTGGAACACGTGGCTAGCAATACGTGATAGAAAAGTAGGATTTCTCTGTGCAATACACGACCAGCAATACGTGATAGAAAAGGAGGATTTCTCTGTGCAATACTCGACTAGCAATACGTGATAGAAAAGGAGGATTTCTCTGTGCAGCACGTGGCTAGCAATACGTGATAGAAAAGGAGGATTTCTTTGTGCAGCACGTGGCTATCAATACGTGATAGAAAAGGAGGATTTCTCTGTGTAAAACGTGGCTAGCATTACGTGATAGAAAAGGAGGATTTCTCTTTGCAACACGTGGCTAGCAATATGTGATAGAAAAGGAGGATATCTCTGTACAATACTCGACTAGCAATACGTGATAGAAAAGGAGGATTTCTCTGTGCAGCACGTGGCCAGCAATATGTAATAGAAAAGGAGGATTTCTCTGTGCAGCACGTGGCTAGCAATACGTGATAGAAAAGGAGGATTTCTCTGTGCAGCACATGGCTATCAATACGTGATAGAAAAGGAGGATTTCTCTGTGCAACACGTGGCTAGCAATACGTGCTAGAAAAGGAGGATTTCTCTGTGCAACACGTGGCTAGGAATACGTGGTAGAAAAGGAGGATTTCTCTGTGCAACACGTGGCTAGCAATACGTGGTAGAAAAGGAGGATTTATCTGTGCAACACATGGCTAGCAATACGTGATAGAAAAGGAGGATATCTCTGTGCAATACTCGACTAGCAATACCTGATAGAAAAGGGAGATTTCTCTGTGCAGCACGTGCCTAGCAATACGTGATAGAAAAGGAGGATTTCTCTGTGCAACACTCGACTAGCAATATGTGATAGAAAAGGAGGATTTCTCTGTGCAGTACGTGGCTAGCAATACGTGATAGAAAAGGAGGATTTCTCTGTGCAACACGTGGCTAGCAATACATGATAGAAAAGGAGGATTTCTCTGTGCAATACTCGACTAGCAATACGTGATAGGAAAGGTGGATTTCTCTCTGCAGCACGTGGCTAGCAATACATGATAGAAAAGGAGGATTTCTTTGTGCAGCACGTGGCTAGCAATACGTGATAGAAAAGGAGGATTTCTCTGTGCAATACTCGACTAGCAATACGTGATTGAAAAGGAGGATTTCTCTGTGCAGCACGTGGCTAGCAATACGAGATAGAAAAGGAGGATTTCTCTGTGCAACACATAGCTAGCAATACGTGATAGAAAAGGAGGATTTCTCTGTGCAACACGTGGCTAGCAATACGTGGTAGAAAAGGAGGATTTCTCTGTGCAACACGTGGCTAGCAATACGTGATAGAAAAGGAGGATTTCTCTGTGCAACACGGGGCTAGCAATACGTGATAGAAAAGGAGGAATTCTCTGTGCAATACTCGACTAGCAATACGTGATAGAAAAGGAGGATATCTCTGTGCAATACTCGACTAGCAATACGTGATAGAAAAGGAGGATTTCTCTGTGCAGCACATGGCTAGCAATACGTGATAGAAAAGGAGGATTTCTTTGTGCAACACGTTGCTAGCAATACGTGGTAGAAAAGGAGGATTTCTCTGTGCAACACGTGGCTAGCAATACGTGATAGAAAAGGAGGATTTCTCTGTGCAATACTCGACTAGCAATACGAGATAGAACAGGAGGATTTCTCTGTGCAACACGTGGCTAGCAATACGTGGTAGAAAAGGAGGATTTATCTGTGCAACACATGGCTAGCAATACGTGATAGAAAAGGAGGATATCTCTGTGCAATACTCGACTAGCAATACCTGATAGAAAATGAAGATTTCTCTGTGCAGCACGTGCCTAGCAATACGTGATAGAAAAGGAGGATTTCTCTGTGCAATACTCGACTAGCAATATGTGATAGAAAAGGAGGATTTCTCTGTGCAGTACGTGGCTAGCAATACGTGATAGAAAAGGAGGATTTCTCTGTGCAACACGTGGCTAGCAATACATGATAGAAAAGGAGGATTTCTCTGTGCAATACTCGACTAGCAATACGTGATATGAAAGGAGGATTTCTCTCTGCAGCACGTGGCTAGCAATACATGATAGAAAAGGAGGATTTCTTTGTGCAGCACGTGGCTAGCAATACGTGATAGAAAAGGAGGATTTCTCTGTGCAATACTCGACTAGCAATACGTGATTGAAAAGGAGGATTTCTCTGTGCAGCACGTGGCTAGCAATACGAGATAGAAAAGGAGGATTTCTCTGTGCAACACGTGGCTAGCAATACGTGATAGAAAAGGAGGATTTCTCTGTGCAACACGTGGCTAGCAATACGTGGTAGAAAAGGAGGATTTCTCTGTGCAACACGTGGCTAGCAATACGTGATAGAAAAGGAGGATTTCTCTGTGCAACACGGGGCTAGCAATACGTGATAGAAAAGCAGGAATTCTCTGTGCAATACTCGACTAGCAATACGTGATAGAAAAGGAGGATATCTCTGTGCAATACTCGACTAGCAATACGTGATAGAAAAGGAGGATTTCTCTGTGCAGCACGTGGCTAGCAATACGTGATAGAAAAGGAGGATTTCTTTGTGCAACACGTGGCTAGCAATACGTGGTAGAAAAGGAGGATTTCTCTGTGCAACACGTGGCTAGCAATACGTGATAGAAAAGGAGGATTTCTCTGTGCAATACTTGACTAGCAATACGAGATAGAAAAGGAGGATTTCTCTGTGCAACACGTGGCTAGCAATACGTGATAGAAAAGGAGGATTTCTCTGTGCAATACTCGACTAGCAATACGTGATAGAAAAGGAGGATTTCTCTGTGCAATACTCGACTAGCAATACGTGATAGAAAAGGAGGATTTCTCTGTGCAACACGTGGCTAGCAATACGTGATAGAAAAGGAGGATTTCTCTGTGCAATACTCGACTAGCAATACGTGATAGAAAAGGAGGATTTCTCTGTGCAACACGTGGCTAGCAATACGTGATAGAAAAGTATGATTTCTCTGTGCAATTCTCGACTAGCAATACATGATAGAAAAGGAGGATTTCTCTGTGCAGCACGTGGCTAGCAATACATGATAGAAAAGGAGGATTTCTTTGTGCAGCACGTGGCTAGCAATACATGATAGAAAAGGAGGATTTCTCTGTGCAGCACGTGGCTAGCAATACGTGATAGAAAAGGAGGATTTCTCTGTGCAATACTCGACTAGCAATACGTGATAGAAAAGGAGGATTTCTCTGTGCAAGACGTGGCTAGCAATACATGATAGAAAAGGAGGATTTCTCTGTGCAGCACGTGGCTAGCAATACGTGATAGAAAAGGAGGATTTCTCTGTGCAACACGTGGCTAGCAATACGTGATAGAAAAGGAGGATTTCACTGTGCAATACTCGACTAGCAATACGTGATTGAAAAGGATGATTTCTCTGTGCAGCACGTGGCTAGCAATACGTGATAGAAAAGGAGGATTTCTCTGTGCAATACTCGACTAGCAATACGTGATAGAAAAGGAGGATTTCTCTGAGCAACACGTGGCTAGCAATACGTGATAGAAAATGAGGATTTCTCTGTGCAATACTCGACTAGCAATACGTGATAGAAAATGAGGATTTCTCTGTGCAACACGTGGCTAGCAATACGTGATAGAAAAGGAGGATTTCTCTGTGCAATACTCGACTAGCAATACGTGATAGAAAAGGAGGATTTCTCTGAGCAACACGTGGCTAGCAATACGTGATAGAAAATGAGGATTTCTCTGTGCAATACTCGACTAGCAATACGTGATAGAAAAGGAGGATTTCTCTGTGCAGCACGTGGCTAGCAATACATGATAGAAAAGGAGGATTTCTTTGTGCAGCACGTGGCTAGCAATACGTGATCGAAAAGGAGGATTTCAATGTGCAGCACTTGGCTAGCAATACGTGATAGAAAAGAAGGATTTCTCTGTGCAACACGTGGCTAGCAATATGTGATAGAAAAGGAGGATTTCTCTGTGCAGCACGTGGCTAGCAATACGTGATAGAAAAGGAGGATTTCTCTGTGCAACACGTGGCTAGCAATACGTGATAGAAAAGGAGGATTTCTCTGTGCAACACGTGGCTAGCAATACGTGATAGAAAAGGAGGATTTCTCTGTGCAATACTCGACTAGCAATACGTGATAGAAAAGGAGGATTTCTCTGTGCAACACGTGGCTAGCAATACGTGATAGAAAAGAAGGATTTCTCTGTGCAATACTCGACTAGCAATACGTGATAGAAAAGGAGGATTTCTCTGTGCAGCACGTGGCTAGCAATACATGATAGAAAAGGAGGATTTCTTTGTGCAGCACGTGGCTAGCAATACGTGATAGAAAAGGAGGATTTCTCTGTGCAGCACTTGGCTAGCAATACGTGATAGAAATGGAGGATTTCTCTGTGCAAGACGTGGCTAGCAATACGTGATAGAAAAGGAGGATTTCTCTGTGCAGCACGTGGCTAGCAATACGTGATAGAAAAGGAGGATTTCTCTGTGCAACACGTGGCTAGCAATACGTGATAGAAAAGGAGGATTTCACTGTGCAATACTCGACTAGCAATACGTGATTGAAAAGGATGATTTCTCTGTGCAGCACGTGGCTAGTAATACGTGATAGAAAAGGAGGATTTCTCTGTGCAATACTCGACTAGCAATACGTGATAGAAAAGGAGGATTTCTCTGTGCAACACGTGGCTAGCAATACGTGATAGAAAAGAAGGATTTCTCTGTGCAATACTCGACTAGCAATACGTGATAGAAAAGGAGGATTTCTCTGTGCAGCACGTGGCTAGCAATACATGATAGAAAAGGAGGATTTCTTTGTGCAGCACGTGGCTAGCAATACGTGATAGAAAAGGAGGATTTCTCTGTGCAGCACTTGGCTAGCAATACGTGATAGAAATGGAGGATTTCTCTGTGCAAGACGTGGCTAGCAATACGTGATAGAAAAGGAGGATTTCTCTGTGCAGCACGTGGCTAGCAATACGTGATAGAAAAGGAGGATTTCTCTGTGCAACACGTGGCTAGCAATACGTGATAGAAAAGGAGGATTTCACTGTGCAATACTCGACTAGCAATACGTGATTGAAAAGGATGATTTCTCTGTGCAGCACGTGGCTAGTAATACATGATAGAAAAGGAGGATTTCTCTGTGCAGCACTTGGCTAGCAATACGTGATAGAAAAGGAGGATTTCTCTGTGCAATACTCGACTAGCAATACATGATAGAAAAGGAGGATTTCTCTGTGCAACACGTGGCTAGCAATACGTGATAGAAAAGAAGGATTTCTCTGTGCAATACTCGACTAGCAATACGTGATAGAAAAGGAGGATTTCTCTGTGCAGCACGTGGCTAGCAATACATGATAGAAAAGGAGGATTTCTTTGTGCAGCACGTGGCTAGCAATACGTGATAGAAAAGGAGGATTTCTCTGTGCAGCACTTGGCTAGCAATACGTGATAGAAATGGAGGATTTCTCTGTGCAAGACGTGGCTAGCAATACGTGATAGAAAAGGAGGATTTCTCTGTGCAGCACGTGGCTAGCAATACGTGATAGAAAAGGAGGATTTCTCTGTGCAACACGTGGCTAGCAATACGTGATAGAAAAGGAGGATTTCACTGTGCAATACTCGACTAGCAATACGTGATTGAAAAGGATGATTTCTCTGTGCAGCACGTGGCTAGTAATACGTGATAGAAAAGGAGGATTTCTCTGTGCAATACTCGACTAGCAATACGTGATAGAAAAGGAGGATTTCTCTGAGCAACACGTGGCTAGCAATACGTGATAGAAAATGAGGATTTCTCTGTGCAATACTCGACTAGCAATACGTGATAGAAAATGAGGATTTCTCTGTGCAACACGTGGCTAGCAATACGTGATAGAAAAGGAGGATTTCTCTGTGCAATACTCGACTAGCAATACATGATAGAAAAGGAGGATTTCTCTGTGCAGCACGTGGCTAGCAATACATGATAGAAAAGGAGGATTTCTTTGTGCAGCACGTGGCTAGCAATACGTGATCGAAAAGGAGGATTTCAATGTGCAGCACTTGGCTAGCAATACGTGATAGAAAAGAAGGATTTCTCTGTGCAACACGTGGCTAGCAATATGTGATAGAAAAGGAGGATTTCTCTGTGCAGCACGTGGCTAGCAATACGTGATAGAAAAGGAGGATTTCTCTGTGCAACACGTGGCTAGCAATACGTGATAGAAAAGGAGGATTTCTCTGTGCAACAAGTGGCTAGCAATACGTGATAGAAAAGGAGGATTTCTCTGTGCAATACTCGACTAGCAATACGTGATAGAAAAGGAGGATTTCTCTGTGCAACACGTGGCTAGCAATACGTCATAGAAAAGTAGGATTTCTCTGTGCAATACTCGACTAGCAATACGTGATAGAAAAGGAGGATTTCTCTGTGCAGCACGTGGCTAGCAATACATGATAGAAAAGGAGGATTTCTTTGTGCAGCACGTGGCTAGCAATACGTGATAGAAAAGGAGGATTTCTCTGTGCAACACGTGGCTAGCAATACGTGGTAGAAAAGGAGGATTTATCTGTGCAACACGTGGCTAGCAATACGTGATAGAAAAGGAGGATTTTCTCTGTGCAATACTCGACTAGTAATACGTGATAGAAAAGGAGGGTATCTCTGTGCAATACTCGACTAGCAATACGTGATATAAAAGGAGGATTTCTTTGTGCAGCACGTGGCTAGCAATATGTGATAGAAAAGGAGGATTTCTCTGTGCAGCACGTGGCTAGCAATACGTGATAGAGAAGGAGGATTTCTCTGTGCAACACGTGGCTAGCAATACGTAATAGAAAAGGAGGATTTCTCTGTGCAACACGTGGCTAGCAATACGTGGTAGAAAAGGAGGATTTCCCTGTGCAAACAGTGGCTAGCAATACGTGATAGAAAAGGAGGATTTCTCTGTGCAATACTTGACTAGCAATATGTGATAGAAAAGAAGGATTTCTCTGTGCAGCACGTGGCTAGCAATACGTGATAGAAAATGAGGATTTCTCTGTGCAATACTCGACTAGCAATACGTGATAGAAAAGGAGGATTTCTCTGTGCAACACGTGGCTAGCAATACGTGATAGAAAAGTAGGCTTTCTCTGTGCAATACTCGACCAGCAATACGTGATAGAAAAGGAGGATTTCTCTGTGCAATACTCGACTAGCAATACGTGACAGAAAAGGAGGAATTCTCTGTGCAGCACGTGGCTAGCAATTCGTGATAGAAAAGGAGGATTTCTTTGTGCAGCACGTGGCTTTCAATACGTGATAGAAAAGGAGGATTTCTCTGTGCAACACGTGGCTAGCAATACGTGATAGAATAGGCGGATTTCTCTGTGCAACACATGCCCAGCAATACGTGGTACAAAAGGAGGATTTCTCTGTGCAACACGTGGCTAGCAATACGTGGTAGAAAAGGAGGATTTCTCTGTGCAACACGTGGCTAGCAATACGTGATAGAAAAGGAGGATATCTCTGTACAATACTCGACTAGCAATACGTGATAGAAAAGGAGGATTTCTCTGTGCAGCACGTGGCTAGCAATATGTAATAGAAAAGGAGGAATTCTCTGTGCAGTACGTGGCTAGCAATGCGTGATAGAAAAGGAGGATTTCTTTGTGCAGCACGTGGCTATCAATACGTGATAGAAAAGGAGGATTTCTCTGTGCAACACGTGGCTAGCAATACGTGATAGAAAAGGAGGATTTCTCTGTGCAACACGTGGCTAGCAATACGTGGTAGAAAAGGAGGATTTCTCTGTGCAACAGGTGGCTAGCAATACGTGGTAGAAAAGGAGGATTTCTCTGTGCAACACGTGGCTAGCAATACGTGATAGAAAAGGAGGATATCTCTGTGCAATACTCGACTAGCAATACGTGATAGAAAAGGAGGATTTCTCTGTGCAGCACTTGGCTAGCAATACGTGATAGAAATGGAGGATTTCTCTGTGCAAGACGTGGCTAGCAATACGTGATAGAAAAGGAGGATTTCTCTGTGCAGCACGTGGCTAGCAATACGTGATAGAAAAGGAGGATTTCTCTGTGCAACACGTGGCTAGCAATACGTGATAGAAAAGGAGGATTTCACTGTGCAATACTCGACTAGCAATACGTGATTGAAAAGGATGATTTCTCTGTGCAGCACGTGGCTAGTAATACGTGATAGAAAAGGAGGATTTCTCTGTGCAATACTCGACTAGCAATACGTGATAGAAAAGGAGGATTTCTCTGAGCAACACGTGGCTAGCAATACGTGATAGAAAATGAGGATTTCTCTGTGCAATACTCGACTAGCAATACGTGATAGAAAATGAGGATTTCTCTGTGCAACACGTGGCTAGCAATACGTGATAGAAAAGGAGGATTTCTCTGTGCAATACTCGACTAGCAATACATGATAGAAAAGGAGGATTTCTCTGTGCAGCACGTGGCTAGCAATACATGATAGAAAAGGAGGATTTCTTTGTGCAGCACGTGGCTAGCAATACGTGATCGAAAAGGAGGATTTCAATGTGCAGCACTTGGCTAGCAATACGTGATAGAAAAGAAGGATTTCTCTGTGCAACACGTGGCTAGCAATATGTGATAGAAAAGGAGGATTTCTCTGTGCAGCACGTGGCTAGCAATACGTGATAGAAAAGGAGGATTTCTCTGTGCAACACGTGGCTAGCAATACGTGATAGAAAAGGAGGATTTCTCTGTGCAACAAGTGGCTAGCAATACGTGATAGAAAAGGAGGATTTCTCTGTGCAATACTCGACTAGCAATACGTGATAGAAAAGGAGGATTTCTCTGTGCAACACGTGGCTAGCAATACGTCATAGAAAAGTAGGATTTCTCTGTGCAATACTCGACTAGCAATACGTGATAGAAAAGGAGGATTTCTCTGTGCAGCACGTGGCTAGCAATACATGATAGAAAAGGAGGATTTCTTTGTGCAGCACGTGGCTAGCAATACGTGATAGAAAAGGAGGATTTCTCTGTGCAACACGTGGCTAGCAATACGTGGTAGAAAAGGAGGATTTATCTGTGCAACACGTGGCTAGCAATACGTGATAGAAAAGGAGGATTTTCTCTGTGCAATACTCGACTAGTAATACGTGATAGAAAAGGAGGGTATCTCTGTGCAATACTCGACTAGCAATACGTGATATAAAAGGAGGATTTCTTTGTGCAGCACGTGGCTAGCAATATGTGATAGAAAAGGAGGATTTCTCTGTGCAGCACGTGGCTAGCAATACGTGATAGAGAAGGAGGATTTCTCTGTGCAACACGTGGCTAGCAATACGTAATAGAAAAGGAGGATTTCTCTGTGCAACACGTGGCTAGCAATACGTGGTAGAAAAGGAGGATTTCCCTGTGCAAACAGTGGCTAGCAATACGTGATAGAAAAGGAGGATTTCTCTGTGCAATACTTGACTAGCAATATGTGATAGAAAAGAAGGATTTCTCTGTGCAGCACGTGGCTAGCAATACGTGATAGAAAATGAGGATTTCTCTGTGCAATACTCGACTAGCAATACGTGATAGAAAAGGAGGATTTCTCTGTGCAACACGTGGCTAGCAATACGTGATAGAAAAGTAGGCTTTCTCTGTGCAATACTCGACCAGCAATACGTGATAGAAAAGGAGGATTTCTCTGTGCAATACTCGACTAGCAATACGTGACAGAAAAGGAGGAATTCTCTGTGCAGCACGTGGCTAGCAATTCGTGATAGAAAAGGAGGATTTCTTTGTGCAGCACGTGGCTTTCAATACGTGATAGAAAAGGAGGATTTCTCTGTGCAACACGTGGCTAGCAATACGTGATAGAATAGGCGGATTTCTCTGTGCAACACATGCCCAGCAATACGTGGTACAAAAGGAGGATTTCTCTGTGCAACACGTGGCTAGCAATACGTGGTAGAAAAGGAGGATTTCTCTGTGCAACACGTGGCTAGCAATACGTGATAGAAAAGGAGGATATCTCTGTACAATACTCGACTAGCAATACGTGATAGAAAAGGAGGATTTCTCTGTGCAGCACGTGGCTAGCAATATGTAATAGAAAAGGAGGAATTCTCTGTGCAGTACGTGGCTAGCAATGCGTGATAGAAAAGGAGGATTTCTTTGTGCAGCACGTGGCTATCAATACGTGATAGAAAAGGAGGATTTCTCTGTGCAACACGTGGCTAGCAATACGTGATAGAAAAGGAGGATTTCTCTGTGCAACACGTGGCTAGCAATACGTGGTAGAAAAGGAGGATTTCTCTGTGCAACAGGTGGCTAGCAATACGTGGTAGAAAAGGAGGATTTCTCTGTGCAACACGTGGCTAGCAATACGTGATAGAAAAGGAGGATATCTCTGTGCAATACTCGACTAGCAATACGTGATAGAAAAGGAGGATTTCTCTGTGCAGCACGTGGCTAGCAATACGTGATAGAAAAGGCGGATTTCTTTGTGCAACACGTGGCTAGCAATATGTGGTAGAAAAGGAGGATTTATCTGTGCAACACGTGGCTAGCAATACGTGGTAGAAAAGGAGGATTTCTCTGTGCAACACATGGCTAGCAATACGTGATAGAAAAGGAGGATATCTCTGTGCAATACTCGACTAGCAATACGTGATAGAAAAGGAAGATTTCTCTATGCAGCACGTGCCTAGCAATACATGATAGAAAAGGAGGATTTCTCTGTGCAATACTCGACTAGCAATACGTGATAGAAAAGGAGGATTTCTCTGTACAGTACGTGGCTAGCAATACGTGATAGAAAAGGAGGATTTCTCTGTGCAACACGTGGCTAGCAATACGTGATAGAAAAGGAGGATTTCTCTGTGCAATACTTGACTAGCAATACGTGATAGGAAAGGAGGATTTCTCTCTGCAGCACGTGGCTAGCAATACATGATAGAAAAGGAGGATTTCTTTGTGCAGCACATGGCTAGCAATACGTGATAGAAAAGGAGGATTTCTCTGTGCAGCACGTGGCTAACAATACGAGATAGAAAAGGAGGATTTCTCTGTGCAACACGTGGCTAGCAATACGTGATAGAAAAGGAGGATTTCTCTGTGCAAAACGTGGCTAGCAATACGTGGTAGAAAAGCAGGATTTCTCTGTGCAACACGTGGCTTGCAATACGTGATAGAAAAGGAGGTTTTCTCTGTGCAACACAGGGCTAGCAATACATGATAGAAATGGAGGATTTCTCTGTGCAATACTCGACTTGCAATACGTGATAGAAAAGGAGGATATCTCTGTGCAATACTCGACTAGCAATACGTGATAGAAATGGAGGATTTCTCTGTGCAGCACGTGGCTAGCAATACGTGATAGAAAAGGAGGATTTCTCTGTGCAGCACGTGGCTAGCAATACGTGATAGAAAATGAGGATTTCTCTGTGCAATACTCGACTAGCAATACGTGATAGAAAAGGAGGATATCTCTGTGCAATACTCGCCTAGCAATACGTGATAGAAAAGGAGGATTTCTCTGTGCAGCACGTGGCTAGCAATATGTGATAGAAAAGGAGGATTTCTCTGTGCAGGACGTGGCTAGCAATACGTGATAGAAAAGGAGGATTTCTCTGTGCAGCATGTGGCTAGCAATACGTGATAGAAAAGGAGGATTTCTTTGTGCAACACGTGGCTAGCAATACGTGATAGAAAAGGAGGATTTTCTCTGTGCAATACTCGACTAGCAATACGTGATAGAAAAGGAGGATATCTCTGTGCAATACTCGACTAGCAATACATGATAGAAAAGGAGGATTTCTTAGTGCAGCACGTGGCTAGCAATAAGTGATAGAAAAGGAGGATTTCCCTGTGCAAAAAGTGGCTAGCAAGACGTGATAGAAAAGGAGGATTTCTCTGTGCAATACTTGACTAGCAATACGTGATAGAAAAGAAGGATTTCTCTGTGCAGCACGTGGCTAGCAATACGTGATAGAAAATGAGGATTTCTCTCTGCAATACTCGACTCGCAATACGTGATAGAAAAGGAGGATTTCTCTGTGCAACACGTGGCTAGCAATACGTGATAGAAAAGTAGGATTTCTCTGTGCAATACTCGACCAGCAATACGTGATAGAAAAGGAGGATTTCTCTGTGCAATACTCGACTAGCAATACGTGATAGAAAAGGAGGATTTCTCTGTGCAGCACGTGGCTAGCAATTCGTGATAGAAAAGCAGGATTTCTTTGTGCAGCACGTGGATATCAATACGTGATAGAAAAGGAGGATTTCTCTGTGCAACACGTGGCTAGCAATACGTGATAGAAAAGGTGGATTTCTCTGTGCAACACGTGGCCAGCAATACGTGGTAGAAAAGGAGGATTTCTTTGTGCAACACGTGGCTAGCAATACGTCGTAGAAAAGGAGGATTTCTCTGTGCAACACGTGGCTAGCAATACGTGATAGAAAAGGAGGATATCTCTGTACAATACTCGACTAGCAATACGTGATAGAAAAGGTGGATTTCTCTGTGCAGCACGTGGCTAGCAATACGTGATAGAAAAGGAGGATTTCTCTGTGCAGCACGTGGCTAGCAATACGTGATAGAAAAGGAGGATTTCTCTGTGCAACACGTGGCTAGCAATACGTCGTAGAAAAGGAAGATTTCTCTGTGCAACACGTGGCTAGCAATACGTGGTAGAAAAGGAGGATTTCTCTGTGCAACACGTGGCTAGCAATACGTGATAGAAAAGGAGGATTTTCTCAGTGCAATACTCGACTAGCAATACGTGATAGAAAAGGAGGATATCTCTGTGCAATCCTCGACTAGCAATACGTGATAGAAAAGGAGGATTTCTTTGTGCAGCACGTGGCTAGCAATATGTGATAGAAAAGGAGGATTTCTCTGTGCAGCACGTGGCTAGCAATACGTGATAGAAAAGGAGGATTTCTCTGTGCAACACATGGCTAGCAATAGGTAATAGAAAAGGAGGATTTATCTGTGCAACACGTGGCTAGCAATACGTGGTAGAAAAGGAGGATTTCCCTGTGCTAAAAGTGGCTAGCAATACGTGATAGAAAAGGAGGATTTCTCTGTGCTATACTTGACTAGCAACACGTGATAGAAAAGAAGGATTTCTCTGTGCAGTACGTGGCTAGCAATACGTGATAGAAAATGAGGATTTCTCTGTGCAATACTCGACTAGCAATACGTGATAGAAAAGGAGGATTTCTCTGCAACACGTGGCTAGCAATACGTGATAGAAAAGTAGGATTTCTCTGTGCAATACTCGACCAGCAATAAGTGATAGAAAAGGAGGATTTCTCTGTGCAATACTCGACTAGCAATACGTGATAGAAAAGGAGGATTTCTCTGTGCAGCACATGGCTAGCAATTCGTGATAGAAAAGGAGGATTTCTTTGTGCAGCACGTGGCTATCAATACGTGATAGAAAAGGAGGATTTCTCTGTGCAACACGTGGCTAGCAATACGTGATAGAAAAGGCGGATTTCTCTGTGCAACTCGTGGCCAGCAATACGTGGTAGAAAAGGAGGATTTCTTTGTGAAACACGTGGCTAGCAATACGTCGTAGAAAAGGAGGATTTCTCTGTGCAACACGTGGCTAGCAATACGTGATAGAAAAGGAGGATATCTCTGTACAATACTCGACTAGCAATACGTGATAGAAAAGGTGGATTTCTCTGTGCAGCACGTGGCTAGCAATACGTGATAGAAAAGGAGGATTTCTCTGTGCAACACGTGGCTAGCAATACGTGATAGAAAAGGAGGATATCTCTGTGCAATACTTGACTAGCAATACGTGATAGAAAAGAAGGATTTCTCTGTGCAGCACGTGGCTAGCAATACGTGATAGAAAATGAGGATTTCTCTCTGCAATACTCAACTCGCAATACGTGATAGAAAAGGAGGATTTCTCTATGCAACACGTGGCTAGCAATACGTGATAGAAAAGTAGGATTTCTCTGTGCAATACTCGACCAGCAATACGTGATAGAAAAGGAGGATTTCTCTGTGCAATACTCGACTAGCAATACGTGATAGAAAAGGAGGATTTCTCTGTGCAGCACGTGGCTAGCAATTCGTGATAGAAAAGCAGGATTTCTTTGTGCAGCACGTGGATATCAATACGTGATAGAAAAGGAGGATTTCTCTGTGCAACACGTGGCTAGCAATACGTGATAGAAAAGGTGGATTTCTCTGTGCAACACGTGGCCAGCAATACGTGGTAGAAAAGGAGGATTTCTTTGTGCAACACGTGGCTAGCAATACGTCGTAGAAAAGGAGGATTTCTCTGTGCAACACGTGGCTGGCAATACGTGATAGAAAAGGAGGATATCTCTGTACAATACTCGACTAGCAATACGTGATAGAAAAGGTGGATTTCTCTGTGCAGCACGTGGCTAGCAATACGTGATAGAAAAGGAGGATTTCTCTGTGCAGCATGTGGCTAGCAATACGTGATAGAAAAGGAGGATTTCTCTGTGCAACACGTGGCTAGCAATACGTCGTAGAAAAGGAGGATTTCTCTGTGCAACACGTGGCTAGCAATACATGGTAGAAAAGGAGGATTTCTCTGTGCAACACGTGGCTAGCAATACGTGATAGAAAAGGAGGATTTTCTCAGTGCAATACTCGACTAGCAATACGTGATAGAAAAGGAGGATATCTCTGTGCAATCCTCGACTAGCAATACGTGATAGAAAAGGAGGATTTCTTTGTGCAGCACGTGGCTAGCAATATGTGATAGAAAAGGAGGATTTCTCTGTGCAGCACGTGGCTAGCAATACGTGATAGAAAAGGAGGATTTCTCTGTGCAACACATAGCTAGCAATAGGTAATAGAAAAGGGGGATTTATCTGTGCAACACGTGGCTAGCAATACGTGGTAGAAAAGGAGGATTTCCCTGTGCAAAAAGTGGCTAGCAATACGTGATAGAAAAGGAGGATTTCTCTGTGCTATACTTGACTAGCAATACGTGATAGAAAAGAAGGATTTCTCTGTGCAGTACGTGGCTAGCAATACGTGATAGAAAATGAGGATTTCTCTGTGCAATACTCGACTAGCAATACGTGATAGAAAAGGAGGATTTCTCTGCAACACGTGGCTAGCAATACGTGATAGAAAAGTAGGATTTCTCTGTGCAATACTCGACCAGCAATACGTGATAGAAAAGGAGGATTTCTCTGTGCAATACTCGACTAGCAATACGTGATAGAAAAGGAGGATTTCTCTGTGCAGCACATGGCTAGCAATTCGTGATAGAAAAGGAGGATTTCTTTGTGCAGCACGTGGCTATCAATACGTGATAGAAAAGGAGGATTTCTCTGTGCAACACGTGGCTAGCAATACGTGATAGAAAAGGGGGATTTCTCTGTGCAACTCGTGGCCAGCAATACGAGGTAGAAAAGGAGGATTTCTTTGTGCAACACGTGGCTAGCAATACGTCGTAGAAAAGGAGGATTTCTCTGTGCAACACGTGGCTAGCAATACGTGATAGAAAAGGAGGATATCTCTGTACAATACTCGACTAGCAATACGTGATAGAAAAGGTGGATTTCTCTGTGCAGCACGTGGCTAGCAATACGTGATAGAAAAGGAGGATTTCTCTGTGCAACACGTGGCTAGCAATACGTGATAGAAAAGGAGGATATCTCTGTACAATACTCGACTAGCAATACGTGATAGAAAAGGTGGATTTCTCTGTGCAGCACGTGGCTAGCAATACATGATAGAAAAGGAGGATTTCTTTGTGCAGCACATGGCTAGCAATACGTGATAGAAAAGGAGGATTTCTCTGTGCAGCACGTGGCTAACAATACGAGATAGAAAAGGAGGATTTCTCTGTGCAACACGTGGCTAGCAATACGTGATAGAAAAGGAGGATTTCTCTGTGCAACATGTGGCTAGCAATACGTGGTAGAAAAGCAGGATTTCTCTGTGCAACACGTGGCTTGCAATACGTGATAGAAAAGGAGGTTTTCTCTGTGCAACACAGGGCTAGCAATACATGATAGAAATGGAGGATTTCTCTGTGCAATACTCGACTTGCAATACGTGATAGAAAAGGAGGATATCTCTGTGCAATACTCGACTAGCAATACGTGATAGAAATGGAGGATTTCTCTGTGCAGCACGTGGCTAGCAATACGTGATAGAAAAGGAGGATTTCTCTGTGCAGCACGTGGCTAGCAATACGTGATAGAAAATGAGGATTTCTCTGTGCAATACTCGACTAGCAATACGTGATAGAAAAGGAGGATATCTCTGTGCAATACTCGCCTAGCAATACGTGATAGAAAAGGAGGATTTCTCTGTGCAGCACGTGGCTAGCAATATGTGATAGAAAAGGAGGATTTCTCTGTGCAGGACGTGGCTAGCAATACGTGATAGAAAAGGAGGATTTCTCTGTGCAGCATGTGGCTAGCAATACGTGATAGAAAAGGAGGATTTCTTTGTGCAACACGTGGCTAGCAATACGTGATAGAAAAGGAGGATTTTCTCTGTGCAATACTCGACTAGCAATACGTGATAGAAAAGGAGGATATCTCTGTGCAATACTCGACTAGCAATACATGATAGAAAAGGAGGATTTCTTAGTGCAGCACGTGGCTAGCAATAAGTGATAGAAAAGGAGGATTTCCCTGTGCAAAAAGTGGCTAGCAAGACGTGATAGAAAAGGAGGATTTCTCTGTGCAATACTTGACTAGCAATACGTGATAGAAAAGAAGGATTTCTCTGTGCAGCACGTGGCTAGCAATACGTGATAGAAAATGAGGATTTCTCTCTGCAATACTCGACTCGCAATACGTGATAGAAAAGGAGGATTTCTCTGTGCAACACGTGGCTAGCAATACGTGATAGAAAAGTAGGATTTCTCTGTGCAATACTCGACCAGCAATACGTGATAGAAAAGGAGGATTTCTCTGTGCAATACTCGACTAGCAATACGTGATAGAAAAGGAGGATTTCTCTGTGCAGCACGTGGCTAGCAATTCGTGATAGAAAAGCAGGATTTCTTTGTGCAGCACGTGGATATCAATACGTGATAGAAAAGGAGGATTTCTCTGTGCAACACGTGGCTAGCAATACGTGATAGAAAAGGTGGATTTCTCTGTGCAACACGTGGCCAGCAATACGTGGTAGAAAAGGAGGATTTCTTTGTGCAACACGTGGCTAGCAATACGTCGTAGAAAAGGAGGATTTCTCTGTGCAACACGTGGCTAGCAATACGTGATAGAAAAGGAGGATATCTCTGTACAATACTCGACTAGCAATACGTGATAGAAAAGGTGGATTTCTCTGTGCAGCACGTGGCTAGCAATACGTGATAGAAAAGGAGGATTTCTCTGTGCAGCACGTGGCTAGCAATACGTGATAGAAAAGGAGGATTTCTCTGTGCAACACGTGGCTAGCAATACGTCGTAGAAAAGGAAGATTTCTCTGTGCAACACGTGGCTAGCAATACGTGGTAGAAAAGGAGGATTTCTCTGTGCAACACGTGGCTAGCAATACGTGATAGAAAAGGAGGATTTTCTCAGTGCAATACTCGACTAGCAATACGTGATAGAAAAGGAGGATATCTCTGTGCAATCCTCGACTAGCAATACGTGATAGAAAAGGAGGATTTCTTTGTGCAGCACGTGGCTAGCAATATGTGATAGAAAAGGAGGATTTCTCTGTGCAGCACGTGGCTAGCAATACGTGATAGAAAAGGAGGATTTCTCTGTGCAACACATGGCTAGCAATAGGTAATAGAAAAGGAGGATTTATCTGTGCAACACGTGGCTAGCAATACGTGGTAGAAAAGGAGGATTTCCCTGTGCTAAAAGTGGCTAGCAATACGTGATAGAAAAGGAGGATTTCTCTGTGCTATACTTGACTAGCAACACGTGATAGAAAAGAAGGATTTCTCTGTGCAGTACGTGGCTAGCAATACGTGATAGAAAATGAGGATTTCTCTGTGCAATACTCGACTAGCAATACGTGATAGAAAAGGAGGATTTCTCTGCAACACGTGGCTAGCAATACGTGATAGAAAAGTAGGATTTCTCTGTGCAATACTCGACCAGCAATAAGTGATAGAAAAGGAGGATTTCTCTGTGCAATACTCGACTAGCAATACGTGATAGAAAAGGAGGATTTCTCTGTGCAGCACATGGCTAGCAATTCGTGATAGAAAAGGAGGATTTCTTTGTGCAGCACGTGGCTATCAATACGTGATAGAAAAGGAGGATTTCTCTGTGCAACACGTGGCTAGCAATACGTGATAGAAAAGGCGGATTTCTCTGTGCAACTCGTGGCCAGCAATACGTGGTAGAAAAGGAGGATTTCTTTGTGAAACACGTGGCTAGCAATACGTCGTAGAAAAGGAGGATTTCTCTGTGCAACACGTGGCTAGCAATACGTGATAGAAAAGGAGGATATCTCTGTACAATACTCGACTAGCAATACGTGATAGAAAAGGTGGATTTCTCTGTGCAGCACGTGGCTAGCAATACGTGATAGAAAAGGAGGATTTCTCTGTGCAACACGTGGCTAGCAATACGTGATAGAAAAGGAGGATATCTCTGTGCAATACTTGACTAGCAATACGTGATAGAAAAGAAGGATTTCTCTGTGCAGCACGTGGCTAGCAATACGTGATAGAAAATGAGGATTTCTCTCTGCAATACTCAACTCGCAATACGTGATAGAAAAGGAGGATTTCTCTATGCAACACGTGGCTAGCAATACGTGATAGAAAAGTAGGATTTCTCTGTGCAATACTCGACCAGCAATACGTGATAGAAAAGGAGGATTTCTCTGTGCAATACTCGACTAGCAATACGTGATAGAAAAGGAGGATTTCTCTGTGCAGCACGTGGCTAGCAATTCGTGATAGAAAAGCAGGATTTCTTTGTGCAGCACGTGGATATCAATACGTGATAGAAAAGGAGGATTTCTCTGTGCAACACGTGGCTAGCAATACGTGATAGAAAAGGTGGATTTCTCTGTGCAACACGTGGCCAGCAATACGTGGTAGAAAAGGAGGATTTCTTTGTGCAACACGTGGCTAGCAATACGTCGTAGAAAAGGAGGATTTCTCTGTGCAACACGTGGCTGGCAATACGTGATAGAAAAGGAGGATATCTCTGTACAATACTCGACTAGCAATACGTGATAGAAAAGGTGGATTTCTCTGTGCAGCACGTGGCTAGCAATACGTGATAGAAAAGGAGGATTTCTCTGTGCAGCATGTGGCTAGCAATACGTGATAGAAAAGGAGGATTTCTCTGTGCAACACGTGGCTAGCAATACGTCGTAGAAAAGGAGGATTTCTCTGTGCAACACGTGGCTAGCAATACATGGTAGAAAAGGAGGATTTCTCTGTGCAACACGTGGCTAGCAATACGTGATAGAAAAGGAGGATTTTCTCAGTGCAATACTCGACTAGCAATACGTGATAGAAAAGGAGGATATCTCTGTGCAATCCTCGACTAGCAATACGTGATAGAAAAGGAGGATTTCTTTGTGCAGCACGTGGCTAGCAATATGTGATAGAAAAGGAGGATTTCTCTGTGCAGCACGTGGCTAGCAATACGTGATAGAAAAGGAGGATTTCTCTGTGCAACACATAGCTAGCAATAGGTAATAGAAAAGGGGGATTTATCTGTGCAACACGTGGCTAGCAATACGTGGTAGAAAAGGAGGATTTCCCTGTGCAAAAAGTGGCTAGCAATACGTGATAGAAAAGGAGGATTTCTCTGTGCTATACTTGACTAGCAATACGTGATAGAAAAGAAGGATTTCTCTGTGCAGTACGTGGCTAGCAATACGTGATAGAAAATGAGGATTTCTCTGTGCAATACTCGACTAGCAATACGTGATAGAAAAGGAGGATTTCTCTGCAACACGTGGCTAGCAATACGTGATAGAAAAGTAGGATTTCTCTGTGCAATACTCGACCAGCAATACGTGATAGAAAAGGAGGATTTCTCTGTGCAATACTCGACTAGCAATACGTGATAGAAAAGGAGGATTTCTCTGTGCAGCACATGGCTAGCAATTCGTGATAGAAAAGGAGGATTTCTTTGTGCAGCACGTGGCTATCAATACGTGATAGAAAAGGAGGATTTCTCTGTGCAACACGTGGCTAGCAATACGTGATAGAAAAGGGGGATTTCTCTGTGCAACTCGTGGCCAGCAATACGAGGTAGAAAAGGAGGATTTCTTTGTGCAACACGTGGCTAGCAATACGTCGTAGAAAAGGAGGATTTCTCTGTGCAACACGTGGCTAGCAATACGTGATAGAAAAGGAGGATATCTCTGTACAATACTCGACTAGCAATACGTGATAGAAAAGGTGGATTTCTCTGTGCAGCACGTGGCTAGCAATACGTGATAGAAAAGGAGGATTTCTCTGTGCAACACGTGGCTAGCAATACGTGATAGAAAAGGAGGATATCTCTGTACAATACTCGACTAGCAATACGTGATAGAAAAGGTGGATTTCTCTGTGCAGCACGTGGCTAGCAATACATGATAGAAAAGGAGGATTTCTCTGTGCAGCACGTGGCTAGCAATATGTGATAGAAAAGGAGGATTTCTCTGTGCAACACGTGGCTAGCAATACGTCGTAGAAAAGGAGGATTTCTCTGTGCAACACGTGGCTAGCAAAACGTGGTAGAAAAGGAGGATTTCTCTGTGCAACACGTGACTAGCAATACGTGATAGAAAAGGAGGATTTCTCTGTGCAGCACATGGCTAGCAATTCGTGATAGAAAAGGAGGATTTCTTTGTGCAGCACGTGGCTATCAATACGTGATAGAAAAGGAGGATTTCTCTGTGCAACACATGGCTAGCAATACGTGATAGAAAAGGCGGATTTCTCTGTGCAACACGTTGCCAGCAATACGTGGTAGAAAAGGAGGATTTCTTTGTGCAACACGTGGCTAGCAATACGTCGTAGAAAAGGAGGATTTCTCTGTGCAACACGTGGCTAGCAATACGTGATAGAAAAGGATATCTCTGTACAATACTCGACTAGCAATACGTGATAGAAAAGGTGGATTTCTCTGTGCAGCACGTGGCTAGCAATACGTGATAGAAAAGGAGGATTTCTCTGTGCAGCACGTGGCTAGCAATACGTGGTAGAAAAGGAGGATTTCTCTGTGCAACACATGGCTAGCAATACGTGATAGAAAAGGAGGATTTTCTCAGTGCAATACTCGACTAGCAATACGTGATAGAAAAGGAGGATATCTCTGTGCAATACTCGACTAGCAATACGTGATAGAAAAGGAGGATTTCTTTGTGCAGCACGTGGCTAGCAATATGTGATAGAAAAGGAGGATTTCTCTGTGCAGCACGTGGCTAGCAATACGTGATAGAAAAGGAGGATTTCTCTGTGCAACACATGGCTAGCAATAGGTAATAGAAAAGGAGGATTTATCTGTGCAACACGTGGCTAGCAATACGTGGTAGAAAAGGAGGATTTCCCTGTGCAAAAAGTGGCTAGCAATACGTGATAGAAAAGGAGGATTTCTCTGTGCTATACTTGACTAGCAATACGTGATAGAAAAGAAGGATTTCTCTGTGCAGTACGTGGCTAGCAATACGTGATAGAAAATGAGGATTTCTCTGTGCAATACTCGACTAGCAATACGTGATAGAAAAGGAGGATTTCTCTGCAACACGTGGCTAGCAATACGTGATAGAAAAGTAGGATTTCTCTGTGCAATACTCGACCAGCAATACGTGATAGAAAAGGAGGATTTCTCTGTGCAATACTCGACTAGCAATACGTGATAGAAAAGGAGGATTTCTCTGTGCAGCACATGGCTAGCAATTCGTGATAGAAAAGGAGGATTTCATTGTGCAGCACGGGGCTATCAATACGTGATAGAAAAGGAGGATTTCTCTGTGCAACATGTGGCTAGCAATACGTGATAGAAAAGGCGGATTTCTCTGTGCAACACGTGGCCAGCAATACGTGGTAGAAAAGGAGGATTTCTCTGAGCAACACGTGGCTAGCAATACGTGGTAGAAAAGGAGGATTTCTCTGTGCAACACGTGGCTAGCAATACATGATAGAAAAGGAGGATATCTCTGTACAATACTCGACTAGCAATACGTGATAGAAAAGGAGGATTTCTCTGTGCAGCACGTGGCTAGCAATATGTAATAGAAAAGGAGGATTTCTCTGTGCAGCACGTGGCTAGCAATGCTTGATAGAAAAGGAGGATTTCTTTGTGCAGCACGTGGCTATCAATACGTGATAGAAAAGGAGGATTTTTCTGTGCAACACGTGGCTAGCAATACGTGGTAGAAAAGTAGGATTTCTCTGTGCAACACGTGGCTAGCAATACGTGATAGAAAAGGAAGATATCTCTGTGCAATACTCGACTAGCAATACGTGATAGAAAAGGAGGATTTCTCTGTGCAGCACGTGGCTAGCAATACGTGATAGAAAAGGAGGATTTCTTTGTGCAACACGTGGCTAGCAATATGTGGTAGAAAAGGAGGATTTATCTGTGCAACACATGGCTAGCAATACGTGATAGAAAAGGAGGATATCTCTGTGCAATACTCGACTAGCAATACGTGATAGAAAAGGAAGATTTCTCTGTGCAGCACGTGCCTAGGAATACGTGATAGAAAAGGAGGATTTCTTTGTGCAATACTCGACTAGCAATACGTGATAGAAAAGGAGGATTTCTCTGTACAGTACGTGGCTAGCAATACATGATAGAAAAGGAGGATTTCTCTGTGCAACACGTGGCTAGCAATATGTGATAGAAAAGGAGGATTTCTCTGTGCAATACTCGACTAGCAATACGTGATAGGAAAGGAGGATTTCTCTCTGCAGCACGTGGCTAGCAATACATGATAGAAAAGGAGGATTTCTTTGTGCAGCACGTGGCTAGCAATACGTGATAGAAAAGGAGGATTTCTCTGTGCAGCACGTGGCTAGCAATACGAGATAGAAAAGGAGGATTTCTCTGTGCAACACGTGGCTTGCAATACGTGATAGAAAAGGAGGTTTTCTCTGTGCAACACAGGGCTTGCAATACGTGATAGAAAAGGAGGATTTCTCTGTGCAATTCTCGACTAGCAATACGTGATAGAAAAGGAGGATATCTCTGTGCAATTCTCGACTAGCAATACGTGATAGAAATGGAGGATTTCTCTGTGCAGCACGTGGCTAGCAATACGTGATAGAAAATGAGGATTTCTCTGTGCAGCACGTGGCTAGCAATACGTGATAGAAAAGGAAGATTTCTCTGTACAATATTCGACTAGCAATACGTGATAGAAAAGGAGGATATCTCTGTGCAGCACGTGGCTAGCAATACGTGATAGAAAAGGAGGATTTCTCTGTGCAGCACGTGGCTAGCAATACGTGATAGAAAAGGAGGATTTCTCTGTGCAGCACGTGGCTAGCAATACGTGATAGAAAAGGAGGATTTCTTTGAGCAACACGTGGCTAGCAATACGTGGTAGAAAAGGAGGATTTCTCTGTGCAACACGTGGCTAGCAATACGTGACAGAAAAGGAGGATTTCTCTGTGCAATACTCGACTAGCAATACGTCATAGAAAAGGAGGATTTCTCTGTGCAACACGTGGCTAGCAATACGTGATAGAAAAGGAGGATTTCTCTGTGCAATACTCGACTAGCAATACGTGATAGAAAAGGAGGATTTCTCTGTGCAGCACTTGGCTAGCAATACGTGATAGAAAAGGAGAATTTTTCTGTGCAATACTCGACTAGCAATACGTGATAGAAAAGGAGGATTTCTCTGTGCAACACGTGGCTAGCAATACGTCATAGGAAAGGAGGATTTCTCTGTGCAATACTCGACTAGCAATACGTGATAGAAAAGGAGGATTTTTCTGTGCAACACGTGGCTAGCAATACGTGATAGAAAAGTAGGATTTCTCTGTGCAATACTCGACTAGCAATACGTGATAAAAAAGGAGGATTTCTCTGTGCAGCACGTGGCTAGCAATACATGATAGAAAAGGAGGATTTCTTTGTGCAGCATGTGGCTAGCAATACGTGATAGAAAAGGAGGATTTCTCTGTGCAGCACGTGGCTAGCAATACGTGATAGAAAAGGAGGATTTCTCTGTGCAATACTCGACTAGCAAATACATGATAGAAAAGGAGGATTTCTCTGTGCAGCACGTGGCTAGCAATACGTGATAGAAAAGGAGGATTTCTCTGTGCAGCACGTGGCTAGCAATACGTGATAGAAAAGGAGGATTTCTCTGTGCAGCACGTGGCTAGCAATACATGATAGAAAAGGAGGATTTCTCTGTGCAATACTCGACTAGCAATACGTGATAGAAAAGGAGGATTTCTCTGTGCAGCATGTGGCTAGCAATACGTGATAGAAAAGGAGGATTTCTCTGTGCAGCACGTGGCTAGCAATACGTGATAGAAAAGGAGGATTTCTCTGTGCAGCACGTGGCTAGCAATACGTGATAGAAAAGGAGGATTTATCTGTGCAACACGTGGCTAGCAATACGTGGTAGAAAAGGAGGATTTCCCTGTGCAAAAAGTGGCTAGCAATACGTGATAGAAAAGGAGGATTTCTCTGTGCTATACTTGACTAGCAATACGTGATAGAAAAGAAGGATTTCTCTGTGCAGTACGTGGCTAGCAATACGTGATAGAAAATGAGGATATCTCTGTACAATACTCGACTAGCAATACGTGATAGAAAAGGTGGATTTCTCTGTGCAGCACGTGGCTAGCAATACATGATAGAAAAGGAGGATTTCTCTGTGCAGCACGTGGCTAGCAATATGAGATAGAAAAGGAGGATTTCTCTGTGCAACACGTGGCTAGCAATACGTCGTAGAAAAGGAGGATTTCTCTGTGCAACACGTGGCTAGCAAAACGTGGTAGAAAAGGAGGATTTCTCTGTGCAACACGTGACTAGCAATACGTGATAGAAAAGGAGGATTTCTCTGTGCAGCACATGGCTAGCAATTCGTGATAGAAAAGGAGGATTTCTTTGTGCAGCACGTGGCTATCAATACGTGATAGAAAAGGAGGATTTCTCTGTGCAACACATGGCTAGCAAGACGTGATAGAAAAGGCGGATTTCTCTGTGCAACACGTTGCCAGCAATACGTGGTAGAAAAGGAGGATTTCTTTGTGCAACACATGGCTAGCAATACGTCGTAGAAAAGGAGGATTTCTCTGTGCAACACGTGGCTAGCAATACGTGATAGAAAAGGAGGAAATCTCTGTACAATACTCGACTAGCAATACGTGATAGAAAAGGTGGATTTCTCTGTGCAGCACGTGGCTAGCAATACGTGATAGAAAAGGAGGATTTCTCTGTGCAGCACGTGGCTAGCAATACGTGGTAGAAAAGGAGGATTTCTCTGTGCAACACATGGCTAGCAATACGTGATAGAAAAGGAGGATTTTCTCAGTGCAATACTCGACTAGCAATACGTGATAGAAAAGGAGGATATCTCTGTGCAATACTCGACTAGCAATACGTGATAGAAAAGGAGGATTTCTTTGTGCAGCACGTGGCTAGCAATATGTGATAGAAAAGGAGGATTTCTCTGTGCAGCACGTGGCTAGCAATACGTGATAGAAAAGGAGGATTTCTCTGTGCAACACATGGCTAGCAATAGGTAATAGAAAAGGAGGATTTATCTGTGCAACACGTGGCTAGCAATACGTGGTAGAAAAGGAGGATTTCCCTGTGCAAAAAGTGGCTAGCAATACGTGATAGAAAAGGAGGATTTCTCTGTGCTATACTTGACTAGCAATACGTGATAGAAAAGAAGGATTTCTCTGTGCAGTACGTGGCTAGCAATACGTGATAGAAAATGAGGATTTCTCTGTGCAATACTCGACTAGCAATACGTGATAGAAAAGGAGGATTTCTCTGCAACACGTGGCTAGCAATACGTGATAGAAAAGTAGGATTTCTCTGTGCAATACTCGACCAGCAATACGTGATAGAAAAGGAGGATTTCTCTGTGCAATACTCGACTAGCAATACGTGATAGAAAAGGAGGATTTCATTGTGCAGCACGGGGCTATCAATACGTGATAGAAAAGGAGGATTTCTCTGTGCAACATGTGGCTAGCAATACGTGATAGAAAAGGCGGATTTCTCTGTGCAACACGTGGCCAGCAATACGTGGTAGAAAAGGAGGATTTCTCTGAGCAACACGTGGCTAGCAATAAGTGGTAGAAAAGGAGGATTTCTCTGTGCAACACGTGGCTAGCAATACGTGATAGAAAAGGAGGATATCTCTGTACAATACTCGACTAGCAATACGTGATAGAAAAGGAGGATTTCTCTGTGCAGCACGTGGCTAGCAATATGTAATAGAAAAGGAGGATTTCTCTGTGCAGCACGTGGCTAGCAATGCTTGATAGAAAAGGAGGATTTCTTTGTGCAGCACGTGGCTATCAATACGTGATAGAAAAGGAGGATTTTTCTGTGCAACACGTGGCTAGCAATACGTGATAGAAAAAGAGGATTTCTCTTTGCAACACGTGGCTAGCAATACGTGGTAGAAAAGGAGGATTTCTCTGTGCAACACGTGGCTAGCAATACGTGGTAGAAAAGTAGGATTTCTCTGTGCAACATGTGGCTAGCAATACGTGATAGAAAAGGAAGATATCTCTGTGCAATACTCGACTAGCAATACGTGATAGAAAAGGAGGATTTCTCTGTGCAGCACGTGGCTAGCAATACATGATAGAAAAGGAGGATTTCTTTGTGCAACACGTGGCTAGCAATATGTGGTAGAAAAGGAGGATTTATCTGTGCAACACATGGCTAGCAATACGTGATAGAAAAGGAGGATATCTCTGTGCAATACTCGACTAGCAATACGTGATAGAAAAGGAAGATTTCTCTGTGCAGCACGTGCCTAGGAATACGTGATAGAAAAGGAGGATTTCTTTGTGCAATACTCGACTAGCAATACGTGATAGAAAAGGAGGATTTCTCTGTACAGTACGTGGCTAGCAATACATGATAGAAAAGGAGGATTTCTCTGTGCAACACGTGGCTAGCAATACGTGATAGAAAAGGAGGATTTCTCTGTGCAATACTCGACTAGCAATACGTGATAGGAAAGGAGGATTTCTCTCTGCAGCACGTGGCTAGCAATACATGATAGAAAAGGAGGATTTCTTTGTGCAGCACGTGGCTAGCAATACGTGATAGAAAAGGAGGATTTCTCTGTGCAGCACGTGGCTAGCAATACGAGATAGAAAAGGAGGATTTCTCTGTGCAACACGTGGCTTGCAATACGTGATAGAAAAGGAGGTTTTCTCTGTGCAACACAGGGCTTGCAATACGTGATAGAAAAGGAGGATTTCTCTGTGCAATTCTCGACTAGCAATACGTGATAGAAAAGGAGGATATCTCTGTGCAATACTCGACTAGCAATACGTGATAGAAATGGAGGATTTCTCTGTGCAGCACGTGGCTAGCAATACGTGATAGAAAATGAGGATTTCTCTGTGCAGCACGTGGCTAGCAATACGTGATAGAAAAGGAAGATTTCTCTGTACAATACTCGACTAGCAATACGTGATAGAAAAGGAGGATATCTCTGTGCAGCACGTGGCTAGCAATACGTGATAGAAAAGGAGGATTTCTCTGTGCAGCACGTGGCTAGCAATACGTGATAGAAAAGGAGGATTTCTCTGTGCAGCACGTGGCTAGCAATACGTGATAGAAAAGGAGGATTTCTTTGAGCAACACGTGGCTAGCAATACGTGGTAGAAAAGGAGGATTTCTCTGTGCAACACGTGGCTAGCAATACGTGACAGAAAAGGAGGATTTCTCTGTGCAATACTCGACTAGCAATACGTCATAGAAAAGGAGGATTTCTCTGTGCAACACGTGGCTAGCAATACGTGATAGAAAAGGAGGATTTCTCTGTGCAATACTCGACTAGCAATACGTGATAGAAAAGGAGGATTTCTCTGTACAGCACTTGGCTAGCAATACGTGATAGAAAAGGAGAATTTTTCTGTGCAATACTCGACTAGCAATACGTGATAGAAAAGGAGGATTTCTCTGTGCAACACGTGGCTAGCAATACGTGATAGGAAAGGAGGATTTCTCTGTGCAATACTCGACTAGCAATACGTGATAGAAAAGGAGGATTTCTCTGTGCAACACATGGCTAGCAATACGTGATAGAAAAGTAGGATTTCTCTGTGCAATACTCGACTAGCAATACGTGATAAAAAAGGAGGATTTCTCTGTGCAGCACGTGGCTAGCAATACATGATAGAAAAGGAGGATTTCTTTGTGCAGCATGTGGCTAGCAATACGTGATAGAAAAGGAGGATTTCTCTGTGCAGCACGTGGCTAGCAATACGTGATAGAAAAGGAGGATTTCTCAGTGCAATACTCGACTAGCAAATACATGATAGAAAAGGAGGATTTCTCTGTGCAGCACGTGGCTAGCAATACGTGATAGAAAAGGAGGATTTCTCTGTGCAGCACGTGGCTAGCAACACGTGATAGAAAAGGAGGATTTCTCTGTGCAGCACGTGGCTAGCAATACATGATAGAAAAGGAGGATTTCTCTGTGCAATACTCGACTAGCAATACGTGATAGAAAAGGAGGATTTCTCTGTGCAGCATGTGGCTAGCAATACGTGATAGAAAAGGAGGATTTCTCTGTGCAGCACGTGGCTAGCAATACGTGATAGAAAAGGAGGATTTCTCTGTGCAGCACGTGGCTAGCAATACGTGATAGAAAAGGAGGATTTATCTGTGCAACATGTGGCTAGCAATACGTGGTAGAAAAGGAGGATTTCCCTGTGCAAAAAGTGGCTAGCAATACGTGATAGAAAAGGAGGATTTCTCTGTGCTATACTTGACTAGCAATACGTGATAGAAAAGAAGGATTTCTCTGTGCAGTACGTGGCTAGCAATACGTGATAGAAAATGAGGATTTCTCTGTGCAATACTCGACTAGCAATACGTGATAGAAAAGGAGGATTTCTCTGCAACACGTGGCTAGCAATACGTGATAGAAAAGTAGGATTTCTCTGTGCAATACTCGACCAGCAATACGTGATAGAAAAGGAGGATTTCTCTGTGCAATACTCGACTAGCAATACGTGATAGAAAAGGAGGATTTCTCTGTGCAGCACATGGCTAGCAATTCGTGATAGAAAAGGAGGATTTCATTGTGCAGCACGTGGCTATCAATACGTGATAGAAAAGGAGGATTTCTCTGTGCAACACGTGGCTAGCAATACGTGATAGAAAAGGCGGATTTCTCTGTGCAACACGTGGCCAGCAATACGTGGTAGAAAAGGAGGATTTCTCTGTGCAACACGTGGCTAGCAATACGTGGTAGAAAAGGAGGATTTCTCTGTGCAACACATGGCTAGCAATACGTGATAGAAAAGGAGGATATCTCTGTACAATACTCGACTAGCAATACGTGATAGAAAAGGAGGATTTCTCTGTGCAGCACGTGGCTAGCAATATGTAATAGAAAAGGAGGATTTCTCTGTGCAGCACGTGGCTAGCAATGCTTGATAGAAAAGGAGGATTTCTTTGTGCAGCACGTGGCTATCAATACGTGATAGAAAAGTAGGATTTCTCTGTGCAACACGTGGCTAGCAATACGTGATAGAAAAGGAAGATATCTCTGTGCAATACTCGACTAGCAATACGTGATAGAAAAGGAGGATTTCTCTGTGCAGCACGTGGCTAGCAATACGTGATAGAAAAGGAGGATTTCTTTGTGCAACACGTGGCTAGCAATATGTGGTAGAAAAGGAGGATTTATCTGTGCAACACATGGCTAGCAATACGTGATAGAAAAGGAGGATATCTCTGTGCAATACTCGACTAGCAATACGTGATAGAAAAGGAAGATTTCTCTGTGCAGCACGTGCCTAGGAATACGTGATAGAAAAGGAGGATTTCTTTGTGCAATACTCGACTAGCAATACGTGATAGAAAAGGAGGATTTCTCTGTACAGTACGTGGCTAGCAATACATGATAGAAAAGGAGGATTTCTCTGTGCAACACGTGGCTAGCAATACGTGATAGAAAAGGAGGATTTCTCTGTGCAATACTCGACTAGCAATACGTGATAGGAAAGGAGGATTTCTCTCTGCAGCACGTGGCTAGCAATACATGATAGAAAAGGAGGATTTCTTTGTGCAGCACGTGGCTAGCAATACGTGATAGAAAAGGAGGATTTCTCTGTGCAGCACGTGGCTAGCAATACGAGATAGAAAAGGAGGATTTCTCTGTGCAACACGTGGCTTGCAATACGTGATAGAAAAGGAGGTTTTCTCTGTGCAACACAGGGCTAGCAATACGTGATAGAAAAGGAGGATTTCTCTGTGCAATTCTCGACTAGCAATACGTGATAGAAAAGGAAGATATCTCTGTGCAATACTCGACTAGCAATACGTGATAGAAATGCAGGATTTCTCTGTGCAGCACGTGGCTAGCAATACGTGATAGAAAATTAGGATTTCTCTGTGCAGCATGTGGCTAGCAATACGTGATAGAAAAGGAAGATTTCTCTGTGCAATACTCGACTAGCAATACGTGATAGAAAAGGAGGATATCTCTGTGCAGCACGTGGCTAGCAATACGTGATAGAAAAGGAGGATTTCTCTGTGCAGCACGTGGCTAGCAATACGTGATAGAAAAGGAGGATTTCTCTGTGCAGCACGTGGCTAGCAATACGTGATAGAAAAGGAGGATTTCTTTGAGCAACACGTGGCTAGCAATACGTGGTAGAAAAGTAGGATTTCTCTGTGCAACACGTGGCTAGCAATACGTGACAGAAAAGGAGGATTTCTCTGTGCAATACTCGACTAGCAATACGTCATAAAAAAGGAGGATTTCTCTGTGCAACACGTGGCTAGCAATACGTGATAGAAAAGGAGGATTTCTCTGTGCAATACTCGACTAGCAATACGTGATAGAAAAGGAGGATTTCTCTGTGCAGCACTTGGCTAGCAATACGTGATAGAAAAGGAGAATTTTTCTGTGCAATACTCGACTAGCAATACGTGATAGAAAAGGAGGATTTCTCTGTGCAACACGTGGCTAGCAATACGTGATAGGAAAGGAGGATTTCTCTGTGCAATACTCGACTAGCAATACGTGATAGAAAAGGAGGATTTCTCTGTGCAACACGTGGCTAGCAATACGTGATAGAAAAGTAGGATTTCTCTGTGCAATACTCGACTAGCAATACGTGATAGAAAAGGAGGATTTCTCTGTGCAGCATGTGGCTAGCAATACGTGATAGAAAAGGAGGATTTCTCTGTGCAGCACGTGGCTAGCAATACGTGATAGAAAAGGAGGATTTCTCTGTGCAATACTCGACTAGCAATACATGATAGAAAAGGAGGATTTCTCTGTGCAGCACGTGGCTAGCAATACGTGATAGAAAAGGAGGATTTCTCTGTGCAGCACGTGGCTAGCAATACGTGATAGAAAAGGAGGATTTCTCTGTGCAGCACATGGCTAGCAATACGTGACAGAAAAGGAGGATTTCTCTGTGCAATACTCGACTAGCAATACGTGATAGAAAAGGAGGATTTCTCTGTGCAGCACTTGGCTAGCAATACGTGATAGAAAAGGAGAATTTTTCTGTGCAATACTCGACTAGCAATACGTGATAGAAAAGGAGGATTTCTCTGTGCAACACGTGGCTAGCAATACGTGATAGGAAAGGAGGATTTCTCTGTGCAATACTCGACTAGCAATACGTGATAGAAAAGGAGGATTTCTCTGTGCAACACGTGGCTAGCAATACGTGATAGAAAAGTAGGATTTCTCTGTGCAATACTCGACTAGCAATACGTGATAAAAAAGGAGGATTTCTCTGTGCAGCACGTGGCTAGCAATACATGATAGAAAAGGAGGATTTCTTTGTGCAGCATGTGGCTAGCAATACGTGATAGAAAAGGAGGATTTCTCTGTGCAGCACGTGGCTAGCAATACGTGATAGAAAAGGAGGATTTCTCAGTGCAATACTCGACTAGCAAATACATGATAGAAAAGGAGGATTTCTCTGTGCAGCACGTGGCTAGCAATACGTGGTAGAAAAGGAGGATTTCTCTGTGCAGCACGTGGCTAGCAATACGTGATAGAAAAGGAGGATTTCTCTGTGCAGCACGTGGCTAGCAATACATGATAGAAAAGGAGGATTTCTCTGTGCAATACTCGACTAGCAATACGTGATAGAAAAGGAGGATTTCTCTGTGCAGCATGTGGCTAGCAATACGTGATAGAAAAGGAGGATTTCTCTGTGCAGCACGTGGCTAGCAATACGTGATAGAAAAGGAGGATTTCTCTGTGCAGCACGTGGCTAGCAATACGTGATAGAAAAGGAGGATTTATCTGTGCAACACGTGGCTAGCAATACGTGGTAGAAAAGGAGGATTTCCCTGTGCAAAAAGTGGCTAGCAATACGTGATAGAAAAGGAGGATTTCTCTGTGCTATACTTGACTAGCAATACGTGACAGAAAAGGAGGATTTCTCTGTGCAATACTCGACTAGCAATACGTCATAGAAAAGGAGGATTTCTCTGTGCAACACGTGGCTAGCAATACGTGATAGAAAAGGAGGATTTCTCTGTGCAATACTCGACTAGCAATACGTGATAGAAAATGAGGATTTCTCTGTGCAATACTCGACTAGCAATACGTGATAGAAAAGGAGGATTTCTCTGTGCAGCACATGGCTAGCAATTCGTGATAGAAAAGGAGGATTTCATTGTGCAGCACGTGGCTATCAATACGTGATAGAAAAGGAGGATTTCTCTGTGCAACACGTGGCTAGCAATACGTGATAGAAAAGGCGGATTTCTCTGTGCAACACGTGGCCAGCAATACGTGGTAGAAAAGGAGGATTTCTCTGTGCAACACGTGGCTAGCAATACGTGGTAGAAAAGGAGGATTTCTCTGTGCAACACATGGCTAGCAATACGTGATAGAAAAGGAGGATATCTCTGTACAATACTCGACTAGCAATACGTGATAGAAAAGGAGGATTTCTCTGTGCAGCACGTGGCTAGCAATATGTAATAGAAAAGGAGGATTTCTCTGTGCAGCACGTGGCTAGCAATGCTTGATAGAAAAGGAGGATTTCTTTGTGCAGCACGTGGCTATCAATACGTGATAGAAAAGTAGGATTTCTCTGTGCAACACGTGGCTAGCAATACGTGATAGAAAAGGAAGATATCTCTGTGCAATACTCGACTAGCAATACATGATAGAAAAGGAGGATTTCTCTGTGCAGCACGTGGCTAGCAATACGTGATAGAAAAGGAGGATTTCTTTGTGCAACACGTGGCTAGCAATATGTGGTAGAAAAGGAGGATTTATCTGTGCAACACATGGCTAGCAATACGGGATAGAAAAGGAGGATATCTCTGTGCAATACTCGACTAGCAATTCGTGATAGAAAAGAAGGATTTCTCTGTGCAGCACGTGCCTAGGAATACGTGATAGAAAAGGAGGATTTCTTTGTGCAATACTCGACTAGCAATACGTGATAGAAAAGGAGGATTTCTCTGTACAGTACGTGGCTAGCAATACATGATAGAAAAGGAGGATTTCTCTGTGCAACACGTGGCTAGCAATACGTGATAGAAAAGGAGGATTTCTCTGTGCAATACTCGACTAGCAATACGTGATAGGAAAGGAGGATTTCTCTCTGCAGCACGTGGCTAGCAATACATGATAGAAAAGGAGGATTTCTTTGTGCAGCACGTGGCTAGCAATACGTGATAGAAAAGTAGGATTTCTCTGTGCAGCACGTGGCTAGCAATACGAGATAGAAAAGGAGGATTTCTCTGTGCAACACGTGGCTTGCAATACGTGATAGAAAAGGAGGTTTTCTCTGTGCAACACAGGGCTAGCAATACGTGATAGAAAAGGAGGATTTCTCTGTGCAATTCTCGACTAGCAATACGTGATAGAAAAGGAAGATATCTCTGTGCAATATTCGACTAGCAATACGTGATAGAAATGGAGGATTTCTCTGTGCAGCACGTGGCTAGCAATACGTGATAGAAAATTAGGATTTCTCTGTGCAGCATGTGGCTAGCAATACGTGATAGAAAAGGAAGATTTCTCTGTGCAATACTCGACTAGCAATACGTGATAGAAAAGGAGGATATCTCTGTGCAGCACGTGGCTAGCAATACGTGATAGAAAAGGAGGATTTCTCTGTGCAGCACGTGGCTAGCAATACGTGATAGAAAAGGAGGATTTCTCTGTGCAGCACGTGGCTAGCAATACGTGATAGAAAAGGAGGATTTCTTTGAGCAACACGTGGCTAGCAATACGTGGTAGAAAATGAGGATTTCTCTGTGCAACACGTGGCTAGCAATACGTGACAGAAAAGGAGGATTTCTCTGTGCAATACTCGACTAGCAATACGTCATAAAAAAGGAGGATTTCTCTGTGCAACACGTGGCTAGCAATACGTGATAGAAAAGGAGGATTTCTCTGTGCAATACTCGACTAGCAATACGTGATAGAAAAGGAGGATTTCTCTGTGCAGCACTTGGCTAGCAATACGTGATAGAAAAGGAGAATTTTTCTGTGCAATACTCGACTAGCAATACGTGATAGAAAAGGAGGATTTCTCTGTGCAACACGTGGCTAGCAATACGTGATAGGAAAGGAGGATTTCTCTGTGCAATACTCGACTAGCAATACGTGATAGAAAAGGAGGATTTCTCTGTGCAACACGTGGCTAGCAATACGTGATAGAAAAGTAGGATTTCTCTGTGCAATACTCGACTAGCAATACGTGATAGAAAAGGAGGATTTCTCTGTGCAGCATGTGGCTAGCAATACGTGATAGAAAAGGAGGATTTCTCTGTGCAGCACGTGGCTAGCAATACGTGATAGAAAAGGAGGATTTCTCTGTGCAATACTCGACTAGCAATACATGATAGAAAAGGAGGATTTCTCTGTGCAGCACGTGGCTAGCAATACGTGATAGAAAAGGAGGATTTCTCTGTGCAGCACGTGGCTAGCAATACGTGATAGAAAAGGAGGATTTCTCTGTGCAGCACGTGGCTAGCAATACGTGACAGAAAAGGAGGATTTCTCTGTGCAATACTCGACTAGCAATACGTCATAGAAAAGGAGGATTTCTCTGTGCAACACGTGGCTAGCAATACGTGATAGAAAAGGAGGATTTCTCTGTGCAATACTCGTCTAGCAATACGTGATAGAAAAGGAGGATTTCTCTGTGCAGCACTTGGCTAGCAATACGTGATAGAAAAGGAGAATTTTTCTGTGCAATACTCGACTAGCAATACGTGATAGAAAAGGAGGATTTCTCTGTGCAACACGTGGCTAGCAATACGTGATAGGAAAGGAGGATTTCTCTGTGCAATACTCGACTAGCAATACGTGATAGAAAAGGAGGATTTCTCTGTGCAACACGTGGCTAGCAATACGTGATAGAAAAGTAGGATTTCTCTGTGCAATACTCGACTAGCAATACGTGATAAAAAAGGAGGATTTCTCTGTGCAGCACGTGGCTAGCAATACATGATAGAAAAGGAGGATTTCTTTGTGCAGCATGTGGCTAGCAATACGTGATAGAAAAGGAGGATTTCTCTGTGCAGCACGTGGCTAGCAATACGTGATAGAATAGGAGGATTTCTCAGTGCAATACTCGACTAGCAAATACATGATAGAAAAGGAGGATTTCTCTGTGCAGCACGTGGCTAGCAATACGTGATAGAAAAGGAGGATTTCTCTGTGCAGCACGTGGCTAGCAATACGTGATAGAAAAGGAGGATTTCTCTGTGCAGCACGTGGCTAGCAATACATGATAGAAAAGGAGGATTTCTCTGTGCAATACTCGACTAGCAATACGTGATAGAAAAGGAGGATTTCTCTGTGCAGCATGTGGCTAGCAATACGTGATAGAAAAGGAGGATTTCTCTGTGCAGCACGTGGCTAGCAATACGTGATAGAAAAGGAGGATTTCTCTGTGCAGCACGTGGCTAGCAATACGTGATAGAAAAGGAGGATTTATCTGTGCAACACGTGGCTAGCAATACGTGGTAGAAAAGGAGGATTTCCCTGTGCAAAAAGTGGCTAGCAATACGTGATAGAAAAGGAGGATTTCTCTGTGCTATACTTGACTAGCAATACGTGACAGAAAAGGAGGATTTCTCTGTGCAATACTCGACTAGCAATACGTCATAGAAAAGGAGGATTTCTCTGTGCAACACGTGGCTAGCAATACGTGATAGAAAAGGAGGATTTCTCTGTGCAATACTCGACTAGCAATACGTGATAGAAAAGGAGGATTTCTCTGTGCAGCACTTGGCTAGCAATACGTGATAGAAAAGGAGAATTTTTCTGTGCAATACTCGACTAGCAATACGTGATAGAAAATGAGGATTTCTCTGTGCAACACGTGGCTAGCAATACGTGATAGGAAAGGAGGATTTCTCTGTGCAATACTCGACTAGCAATACGTGATAGAAAAGGAGGATTTCTCTGTGCAACACGTGGCTAGCAATACGTGATAGAAAAGTAGGATTTCTCTGTGCAATACTCGACTAGCAATACGTGATAAAAAAGGAGGATTTCTCTGTGCAGCACGTGGCTAGCAATACATGATAGAAAAGGAGGATTTCTTTGTGCAGCATGTGGCTAGCAATACGTGATAGAAAAGGAGGATTTCTCTGTGCAGCACGTGGCTAGCAATACGTGATAGAAAAGGAGGATTTCTCAGTGCAATACTCGACTAGCAAATACATGATAGAAAAGGAGGATTTCTCTGTGCAGCACGTGGCTAGCAATACGTGATAGAAAAGGAGGATTTCTCTGTGCAGCACGTGGCTAGCAATACGTGATAGAAAAGGAGGATTTCTCTGTGCAGCACGTGGCTAGCAATACATGATAGAAAAGGAGGATTTCTCTGTGCAATACTCGACTAGCAATACGTGATAGAAAAGGAGGATTTCTCTGTGCAGCATGTGGCTAGCAATACGTGATAGAAAAGGAGGATTTCTCTGTGCAGCACGTGGCTAGCAATACGTGATAGAAAAGGAGGATTTCTCTGTGCAGCACGTGGCTAGCAATACGTGATAGAAAAGGAGGATTTATCTGTGCAACACGTGGCTAGCAATACGTGGTAGAAAAGGAGGATTTCCCTGTGCAAAAAGTGGCTAGCAATACGTGATAGAAAAGGAGGATTTCTCTGTGCTATACTTGACTAGCAATACGTGATAGAAAAGAAGGATTTCTCTGTGCAGTACGTGGCTAGCAATACGTGATAGAAAATGAGGATTTCTCTGTGCAATACTCGACTAGCAATACGTGATAGAAAAGGAGGATTTCTCTGCAACACGTGGCTAGCAATACGTGATAGAAAAGTAGGATTTCTCTGTGCAATACTCGACCAGCAATACGTGATAGAAAAGGAGGATTTCTCTGTGCAATACTCGACTAGCAATACGTGATAGAAAAGGAGGATTTCTCTGTGCAGCACATGGCTAGCAATTCGTGATAGAAAAGGAGGATTTCATTGTGCAGCACGTGGCTATCAATACGTGATAGAAAAGGAGGATTTCTCTGTGCAACACGTGGCTAGCAATACGTGATAGAAAAGGCGGATTTCTCTGTGCAACACGTGGCCAGCAATACGTGGTAGAAAAGGAGGATTTCTCTGTGCAACATGTGGCTAGCAATACGTGGTAGAAAAGGAGGATTTCTCTGTGCAACACATGGCTAGCAATACGTGATAGAAAAGGAGGATATCTCTGTACAATACTCGACTAGCAATACGTGATAGAAAAGGAGGATTTCTCTGTGCAGCACGTGGCTAGCAATATGTAATAGAAAAGGAGGATTTCTCTGTGCAGCACGTGGCTAGCAATGCTTGATAGAAAAGGAGGATTTCTTTGTGCAGCACGTGGCTATCAATACGTGATAGAAAAGGAGGATTTCTCTGTGCAACACGTGGCTAGCAATACGTGATAGAAAAAGAGGATTTCTCTTTGCAACACGTGGCTAGCAATACGTGGTAGAAAAGGAGGATTTCTCTGTGCAACACGTGGCTAGCAATACGTGGTAGAAAAGTAGGATTTCTCTGTGCAACACGTGGCTAGCAATACGTGATAGAAAAGGAAGATATCTCTGTGCAATACTCGACTAGCAATACGTGATAGAAAAGGAGGATTTCTCTGTGCAGCACGTGGCTAGCAATACGTGATAGAAAAGGAGGATTTCTTTGTGCAACACGTGGCTAGCAATACGAGATAGAAAAGGAGGATTTCTCTGTGCAACACGTGGCTTGCAATACGTGATAGAAAAGGAGGTTTTCTCTGTGCAACACAGGGCTAGCAATATGTGATAGAAAAGGAGGATTTCTCTGTGCAATTCTCGACTAGCAATACGTGATAGAAAAGGAAGATATCTCTGTGCAATACTCGACTAGCAATACGTGATAGAAATGGAGGATTTCTCTGTGCAGCACGTGGCTAGCAATACGTGATAGAAAATTAGGATTTCTCTGTGCAGCACGTGGCTAGCAATACGTGATAGAAAAGGAAGATTTCTCTGTGCAATACTCGACTAGCAATACGTGATAGAAAAGGAGGATATCTCTGTGCAGCACGTGGCTAGCAATACGTGATAGAAAAGGAGGATTTCTCTTTGCAGCACGTGGCTAGCAATACGTGATAGAAAAGGAGGATTTCTCTGTGCAGCACGTGGCTAGCAATACGTGATAGAAAAGGAGGATTTCTTTGAGCAACACGTGGCTAGCAATACGTGGTAGAAAAGGAGGATTTCTCTGTGCAACACGTGGCTAGCAATACGTGACAGAAAAGGAGGATTTCTCTGTGCAATACTCGACTAGCAATACGTCATAGAAAAGGAGGATTTCTCTGTGCAACACGTGGCTAGCAATACGTGATAGAAAAGGAGGATTTCTCTGTGCAATACTCGACTAGCAATACGTGATAGAAAAGGAGGATTTCTCTGTGCAGCACTTGGCTAGCAATACGTGATAGAAAAGGAGAATTTTTCTGTGCAATACTCGACTAGCAATACGTGATAGAAAAGGAGGATTTCTCTGTGCAACACGTGGCTAGCAATACGTGATAGGAAAGGAGGATTTCTCTGTGCAATACTCGACTAGCAATACGTGATAGAAAAGGAGGATTTCTCTGTGCAACACGTGGCTAGCAATACGTGATAGAAAAGTAGGATTTCTCTGTGCAATACTCGATTATCAATACGTGATAGAAAAGGAGGATTTCTCTGTGCAGCATGTGGCTAGCAATACGTGATAGAAAAGGAGGATTTCTCTGTGCAGCACGTGGCTAGCAATATGTGATAGAAAAGGAGGATTTCTCTGTGCAATACTCGACTAGCAATACATGATAGAAAAGGAGGATTTCTCTGTGCAGCACGTGGCTAGCAATACGTGATAGAAAAGGAGGATTTCTCTGTGCAGCACGTGGCTAGCAATACGTGATAGAAAAGGAGGATTTCTCTGTGCAGCACGTGGCTAGCAATACGTGATAGAAAAGGAGGATTTCTCTGTGCAATACTCGACTAGCAATACGTGATAGAAAAGGAGGATTTCTCTGTGCAGCACGTGGCTAGCAATACGTGATAGAAAAGGAGGATTTCTCTGTGCAGCACGTGGCTAGCAATACGTGATAGAAAAGGAGGATTTCTCTGTGCAGTACGTGGCTAGCAATACGTGATAGAAAAGGAGGATTTCTTTGTGCAACACGTGGCTAGCAATACGTGGTAGAAAAGGAGGATTTCTCTGTGCAACACGTGGCTAGCAATACGTGATAGAAAAGGAGGATTTCTCTGTGCAATTCTCGACTAGCAATACGTGATAGAAAAGGAAGATATCTCTGTGCAATACTCGACTAGCAATACGTGATAGAAATGGAGGATTTCTCTGTGCAGCACGTGGCTAGCAATACGTGATAGAAAATTAGGATTTCTCTGTGCAGCACGTGGCTAGCAATACGTGATAGAAAAGGAAGATTTCTCTGTGCAATACTCGACTAGCAATACGTGATAGAAAAGGAGGATATCTCTGTGCAGCACGTGGCTAGCAATACGTGATAGAAAAGGAGGATTTCTCTGTGCAGCACGTGGCTAGCAATACGTGATAGAAAAGGAGGATTTCTCTGTGCAGCACGTGGCTAGCAATACGTGATAGAAAAGGAGGATTTCTTTGAGCAACACGTGGCTAGCAATACGTGGTAGAAAAGGAGGATTTCTCTGTGCAACACGTGGCTAGCAATACGTGACAGAAAAGGAGGATTTCTCTGTGCAATACTCGACTAGCAATACGTCATAGAAAAGGAGGATTTCTCTGTGCAACACGTGGCTAGCAATACGTGATAGAAAATGAGGATTTCTCTGTGCAATACTCGACTAGCAATACGTGATAGAAAAGGAGGATTTCTCTGTGCAGCACTTGGCTAGCAATACGTGATAGAAAAGGAGAATTTTTCTGTGCAATACTCGACTAGCAATACGTGATAGAAAAGGAGGATTTCTCTGTGCAACACGTGGCTAGCAATACGTGATAGGAAAGGAGGATTTCTCTGTGCAATACTCGACTAGCAATACGTGATAGAAAAGGAGGATTTCTCTGTGCAACACGTGGCTAGCAATACGTGATAGAAAAGTAGGATTTCTCTGTGCAATACTCGACTAGCAATACGTGATAAAAAAGGAGGATTTCTCTGTGCAGCACGTGGCTAGCAATACATGATAGAAAAGGAGGATTTCTTTGTGCAGCATGTGGCTAGCAATACGTGATAGAAAAGGAGGATTTCTCTGTGCAGCACGTGGCTAGCAATACGTGATAGAAAAGGAGGATTTCTCAGTGCAATACTCGACTAGCAAATACATGATAGAAAAGGAGGATTTCTCTGTGCAGCACGTGGCTAGCAATACGTGATAGAAAAGGAGGATTTCTCTGTGCAGCACGTGGCTAGCAATACGTGATAGAAAAGGAGGATTTCTCTGTGCAGCACGTGGCTAGCAATACATGATAGAAAAGGAGGATTTCTCTGTGCAATACTCGACTAGCAATACGTGATAGAAAAGGAGGATTTCTCTGTGCAGCATGTGGCTAGCAATACGTGATAGAAAAGGAGGATTTCTCTGTGCAGCACGTGGCTAGCAATACGTGATAGAAAAGGAGGATTTCTCTGTGCAGCACGTGGCTAGCAATACGTGATAGAAAAGGAGGATTTATCTGTGCAACACGTGGCTAGCAATACGTGGTAGAAAAGGAGGATTTCCCTGTGCAAAAAGTGGCTAGCAATACGTGATAGAAAAGGAGGATTTCTCTGTGCTATACTTGACTAGCAATACGTGATAGAAAAGAAGGATTTCTCTGTGCAGTACGTGGCTAGCAATACGTGATAGAAAATGAGGATTTCTCTGTGCAATACTCGACTAGCAATACGTGATAGAAAAGGAGGATTTCTCTGCAACACGTGGCTAGCAATACGTGATAGAAAAGTAGGATTTCTCTGTGCAATACTCGACCAGCAATACGTGATAGAAAAGGAGGATTTCTCTGTGCAATACTCGACTAGCAATACGTGATAGAAAAGGAGGATTTCTCTGTGCAGCACATGGCTAGCAATTCGTGATAGAAAAGGAGGATTTCATTGTGCAGCACGTGGCTATCAATACGTGATAGAAAAGGAGGATTTCTCTGTGCAACACGTGGCTAGCAATACGTGATAGAAAAGGCGGATTTCTCTGTGCAACACGTGGCCAGCAATACGTGGTAGAAAAGGAGGATTTCTCTGTGCAACATGTGGCTAGCAATACGTGGTAGAAAAGGAGGATTTCTCTGTGCAACACATGGCTAGCAATACGTGATAGAAAAGGAGGATATCTCTGTACAATACTCGACTAGCAATACGTGATAGAAAAGGAGGATTTCTCTGTGCAGCACGTGGCTAGCAATATGTAATGAAAAGGAGGATTTCTCTGTGCAGCACGTGGCTAGCAATGCTTGATAGAAAAGGAGGATTTCTTTGTGCAGCACGTGGCTATCAATACGTGATAGAAAAGGAGGATTTCTCTGTGCAACACGTGGCTAGCAATACGTGATAGAAAAAGAGGATTTCTCTTTGCAACACGTGGCTAGCAATACGTGGTAGAAAAGGAGGATTTCTCTGTGCAACACGTGGCTAGCAATACGTGGTAGAAAAGTAGGATTTCTCTGTGCAACACGTGGCTAGCAATACGTGATAGAAAAGGAAGATATCTCTGTGCAATACTCGACTAGCAATACGTGATAGAAAAGGAGGATTTCTCTGTGCAGCACGTGGCTAGCAATACGTGATAGAAAAGGAGGATTTCTTTGTGCAACACGTGGCTAGCAATACGAGATAGAAAAGGAGGATTTCTCTGTGCAACACGTGGCTTGCAATACGTGATAGAAAAGGAGGTTTTCTCTGTGCAACACAGGGCTAGCAATATGTGATAGAAAAGGAGGATTTCTCTGTGCAATTCTCGACTAGCAATACGTGATAGAAAAGGAAGATATCTCTGTGCAATACTCGACTAGCAATACGTGATAGAAATGGAGGATTTCTCTGTGCAGCACGTGGCTAGCAATACGTGATAGAAAATTAGGATTTCTCTGTGCAGCACGTGGCTAGCAATACGTGATAGAAAAGGAAGATTTCTCTGTGCAATACTCGACTAGCAATACGTGATAGAAAAGGAGGATATCTCTGTGCAGCACGTGGCTAGCAATACGTGATAGAAAAGGAGGATTTCTCTGTGCAGCACGTGGCTAGCAATACGTGATAGAAAAGGAGGATTTCTCTGTGCAGCACGTGGCTAGCAATACGTGATAGAAAAGGAGGATTTCTTTGAGCAACACGTGGCTAGCAATACGTGGTAGAAAAGGAGGATTTCTCTGTGCAACACGTGGCTAGCAATACGTGACAGAAAAGGAGGATTTCTCTGTGCAATACTCGACTAGCAATACGTCATAGAAAAGGAGGATTTCTCTGTGCAACACGTGGCTAGCAATACGTGATAGAAAAGGAGGATTTCTCTGTGCAATACTCGACTAGCAATACGTGATAGAAAAGGAGGATTTCTCTGTGCAGCACTTGGCTAGCAATACGTGATAGAAAAGGAGAATTTTTCTGTGCAATACTCGACTAGCAATACGTGATAGAAAAGGAGGATTTCTCTGTGCAACACGTGGCTAGCAATACGTGATAGGAAAGGAGGATTTCTCTGTGCAATACTCGACTAGCAATACGTGATAGAAAAGGAGGATTTCTCTGTGCAACACGTGGCTAGCAATACGTGATAGAAAAGTAGGATTTCTCTGTGCAATACTCGATTATCAATACGTGATAGAAAAGGAGGATTTCTCTGTGCAGCATGTGGCTAGCAATACGTGATAGAAAAGGAGGATTTCTCTGTGCAGCACGTGGCTAGCAATATGTGATAGAAAAGGAGGATTTCTCTGTGCAATACTCGACTAGCAATACATGATAGAAAAGGAGGATTTCTCTGTGCAGCACGTGGCTAGCAATACGTGATAGAAAAGGAGGATTTCTCTGTGCAGCATGTGGCTAGCAATACGTGATAGAAAAGGAGGATTTCTCTGTGCAGCACGTGGCTAGCAATACGTGATAGAAAAGGAGGATTTCTCTGTGCAATACTCGACTAGCAATACGTTATAGAAAAGGAGGATTTCTCTGTGCAGCACGTGGCTAGCAATACGTGATAGAAAAGGAGGATTTCTCTGTGCAGCACGTGGCTAGCAATACGTGATAGAAAAGGAGGATTTCTCTGTGCAGCACGTGGCTAGCAATACGTGATAGAAAAGGAGGATTTCTTTGTGCAACACGTGGCTAGCAATACGTGGTAGAAAAGGAGGATTTCTCTGTGCAACACGTGGCTAGCAATACGTGATAGAAAAGGAGGATTTCTCTGTGCAATTCTCGACTAGCAATACGTGATAGAAAAGGAAGATATCTCTGTGCAATACTCGACTAGCAATACGTGATAGAAATGGAGGATTTCTCTGTGCAGCACGTGGCTAGCAATACGTGATAGAAAATTAGGATTTCTCTGTGCAGCACGTGGCTAGCAATACGTGATAGAAAAGGAAGATTTCTCTGTGCAATACTCGACTAGCAATACGTGATAGAAAAGGAGGATATCTCTGTGCAGCACGTGGCTAGCAATACGTGATAGAAAAGGAGGATTTCTCTGTGCAGCACGTGGCTAGCAATACGTGATAGAAAAGGAGGATTTCTCTGTGCAGCACGTGGCTAGCAATACGTGATAGAAAAGGAGGATTTCTTTGAGCAACACGTGGCTAGCAATACGTGGTAGAAAAGGAGGATTTCTCTGTGCAACACGTGGCTAGCAATACGTGACAGAAAAGGAGGATTTCTCTGTGCAATACTCGACTAGCAATACGTCATAGAAAAGGAGGATTTCTCTGTGCAACACGTGGCTAGCAATACGTGATAGAAAATGAGGATTTCTCTGTGCAATACTCGACTAGCAATACGTGATAGAAAAGGAGGATTTCTCTGTGCAGCACTTGGCTAGCAATACGTGATAGAAAAGGAGAATTTTTCTGTGCAATACTCGACTAGCAATACGTGATAGAAAAGGAGGATTTCTCTGTGCAACACGTGGCTAGCAATACGTGATAGGAAAGGAGGATTTCTCTGTGCAATACTCGACTAGCAATACGTGATAGAAAAGGAGGATTTCTCTGTGCAACACGTGGCTAGCAATACGAGATAGAAAAGTAGGATTTCTCTGTGCAATACTCGACTAGCAATACGTGATAGAAAAGGAGGATTTCTCTGTGCAGCACGTGGCTAGCAATACATGATAGAAAAGGAGGATTTCTTTGTGCAGCATGTGGCTAGCAATACGTGATAGAAAAGGAGGATTTCTCTGTGCAGCACGTGGCTAGCAATACGTGATAGAAAAGGAGGATTTCTCTGTGCAATACTCGACTAGCAATACGTGATAGAAAAGGAGGATTTCTCTGTGCAGCACGTGGCTAGCAATACGTGATAGAAAAGGAGGATTTCTCTGTGCAGCACGTGGCTAGCAATACGTGATAGAAAAGGAGGATTTCTCTGTGCAGCACGTTTCTAGCAATACGTGATAGAAAAGGAGGATTTCTTTGTGCAACACGTGGCTAGCAATACGTGGTAGAAAAGGAGGATTTCTCTGTGCAACACGTGGCTAGCAATACGTGATAGAAATGGAGGATTTCTCTGTGCAATACTCGACTTGCAATATGTGATAGAAAAGGAGGATTTCTCTGTGCAACACGTGGCTAGCAATACGTGATAGAAAATGAGGATTTCTCTGTGCAATACTCGACTAGCAATACGTGATAGAAAAGGAGGATTTCTCTGTGCAACACGTGGCTAGAAATACGTGATAGAAAAGGAGGATTTCTCTGTGCAATACTCGACTAGCAATATGTGATAGAAAAGGCGGATTTCTCTGTGCAGCACGTGGTTAGCAATACGTGATAGAAAAGGAGGATTTCTCTGTGCAGCACGTGGCTAGCAATACGTGATAGAAAAGGAGGATTTCTTTGTGCAACACGTGGCTAGCAATACGTGGTAGAAAAGGAGGATTTCTCTGTGCAACACGTGGCTAGCAATACGTGATAGAAATGGAGGATTTCTCTGTGCAATACTCGACTTGCAATATGTGATAGAAAAGGAGGATTTCTCTGTGCAACACGTGGCTAGCAATACGTGATAGAAAATGAGGATATCTCTGTGCAATACTCGACTAGCAATACGTGATAGAAAAGGAGGATTTCTCTGTGCAACACGTGGCTAGCAATACGTGATAGAAAAGGAGGATTTCTCTGTGCAATACTCGACTAGCAATATGTGATAGAAAAGGCGGATTTCTCTGTGCAGCACGTGGCTAGCAATACATGATAGAAAAGGAGGATTTCTTTGTGCAGCACGTGGCTAGCAATACGTGATAGAAAAGGAGGATTTCTTTGTGCAGCACTTGGCTAGCAATACGTGATAGAAAAGAAGGATTTCTCTGTGCAACACGTGGCTAGCAATACGTGATAGAAAAGGAGGATTTCTCTGTGCAGCACGTGGCTAGCAATACGTGATAGAAAAGGAGGATTTCTCTGTGCAACACGTGGCTAGCAATTCGTGATAGAAAAGGAGGATTTCTCTGTGCAACACGTGGCTAGCAATACGTGATAGAAAAGGAGGATTTCTCTGTGCAATACTCGACTAGCAATACGTGATAGAAAAGGAGGATTTCTCTGTACAACACGTGGCTAGCAATACGTGATAGAAAAGTAGGATTTCTCTGTGCAATACTCGACTAGCAATACGTGATAGAAAAGGAGGAGTTCTCTGTGCAGCACGTGGCTAGCAATACGTGATAGAAAAGGAGGATTTCTCTGTGCAACACGTGGCTAGCAATACGTCGTAGAAAAGGAGGATTTCTCTGTGCAACACGTGGCTAGCAATACGTGGTAGAAAAGGAGGATTTCTCTGTGCAACACGTGGCTAGCAATACGTGATAGAAAAGGAGGATTTTCTCTGTGCAATACTCGACTAGCAATACGTGATAGAAAAGGAGGATATCTCTGTGCAATACTCGACTAGCAATACGTGATAGAAAAGGAGGATTTCTTTGTGCAGCACGTGGCTAGCAATATGTGATAGAAAAGGAGGATTTCTCTGTGCAGCACGTGGCTAGCAATACGTGATAGAAAAGGAGGATTTCTCTGTGCAACACGTGGCTAGCAATACGTGATAGAAAAGGAGGATTTCTCTGTGCAACACGTGGCTAGCAATACGTGGTAGAAAAGGAGGATTTCCCTGTGCAAAAAGTGGCTAGCAATACGTGATAGAAAAGGAGGATTTCTCTGTGCAATACTTGACTAGCAATACGTGATAGAAAAGAAGGATTTCTCTGTGCAGCACATGGCTAGCAATACGTGATAGAAAATGAGGATTTCTCTGTGCAATACTCGACTAGCAATACGTGATAGGAAAGGAGGATTTCTCTGTGCAACACGTGGCTAGCAATACGTGATAGAAAAGTAGGATTTCTATGTGCAATACTCGACCAGCAATACGTGATAGAAAAGGAGGATTTCTCTGTGCAATACTCGACTAGCAATACGTGATAGAAAAGGAGGATTTCTCTGTGCAGCACGTGGCTAGCAATTCGTGATAGAAAAGGAGGATTTCTTGGTGCAGCACGTGGCTATCAATACGTGATAGAAAAGGAGGATTTCTCTGTGCAACACGTGGCTAGCAATACGTGATAGAAAAGGCAGATTTCTCTGTGCAACACGTGGCCAGCAATACGTGGTAGAAAAGGAGGATTTCTCTGTGCAACACGTGGCCAGCAATACGTGGTAGAAAAGGAGGATTTCTCTGTGCAACACGTGGCTAGCAATACGTGATAGAAAAGGAGGATATCTCTGTACAATACTCGACTAGCAATACGTGATAGAAAAGGAGGATTTCTCTGTGAAGCACGTGGCTAGCAATATGTAATAGAAAAGGAGGATTTCTCTGTGCAGCACATGGCTAGCAATGCGTGATAGAAAAGGAGGATTTCTTTGTGCAGCACGTTGCTATCAATACGTGATAGAAAAGGAGGATTTCTCTGTGCAACACGTGGCTAGCAATACGTGATAGAAAAGGAGGATTTCTCTGTGCAGCACGTGGCTAGCAATACGTGATAGAAAAGGAGGATTTCTGTGTGCAATACTCGACTAGCAATACGTGATAGAAAAGGAGGATAACTGTGCAATATTCGACTAGCAATACGTGACAGAAAAGGAGGATTTTCTCTGTGCAGCACGTGGCTAGCAATACGTGATAGAAAAGGAGGATATCTCTGTACAATACTCGACTAGCAATACGTGATAGAAAAGGAGGATTTCTCTGTGCAGCACGTGGCTAGCAATATGTAATAGAAAAGGAGGATTTCTCTGTGCAGCACGTGGCTAGCAATGCGTGATTGAAAAGGAGGATTTCTTTGTGCAGCACGTGGCTAGCAATACGTGATAGAAAAGGAGGATTTCTCTGTGTAGCACGTGGCTAGCAATACGTGATAGAAAAGGAGGATATCTCTGTGCAATACTTGACTAGCAATACGTGATAGAAAAGGAGGATTTCTCTGTGCAGCATGTGGCTAGCAATACGTGATAGAAAAGGAGGATTTCTCTGTGCAGCACGTGGCTAGCAATACGTGATAGAAAAGGAGGATTTCTCTGTGCAGCACGTGGCTAGCAATACGTGATAGAAAAGGAGGATTTCTCTGTGCAACACGTGGCTAGCAATACGTGACAGAAAAGGAGGATTTTCTCTGTGCAGCATGTGGCTAGCAATACGTGATAGAAAAGGAGGATTTCTCTGTGCAGCACGTGGCTAGCAAAATACGTGATAGAAAAGGAGGATTTCTTTGTGCAACACGTGGCTAGCAATACGTGACAGAAAAGGAGGATGTTCTCTGTGCAATACTCGACTAGCAATACGTGATAGAAAAGGAGGATATCTCTGTGCAATACTCGACTAGCAATACGTGGTAGAAAAGGAGGATTTCTTAGTGCAGCACGTGGCTAGCAATAAGTGATAGAAAAGGAGGATTTCCCTGTGCAAAAAGTGGCTAGCAATACGTGATAGAAAAGGAGGATTTCTCTGTGCAATACTTGACTAGCAATACGTGATAGAAAAGAAGGATTTCTCTGTGCAGCACGTGGCTAGCAATACATGATAGAAAATGAGGATTTCTCTCTGCAATACTCGACTCGCAATACGTGATAGAAAAGGAGGATTTCTGTGTGCAACACGTGGCTAGCAATACGTGATAGAAAAGTAGGATTTCTCTGTGCAATACTCGACCAGCAATACGTGATAGAAAAGGAGGATTTCTCTGTGCAATACTCGACTAGCAATACGTGATAGAAAAGGAGGATTTCTCTGTGCAGCACGTGGCTAGCAATTCGTGATAGAAAAGGAGGATTTCTTTGTGCAGCACGTGGCTATCAATACGTGATAGAAAAGGAGGATTTCTCTGTGCATTACGTGGCTAGCAATACATGATAGAAAAGACGGATTTCTCTGTGCAACACGTGGCCAGCAATACGTGGTAGAAAAGGAGGATTTCTTTGTGCAACACGTGGCTAGCAATACGTGATAGAAATGGAGGATTTCTCTGTGCAATACTCGACTTGCAATATGTGATAGAAAAGGAGGATTTCTCTGTGCAACACGTGGCTAGCAATACGTGATAGAAAATGAGGATATCTCTGTGCAATACTCGACTAGCAATACGTGATAGAAAAGGAGGATTTCTCTGTGCAACACGTGGCTAGCAATACGTGATAGAAAAGGAGGATTTCTCTGTGCAATACTCGACTAGCAATATGTGATAGAAAAGGCGGATTTCTCTGTGCAGCACGTGGCTAGCAATACATGATAGAAAAGGAGGATTTCTTTGTGCAGCACGTGGCTAGCAATACGTGATAGAAAAGGAGGATTTCTTTGTGCAGCACTTGGCTAGCAATACGTGATAGAAAAGAAGGATTTCTCTGTGCAACACGTGGCTAGCAATACGTGATAGAAAAGGAGGATTTCTCTGTGCAGCACGTGGCTAGCAATACGTGATAGAAAAGGAGGATTTCTCTGTGCAACACGTGGCTAGCAATTCGTGATAGAAAAGGAGGATTTCTCTGTGCAACACGTGGCTAGCAATACGTGATAGAAAAGGAGGATTTCTCTGTGCAATACTCGACTAGCAATACGTGATAGAAAAGGAGGATTTCTCTGTACAACACGTGGCTAGCAATACGTGATAGAAAAGTAGGATTTCTCTGTGCAATACTCGACTAGCAATACGTGATAGAAAAGGAGGAGTTCTCTGTGCAGCACGTGGCTAGCAATACGTGATAGAAAAGGAGGATTTCTCTGTGCAACACGTGGCTAGCAATACGTCGTAGAAAAGGAGGATTTCTCTGTGCAACACGTGGCTAGCAATACGTGGTAGAAAAGGAGGATTTCTCTGTGCAACACGTGGCTAGCAATACGTGATAGAAAAGGAGGATTTTCTCTGTGCAATACTCGACTAGCAATACGTGATAGAAAAGGAGGATATCTCTGTGCAATACTCGACTAGCAATACGTGATAGAAAAGGAGGATTTCTTTGTGCAGCACGTGGCTAGCAATATGTGATAGAAAAGGAGGATTTCTCTGTGCAGCACGTGGCTAGCAATACGTGATAGAAAAGGAGGATTTCTCTGTGCAACACGTGGCTAGCAATACGTGATAGAAAAGGAGGATTTCTCTGTGCAACACGTGGCTAGCAATACGTGGTAGAAAAGGAGGATTTCCCTGTGCAAAAAGTGGCTAGCAATACGTGATAGAAAAGGAGGATTTCTCTGTGCAATACTTGACTAGCAATACGTGATAGAAAAGAAGGATTTCTCTGTGCAGCACATGGCTAGCAATACGTGATAGAAAATGAGGATTTCTCTGTGCAATACTCGACTAGCAATACGTGATAGGAAAGGAGGATTTCTCTGTGCAACACGTGGCTAGCAATACGTGATAGAAAAGTAGGATTTCTATGTGCAATACTCGACCAGCAATACGTGATAGAAAAGGAGGATTTCTCTGTGCAATACTCGACTAGCAATACGTGATAGAAAAGGAGGATTTCTCTGTGCAGCACGTGGCTAGCAATTCGTGATAGAAAAGGAGGATTTCTTGGTGCAGCACGTGGCTATCAATACGTGATAGAAAAGGAGGATTTCTCTGTGCAACACGTGGCTAGCAATACGTGATAGAAAAGGCAGATTTCTCTGTGCAACAGGTGGCCAGCAATATGTGGTAGAAAAGGAGGATTTCTCTGTGCAACACGTGGCCAGCAATACGTGGTAGAAAAGGAGGATTTCTCTGTGCAACACGTGGCTAGCAATACGTGATAGAAAAGGAGGATATCTCTGTACAATACTCGACTAGCAATACGTGATAGAAAAGGAGGATTTCTCTGTGAAGCACGTGGCTAGCAATATGTAATAGAAAAGGAGGATTTCTCTGTGCAGCACGTGGCTAGCAATGCGTGATAGAAAAGGAGGATTTCTTTGTGCAGCACGTTGCTATCAATACGTGATAGAAAAGGAGGATTTCTCTGTGCAACACGTGGCTAGCAATACGTGATAGAAAAGGAGGATTTCTCTGTGCAGCACGTGGCTAGCAATACGTGATAGAAAAGGAGGATTTCTGTGTGCAATACTCGACTAGCAATACGTGATAGAAAAGGAGGATAACTGTGCAATATTCGACTAGCAATACGTGACAGAAAAGGAGGATTTTCTCTGTGCAGCACGTGGCTAGCAATACGTGATAGAAAAGGAGGATATCTCTGTACAATACTCGACTAGCAATACGTGATAGAAAAGGAGGATTTCTCTGTGCAGCACGTGGCTAGCAATTTGTAATAGAAAAGGAGGATTTCTCTGTGCAGCACGTGGCTAGCAATGCGTGATTGAAAAGGAGGATTTCTTTGTGCAGCACGTGGCTAGCAATACGTGATAGAAAAGGAGGATTTCTCTGTGCAGCACGTGGCTAGCAATACGTGATAGAAAAGGAGGATATCTCTGTGCAATACTTGACTAGCAATACGTGATAGAAAAGGAGGATTTCTCTGTGCAGCACGTGGCTAGCAATACGTGATAGAAAAGGAGGATTTCTCTGTGCAGCACGTGGCTAGCAATACGTGATAGAAAAGGAGGATTTCTCTGTGCAGCACGTGGCTAGCAATACGTGATAGAAAAGGAGGATTTCTCTGTGCAACACGTGGCTAGCAATACGTGACAGAAAAGGAGGATTTTCTCTGTGCAGCATGTGGCTAGCAATACGTGATAGAAAAGGAGGATTTCTCTGTGCAGCACGTGGCTAGCAATACGTGATAGAAAAGGAGGATTTCTTTGTGCAACACGTGGCTAGCAATACGTGACAGAAAAGGAGGATGTTCTCTGTGCAATACTCGACTAGCAATACGTGATAGAAAAGGAGGATATCTCTGTGCAATACTCGACTAGCAATACGTGGTAGAAAAGGAGGATTTCTTAGTGCAGCACGTGGCTAGCAATAAGTGATAGAAAAGGAGGATTTCCCTGTGCAAAAAGTGGCTAGCAATACGTGATAGAAAAGGAGGATTTCTCTGTGCAATACTTGACTAGCAATACGTGATAGAAAAGAAGGATTTCTCTGTGCAGCACGTGGCTAGCAATACATGATAGAAAATGAGGATTTCTCTCTGCAATACTCGACTCGCAATACGTGATAGAAAAGGAGGATTTCTGTGTGCAACACGTGGCTAGCAATACGTGATAGAAAAGTAGGATTTCTCTGTGCAATACTCGACCAGCAATACGTGATAGAAAAGGAGGATTTCTCTGTGCAATACTCGACTAGCAATACGTGATAGAAAAGGAGGATTTCTCTGTGCAGCACGTGGCTAGCAATTCGTGATAGAAAAGGAGGATTTCTTTGTGCAGCACGTGGCTATCAATACGTGATAGAAAAGGAGGATTTCTCTGTGCATTACGTGGCTAGCAATACATGATAGAAAAGACGGATTTCTCTGTGCAACACGTGGCCAGCAATACGTGGTAGAAAAGGAGGATTTCTTTGTGCAACACGTGGCTAGCAATACGTCGTAGAAAAGGATGATTTCTCTGTGCAACACGTGGCTAGCAATACGTGATAGAAAAGGAGGATATCTCTGTACAATACTCGACTAGCAATACGTGATAGAAAAGGAGGATTTCTCTGTGCAGCACGTGGCTAGCAATACGTGATAGAAAATGAGGATTTCTCTGTGCAATACTCGACTAGCAATACGTGATAGAAAAGGAGGATTTCTCTGTGCAACACGTGGCTAGCAATACGTGATAGAAAAGTAGGATTTCTCTGTGCAATACTCGACCAGCAATACGTGATAGAAAAGGAGGATTTCTCTGTGCAATACTCGACTAGCAATACGTGATAGAAAAGGAGGATTTCTCTGTGCAGCACGTGGCTAGCAATTCGTGATAGAAAAGGAGGATTTCTTTGTGCAGCACGTGGCTATCAATACGTGATAGAAAAGGAGGATTTCTCTGTGCAACACGTGGCTAGCAATACGTGATAGAAAAGGCAGATTTCTCTGTGCAACACGTGGCCAGCAATACGTGGTAGAAAAGGAGGATTTCTCTGTGCAACAGGTGGCTAGCAATACATGGTAGAAAAGGAGGATTTCTCTGTGCAACACGTGGCTAGCAATACGTGATAGAAAAGGAGGATATCTCTGTACAATACTCGACTAGCAATACGTGATAGAAAAGGAGGATTTCTCTGTGCATCACGTGGCTAGCAATATGTAATAGAAAAGGAGGATTTCTCTGTGCAACACGTGGCTAGCAATGCGTGATTGAAAAGGAGGATTTCTTTGTGCAGCACGTGGCTATCAATACGTGATAGAAAAGGAGGATTTCTCTGTGCAACACGTGGCTAGCAATACGTGATAGAAAAGGAGGATTTCTCTGTGCAGCACGTGGCTAGCAATACGTGATAGAAAAGGAGGATTTCTGTGTGCAATACTCGACTAACAATATGTGATAGAAAAGGAGGATATCTCTGTGCAATACTCGACTAGCAATACGTGATAGAAAAGGAGGATTTCTCTGTGCAGCACGTGGCTAGCAATACGTGATAGAAAAGGAGGATTTCTCTGTGCAGCACGTGGCTAGCAATACGTGATAGAAAAGGAGGATTTCTCTGTGCAACACGTGGCTAGCAATACGTGGTAGAAAAGGAGGATTTCTCTGTGCAACACGTGGCTAGCAATACGTGATAGAAAAGGAGGATTTTCTCTGTGCAATACTCGACTAGCAATACGTGATAGAAAAGGAGGAAATCTCTGTGCAATACTCGACTAGCAATACATGATAGAAAAGGAGGATTTCTTTGTGCAGCACGTGGCTACCAATATGTGATAGAAAAGGAGGATTTCTCTGTGCAGCATGTGGCTAGCAATACGTGATAGAAAAGGAGGATTTCTCTGTGCAACACGTGGCTAGCAATACGTAATAGAAAAGGAGGATTTCTCTGTGCAACGCGTAGCTAGCAATACGTGGTAGAAAAGGAGGATTTCTCTGTGCAGCACGTGGCTAGCAATACGTGATAGAAAATGAGGATTTCTCTGTGCAATACTCGACTAGCAATACGTGATAGAAAAGGAGGATTTCTCTGCAACACGTGGCTAGCAATACGTGATAGAAAAGAAGGATTTCTCTGTGCAATACTCGACCAGCAATACGTGATAGAAAAGGAGGATTTCTCTGTGCAATACTCGACTAGCAATACGTGATAGAAAAGGAGGATTTCTCTGTGCAGCACGTGGCTAGCAATTCGTGATAGAAAAGGAGGATTTCTTTGTGCAGCACGTGGCTATCAATACGTGATAGAAAAGGAGGATTTCTCTGTGCAACACATGGCTAGCAATACGTGATAGAAAAGGCGGATTTCTCTGTGCAACACGTGGCCAGCAATACGTGGTAGAAAAGGAGGATTTCTCTGTGCAACACGTGGCTAGCAATACGTGATAGAAAAGGAGGATTTCTCTGTGCAGCACGTGGCTAGCAATATGTAATAGAAAAGGAGGATTTCTCTGTGCAGCACGTGGCTAGCAATGCATGATAGAAAAGGAGGATTTCTTTGTGCAGCACGTGGCTATCAATACGTGATAGAAAAGGAGGATTTCTCTGTGCAACACGTGGCTAGCAATACGTGATAGAAAAGGAGGATTTCTCTGTGCAACACGTGGCTAGCAATACGTGGTAGAAATGGAGGATTTCTCTGTGCAACACGTGGCTAGCAATACGTGGTAGAAAAGGAGGATTTCTCTGTGCAACACGTGGCTAGCAATACGTGATAGAAAAGGAGGATATCTCTGTGCAATACTCGACTAGCAATACGTGATAGAAAAGGAGGATTTCTCTGTGCAGCACGTGGCTAGCAATACGTGATAGAAAAGGAGGATTTCTTTGTGCAACACGTGGCTAGCAATATGTGGTAGAAAAGGAGGATTTATCTGTGCAACACATGGCTAGCAATACGTGATAGAAAAGGAGGATATCTCTGTGCAATACTCGACTAGCAATACGTGATAGAAAAGGAAGTTTTCTCTGTGCAGCACGTGCCTAGGAATACGTGATAGAAAAGGAGGCTTTCTCTGTGCAATACTCGACTAGCAATATGTGATAGAAAAGGAGGATTTCTCTGTACAGTACGTGGCTAGCAATACATGATAGAAAAGGAGGATTTCTCTGTGCAACACGTGGCTAGCAATACGTGATAGAAAAGGAGGATTTCTCTGTGCAATACTCGACTAGCAATACGGGATAGGAAAGGAGGATTTCTCTCTGCAGCACGTGGCTAGCAATACGTGATAGAAAAGGAGGATTTCTCTGTGCAGCACGTGGCTAGCAATACGTGATAGAAAAGGAGGATTTCTCTGTGCAGCACGTGGCTAGCAATGCGTGATAGAAAAGGAGGATTTCTTTGTGCAGCACGTGGCTATCAATACGTGATGGAAAAGGAGGATTTCTCTGTGCAACACGTGGCTAGCAATACGTGATAGAAAAGGAGGATTTCTCTGTGCAGCACGTGGCTAGCAATACGTGATAGAAAAGGAGGATTTCTTTGTGCAACACGTGGCTAGCAATACGTGACAGAAAAGGAGGATTTTCTCTGTGCAATACTCGACTAGCAATACGTGATAGAAAAGGAGGATATCTCTGTGCAATACTCGACTAGCAATACGTGGTAGAAAAGGAGGATTTCTTAGTGCAGCACGTGGCTAGCAATATAGTGATAGAAAAGGAGGATTTCCCTGTGCAAAAAGTGGCTAGCAATACGTGATAGAAAAGGAGGATTTCTCTGTGCAGCACGTGACTAGCAATACGTGATAGAAAAGGAGGATTTCTCTGTGCAGCACGTGGCTAGCAATACGTGATAGAAAAGGAGGATTTCTTTGTGCAACACGTGGCTAGCAATACGTGGTAGAAAAGGAGGATTTCTCTGTGCAACACATGGCTAGCAATACGTGATAGAAAAGGAGGATTTCTCTGTGCAATACTCGACTAGCAATACGTGATAGAAAAGGAGGATTTCTCTGTGCAGCACGTGGCTAGCAATACGTGATAGAAAAGGAAGATTTCTTTGTGCAGCACTTGGCTAGCAATAAGTGATAGAAAAGGAGGATTTCTCTGTGCAGCATGTGGCTAGCAATACGTGATAGAAAAGGAGGATTTCTCTGAGCAACACGTGGCTAGCAATACGTAATAGAAAAGGAGGATTTCTCTGTGCAACACGTGGCTAGCAATACGTGGTAGAAAAGGAGGATTTCTCTGTGCAAAAAGTGGCTAGCAATACGTGATAGAAAAGGAGGATTTCTCTGTGCAATACTTGACTAGCAATACGTGATAGAAAAGAAGGATTTCTCTGTGCAGCACGTGGCTAGCAATACGTGATAGAAAAGTAGGATTTCTCTGTGCAATACTCGACTAGCAATACGTGATAGAAAAGGAGGATTTCTCTGTGCAGCACGTGGCTAGCAATACATGATAGAAAAGGAGGATTTCTTTGTGCAGCACGTGGCTAGCAATACGTGATAGAAAAGGAGGATTTCTCTGTGCAGCACGTGGCTAGCAATACGTGATAGAAAAGGAGGATTTCTCTGTGCAATACTCGACTAGCAATACATGATAGAAAAGGAGGATTTCTCTGTGCAGTACGTGGCTAGCAATACGTGATAGAAAAGGAGGATTTCTCTGTGCAACACGTGGCTAGCAATACGTGATAGAAAAGGAGGATTTCTCTGTGCAATACTCGACTAGCAATACGTGATAGGAAAGGAGGATTTCTCTCTGCAGCACGTGGCTAGCAATACATGATAGAAAAGGAGGATTTCTTTGTGCAGCACGTGGCTAGCAATACGTGATAGAAAATGAGGATTTCTCTGTGCAATACTCGACTAGCAATACGTGATAGAAAAGGAGGATTTCTCTGTGCAGCATGTGGCTAGCAATACAAGATAGAAAAGGAGGATTTCTCTGTGCAACACATGGCTAGCAATACGTGATAGAAAAGGAGGATTTCTCTGTGCAACACGTGACTAGCAATATGTGGTAGAAAAGGAGGATTTCTCTGTGCAACACGTGGCTAGCAATACGTGATAGAAAAGGAGGATTTCTCTGTGCAACACGTGGCTAGCAATATGTGATAGAAAAGGAGGATTTCTCTGTGCAATACTCGACTAGCAATACGTGATAGAAAAGGAGATTTCTTTGTGCAGCACGTGGCTAGCAATATGTGATAGAAAAGGAGGATTTTTCTGTGCAGAACGTGGCTAGCAATACGTGATAGAAAAGTAGGATTTCTCTGTGCAATACTCGACTAGCAATACGTGATAGAAAAGGAGGATATCTCTGTGCAATACTCAACTAGCAATACGTGATAGAAAAGGAGGATTTCTCTGTGCAGCACGTGGCTAGCAATATGTGATAGAAAAGGAGGATTTCTCTGTGCAGCACGTGACTAGCAATACGTGATAGAAAAGGAGGATTTCTCTGTGCAGCACGTGGCTAGCAATACGTGATAGAAAAGGAGGATTTCTTTGTGCAACATGTGGCTAGCAATACGTGGTAGAAAAGGAGGATTTCTCTGTGCAACACATGGCTAGCAATACGTGATAGAAAAGGAGGATTTCTCTGTGCAGCACGTGGCTAGCAATACGTGATAGAAAAGGAGGATTTCTCTGTGCAGCATGTGGCTAGCAATACGTGATAGAAAAGGAGGATTTCTCTGTGCAGCACGTGGCTAGCAATACGTGACAGAAAAGAAGGATTTTCTCTGTGCAATACTCGACTAGCAATACGTGATAGAAAAGGAGGATATCTCTGTGTAATACTCGACTAGCAATACGTGGTAGAAAAGGAGGATTTCTAAGTGCAGCACGTGGCTAGCAATAAGTGATAGAAAAGGAGGATTTCCCTGTGCAAAAAGTGGCTAGCAATACGTGATAGAAAAGGAGGATTTCTCTGTGCAATACTTGACTAGCAATATGTGATAGAAAAGAAGGATTTCTCTGTGCAGCACGTGGCTAGCAATACGTGATAGAAAATAAGGATTTCTCTCTGCAATACTCGACTCGCAATACGTGATAGAAAAGGAGGATTTCTGTGTGCAACACGTGGCTAGCAATACGTAATAAAAAAGTAGGATTTCTCTGTGCAATACTCGACCAGCAATACGTGATAGAAAAGGAGGATTTCTCTGTGCAATACTCGACTAGCAATACGTGATAGAAAAGGAGGATTTCTCTGTGCAGCACGTGGCTAGCAATTCGTGATAGAAAAGGAGGATTTCTTTGTGCAGCACGTGGCTATCAATACGTGATAGAAAGGGAGGATTTCTCTGTGCAACACGTGGCTAGCAATACGTGATAGAAAAGGCGGATTTCTCTGTGCAACACGTGGCAAGCAATACGTCGTAGAAAAGGAGGATTTCTCTGTGCAACACGTGGCTAGCAATACGTGATAGAAAAGGAGGATATCTCTGTACAATACTCGACTAGCAATACGTGATAGAAAAGGAGGATTTCTCTGTGCAGCACGTGGCTAGCAATACGTGATAGAAAAGAAGGATTTCTCTGTGCAGCACGTGGCTAGCAATACGTGATAGAAAAGGAGGATTTCTCTGTGCAACACGTGGCTAGCAATACGTGGTAGAAAAGGAGGATTTCTCTGTGCAACACGTGGCTAGCAATACGTGGTAGAAAAGGAGGATTTCTCTGTGCAACACGTGGCTAGCAATACGTGATAGAAAAGGAGGATTTTCTCTGTGCAATACTCGACTAGCAATACGTGATAGAAAAGGAGGAAATCTCTGTGCAATACTCGACTAGCAATACATGATAGAAAAGGAGGATTTCTTTGTGCAGCACGTGGCTACCAATATGTGATAGAAAAGGAGGATTTCTCTGTGCAGCATGTGGCTAGCAATACGTGATAGAAAAGGAGGATTTCTCTGTGCAACACGTGGCTAGCAATACGTAATAGAAAAGGAGGATTTCTCTGTGCAACGCGTAGCTAGCAATACGTGGTAGAAAAGGAGGATTTCTCTGTGCAGCACGTGGCTAGCAATACGTGATAGAAAATGAGGATTTCTCTGTGCAATACTCGACTAGCAATACGTGATAGAAAAGGAGGATTTCTCTGCAACACGTGGCTAGCAATACGTGATAGAAAAGAAGGATTTCTCTGTGCAATACTCGACCAGCAATACGTGATAGAAAAGGAGGATTTCTCTGTGCAATACTCGACTAGCAATACGTGATAGAAAAGGAGGATTTCTCTGTGCAGCACGTGGCTAGCAATTCGTGATAGAAAAGGAGGATTTCTTTGTGCAGCACGTGGCTATCAATACGTGATAGAAAAGGAGGATTTCTCTGTGCAACACATGGCTAGCAATACGTGATAGAAAAGGCGGATTTCTCTGTGCAACACGTGGCCAGCAATACGTGGTAGAAAAGGAGGATTTCTCTGTGCAACACGTGGCTAGCAATACGTGATAGAAAAGGAGGATTTCTCTGTGCAGCACGTGGCTAGCAATATGTAATAGAAAAGGAGGATTTCTCTGTGCAGCACGTGGCTAGCAATGCATGATAGAAAAGGAGGATTTCTTTGTGCAGCACGTGGCTATCAATACGTGATAGAAAAGGAGGATTTCTCTGTGCAACACGTGGCTAGCAATACGTGATAGAAAAGGAGGATTTCTCTGTGCAACACGTGGCTAGCAATACGTGGTAGAAATGGAGGATTTCTCTGTGCAACACGTGGCTAGCAATACGTGGTAGAAAAGGAGGATTTCTCTGTGCAACACGTGGCTAGCAATACGTGATAGAAAAGGAGGATATCTCTGTGCAATACTCGACTAGCAATACGTGATAGAAAAGGAGGATTTCTCTGTGCAGCACGTGGCTAGCAATACGTGATAGAAAAGGAGGATTTCTTTGTGCAACACGTGGCTAGCAATATGTGGTAGAAAAGGAGGATTTATCTGTGCAGCATGTGGCTAGCAATACAAGATAGAAAAGGAGGATTTCTCTGTGCAACACATGGCTAGCAATACGTGATAGAAAAGGAGGATTTCTCTGTGCAACACGTGACTAGCAATATGTGGTAGAAAAGGAGGATTTCTCTGTGCAACACGTGGCTAGCAATACGTGATAGAAAAGGAGGATTTCTCTGTGCAACACGTGGCTAGCAATATGTGATAGAAAAGGAGGATTTCTCTGTGCAATACTCGACTAGCAATACGTGATAGAAAAGGAGATTTCTTTGTGCAGCACGTGGCTAGCAATATGTGATAGAAAAGGAGGATTTTTCTGTGCAGAACGTGGCTAGCAATACGTGATAGAAAAGTAGGATTTCTCTGTGCAATACTCGACTAGCAATACGTGATAGAAAAGGAGGATATCTCTGTGCAATACTCAACTAGCAATACGTGATAGAAAAGGAGGATTTCTCTGTGCAGCACGTGGCTAGCAATATGTGATAGAAAAGGAGGATTTCTCTGTGCAGCACGTGACTAGCAATACGTGATAGAAAAGGAGGATTTCTCTGTGCAGCACGTGGCTAGCAATACGTGATAGAAAAGGAGGATTTCTTTGTGCAACATGTGGCTAGCAATACGTGGTAGAAAAGGAGGATTTCTCTGTGCAACACATGGCTAGCAATACGTGATAGAAAAGGAGGATTTCTCTGTGCAGCACGTGGCTAGCAATACGTGATAGAAAAGGAGGATTTCTCTGTGCAGCATGTGGCTAGCAATACGTGATAGAAAAGGAGGATTTCTCTGTGCAGCACGTGGCTAGCAATACGTGACAGAAAAGGAGGATTTTCTCTGTGCAATACTCGACTAGCAATACGTGATAGAAAAGGAGGATATCTCTGTGTAATACTCGACTAGCAATACGTGGTAGAAAAGGAGGATTTCTAAGTGCAGCACGTGGCTAGCAATAAGTGATAGAAAAGGAGGATTTCCCTGTGCAAAAAGTGGCTAGCAATACGTGATAGAAAAGGAGGATTTCTCTGTGCAATACTTGACTAGCAATATGTGATAGAAAAGAAGGATTTCTTTGTGCAGCACGTGGCTAGCAATACGTGATAGAAAATAAGGATTTCTCTCTGCAATACTCGACTCGCAATACGTGATAGAAAAGGAGGATTTCTGTGTGCAACACGTGGCTAGCAATACGTAATAGAAAAGTAGGATTTCTCTGTGCAATACTCGACCAGCAATACGTGATAGAAAAGGAGGATTTCTCTGTGCAATACTCGACTAGCAATACGTGATAGAAAAGGAGGATTTCTCTGTGCAGCACGTGGCTAGCAATTCGTGATAGAAAAGGAGGATTTCTTTGTGCAGCACGTGGCTATCAATACGTGATAGAAAAGGAGGATTTCTCTGTGCAACACGTGGCTAGCAATACGTGATAGAAAAGGCGGATTTCTCTGTGCAACACGTGGCAAGCAATACGTCGTAGAAAAGGAGGATTTCTCTGTGCAACACGTGGCTAGCAATACGTGATAGAAAAGGAGGATATCTCTGTACAATACTCGACTAGCAATACGTGATAGAAAAGGAGGATTTCTCTGTGCAGCACGTGGCTAGCAATACGTGATAGAAAAGAAGGATTTCTCTGTGCAGCACGTGGCTAGCAATACGTGATAGAAAAGGAGGATTTCTCTGTGCAACACGTGGCTAGCAATACGTCGTAGAAAAGGAGGATTTCTCTGTGCAACACGTGGCTAGCAATACGTGGTAGAAAAGGAGGATTTCTCTGTGCAACACGTGGCTAGCAATACGTGATAGAAAAGGAGGATTTTCTCTGTGCAATACTCGACTAGCAATACGTGATAGAAAAGGAGGAAATCTCTGTGCAATACTCGACTAGCAATACATGATAGAAAAGGAGGATTTCTTTGTGCAGCACGTGGCTACCAATATGTGATAGAAAAGGAGGATTTCTCTGTGCAGCATGTGGCTAGCAATACGTGATAGAAAAGGAGGATTTCTCTGTGCAACACGTGGCTAGCAATACGTAATAGAAAAGGAGGATTTCTCTGTGCAACGCGTAGCTAGCAATACGTGGTAGAAAAGGAGGATTTCTCTGTGCAGCACGTGGCTAGCAATACGTGATAGAAAATGAGGATTTCTCTGTGCAATACTCGACTAGCAATACGTGATAGAAAAGGAGGATTTCTGTGTGCAACACGTGGCTAGCAATACGTAATAGAAAAGTAGGATTTCTCTGTGCAATACTCGACCAGCAATACGTGATAGAAAAGGAGGATTTCTCTGTGCAATACTCGACTAGCAATACGTGATAGAAAAGGAGGATTTCTCTGTGCAGCACGTGGCTAGCAATTCGTGATAGAAAAGGAGGATTTCTTTGTGCAGCACGTGGCTATCAATACGTGATAGAAAAGGAGGATTTCTCTGTGCAACACGTGGCTAGCAATACGTGATAGAAAAGGCGGATTTCTCTGTGCAACACGTGGCAAGCAATACGTCGTAGAAAAGGAGGATTTCTCTGTGCAACACGTGGCTAGCAATACGTGATAGAAAAGGAGGATATCTCTGTACAATACTCGACCAGCAATACGTGATAGAAAAGGAGGATTTCTCTGTGCAGCACGTGGCTAGCAATACGTGATAGAAAAGAAGGATTTCTCTGTGCAGCACGTGGCTAGCAATACGTGATAGAAAAGGAGGATTTCTCTGTGCAACACGTGGCTAGCAATACGTCGTAGAAAAGGAGGATTTCTCTGTGCAACACGTGGCTAGCAATACGTGGTAGAAAAGGAGGATTTCTCTGTGCAACACGTGGCTAGCAATACGTGATAGAAAAGGAGGATTTTCTCTGTGCAATACTCGACTAGCAATACGTGATAGAAAAGGAGGAAATCTCTGTGCAATACTCGACTAGCAATACATGATAGAAAAGGAGGATTTCTTTGTGCAGCACGTGGCTACCAATATGTGATAGAAAAGGAGGATTTCTCTGTGCAGCATGTGGCTAGCAATACGTGATAGAAAAGGAGGATTTCTCTGTGCAACACGTGGCTAGCAATACGTAATAGAAAAGAAGGATTTCTCTGTGCAACGCGTAGCTAGCAATACGTGGTAGAAAAGGAGGATTTCTCTGTGCAGCACGTGGCTAGCAATACGTGATAGAAAATGAGGATTTCTCTGTGCAATACTCGACTAGCAATACGTGATAGAAAAGGAGGATTTCTCTGCAACACGTGGCTAGCAATACGTGATAGAAAAGAAGGATTTCTCTGTGCAATACTCGACCAGCAATACATGATAGAAAAGGAGGATTTCTCTGTGCAATACTCGACTAGCAATACGTGATAGAAAAGGAGGATTTCTCTGTGCAGCACGTGGCTAGCAATTCGTGATAGAAAAGGAGGATTTCTTTGTGCAGCACGTGGCTATCAATACGTGATAGAAAAGGAGGATTTCTCTGTGCAACACATGGCTAGCAATACGTGATAGAAAAGGCGGATTTCTCTGTGCAACACGTGGCCAGCAATACGTGGTAGAAAAGGAGGATTTCTCTGTGCAACACGTGGCTAGCAATACGTGATAGAAAAGGAGGATTTCTCTGTGCAGCACGTGGCTAGCAATATGTAATAGAAAAGGAGGATTTCTCTGTGCAGCACGTGGCTAGCAATGCATGATAGAAAAGGAGGATTTCTTTGTGCAGCACGTGGCTATCAATACGTGATAGAAAAGGAGGATTTCTCTGTGCAACACGTGGCTAGCAATACGTGATAGAAAAGGAGGATTTCTCTGTGCAACACGTGGCTAGCAATACGTGGTAGAAATGGAGGATTTCTCTGTGCAACACGTGGCTAGCAATACGTGGTAGAAAAGGAGGATTTCTCTGTGCAACACGTGGCTAGCAATACGTGATAGAAAAGGAGGATATCTCTGTGCAATACTCGACTAGCAATACGTGATAGAAAAGGAGGATTTCTCTGTGCAGCACGTGGCTAGCAATACGTGAAAGAAAAGGAGGATTTCTTTGTGCAACACGTGGCTAGCAATATGTGGTAGAAAAGGAGGATTTATCTGTGCAGCATGTGGCTAGCAATACAAGATAGAAAAGGAGGATTTCTCTGTGCAACACATGGCTAGCAATACGTGATAGAAAAGGAGGATTTCTCTGTGCAACACGTGACTAGCAATATGTGGTAGAAAAGGAGGATTTCTCTGTGCAACACGTGGCTAGCAATACGTGATAGAAAAGGAGGATTTCTCTGTGCAACACGTGGCTAGCAATATGTGATAGAAAAGGAGGATTTCTCTGTGCAATACTCGACTAGCAATACGTGATAGAAAAGGAGATTTCTTTGTGCAGCACGTGGCTAGCAATATGTGATAGAAAAGGAGGATTTTTCTGTGCAGAACGTGGCTAGCAATACGTGATAGAAAAGTAGGATTTCTCTGTGCAATACTCGACTAGCAATACGTGATAGAAAAGGAGGATATCTCTGTGCAATACTCAACTAGCAATACGTGATAGAAAAGGAGGATTTCTCTGTGCAGCACGTGGCTAGCAATATGTGATAGAAAAGGAGGATTTCTCTGTGCAGCACGTGACTAGCAATACGTGATAGAAAAGGAGGATTTCTCTGTGCAGCACGTGGCTAGCAATACGTGATAGAAAAGGAGGATTTCTTTGTGCAACATGTGGCTAGCAATACGTGGTAGAAAAGGAGGATTTCTCTGTGCAACACATGGCTAGCAATACGTGATAGAAAAGGAGGATTTCTCTGTGCAGCACGTGGCTAGCAATACATGATAGAAAAGGAGGATTTCTCTGTGCAGCATGTGGCTAGCAATACGTGATAGAAAAGGAGGATTTCTCTGTGCAGCACGTGGCTAGCAATACGTGACAGAAAAGGAGGATTTTCTCTGTGCAATACTCGACTAGCAATACGTGATAGAAAAGGAGGATATCTCTGTGTAATACTCGACTAGCAATACGTGGTAGAAAAGGAGGATTTCTAAGTGCAGCACGTGGCTAGCAATAAGTGATAGAAAAGGAGGATTTCCCTGTGCAAAAAGTGGCTAGCAATACGTGATAGAAAAGGAGGATTTCTCTGTGCAATACTTGACTAGCAATATGTGATAGAAAAGAAGGATTTCTCTGTGCAGCACGTGGCTAGCAATACGTGATAGAAAATAAGGATTTCTCTCTGCAATACTCGACTCGCAATACGTGATAGAAAAGGAGGATTTCTGTGTGCAACACGTGGCTAGCAATACGTAATAGAAAAGTAGGATTTCTCTGTGCAATACTCGACCAGCAATACGTGATAGAAAAGGAGGATTTCTCTGTGCAATACTCGACTAGCAATACGTGATAGAAAAGGAGGATTTCTCTGTGCAGCACGTGGCTAGCAATTCGTGATAGAAAAGGAGGATTTCTTTGTGCAGCACGTGGCTATCAATACGTGATAGAAAAGGAGGATTTCTCTGTGCAACACGTGGCTAGCAATACGTGATAGAAAAGGCGGATTTCTCTGTGCAACACGTGGCAAGCAATACGTCGTAGAAAAGGAGGATTTCTCTGTGCAACACGTGGCTAGCAATACGTGATAGAAAAGGAGGATATCTCTGTACAATACTCGACTAGCAATACGTGATAGAAAAGGAGGATTTCTCTGTGCAGCACGTGGCTAGCAATACGTGATAGAAAAGAAGGATTTCTCTGTGCAGCACGTGGCTAGCAATACGTGATAGAAAAGGAGGATTTCTCTGTGCAACACGTGGCTAGCAATACGTCGTAGAAAAGGAGGATTTCTCTGTGCAACACGTGGCTAGCAATACGTGGTAGAAAAGGAGGATTTCTCTGTGCAACACGTGGCTAGCAATACGTGATAGAAAAGGAGGATTTTCTCTGTGCAATACTCGACTAGCAATACGTGATAGAAAAGGAGGAAATCTCTGTGCAATACTCGACTAGCAATACATGATAGAAAAGGAGGATTTCTTTGTGCAGCACGTGGCTACCAATATGTGATAGAAAAGGAGGATTTCTCTGTGCAGCATGTGGCTAGCAATACGTGATAGAAAAGGAGGATTTCTCTGTGCAACACGTGGCTAGCAATACGTAATAGAAAAGGAGGATTTCTCTGTGCAATGCGTAGCTAGCAATACGTGGTAGAAAAGGAGGATTTCTCTGTGCAGCACGTGGCTAGCAATACGTGATAGAAAATGAGGATTTCTCTGTGCAATACTCGACTAGCAATACGTGATAGAAAAGGAGGATTTCTCTGCAACACGTGGCTAGCAATACGTGATAGAAAAGAAGGATTTCTCTGTGCAATACTCGACCAGCAATACGTGATAGAAAAGGAGGATTTCTCTGTGCAATACTCGACTAGCAATACGTGATAGAAAAGGAGGATTTCTCTGTGCAGCACGTGGCTAGCAATTCGTGATAGAAAAGGAGGATTTCTTTGTGCAGCACGTGGCTATCAATACGTGATAGAAAAGGAGGATTTCTCTGTGCAACACATGGCTAGCAATACGTGATAGAAAAGGCGGATTTCTCTGTGCAACACGTGGCCAGCAATACGTGGTAGAAAAGGAGGATTTCTCTGTGCAACACGTGGCTAGCAATACGTGATAGAAAAGGAGGATTTCTCTGTGCAGCACGTGGCTAGCAATATGTAATAGAAAAGGAGGATTTCTCTGTGCAGCACGTGGCTAGCAATGCATGATAGAAAAGGAGGATTTCTTTGTGCAACACGTGGCTATCAATACGTGATAGAAAAGGAGGATTTCTCTGTGCAACACGTGGCTAGCAATACGTGATAGAAAAGGAGGATTTCTCTGTGCAACACGTGGCTAGCAATACGTGGTAGAAATGGAGGATTTCTCTGTGCAACACGTGGCTAGCAATACGTGGTAGAAAAGGAGGATTTCTCTGTGCAACACGTGGCTAGCAATACGTGATAGAAAAGGAGGATATCTCTGTGCAATACTCGACTAGCAATACGTGATAGAAAAGGAGGATTTCTCTGTGCAGCATGTGGCTAGCAATACGTGATAGAAAAGGAGGATTTCTTTGTGCAACACGTGGCTAGCAATATGTGGTAGAAAAGGAGGATTTCTCTGTGCAACACATGGCTAGCAATACGTGATAGAAAAGGAGGATATCTCTGTGCAATACTCGACTAGCAATACGTGATAGAAAAGGAAGTTTTCTCTGTGCAGCACGTGCCTAGGAATACGTGATAGAAAAGGAGGCTTTCTCTGTGCAATACTCGACTAGCAATACGTGATAGAAAAGGAGGATTTCTCTGTACAGTACGTGGCTAGCAATACATGATAGAAAAGGAGGATTTCTCTGTGCAACACGTGGCTAGCAATACGTGATAGAAAAGGAGGATTTCTCTGTGCAATACTCGACTAGCAATACGGGATAGGAAAGGAGGATTTCTCTCTGCAGCACGTGGCTAGCAATACGTGATAGAAAAGGAGGATTTCTCTGTGCAGCACGTGGCTAGCAATACGTGATAGAAAAGGAGGATTTCTCTGTGCAGCACGTGGCTAGCAATGCGTGATAGAAAAGGAGGATTTCTCTGTGCAACACGTGGCTAGCAATACGTCGTAGAAAAGGAGGATTTCTCTGTGCAACACGTGGCTAGCAATACGTGGTAGAAAAGGAGGATTTCTCTGTGCAACACGTGGCTAGCAATACGTGATAGAAAAGGAGGATTTTCTCTGTGCAATACTCGACTAGCAATACGTGATAGAAAAGGAGGAAATCTCTGTGCAATACTCGACTAGCAATACATGATAGAAAAGGAGGATTTCTTTGTGCAGCACGTGGCTACCAATATGTGATAGAAAAGGAGGATTTCTCTGTGCAGCATGTGGCTAGCAATACGTGATAGAAAAGGAGGATTTCTCTGTGCAACACGTGGCTAGCAATACGTAATAGAAAAGGAGGATTTCTCTGTGCAACGCGTAGCTAGCAATACGTGGTAGAAAAGGAGGATTTCTCTGTGCAGCACGTGGCTAGCAATACGTGATAGAAAATGAGGATTTCTCTGTGCAATACTCGACTAGCAATACGTGATAGAAAAGGAGGATTTCTCTGCAACACGTGGCTAGCAATACGTGATAGAAAAGAAGGATTTCTCTGTGCAATACTCGACCAGCAATACGTGATAGAAAAGGAGGATTTCTCTGTGCAATACTCGACTAGCAATACGTGATAGAAAAGGAGGATTTCTCTGTGCAGTACGTGGCTAGCAATTCGTGATAGAAAAGGAGGATTTCTTTGTGCAGCACGTGGCTATCAATACGTGATAGAAAAGGAGGATTTCTCTGTGCAACACATGGCTAGCAATACGTGATAGAAAAGGCGGATTTCTCTGTGCAACACGTGGCCAGCAATACGTGGTAGAAAAGGAGGATTTCTCTGTGCAACACGTGGCTAGCAATACGTGATAGAAAAGGAGGATTTCTCTGTGCAGCACGTGGCTAGCAATATGTAATAGAAAAGGAGGATTTCTCTGTGCAGCACGTGGCTAGCAATGCATGATAGAAAAGGAGGATTTCTTTGTGCAGCACGTGGCTATCAATACGTGATAGAAAAGGAGGATTTCTCTGTGCAACACGTGGCTAGCAATACGTGATAGAAAAGGAGGATTTCTCTGTGCAACACGTGGCTAGCAATACGTGGTAGAAATGGAGGATTTCTCTGTGCAACACGTGGCTAGCAATACGTGGTAGAAAAGGAGGATTTCTCTGTGCAACACGTGGCTAGCAATACGTGATAGAAAAGGAGGATATCTCTGTGCAATACTCGACTAGCAATACGTGATAGAAAAGGAGGATTTCTCTGTGCAGCACGTGGCTAGCAATACGTGATAGAAAAGGAGGATTTCTTTGTGCAACACGTGGCTAGCAATATGTGGTAGAAAAGGAGGATTTATCTGTGCAACACATGGCTAGCAATACGTGATAGAAAAGGAGGATATCTCTGTGCAATACTCGACTAGCAATACGTGATAGAAAAGGAAGTTTTCTCTGTGCAGCACGTGCCTAGGAATACGTGATAGAAAAGGAGGCTTTCTCTGTGCAATACTCGACTAGCAATACGTGATAGAAAAGGAGGATTTCTCTGTACAGTACGTGGCTAGCAATACATGATAGAAAAGGAGGATTTCTCTGTGCAACACGTGGCTAGCAATACGTGATAGAAAAGGAGGATTTCTCTGTGCAATACTCGACTAGCAATACGGGATAGGAAAGGAGGATTTCTCTCTGCAGCACGTGGCTAGCAATACGTGATAGAAAAGGAGGATTTCTCTGTGCAGCACGTGGCTAGCAATACGTGATAGAAAAGGAGGATTTCTCTGTGCAGCACGTGGCTAGCAATGCGTGATAGAAAAGGAGGATTTCTTTGTGCAGCACGTGGCTATCAATACGTGATGGAAAAGGAGGATTTCTCTGTGCAACACGTGGCTAGCAATACGTGATAGAAAAGGAGGATTTCTCTGTGCAGCACGTGGCTAGCAATACGTGATAGAAAAGGAGGATTTCTGTGTGCAATACTCAACTAGCAATACGTGATAGAAAAGGAGGATATCTCTGTGCAATACTCGACTAGCAATACGTGATAGAAAAGGAGGATTTCTCTGTGCAGCACGTGGCTAGCAATACGTGATAGAAAAGGAGGATTTCTCTGTGCAGCACGTGGCTAGCAATACGTGATAGAAAAGGAGGATTTCTTTGTGCAACACGTGGCTAGCAATACGTGACAGAAAAGGAGGATTTTCTCTGTGCAATACTCGACTAGCAATACGTGATAGAAAAATAGGATATCTCTGTGCAATACTCGACTAGCAATACGTGGTAGAAAAGGAGGATTTCTTAGTGCAGCACGTGGCTAGCAATAAGTGATAGAAAAGGAGGATTTCCCTGTGCAAAAAGTGGCTAGCAATACGTGATAGAAAAGGAGGATTTCTCTGTGCAGCACGTGACTAGCAATACGTGATAGAAAAGGAGGATTTCTCTGTGCAGCACGTGGCTAGCAATACGTGATAGAAAAGGAGGATTTCTTTGTGCAACACGTGGCTAGCAATACGTGGTAGAAAAGGAGGATTTCTCTGTGCAACACATGGCTAGCAATACGTGATAGAAAAGGAGGATTTCTCTGTGCAATACTCGACTAGCAATACGTGATAGAAAAGGAGGATTTCTCTGTGCAGCACGTGGCTAGCAATACGTGATAGAAAAGGAGGATTTCTTTGTGCAGCACTTGGCTAGCAATAAGTGATAGAAAAGGAGGATTTCTCTGTGCAGCATGTGGCTAGCAATACGTGATAGAAAAGGAGGATTTCTCTGAGCAACACGTGGCTAGCAATACGTAATAGAAAAGGAGGATTTCTCTGTGCAACACGTGGCTAGCAATACGTGGTAGAAAAGGAGGATTTCTCTGTGCAAAAAGTGGCTAGCAATACGTGATAGAAAAGGAGGATTTCTCTGTGCAATACTTGACTAGCAATATGTGATAGAAAAGAAGGATTTCTCTGTGCAGCACGTGGCTAGCAATACGTGATAGAAAAGTAGGATTTCTCTGTGCAATACTCGACTAGCAATACGTGATAGAAAAGGAGGATTTCTCTGTGCAGCACGTGGCTAGCAATACATGATAGAAAAGGAGGATTTCTTTGTGCAGCACGTGGCTAGCAATACGTGATAGAAAAGGAGGATTTCTCTGTGCAGCACGTGGCTAGCAATACGTGATAGAAAAGGAGGATTTCTCTGTGCAATACTCGACTAGCAATACATGATAGAAAAGGAGGATTTCTCTGTGCAGTACGTGGCTAGCAATACGTGATAGAAAAGGAGGATTTCTCTGTGCAACACGTGGCTAGCAATACGTGATAGAAAAGGAGGATTTCTCTGTGCAATACTCGACTAGCAATACGTGATAGGAAAGGAGGATTTCTCTCTGCAGCACGTGGCTAGCAATACATGATAGAAAAGGAGGATTTCTTTGTGCAGCACGTGGCTAGCAATACGTGATAGAAAATGAGGATTTCTCTGTGCAATACTCGACTAGCAATACGTGATAGAAAAGGAGGATTTCTCTGTGCAGCATGTGGCTAGCAATACAAGATAGAAAAGGAGGATTTCTCTGTGCAACACATGGCTAGCAATACGTGATAGAAAAGGAGGATTTCTCTGTGCAACACGTGACTAGCAATATGTGGTAGAAAAGGAGGATTTCTCTGTGCAACACGTGGCTAGCAATACGTGATAGAAAAGGAGGATTTCTCTGTGCAACACGTGGCTAGCAATATGTGATAGAAAAGGAGGATTTCTCTGTGCAATACTCGACTAGCAATACGTGATAGAAAAGGAGATTTCTTTGTGCAGCACGTGGCTAGCAATATGTGATAGAAAAGGAGGATTTTTCTGTGCAGAACGTGGCTAGCAATACGTGATAGAAAAGGAGGATTTCTCTGTGCAATACTCGACTAGCAATACGTGATAGAAAAGGAGGATATCTCTGTGCAATACTCAACTAGCAATACGTGATAGAAAAGGAGGATTTCTCTGTGCAGCACGTGGCTAGCAATATGTGATAGAAAAGGAGGATTTCTCTGTGCAGCACGTGACTAGCAATACGTGATAGAAAAGGAGGATTTCTCTGTGCAGCACGTGGCTAGCAATACGTGATAGAAAAGGAGGATTTCTTTGTGCAACATGTGGCTAGCAATACGTGGTAGAAAAGGAGGATTTCTCTGTGCAACACATGGCTAGCAATACGTGATAGAAAAGGAGGATTTCTCTGTGCAGCACGTGGCTAGCAATACGTGATAGAAAAGGAGGATTTCTCTGTGCAGCATGTGGCTAGCAATACGTGATAGAAAAGGAGGATTTCTCTGTGCAGCACGTGGCTAGCAATACGTGATAGAAAAGGAGGATTTCTTTGTGCAGCACTTGGCTAGCAATAAGTGATAGAAAAGGAGGATTTCTCTGTGCAGCATGTGGCTAGCAATACGTGATAGAAAAGGAGGATTTCTCTGAGCAACACGTGGCTAGCAATACGTAATAGAAAAGGAGGATTTCTCTGTGCAACACGTGGCTAGCAATACGTGGTAGAAAAGGAGGATTTCTCTGTGCAAAAAGTGGCTAGCAATACGTGATAGAAAAGGAGGATTTCTCTGTGCAATACTTGACTAGCAATACGTGATAGAAAAGAAGGATTTCTCTGTGCAGCACGTGGCTAGCAATACGTGATAGAAAAGTAGGATTTCTCTGTGCAATACTCGACTAGCAATACGTGATAGAAAAGGAGGATTTCTCTGTGCAGCACGTGGCTAGCAATACATGATAGAAAAGGAGGATTTCTTTGTGCAGCACGTGGCTAGCAATACGTGATAGAAAAGGAGGATTTCTCTGTGCAGCACGTGGCTAGCAATACGTGATAGAAAAGGAGGATTTCTCTGTGCAATACTCGACTAGCAATACATGATAGAAAAGGCGGATTTCTCTGTGCAACACGTGGCCAGCAATACGTGGTAGAAAAGGAGGATTTCTCTGTGCAACACGTGGCTAGCAATACGTGATAGAAAAGGAGGATTTCTCTGTGCAATACTCGACTAGCAATACGTGATAGGAAAGGAGGATTTCTCTCTGCAGCACGTGGCTAGCAATACATGATAGAAAAGGAGGATTTCTTTGTGCAGCACGTGGCTAGCAATACGTGATAGAAAATGAGGATTTCTCTGTGCAATACTCGACTAGCAATACGTGATAGAAAAGGAGGATTTCTCTGTGCAGCATGTGGCTAGCAATACAAGAAAGAAAAGGAGGATTTCTCTGTGCAACACATGGCTAGCAATACGTGATAGAAAAGGAGGATTTCTCTGTGCAACACGTGACTAGCAATATGTGGTAAAAAAGGAGGATTTCTCTGTGCAACACGTGGCTAGCAATACGTGATAGAAAAGGAGGATTTCTCTGTGCAACACGTGGCTAGCAATATGTGATAGAAAAGGAGGATTTCTCTGTGCAATACTCGACTAGCAATACATGATAGAAAAGGAGATTTCTTTGTGCAGCACGTGGCTAGCAATATGTGATAGAAAAGGAGGATTTTTCTGTGCAGAACGTGGCTAGCAATACGTGATAGAAAAGGAGGATTTCTCTGTGCAATACTCGACTAGCAATACGTGATAGAAAAGGAGGATATCTCTGTGCAATACTCAACTAGCAATACGTGATAGAAAAGGAGGATTTCTCTGTGCAGCACGTGGCTAGCAATATGTGATAGAAAAGGAGGATTTCTCTGTGCAGCACGTGACTAGCAATACGTGATAGAAAAGGAGGATTTCTCTGTGCAGCACGTGGCTAGCAATACGTGATAGAAAAGGAGGATTTCTTTGTGCAACATGTGGCTAGCAATACGTGGTAGAAAAGGAGGATTTCTCTGTGCAACACATGGCTAGCAATACGTGATAGAAAAGGAGGATTTCTCTGTGCAGCACGTGGCTAGCAATACGTGATAGAAAAGGAGGATTTCTCTGTGCAGCATGTGGCTAGCAATACGTGATAGAAAAGGAGGATTTCTCTGTGCAGCACGTGGCTAGCAATACGTGACAGAAAAGGAGGATTTTCTCTGTGCAATACTCGACTAGCAATACGTGATAGAAAAGGAGGATATCTCTGTGTAATACTCGACTAGCAATACGTGGTAGAAAAGGAGGATTTCTAAGTGCAGCACGTGGCTAGCAATAAGTGATAGAAAAGGAGGATTTCCCTGTGCAAAAAGTGGCTAGCAATACGTGATAGAAAAGGAGGATTTCTCTGTGCAATACTTGACTAGCAATATGTGATAGAAAAGAAGGATTTCTCTGTGCAGCACATGGCTAGCAATACGTGATAGAAAATAAGGATTTCTCTCTGCAATACTCGACTCGCAATACGTGATAGAAAAGGAGGATTTCTGTGTGCAACACGTGGCTAGCAATACGTAATAGAAAAGTAGATTTTCTCTGTGCAATACTCGACCAGCAATACGTGATAGAAAAGGAGGATTTCTCTGTGCAATACTCGACTAGCAATGCGTGATAGAAAAGGAGGATTTCTCTGTGCAGCACGTGGCTAGCAATTCGTGATAGAAAAGGAGGATTTCTTTGTGCAGCACGTGGCTATCAATACGTGATAGAAAAGGAGGATTTCTCTGTGCAACACGTGGCTAGCAATACGTGATAGAAAAGGCGGATTTCTCTGTGCAACACGTGGCAAGCAATACGTCGTAGAAAAGGAGGATTTCTCTGTGCAACACGTGGCTAGCAATACATGATAGAAAAGGAGGATATCTCTGTACAATACTCGACTAGCAATACGTGATAGAAAAGGAGGATTTCTCTGTGCAGCACGTGGCTAGCAATACGTGATAGAAAAGGAGGATTTCTCTGTGCAGCACGTGGCTAGCAATACGTGATAGAAAAGGAGGATTTCTCTGTGCAACACGTGGCTAGCAATACGTCGTAGAAAAGGAGGATTTCTCTGTGCAACACGTGGCTAGCAATACGTGGTAGAAAAGGAGGATTTCTCTGTGCAACACGTGGCTAGCAATACGTGATAGAAAAGGAGGATTTTCTCTGTGCAATACTCGACTAGCAATACGTGATAGAAAAGGAGGAAATCTCTGTGCAATACTCGACTAGCAATACATGATAGAAAAGGAGGATTTCTTTGTGCAGCACGTGGCTACCAATATGTGATAGAAAAGGAGGATTTCTCTGTGCAGCATGTGGCTAGCAATACGTGATAGAAAAGGAGGATTTCTCTGTGCAACACGTGGCTAGCAATACGTAATAGAAAAGGAGGATTTCTCTGTGCAACGCGTAGCTAGCAATACGTGGTAGAAAAGGAGGATTTCTCTGTGCAGCACGTGGCTAGCAATACGTGATAGAAAATGAGGATTTCTCTGTGCAATACTCGACTAGCAATACGTGATAGAAAAGGAGGATTTCTCTGCAACACGTGGCTAGCAATACGTGATAGAAAAGAAGGATTTCTCTGTGCAATACTCGACCAGCAATACGTGATAGAAAAGGAGGATTTCTCTGTGCAATACTCGACTAGCAATACGTGATAGAAAAGGAGGATTTCTCTGTGCAGCACGTGGCTAGCAATTCGTGATAGAAAAGGAGGATTTCTTTGTGCAGCACGTGGCTATCAATACGTGATAGAAAAGGAGGATTTCTCTGTGCAACACATGGCTAGCAATACGTGATAGAAAAGGCGGATTTCTCTGTGCAACACGTGGCCAGCAATACGTGGTAGAAAAGGAGGATTTCTCTGTGCAACACGTGGCTAGCAATACGTGATAGAAAAGGAGGATTTCTCTGTGCAACACGTGGCTAGCAATACGTGATAGAAAAGGAGGATATCTCTGTGCAATACTCGACTAGCAATACGTGATAGAAAAGGAGGATTTCTCTGTGCAGCACGTGGCTAGCAATACGTGATAGAAAAGGAGGATTTCTTTGTGCAACACGTGGCTAGCAATATGTGGTAGAAAAGGAGGATTTATCTGTGCAACACATGGCTAGCAATACGTGATAGAAAAGGAGGATATCTCTGTGCAATACTCGACTAGCAATACGTGATAGAAAAGGAAGTTTTCTCTGTGCAGCACGTGCCTAGGAATACGTGATAGAAAAGGAGGCTTTCTCTGTGCAATACTCGACTAGCAATACGTGATAGAAAAGGAGGACTTCTCTGTACAGTACGTGGCTAGCAATACATGATAGAAAAGTAGGATTTCTCTGTGCAACACGTGGCTAGCAATACGTGATAGAAAAGGAGGATTTCTCTGTGCAATACTCGACTAGCAATATGGGATAGGAAAGGAGGATTTCTCTCTGCAGCACGTGGCTAGCAATACGTGATAGAAAAGGAGGATTTCTCTGTGCAGCACGTGGCTAGCAATACGTGATAGAAAAGGAGGATTTCTCTGTGCAGCACGTGGCTAGCAATGCGTGATAGAAAAGGAGGATTTCTTTGTGCAGCACGTGGCTATCAATACGTGATGGAAAAGGAGGATTTCTCTGTGCAACACGTGGCTAGCAATACGTGATAGAAAAGGAGGATTTCTCTGTGCAGCACGTGGCTAGCAATACGTGATAGAAAAGGAGGATTTCTGTGTGCAATACTCAACTAGCAATACGTGATAGAAAAGGAGGATATCTCTGTGCAATACTCGACTAGCAATACGTGATAGAAAAGGAGGATTTCTCTGTGCAGCACGTGGCTAGCAATACGTGATAGAAAAGGAGGATTTCTCTGTGCAGCACGTGGCTAGCAATACGTGATAGAAAAGGAGGATTTCTTTGTGCAACACGTGGCTAGCAATACGTGACAGAAAAGGAGGATTTTCTCTGTGCAATACTTGACTAGCAATACGTGATAGAAAAGGAGGATATCTCTGTGCAATACTCGACTAGCAATACGTGGTAGAAAAGGAGGATTTCTTAGTGCAGCACGTGGCTAGCAATAAGTGATAGAAAAGGAGGATTTCCCTGTGCAAAAAGTGGCTAGCAATACGTGATAGAAAAGGAGGATTTCTCTGTGCAGCACGTGACTAGCAATACGTGATAGAAAAGGAGGATTTCTCTGTGCAGCACGTGGCTAGCAATACGTGATAGAAAAGGAGGATTTCTTTGTGCAACACGTGGCTAGCAATACGTGGTAGAAAAGGAGGATTTCTCTGTGCAACACATGGCTAGCAATACGTGATAGAAAAGGAGGATTTCTCTGTGCAATACTCGACTAGCAATACGTGATAGAAAAGGAGGATTTCTCTGTGCAGCACGTGGCTAGCAATACGTGATAGAAAAGGAGGATTTCTTTGTGCAGCACGTGGCTAGCAATAAGTGATAGAAAAGGAGGATTTCTCTGTGCAGCATGTGGCTAGCAATACGTGATAGAAAAGGAGGATTTCTCTGAGCAACACGTGGCTAGCAATACGTAATAGAAAAGGAGGATTTCTCTGTGCAACACGTGGCTAGCAATACGTGGTAGAAAAGGAGGATTTCTCTGTGCAAACAGTGGCTAGCAATACGTGATAGAAAAGGAGGATTTCTCTGTGCAATACTTGACTAGCAATACGTGATAGAAAAGAAGGATTTCTCTGTGCAGCACGTGGCTAGCAATACGTGATAGAAAAGTAGGATTTCTCTGTGCAATACTCGACTAGCAATACGTGATAGAAAAGGAGGATTTCTCTGTGCAGCACGTGGCTAGCAATACATGATAGAAAAGGAGGATTTCTTTGTGCAGCACGTGGCTAGCAATACGTGATAGAAAAGGAGGATTTCTCTGTGCAGCACGTGGCTAGCAATACGTGATAGAAAAGGAGGATTTCTCTGTGCAATACTCGACTAGCAATACATGATAGAAAAGGAGGATTTCTCTGTGCAGTACGTGGCTAGCAATACGTGATAGAAAAGGAGGATTTCTCTGTGCAACACGTGGCTAGCAATACGTGATAGAAAAGGAGGATTTCTCTGTGCAATACTCGACTAGCAATACGTGATAGGAAAGGAGGATTTCTCTCTGCAGCACGTGGCTAGCAATACATGATAGAAAAGGAGGATTTCTTTGTGCAGCACGTGGCTAGCAATACGTGATAGAAAATGAGGATTTCTCTGTGCAATACTCGACTAGCAATACGTGATAGAAAAGGAGGATTTCTCTGTGCAGCATGTGGCTAGCAATACAAGATAGAAAAGGAGGATTTCTCTGTGCAACACATGGCTAGCAATACGTGATAGAAAAGGAGGATTTCTCTGTGCAACACGTGACTAGCAATATGTGGTAGAAAAGGAGGATTTCTCTGTGCAACACGTGGCTAGCAATACGTGATAGAAAAGGAGGATTTCTCTGTGCAACACGTGGCTAGCAATATGTGATAGAAAAGGAGGATTTCTCTGTGCAATACTCGACTAGCAATACGTGATAGAAAAGGAGATTTCTTTGTGCAGCACGTGGCTAGCAATATGTGATAGAAAAGGAGGATTTTTCTGTGCAGAACGTGGCTAGCAATACGTGATAGAAAAGGAGGATTTCTCTGTGCAATACTCGACTAGCAATACGTGATAGAAAAGGAGGATATCTCTGTGCAATACTCAACTAGCAATACGTGATAGAAAAGGAGGATTTCTCTGTGCAGCACGTGGCTAGCAATATGTGATAGAAAAGGAGGATTTCTCTGTGCAGCACGTGACTAGCAATACGTGATAGAAAAGGAGGATTTCTCTGTGCAGCACGTGGCTAGCAATACGTGATAGAAAAGGAGGATTTCTTTGTGCAACATGTGGCTAGCAATACGTGGTAGAAAAGGAGGATTTCTCTGTGCAACACATGGCTAGCAATACGTGATAGAAAAGGAGTATTTCTCTGTGCAATACTCGACTAGCAATACATGATAGAAAAGGAGGATTTCTCTGTGCAGCACGTGGCTAGCAATACGTGATAGAAAAGGAGGATTTCTTTGTGCAGCACGTGGCTAGCAATAAGTGATAGAAAAGGAGGATTTCTCTGTGCAGCATGTGGCTAGCAATACGTGATAGAAAAGGAGGATTTCTCTGTGCAACACGTGGCTAGCAATACGTAATAGAAAAGGAGGATTTCTCTGTGCAACACGTGGCTAGCAATACGTGATAGAAAAGGAGGATTTCTCTGTGCAATACTTGACTAGCAATACGTGATAGAAAAGAAGGATTTCTCTGTGCAGCACGAGGCTAGCAATACGAGATAAAAAAGGAGGATTTCTCTGTGCAATACTCGACTAGCAATACGTGATAGAAAAGGAGGATTTCTCTGTGCAACACGTGGTTAGCAATACGTGATAGAAAAGTAAGATTTCCCTGTGCAATACTTGACCACCAATACGTGATAGAAAAGGAGGATTTCTCTGTGCAATACTCGACTAGCAATACGTGATAGAAAAGGAGGATTTCTCTGTGCAGCACGTGGCTATCAATACGTGATAGAAAAGGAGGATTTCTTTGTGCAGCACGTGGCTATCAATACGTGATAGAAAAGGAGGATTTCACTGTGCAACACGTGGCTAGCAATACGTGATAGAAAAGGAGGATTTCTCTGTGCAACACGTGGCCAGCAATATGTGGTAGAAAAGGAGGATTTCTCTGTGCAACACGTGGCTAGCAATACGTGGTAGAAAAGGAGGATTTCTCTGTGCAACACGTGGCTAGCAATACGTGATAGAAAAGGAGGATATCTCTGTACAATACTCGACAAGCAATACGTGATAGAAAAGGAGGATTTCTCTGTGCAGCACGTGGCTAGCAATATGTAATAGAAAAGGAGGATTTCTCTGTGCAGCACGTGGCTAGCAATACGTGATAGAAATGGAGGATTTCTTTGTGCAACACGTGGCTATCAATACGTGATAGAAAAGGAGGATTTCTCTGTGCAACACGTGGCTAGGAATACGTGCTAGAAAAGGAGGATTTCTCTGTGCAACACGTGGCTAGCAATACGTGGTAGAAAAGGAGGATATCTCTGTGCAATACTCGACTAGCAATACGTGATAGAAAAGGAGGATTTCTCTGTGCAGCACGTGGCTAGCAATACGTGATAGAAAAGGAGGATTTCTTTGTGCAACACGTGGCTAGCAATATGTGGTAGAAAAGGAGGATTTATCTGTGCAACACATGGCTAGCAATACGTGATAGAAAAGGAGGATATCTCTGTGCAATACTCGACTAGCAATACGTGATAGAAAAGGAAGATTTCTCTGTGCAGCACGTGCCTAGCAATACATGATAGAAAAGGAGGATTTCTCTGTGCAATACTCGACTAGCAATACGTGATAGAAAAGGAGGATTTCTCTGTGCAGTACGTGGCTAGCAATACGTGATAGAAAAGGAGGATTTCTCTGTGCAACACGTGGCTAGCAATACATGATAGAAAAGGAGGATTTCTCTGTGCAATACTCGACTAGCAATACGTGATAGGAAAGGAGGATTTCTCTCTGCAGCACGTGGCTAGCAATACATGATAGAAAAGGAGGAAATTCTTTGTGCAGCACGTGGCTAGCAATACGTGATAGAAAAGGAGGATTTCTCTGTGCAATACTCGACTAGCAATACGTGATAGAAAAGGAGGATTTCTCTGTGCAGCACGTGGCTAGCAATATGAGATAGAAAAGGAGGATTTCTCTGTGCAAAACGTGGCTAGCAATACGTGATAGAAAAGGAGGATGTCTCTGTGCAACACGTGGCTAGCAATACGTGGTAGAAAAGGAGGATTTCTCTGTGCAACACGTGGCTAGCAATACGTGATAGAAAAGGAGGTTTTCTCTGTGCAACACGGGGCTAGCAATACGTGATAGAAAAGGAGGATGTCTCTGTGCAATACTCGACTAGCAATACGTGATAGAAAAGGAGGATATCTCTGTGCAATACTCGACTAGCAATACGTGATAGAAAAGGAGGATTTCTCTGTGCAGCACGTGGCTAGCAATACGTGATAGAAAAGGAGGATTTCTCTGTGCAGCATGTGGCTAGTAATACGTGATAGAAAAGGAGGATTTCTCTGTGCAATACTCGACTAGCAATACGTGATAGAAAAGGAGGATATCTCTGTGCAATACTCGACTAGCAATACGTGATAGAAAAGGAGGATTTCTCTGTGCAGCACGTGGCTAGCAATACGTGATAGAAAAGGAGGATTTCTCTGTGCAGCACGTGGCTAGCAATACGTGATAGAAAAGGAGGATTTCTCTGTGCAGCACGTGGCTTGCAATACGTGATAGAAAAGGAGGATTTCTTTGTGCAACACGTGGCTAGCAATACGCGGTAGAAAAGGAGGATTTCTCTATGCAACACGTGGCTAGCAATACGTGATAGAAAAGGAGGATTTCTCTGTGCAATACTCGACTAGCAATACGTGATAGAAAAGGAGGATTTCTCTGTGCAACACGTGGCTAGCAATACGTGATAGAAAAGGAGGATTTCTCTGTGCAATACTCGACTAGCAATACGTGATAGAAAAGGAGGATTTCTCTGTGCAGCACGTGGCTAGCAATACGTGATAGAAAAGGAGGATTTCTCTGTGCAATACTCGACTAGCCATACGTGATAGAAAAGGAGGATTTCTCTGTGCAACACGTGGCTAGCAATACGTGATAGAAAAGGAGGATATCTCTGTGCAATACTCAACTAGCAATACGTGATAGAAAAGGAGGATTTCTCTGTGCAGCACGTGGCTAGCAATATGTGATAGAAAAGGAGGATTTCTCTGTGCAGCACGTGACTAGCAATACGTGATAGAAAAGGAGGATTTCTCTGTGCAGCACGTGGCTAGCAATACGTGATAGAAAAGGAGGATTTCTTTGTGCAACATGTGGCTAGCAATACGTGGTAGAAAAGGAGGATTTCTCTGTGCAACACATGGCTAGCAATACGTGATAGAAAAGGAGTATTTCTCTGTGCAATACTCGACTAGCAATACATGATAGAAAAGGAGGATTTCTCTGTGCAGCACGTGGCTAGCAATACGTGATAGAAAAGGAGGATTTCTTTGTGCAGCACGTGGCTAGCAATAAGTGATAGAAAAGGAGGATTTCTCTGTGCAGCATGTGGCTAGCAATACGTGATAGAAAAGGAGGATTTCTCTGTGCAACACGTGGCTAGCAATACGTAATAGAAAAGGAGGATTTCTCTGTGCAACACGTGGCTAGCAATACGTGATAGAAAAGGAGGATTTCTCTGTGCAATACTTGACTAGCAATACGTGATAGAAAAGAAGGATTTCTCTGTGCAGCACGAGGCTAGCAATACGAGATAAAAAAGGAGGATTTCTCTGTGCAATACTCGACTAGCAATACGTGATAGAAAAGGAGGATTTCTCTGTGCAACACGTGGTTAGCAATACGTGATAGAAAAGTAAGATTTCCCTGTGCAATACTTGACCACCAATACGTGATAGAAAAGGAGGATTTCTCTGTGCAATACTCGACTAGCAATACGTGATAGAAAAGGAGGATTTCTCTGTGCAGCACGTGGCTATCAATACGTGATAGAAAAGGAGGATTTCTTTGTGCAGCACGTGGCTATCAATACGTGATAGAAAAGGAGGATTTCACTGTGCAACACGTGGCTAGCAATACGTGATAGAAAAGGAGGATTTCTCTGTGCAACACGTGGCCAGCAATATGTGGTAGAAAAGGAGGATTTCTCTGTGCAACACGTGGCTAGCAATACGTGGTAGAAAAGGAGGATTTCTCTGTGCAACACGTGGCTAGCAATACGTGATAGAAAAGGAGGATATCTCTGTACAATACTCGACAAGCAATACGTGATAGAAAAGGAGGATTTCTCTGTGCAGCACGTGGCTAGCAATATGTAATAGAAAAGGAGGATTTCTCTGTGCAGCACGTGGCTAGCAATACGTGATAGAAATGGAGGATTTCTTTGTGCAACACGTGGCTATCAATACGTGATAGAAAAGGAGGATTTCTCTGTGCAACACGTGGCTAGGAATACGTGCTAGAAAAGGAGGATTTCTCTGTGCAACACGTGGCTAGCAATACGTGGTAGAAAAGGAGGATATCTCTGTGCAATACTCGACTAGCAATACGTGATAGAAAAGGAGGATTTCTCTGTGCAGCACGTGGCTAGCAATACGTGATAGAAAAGGAGGATTTCTTTGTGCAACACGTGGCTAGCAATATGTGGTAGAAAAGGAGGATTTATCTGTGCAACACATGGCTAGCAATACGTGATAGAAAAGGAGGATATCTCTGTGCAATACTCGACTAGCAATACGTGATAGAAAAGGAAGATTTCTCTGTGCAGCACGTGCCTAGCAATACATGATAGAAAAGGAGGATTTCTCTGTGCAATACTCGACTAGCAATACGTGATAGAAAAGGAGGATTTCTCTGTGCAGTACGTGGCTAGCAATACGTGATAGAAAAGGAGGATTTCTCTGTGCAACACGTGGCTAGCAATACATGATAGAAAAGGAGGATTTCTCTGTGCAATACTCGACTAGCAATACGTGATAGGAAAGGAGGATTTCTCTCTGCAGCACGTGGCTAGCAATACATGATAGAAAAGGAGGAAATTCTTTGTGCAGCACGTGGCTAGCAATACGTGATAGAAAAGGAGGATTTCTCTGTGCAATACTCGACTAGCAATACGTGATAGAAAAGGAGGATTTCTCTGTGCAGCACGTGGCTAGCAATATGAGATAGAAAAGGAGGATTTCTCTGTGCAAAACGTGGCTAGCAATACGTGATAGAAAAGGAGGATGTCTCTGTGCAACACGTGGCTAGCAATACGTGGTAGAAAAGGAGGATTTCTCTGTGCAACACGTGGCTAGCAATACGTGATAGAAAAGGAGGTTTTCTCTGTGCAACACGGGGCTAGCAATACGTGATAGAAAAGGAGGATGTCTCTGTGCAATACTCGACTAGCAATACGTGATAGAAAAGGAGGATATCTCTGTGCAATACTCGACTAGCAATACGTGATAGAAAAGGAGGATTTCTCTGTGCAGCACGTGGCTAGCAATACGTGATAGAAAAGGAGGATTTCTCTGTGCAGCATGTGGCTAGTAATACGTGATAGAAAAGGAGGATTTCTCTGTGCAATACTCGACTAGCAATACGTGATAGAAAAGGAGGATATCTCTGTGCAATACTCGACTAGCAATACGTGATAGAAAAGGAGGATTTCTCTGTGCAGCACGTGGCTAGCAATACGTGATAGAAAAGGAGGATTTCTCTGTGCAGCACGTGGCTAGCAATACGTGATAGAAAAGGAGGATTTCTCTGTGCAGCACGTGGCTTGCAATACGTGATAGAAAAGGAGGATTTCTTTGTGCAACACGTGGCTAGCAATACGCGGTAGAAAAGGAGGATTTCTCTATGCAACACGTGGCTAGCAATACGTGATAGAAAAGGAGGATTTCTCAGTGCAATACTCGACTAGCAATACGTGATAGAAAAGGAGGATTTCTCTGTGCAACACGTGGCTAGCAATACGTGATAGAAAAGGAGGATTTCTCTGTGCAATACTCGACTAGCAATACGTGATAGAAAAGGAGGATTTCTCTGTGCAGCACGTGGCTAGCAATACGTGATAGAAAAGGAGGATTTCTCTGTGCAATACTCGACTAGCCATACGTGATAGAAAAGGAGGATTTCTCTGTGCAACACGTGGCTAGCAATACGTGATAGAAAAGGAGGATTTCTCTGTGCAATACTTGACTAGCAATACGTCATAGAAAAGGAGGATTTCTTTGTGCAACACGTGGCTAGCAATACGTGATAGAAAAGTAGGATTTCTCTGTGCAATACTCGACTAACAATACGTGATAGAAAAGGAGGATTTCTCTGTGCAGCACGTGGCTAGCAATACATGATAGAAAAGGAGGATTTCTTTGTGCAGCACGTGGCTAGCAATACGTGATAGAAAAGGAGGATTTCTCTGTGCAGCACGAGGCTAGCAATACGTGATAGAAAAGGAGGATTTCTCTGTGCAATACTCGACTAGCAATACGTGATAGAAAAGGAGGATTTCTCTGTGCAGTACGTGGCTAGCAATACGTGATAGAAAAGGAGGATTTCTCTGTGCAACACGTGGCTAGCAATACATGATAGAAAAGGAGGATTTCTCTGTGCAATACTCGACTAGCAATACGTGATAGGAAAGGAGGATTTCTCTCTGCAGCACGTGGCTAGCAATACATGATAGAAAAGGAGGAAATTCTTTGTGCAGCATGTGGCTAGCAATACCTGATAGAAAAGGAGGATTTCTCTGTGCAATACTCGACTAGCAATACGTGATAGAAAAGGAGGATTTCTCTGTGCAGCACGTGGCTAGCAATATGAGATAGAAAAGGAGGATTTCTCTGTGCAAAACGTGGCTAGCAATACGTGATAGAAAAGGAGGATGTCTCTGTGCAACATGTGGCTAGCAATACGTGGTAGAAAAGGAGGATTTCTCTGTGCAACACGTGGCTTGCAATACGTGATAGAAAAGGAGGTTTTCTCTGTGCAACACGGGGCTAGCAATACGTGATAGAAAAGGAGGATTTCTCTGTGCAATACTCGACTAGCAATACGTGATAGAAAAGGAGGATATCTCTGTGCAATACTCGACTAGCAATACGTGATAGAAAAGGAGGATTTCTCTGTGCAGCACGTGGCTAGCAATACGTGATAGAAAAGGAGGATTTCTCTGTGCAATACTCGACTAGCAATACGTGATAGAAAAGGAGGATATCTCTGTGCAATACTCGACTAGCAATACGTGATAGAAAAGGAGGATTTCTCTGTGCAGCACGTGGCTAGCAATACGTGATAGAAAAGGAGGATTTCTCTGTGCAGCACGTGGCTAGCAATACGTGATAGAAAAGGAGGATTTCTCTGTGCAGCACGTGGCTAGCAATATGTGATAGAAAAGGAGGATTTCTTTGTGCAACACGTGGCTAGCAATACGCGGTAGAAAAGGAGGATTTCTCTATGCAACACGTGGCTAGCAATACGTGATAGAAAAGGAGGATTTCTCTGTGCAATACTCGACTAGCAATACGTCATAGAAAAGGAGGATTTCTCTGTGCAACACGTGGCTAGCAATACGTGATAGAAAAGGAGGATTTCTCTGTGCAATACTCGACTAGCAATACGTGATAGAAAAGGAGGATTTCTCTGTGCAGCACGTGGCTAGCAATACGTGATAGAAAAGGAGGATTTCTCTGTGCAATACTCGACTAGCCATACGTGATAGAAAAGGAGGATTTCTCTGTGCAACACGTGGCTAGCAATACGTGATAGAAAAGGAGGATTTCTCTGTGCAATACTCGACTAGCAATACGTCATAGAAAAGGAGGATTTCTCTGTGCAACACGTGGCTAGCAATACGTGATAGAAAAGTAGGATTTCTCTGTGCAATACTCGACTAGCAATACGTGATAGAAAAGGAGGATTTCTCTGTGCAGCACGTGGCTAGCAATACATGATAGAAAAGGAGGATTTCTTTGTGCAGCACGTGGCTAGCAATACGTGATAGAAAAGGAGGATTTCTCTGTGCAGCACGAGGCTAGCAATACGTGATAGAAAAGGAGGATTTCTCTGTGCAATACTCGACTAGCAATACGTGATAGAAAAGGAGGATTTCTCTGTGCAGTACGTATCTAGCAATACGTGATAGAAAAGGAGGATTTCTCTGTGCAACACGTGGCTAGCAATACGTGATAGAAAAGGAGGATTTCTCTGTGCAGTACGTATCTAGCAATACGTGATAGAAAAGGAGGATTTCTCTGTGCAACACGTGGCTAGTAATACGTGATAGAAAAGGAGGATTTCTCTGTGCAGCACGTGGCTAGTAATACGTGATAGAAAAGGAGGATTTCTCTGTACAATACTCGACTAGCAATACGTGATAGAAAAGGAGGATATCTCTGTGCAATACTCGACTAGCAATACGTGATAGAAAAGGAGGATTTCTCTGTGCAGCACGTGGCTAGCAATACGTGATAGAAAAGGAGGATTTCTCCTTGCAGCACATGGCTAGCAATACGTGATAGAAAAGGAGGATTTCTCTGTGCAGCACGTGGCTAGCAATATGTGATAGAAAAGGAGGATTTCTTTGTGCAACACGTGGCTAGCAATACGTGGTAGAAAAGGAGGATTTCTCTATGCAACACGTGGCTAGCAATAAGTGATAGAAAAGGAGGATTTCTCTGTGCAATACTCGACTAGCAATACGTCATAGAAAAGGAGGATTTCTCTGAGCAACACGTGGCTAGCAATACGTGATAGAAAAGGAGGATTTCTCTGTGCAATACTCGACTAGCAATATGTGATAGAAAAGGAGGATTTCTCTGTGCAGCATGTGGCTAGCAATACGTGATAGAAAAGGAGGATTTCTCTGTGCAATACTCGACTAGCAATACGTGATAGAAAAGGAGGGTTTCTCTGTGCAACACGTGGCTAGCAATACGTGATAGAAAAGGAGGATTTCTCTGTGCAATACTCGACTAGCAATACGTGATAGAAAAGGAGGATTTCTCTGTGCAGCATGTGGCTAGCAATACGTGATAGAAAAGGAGGATTTCTCTGTGCAATACTCGACTAGCAATACGTGATAGAAAAAGAGGATTTCTCTGTGCAACACGTGGCTAGCAATACGTGATAGAAAAGGAGGATTTCTCTGTGCAATACTCGACTAGCAATACGTCATAGAAAAGGAGGATTTCTCTGTGCAACACGTGGCTAGCAATACGTGATTGAAAAGTAGGATTTCTCTGTGCAATACTCGAATAGCAATACGTGATAGAAAAGGAGGATTTCTCTGTGCAGCACGTGGCTAGCAATACATGATAGAAAAGGAGGATTTCTTTGTGCGGCACGTGGCTAGCAATACGTGATAGAAAAGGAGGATTTCTCTGTGCAGCACGTGGCTAGCAATACGTGATAGAAAAGGAGGATTTCTCTGTGCAATACTCGACTAGCAATACATGATAGAAAAGGAGGATTTCTCTGTGCAGTACGTGGCTAGCAATACGTGATAGAAAAGGAGGATTTCTCTGTGCAACACGTGGCTAGCAATACGTGATAGAAAAGGAGGATTTCTCTGTGCAATACTCGACTAGCAATACGTGATAGGAAAGGAGGATTTCTCTCTGCAGCACGTGGCTAGCAATACATGATAGAAAAGGAGGATTTTTTTGTGCAGCACGTGGCTAGCAATACGTGATAGAAAAGGAGGATTTCTCTGTGCAATACTCGACTAGCAATACGTGATAGAAAAGGAGGATTTCTCTGTGCAGCATGTGGCTAGCAATACAAGATAGAAAAGGAGGATTTCTCTGTGCAACACATGGCTAGCAATACGTGATAGAAAAGGAGGATTTCTCTGTGCAACACGTGACTAGCAATATGTGGTAGAAAAGGAGGATTTCTCTGTGCAACACGTGGCTAGCAATACGTGATAGAAAAGGAGGATTTCTCTGTGCAACACGTGGCTAGCAATACGTGATAGAAAAGGAGGATTTCTCTGTGCAATACTCGACTAGCAATACGTGATAGAAAAGGAGGATTTCTTTGTGCAGCACATGGCTAGCAATACGTGATAGAAAAGGAGGATTTTTCTGTGCAGAACGTGGCTAGCAATACGTGATAGAAAAGGAGGATTTCTCTGTGCAATACTCGACTAGCAATACGTGATAGAAAAGGAGGATATCTCTGTGCAATACTCAACTAGCAATACGTGATAGAAAAGGAGGATTTCTCTGTGCAGTACGTGGCTAGCAATACGTGATAGAAAAGGAGGATTTCTCTGTGCAGCACGTGACTAGCAATACGTGATAGAAAAGGAGGATTTCTCTGTGCAGCACGTGGCTAGCAATACGTGATAGAAAAGGAGGATTTCTTTGTGCAACACGTGGCTAGCAATACGTGGTAGAAAAGGAGGATTTCTCTGTGCAACACATGGCTAGCAATACGTGATAGAAAAGGAGGATTTCTCTGTGCAATACTCGACTAGCAATACGTGATAGAAAAGGAGGATTTCTCTGTGCAGCACGTGGCTAGCAATACGTGATAGAAAAGGAGGATTTCTTTGTGCAGCACGTGGCTAGCAATAAGTGATAGAAAAGGAGGATTTCTCTGTGCAGCATGTGGCTAGCAATACGTGATAGAAAAGGAGGATTTCTCTGTGCAACACGTGGCTAGCAATACGTAATAGAAAAGGAGGATTTCTCTGTGCAACACGTGGCTAGCAATACGTGGTAGAAAAGGAGGATTTCTCTGTGCAAAAAGTGGCTAGCAATACGTGATAGAAAAGGAGGATTTCTCTGTGCAATACTTGACTAGCAATACGTGATAGAAAAGAAGGATTTCTCTGTGCAGCACGTGGCTAGCAATACGTGATAGAAAAGTAGGATTTCTCTGTGCAATACTCGACTAGCAATACGTGATAGAAAAGGAGGATTTCTCTGTGCAGCACGTGGCCAGCAATACATGATAGAAAAGGAGGATTTCTTTGTGCAGCACGTGGCTAGCAATACGTGATAGAAAAGGAGGATTTCTCTGTGCAGCACGTGGCTAGCAATACGTGATAGAAAAGGAGGATTTCTCTGTGCAATACTCGACTAGCAATACATGATAGAAAAGGAGGATTACTCTGTGCAGTACGTGGCTAGCAATACGTGATAGAAAAGGAGGATTTCTCTGTGCAACACGTGGCTAGCAATACGTGATAGAAAAGGAGGATTTCTCTGTGCAATACTCGACTAGCAATACGTGATAGGAAAGGAGGATTTCTCTCTGCAGCACGTGGCTAGCAATACATGATAGAAAAGGAGGATTTCTTTGTGCAGCACGTGGCTAGCAATACGTGATAGAAAAGGAGGATTTCTCTGTGCAATACTCGACTAGCAATACGTGATAGAAAAGGAGGATTTCTCTGTGCAGCATGTGGCTAGCAATACAAGATAGAAAAGGAGGATTTCTCTGTGCAACACATGGCTAGCAATACGTGATAGAAAAGGAGGATTTCTCTGTGCAACACGTGACTAGCAATATGTGGTAGAAAAGGAGGATTTCTCTGTGCAACACGTGGCTAGCAATACGTGATAGAAAAGGAGGTTTTCTCTGTGCAACACGTGGCTAGCAATACGTGATAGAAAAGGAGGATTTCTCTGTGCAATACTCGACTAGCAATACGTGATAGAAAAGGAGGATTTCTTTGTGCAGCACGTGGCTAGCAATACGTGATAGAAAAGGAGGATTTTTCTGTGCAGAACGTGGCTAGCAATACGTGATAGAAAAGGAGGATTTCTCTGTGCAATACTCGACTAGCAATGCGTGATAGAAAAGGAGGATATCTCTGTGCAATACTCAACTAGCAATACGTGATAGAAAAGGAGGATTTCTCTGTGCAGCACGTGGCTAGCAATACGTGATAGAAAAGGAGGATTTCTCTGTGCAGCACGTGACTAGCAATACGTGATAGAAAAGGAGGATTTCTCTGTGCAGCACGTGGCTAGCAATACGTGATAGAAAAGGAGGATTTCTTTGTGCAACACGTGGCTAGCAATACGTGGTAGAAAAGGAGGATTTCTCTGTGCAACACATGGCTAGCAATACGTGATAGAAAAGGAGGATTTCTCTGTGCAATACTCGACTAGCAATACGTGATAGAAAAGGAGGATTTCTCTGTGCAGCACGTGGCTAGCAATACGTGATAGAAAAGGAGGATTTCTTTGTGCAGCACGTGGCTAGCAATAAGTGATAGAAAAGGAGGATTTCTCTGTGCAGCATGTGGCTAGCAATACGTGATAGAAAAGGAGGATTTCTCTGAGCAACACGTGGCTAGCAATACGTAATAGAAAAGGAGGATTTCTCTGTGCAACACGTGGCTAGCAATACGTGGTAGAAAAGGAGGATTTCTCTGTGCAAAAAGTGGCTAGCAATACGTGATAGAAAAGGAGGATTTCTCTGTGCAATACTTGACTAGCAATACGTGATAGAAAAGAAGGATTTCTCTGTGCAGCACGTGGCTAGCAATACGTGATAGAAAAGTAGGATTTCTCTGTGCAATACTCGACTAGCAATACGTGATAGAAAAGGAGGATTTCTCTGTGCAGCACGTGGCTAGCAATACATGATAGAAAAGGAGGATTTCTTTGTGCAACACGTGGCTAGCAATACGTGATAGAAAAGGAGGATTTCTCTGTGCAGCACGTGGCTAGCAATACGTGATAGAAAAGGAGGATTTCTCTGTGCAATACTCGACTAGCAATACATGATAGAAAAGGAGGATTTCTCTGTGCAGTACGTGGCTAGCAATACGTGATAGAAAAGGAGGATTTCTCTGTGCAACACGTGGCTAGCAATACGTGATAGAAAAGGAGGATTTCTCTGTGCAATACTCGACTAGCAATACGTGATAGGAAAGGAGGATTTCTCTCTGCAGCACGTGGCTAGCAATACATGATAGAAAAGGAGGATTTCTTTGTGCAGCATGTGGCTAGCAATACGTGATAGAAAATGAGGATTTCTCTGTGCAATACTCGACTAGCAATACGTGATAGAAAAGGAGGATTTCTCTGTGCAGCATGTGGCTAGCAATACAAGATAGAAAAGGAGGATTTCTCTGTGCAACACATGGCTAGCAATACGTGATAGAAAAGGAGGATTTCTCTGTGCAACACGTGACTAGCAATATGTGGTAGAAAAGGAGGATTTCTCTGTGCAACACGTGGCTAGCAATACGTGATAGAAAAGGAGGATTTCTCTGTGCAACACGTGGCTAGCAATATGTGATAGAAAAGGAGGATTTCTCTGTGCAATACTCGACTAGCAATACGTGATAGAAAAGGAGATTTCTTTGTGCAGCACGTGGCTAGCAATATGTGATAGAAAAGGAGGATTTTTCTGTGCAGAACGTGGCTAGCAATACGTGATAGAAAAGGAGGATTTCTCTGTGCAATACTCGACTAGCAATACGTGATAGAAAAGGAGGATATCTCTGTGCAATACTCAACTAGCAATACGTGATAGAAAAGGAGGATTTCTCTGTGCAGCACGTGGCTAGCAATATGTGATAGAAAAGGAGGATTTCTCTGTGCAGCACGTGACTAGCAATACGTGATAGAAAAGGAGGATTTCTCTGTGCAGCACGTGGCTAGCAATACGTGATAGAAAAGGAGGATTTCTTTGTGCAACATGTGGCTAGCAATACGTGGTAGAAAAGGAGGATTTCTCTGTGCAGCATGTGGCTAGCAATACGTGATAGAAAAGGAGGATTTCTCTGTGCAACACGTGGCTAGCAATACGTAATAGAAAAGGAGGATTTCTCTGTGCAACACGTGGCTAGCAATACGTGGTAGAAAAGGAGGATTTCTCTGTGCAAAAAGTGGCTAGCAATACGTGATAGAAAAGGAGGATTTCTCTGTGCAATACTTGACTAGCAATACGTGATAGAAAAGAAGGATTTCTCTGTGCAGCACGAGGCTAGCAATACGAGATAAAAAAGGAGGATTTCTCTGTGCAATACTCGACTAGCAATACGTGATAGAAAAGGAGGATTTCTCTGTGCAACACGTGGTTAGCAATACGTGATAGAAAAGTAGGATTTCCCTGTGCAATACTTGACCACCAATACGTGATAGAAAAGGAGGATTTCTCTGTGCAATACTCGACTAGCAATACGTGATAGAAAAGGAGGATTTCTCTGTGCAGCACGTGGCTATCAATACGTGATAGAAAAGGAGGATTTCTTTGTGCAGCACGTGGCTATCAATACGTGATAGAAAAGGAGGATTTCACTGTGCAACACGTGGCTAGCAATACGTGATAGAAAAGGAGGATTTCTCTGTGCAACACGTGGCCAGCAATATGTGGTAGAAAAGGAGGATTTCTCTGTGCAACACGTGGCTAGCAATACGTGGTAGAAAAGGAGGATTTCTCTGTGCAACACGTGGCTAGGAATACGTGCTAGAAAAGGAGGATTTCTCTGTGCAACACGTGGCTAGCAATACGTGGTAGAAAAGGAGGATATCTCTGTGCAATACTCGACTAGCAATACGTGATAGAAAAGGAGGATTTCTCTGTGCAGCACGTGGCTAGCAATACGTGATAGAAAAGGAGGATTTCTTTGTGCAACACGTGGCTAGCAATATGTGGTAGAAAAGGAGGATTTATCTGTGCAACACATGGCTAGCAATACGTGATAAAAAAGGAGGATATCTCTGTGCAATACTCGACTAGCAATACGTGATAGAAAAGGAAGATTTCTCTGTGCAGCACATGCCTAGCAATACGTGATAGAAAAGGAGGATTTCTCTGTGCAATACTCGACTAGCAATACGTGATAGAAAAGGAGGATTTCTCTGTGCAGTACGTGGCTAGCAATACGTGATAGAAAAGGAGGATTTCTCTGTGCAACACGTGGCTAGCAATACATGATAGAAAAGGAGGATTTCTCTGTGCAATACTCGACTAGCAATACGTGATAGGAAAGGAGGATTTCTCTCTGCAGCACGTGGCTAGCAATACATGATAGAAAAGGAGGAAATTCTTTGTGCAGCACGTGGCTAGCAATACGTGATAGAAAAGGAGGATTTCTCTGTGCAATACTCGACTAGCAATACGTGATAGAAAAGGAGGATTTCTCTGTGCAGCACGTGGCTAGCAATATGAGATAGAAAAGGAGGATTTCTCTGTGCAAAACGTGGCTAGCAATACGTGATAGAAAAGGAGGATGTCTCTGTGCAACACGTGGCTAGCAATACGTGGTAGAAAAGGAGGATTTCTCTGTGCAACACGTGGCTAGCAATACGTGATAGAAAAGGAGGTTTTCTCTGTGCAGCACGTGGCTAGCAATACGTGATAGAAAAGGAGGATTTCTCTGTGCAGCACGTGGCTAGCAATACGTGATAGAAAAGGAGGATGTCTCTGTGCAATACTCGACTAGCAATACGTGATAGAAAAGGAGGATATCTCTGTGCAATACTCGACTAGCAATACGTGATAGAAAAGGAGGATTTCTCTGTGCAGCACGTGGCTAGCAATACGTGATAGAAAAGGAGGATTTCTCTGTGCAGCATGTGGCTAGTAATACGTGATAGAAAAGGAGGATTTCTCTGTGCAATACTCGACTAGCAATACGTGATAGAAAAGGAGGATATCTCTGTGCAATACTCGACTAGCAATACGTGATAGAAAAGGAGGATTTCTCTGTGCAGCACGTGGCTAGCAATACGTGATAGAAAAGGAGGATTTCTCTGTGCAGCACGTGGCTAGCAATACGTGATAGAAAAGGAGGATTTCTCTGTGCAGCAGGTGGCTAGCAATACGTGATAGAAAAGGAGGATTTCTTTGTGCAACACGTGGCTAGCAATACGCGGTAGAAAAGGAGGATTTCTCTATGCAACACGTGGCTAGCAATACGTGATAGAAAAGGAGGATTTCTATGTGCAATACTCGACTAGCAATACGTGATAGAAAAGGAGGATTTCTCTGTGCAACACGTGGCTAGCAATACGTGATAGAAAAGGAGGATTTCTCTGTGCAATACTCGACTAGCAATACGTGATAGAAAAGGAGGATTTCTCTGTGCAGCACGTGGCTAGCAATACGTGATAGAAAAGGAGGATTTCTCTGTGCAATACTCGACTAGCCATACGTGATAGAAAAGGAGGATTTCTCTGTGCAACACGTGGCTAGCAATACGTGATAGAAAAGGAGGATTTCTCTGTGCAATACTCGACTAGCAATACGTCATAGAAAAGGAGGATTTCTTTGTGCAACACGTGGCTAGCAATACGTGATAGAAAAGTAGGATTTCTCTGTGCAATACTCGACTAACAATACGTGATAGAAAAGGAGGATTTCTCTGTGCAGCACGTGGCTAGCAATACATGATAGAAAAGGAGGATTTATTTGTGCAGCACGTGGCTAGCAATACGTGATAGAAAAGGAGGATTTCTCTGTGCAGCACGTGGCTAGCAATACGAGATAGAAAAGGAGGATTTCTCTGTGCAACACGTGGCTAGCAATACGTGATAGAAAAGGAGGATTTCTCTGTGCAACACGTGGCTAGCAATATGTGGTAGAAAAGGAGGATTTCTCTGTGCAACACGTGGCTAGCAATACGTGATAGAAAAGGAGGATTTCTCTGTGCAACACGTGGTTAGCAATACGTGATAGAAAAGTAGGATTTCCCTGTGCAATACTCGACCACCAATACGTGATAGAAAAGGAATATTTCTCTGTGCAGCACGTGCCTAGCAATACGTGATAGAAAAGGAGGATTTCTCTGTGCAATACTCGACTAGCAATACGTGATAGAAAAGGAGGATTTCTCTGTGCAGTACGTGGCTAGCAATACGTGATAGAAAAGGAGGATTTCTCTGTGCAACACGTGGCTAGCAATACATGATAGAAAAGGAGGATTTCTCTGTGCAATACTCGACTAGCAATACGTGATAGGAAAGGAGGATTTCTCTCTGCAGCACGTGGCTAGCAATACATGATAGAAAAGGAGGAAATTCTTTGTGCAGCACGTGGCTAGCAATACGTGATAGAAAAGGAGGATTTCTCTGTGCAATACTCGACTAGCAATACGTGATAGAAAAGGAGGATTTTTCTGTGCAGCACGTGGCTAGCAATATGAGATAGAAAAGGAGGATTTCTCTGTGCAAAACGTGGCTAGCAATACGTGATAGAAAAGGAGGATGTCTCTGTGCAACACGTGGCTAGCAATACGTGGTAGAAAAGGAGGATTTCTCTGTGCAACACGTGGCTAGCAATACGTGATAGAAAAGGAGGTTTTCTCTGTGCAACACGGGGCTAGCAATACGTGATAGAAAAGGAGGATGTGCAATACTCGACTAGCAATACGTGATAGAAAAGGAGGATATCTCTGTGCAATACTCGACTAGCAATACGTGATAGAAAAGGAGGATTTCTCTGTGCAGCATGTGGCTAGTAATACGTGATAGAAAAGGAGGATTTCTCTGTGCAATACTCGACTAGCAATACGTGATAGAAAAGGAGGATATCTCTGTGCAATACTCGACTAGCAATACGTGATAGAAAAGGAGGATTTCTCTGTGCAGCACGTGGCTAGCAATACGTGACAGAAAAGGAGGATTTCTCTGTGCAGCACGTGGCTAGCAATACGTGATAGAAAAGGAGGATTTCTCTGTGCAGCACGTGGCTAGCAATACGTGATAGAAAAGGAGGATTTCTTTGTGCAACACGTGGCTAGCAATACGCGGTAGAAAAGGAGGATTTCTCTATGCAACACGTGGCTAGCAATACATGATAGAAAAGGAGGATTTCTCTGTGCAATACTCGACTAGCAATACGTGATAGAAAAGGAGGATTTCTCTGTGCAACACGTGGCTAGCAATACGTGATAGAAAAGGAGGATTTCTCTGTGCAATACTCGACTAGCAATACGTGATAGAAAAGGAGGATTTCTCTGTGCAGCACGTGGCTAGCAATACGTGATAGAAAAGGAGGATTTCTCTGTGCAATACTCGACTAGCCATACGTGATAGAAAAGGAGGATTTCTCTGTGCAACACGTGGCTAGCAATACGTGATAGAAAAGGAGGATTTCTCTGTGCAATACTCGACTAGCAATACGTCATAGAAAAGGAGGATTTCTCTGTGCAACACGTGGCTAGCAATACGTGATAGAAAAGTAGGATTTCTCTGTGCAATACTCGACTAGCAATACGTGATAGAAAAGGAGGATTTCTCTGTGCAGTACGTGGCTAGCAATACGTGATAGAAAAGGAGGATTTCTTTGTGCAGCACGTGGCTAGCAATACGTGATAGAAAAGGAGGATTTCTTTGTGCAACACGTGGCTAGCAATACGTGATAGAAAGGGAGGATTTCTCTGTGCAATACTCGACTAGCAATACGTGATAGGAAAGGAGGATTTCTCTCTGCAGCACGTGGCTAGCAATACATGATAGAAAAGGAGGATTTCTTTGTGCAGCACGTGGCTAGCAATACGTGATAGAAAAGGAGGATTTCTTTGTGCAACACGTGGCTAGCAATACGCGGTAGAAAAGGAGGATTTCTCTATGCAACACGTGGCTAGCAATACGTGATAGAAAAGGAGGATTTCTCTGTGCAATACTCGACTAGCAATACGTGATAGAAAAGGAGGATTTCTCTGTGCAACACGTGGCTAGCAATACGTGATAGAAAAGGAGGATTTCTCTGTGCAATACTCGACTAGCAATACGTGATAGAAAAGGAGGATTTCTCTGTGCAGCACGTGGCTAGCAATACGTGATAGAAAAGGAGGATTTCTCTGTGCAATACTCGACTAGCCATACGTGATAGAAAAGGAGGATTTCTCTGTGCAACACGTGGCTAGCAATACGTGATAGAAAAGGAGGATTTCTCTGTGCAATACTCGACTAGCAATACGTCATAGAAAAGGAGGATTTCTCTGTGCAACACGTGGCTAGCAATACGTGATAGAAAAGTAGGATTTCTCTGTGCAATACTCGACTAGCAATACGTGATAGAAAAGGAGGATTTCTCTGTGCAGCACGTGGCTAGCAATACATGATAGAAAAGGAGGATTTCTTTGTGCAGCACGTGGCTAGCAATACGTGATAGAAAAGGAGGATTTCTCTGTGCAGCATGAGGCTAGCAATACGTGATAGAAAAGGAGGATTTCTCTGTGCAATACTCGACTAGCAATACGTGATAGAAAAGGAGGATTTCTCTGTGCAGTACGTGGCTAGCAATACGTGATAGAAAAGGAGGATTTCTCTGTGCAACACGTGGCTAGCAATACGTGATAGAAAGGGAGGATTTCTCTGTGCAATACTCGACTAGCAATACGTGATAGAAAAGGAGGATTTCTCTGTGCAGCACGTGGCTAGCAATACGTGATAGAAAAGGAGGATTTCTCTGTGCAATACTCGACTAGCCATACGTGATAGAAAAGGAGGATTTCTCTGTGCAACACGTGGCTAGCAATACGTGATAGAAAAGGAGGATTTCTCTGTGCAATACTCGACTAGCAATACGTCATAGAAAAGGAGGATTTCTCTGTGCAACACGTGGCTAGCAATACGTGATAGAAAAGTAGGATTTCTCTGTGCAATACTCGACTAGCAATACGTGATAGAAAAGGAGGATTTCTCTGTGCAGCACGTGGCTAGCAATACATGATAGAAAAGGAGGATTTCTTTGTGCAGCACGTGGCTAGCAATACGTGATAGAAATGGAGGATTTCTCTGTGCAGCACAAGGCTAGCAATACGTGATAGAAAAGGAGGATTTCTCTGTGCAATACTCGACTAGCAATACGTGATAGAAAAGGAGGATTTCTCTGTGCAGTATGTGGCTAGCAATACGTGATAGAAAAGGAGGATTTCTCTGTGCAACACGTGGCTAGCAATACGTGATAGAAAGGGAGGATTTCTCTGTGCAATACTCGACTAGCAATACGTGATAGGAAAGGAGGATTTCTCTCTGCAGCACGTGGCTAGCAATACATGATAGAAAAGGAGGATTTCTTTGTGCAGCACGTGGCTAGCAATACGTGATAGAAAAGGAGGATTTCTCTGTGCAATACTCGACTAGCAATACGTGATAGAAAAGGAGGATTTCTCTGTGCAGCACGTGGCTAGCAATATGAGATAGAAAAGGAGGATTTCTCTGTGCAACTCGTGGCTAGCAATATGTGATAGAAAAGGAGGATTTCTCTGTGCAACACGTGGCTAGCAATATGTGGTAGAAAAGGAGGATTTCTCTGTGCAACACGTGGCTAGCAATACGTGATAGAAAAGGAGGATTTCTCTGTGCAACACGTGGTTAGCAATACGTGATAGAAAAGTAGGATTTCCCTGTGCAATACTCGACCACCAATAAGTGATAGAAAAGGAGGATATCTCTGTGCAATACTCGACTAGCAATACGTGATAGAAAAGGAGGATTTCTCTGTGCAGCACGTGGCTAGCAATACGTGATAGAAAAGGAGGATTTCTCTGTGCAGCACGTGGCTAGCAATACGTGATAGAAAAGGAGGATTTCTCTGTGCAGCACGTGGCTAGCAATACGTGATAGAAAAGGAGGATTTCTTTGTGCAACACGTGGCTAGCAATACGCGTTAGAAAAGGAGGATTTCTCTATGCAACACGTGGCTAGCAATACGTGATAGAAAAGGAGGATTTCTCTGTGCAATACTCGACTAGCAATACGTGATAGAAAAGGAGGATTTCTCTGTGCAACACGTGGCTAGCAATACGTGATAGAAAAGTAGGATTTCCCTGTGCAATACTCGACCACCAATACGTGATAGAAAAGGAAGATTTCTCTGTGCAGCACGTGCCTAGCAATACGTGATAGAAAAGGAGGATTTCTCTGTGCAATACTCGACTAGCAATACGTGATAGAAAAGGAGGATTTCTCTGTGCAGTACGTGGCTAGCAATACGTGATAGAAAAGGAGGATTTCTCTGTGCAACACGTGGCTAGCAATACATGATAGAAAAGGAGGATTTCTCTGTGCAATACTCGACTAGCAATACGTGATAGGAAAGGAGGATTTCTCTCTGCAGCACGTGGCTAGCAATACATGATAGAAAAGGAGGAAATTCTTTGTGCAGCACGTGGCTAGCAATACGTGATAGAAAAGGAGGATTTCTCTGTGCAATACTCGACTAGCAATACGTGATAGAAAAGGAGGATTTCTCTGTGCAGCACGTGGCTAGCAATATGAGATAGAAAAGGAGGATTTCTCTGTGCAAAACGTGGCTAGCAATACGTGATAGAAAAGGAGGATGTCTCTGTGCAACACGTGGCTAGCAATACGTGGTAGAAAAGGAGGATTTCTCTGTGCAACACGTGGCTAGCAATCCGTGATAGAAAAGGAGGTTTTCTCTGTGCAACACGGGGCTAGCAATACGTGATAGAAAAGGAGGATGTGCAATACTCGACTAGCAATACGTGATAGAAAAGGAGGATATCTCTGTGCAATACTCGACTAGCAATACGTGATAGAAAAGGAGGATTTCTCTGTGCAGCACGTGACTAGCAATACGTGATAGAAAAGGAGGATTTCTCTGTGCAGCATGTGGCTAGTAATACGTGATAGAAAAGGAGGATTTCTCTGTGCAATACTCGACTAGCAATACGTGATAGAAAAGGAGGATATCTCTGTGCAATACTCGACTAGCAATACGTGATAGAAAAGGAGGATTTCTCTGTGCAGCACGTGGCTAGCAATACGTGACAGAAAAGGAGGATTTCTCTGTGCAGCACGTGGCTAGCAATACGTGATAGAAAAGGAGGATTTCTCTGTGCAGCACGTGGCTAGCAATACGTGATAGAAAAGGAGGATTTCCTTGTGCAACACGTGGCTAGCAATACGCGGTAGAAAAGGAGGATTTCTCTATGCAACACGTGGCTAGCAATACGTGATAGAAAAGGAGGATTTCTCTGTGCAATACTCGACTAGCAATACGTGATAGAAAAGGAGGATTTCTCTGTGCAACACGTGGCTAGCAATACGTGATAGAAAAGGAGGATTTCTCTGTGCAATACTCGACTAGCAATACGTGATAGAAAAGGAGGATTTCTCTGTGCAGCACGTGGCTAGCAATACGTGATAGAAAAGGAGGATTTCTCTGTGCAATACTCGACTAGCCATACGTGATAGAAAAGGAGGATTTCTCTGTGCAACACGTGGCTAGCAATACGTGATAGAAAAGGAGGATTTCTCTGTGCAATACTCGACTAGCAATACGTCATAGAAAAGGAGGATTTCTCTGTGCAACACGTGGCTAGCAATACGTGATAGAAAAGGAGAATTTCTCTGTGCAACACGTGGCTAGCAATACGTGATAGAAAGGGAGGATTTCTCTGTGCAATACTCGACTAGCAATACGTGATAGAAAAGGAGGATTTCTCTGTGCAGCACGTGGCTAGCAATACGTGATAGAAAAGGAGGATTTCTCTGTGCAATACTCGACTAGCCATACGTGATAGAAAAGGAGGATTTCTCTGTGCAACACGTGGCTAGCAATACGTGATAGAAAAGGAGGATTTCTCTGTGCAATACTCGACTAGCAATACGTCATAGAAAAGGAGGATTTCTCTGTGCAACACGTGGCTAGCAATACGTGATAGAAAAGTAGGATTTCTCTGTGCAATACTCGACTAGCAATACGTGATAGAAAAGGAGGATTTCTCTGTGCAGCACGTGGCTAGCAATACATGATAGAAAAGGAGGATTTCTTTGTGCAGCACGTGGCTAGCAATACGTGATAGAAATGGAGGATTTCTCTGTGCAGCACAAGGCTAGCAATACGTGATAGAAAAGGAGGATTTCTCTGTGCAATACTCGACTAGCAATACGTGATAGAAAAGGAGGATTTCTCTGTGCAGTATGTGGCTAGCAATACGTGATAGAAAAGGAGGATTTCTCTGTGCAACACGTGGCTAGCAATACGTGATAGAAAGGGAGGATTTCTCTGTGCAATACTCGACTAGCAATACGTGATAGGAAAGGAGGATTTCTCTCTGCAGCACGTGGCTAGCAATACATGATAGAAAAGGAGGATTTCTTTGTGCAGCACGTGGCTAGCAATACGTGATAGAAAAGGAGGATTTCTCTGTGCAATACTCGACTAGCAATACGTGATAGAAAAGGAGGATTTCTCTGTGCAGCACGTGGCTAGCAATATGAGATAGAAAAGGAGGATTTCTCTGTGCAACTCGTGGCTAGCAATATGTGATAGAAAAGGAGGATTTCTCTGTGCAACACGTGGCTAGCAATATGTGGTAGAAAAGGAGGATTTCTCTGTGCAACACGTGGCTAGCAATACGTGATAGAAAAGGAGGATTTCTCTGTGCAACACGTGGTTAGCAATACGTGATAGAAAAGTAGGATTTCCCTGTGCAATACTCGACCACCAATAAGTGATAGAAAAGGAGGATATCTCTGTGCAATACTCGACTAGCAATACGTGATAGAAAAGGAGGATTTCTCTGTGCAGCACGTGGCTAGCAATACGTGATAGAAAAGGAGGATTTCTCTGTGCAGCACGTGGCTAGCAATACGTGATAGAAAAGGAGGATTTCTCTGTGCAGCACGTGGCTAGCAATACGTGATAGAAAAGGAGGATTTCTTTGTGCAACACGTGGCTAGCAATACGCGTTAGAAAAGGAGGATTTCTCTATGCAACACGTGGCTAGCAATACGTGATAGAAAAGGAGGATTTCTCTGTGCAATACTCGACTAGCAATACGTGATAGAAAAGGAGGATTTCTCTGTGCAACACGTGGCTAGCAATACGTGATAGAAAAGTAGGATTTCCCTGTGCAATACTCGACCACCAATACGTGATAGAAAAGGAAGATTTCTCTGTGCAGCACGTGCCTAGCAATACGTGATAGAAAAGGAGGATTTCTCTGTGCAATACTCGACTAGCAATACGTGATAGAAAAGGAGGATTTCTCTGTGCAGTACGTGGCTAGCAATACGTGATAGAAAAGGAGGATTTCTCTGTGCAACACGTGGCTAGCAATACATGATAGAAAAGGAGGATTTCTCTGTGCAATACTCGACTAGCAATACGTGATAGGAAAGGAGGATTTCTCTCTGCAGCACGTGGCTAGCAATACATGATAGAAAAGGAGGAAATTCTTTGTGCAGCACGTGGCTAGCAATACGTGATAGAAAAGGAGGATTTCTCTGTGCAATACTCGACTAGCAATACGTGATAGAAAAGGAGGATTTCTCTGTGCAGCACGTGGCTAGCAATATGAGATAGAAAAGGAGGATTTCTCTGTGCAAAACGTGGCTAGCAATACGTGATAGAAAAGGAGGATGTCTCTGTGCAACACGTGGCTAGCAATACGTGGTAGAAAAGGAGGATTTCTCTGTGCAACACGTGGCTAGCAATCCGTGATAGAAAAGGAGGTTTTCTCTGTGCAACACGGGGCTAGCAATACGTGATAGAAAAGGAGGATGTGCAATACTCGACTAGCAATACGTGATAGAAAAGGAGGATATCTCTGTGCAATACTCGACTAGCAATACGTGATAGAAAAGGAGGATTTCTCTGTGCAGCACGTGACTAGCAATACGTGATAGAAAAGGAGGATTTCTCTGTGCAGCATGTGGCTAGTAATACGTGATAGAAAAGGAGGATTTCTCTGTGCAATACTCGACTAGCAATACGTGATAGAAAAGGAGGATATCTCTGTGCAATACTCGACTAGCAATACGTGATAGAAAAGGAGGATTTCTCTGTGCAGCACGTGGCTAGCAATACGTGACAGAAAAGGAGGATTTCTCTGTGCAGCACGTGGCTAGCAATACGTGATAGAAAAGGAGGATTTCTCTGTGCAGCACGTGGCTAGCAATACGTGATAGAAAAGGAGGATTTCCTTGTGCAACACGTGGCTAGCAATACGCGGTAGAAAAGGAGGATTTCTCTATGCAACACGTGGCTAGCAATACGTGATAGAAAAGGAGGATTTCTCTGTGCAATACTCGACTAGCAATACGTGATAGAAAAGGAGGATTTCTCTGTGCAACACGTGGCTAGCAATACGTGATAGAAAAGGAGGATTTCTCTGTGCAATACTCGACTAGCAATACGTGATAGAAAAGGAGGATTTCTCTGTGCAGCACGTGGCTAGCAATACGTGATAGAAAAGGAGGATTTCTCTGTGCAATACTCGACTAGCCATACGTGATAGAAAAGGAGGATTTCTCTGTGCAACACGTGGCTAGCAATACGTGATAGAAAAGGAGGATTTCTCTGTGCAATACTCGACTAGCAATACGTCATAGAAAAGGAGGATTTCTCTGTGCAACACGTGGCTAGCAATACGTGATAGAAAAGGAGGATTTCTCTGTGCAATACTCGACTAGCAATACGTGATAGAAAAGGAGGATTTCTCTGTGCAGCACGTGGCTAGCAATACATGATAGAAAAGGAGGATTTCTTTGTGCAGCACGTGGCTAGCAATACGTGATAGAAAAGGAGGATTTCTCTGTGCAGCACGAGGCTAGCAATACGTGATAGAAAAGGAGGATTTCTCTGTGCAATACTCGACTAGCAATACGTGATAGAAAAGGAGGATTTCTCTGTGCAGTACGTGGCTAGCAATACGTGATAGAAAAGGAGGATTTTTCTGTGCAACACGTGGCTAGCAATACGTGATAGAAAGGGAGGATTTCTCTGTGCAATACTCGACTAGCAATACGTGATAGGAAAGGAGGATTTCTCTCTGCAGCACGTGGCTAGCAATACATGATAGAAAAGGAGGATTTCTTTGTGCAGCACGTGGCTAGCAATACGTGATAGAAAAGGAGGATTTCTTTGTGCAACACGTGGCTAGCAATACGCGGTAGAAAAGGAGGATTTCTCTATGCAACACGTGGCTAGCAATACGTGATAGAAAAGGAGGATTTCTCTGTGCAATACTCGACTAGCAATACGTGATAGAAAAGGAGGATTTCTCTGTGCAACACGTGGCTAGCAATACGTGATAGAAAAGGAGGATTTCTCTGTGCAATACTCGAATAGCAATACGTGATAGAAAAGGAGGATTTCTCTGTGCAGCACGTGGCTAGCAATACGTGATAGAAAAGGAGGATTTCTCTGTGCAATACTCGACTAGCCATACGTGATAGAAAAGGAGGATTTCTCTGTGCAACACGTGGCTAGCAATACGTGATAGAAAAGGAGGATTTCTCTGTGCAATACTCGACTAGCAATACGTCATAGAAAAGGAGGATTTCTCTGTGCAACACGTGGCTAGCAATACGTGATAGAAAAGTAGGATTTCTCTGTGCAATACTCGACTAGCAATACGTGATAGAAAAGGAGGATTTCTCTGTGCAGCACGTGGCTAGCAATACATGATAGAAAAGGAGGATTTCTTTGTGCAGCACGTGGCTAGCAATACGTGATAGAAAAGGAGGATTTCTCTGTGCAGCACGAGGCTAGCAATATGTGATAGAAAAGGAGGATTTCTCTGTGCAATACTCGACTAGCAATACGTGATAGAAAAGGAGGATTTCTCTGTGCAGTACGTGGCTAGCAATACGTGATAGAAAAGGAGGATTTCTCTGTGCAACACGTGGCTAGCAATACGTGATAGAAAGGGAGGATTTCTCTGTGCAAAACTCGACTAGCAATACGTGATAGAAAAGGAGGATTTCTCTGTGCAGCACGTGGCTAGCAATACGTGATAGAAAAGGAGGATTTCTCTGTGCAATACTCGACTAGCCATACGTGATAGAAAAGGAGGATTTCTCTGTGCAACACGTGGCTAGCAATACGTGATAGAAAAGGAGGATTTCTCTGTGCAATACTCGACTAGCAATACGTCATAGAAAAGGAGGATTTCTCTGTGCAACACGTGGCTAGCAATACGTGATAGAAAAGTAGGATTTCTCTGTGCAATACTCGACTAGCAATACGTGATAGAAAAGGAGGATTTCTCTGTGCAGCATGTGGCTAGCAATACATGATAGAAAAGGAGGATTTCTTTGTGCAGCACGTGGCTAGCAATACGTGATAGAAAAGGAGGATTTCTCTGTGCAGCACGAGGCTAGCAATACGTGATAGAAAAGGAGGATTTCTCTGTGCAATACTCGACTAGCAATACGTGATAGAAAAGGAGGATTTCTCTGTGCAGTACGTGGCTAGCAATACGTGATAGAAAAGGAGGATTTCTCTGTGCAACATGTGGCTAGCAATACGTGATAGAAAGGGAGGATTTCTCTGTGCAATACTCGACTAGCAATACGTGATAGGAAAGGAGGATTTCTCTCTGCAGCACGTGGCTAGCAATACATGATAGAAAAGGAGGATTTCTTTGTGCAGCACGTGGCTAGCAATACGTGATAGAAAAGGAGGATTTCTCTGTGCAATACTCGACTAGCAATACGTGATAGAAAAGGAGGATTTCTCTGTGCAGCACGTGGCTAGCAATACGAGATAGAAAAGGAGGATTTCTCTGTGCAACTCGTGGCTAGCAATATGTGATAGAAAAGGAGGATTTCTCTGTGCAACACGTGGCTAGCAATATGTGGTAGAAAAGGAGGATTTCTCTGTGCAACACGTGGCTAGCAATACGTGATAGAAAAGGAGGATTTCTCTGTGCAACACGTGGTTAGCAATACGTGATAGAAAAGTAGGATTTCCCTGTGCAATACTCGACCACCAATACGTAATAGAAAAGGAGGATATCTCTGTGCAATACTCGACTAGCAATACGTGATAGAAAAGGAGGATTTCTCTGTGCAGCAAGTGGCTAGCAATACGTGATAGAAAAGGAGGATTTCTCTGTGCAGCACGTGGCTAGCAATACGTGATAGAAAAGGAGGATTTCTCTGTGCAGCACGTGGCTAGCAATACGTGATAGAAAAGGAGGATTTCTTTGTGCAACACGTGGCTAGCAATACGCGGTAGAAAAGGAGGATTTCTCTATGCAACACGTGGCTAGCAATACGTGATAGAAAAGGAGGATTTCTCTGTGCAATACTCGACTAGCAATACGTGATAGAAAAGGAGGATTTCTCTGTGCAACACGTGGCTAGCAATACGTGATAGAAAAGGAGGATTTCTCTGTGCAATACTCGACTAGCAATACGTGATAGAAAAGGAGGATTTCTCTGTGCAGCACGTGGCTAGCAATACGTGATAGAAAAGGAGGATTTCTCTGTGCAATACTCGACTAGCCATACGTGATAGAAAAGGAGGATTTCTCTGTGCAACACGTGGCTAGCAATACGTGATAGAAAAGGAGGATTTCTCTGTGCAATACTCGACTAGCAATACGTCATAGAAAAGGAGGATTTCTCTGTGCAACACGTGGCTAGCAATACGTGATAGAAAAGTAGGATTTCTCTGTGCAATACTCGACTAGCAATACGTGATAGAAAAGGAGGATTTCTCTGTGCAGCACGTGGCTAGCAATACATGATAGAAAAGGAGGATTTCTTTGTGCAGCACGTGGCTAGCAATACGTGATAGAAAAGGAGGATTTCTCTGTGCAGCACGAGGCTAGCAATACGTGATAGAAAAGGAGGATTTCTCTGTGCAATACTCGACTAGCAATACGTGATAGAAAAGGAGGATTTCTCTATGCAGTACGTGGCTAGCAATACATGATAGAAAAGGAGTATTTCTCTGTGCAACACGTGGCTAGCAATACGTGATAGAAAGGGAGGATTTCTCTGTGCAATACTCGACTAGCAATACGTGATAGGAAAGGAGGATTTCTCTCTGCAGCACGTGGCTAGCAATACATGATAGAAAAGGAGGATTTCTTTGTGCAGCACGTGGCTAGCAATACGTGATAGAAAAGGAGGATTTCTCTGTGCAATACTCGACTAGCAATACGTGATAGAAAAGGAGGATTTCTCTGTGCAGCACGTGGCTAGCAATACGAGATAGAAAAGGAGGATTTCTCTGTGCAACACGTGGCTAGCAATACATGATAGAAAAGGAGGATTTCTCTGTGTAACACGTGGCTAGCAATATGTGGTAGAAAAGGAGGATTTCTCTGTGCAACACGTGGCTAGCAATACGTGATAGAAAAGGAGGATTTCTCTGTGCAACACGTGGTTAGCAATACGTGATAGAAAAGTAGGATTTCCCTGTGCAATACTCGACCACCAATACGTGATAGAAAAGGAGGATTTCTCTGTGCAATACTCGACTAGCAATACGTGATAGAAAAGGAGGATTTCTCTGTGCAGCACGTGGCTATCAATACGTGATAGAAAAGGAGGATTTCTTTGTGCAGCACGTGGCTATCAATACGTGATAGAAAAGGAGGATTTCTCTGTGCAACACGTGGCTAGCAATACGTGATAGAAAAGGAGGATTTCTCTGTGCAACACGTGGCCAGCAATATGTGGTAGAAAAGGAGGATTTCTCTGTGCAACACGTGGCTAGCAATACGTGATAGAAAAGTAGGATTTCTCTGTGCAATACTCGACTAACAATACGTGATAGAAAAGGAGGATTTCTCTGTGCAGCACGTGGCTAGCAATACATGATAGAAAAGGAGGATTTCTTTGTGCAGCACGTGGCTAGCAATACGTGATAGAAAAGGAGGATTTCTCTGTGCAGCACGAGGCTAGCAATACGTGATAGAAAAGGAGGATTTCTCTGTGCAATACTCGACTAGCAATACGTGATAGAAAAGGAGGATTTCTCTGTGCAGTACGTGGCTAGCAATACGTGATAGAAAAGGAGGATTTCTCTGTGCAACACGTGGCTAGCAATAAGTGATAGAAAGGGAGGATTTCTTTGTGCAATACTCGACTAGCAATATGTGATAGGAAAGGAGGATTTCTCTCTGCAGCACGTGGCTAGCAATACATGATAGAAAAGGAGGATTTCTTTGTGCAGCACGTGGCTAGCAATACGTGATAGAAAAGGAGGATTTCTCTGTGCAATACTTGACTAGCAATACGTGATAGAAAAGGAGGATTTCTCTGTGCAGCACGTGGCTAGCAATACGTGATAGAAAAGGAGGATTTCTCTGTGCAACACGTGGCTAGCAATATGTGGTAGAAAAGGAGGATTTCTCTGTGCAACACGTGGCTAGCAATACGTGATAGAAAAGGAGGATTTCTCTGTGCAACACGTGGTTAGCAATACGTGATAGAAAAGTAGGATTTCCCTGTGCAATACTCGACCACCAATACGTGATAGAAAAGGAAGATTTCTCTGTGCAGCACGTGCCTAGCAATACGTGATAGAAAAGGAGGATTTCTCTGTGCAATACTCGACTAGCAATACGTGATAGAAAAGGAGGATTTCTCTGTGCAGCACGTGCCTAGCAATACGTGATAGAAAAGGAGGATTTCTCTGTGCAGCACGTGGCTAGCAATACGTGATAGAAAAGGAGGATTTCTCTGTGCAATACTCGACTAGCCATACGTGATAGAAAAGGAGGATTTCTCTGTGCAACACGTGGCTAGCAATACGTGATAGAAAAGGAGGATTTCTCTGTGCAATACTCGACTAGCAATACGTCATAGAAAAGGAGGATTTCTCTGTGCAACACGTGGCTAGCAATACGTGATAGAAAAGTAGGATTTCTCTGTGCAATACTCGACTAGCAATACGTGATAGAAAAGGAGGATTTCTCTGTGCAGCACGTGGCTAGCAATACATGATAGAAAAGGAGGATTTCTTTGTGCAGCACGTGGCTAGCAATACGTGATAGAAAAGGAGGATTTCTCTGTGCAATACTTGACTAGCAATACGTGATAGAAAAGGAGGATTTCTCTGTGCAGCACGTGGCTAGCAATACATGATAGAAAAGGAGGATTTCTTTGTGCAGCACGTGGCTAGCAATACGTGATAGAAAAGGAGGATTTCTCTGTGCAGCACGAGGCTAGCAATACGTGATAGAAAAGGAGGATTTCTCTGTGCAATACTCGACTAGCAATACGTGATAGAAAAGGAGGATTTCTCTATGCAGTACGTGGCTAGCAATACATGATAGAAAAGGAGTATTTCTCTGTGCAACACGTGGCTAGCAATACGTGATAGAAAGGGAGGATTTCTCTGTGCAATACTCGACTAGCAATACGTGATAGGAAAGGAGGATTTCTCTCTGCAGCACGTGGCTAGCAATACATGATAGAAAAGGAGGATTTCTTTGTGCAGCACGTGGCTAGCAATACGTGATAGAAAAGGAGGATTTCTCTGTGCAATACTCGACTAGCAATACGTGATAGAAAAGGAGGATTTCTCTGTGCAGCACGTGGCTAGCAATACGAGATAGAAAAGGAGGATTTCTCTGTGCAACACGTGGCTAGCAATACATGATAGAAAAGGAGGATTTCTCTGTGCAACACGTGGCTAGCAATATGTGGTAGAAAAGGAGGATTTCTCTGTGCAACACGTGGCTAGCAATACGTGATAGAAAAGGAGGATTTCTCTGTGCAACACGTGGTTAGCAATACGTGATAGAAAAGTAGGATTTCCCTGTGCAATACTCGACCACCAATACGTGATAGAAAAGGAGGATTTCTCTGTGCAATACTCGACTAGCAATACGTGATAGAAAAGGAGGATTTCTCTGTGCAGCACGTGGCTATCAATACGTGATAGAAAAGGAGGATTTCTTTGTGCAGCACGTGGCTATCAATACGTGATAGAAAAGGAGGATTTCTCTGTGCAACACGTGGCTAGCAATACGTGATAGAAAAGGAGGATTTCTCTGTGCAACACGTGGCCAGCAATATGTGGTAGAAAAGGAGGATTTCTCTGTGCAACACGTGGCTAGCAATACGTGATAGAAAAGTAGGATTTCTCTGTGCAATACTCGACTAACAATACGTGATAGAAAAGGAGGATTTCTCTGTGCAGCACGTGGCTAGCAATACATGATAGAAAAGGAGGATTTCTTTGTGCAGCACGTGGCTAGCAATACGTGATAGAAAAGGAGGATTTCTCTGTGCAGCACGAGGCTAGCAATACGTGATAGAAAAGGAGGATTTCTCTGTGCAATACTCGACTAGCAATACGTGATAGAAAAGGAGGATTTCTCTGTGCAGTACGTGGCTAGCAATACGTGATAGAAAAGGAGGATTTCTCTGTGCAACACGTGGCTAGCAATACGTGATAGAAAGGGAGGATTTCTCTGTGCAATACTCGACTAGCAATATGTGATAGGAAAGGAGGATTTCTCTCTGCAGCACGTGGCTAGCAATACATGATAGAAAAGGAGGATTTCTTTGTGCAGCACGTGGCTAGCAATACGTGATAGAAAAGGAGGATTTCTCTGTGCAATACTTGACTAGCAATACGTGATAGAAAAGGAGGATTTCTCTGTGCAGCACGTGGCTAGCAATACGTGATAGAAAAGGAGGATTTCTCTGTGCAACACGTGGCTAGCAATATGTGGTAGAAAAGGAGGATTTCTCTGTGCAACACGTGGCTAGCAATACGTGATAGAAAAGGAGGATTTCTCTGTGCAACACGTGGTTAGCAATACGTGATAGAAAAGTAGGATTTCCCTGTGCAATACTCGACCACCAATACGTGATAGAAAAGGAAGATTTCTCTGTGCAGCACGTGCCTAGCAATACGTGATAGAAAAGGAGGATTTCTCTGTGCAATACTCGACTAGCAATACGTGATAGAAAAGGAGGATTTCTCTGTGCAGTACGTGGCTAGCAATACGTGATAGAAAAGGAGGATTTCTCTGTGCAACACGTGGCTAGCAATACATGATAGAAAAGGAGTATTTCTCTGTGCAATACTCGACTAGCAATACTTGATAGGAAAGGAGGATTTCTCTCTGCAGCACGTGGCTAGCAATACATGATAGAAAAGGAGGAAATTCTTTGTGCAGCACGTGGCTAGCAATACGTGATAGAAAAGGAGGATTTCTCTGTGCAATACTCGACTAGCAATACGTGATAGAAAAGGAGGATTTCTCTGTGCAGCACGTGGCTAGCAATATGAGATAGAAAAGGAGGATTTCTCTGTGCAAAACGTGGCTAGCAATACGTGATAGAAAAGGAGGATGTCTCTGTGCAACACATGGCTAGCAATACGTGGTAGAAAAGGAGGATTTCTCTGTGCAACACGTGGCTAGCAATACGTGATAGAAAAGGAGGTTTTCTCTGTGCAACACGGGGCTAGCAATACGTGATAGAAAAGGAGGATGTGCAATACTCGACTAGCAATACGTGATAGAAAAGGAGGATATCTCTGTGCAATACTCGACTAGCAATACGTGATAGAAAAGGAGGATTTCTCTGTGCAGCACGTGGCTAGCAATACGTGATAGAAAAGGAGGATTTCTCTGTGCAGCATGTGGCTAGTAATACGTGATAGAAAAGGAGGATTTCTCTGTGCAATACTCGACTAGCAATACGTGATAGAAAAGGAGGATTTCTCTGTGCAGCACGTGGCTAGCAATACATGACAGAAAAGGAGGATTTCTCTGTGCAGCATGTGGCTAGCAATACGTGATAGAAAAGGAGGATTTCTCTGTGCAGCACGTGGCTAGCAATACGTGATAGAAAAGGAGGATTTCTTTGTGCAACACGTGGCTAGCAATACGCGGTAGAAAAGGAGGATTTCTCTATGCAACACGTGGCTAGCAATACGTGATAGAAAAGGAGGATTTCTCTGTGCAACACGTGGCTAGCAATACGTGATAGAAAAGGAGGATTTCTCTGTGCAATACTCGACTAGCAATACGTGATAGAAAAGGAGGATTTCTCTGTGCAGCACGTGGCTAGCAATACGTGATAGAAAAGGAGGATTTCTCTGTGCAATACTCGACTAGCCATACGTGATAGAAAAGGAGGATTTCTCTGTGCAACACGTGGCTAGCAATACGTGATATAAAAGGAGGATTTCTCTGTGCAATACTCGACTAGCAATACGTCATAGAAAAGGAGGATTTCTCTGTGCAACACGTGGCTAGCAATACGTGATAGAAAAGTAGGAATTCTCTGTGCAATACTCGACTAGCAATACGTGATAGAAAAGTAGGATTTCTCTGTGCAGCACGTGGCTAGCAATACATGATAGAAAAGGAGGATTTCTCTGTGCAGCATGTGGCTAGCAATACGTGATAGAAAAGGAGGATTTCTCTGTGCAGCACGTGGCTAGCAATACGTGATAGAAAAGGAGGATTTCTTTGTGCAACATGTGGCTAGCAATACGCGGTAGAAAAGGAGGATTTCTCTATGCAACACGTGGCTAGCAATACGTGATAGAAAAGGAGGATTTCTCTGTGCAACACGTGGCTAGCAATACGTGATAGAAAAGGAGGATTTCTCTGTGCAATACTCGACTAGCAATACGTGATAGAAAAGGAGGATTTCTCTGTGCAGCACGTGGCTAGCAATACGTGATAGAAAAGGAGGATTTCTCTGTGCAATACTCGACTAGCCATACGTGATAGAAAAGGAGGATTTCTCTGTGCAACACGTGGCTAGCAATATGTGATATAAAAGGAGGATTTCTCTGTGCAATACTCGACTAGCAATACGTCATAGAAAAGGAGGATTTCTCTGTGCAACACGTGGCTAGCAATACGTGATAGAAAAGTAGGAATTCTCTGTGCAATACTCGACTAGCAATACGTGATAGAAAAGGAGGATTTCTCTGTGCAGCACGTGGCTAGCAATACATGATAGAAAAGGAGGATTTCTTTGTGCAGCACGTGGCTAGCAATACGTGATAGAAAAGGAGGATTTCTCTGTGCAGCACGAGGCTAGCAATACGTGATAGAAAAGGAGGATTTCTCTGTGCAATACTCGACTAGCATTACGTGATAGAAAAGGAGGATTTCTCTGTGCAGTACGTGGCTAGCAATACGTGATAGAAAAGGAGGATTTCTCTGTGCAACACGTGGCTAGCAATACGTGATAGAAAAGGAGGATTTCTCTGTGCAATACTCGACTAGCAATACGTGATAGAAAAGGAGGATTTCTCTGTGCAGCACGTGGCTAGCAATACGTGATAGAAAAGGAGGATTTCTCTGTGCAATACTCGACTAGCCATACGTGATAGAAAAGGAGGATTTCTCTGTGCAACACGTGGCTAGCAATACGTGATAGAAAAGGAGGATTTCTCTGTGCAATACTCGACTAGCAATACGTCATAGAAAAGGAGGATTTCTCTGTGCAACACGTGGCTAGCAATACGTGATAGAAAAGTAGGATTTCTCTGTGCAATACTCGACTAGCAATACGTGATAGAAAAGGAGGATTTCTCTGTGCAGCACGTGGCTAGCAATACATGATAGAAAAGGAGGATTTCTTTGTGCAGCACGTGGCTAGCAATACGTGATAGAAATGGAGGATTTCTCTGTGCAGCACAAGGCTAGCAATACGTGATAGAAAAGGAGGATTTCTCTGTGCAATACTCGACTAGCAATACGTGATAGAAAAGGAGGATTTCTCTGTGCAGTATGTGGCTAGCAATACGTGATAGAAAAGGAGGATTTCTCTGTGCAACACGTGGCTAGCAATACGTGATAGAAAGGGAGGATTTCTCTGTGCAATACTCGACTAGCAATACGTGATAGGAAAGGAGGATTTCTCTCTGCAGCACGTGGCTAGCAATACATGATAGAAAAGGAGGATTTCTTTGTGCAGCACGTGGCTAGCAATACGTGATAGAAAAGGAGGATTTCTCTGTGCAATACTCGACTAGCAATACGTGATAGAAAAGGAGGATTTCTCTGTGCAGCACGTGGCTAGCAATATGAGATAGAAAAGGAGGATTTCTCTGTGCAACTCGTGGCTAGCAATATGTGATAGAAAAGGAGGATTTCTCTGTGCAACACGTGGCTAGCAATATGTGGTAGAAAAGGAGGATTTCTCTGTGCAACACGTGGCTAGCAATACGTGATAGAAAAGGAGGATTTCTCTGTGCAACACGTGGTTAGCAATACGTGATAGAAAAGTAGGATTTCCCTGTGCAATACTCGACCACCAATAAGTGATAGAAAAGGAGGATATCTCTGTGCAATACTCGACTAGCAATACGTGATAGAAAAGGAGGATTTCTCTGTGCAGCACGTGGCTAGCAATACGTGATAGAAAAGGAGGATTTCTCTGTGCAGCACGTGGCTAGCAATACGTGATAGAAAAGGAGGATTTCTCTGTGCAGCACGTGGCTAGCAATACGTGATAGAAAAGGAGGATTTCTTTGTGCAACACGTGGCTAGCAATACGCGTTAGAAAAGGAGGATTTCTCTATGCAACACGTGGCTAGCAATACGTGATAGAAAAGGAGGATTTCTCTGTGCAATACTCGACTAGCAATACGTGATAGAAAAGGAGGATTTCTCTGTGCAACACGTGGCTAGCAATACGTGATAGAAAAGTAGGATTTCCCTGTGCAATACTCGACCACCAATACGTGATAGAAAAGGAAGATTTCTCTGTGCAGCACGTGCCTAGCAATACGTGATAGAAAAGGAGGATTTCTCTGTGCAATACTCGACTAGCAATACGTGATAGAAAAGGAGGATTTCTCTGTGCAGTACGTGGCTAGCAATACGTGATAGAAAAGGAGGATTTCTCTGTGCAACACGTGGCTAGCAATACATGATAGAAAAGGAGGATTTCTCTGTGCAATACTCGACTAGCAATACGTGATAGGAAAGGAGGATTTCTCTCTGCAGCACGTGGCTAGCAATACATGATAGAAAAGGAGGAAATTCTTTGTGCAGCACGTGGCTAGCAATACGTGATAGAAAAGGAGGATTTCTCTGTGCAATACTCGACTAGCAATACGTGATAGAAAAGGAGGATTTCTCTGTGCAGCACGTGGCTAGCAATATGAGATAGAAAAGGAGGATTTCTCTGTGCAAAACGTGGCTAGCAATACGTGATAGAAAAGGAGGATGTCTCTGTGCAACACGTGGCTAGCAATACGTGGTAGAAAAGGAGGATTTCTCTGTGCAACACGTGGCTAGCAATCCGTGATAGAAAAGGAGGTTTTCTCTGTGCAACACGGGGCTAGCAATACGTGATAGAAAAGGAGGATGTGCAATACTCGACTAGCAATACGTGATAGAAAAGGAGGATATCTCTGTGCAATACTCGACTAGCAATACGTGATAGAAAAGGAGGATTTCTCTGTGCAGCACGTGACTAGCAATACGTGATAGAAAAGGAGGATTTCTCTGTGCAGCATGTGGCTAGTAATACGTGATAGAAAAGGAGGATTTCTCTGTGCAATACTCGACTAGCAATACGTGATAGAAAAGGAGGATATCTCTGTGCAATACTCGACTAGCAATACGTGATAGAAAAGGAGGATTTCTCTGTGCAGCACGTGGCTAGCAATACGTGACAGAAAAGGAGGATTTCTCTGTGCAGCACGTGGCTAGCAATACGTGATAGAAAAGGAGGATTTCTCTGTGCAGCACGTGGCTAGCAATACGTGATAGAAAAGGAGGATTTCCTTGTGCAACACGTGGCTAGCAATACGCGGTAGAAAAGGAGGATTTCTCTATGCAACACGTGGCTAGCAATACGTGATAGAAAAGGAGGATTTCTCTGTGCAATACTCGACTAGCAATACGTGATAGAAAAGGAGGATTTCTCTGTGCAACACGTGGCTAGCAATACGTGATAGAAAAGGAGGATTTCTCTGTGCAATACTCGACTAGCAATACGTGATAGAAAAGGAGGATTTCTCTGTGCAGCACGTGGCTAGCAATACGTGATAGAAAAGGAGGATTTCTCTGTGCAATACTCGACTAGCCATACGTGATAGAAAAGGAGGATTTCTCTGTGCAACACGTGGCTAGCAATACGTGATAGAAAAGGAGGATTTCTCTGTGCAATACTCGACTAGCAATACGTCATAGAAAAGGAGGATTTCTCTGTGCAACACGTGGCTAGCAATACGTGATAGAAAAGGAGGATTTCTCTGTGCAATACTCGACTAGCAATACGTGATAGAAAAGGAGGATTTCTCTGTGCAGCACGTGGCTAGCAATACATGATAGAAAAGGAGGATTTCTTTGTGCAGCACGTGGCTAGCAATACGTGATAGAAAAGGAGGATTTCTCTGTGCAGCACGAGGCTAGCAATACGTGATAGAAAAGGAGGATTTCTCTGTGCAATACTCGACTAGCAATACGTGATAGAAAAGGAGGATTTCTCTGTGCAGTACGTGGCTAGCAATACGTGATAGAAAAGGAGGATTTTTCTGTGCAACACGTGGCTAGCAATACGTGATAGAAAGGGAGGATTTCTCTGTGCAATACTCGACTAGCAATACGTGATAGGAAAGGAGGATTTCTCTCTGCAGCACGTGGCTAGCAATACATGATAGAAAAGGAGGATTTCTTTGTGCAGCACGTGGCTAGCAATACGTGATAGAAAAGGAGGATTTCTTTGTGCAACACGTGGCTAGCAATACGCGGTAGAAAAGGAGGATTTCTCTATGCAACACGTGGCTAGCAATACGTGATAGAAAAGGAGGATTTCTCTGTGCAATACTCGACTAGCAATACGTGATAGAAAAGGAGGATTTCTCTGTGCAACACGTGGCTAGCAATACGTGATAGAAAAGGAGGATTTCTCTGTGCAATACTCGAATAGCAATACGTGATAGAAAAGGAGGATTTCTCTGTGCAGCACGTGGCTAGCAATACGTGATAGAAAAGGAGGATTTCTCTGTGCAATACTCGACTAGCCATACGTGATAGAAAAGGAGGATTTCTCTGTGCAACACGTGGCTAGCAATACGTGATAGAAAAGGAGGATTTCTCTGTGCAATACTCGACTAGCAATACGTCATAGAAAAGGAGGATTTCTCTGTGCAACACGTGGCTAGCAATACGTGATAGAAAAGTAGGATTTCTCTGTGCAATACTCGACTAGCAATACGTGATAGAAAAGGAGGATTTCTCTGTGCAGCACGTGGCTAGCAATACATGATAGAAAAGGAGGATTTCTTTGTGCAGCACGTGGCTAGCAATACGTGATAGAAAAGGAGGATTTCTCTGTGCAGCACGAGGCTAGCAATATGTGATAGAAAAGGAGGATTTCTCTGTGCAATACTCGACTAGCAATACGTGATAGAAAAGGAGGATTTCTCTGTGCAGTACGTGGCTAGCAATACGTGATAGAAAAGGAGGATTTCTCTGTGCAACACGTGGCTAGCAATACGTGATAGAAAGGGAGGATTTCTCTGTGCAAAACTCGACTAGCAATACGTGATAGAAAAGGAGGATTTCTCTGTGCAGCACGTGGCTAGCAATACGTGATAGAAAAGGAGGATTTCTCTGTGCAATACTCGACTAGCCATACGTGATAGAAAAGGAGGATTTCTCTGTGCAACACGTGGCTAGCAATACGTGATAGAAAAGGAGGATTTCTCTGTGCAATACTCGACTAGCAATACGTCATAGAAAAGGAGGATTTCTCTGTGCAACACGTGGCTAGCAATACGTGATAGAAAAGTAGGATTTCTCTGTGCAATACTCGACTAGCAATACGTGATAGAAAAGGAGGATTTCTCTGTGCAGCATGTGGCTAGCAATACATGATAGAAAAGGAGGATTTCTTTGTGCAGCACGTGGCTAGCAATACGTGATAGAAAAGGAGGATTTCTCTGTGCAGCACGAGGCTAGCAATACGTGATAGAAAAGGAGGATTTCTCTGTGCAATACTCGACTAGCAATACGTGATAGAAAAGGAGGATTTCTCTGTGCAGTACGTGGCTAGCAATACGTGATAGAAAAGGAGGATTTCTCTGTGCAACATGTGGCTAGCAATACGTGATAGAAAGGGAGGATTTCTCTGTGCAATACTCGACTAGCAATACGTGATAGGAAAGGAGGATTTCTCTCTGCAGCACGTGGCTAGCAATACATGATAGAAAAGGAGGATTTCTTTGTGCAGCACGTGGCTAGCAATACGTGATAGAAAAGGAGGATTTCTCTGTGCAATACTCGACTAGCAATACGTGATAGAAAAGGAGGATTTCTCTGTGCAGCACGTGGCTAGCAATACGAGATAGAAAAGGAGGATTTCTCTGTGCAACTCGTGGCTAGCAATATGTGATAGAAAAGGAGGATTTCTCTGTGCAACACGTGGCTAGCAATATGTGGTAGAAAAGGAGGATTTCTCTGTGCAACACGTGGCTAGCAATACGTGATAGAAAAGGAGGATTTCTCTGTGCAACACGTGGTTAGCAATACGTGATAGAAAAGTAGGATTTCCCTGTGCAATACTCGACCACCAATACGTAATAGAAAAGGAGGATATCTCTGTGCAATACTCGACTAGCAATACGTGATAGAAAAGGAGGATTTCTCTGTGCAGCAAGTGGCTAGCAATACGTGATAGAAAAGGAGGATTTCTCTGTGCAGCACGTGGCTAGCAATACGTGATAGAAAAGGAGGATTTCTCTGTGCAGCACGTGGCTAGCAATACGTGATAGAAAAGGAGGATTTCTTTGTGCAACACGTGGCTAGCAATACGCGGTAGAAAAGGAGGATTTCTCTATGCAACACGTGGCTAGCAATACGTGATAGAAAAGGAGGATTTCTCTGTGCAATACTCGACTAGCAATACGTGATAGAAAAGGAGGATTTCTCTGTGCAACACGTGGCTAGCAATACGTGATAGAAAAGGAGGATTTCTCTGTGCAATACTCGACTAGCAATACGTGATAGAAAAGGAGGATTTCTCTGTGCAGCACGTGGCTAGCAATACGTGATAGAAAAGGAGGATTTCTCTGTGCAATACTCGACTAGCCATACGTGATAGAAAAGGAGGATTTCTCTGTGCAACACGTGGCTAGCAATACGTGATAGAAAAGGAGGATTTCTCTGTGCAATACTCGACTAGCAATACGTCATAGAAAAGGAGGATTTCTCTGTGCAACACGTGGCTAGCAATACGTGATAGAAAAGTAGGATTTCTCTGTGCAATACTCGACTAGCAATACGTGATAGAAAAGGAGGATTTCTCTGTGCAGCACGTGGCTAGCAATACATGATAGAAAAGGAGGATTTCTTTGTGCAGCACGTGGCTAGCAATACGTGATAGAAAAGGAGGATTTCTCTGTGCAGCACGAGGCTAGCAATACGTGATAGAAAAGGAGGATTTCTCTGTGCAATACTCGACTAGCAATACGTGATAGAAAAGGAGGATTTCTCTATGCAGTACGTGGCTAGCAATACATGATAGAAAAGGAGTATTTCTCTGTGCAACACGTGGCTAGCAATACGTGATAGAAAGGGAGGATTTCTCTGTGCAATACTCGACTAGCAATACGTGATAGGAAAGGAGGATTTCTCTCTGCAGCACGTGGCTAGCAATACATGATAGAAAAGGAGGATTTCTTTGTGCAGCACGTGGCTAGCAATACGTGATAGAAAAGGAGGATTTCTCTGTGCAATACTCGACTAGCAATACGTGATAGAAAAGGAGGATTTCTCTGTGCAGCACGTGGCTAGCAATACGAGATAGAAAAGGAGGATTTCTCTGTGCAACACGTGGCTAGCAATACATGATAGAAAAGGAGGATTTCTCTGTGTAACACGTGGCTAGCAATATGTGGTAGAAAAGGAGGATTTCTCTGTGCAACACGTGGCTAGCAATACGTGATAGAAAAGGAGGATTTCTCTGTGCAACACGTGGTTAGCAATACGTGATAGAAAAGTAGGATTTCCCTGTGCAATACTCGACCACCAATACGTGATAGAAAAGGAGGATTTCTCTGTGCAATACTCGACTAGCAATACGTGATAGAAAAGGAGGATTTCTCTGTGCAGCACGTGGCTATCAATACGTGATAGAAAAGGAGGATTTCTTTGTGCAGCACGTGGCTATCAATACGTGATAGAAAAGGAGGATTTCTCTGTGCAACACGTGGCTAGCAATACGTGATAGAAAAGGAGGATTTCTCTGTGCAACACGTGGCCAGCAATATGTGGTAGAAAAGGAGGATTTCTCTGTGCAACACGTGGCTAGCAATACGTGATAGAAAAGTAGGATTTCTCTGTGCAATACTCGACTAACAATACGTGATAGAAAAGGAGGATTTCTCTGTGCAGCACGTGGCTAGCAATACATGATAGAAAAGGAGGATTTCTTTGTGCAGCACGTGGCTAGCAATACGTGATAGAAAAGGAGGATTTCTCTGTGCAGCACGAGGCTAGCAATACGTGATAGAAAAGGAGGATTTCTCTGTGCAATACTCGACTAGCAATACGTGATAGAAAAGGAGGATTTCTCTGTGCAGTACGTGGCTAGCAATACGTGATAGAAAAGGAGGATTTCTCTGTGCAACACGTGGCTAGCAATACGTGATAGAAAGGGAGGATTTCTTTGTGCAATACTCGACTAGCAATATGTGATAGGAAAGGAGGATTTCTCTCTGCAGCACGTGGCTAGCAATACATGATAGAAAAGGAGGATTTCTTTGTGCAGCACGTGGCTAGCAATACGTGATAGAAAAGGAGGATTTCTCTGTGCAATACTTGACTAGCAATACGTGATAGAAAAGGAGGATTTCTCTGTGCAGCACGTGGCTAGCAATACGTGATAGAAAAGGAGGATTTCTCTGTGCAACACGTGGCTAGCAATATGTGGTAGAAAAGGAGGATTTCTCTGTGCAACACGTGGCTAGCAATACGTGATAGAAAAGGAGGATTTCTCTGTGCAACACGTGGTTAGCAATACGTGATAGAAAAGTAGGATTTCCCTGTGCAATACTCGACCACCAATACGTGATAGAAAAGGAAGATTTCTCTGTGCAGCACGTGCCTAGCAATACGTGATAGAAAAGGAGGATTTCTCTGTGCAATACTCGACTAGCAATACGTGATAGAAAAGGAGGATTTCTCTGTGCAGCACGTGCCTAGCAATACGTGATAGAAAAGGAGGATTTCTCTGTGCAGCACGTGGCTAGCAATACGTGATAGAAAAGGAGGATTTCTCTGTGCAATACTCGACTAGCCATACGTGATAGAAAAGGAGGATTTCTCTGTGCAACACGTGGCTAGCAATACGTGATAGAAAAGGAGGATTTCTCTGTGCAATACTCGACTAGCAATACGTCATAGAAAAGGAGGATTTCTCTGTGCAACACGTGGCTAGCAATACGTGATAGAAAAGTAGGATTTCTCTGTGCAATACTCGACTAGCAATACGTGATAGAAAAGGAGGATTTCTCTGTGCAGCACGTGGCTAGCAATACATGATAGAAAAGGAGGATTTCTTTGTGCAGCACGTGGCTAGCAATACGTGATAGAAAAGGAGGATTTCTCTGTGCAATACTTGACTAGCAATACGTGATAGAAAAGGAGGATTTCTCTGTGCAGCACGTGGCTAGCAATACATGATAGAAAAGGAGGATTTCTTTGTGCAGCACGTGGCTAGCAATACGTGATAGAAAAGGAGGATTTCTCTGTGCAGCACGAGGCTAGCAATACGTGATAGAAAAGGAGGATTTCTCTGTGCAATACTCGACTAGCAATACGTGATAGAAAAGGAGGATTTCTCTATGCAGTACGTGGCTAGCAATACATGATAGAAAAGGAGTATTTCTCTGTGCAACACGTGGCTAGCAATACGTGATAGAAAGGGAGGATTTCTCTGTGCAATACTCGACTAGCAATACGTGATAGGAAAGGAGGATTTCTCTCTGCAGCACGTGGCTAGCAATACATGATAGAAAAGGAGGATTTCTTTGTGCAGCACGTGGCTAGCAATACGTGATAGAAAAGGAGGATTTCTCTGTGCAATACTCGACTAGCAATACGTGATAGAAAAGGAGGATTTCTCTGTGCAGCACGTGGCTAGCAATACGAGATAGAAAAGGAGGATTTCTCTGTGCAACACGTGGCTAGCAATACATGATAGAAAAGGAGGATTTCTCTGTGCAACACGTGGCTAGCAATATGTGGTAGAAAAGGAGGATTTCTCTGTGCAACACGTGGCTAGCAATACGTGATAGAAAAGGAGGATTTCTCTGTGCAACACGTGGTTAGCAATACGTGATAGAAAAGTAGGATTTCCCTGTGCAATACTCGACCACCAATACGTGATAGAAAAGGAGGATTTCTCTGTGCAATACTCGACTAGCAATACGTGATAGAAAAGGAGGATTTCTCTGTGCAGCACGTGGCTATCAATACGTGATAGAAAAGGAGGATTTCTTTGTGCAGCACGTGGCTATCAATACGTGATAGAAAAGGAGGATTTCTCTGTGCAACACGTGGCTAGCAATACGTGATAGAAAAGGAGGATTTCTCTGTGCAACACGTGGCCAGCAATATGTGGTAGAAAAGGAGGATTTCTCTGTGCAACACGTGGCTAGCAATACGTGATAGAAAAGTAGGATTTCTCTGTGCAATACTCGACTAACAATACGTGATAGAAAAGGAGGATTTCTCTGTGCAGCACGTGGCTAGCAATACATGATAGAAAAGGAGGATTTCTTTGTGCAGCACGTGGCTAGCAATACGTGATAGAAAAGGAGGATTTCTCTGTGCAGCACGAGGCTAGCAATACGTGATAGAAAAGGAGGATTTCTCTGTGCAATACTCGACTAGCAATACGTGATAGAAAAGGAGGATTTCTCTGTGCAGTACGTGGCTAGCAATACGTGATAGAAAAGGAGGATTTCTCTGTGCAACACGTGGCTAGCAATACGTGATAGAAAGGGAGGATTTCTCTGTGCAATACTCGACTAGCAATATGTGATAGGAAAGGAGGATTTCTCTCTGCAGCACGTGGCTAGCAATACATGATAGAAAAGGAGGATTTCTTTGTGCAGCACGTGGCTAGCAATACGTGATAGAAAAGGAGGATTTCTCTGTGCAATACTTGACTAGCAATACGTGATAGAAAAGGAGGATTTCTCTGTGCAGCACGTGGCTAGCAATACGTGATAGAAAAGGAGGATTTCTCTGTGCAACACGTGGCTAGCAATATGTGGTAGAAAAGGAGGATTTCTCTGTGCAACACGTGGCTAGCAATACGTGATAGAAAAGGAGGATTTCTCTGTGCAACACGTGGTTAGCAATACGTGATAGAAAAGTAGGATTTCCCTGTGCAATACTCGACCACCAATACGTGATAGAAAGGAAGATTTCTCTGTGCAGCACGTGCCTAGCAATACGTGATAGAAAAGGAGGATTTCTCTGTGCAATACTCGACTAGCAATACGTGATAGAAAAGGAGGATTTCTCTGTGCAGTACGTGGCTAGCAATACGTGATAGAAAAGGAGGATTTCTCTGTGCAACACGTGGCTAGCAATACATGATAGAAAAGGAGTATTTCTCTGTGCAATACTCGACTAGCAATACTTGATAGGAAAGGAGGATTTCTCTCTGCAGCACGTGGCTAGCAATACATGATAGAAAAGGAGGAAATTCTTTGTGCAGCACGTGGCTAGCAATACGTGATAGAAAAGGAGGATTTCTCTGTGCAATACTCGACTAGCAATACGTGATAGAAAAGGAGGATTTCTCTGTGCAGCACGTGGCTAGCAATATGAGATAGAAAAGGAGGATTTCTCTGTGCAAAACGTGGCTAGCAATACGTGATAGAAAAGGAGGATGTCTCTGTGCAACACATGGCTAGCAATACGTGGTAGAAAAGGAGGATTTCTCTGTGCAACACGTGGCTAGCAATACGTGATAGAAAAGGAGGTTTTCTCTGTGCAACACGGGGCTAGCAATACGTGATAGAAAAGGAGGATGTGCAATACTCGACTAGCAATACGTGATAGAAAAGGAGGATATCTCTGTGCAATACTCGACTAGCAATACGTGATAGAAAAGGAGGATTTCTCTGTGCAGCACGTGGCTAGCAATACGTGATAGAAAAGGAGGATTTCTCTGTGCAGCATGTGGCTAGTAATACGTGATAGAAAAGGAGGATTTCTCTGTGCAATACTCGACTAGCAATACGTGATAGAAAAGGAGGATTTCTCTGTGCAGCACGTGGCTAGCAATACATGACAGAAAAGGAGGATTTCTCTGTGCAGCATGTGGCTAGCAATACGTGATAGAAAAGGAGGATTTCTCTGTGCAGCACGTGGCTAGCAATACGTGATAGAAAAGGAGGATTTCTTTGTGCAACACGTGGCTAGCAATACGCGGTAGAAAAGGAGGATTTCTCTATGCAACACGTGGCTAGCAATACGTGATAGAAAAGGAGGATTTCTCTGTGCAACACGTGGCTAGCAATACGTGATAGAAAAGGAGGATTTCTCTGTGCAATACTCGACTAGCAATACGTGATAGAAAAGGAGGATTTCTCTGTGCAGCACGTGGCTAGCAATACGTGATAGAAAAGGAGGATTTCTCTGTGCAATACTCGACTAGCCATACGTGATAGAAAAGGAGGATTTCTCTGTGCAACACGTGGCTAGCAATACGTGATATAAAAGGAGGATTTCTCTGTGCAATACTCGACTAGCAATACGTCATAGAAAAGGAGGATTTCTCTGTGCAACACGTGGCTAGCAATACGTGATAGAAAAGTAGGAATTCTCTGTGCAATACTCGACTAGCAATACGTGATAGAAAAGTAGGATTTCTCTGTGCAGCACGTGGCTAGCAATACATGATAGAAAAGGAGGATTTCTCTGTGCAGCATGTGGCTAGCAATACGTGATAGAAAAGGAGGATTTCTCTGTGCAGCACGTGGCTAGCAATACGTGATAGAAAAGGAGGATTTCTTTGTGCAACATGTGGCTAGCAATACGCGGTAGAAAAGGAGGATTTCTCTATGCAACACGTGGCTAGCAATACGTGATAGAAAAGGAGGATTTCTCTGTGCAACACGTGGCTAGCAATACGTGATAGAAAAGGAGGATTTCTCTGTGCAATACTCGACTAGCAATACGTGATAGAAAAGGAGGATTTCTCTGTGCAGCACGTGGCTAGCAATACGTGATAGAAAAGGAGGATTTCTCTGTGCAATACTCGACTAGCCATACGTGATAGAAAAGGAGGATTTCTCTGTGCAACACGTGGCTAGCAATATGTGATATAAAAGGAGGATTTCTCTGTGCAATACTCGACTAGCAATACGTCATAGAAAAGGAGGATTTCTCTGTGCAACACGTGGCTAGCAATACGTGATAGAAAAGTAGGAATTCTCTGTGCAATACTCGACTAGCAATACGTGATAGAAAAGGAGGATTTCTCTGTGCAGCACGTGGCTAGCAATACATGATAGAAAAGGAGGATTTCTTTGTGCAGCACGTGGCTAGCAATACGTGATAGAAAAGGAGGATTTCTCTGTGCAGCACGAGGCTAGCAATACGTGATAGAAAAGGAGGATTTCTCTGTGCAATACTCGACTAGCATTACGTGATAGAAAAGGAGGATTTCTCTGTGCAGTACGTGGCTAGCAATACGTGATAGAAAAGGAGGATTTCTCTGTGCAACACGTGGCTAGCAATACGTGATAGAAAGGGAGGATTTCTCTGTGCAATACTCGACTAGCAATACGTGATAGGAAAGGAGGATTTCTCTCTGCAGCACGTGGCTAGCAATACATGATAGAAAAGGAGGATTTCTTTGTGCAGCACGTGGCTAGCAATACGTGATAGAAAAGGAGGATTTCTCTGTGCAATACTCGACTAGCAATACGTGATAGAAAAGGAGGATTTCTCTGTGCAGCACGTGGCTAGCAATACGAGATAGAAAAGGAGGATTTCTCTGTGCAACACGTGGCTAGCAATACGTGATAGAAAAGGAGGATTTCTCTGTGCAACACGTGGCTAGCAATATGTGGTAGAAAAGGAGGATTTCTCTGTGCAACACGTGGCTAGCAATACGTGATAGAAAAGGAGGATTTCTCTGTGCAACACGTGGTTAGCAATACGTGATAGAAAAGTAGGATTTCCCTGTGCAATACTCGACCACCAATACGTGATAGAAAAGGAGGATATCTCTGTGCAATACTCGACTAGCAATACGTGATAGAAAAGGAGGATTTCTCTGTGCATCACGTGGCTAGCAATACGTGATAGAAAAGGAGGATTTCTCTGTGCAGCACGTGGCTAGCAATACGTGATAGAAAAGGAGGATTTCTCTGTGCAGCACGTGGCTAGCAATACGTGATAGAAAAGGAGGATTTCTTTGTGCAACACGTGGCTAGCAATACGCGGTAGAAAAGGTGGATTTCTCTATGCAACACGTGGCTAGCAATACGTGATAGAAAAGGAGGATTTCTCTGTGCAATACTCGACTAGCAATACGTGATAGAAAAGGAGGATTTCTCTGTGCAACACGTGGCTAGCAATACGTGATAGAAAAGGAGGATTTCTCTGTGCAATACTCGACTAGCCATACGTGATAGAAAAGGAGGATTTCTCTGTGCAACACATGGCTAGCAATACGTGATAGAAAAGTAGGATTTCTCTGTGCAATACTCGACTAGCAATACGTGATAGAAAAGGAGGATTTCTCTGTGCAACACGTGGCTAGCAATACATGATAGAAAAGGAGGATTTCTTTGTGCAGCACGTGGCTAGCAATACGTGATAGAAAAGGAGGATTTCTCTGTGCAGCACGAGGCTAGCAATACGTGATAGAAAAGGAGGATTTCTCTGTGCAATACTCGACTAGCAATACGTGATAGAAAAGGAGGATTTCTCTGTGCAGTACGTGGCTAGCAATACGTGATAGAAAAGGAGGATTTCTCTGTGCAACACGTGGCTAGCAATACGTGATAGAAAGGGAGGATTTCTCTGTGCAATACTCGACTAGCAATACGTGATAGGAAAGGAGTATTTCTCTCTGCAGCACGTGGCTAGCAATACATGATAGAAAAGGAGGATTTCTTTGTGCAGCACGTGGCTAGCAATACGTGATAGAAAAGGAGGATTTCTCTGTGCAATACTCGACTAGCAATACGTGATAGAAAAGGAGGATTTCTCTGTGCAGCACGTGGCTAGCGATACGAGATAGAAAAGGAGGATTTCTCTGTGCAACACGTGGCTAGCAATACGTGATAGAAAAGGAGGATTTCTCTGTGCAACACGTGGCTAGCAATATGTGGTAGAAAAGGAGGATTTCTCTGTGCAACACGTGGCTAGCAATACATGATAGAAAAGGAGGATTTCTCTGTGCAACACGTGGTTAGCAATACGTGATAGAAAAGTAGGATTTCCCTGTGCAATACTCGACCACCAATACGTGATAGAAAAGGAGGATTTCTCTGTGCAATACTCGACTAGCAATACGTGATAGAAAAGGAGGATTTCTCTGTGCAGCACGTGGCTATCAATACGTGATAGAAAAGGAGGATTTCTTTGTGCAGCACGTGGCTATCAATACATGATAGAAAAAGAGGATTTCTCTGTGCAACACATGGCTAGCAATACGTGATAGAAAAGGAGGATTTCTCTGTGCAACACGTGGCCAGCAATATGTGGTAGAAAAGGAGGATTTCTCTGTGCAACACGTGGCTAGCAATACGTGATAGAAAAGTAGGATTTCTCTGTGCAATACTCGACTAACAATACGTGATAGAAAAGGAGGATTTCTCTGTGCAGCACGTGGCTAGCAATACATGATAGAAAAGGAGGATTTCTTTGTGCAGCACGTGGCTAGCAATACGTGATAGAAAAGGAGGATTTCTCTGTGCAGCACGAGGCTAGCAATACGTGATAGAAAAGGAGGATTTCTCTGTGCAATACTCGACTAGCAATACGTGATAGAAAAGGAGGATTTCTCTGTGCAATACTCGACTAGCAATACGTGATAGAAAAGGAGGATTTCTCTGTGCAGTACGTGGCTAGCAATACGTGATAGAAAAGGAGGATTTCTCTGTGCAACACGTGGCTAGCAATACGTGATAGAAAGGGAGGATTTCTCTGTGCAATACTCGACTAGCAATACGTGATAGGAAAGGAGGATTTCTCTCTGCAGCACGTGGCTAGCAATACATGATAGAAAAGGAGGATTTCTTTGTGCAGCACGTGGCTAGCAATACGTGATAGAAAAGGAGGATTTCTCTGTGCAATACTCGACTAGCAATACGTGATAGAAAAGGAGGATTTCTCTGTGCAGCACGTGGCTAGCAATACGTGATAGAAAAGGAGGATTTCTCTGTGCAACACGTGGCTAGCAATATGTGGTAGAAAAGGAGGATTTCTCTGTGCAACACGTGGCTAGCAATACGTGATAGAAAAGGAGGATTTCTCTGTGCAACATGTGGTTAGCAATACGTGATAGAAAAGTAGGATTTCCCTGTGCAATACTCGACCACCAATACGTGATAGAAAAGGAAGATTTCTCTGTGCAGCACGTGCCTAGCAATACGTGATAGAAAAGGAGGATTTCTCTGTGCAATACTCGACTAGCAATACGTGATAGAAAAGGAGGATTTCTCTGTGCAGTACGTGGCTAGCAATACGTGATAGAAAAGGAGGATTTCTCTGTGCAACACGTGGCTAGCAATACATGATAGAAAAGGAGTATTTCTCTGTGCAATACTCGACTAGCAATACGTGATAGGAAAGGAGGATTTCTCTCTGCAGCACGTGGCTAGCAATACATGATAGAAAAGGAGGAAATTCTTTGTGCAGCACGTGGCTAGCAATACGTGATAGAAAAGGAGGATTTCTCTGTGCAATACTCGACTAGCAATACGTGATAGAAAAGGAGGATTTCTCTGTGCAGCACGTGGCTAGCAATATGAGATAGAAAAGGAGGATTTCTCTGTGCAAAACGTGGCTAGCAATACGTGATAGAAAAGGAGGATGTCTCTGTGCAACACGTGGCTAGCAATACGTGGTAGAAAAGGAGGATTTCTCTGTGCAACACGTGGCTAGCAATACGTGATAGAAAAGGAGGTTTTCTCTGTGCAACACGGGGCTAGCAATACGTGATAGAAAAGGAGGATGTGCAATACTCGACTAGCAATACGTGATAGAAAAGGAGGATATCTCTGTGCAATACTCGACTAGCAATACGTGATAGAAAAGGAGGATTTCTCTGTGCAGCACGTGGCTAGCAATACGTGATAGAAAAGGAGGATTTCTCTGTGCAGCATGTGGCTAGTAATACGTGATAGAAAAGGAGGATTTCTCTGTGCAATACTCGACTAGCAATACGTGATAGAAAAGAAGGATATCTCTGTGCAATACTCGACTAGCAATACGTGATAGAAAAGGAGGATTTCTCTGTGCAGCACGTGGCTAGCAATACGTGACAGAAAAGGAGGATTTCTCTGTGCAGCACGTGGCTAGCAATACGTGATAGAAAAGGAGGATTTCTCTGTGCAGCACGTGGCTAGCAATACGTGATAGAAAAGGAGGATTTCTTTGTGCAACACGTGGCTAGCAATACGCGGTCGAAAAGGAGGATTTCTCTATGCAACACGTGGCTAGCAATACGTGATAGAAAAGGAGGATTTCTCTGTGCAACACGTGGCTAGCAATACGTGATAGAAAAGGAGGATTTCTCTGTGCAATACTCGACTAGCAATACGTGATAGAAAAGGAGGATTTCTCTGTGCAGCACGTGGCTAGCAATACGTGATAGAAAAGGAGGATTTCTCTGTGCAATACTCGACTAGCCATACGTGATAGAAAAGGAGGATTTCTCTGTGCAACACGTGGCTAGCAATACGTGATAGAAAAGGAGGATTTCTCTGTGCAATACTCGACTAGCAATACGTCATAGAAAAGGAGGATTTCTCTGTGCAACACGTGGCTAGCAATACGTGATAGAAAAGTAGGAATTCTCTGTGCAATACTCGACTAGCAATACGTGATAGAAAAGGAGGATTTCTCTGTGCAGCACGTGGCTAGCAATACATGATAGAAAAGGAGGATTTCTTTGTGCAGCACGTGGCTAGCAATACGTGATAGAAAAGGAGGATTTCTCTGTGCAGCACGAGGCTAGCAATACGTGATAGAAAAGGAGGATTTCTCTGTGCAATACTCGACTAGCATTACGTGATAGAAAAGGAGGATTTCTCTGTGCAGTACGTGGCTAGCAATACGTGATAGAAAAGGAGGATTTCTCTGTGCAAGACGTGGCTAGCAATACGTGATAGAAAGGGAGGATTTCTCTGTGCAATACTCGACTAGCAATACGTGATAGGAAAGGAGGATTTCTCTCTGCAGCACGTGGCTAGCAATACATGATAGAAAAGGAGGATTTCTTTGTGCAGCACGTGGCTAGCAATACGTGATAGAAAAGGAGGATTTCTCTGTGCAATACTCGACTAGCAATAGGTGATAGAAAAGGAGGATTTCTCTGTGCAGCACGTGGCTAGCAATACGAGATAGAAAAGGAGGATTTCTCTGTGCAACACGTGGCTAGCAATACGTGATAGAAAAGGAGGATTTCTCTGTGCAACACGTGGCTAGCAATATGTGGTAGAAAAGGAGGATTTCTCTGTGCAACACGTGGCTAGCAATACGTGATAGAAAAGGAGGATTTCTCTGTGCAACACGTGGTTAGCAATACGTGATAGAAAAGTAGGATTTCCCTGTGCAATACTCGACCACCAATACGTGATAGAAAAGGAGGATATCTCTGTGCAATACTCGACTAGCAATACGTGATAGAAAAGGAGGATTTCTCTGTGCAGCACGTGGCTAGCAATACGTGATAGAAAAGGAGGATTTCTCTGTGCAGCACGTGGCTAGCAATACGTGATAGAAAAGGAGGATTTCTCTGTGCAGCACGTGGCTAGCAATACGTGATAGAAAAGGAGGATTTCTTTGTGCAACACGTGGCTAGCAATACGCGGTAGAAAAGGAGGATTTCTCTATGCAACACGTGGCTAGCAATACGTGATAGAAAAGGAGGATTTATCTGTGCAATACTCGACTAGCAATACGTGATAGAAAAGGAGGATTTCTCTGTGCAACACATGGCTAGCAATACGTGATAGAAAAGGAGGATTTCTCTGTGCAATACTCGACTAGCCATACGTGATAGAAAAGGAGGATTTCTCTGTGCAACACGTGGCTAGCAATACGTGATAGAAAAGGAGGATTTCTCTGTGCAATACTCGACTAGCAATACGTCATAGAAAAGGAGGATTTCTCTGTGCAACACGTGGCTAGCAATACGTGATAGAAAAGTAGGAATTCTCTGTGCAATACTCGACTAGCAATACGTGATAGAAAAGGAGGATTTCTCTGTGCAGCACGTGGCTAGCAATACATGATAGAAAAGGAGGATTTCTTTGTGCAGCACGTGGCTAGCAATACGTGATAGAAAAGGAGGATTTCTCTGTGCAGCACGAGGCTAGCAATACGTGATAGAAAAGGAGGATTTCTCTGTGCAATACTCGACTAGCAATACGTTATAGAAAAGGAGGATTTCTCTGTGCAGTACGTGGCTAGCAATACGTGATAGAAAAGGAGGATTTCTCTGTGCAACACGTGGCTAGCAATACGTGATAGAAAGGGAGGATTTCTCTGTGCAATACTCGACTAGCAATACGTGATAGGAAAGGAGTATTTCTCTCTGCAGCACGTGGCTAGCAATACATGATAGAAAAGGAGGATTTCTTTGTGCAGCACGTGGCTAGCAATACGTGATAGAAAAGGAGGATTTCTCTGTGCAATACTCGACTAGCAATACGTGATAGAAAAGGAGGATTTCTCTGTGCAGCACGTGGCTAGCGATACGAGATAGAAAAGGAGGATTTCTCTGTGCAACACGTGGCTAGCAATACGTGATAGAAAAGGAGGATTTCTCTGTGCAACACGTGGCTAGCAATATGTGGTAGAAAAGGAGGATTTCTCTGTGCAACACGTGGCTAGCAATACGTGATAGAAAAGGAGGATTTCTCTGTGCAACACGTGGTTAGCAATACGTGATAGAAAAGTAGGATTTCCCTGTGCAATACTCGACCACCAACACGTGATAGAAAAGGAGGATTTCTCTGTGCAATACTCGACTAGCAATACGTGATAGAAAAGGAGGATTTCTCTGTGCAGCACGTGGCTATCAATACGTGATAGAAAAGGAGGATATCTTTGTGCAGCACGTGGCTATCAATACGTGATAGAAAAAAAGGATTTCTCTGTGCAACACGTGGCTAGCAATACGTGATAGAAAAGGAGGATTTCTCTGTGCAACACGTGGCCAGCAATATGTGGTAGAAAAGGAGGATTTCTCTGTGCAACACGTGGCTAGCAATACGTGATAGAAAAGTAGGATTTCTCTGTGCAATACTCGACTAACAACACGTGATAGAAAAGGAGGATTTCTCTGTGCAGCACGTGGCTAGCAATACATGATAGAAAAGGAGGATTTCTTTGTGCAGCACGTGGCTAGCAATACGTGATAGAAAAGGAGGATTTCTCTGTGCAGCACGAGGCTAGCAATACGTGATAGAAAAGGAGGATTTCTCTGTGCAATACTCGACTAGCAATACGTGATAGCAAAGGAGGATTTCTCTGTGCAGTACATGGCTAGCAATACGTGATAGAAAAGGAGGATTTCTCTGTGCAACACGTGGCTAGCAATACGTGATAGAAAAGGAGGATTTCTCTGTGCAATACTCGACTAGCAATACGTGATAGGAAAGGAGGATTTCTCTCTGCAGCACGTGGCTAGCAATACATGATAGAAAAGGAGGATTTCTTTGTGCAGCACGTGGCTAGCAATACGTGATAGAAAAGGAGGATTTCTCTGTGCAATACTCGACTAGCAATACATGATAGAAAAGGAGGATTTCTCTGTGCAGCACGTGGCTAGCAATACGTGATAGAAAAGGAGGATTTCTCTGTGCAACACGTGGCTAGCAATATGTGGTAGAAAAGGAGGATTTCTCTGTGCAACACGTGGCTAGCAATACGTGATAGAAAAGGAGGATTTCTCTGTGCAACACGTGGTTAGCAATACGTGATAGAAAAGTAGGATTTCCCTGTGCAATACTCGACCACCAATACGTGATAGAAAAGGAAGATTTCTCTGTGCAGCACGTGCCTAGCAATACGTGATAGAAAAGGAGGATTTCTCTGTGCAATACTCGACTAGCAATACGTGATAGAAAAGGAGGATTTCTCTGTGCAGTACGTGGCTAGCAATACGTGATAGAAAAGGAGGATTTCTCTGTGCAACACGTGGCTAGCAATACATGATAGAAAAGGAGGATTTCTCTGTGCAATACTCGACTAGCAATACGTGATAGGAAAGGAGGATTTCTCTCTGCAGCACGTGGCTAGCAATACATGATAGAAAAGGAGGAAATTCTTTGTGCAGCACGTGGCTAGCAATACGTGATAGAAAAGGAGGATTTCTCTGTGCAATACTCGACTAGCAATACGTGATAGAAAAGGAGGATTTCTCTGTGCAGCACGTGGCTAGCAATATGAGATAGAAAAGGAGGATTTCTCTGTGCAAAACGTGGCTAGCAATACGTGATAGAAAAGGAGGATGTCTCTGTGCAACACGTGGCTAGCAATACGTGGTAGAAAAGGAGGATTTCTCTGTGCAACACGTGGCTAGCAATACGTGATAGAAAAGGAGGTTTTCTCTGTGCAACACGGGGCTAGCAATACGTGATAGAAAAGGAGGATGTGCAATACTCGACTAGCAATACGTGATAGAAAAGGAGGATATCTCTGTGCAATACTCGACTAGCAATACGTGATAGAAAAGGAGGATTTCTCTGTGCAGCACGTGGCTAGCAATACGTGATAGAAAAGGAGGATTTCTCTGTGCAGCATGTGGCTAGTAATACGTGATAGAAAAGGAGGATTTCTCTGTGCAATACTCGACTAGCAATACGTGATAGAAAAGGAGGATATCTCTGTGCAATACTCGACTAGCAATACGTGATAGAAAAGGAGGATTTCTCTGTGCAGCACGTGGCTAGCAATACGTGACAGAAAAGGAGGATTTCTCTGTGCAGCACGTGGCTAGCAATACGTGATAGAAAAGGAGGATTTCTCTGTGCAGCACGTGGCTAGCAATACGTGATAGAAAAGGAGGATTTCTTTGTGCAACACGTGGCTAGCAATACGCGGTAGAAAAGGAGGATTTCTCTATGCAACACATGGCTAGCAATACGTGATAGAAAAGGAGGATTTCTCTGTGCAACACGTGGCTAGCAATACGTGATAGAAAAGGAGGATTTCTCTGTGCAATACTCGACTAGCAATACGTGATAGAAAAGGAGGATTTCTCTGTGCAGCACGTGGCTAGCAATACGTGATAGAAAAGGAGGATTTCTCTGTGCAATACTCAACTAGCCATACGTGATAGAAAAGGAGGATTTCTCTGTGCAACACGTGGCTAGCAATACGTGATAGAAAAGGAGGATTTCTCTGTGCAATACTCGACTAGCAATACGTCATAGAAAAGGAGGATTTCTCTGTGCAACACGTGGCTAGCAATACGTGATAGAAAAGTAGGAATTCTCTGTGCAATACTCGACTAGCAATACGTGATAGAAAAGGAGGATTTCTCTGTGCAGCACGTGGCTAGCAATACATGATAGAAAAGGAGGATTTCTTTGTGCAGCACGTGGCTAGCAATACGTGATAGAAAAGGAGGATTTCTCTGTGCAGCACGAGGCTAGCAATACGTGATAGAAAAGGAGAATTTCTCTGTGCAATTCTCGACTAGCATTACGTGATAGAAAAGGAGGATTTCTCTGTGCAGTACGTGGCTAGCAATACGTGATAGAAAAGGAGGATTTCTCTGTGCAACACGTGGCTAGCAATACGTGATAGAAAGGGAGGATTTCTCTGTGCAATACTCGACTAGCAATACGTGATAGGAAAGGAGGATTTCTCTCTGCAGCACGTGGCTAGCAATACATGATAGAAAAGGAGGATTTCTTTGTGCAGCACGTGGCTAGCAATACGTGATAGAAAAGGAGGATTTCTCTGTGCAATACTCGACTAGCAATACGTGATAGAAAAGGAGGATTTCTCTGTGCAGCACGTGGCTAGCAATACGAGATAGAAAAGGAGGATTTCTCTGTGCAACACGTGGCTAGCAATACGTGATAGAAAAGGAGGATTTCTCTGTGCAACACGTGGCTAGCAATATGTGGTAGAAAAGGAGGATTTCTCTGTGCAACACGTGGCTAGCAATACGTGATAGAAAAGGAGGATTTCTCTGTGCAACACGTGGTTAGCAATACGTGATAGAAAAGTAGGATTTCCCTGTGCAATACTCGACCACCAATACGTGATAGAAAAGGAGGATATCTCTGTGCAATACTCGACTAGCAATACGTGATAGAAAAGGAGGATTTCTCTGTGCAGCACGTGGCTAGCAATACGTGATAGAAAAGGAGGATTTCTCTGTGCAGCACGTGGCTAGCAATACGTGATAGAAAAGGAGGATTTCTCTGTGCAGCACGTGGCTAGCAATACGTGATAGAAAAGGAGGATTTCTTTGTGCAACACGTGGCTAGCAATACGCGGTAGAAAAGGAGGATTTCTCTATGCAACACGTGGCTAGCAATACGTGATAGAAAAGGAGGATTTCTCTGTGCAATACTCGACTAGCAAGACATGATAGAAAAGGAGGATTTCTCTGTGCAACACGTGGCTAGCAATACGTGATAGAAAAGGAGGATTTCTCTGTGCAATACTCGACTAGCAATACGTGATAGAAAAGGAGGATTTCTCTGTGCAGCACGTGGCTAGCAATACGTGATAGAAAAGGAGGATTTCTCTGTGCAATACTCGACTAGCCATACGTGATAGAAAAGGAGGATTTCTCTGTGCAACACGTGGCTAGCAATACGTGATAGAAAAGGAGGATTTCTCTGTGCAATACTCGACTAGCAATACGTCATAGAAAAGGAGGATTTCTCTGTGCAACACGTGGCTAGCAATACGTGATAGAAAAGTAGGATTTCTCTGTGCAATACTCGACTAGCAATACGTGATAGAAAAGGAGGATTTCTCTGTGCAGCACGTGGCTAGCAATACATGATAGAAAAGGAGGATTTCTTTGTGCAGCACGTGGCTAGCAATACGTGATAGAAAAGGAGGATTTCTCTGTGCAGCACGAGGCTAGCAATACGTGATAGAAAAGGAGGATTTCTCTGTGCAATACTCGACTAGCAATACGTGATAGGAAATGAGGATTTCTCTCTGCAGCACGTGGCTAGCAATACATGATAGAAAAGGAGGATTTCTTTGTGCAGCACGTGGCTAGCAATACGTGATAGAAAAGGAGGATTTCTCTGTGCAATACTCGACTAGCAATACATGATAGAAAAGGAGGATTTCTCTGTGCAGCACGTGGCTAGCAATACGAGATAGAAAAGGAGGATTTCTCTGTGCAACACGTGGCTAGCAATACATGATAGAAAAGGAGGATTTCTCTGTGCAACACGTGGCTAGCAATATGTGGTAGAAAAGGAGGATTTCTCTGTGCAACACGTGGCTAGCAATACGTGATAGAAAAGGAGGATTTCTCTGTGCAACACGTGATTAGCAATACGTGATAGAAAAGTAGGATTTCCCTGTGCAATACTCGACCACCAATACGTGATAGAAAAGGAGGATTTCTCTGTGCAATACTCGACTTGCAATACGTGATAGAAAAGGAGGATTTCTCTGTGCAGCACGTGGCTATCAATACGTGATAGAAAAGGAGGATTTCTTTGTGCAGCACGTGGCTAGCAATACGTGATAGAAAAGGAGGATTTCTCTGTGCAACACGTGGCCAGCAATATGTGGTAGAAAAGGAGGATTTCTCTCTGCAGCACGTGGCTAGCAATACATGATAGAAAAGGAGGAAATTCTTTGTGCAGCACGTGGCTAGCAATATGTGATAGAAAAGGAGGATTTCTCTGTGCAATACTCGACTAGCAATACGTGATAGAAAAGGAGGATTTCTCTGTGCAGCACGTGGCTAGCAATATGAGATAGAAAAGGAGGATTTCTCTGTGCAAAACGTGGCTAGCAATACGTGATAGAAAAGGAGGATGTCTCTGTGCAACACGTGGCTAGCAATACGTGGTAGAAAAGGAGGATTTCTCTGTGCAACACGTGGCTAGCAATACGTGATAGAAAAGGAGGTTTTCTCTGTGCAACACGGGGCTAGCAATACGTGATAGAAAAGGAGGATTTCTCTGGGCAATACTCGACTAGCAATACGTGATAGAAAAGGAGGATATCTCTGTGCAATACTCGACTAGCAATACGTGATAGAAAAGGAGGATTTCTCTGTGCAGCACGTGGCTAGCAATACGTGATAGAAAAGGAGGATTTCTCTGTGCAGCATGTGGCTAGTAATACGTGATAGAAAAGGAGGATTTCTCTGTGCAATACTCGACTAGCAATACGTGATAGAAAAGCAGGATATCTCTGTGCAATACTCGACTAGCAATACGTGATAGAAAAGGAGGATTTCTCTGTGCAGCACGTGGCTAGCAATACGTGATAGAAAAGGAGGATTTCTCTGTGCAGCACGTGGCTAGCAATACGTGATAGAAAAGGAGGATTTCTTTGTGCAACATGTGGCTAGCAATACGCGGTAGAAAAGGAGGATTTCTCTATGCAACACGTGGCTAGCAATACGTGATAGAAAAGGAGGATTTCTCTGTGCAATACTCGACTAGCAATACGTGATAGAAAAGGAGGATTTCTCTGTGCAACACGTGGCTAGCAATACGTGATAGAAAAGGAGGATTTCTCTGTGCAATACTCGACTAGCAATACGTGATAGAAAAGGAGGATTTCTCTGTGCAGCACGTGGCTAGCAATACGTGATAGAAAAGGAGGATTTCTCTGTGCAATACTCGACTAGCCATACGTGATAGAAAAGGAGGATTTCTCTGTGCAACACGTGGCTAGCAATACGTGATAGAAAAGGAGGATTTCTCTGTGCAATACTCGACTAGCAATACGTCATAGAAAAGGAGGATTTCTCTGTGCAACACGTGGCTAGCAATACGTGATAGAAAAGTAGGATTTCTCTGTGCAATACTCGACTAGCAATACGTGATAGAAAAGGAGGATTTCTCTGTGCAGCACGTGGCTAGCAATACATGATAGAAAAGGAGGATTTCTTTGTGCAGCACGTGGCTAGCAATACGTGATAGAAAAGGAGGATTTCTCTGTGCAGCACGAGGCTAGCAATACGTGATAGAAAAGGAGGATTTCTCTGTGCAATACTCGACTAGCAATACGTGATAGAAAAGGAGGATTTCTCTGTGCAGTACGTGGCTAGCAATACGTGATAGAAAAGGAGGATTTCTCTGTGCAACACGTGGCTAGCAATACGTGATAGAAAGGGAGGATTTCTCTGTGCAATACTCGACTAGCAATACGTGATAGGAAAGGAGGATTTCTCTCTGCAGCACGTGGCTAGCAATACATGATAGAAAAGGAGGATTTCTTTGTGCAGCACGTGGCTAGCAATACGTGATAGAAAAGGAGGATTTCTCTGTGCAATACTCGACTAGCAATACGTGATAGAAAAGGAGGATTTCTCTGTGCAGCACGTGGCTAGCAATACGAGATAGAAAAGGAGGATTTCTCTGTGCAACACGTGGCTAGCAATACGTGATAGAAAAGGAGGATTTCTCTGTGCAACACGTGGCTAGCAATATGTGGTAGAAAAGGAGGATTTCTCTGTGCAACACGTGGCTAGCAATACATGATAGAAAAGGAGGATTTCTCTGTGCAACACGGGGCTAGCAATACGTGATAGAAAAGGAGGATTTCTCTGTGCAATACTCGACTAGCAATACGTGATAGAAAAGGAGGATATCTCTGTGCAATACTCGACTAGCAATACGTGATAGAAAAGGAGGATTTCTCTGTGCAGCACGTGGCTAGCAATACGTGATAGAAAAGGAGGATTTCTCTGTGCAGAACGTGGCTAGCAATACGTGATAGAAAAGGAGGATTTCTCTGTGCAATACTCGACTAGCAATACGTGATAGAAAAGGAGGATTTCTCTGTGCAGCACGTGGCTAGCAATACGAGATAGAAAAGGAGGATTTCTCTGTGCAACACGTGGCTAGCAATACGTGATAGAAAAGGAGGATTTCTCTGTGCAACACGTGGCTAGCAATATGTGGTAGAGAAGGAGGATTTCTCTGTGCAACACGTGGCTAGCAATACGTGATAGAAAAGGAGGATTTCTCTGTGCAACAAGTGGTTAGCAATACGTGATAGAAAAGTAGGATTTCCCTGTGCAATACTCGACCACCAATACGTGATAGAAAAGGAGGATTTCTCTGTGCAATACTCGACTAGCAATACGTGATAGAAAAGGAGGATTTCTCTGTGCAGCACGTGGCTATCAATACGTGATAGAAAAGGAGGATTTCTTTGTGCAGCACGTGGCTATCAATACGTGATAGAAAAGGAGGATTTCTCTGTGCAACACGTGGCTAGCAATACGTGATAGAAAAGGAGGATTTCTCTGTGCAACACGTGGCCAGCAATATGTGGTAGAAAAGGAGGATTTCTCTGTGCAACACGTGGCTAGCAATACGTGATAGAAAAGTAGGATTTCTCGGTGCAATACTCGACTAACAATACGTGATAGAAAAGGAGGATTTCTCTGTGCAGCACGTGGCTAGCAATACATGATAGAAAAGGAGGATTTCTTTGTGCAGCACGTGGCTAGCAATACGTGATAGAAAAGGAGGATTTCTCTGTGCAGCACGAGGCTAGCAATACGTGATAGAAAAGGAGGATTTCTCTGTGCAATACTCGACTAGCAATACGTGATAGAAAAGGAGGATTTCTCTGTGCAGTACGTGGCTAGCAATACGTGATAGAAAAGGAGGATTTCTCTGTGCAACACGTGGCTAGCAATACGTGATAGAAAGGGAGGATTTCTCTGTGCAATACTCGACTAGCAATACGTGATAGGAAAGGAGGATTTCTCTCTGCAGCACGTGGCTAGCAATACATGATAGAAAAGGAGGATTTCTTTGTGCAGCACGTGGCTAGCAATACGTGATAGAAAAGGAGGATTTCTCTGTGCAATACTTGACTAGCAATACGTGATAGAAAAGGAGGATTTCTCTGTGCAGCACGTGGCTAGCAATACGTGATAGAAAAGGAGGATTTCTCTGTGCAACACGTGGCTAGCAATATGTGGTAGAAAAGGAGGATTTCTCTGTGCAACACGTGGCTAGCAATACGTGATAGAAAAGGAGGATTTCTCTGTGCAACACGTGGTTAGCAATACGTGATAGAAAAGTAGGATTTCCCTGTGCAATACTCGACCACCAATACGTGATAGAAAAGGAAGATTTCTCTGTGCAGCACGTGCCTAGCAATACGTGATAGAAAAGGAGGATTTCTCTGTGCAATACTCGACTAGCAATACGTGATAGAAAAGGAGGATTTCTCTGTGCAGTACGTGGCTAGCAATACGTGATAGAAAAGGAGGATTTCTCTGTGCAACACGTGGCTAGCAATACATGATAGAAAAGGAGTATTTCTCTGTGCAATACTCGACTAGCAATACGTGATAGGAAAGGAGGATTTCTCTCTGCAGCACGTGGCTAGCAATACATGATAGAAAAGGAGGAAATTCTTTGTGCAGCACGTGGCTAGCAATACGTGATAGAAAAGGAGGATTTCTCTGTGCAATACTCGACTAGCAATACGTGATAGAAAAGGAGGATTTCTCTGTGCAGCACGTGGCTAGCAATATGAGATAGAAAAGGAGGATTTCTCTGTGCAAAACGTGGCTAGCAATACGTGATAGAAAAGGAGGATGTCTCTGTGCAACACATGGCTAGCAATACGTGGTAGAAAAGGAGGATTTCTCTGTGCAACACGTGGCTAGCAATACGTGATAGAAAAGGAGGTTTTCTCTGTGCAACACGGGGCTAGCAATACGTGATAGAAAAGGAGGATGTGCAATACTCGACTAGCAATACGTGATAGAAAAGGAGGATATCTCTGTGCAATACTCGACTAGCAATACGTGATAGAAAAGGAGGATTTCTCTGTGCAGCACGTGGCTAGCAATACGTGATAGAAAAGGAGGATTTCTCTGTGCAGCATGTGGCTAGTAATACGTGATAGAAAAGGAGGATTTCTCTGTGCAATACTCGACTAGCAATACGTGATAGAAAAGGAGGATATCTCTGTGCAATACTCGACTAGCAATACGTGATAGAAAAGGAGGATTTCTCTGTGCAGCACGTGGCTAGCAATACGTGACAGAAAAGGAGGATTTCTCTGTGCAGCACGTGGCTAGCAATACGTGATAGAAAAGGAGGATTTCTCTGTGCAGCACGTGGCTAGCAATACGTGATAGAAAAGGAGGATTTCTTTGTGCAACACGTGGCTAGCAATACGCGGTAGAAAAGGAGGATTTCTCTATGCAACACGTGGCTAGCAATACGTGATAGAAAAGGAGGATTTCTCTGTGCAACACGTGGCTAGCAATACGTGATAGAAAAGGAGGATTTCTCTGTGCAATACTCGACTAGCAATGCGTGATAGAAAAGGAGGATTTCTCTGTGCAGCACGTGGCTAGCAATACGTGATAGAAAAGGAGGATTTCTCTGTGCAATACTCGACTAGCCATACGTGATAGAAAAGGAGGATTTCTCTGTGCAACACGTGGCTAGCAATACGTGATATAAAAGGAGGATTTCTCTGTGCAATACTCGACTAGCAATACGTCATAGAAAAGGAGGATTTCTCTGTGCAACACGTGGCTAGCAATACGTGATAGAAAAGTAGGATTTCTCTGTGCAATACTCGACTAACAATACGTGATAGAAAAGGAGGATTTCTCTGTGCAGCACGTGGCTAGCAATACATGATAGAAAAGGAGGATTTCTTTGTGCAGCACGTGGCTAGCAATACGTGATAGAAAAGGAGGATTTCTCTGTGCAGCACGAGGCTAGCAATACGTGATAGAAAAGGAGGATTTCTCTGTGCAATACTCGACTAGCAATACGTGATAGAAAAGGAGGATTTCTCTGTGCAGTACGTGGCTAGCAATACGTGATAGAAAAGGAGGATTTCTCTGTGCAACACGTGGCTAGCAATACGTGATAGAAAGGGAGGATTTCTCTGTGCAATACTCGACTAGCAATACGTGATAGGAAAGGAGGATTTCTCTCTGCAGCACGTGGCTAGCAATACATGATAGAAAAGGAGGATTTCTTTGTGCAGCACGTGGCTAGCAATACGTGATAGAAAAGGAGGATTTCTCTGTGCAATACTTGACTAGCAATACGTGATAGAAAAGGAGGATTTCTCTGTGCAGCACGTGGCTAGCAATACGTGATAGAAAAGGAGGATTTCTCTGTGCAACACGTGGCTAGCAATATGTGGTAGAAAAGGAGGATTTCTCTGTGCAACACGTGGCTAGCAATACGTGATAGAAAAGGAGGATTTCTCTGTGCAACACGTGGTTAGCAATACGTGATAGAAAAGTAGGATTTCCCTGTGCAATACTCGACCACCAATACGTGATAGAAAAGGAAGATTTCTCTGTGCAGCACGTGCCTAGCAATACGTGATAGAAAAGGAGGATTTCTCTGTGCAATACTCGACTAGCAATACGTGATAGAAAAGGAGGATTTCTCTGTGCAGTACGTGGCTAGCAATACGTGATAGAAAAGGAGGATTTCTCTGTGCAACACGTGGCTAGCAATACATGATAGAAAAGGAGTATTTCTCTGTGCAATACTCGACTAGCAATACGTGATAGGAAAGGAGGATTTCTCTCTGCAGCACGTGGCTAGCAATACATGATAGAAAAGGAGGAAATTCTTTGTGCAGCACGTGGCTAGCAATACGTGATAGAAAAGGAGGATTTCTCTGTGCAATACTCGACTAGCAATACGTGATAGAAAAGGAGGATTTCTCTGTGCAGCACGTGGCTAGCAATATGAGATAGAAAAGGAGGATTTCTCTGTGCAAAACGTGGCTAGCAATACGTGATAGAAAAGGAGGATGTCTCTGTGCAACACATGGCTAGCAATACGTGGTAGAAAAGGAGGATTTCTCTGTGCAACACGTGGCTAGCAATACGTGATAGAAAAGGAGGTTTTCTCTGTGCAACACGGGGCTAGCAATACGTGATAGAAAAGGAGGATGTGCAATACTCGACTAGCAATACGTGATAGAAAAGGAGGATATCTCTGTGCAATACTCGACTAGCAATACGTGATAGAAAAGGAGGATTTCTCTGTGCAGCACGTGGCTAGCAATACGTGATAGAAAAGGAGGATTTCTCTGTGCAGCATGTGGCTAGTAATACGTGATAGAAAAGGAGGATTTCTCTGTGCAATACTCGACTAGCAATACGTGATAGAAAAGGAGGATATCTCTGTGCAATACTCGACTAGCAATACGTGATAGAAAAGGAGGATTTCTCTGTGCAGCACGTGGCTAGCAATACGTGACAGAAAAGGAGGATTTCTCTGTGCAGCACGTGGCTAGCAATACGTGATAGAAAAGGAGGATTTCTCTGTGCAGCACGTGGCTAGCAATACGTGATAGAAAAGGAGGATTTCTTTGTGCAACACGTGGCTAGCAATACGCGGTAGAAAAGGAGGATTTCTCTATGCAACACGTGGCTAGCAATACGTGATAGAAAAGGAGGATTTCTCTGTGCAACACGTGGCTAGCAATACGTGATAGAAAAGGAGGATTTCTCTGTGCAATACTCGACTAGCAATACGTGATAGAAAAGGAGGATTTCTCTGTGCAGCACGTGGCTAGCAATACGTGATAGAAAAGGAGGATTTCTCTGTGCAATACTCGACTAGCCATACGTGATAGAAAAGGAGGATTTCTCTGTGCAACACGTGGCTAGCAATACGTGATATAAAAGGAGGATTTCTCTGTGCAATACTCGACTAGCAATACGTCATAGAAAAGGAGGATTTCTCTGTGCAACACGTGGCTAGCAATACGTGATAGAAAAGTAGGAATTCTCTGTGCAATACTCGACTAGCAATACGTGATAGAAAAGGAGGATTTCTCTGTGCAGCACGTGGCTAGCAATACATGATAGAAAAGGAGGATTTCTTTGTGCAGCACGTGGCTAGCAATACGTGATAGAAAAGGAGGATTTCTCTGTGCAGCACGAGGCTAGCAATACGTGATAGAAAAGGAGGATTTCTCTGTGCAGCACGTGGCTAGCAATACATGATAGAAAAGGAGGATTTCTCTGTGCAGTACGTGGCTAGCAATACGTGATAGAAAAGGAGGATTTCTCTGTGCAACACATGGCTAGCAATACGTGATAGAAAGGGAGGATTTCTCTGTGCAATACTCGACTAGCAATACGTGATAGGAAAGGAGGATTTCTCTCTGCAGCACGTGGCTAGCAATACATGATAGAAAAGGAGGATTTCTTTGTGCAGCACGTGGCTAGCAATACGTGATAGAAAAGGAGGATTTCTCTGTGCAATACTCGACTAGCAATACGTGATAGAACAGGAGGATTTCTCTGTGCAGCACGTGGCTAGCAATACGTGATAGAAAAGGAGGATTTCTCTGTGCAACACGTGGCTAGCAATATGTGGTAGAAAAGGAGGATTTCTCTGTGCAACACGTGGCTAGCAATACGTGATAGAAAAGGAGGATTTCTCTGTGCAACACGTGGTTAGCAATACGTGATAGAAAAGTAGGATTTCCCTGTGCAATACTCGACCACCAATACGTGATAGAAAAGGAAGATTTCTCTGTGCAGCACGTGCCTAGCAATACGTGATAGAAAAGGAGGATTTCTCTGTGCAATACTCGACTAGCAATACGTGATAGAAAAGGAGGATTTCTCTGTGCAGTACGTGGCTAGCAATACGTGATAGAAAAGGAGGATTTCTCTGTGCAACACGTGGCTAGCAATACATGATAGAAAAGGAGTATTTCTCTGTGCAATACTCGACTAGCAATACGTGATAGGAAAGGAGGATTTCTCTCTGCAGCACGTGGCTAGCAATACATGATAGAAAAGGAGGAAATTCTTTGTGCAGCACGTGGCTAGCAATACGTGATAGAAAAGGAGGATTTCTCTGTGCAATACTCGACTAGCAATACGTGATAGAAAAGGAGGATTTCTCTGTGCAGCACGTGGCTAGCAATATGAGATAGAAAAGGAGGATTTCTCTGTGCAAAACGTGGCTAGCAATACGTGATAGAAAAGGAGGATGTCTCTGTGCAACACATGGCTAGCAATACGTGGTAGAAAAGGAGGATTTCTCTGTGCAACACGTGGCTAGCAATACGTGATAGAAAAGGAGGTTTTCTCTGTGCAACACGGGGCTAGCAATACGTGATAGAAAAGGAGGATGTGCAATACTCGACTAGCAATACGTGATAGAAAAGGAGGATATCTCTGTGCAATACTCGACTAGCAATACGTGATAGAAAAGGAGGATTTCTCTGTGCAGCACGTGGCTAGCAATACGTGATAGAAAAGGAGGATTTCTCTGTGCAGCATGTGGCTAGTAATACGTGATAGAAAAGGAGGATTTCTCTGTGCAATACTCGACTAGCAATACGTGATAGAAAAGGAGGATATCTCTGTGCAATACTCGACTAGCAATACGTGATAGAAAAGGAGGATTTCTCTGTGCAGCACGTGGCTAGCAATACGTGACAGAAAAGGAGGATTTCTCTGTGCAGCACGTGGCTAGCAATACGTGATAGAAAAGGAGGATTTCTCTGTGCAGCACGTGGCTAGCAATACGTGATAGAAAAGGAGGATTTCTTTGTGCAACACGTGGCTAGCAATACGCGGTAGAAAAGGAGGATTTCTCTATGCAACACGTGGCTAGCAATACGTGATAGAAAAGGAGGATTTCTCTGTGCAACACGTGGCTAGCAATACGTGATAGAAAAGGAGGATTTCTCTGTGCAATACTCGACTAGCAATACGTGATAGAAAAGGAGGATTTCTCTGTGCAGCACGTGGCTAGCAATACGTGATAGAAAAGGAGGATTTCTCTGTGCAATACTCGACTAGCCATACGTGATAGAAAAGGAGGATTTCTCTGTGCAACACGTGGCTAGCAATACGTGATATAAAAGGAGGATTTCTCTGTGCAATACTCGACTAGCAATACGTCATAGAAAAGGAGGATTTCTCTGTGCAACACGTGGCTAGCAATACGTGATAGAAAAGTAGGAATTCTCTGTCCAATACTCGACTAGCAATACGTGATAGAAAAGGAGGATTTCTCTGTGCAGCACGTGGCTAGCAATACATGATAGAAAAGGAGGATTTCTTTGTGCAGCACGTGGCTAGCAATACGTGATAGAAAAGGAGGATTTCTCTGTGCAGCACGAGGCTAGCAATACGTGATAGAAAAGGAGGATTTCTCTGTGCAATACTCGACTAGCATTACGTGATAGAAAAGGAGGATTTCTCTGTGCAGTACGTGGCTAGCAATACGTGATAGAAAAGGAGGATTTCTCTGTGCAACACATGGCTAGCAATACGTGATAGAAAGGGAGGATTTCTCTGTGCAATACTCGACTAGCAATACGTGATAGGAAAGGAGGATTTCTCTCTGCAGCACGTGGCTAGCAATACATGATAGAAAAGGAGGATTTCTTTGTGCAGCACGTGGCTAGCAATACGTGATAGAAAAGGAGGATTTCTCTGTGCAATACTCGACTAGCAATACGTGATAGAACAGGAGGATTTCTCTGTGCAGCACGTGGCTAGCAATACGAGATAGAAAAGGAGGATTTCTCTGTGCAACACGTGGCTAGCAATACATGATAGAAAAGGAGGATTTCTCTGTGCAACACGTGGCTAGCAATATGTGGTAGAAAAGGAGGATTTCTCTGTGCAACACGTGGCTAGCAATACGTGATAGAAAAGGAGGATTTCTCTGTGCAACACGTGGTTAGCAATACGTGATAGAAAAGTAGGATTTCCCTGTGCAATACTCGACCACCAATACGTGATAGAAAAGGAGGATATCTCTGTGCAATACTCGACTAGCAATACGTGATAGAAAAGGAGGATTTCTCTGTGCAGCACGTGGCTAGCAATACGTGATAGAAAAGGAGGATTTCTCTGTGCAGCACGTGGCTAGCAATACGTGATAGAAAAGGAGGATTTCTCTGTGCAGCACGTGGCTAGCAATACGTGATAGAAAAGGAGGATTTCTTTGTGCAACACGTGGCTAGCAATACGCGGTAGAAAAGGAGGATTTCTCTATGCAACACGTGGCTAGCAATACGTGATAGAAAAGGAGGATTTCTCTGTGCAATACTCGACTAGCAATACGTGATAGAAAAGGAGGATTTCTCTGTGCAACACGTGGCTAGCAATACGTGATAGAAAAGGAGGATTTCTCTGTGCAATACTCGACTAGCCATACATGATAGAAAAGGAGGATTTCTCTGTGCAACACGTGGCTAGCAATACGTGATAGAAAAGGAGGATTTCTCTGTGCAATACTCGACTAGCAATACGTCATAGAAAAGGAGGATTTCTCTGTGCAACACGTGGCTAGCAATACGTGATAGAAAAGTAGGATTTCTCTGTGCAATACTCGACTAGCAATACGTGATAGAAAAGGAGGATTTCTCTGTGCAGCACGTGGCTAGCAATACATGATAGAAAAGGAGGATTTCTTTGTGCAGCACGTGGCTAGCAATACGTGATAGAAAAGGAGGATTTCTCTGTGCAGCACGAGGCTAGCAATACGTGATAGAAAAGGAGGATTTCTCTGTGCAATACTCGACTAGCAATACGTGATAGAAAAGGAGGATTTCTCTGTGCAGTACGTGGCTAGCAATACGTGATAGAAAAGGAGGATTTCTTTGTGCAACACGTGGCTAGCAATACGTGATAGAAAGGGAGGATTTCTCTGTGCAATACTCGACTAGCAATACGTGATAGGAAAGGAGTATTTCTCTCTGCAGCACGTGGCTAGCAATACATGATAGAAAAGGAGGATTTCTTTGTGCAGCACGTGGCTAGCAATACGTGATAGAAAAGGAGGATTTCTCTGTGCAATACTCGACTAGCAATACGTGATAGAAAAGGAGGATTTCTCTGTGCAGCATGTGGCTAGCGATACGAGATAGAAAAGGAGGATTTCTCTGTGCAACACGTGGCTAGCAATACGTGATAGAAAAGGAGGATTTCTCTGTGCAACACGTGGCTAGCAATATGTGGTAGAAAAGGAGGATTTCTCTGTGCAACACGTGGCTAGCAATACGTGATAGAAAAGGAGGATTTCTCTGTGCAACACGTGGTTAGCAATACGTGATAGAAAAGTAGGATTTCCCTGTGCAATACTCGACCACCAATACGTGATAGAAAAGGAGGATTTCTCTGTGCAATACTCGACTAGCAATACGTGATAGAAAAGGAGGATTTCTCTGTGCAGCACGTGGCTATCAATACGTGATAGAAAAGGAGGATTTCTTTGTGCAGCACATGGCTATCAATACGTGATAGAAAAAGAGGATTTCTCTGTGCAACACGTGGCTAGCAATACGTGATAGAAAAGGAGGATTTCTCTGTGCAACACGTGGCCAGCAATATGTGGTAGAAAAGGAGGATTTCTCTGTGCAACACGTGGCTAGCAATACGTGATAGAAAAGGAGGATTTCTCTGTGCAACACGTGGTTAGCAATACGTGATAGAAAAGTAGGATTTCCCTGTGCAATACTCGACCACCAATACGTGATAGAAAAGGAAGATTTCTCTGTGCAGCACGTGCCTAGCAATACGTGATAGAAAAGGAGGATTTCTCTGTGCAATACTCGACTAGCAATACGTGATAGAAAAGGAGGATTTCTCTGTGCAGTACGTGGCTAGCAATACGTGATAGAAAAGGAGGATTTCTCTGTGCAACACGTGGCTAGCAATACATGATAGAAAAGGAGTATTTCTCTGTGCAATACTCGACTAGCAATACGTGATAGGAAAGGAGGATTTCTCTCTGCAGCACGTGGCTAGCAATACATGATAGAAAAGGAGGAAATTCTTTGTGCAGCACGTGGCTAGCAATACGTGATAGAAAAGGAGGATTTCTCTGTGCAATACTCGACTAGCAATACGTGATAGAAAAGGAGGATTTCTCTGTGCAGCACGTGGCTAGCAATATGAGATAGAAAAGGAGGATTTCTCTGTGCAAAACGTGGCTAGCAATACGTGATAGAAAAGGAGGATGTCTCTGTGCAACACATGGCTAGCAATACGTGGTAGAAAAGGAGGATTTCTCTGTGCAACACGTGGCTAGCAATACGTGATAGAAAAGGAGGTTTTCTCTGTGCAACACGGGGCTAGCAATACGTGATAGAAAAGGAGGATGTGCAATACTCGACTAGCAATACATGATAGAAAAGGAGGATATCTCTGTGCAATACTCGACTAGCAATACGTGATAGAAAAGGAGGATTTCTCTGTGCAGCACGTGGCTAGCAATACGTGATAGAAAAGGAGGATTTCTCTGTGCAGCATGTGGCTAGTAATACGTGATAGAAAAGGAGGATTTCTCTGTGCAATACTCGACTAGCAATACGTGATAGAAAAGGAGGATATCTCTGTGCAATACTCGACTAGCAATACGTGATAGAAAAGGAGGATTTCTCTGTGCAGCACGTGGCTAGCAATACGTGACAGAAAAGGAGGATTTCTCTGTGCAGCACGTGGCTAGCAATACGTGATAGAAAAGGAGGATTTCTCTGTGCAGCACGTGGCTAGCAATACGTGATAGAAAAGGAGGATTTCTTTGTGCAACACGTGGCTAGCAATACGCGGTAGAAAAGGAGGATTTCTCTATGCAACACGTGGCTAGCAATACGTGATAGAAAAGGAGGATTTCTCTGTGCAACACGTGGCTAGCAATACGTGATAGAAAAGGAGGATTTCTCTGTGCAATACTCGACTAGCAATACGTGATAGAAAAGGAGGATTTCTCTGTGCAGCACGTGGCTAGCAATACGTGATAGAAAAGGAGGATTTCTCTGTGCAATACTCGACTAGCCATACGTGATAGAAAAGGAGGATTTCTCTGTGCAACACGTGGCTAGCAATACGTGATATAAAAGGAGGATTTCTCTGTGCAATACTCGACTAGCAATACGTCATAGAAAAGGAGGATTTCTCTGTGCAACACGTGGCTAGCAATACGTGATAGAAAAGTAGGAATTCTCTGTGCAATACTCGACTAGCAATACGTGATAGAAAAGGAGGATTTCTCTGTGCAGCACGTGGCTAGCAATACATGATAGAAAAGGAGGATTTCTTTGTGCAGCACGTGGCTAGCAATACGTGATAGAAAAGGAGGATTTCTCTGTGCAGCACGAGGCTAGCAATACGTGATAGAAAAGGAGGATTTCTCTGTGCAATACTCGACTAGCATTACGTGATAGAAAAGGAGGATTTCTCTGTGCAGTACGTGGCTAGCAATACGTGATAGAAAAGGAGGATTTCTCTGTGCAACACATGGCTAGCAATACGTGATAGAAAGGGAGGATTTCTCTGTGCAATACTCGACTAGCAATACGTGATAGAAAAGGAGGATTTCTCTGTGCAGCACGTGGCTAGCAATATGAGATAGAAAAGGAGGATTTCTCTGTGCAAAACGTGGCTAGCAATACGTGATAGAAAAGGAGGATGTCTCTGTGCAACACATGGCTAGCAATACGTGGTAGAAAAGGAGGATTTCTCTGTGCAACACGTGGCTAGCAATACGTGATAGTAAAGGAGGTTTTCTCTGTGCAACACGGGGCTAGCAATACGTGATAGAAAAGGAGGATGTGCAATACTCGACTAGCAATACGTGATAGAAAAGGAGGATATCTCTGTGCAATACTCGACTAGCAATACGTGATAGAAAAGGAGGATTTCTCTGTGCAGCACGTGGCTAGCAATACGTGATAGAAAAGGAGGATTTCTCTGTGCAGCATGTGGCTAGTAATACGTGATAGAAAAGGAGGATTTCTCTGTGCAATACTCGACTAGCAATACGTGATAGAAAAGGAGGATATCTCTGTGCAATACTCGACTAGCAATACGTGATAGAAAAGGAGGATTTCTCTGTGCAGCACGTGGCTAGCAATACGTGACAGAAAAGGAGGATTTCTCTGTGCAGCACGTGGCTAGCAATACGTGATAGAAAAGGAGGATTTCTCTGTGCAGCACGTGGCTAGCAATACGTGATAGAAAAGGAGGATTTCTTTGTGCAACACGTGGCTAGCAATACGCGGTAGAAAAGGAGGATTTCTCTATGCAACACGTGGCTAGCAATACGTGATAGAAAAGGAGGATTTCTCTGTGCAACACGTGGCTAGCAATACGTGATAGAAAAGGAGGATTTCTCTGTGCAATACTCGACTAGCAATACGTGATAGAAAAGGAGGATTTCTCTGTGCAGCACGTGGCTAGCAATACGTGATAGAAAAGGAGGATTTCTCTGTGCAATACTCGACTAGCCATACGTGAAAGAAAAGGAGGATTTCTCTGTGCAACACGTGGCTAGCAATACGTGATATAAAAGGAGGATTTCTCTGTGCAATACTCGACTAGCAATACGTCATAGAAAAGGAGGATTTCTCTGTGCAACACGTGGCTAGCAATACGTGATAGAAAAGTAGGAATTCTCTGTGCAATACTCGACTAGCAATACGTGATAGAAAAGGAGGATTTCTCTGTGCAGCACGTGGCTAGCAATACATGATAGAAAAGGAGGATTTCTTTGTGCAGCACGTGGCTAGCAATACGTGATAGAAAAGGAGGATTTCTCTGTGCAGCACGAGGCTAGCAATACGTGATAGAAAAGGAGGATTTCTCTGTGCAATACTCGACTAGCATTACGTGATAGAAAAGGAGGATTTCTCTGTGCAGTACGTGGCTAGCAATACGTGATAGAAAAGGAGGATTTCTCTGTGCAACACATGGCTAGCAATACGTGATAGAAAGGGAGGATTTCTCTGTGCAATACTCGACTAGCAATACGTGATAGGAAAGGAGGATTTCTCTCTGCAGCACGTGGCTAGCAATACATGATAGAAAAGGAGGATTTCTTTGTGCAGCACGTGGCTAGCAATACGTGATAGAAAAGGAGGATTTCTCTGTGCAATACTCGACTAGCAATACGTGATAGAACAGGAGGATTTCTCTGTGCAGCACGTGGCTAGCAATACGTGATAGAAAAGGAGGATTTCTCTGTGCAACACGTGGCTAGCAATATGTGGTAGAAAAGGAGGATTTCTCTGTGCAACACGTGGCTAGCAATACGTGATAGAAAAGGAGGATTTCTCTGTGCAACACGTGGTTAGCAATACGTGATAGAAAAGTAGGATTTCCCTGTGCAATACTCGACCACCAATACGTGATAGAAAAGGAAGATTTCTCTGTGCAGCACGTGCCTAGCAATACGTGATAGAAAAGGAGGATTTCTCTGTGCAATACTCGACTAGCAATACGTGATAGAAAAGGAGGATTTCTCTGTGCAGTACGTGGCTAGCAATACGTGATAGAAAAGGAGGATTTCTCTGTGCAACACGTGGCTAGCAATACATGATAGAAAAGGAGTATTTCTCTGTGCAATACTCGACTAGCAATACGTGATAGGAAAGGAGGATTTCTCTCTGCAGCACGTGGCTAGCAATACATGATAGAAAAGGAGGAAATTCTTTGTGCAGCACGTGGCTAGCAATACGTGATAGAAAAGGAGGATTTCTCTGTGCAATACTCGACTAGCAATACGTGATAGAAAAGGAGGATTTCTCTGTGCAGCACGTGGCTAGCAATATGAGATAGAAAAGGAGGATTTCTCTGTGCAAAACGTGGCTAGCAATACGTGATAGAAAAGGAGGATGTCTCTGTGCAACACATGGCTAGCAATACGTGGTAGAAAAGGAGGATTTCTCTGTGCAACACGTGGCTAGCAATACGTGATAGAAAAGGAGGTTTTCTCTGTGCAACACGGGGCTAGCAATACGTGATAGAAAAGGAGGATGTGCAATACTCGACTAGCAATACGTGATAGAAAAGGAGGATATCTCTGTGCAATACTCGACTAGCAATACGTGATAGAAAAGGAGGATTTCTCTGTGCAGCACGTGGCTAGCAATACGTGATAGAAAAGGAGGATTTCTCTGTGCAGCATGTGGCTAGTAATACGTGATAGAAAAGGAGGATTTCTCTGTGCAATACTCGACTAGCAATACGTGATAGAAAAGGAGGATATCTCTGTGCAATACTCGACTAGCAATACGTGATAGAAAAGGAGGATTTCTCTGTGCAGCACGTGGCTAGCAATACGTGACAGAAAAGGAGGATTTCTCTGTGCAGCACGTGGCTAGCAATACGTGATAGAAAAGGAGGATTTCTCTGTGCAGCACGTGGCTAGCAATACGTGATAGAAAAGGAGGATTTCTTTGTGCAACACGTGGCTAGCAATACGCGGTAGAAAAGGAGGATTTCTCTATGCAACACGTGGCTAGCAATACGTGATAGAAAAGGAGGATTTCTCTGTGCAACACGTGGCTAGCAATACGTGATAGAAAAGGAGGATTTCTCTGTGCAATACTCGACTAGCAATACGTGATAGAAAAGGAGGATTTCTCTGTGCAGCACGTGGCTAGCAATACGTGATAGAAAAGGAGGATTTCTCTGTGCAATACTCGACTAGCCATACGTGATAGAAAAGGAGGATTTCTCTGTGCAACACGTGGCTAGCAATACGTGATATAAAAGGAGGATTTCTCTGTGCAATACTCGACTAGCAATACGTCATAGAAAAGGAGGATTTCTCTGTGCAACACGTGGCTAGCAATACGTGATAGAAAAGTAGGAATTCTCTGTGCAATACTCAACTAGCAATACGTGATAGAAAAGGAGGATTTCTCTGTGCAGCACGTGGCTAGCAATACATGATAGAAAAGGAGGATTTCTTTGTGCAGCACGTGGCTAGCAATACGTGATAGAAAAGGAGGATTTCTCTGTGCAGCACGAGGCTAGCAATACGTGATAGAAAAGGAGGATTTCTCTGTGCAATACTCGACTAGCATTACGTGATAGAAAAGGAGGATTTCTCTGTGCAGTACGTGGCTAGCAATACGTGATAGAAAAGGAGGATTTCTCTGTGCAACACATGGCTAGCAATACGTGATAGAAAGGGAGGATTTCTCTGTGCAATACTCGACTAGCAATACGTGATAGGAAAGGAGGATTTCTCTCTGCAGCACGTGGCTAGCAATACATGATAGAAAAGGAGGATTTCTTTGTGCAGCACCTGGCTAGCAATACGTGATAGAAAAGGAGGATTTCTCTGTGCAATACTCGACTAGCAATACGTGATAGAACAGGAGGATTTCTCTGTGCAGCACGTGGCTAGCAATACGAGATAGAAAAGGAGGATTTCTCTGTGCAACACGTGGCTAGCAATACATGATAGAAAAGGAGGATTTCTCTGTGCAACACGTGGCTAGCAATATGTGGTAGAAAAGGAGGATTTCTCTGTGCAACACGTGGCTAGCAATACGTGATAGAAAAGGAGGATTTCTCTGTGCAACACGTGGTTAGCAATACGTGATAGAAAAGTAGGATTTCCCTGTGCAATACTCGACCACCAATACGTGATAGAAAAGGAGGATATCTCTGTGCAATACTCGACTAGCAATACGTGATAGAAAAGGAGGATTTCTCTGTGCAGCATGTGGCTAGCAATACGTGATAGAAAAGGAGGATTTCTCTGTGCAGCACGTGGCTAGCAATACGTGATAGAAAAGGAGGATTTCTCTGTGCAGCACGTGGCTAGCAATACGTGATAGAAAAGGAGGATTTCTTTGTGCAACACGTGGCTAGCAATACGCGGTAGAAAAGGAGGATTTCTCTATGCAACACGTGGCTAGCAATACGTGATAGAAAAGGAGGATTTCTCTGTGCAATACTCGACTAGCAATACGTGATAGAAAAGGAGGATTTCTCTGTGCAACACGTGGCTAGCAATACGTGATAGAAAAGGAGGATTTCTCTGTGCAATACTCGACTAGCCATACATGATAGAAAAGGAGGATTTCTCTGTGCAACACGTGGCTAGCAATACGTGATAGAAAAGGAGGATTTCTCTGTGCAATACTCGACTAGCAATACGTCATAGAAAAGGAGGATTTCTCTGTGCAACACGTGGCTAGCAATACGTGATAGAAAAGTAGGATTTCTCTGTGCAATACTCGACTAGCAATACGTGATAGAAAAGGAGGATTTCTCTGTGCAGCACGTGGCTAGCAATACATGATAGAAAAGGAGGATTTCTTTGTGCAGCACGTGGCTAGCAATACGTGATAGAAAAGGAGGATTTCTCTGTGCAGCACGAGGCTAGCAATACGTGATAGAAAAGGAGGATTTCTCTGTGCAATACTCGACTAGCAATACGTGATAGAAAAGGAGGATTTCTCTGTGCAGTACGTGGCTAGCAATACGTGATAGAAAAGGAGGATTTCTCTGTGCAACACGTGGCTAGCAATACGTGATAGAAAGGGAGGATTTCTCTGTGCAATACTCGACTAGCAATACGTGATAGGAAAGGAGTATTTCTCTCTGCAGCACGTGGCTAGCAATACATGATAGAAAAGGAGGATTTCTTTGTGCAGCACGTGGCTAGCAATACGTGATAGAAAAGGAGGATTTCTCTGTGCAATACTCGACTAGCAATACGTGATAGAAAAGGAGGATTTCTCTGTGCAGCACGTGGCTAGCGATACGAGATAGAAAAGGAGGATTTCTCTGTGCAACACGTGGCTAGCAATACGTGATAGAAAAGGAGGATTTCTCTGTGCAACACGTGGCTAGCAATATGTGGTAGAAAAGGAGGATTTCTCTGTGCAACACGTGGCTAGCAATACGTGATAGAAAAGGAGGATTTCTCTGTGCAACACGTGGTTAGCAATACGTGATAGAAAAGTAGGATTTCCCTGTGCAATACTCGACCACCAATACGTGATAGAAAAGGAGGATTTCTCTGTGCAATACTCGACTAGCAATACGTGATAGAAAAGGAGGATTTCTCTGTGCAGCACGTGGCTATCAATACGTGATAGAAAAGGAGGATTTCTTTGTGCAGCACATGGCTATCAATACGTGATAGAAAAAGAGGATTTCTCTGTGCAACACGTGGCTAGCAATACGTGATAGAAAAGGAGGATTTCTCTGTGCAACACGTGGCCAGCAATATGTGGTAGAAAAGGAGGATTTCTCTGTGCAACACGTGGCTAGCAATACGTGATAGAAAAGGAGGATTTCTCTGTGCAACACGTGGTTAGCAATACGTGATAGAAAAGTAGGATTTCCCTGTGCAATACTCGACCACCAATACGTGATAGAAAAGGAAGATTTCTCTGTGCAGCACGTGCCTAGCAATACGTGATAGAAAAGGAGGATTTCTCTGTGCAATACTCGACTAGCAATACGTGATAGAAAAGGAGGATTTCTCTGTGCAGTACGTGGCTAGCAATACGTGATAGAAAAGGAGGATTTCTCTGTGCAACACGTGGCTAGCAATACATGATAGAAAAGGAGTATTTCTCTGTGCAATACTCGACTAGCAATACGTGATAGGAAAGGAGGATTTCTCTCTGCAGCACGTGGCTAGCAATACATGATAGAAAAGGAGGAAATTCTTTGTGCAGCACGTGGCTAGCAATACGTGATAGAAAAGGAGGATTTCTCTGTGCAATACTCGACTAGCAATACGTGATAGAAAAGGAGGATTTCTCTGTGCAGCACGTGGCTAGCAATATGAGATAGAAAAGGAGGATTTCTCTGTGCAAAACGTGGCTAGCAATACGTGATAGAAAAGGAGGATGTCTCTGTGCAACACATGGCTAGCAATACGTGGTAGAAAAGGAGGATTTCTCTGTGCAACACGTGGCTAGCAATACGTGATAGAAAAGGAGGTTTTCTCTGTGCAACACGGGGCTAGCAATACGTGATAGAAAAGGAGGATGTGCAATACTCGACTAGCAATACGTGATAGAAAAGGAGGATATCTCTGTGCAATACTCGACTAGCAATACGTGATAGAAAAGGAGGATTTCTCTGTGCAGCACGTGGCTAGCAATACGTGATAGAAAAGGAGGATTTCTCTGTGCAGCATGTGGCTAGTAATACGTGATAGAAAAGGAGGATTTCTCTGTGCAATACTCGACTAGCAATACGTGATAGAAAAGGAGGATATCTCTGTGCAATACTCGACTAGCAATACGTGATAGAGAAGGAGGATTTCTCTGTGCAGCACGTGGCTAGCAATACGTGACAGAAAAGGAGGATTTCTCTGTGCAGCACGTGGCTAGCAATACGTGATAGAAAAGGAGGATTTCTCTGTGCAGCACGTGGCTAGCAATACGTGATAGAAAAGGAGGATTTCTTTGTGCAACACGTGGCTAGCAATACGCGGTAGAAAAGGAGGATTTCTCTATGCAACACGTGGCTAGCAATACGTGATAGAAAAGGAGGATTTCTCTGTGCAACACGTGGCTAGCAATACGTGATAGAAAAGGAGGATTTCTCTGTGCAATACTCGACTAGCAATACGTGATAGAAAAGGAGGATTTCTCTGTGCAGCACGTGGCTAGCAATACGTGATAGAAAAGGAGGATTTCTCTGTGCAATACTCGACTAGCCATACGTGATAGAAAAGGAGGATTTCTCTGTGCAACACGTGGCTAGCAATACGTGATATAAAAGGAGGATTTCTCTGTGCAATACTCGACTAGCAATACGTCATAGAAAAGGAGGATTTCTCTGTGCAACACGTGGCTAGCAATACGTGATAGAAAAGTAGGAATTCTCTGTGCAATACTCGACTAGCAATACGTGATAGAAAAGGAGGATTTCTCTGTGCAGCACGTGGCTAGCAATACATGATAGAAAAGGAGGATTTCTTTGTGCAGCACGTGGCTAGCAATACGTGATAGAAAAGGAGGATTTCTCTGTGCAGCACGAGGCTAGCAATACGTGATAGAAAAGGAGGATTTCTCTGTGCAATACTCGACTAGCATTACGTGATAGAAAAGGAGGATTTCTCTGTGCAGTACGTGGCTAGCAATACGTGATAGAAAAGGAGGATTTCTCTGTGCAACACATGGCTAGCAATACGTGATAGAAAGGGAGGATTTCTCTGTGCAATACTCGACTAGCAATACGTGATAGGAAAGGAGGATTTCTCTCTGCAGCACGTGGCTAGCAATACATGATAGAAAAGGAGGATTTCTTTGTGCAGCACGTGGCTAGCAATACGTGATAGAAAAGGAGGATTTCTCTGTGCAATACTCGACTAGCAATACGTGATAGAACAGGAGGATTTCTCTGTGCAGCACGTGGCTAGCAATACGTGATAGAAAAGGAGGATTTCTCTGTGCAACACGTGGCTAGCAATATGTGGTAGAAAAGGAGGATTTCTCTGTGCAACACGTGGCTAGCAATACGTGATAGAAAAGGAGGATTTCTCTGTGCAACACGTGGTTAGCAATACGTGATAGAAAAGTAGGATTTCCCTGTGCAATACTCGACCACCAATACGTGATAGAAAAGGAAGATTTCTCTGTGCAGCACGTGCCTAGCAATACGTGATAGAAAAGGAGGATTTCTCTGTGCAATACTCGACTAGCAATACGTGATAGAAAAGGAGGATTTCTCTGTGCAGTACGTGGCTAGCAATACGTGATAGAAAAGGAGGATTTCTCTGTGCAACACGTGGCTAGCAATACATGATAGAAAAGGAGTATTTCTCTGTGCAATACTCGACTAGCAATACGTGATAGGAAAGGAGGATTTCTCTCTGCAGCACGTGGCTAGCAATACATGATAGAAAAGGAGGAAATTCTTTGTGCAGCACGTGGCTAGCAATACGTGATAGAAAAGGAGGATTTCTCTGTGCAATACTCGACTAGCAATACGTGATAGAAAAGGAGGATTTCTCTGTGCAGCACGTGGCTAGCAATATGAGATAGAAAAGGAGGATTTCTCTGTGCAAAACGTGGCTAGCAATACGTGATAGAAAAGGAGGATGTCTCTGTGCAACACATGGCTAGCAATACGTGGTAGAAAAGGAGGATTTCTCTGTGCAACACGTGGCTAGCAATACGTGATAGAAAAGGAGGTTTTCTCTGTGCAACACGGGGCTAGCAATACGTGATAGAAAAGGAGGATGTGCAATACTCGACTAGCAATACGTGATAGAAAAGGAGGATATCTCTGTGCAATACTCGACTAGCAATACGTGATAGAAAAGGAGGATTTCTCTGTGCAGCACGTGGCTAGCAATACGTGATAGAAAAGGAGGATTTCTCTGTGCAGCATGTGGCTAGTAATACGTGATAGAAAAGGAGGATTTCTCTGTGCAATACTCGACTAGCAATACGTGATAGAAAAGGAGGATATCTCTGTGCAATACTCGACTAGCAATACGTGATAGAAAAGGAGGATTTCTCTGTGCAGCACGTGGCTAGCAATACGTGACAGAAAAGGAGGATTTCTCTGTGCAGCACGTGGCTAGCAATACGTGATAGAAAAGGAGGATTTCTCTGTGCAGCACGTGGCTAGCAATACGTGATAGAAAAGGAGGATTTCTTTGTGCAACACGTGGCTAGCAATACGCGGTAGAAAAGGAGGATTTCTCTATGCTACACGTGGCTAGCAATACGTGATAGAAAAGGAGGATTTCTCTGTGCAACACGTGGCTAGCAATACGTGATAGAAAAGGAGGATTTCTCTGTGCAATACTCGACTAGCAATACGTGATAGAAAAGGAGGATTTCTCTGTGCAGCACGTGGCTAGCAATACGTGATAGAAAAGGAGGATTTCTCTGTGCAATACTCGACTAGCCATACGTGATAGAAAAGGAGGATTTCTCTGTGCAACACGTGGCTAGCAATACGTGATATAAAAGGAGGATTTCTCTGTGCAATACTCGACTAGCAATACGTCATAGAAAAGGAGGATTTCTCTGTGCAACACGTGGCTAGCAATACGTGATAGAAAAGTAGGAATTCTCTGTGCAATACTCGACTAGCAATACGTGATAGAAAAGGAGGATTTCTCTGTGCAGCACGTGGCTAGCAATACATGATAGAAAAGGAGGATTTCTTTGTGCAGCACGTGGCTAGCAATATGTGATAGAAAAGGAGGATTTCTCTGTGCAGCACGAGGCTAGCAATACGTGATAGAAAAGGAGGATTTCTCTGTGCAATACTCGACTAGCATTACGTGATAGAAAAGGAGGATTTCTCTGTGCAGTACGTGGCTAGCAATACGTGATAGAAAAGGAGGATTTCTCTGTGCAACACATGGCTAGCAATACGTGATAGAAAGGGAGGATTTCTCTGTGCAATACTCGACTAGCAATACGTGATAGGAAAGGAGGATTTCTCTCTGCAGCACGTGGCTAGCAATACATGATAGAAAAGGAGGATTTCTTTGTGCAGCACGTGGCTAGCAATACGTGATAGAAAAGGAGGATTTCTCTGTGCAATACTCGACTAGCAATACGTGATAGAACAGGAGGATTTCTCTGTGCAGCACGTGGCTAGCAATACGAGATAGAAAAGGAGGATTTCTCTGTGCAACACGTGGCTAGCAATACATGATAGAAAAGGAGGATTTCTCTGTGCAACACGTGGCTAGCAATATGTGGTAGAAAAGGAGGATTTCTCTGTGCAACACGTGGCTAGCAATACGTGATAGAAAAGGAGGATTTCTCTGTGCAACACGTGGTTAGCAATACGTGATAGAAAAGTAGGATTTCCCTGTGCAATACTCGACCACCAATACGTGATAGAAAAGGAGGATATCTCTGTGCAATACTCGACTAGCAATACGTGATAGAAAAGGAGGATTTCTCTGTGCAGCACGTGGCTAGCAATACGTGATAGAAAAGGAGGATTTCTCTGTGCAGCACGTGGCTAGCAATACGTGATAGAAAAGGAGGATTTCTCTGTGCAGCACGTGGCTAGCAATACGTGATAGAAAAGGAGGATTTCTTTGTGCAACACGTGGCTAGCAATACGCGGTAGAAAAGGAGGATTTCTCTATGCAACACGTGGCTAGCAATACGTGATAGAAAAGGAGGATTTCTCTGTGCAATACTCGACTAGCAATACGTGATAGAAAAGGAGGATTTCTCTGTGCAACACGTGGCTAGCAATACGTGATAGAAAAGGAGGATTTCTCTGTGCAATACTCGACTAGCCATACATGATAGAAAAGGAGGATTTCTCTGTGCAACACGTGGCTAGCAATACGTGATAGAAAAGGAGGATTTCTCTGTGCAATACTCGACTAGCAATACGTCATAGAAAAGGAGGATTTCTCTGTGCAACACGTGGCTAGCAATACGTGATAGAAAAGTAGGATTTCTCTGTGCAATACTCGACTAGCAATACGTGATAGAAAAGGAGGATTTCTCTGTGCAGCACGTGGCTAGCAATACATGATAGAAAAGGAGGATTTCTTTGTGCAGCACGTGGCTAGCAATACGTGATAGAAAAGGAGGATTTCTCTGTGCAACACGTGGCCAGCAATATGTGGTAGAAAAGGAGGATTTCTCTGTGCAACACGTGGCTAGCAATACGTGATAGAAAAGTAGGATTTCTCTGTGCAATACTCGACTAACAATACGTGATAGAAAAGGAGGATTTCTCTGTGCAGCACGTGGCTAGCAATACATGATAGAAAAGGAGGATTTCTTTGTGCAGCACGTGGCTAGCAATACGTGATAGAAAAGGAGGATTTCTCTGTGCAGCACGAGGCTAGCAATACGTGATAGAAAAGGAGGATTTCTCTGTGCAATACTCGACTAGCAATACGTGATAGAAAAGGAGGATTTCTCTGTGCAATACTCGACTAGCAATACGTGATAGAAAAGGAGGATTTCTCTGTGCAGTACGTGGCTAGCAATACGTGATAGAAAAGGAGGATTTCTCTGTGCAACACGTGGCTAGCAATACGTGATAGAAAGGGAGGATTTCTCTGTGCAATACTCGACTAGCCATACGTGATAGAAAAGGAGGATTTCTCTGTGCAACACGTGGCTAGCAATACGTGATATAAAAGGAGGATTTCTCTGTGCAATACTCGACTAGCAATACGTCATAGAAAAGGAGGATTTCTCTGTGCAACACGTGGCTAGCAATACGTGATAGAAAAGTAGGAATTCTCTGTGCAATACTCGACTAGCAATACGTGATAGAAAAGGAGGATTTCTCTGTGCAGCACGTGGCTAGCAATACATGATAGAAAAGGAGGATTTCTTTGTGCAGCACGTGGCTAGCAATACGTGATAGAAAAGGAGGATTTCTCTGTGCAGCACGAGGCTAGCAATACGTGATAGAAAAGGAGGATTTCTCTGTGCAATACTCGACTAGCAATACGTGATAGGAAAGGAGGATTTCTCTCTGCAGCACGTGGCTAGCAATACATGATAGAAAAGGAGGATTTCTTTGTGCAGCACGTGGCTAGCAATACGTGATAGAAAAGGAGGATTTCTCTGTGCAATACTCGACTAGCAATACGTGATAGAACAGGAGGATTTCTCTGTGCAGCACGTGGCTAGCAATACGTGATAGAAAAGGAGGATTTCTCTGTGCAACACGTGGCTAGCAATATGTGGTAGAAAAGGAGGATTTCTCTGTGCAACACGTGGCTAGCAATACGTGATAGAAAAGGAGGATTTCTCTGTGCAACACGTGGTTAGCAATACGTGATAGAAAAGTAGGATTTCCCTGTGCAATACTCGACCACCAATACGTGATAGAAAAGGAAGATTTCTCTGTGCAGCACGTGCCTAGCAATACGTGATAGAAAAGGAGGATTTCTCTGTGCAATACTCGACTAGCAATACGTGATAGAAAAGGAGGATTTCTCTGTGCAGTACGTGGCTAGCAATACGTGATAGAAAAGGAGGATTTCTCTGTGCAACACGTGGCTAGCAATACATGATAGAAAAGGAGTATTTCTCTGTGCAATACTCGACTAGCAATACGTGATAGGAAAGGAGGATTTCTCTCTGCAGCACGTGGCTAGCAATACATGATAGAGAAGGAGGAAATTCTTTGTGCAGCACGTGGCTAGCAATACGTGATAGAAAAGGAGGATTTCTCTGTGCAATACTCGACTAGCAATACGTGATAGAAAAGGAGGATTTCTCTGTGCAGCACGTGGCTAGCAATATGAGATAGAAAAGGAGGATTTCTCTGTGCAAAACGTGGCTAGCAATACGTGATAGAAAAGGAGGATGTCTCTGTGCAACACATGGCTAGCAATACGTGGTAGAAAAGGAGGATTTCTCTGTGCAACACGTGGCTAGCAATACGTGATAGAAAAGGAGGTTTTCTCTGTGCAACACGGGGCTAGCAATACGTGATAGAAAAGGAGGATGTGCAATACTCGACTAGCAATACGTGATAGAAAAGGAGGATATCTCTGTGCAATACTCGACTAGCAATACGTGATAGAAAAGGAGGATTTCTCTGTGCAGCACGTGGCTAGCAATACGTGATAGAAAAGGAGGATTTCTCTGTGCAGCATGTGGCTAGTAATACGTGATAGAAAAGGAGGATTTCTCTGTGCAATACTCGACTAGCAATACGTGATAGAAAAGGAGGATATCTCTGTGCAATACTCGACTAGCAATACGTGATAGAAAAGGAGGATTTCTCTGTGCAGCACGTGGCTAGCAATACGTGACAGAAAAGGAGGATTTCTCTGTGCAGCACGTGGCTAGCAATACGTGATAGAAAAGGAGGATTTCTCTGTGCAGCACGTGGCTAGCAATACGTGATAGAAAAGGAGGATTTCTTTGTGCAACACGTGGCTAGCAATACGCGGTAGAAAAGGAGGATTTCTCTATGCAACACGTGGCTAGCAATACGTGATAGAAAAGGAGGATTTCTCTGTGCAACACGTGGCTAGCAATACGTGATAGAAAAGGAGGATTTCTCTGTGCAATACTCGACTAGCAATACGTGATAGAAAAGGAGGATTTCTCTGTGCAGCACGTGGCTAGCAATACGTGATAGAAAAGGAGGATTTCTCTGTGCAATACTCGACTAGCCATACGTGATAGAAAAGGAGGATTTCTCTGTGCAACACGTGGCTAGCAATACGTGATATAAAAGGAGGATTTCTCTGTGCAATACTCGACTAGCAATACGTCATAGAAAAGGAGGATTTCTCTGTGCAACACGTGGCTAGCAATACGTGATAGAAAAGTAGGAATTCTCTGTGCAATACTCGACTAGCAATACGTGATAGAAAAGGAGGATTTCTCTGTGCAGCACGTGGCTAGCAATACATGATAGAAAAGGAGGATTTCTTTGTGCAGCACGTGGCTAGCAATACGTGATAGAAAAGGAGGATTTCTCTGTGCAGCACGAGGCTAGCAATACGTGATAGAAAAGGAGGATTTCTCTGTGCAATACTCGACTAGCATTACGTGATAGAAAAGGAGGATTTCTCTGTGCAGTACGTGGCTAGCAATACGTGATAGAAAAGGAGGATTTCTCTGTGCAACACATGGCTAGCAATACGTGATAGAAAGGGAGGATTTCTCTGTGCAATACTCGACTAGCAATACGTGATAGGAAAGGAGGATTTCTCTCTGCAGCACGTGGCTAGCAATACATGATAGAAAAGGAGGATTTCTTTGTGCAGCACGTGGCTAGCAATACGTGATAGAAAAGGAGGATTTCTCTGTGCAATACTCGACTAGCAATACGTGATAGAACAGGAGGATTTCTCTGTGCAGCACGTGGCTAGCAATACGAGATAGAAAAGGAGGATTTCTCTGTGAAACACGTGGCTAGCAATACATGATAGAAAAGGAGGATTTCTCTGTGCAACACGTGGCTAGCAATATGTGGTAGAAAAGGAGGATTTCTCTGTGCAACACGTGGCTAGCAATACGTGATAGAAAAGGAGGATTTCTCTGTGCAACACGTGGTTAGCAATACGTGATAGAAAAGTAGGATTTCACTGTGCAATACTCGACCACCAATACGTGATAGAAAAGGAGGATATCTCTGTGCAATACTCGACTAGCAATACGTGATAGAAAAGGAGGATTTCTCTGTGCAGCACGTGGCTAGCAATACGTGATAGAAAAGGAGGATTTCTCTGTGCAGCACGTGGCTAGCAATACGTGATAGAAAAGGAGGATTTCTCTGTGCAGCACGTGGCTAGCAATACGTGATAGAAAAGGAGGATTTCTTTGTGCAACACGTGGCTAGCAATACGCGGTAGAAAAGGAGGATTTCTCTATGCAACACGTGGCTAGCAATACGTGATAGAAAAGGAGGATTTCTCTGTGCAATACTCGACTAGCAATACGTGATAGAAAAGGAGGATTTCTCTGTGCAACACGTGGCTAGCAATACGTGATAGAAAAGGAGGATTTCTCTGTGCAATACTCGACTAGCCATACATGATAGAAAAGGAGGATTTCTCTGTGCAACACGTGGCTAGCAATACGTGATAGAAAAGGAGGATTTCTCTGTGCAATACTCGACTAGCAATACGTCATAGAAAAGGAGGATTTCTCTGTGCAACACGTGGCTAGCAATACGTGATAGAAAAGTAGGATTTCTCTGTGCAATACTCGACTAGCAATACGTGATAGAAAAGGAGGATTTCTCTGTGCAGCACGTGGCTAGCAATACATGATAGAAAAGGAGGATTTCTTTGTGCAGCACGTGGCTAGCAATACGTGATAGAAAAGGAGGATTTCTCTGTGCAGCACGAGGCTAGCAATACGTGATAGAAAAGGAGGATTTCTCTGTGCAATACTCGACTAGCAATACGTGATAGAAAAGGAGGATTTCTCTGTGCAGTACGTGGCTAGCAATACGTGATAGAAAAGGAGGATTTCTCTGTGCAACACGTGGCTAGCAATACGTGATAGAAAGGGAGGATTTCTCTGTGCAATACTCGACTAGCAATACGTGATAGGAAAGGAGTATTTCTCTCTGCAGCACGTGGCTAGCAATACATGATAGAAAAGGAGGATTTCTTTGTGCAGCACGTGGCTAGCAATACGTGATAGAAAAGGAGGATTTCTCTGTGCAATACTCGACTAGCAATACGTGATAGAAAAGGAGGATTTCTCTGTGCAGCACGTGGCTAGCGATACGAGATAGAAAAGGAGGATTTCTCTGTGCAACACGTGGCTAGCAATACGTGATAGAAAAGGAGGATTTCTCTGTGCAACACGTGGCTAGCAATATGTGGTAGAAAAGGAGGATTTCTCTGTGCAACACGTGGCTAGCAATACGTGATAGAAAAGGAGGATTTCTCTGTGCAACACGTGGTTAGCAATACGTGATAGAAAAGTAGGATTTCCCTGTGCAATACTCGACCACCAATACGTGATAGAAAAGGAGGATTTCTCTGTGCAATACTCGACTAGCAATACGTGATAGAAAAGGAGGATTTCTCTGTGCAGCACGTGGCTATCAATACGTGATAGAAAAGGAGGATTTCTTTGTGCAGCACATGGCTATCAATACGTGATAGAAAAAGAGGATTTCTCTGTGCAACACGTGGCTAGCAATACGTGATAGAAAAGGAGGATTTCTCTGTGCAACACGTGGCCAGCAATATGTGGTAGAAAAGGAGGATTTCTCTGTGCAACACGTGGCTAGCAATACGTGATAGAAAAGTAGGATTTCTCTGTGCAATACTCGACTAACAATACGTGATAGAAAAGGAGGATTTCTCTGTGCAGCACGTGGCTAGCAATACATGATAGAAAAGGAGGATTTCTTTGTGCAGCACGTGGCTAGCAATACGTGATAGAAAAGGAGGATTTCTCTGTGCAGCACGAGGCTAGCAATACGTGATAGAAAAGGAGGATTTCTCTGTGCAATACTCGACTAGCAATACGTGATAGAAAAGGAGGATTTCTCTGTGCAATACTCGACTAGCAATACGTGATAGAAAAGGAGGATTTCTCTGTGCAGTACGTGGCTAGCAATACGTGATAGAAAAGGAGGATTTCTCTGTGCAACACGTGGCTAGCAATACGTGATAGAAAGGGAGGATTTCTCTGTGCAATACTCGACTAGCAATACGTGATAGGAAAGGAGGATTTCTCTCTGCAGCACGTGGCTAGCAATACATGATAGAAAAGGAGGATTTCTTTGTGCAGCACGTGGCTAGCAATACGTGATAGAAAAGGAGGATTTCTCTGTGCAATACTCGACTAGCAATACGTGATAGAAAAGGAGGATTTCTCTGTGCAGCACGTGGCTAGCAATACGTGATAGAAAAGGAGGATTTCTCTGTGCAACACGTGGCTAGCAATATGTGGTAGAAAAGGAGGATTTCTCTGTGCAACACGTGGCTAGCAATACGTGATAGAAAAGGAGGATTTCTCTGTGCAACATGTGGTTAGCAATACGTGATAGAAAAGTAGGATTTCCCTGTGCAATACTCGACCACCAATACGTGATAGAAAAGGAAGATTTCTCTGTGCAGCACGTGCCTAGCAATACGTGATAGAAAAGGAGGATTTCTCTGTGCAATACTCGACTAGCAATACGTGATAGAAAAGGAGGATTTCTCTGTGCAGTACGTGGCTAGCAATACGTGATAGAAAAGGAGGATTTCTCTGTGCAACACGTGGCTAGCAATACATGATAGAAAAGGAGTATTTCTCTGTGCAATACTCGACTAGCAATACGTGATAGGAAAGGAGGATTTCTCTCTGCAGCACGTGGCTAGCAATACATGATAGAAAAGGAGGAAATTCTTTGTGCAGCACGTGGCTAGCAATACGTGATAGAAAAGGAGGATTTCTCTGTGCAATACTCGACTAGCAATACGTGATAGAAAAGGAGGATTTCTCTGTGCAGCACGTGGCTAGCAATATGAGATAGAAAAGGAGGATTTCTCTGTGCAAAACGTGGCTAGCAATACGTGATAGAAAAGGAGGATGTCTCTGTGCAACACGTGGCTAGCAATACGTGGTAGAAAAGGAGGATTTCTCTGTGCAACACGTGGCTAGCAATACGTGATAGAAAAGGAGGTTTTCTCTGTGCAACACGGGGCTAGCAATACGTGATAGAAAAGGAGGATGTGCAATACTCGACTAGCAATACGTGATAGAAAAGGAGGATATCTCTGTGCAATACTCGACTAGCAATACGTGATAGAAAAGGAGGATTTCTCTGTGCAGCACGTGGCTAGCAATACGTGATAGAAAAGGAGGATTTCTCTGTGCAGCATGTGGCTAGTAATACGTGATAGAAAAGGAGGATTTCTCTGTGCAATACTCGACTAGCAATACGTGATAGAAAAGAAGGATATCTCTGTGCAATACTCGACTAGCAATACGTGATAGAAAAGGAGGATTTCTCTGTGCAGCACGTGGCTAGCAATACGTGACAGAAAAGGAGGATTTCTCTGTGCAGCACGTAGCTAGCAATACGTGATAGAAAAGGAGGATTTCTCTGTGCAGCACGTGGCTAGCAATACGTGATAGAAAAGGAGGATTTCTTTGTGCAACACGTGGCTAGCAATACGCGGTCGAAAAGGAGGATTTCTCTATGCAACACGTGGCTAGCAATACGTGATAGAAAAGGAGGATTTCTCTGTGCAATACTCGACTAGCAATACGTGATAGAAAAGGAGGATTTCTCTGTGCAGCACGTGGCTAGCAATACGTGATAGAAAAGGAGGATTTCTCTGTGCAATACTCGACTAGCCATACGTGATAGAAAAGGAGGATTTCTCTGTGCAACACGTGGCTAGCAATACGTGATAGAAAAGGAGGATTTCTCTGTGCAATACTCGACTAGCAATACGTCATAGAAAAGGAGGATTTCTCTGTGCAACACGTGGCTAGCAATACGTGATAGAAAAGAAGGAATTCTCTGTGCAATACTCGACTAGCAATACGTGATAGAAAAGGAGGATTTCTCTGTGCAGCACGTGGCTAGCAATACATGATAGAAAAGGAGGATTTCTTTGTGCAGCACGTGGCTAGCAATACGTGATAGAAAAGGAGGATTTCTCTGTGCAGCACGAGGCTAGCAATACGTGATAGAAAAGGAGGATTTCTCTGTGCAATACTCGACTAGCATTACGTGATAGAAAAGGAGGATTTCTCTGTGCAGTACGTGGCTAGCAATACGTGATAGAAAAGGAGGATTTCTCTGTGCAATACGAGGCTAGCAATACGTGATAGAAAGGGAGGATTTCTCTGTGCAATACTCGACTAGCAATACGTGATAGGAAAGGAGGATTTCTCTCTGCAGCACGTGGCTAGCAATACATGATAGAAAAGGAGGATTTCTTTGTGCAGCACGTGGCTAGCAATACGTGATAGAAAAGGAGGATTTCTCTGTGCAATACTCGACTAGCAATAGGTGATAGAAAAGGAGGATTTCTCTGTGCAGCACGTGGCTAGCAATACGAGATAGAAAAGGAGGATTTCTCTGTGCAACACGTGGCTAGCAATACGTGATAGAAAAGGAGGATTTCTCTGTGCAACACGTGGCTAGCAATATGTGGTAGAAAAGGAGGATTTCTCTGTGCAACACGTGGCTAGCAATACGTGATAGAAAAGGAGGATTTCTCTGTGCAACACGTGGTTAGCAATACGTGATAGAAAAGTAGGATTTCCCTGTGCAATACTCGACCACCAATACGTGATAGAAAAGGAGGATATCTCTGTGCAATACTCGACTAGCAATACGTGATAGAAAAGGAGGATTTCTCTGTGCAGCACGTGGCTAGCAATACGTGATAGAAAAGGAGGATTTCTCTGTGCAGCACGTGGCTAGCAATACGTGATAGAAAAGGAGGATTTCTCTGTGCAGCACGTGGCTAGCAATATGTGATAGAAAAGGAGGATTTCTTTGTGCAACACGTGGCTAGCAATACGCGGTAGAAAAGGAGGATTTCTCTATGCAACACGTGGCTAGCAATACGTGATAGAAAAGAAGGATTTCTCTGTGCAATACTCGACTAGCAATACGTGATAGAAAAGGAGGATTTCTCTGTGCAACACGTGGCTAGCAATACGTGATAGAAAAGGAGGATTTCTCTGTGCAATACTCGACTAGCCATACGTGATAGAAAAGGAGGATTTCTCTGTGCAACACGTGGCTAGCAATACGTGATAGAAAAGGAGGATTTCTCTGTGCAATACTCGACTAGCAATACGTCATAGAAAAGGAGGATTTCTCTGTGCAACACGTGGCTAGCAATACGTGATAGAAAAGTAGGAATTCTCTGTGCAATACTCGACTAGCAATACGTGATAGAAAAGGAGGATTTCTCTGTGCAGCACGTGGCTAGCAATACATGATAGAAAAGGAGGATTTCTTTGTGCAGCACGTGGCTAGCAATACGTGATAGAAAAGGAGGATTTCTCTGTGCAGCACGAGGCTAGCAATACGTGATAGAAAAGGAGGATTTCTCTGTGCAATACTCGACTAGCAATACGTTATAGAAAAGGAGGATTTCTCTGTGCAGTACGTGGCTAGCAATACGTGATAGAAAAGGAGGATTTCTCTGTGCAACACGTGGCTAGCAATACGTGATAGAAAGGGAGGATTTCTCTGTGCAATACTCGACTAGCAATACGTGATAGGAAAGGAGTATTTCTCTCTGCAGCACGTGGCTAGCAATACATGATAGAAAAGGAGGATTTCTTTGTGCAGCACGTGGCTAGCAATACGTGATAGAAAAGGAGGATTTCTCTGTGCAATACTCGACTAGCAATACGTGATAGAAAAGGAGGATTTCTCTGTGCAGCACGTGGCTAGCGATACGAGATAGAAAAGGAGGATTTCTCTGTGCAACACGTGGCTAGTAATACGTGATAGAAAAGGAGGATTTCTCTGTGCAACACGTGGCTAGCAATATGTGGTAGAAAAGGAGGATTTCTCTGTGCAACACGTGGCTAGCAATACGTGATAGAAAAGGAGGATTTCTCTGTGCAACACGTGGTTAGCAATACGTGATAGAAAAGTAGGATTTCCCTGTGCAATACTCGACCACCAACACGTGATAGAAAAGGAGGATTTCTCTGTGCAATACTCGACTAGCAATACGTGATAGAAAAGGAGGATTTCTCTGTGCAGCACGTGGCTATCAATACGTGATAGAAAAGGAGGATTTCTTTGTGCAGCACGTGGCTATCAATACGTGATAGAAAAAAAGGATTTCTCTGTGCAACACGTGGCTAGCAATACGTGATAGAAAAGGAGGATTTCTCTGTGCAACACGTGGCCAGCAATATGTGGTAGAAAAGGAGGATTTCTCTGTGCAACACGTGGCTAGCAATACGTGATAGAAAAGTAGGATTTCTCTGTGCAATACGTGACTAACAACACGTGATAGAAAAGGAGGATTTCTCTGTGCAGCACGTGGCTAGCAATACATGATAGAAAAGGAGGATTTCTTTGTGCAGCACGTGGCTAGCAATACGTGATAGAAAAGGAGGATTTCTCTGTGCAGCACGAGGCTAGCAATACGTGATAGAAAAGGAGGATTTCTCTGTGCAATACTCGACTAGCAATACGTGATAGCAAAGGAGGATTTTTCTGTGCAGTACATGGCTAGCAATACGTGATAGAAAAGGAGGATTTCTCTGTGCAACACGTGGCTAGCAATACGTGATAGAAAAGGAGGATTTCTCTGTGCAATACTCGACTAGCAATACGTGATAGGAAAGGAGGATTTCTCTCTGCAGCACGTGGCTAGCAATACATGATAGAAAAGGAGGATTTCTTTGTGCAGCACGTGGTTAGCAATACGTGATAGAAAAGGAGGATTTCTCTGTGCAATACTCGACTAGCAATACATGATAGAAAAGGAGGATTTCTCTGTGCAGCACGTGGCTAGCAATACGTGATAGAAAAGGAGGATTTCTCTGTGCAACACGTGGCTAGCAATATGTGGTAGAAAAGGAGGATTTCTCTGTGCAACACGTGGCTAGCAATACGTGATAGAAAAGGAGGATTTCTCTGTGCAACACGTGGTTAGCAATACGTGATAGAAAAGTAGGATTTCCCTGTGCAATACTCGACCACCAATACGTGATAGAAAAGGAAGATTTCTCTGTGCAGCACGTGCCTAGCAATACGTGATAGAAAAGGAGGATTTCTCTGTGCAATACTCGACTAGCAATACGTGATAGAAAAGGAGGATTTCTCTGTGCAGTACTTGGCTAGCAATACGTGATAGAAAAGGAGGATTTCTCTGTGCAACACGTGGCTAGCAATACATGATAGAAAAGGAGGATTTCTCTGTGCAATACTCGACTAGCAATACGTGATAGGAAAGGAGGATTTCTCTCTGCAGCACGTGGCTAGCAATACATGATAGAAAAGGAGGAAATTCTTTGTGCAGCACGTGGCTAGCAATACGTGATAGAAAAGGAGGATTTCTCTGTGCAATACTCGACTAGCAATACGTGATAGAAAAGGAGGATTTCTCTGTGCAGCACGTGGCTAGCAATATGAGATAGAAAAGGAGGATTTCTCTGTGCAAAACGTGGCTAGCAATACGTGATAGAAAAGGAGGATGTCTCTGTGCAACACGTGGCTAGCAATACGTGGTAGAAAAGGAGGATTTCTCTGTGCAACATGTGGCTAGCAATACGTGATAGAAAAGGAGGTTTTCTCTGTGCAACACGGGGCTAGCAATACGTGATAGAAAAGGAGGATGTGCAATACTCGACTAGCAATACGTGATAGAAAAGGAGGATATCTCTGTGCAATACTCGACTAGCAATACGTGATAGAAAAGGAGGATTTCTCTGTGCAGCACGTGGCTAGCAATACGTGATAGAAAAGGAGGATTTCTCTGTGCAGCATGTGGCTAGTAATACGTGATAGAAAAGGAGGATTTCTCTGTGCAATACTCGACTAGCAATACGTGATAGAAAAGGAGGATATCTCTGTGCAATACTCGACTAGCAATACGTGATAGAAAAGGAGGATTTCTCTGTGCAGCACGTGGCTAGCAATATGTGACAGAAAAGGAGGATTTCTCTGTGCAGCACGTGGCTAGCAATACGTGATAGAAAAGGAGGATTTCTCTGTGCAGCACGTGGCTAGCAATACGTGATAGAAAAGGAGGATTTCTTTGTGCAACACGTGGCTAGCAATACGCGGTAGAAAAGGAGGATTTCTCTATGCAACACATGGCTAGCAATACGTGATAGAAAAGGAGGATTTCTCTGTGCAACACGTGGCTAGCAATACGTGATAGAAAAGGAGGATTTCTCTGTGCAATACTCGACTAGCAATACGTGATAGAAAAGGAGGATTTCTCTGTGCAGCACGTGGCTAGCAATACGTGATAGAAAAGGAGGATTTCTCTGTGCAATACTCAACTAGCCATACGTGATAGAAAAGGAGGATTTCTCTGTGCAACACGTGGCTAGCAATACGTGATAGAAAAGGAGGATTTCTCTGTGCAATACTCGACTAGCAATACGTCATAGAAAAGGAGGATTTCTCTGTGCAACACGTGGCTAGCAATACGTGATAGAAAAGTAGGAATTCTCTGTGCAATACTCGACTAGCAATACGTGATAGAAAAGGAGGATTTCTCTGTGCAGCACGTAGCTAGCAATACATGATAGAAAAGGAGGATTTCTTTGTGCAGCACGTGGCTAGCAATACGTGATAGAAAAGGAGGATTTCTCTGTGCAGCACGAGGCTAGCAATACGTGATAGAAAAGGAGGATTTCTCTGTGCAATTCTCGACTAGCATTACGTGATAGAAAAGGAGGATTTCTCTGTGCAGTACGTGGCTAGCAATACGTGATAGAAAAGGAGGATTTCTCTGTGCAACACGTGGCTAGCAATACGTGATAGAAAGGGAGGATTTCTCTGTGCAATACTCGACTAGCAATACGTGATAGGAAAGGAGGATTTCTCTCTGCAGCACGTGGCTAGCAATACATGATAGAAAAGGAGGATTTCTTTGTGCAGCACGTGGCTAGCAATACGTGATAGAAAAGGAGGATTTCTCTGTGCAATACTCGACTAGCAATACGTGATAGAAAAGGAGGATTTCTCTGTGCAGCACGTGGCTAGCAATACGAGATAGAAAAGGAGGATTTCTCTGTGCAACACGTGGCTAGCAATACGTGATAGAAAAGGAGGATTTCTCTGTGCAACACGTGGCTAGCAATATGTGGTAGAAAAGGAGGATTTCTCTGTGCAACACGTGGCTAGCAATACGTGATAGAAAAGGAGGATTTCTCTGTGCAACACGTGGTTAGCAATACGTGATAGAAAAGTAGGATTTCCCTGTGCAATACTCGACCACCAATACGTGATAGAAAAGGAGGATATCTCTGTGCAATACCGACTAGCAATACGTGATAGAAAAGGAGGATTTCTCTGTGCAGCACGTGGCTAGCAATACGTGATAGAAAAGGAGGATTTCTCTGTGCAGCACGTGGCTAGCAATACGTGATAGAAAAGGAGGATTTCTCTGTGCAGCACGTGGCTAGCAATACGTGATAGAAAAGGAGGATTTCTTTGTGCAACACGTGGCTAGCAATACGCGGTAGAAAAGGAGGATTTCTCTATGCAACACGTGGCTAGCAATACGTGATAGAAAAGGAGGATTTCTCTGTGCAATACTCGACTAGCAAGACATGATAGAAAAGGAGGATTTCTCTGTGCAACACGTGGCTAGCAATACGTGATAGAAAAGGAGGATTTCTCTGTGCAATACTCGACTAGCAATACGTGATAGAAAAGGAGGATTTCTCTGTGCAGCACGTGGCTAGCAATACGTGATAGAAAAGGAGGATTTCTCTGTGCAATACTCGACTAGCCATACGTGATAGAAAAGGAGGATTTCTCTGTGCAACACGTGGCTAGCAATACGTGATAGAAAAGGAGGATTTCTCTGTGCAATACTCGACTAGCAATACGTCATAGAAAAGGAGGATTTCTCTGTGCAACACGTGGCTAGCAATACGTGATAGAAAAGTAGGATTTCTCTGTGCAATTCTCGACTAGCAATACGTGATAGAAAAGGAGGATTTCTCTGTGCAGCACGTGGCTAGCAATACATGATAGAAAAGGAGGATTTCTTTGTGCAGCACGTGGCTAGCAATACGTGATAGAAAAGGAGGATTTCTCTGTGCAGCACGAGGCTAGCAATACGTGATAGAAAAGGAGGATTTCTCTGTGCAATACTCGACTAGCAATACGTGATAGGAAAGGAGGATTTCTCTCTGCAGCACGTGGCTAGCAATACATGATAGAAAAGGAGGATTTCTTTGTGCAGCACGTGGCTAGCAATACGTGATAGAAAAGGAGGAATTCTCTGTGCAATACTCGACTAGCAATACGTGATAGAAAAGGAGGATTTCTCTGTGCAGCACGTGGCTAGCAATACGAGATAGAAAAGGAGGATTTCTCTGTGCAACACGTGGCTAGCAATACGTGATAGAAAAGGAGGATTTCTCTGTGCAACACGTGGCTAGCAATATGTGGTAGAAAAGGAGGATTTCTCTGTGCAACACGTGGCTAGCAATACGTGATAGAAAAGGAGGATTTCTCTGTGCAACACGTGGTTAGCAATACGTGATAGAAAAGTAGGATTTCCCTGTGCAATACTCGACCACCAATACGTGATAGAAAAGGAGGATTTCTCTGTGCAATACTCGACTTGCAATACGTGATAGAAAAGGAGGATTTCTCTGTGCAGCACGTGGCTATCAATACGTGATAGAAAAGGAGGATTTCTTTGTGCAGCACGTGGCTAGCAATACGTGATAGAAAAGGAGGATTTCTCTGTGCAACACGTGGCCAGCAATATGTGGTAGAAAAGGAGGATTTCTCTCTGCAGCACGTGGCTAGCAATACATGATAGAAAAGGAGGAAATTCTTTGTGCAGCACGTGGCTAGCAATATGTGATAGAAAAGGAGGATTTCTCTGTGCAATACTCGACTAGCAATACGTGATAGAAAAGGAGGATTTCTCTGTGCAGCACGTGGCTAGCAATATGAGATAGAAAAGGAGGATTTCTCTGTGCAAAACGTGCCTAGCAATACGTGATAGAAAAGGAGGATGTCTCTGTGCAACACGTGGCTAGCAATACGTGGTAGAAAAGGAGGATTTCTCTGTGCAACACGTGGCTAGCAATACGTGATAGAAAAGGAGGTTTTCTCTGTGCAACACGGGGCTAGCAATACGTGATAGAAAAGGAGGATTTCTCTGGGCAATACTCGACTAGCAATACGTGATAGAAAAGGAGGATATCTCTGTGCAATACTCGACTAGCAATATGTGATAGAAAAGGAGGATTTCTCTGTGCAGCACGTGGCTAGCAATACGTGATAGAAAAGGAGGATTTCTCTGTGCAGCATGTGGCTAGTAATACGTGATAGAAAAGGAGGATTTCTCTGTGCAATACTCGACTAGCAATACGTGATAGAAAAGCAGGATATCTCTGTGCAATACTCGACTAGCAATACGTGATAGAAAAGGAGGATTTCTCTGTGCAGCACGTGGCTAGCAATACGTGATAGAAAAGGAGGATTTCTCTGTGCAGCACGTGGCTAGCAATACGTGATAGAAAAGGAGGATTTCTTTGTGCAACATGTGGCTAGCAATACGCGGTAGAAAAGGAGGATTTCTCTATGCAACACGTGGCTAGCAATACGTGATAGAAAAGGAGGATTTCTCTGTGCAATACTCGACTAGCAATACGTGATAGAAAAGGAGGATTTCTCTGTGCAACACGTGGCTAGCAATACGTGATAGAAAAGGAGGATTTCTCTGTGCAATACTCGACTAGCAATACGTGATAGAAAAGGAGGATTTCTCTGTGCAGCACGTGGCTAGCAATACGTGATAGAAAAGGAGGATTTCTCTGTGCAATACTCGACTAGCCATACGTGATAGAAAAGGAGGATTTCTCTGTGCAACACGTGGCTAGCAATACGTGATAGAAAAGGAGGATTTCTCTGTGCAATACTCGACTAGCAATACGTCATAGAAAAGGAGGATTTCTCTGTGCAACACGTGGCTAGCAATACGTGATAGAAAAGTAGGATTTCTCTGTGCAATACTCGACTAGCAATACGTGATAGAAAAGGAGGATTTCTCTGTGCAGCACGTGGCTAGCAATACATGATAGAAAAGGAGGATTTCTTTGTGCAGCACGTGGCTAGCAATACGTGATAGAAAAGGAGGATTTCTCTGTGCAGCACGAGGCTAGCAATACGTGATAGAAAAGGAGGATTTCTCTGTGCAATACTCAACTAGCAATACGTGATAGAAAAGGAGGATTTCTCTGTGCAGTACGTGGCTAGCAATACGTGATAGAAAAGGAGGATTTCTCTGTGCAACACGTGGCTAGCAATACGTGATAGAAAGGGAGGATTTCTCTGTGCAATACTCGACTAGCAATACGTGATAGGAAAGGAGGATTTCTCTCTGCAGCACGTGGCTAGCAATACATGATAGAAAAGGAGGATTTCTTTGTGCAGCACGTGGCTAGCAATACGTGATAGAAAAGGAGGATTTCTCTGTGCAATACTCGACTAGCAATACGTGATAGAAAAGGAGGATTTCTCTGTGCAGCACGTGGCTAGCAATACGAGATAGAAAAGGAGGATTTCTCTGTGCAACACGTGGCTAGCAATACGTGATAGAAAAGAAGGATTTCTCTGTGCAACACGTGGCTAGCAATATGTGGTAGAAAAGGAGGATTTCTCTGTGCAACACGTGGCTAGCAATACATGATAGAAAAGGAGGATTTCTCTGTGCAACACGGGGCTAGCAATACGTGATAGAAAAGGAGGATTTCTCTGTGCAATACTCGACTAGCAATACATGATAGAAAAGGAGGATATCTCTGTGCAATACTCGACTAGCAATACGTGATAGAAAAGGAGGATTTCTCTGTGCAGCACGTGGCTAGCAATACGTGATAGAAAAGGAGGATTTCTCTGTGCAGAACGTGGCTAGCAATACGTGATAGAAAAGGAGGATTTCTCTGTGCAATACTCGACTAGCAATACGTGATAGAAAAGGAGGATATCTCTGTGCAATACTCGACTAGCAATACGTGATAGAAAAGGAGGATTTCTCTGTGAAGCACGTGGCTAGCAATACGTGCTAGAAAAGGAGGATTTCTCTGTGCAGCACATGACTAGCAATACGTGATAGAAAAGGAGGATTTCTTTGTGCAACACGTGGCTAGCAATACGTGGTAGAAAAGGAGGATTTCTCTGTGCAACACATGGCTAGCAATACGTGATAGAAAAGGAGGATTTCTCTGTGCAATACTCGACTAGCAATACGTGATAGAAAAGGAGGATTTCTCTGTGCAACACGTGGCTAGCAATACATAATAGAAAAGGAGGATTTCTCTGTGCAATACTCGACTAGCAATACGTGATAGAAAAGGAGGATTTCTCTGTGCAGCACGTGGCTAACAATACGTGATAGAAAAGGAGGATTTCTCTGTGCAATTCTCGACTAGCAATACGTGATAGAAAAGGAGGATTTCTCTGTGCAACACGTGGCTAGCAATACGTGATAGAAAAGGAGGATTTCTCTGTGCAACACGTGGCTAGCAATACCTGATAGAAAAGGAGGATTTCTCTGTGCAACACGTGGCTAGCAATACGTGATAGAAAAGTAGGATTTCTCTGTGCAATACTCGACTAGCAATACGTGATAGAAAAGAAGGATTTCTCTGTGCAGCACGTGGCTAGCAATACATGATAGAAAAGGAGGATTTCTTTGTGCAGCACGTGGCTAGCAATACGTGATAGAAAAGGAGGATTTCTCTGTGCAGCACTTGGCTAGCAATACGTGATAGAAAATGAGGATTTCTCTGTGCAACACGTGGCTAGCAATACGTGATAGAAAAGGAGGATTTCTTTGTGCAGCACGTGGCTAGCAATACGTGATAGAAAAGGAGGATTTCTCTGTGCAACACGTGGCTAGCAATACGTGGTAGAAAAGGAGGATTTCTCTGTGCAACACGTGGCTAGCAATACGTGATAGAAAAGGAGGATTTCTCTGTGCAATACTCGACTAGCAATACGTGATAGAAAAGGAGGATTTCTCTGTGCAGCACGTGGCTAGCAATACGTGATAGAAAAGGAGGATTTCTCTGTGCAATACTCGACTAGCAATACGTGATAGAAAAGGAGGATTTCTCTGTGCAACACGTGGCTAGCAATACGTGATAGAAAAGGAGGATTTCTCTGTGCAATACTCGACTAGCAATACGTGATAGAAAAGGAGGATTTCTCTGTGCAACACGTGGCTAGCAATACATGATAGAAAAGGAGGATTTCTTTGTGCAGCACGTGGCTAGCAATACGTGATAGAAAAGGAGGATTTCTCTGTGCAACACGTGGCTAGCAATACGTGATAGAAAAGGAGGATTTCTCTGTGCAACACGTGGCCAGCAATATGTGGTAGAAAAGGAGGATTTCTCTGTGCAACACGTGGCTAGCAATACGTGGTAGTAAAGGAGGATTTCTCTGTGCAACACGTGGCTAGCAATACGTGATAGAAAAGGAGGATATCTCTGTACAATACTCGACAAGCAATACGTGATAGAAAAGGAGGATTTCTCTGTGCAGCACGTGGCTAGCAATATGTAATAGAAAAGGAGGATTTCTCTGTGCAGCACGTGGCTAGCAATACGTGATAGAAAAGGATAATTTCTTTGTGCAACACGTGGCTATCAATACGTGATAGAAAAGGAGGATTTCTCTGTGCAACATGTGGCTAGGAATACGTGCTAGAAAAGGAGGATTTCTCTGTGCAACACGTGGCTAGCAATACGTGGTAGAAAAGGAGGATTTCTCTGTGCAACACGTGTCTAGCAATACGTGGTAGAAAAGGCGGATTTCTCTGTGCAACACGTGGCTAGTAATACGTGATAGAAAAGGAGGATATCTCTGTGCAATACTCGACTAGCAATACGTGATAGAAAAGGAGGATTTCTCTGTGCAGCACGTGGCTAGCAATACGTGATAGAAAAGGAGGATTTCTTTGTGCAACACGTGGCTAGCAATATGTGGTAGAAAAGGAGGATTTATCTGTGCAACACATGGCTAGCAATACGTGATAGAAAAGGAGGATATCTCTGTGCAATACTCGACTAGCAATACGTGATAGAAAAGGAAGATTTCTCTGTGCAGCACGTGCCTAGCAATACGTGATAGAAAAGGAGGATTTCTCTGTGCAATACTCGACTAGCAATACGTGATAGAAAAGGAGGATTTCTCTGTGCAGTACGTGGCTAGCAATACGTGATAGAAAAGGAGGATTTCTCTGTGCAACACGTGGCTAGCAATACGTGATAGAAAAGGAGGTTTTCTCTGTGCAACACGGGGCTAGCAATACGTGATAGAAAAGGAGGATTTCTCTGGGCAATACTCGACTAGCAATACGTGATAGAAAAGGAGGATATCTCTGTGCAATACTCGACTAGCAATATGTGATAGAAAAGGAGGATTTCTCTGTGCAGCACGTGGCTAGCAATACGTGATAGAAAAGGAGGATTTCTCTGTGCAGCATGTGGCTAGTAATACGTGATAGAAAAGGAGGATTTCTCTGTGCAATACTCGACTAGCAATACGTGATAGAAAAGCAGGATATCTCTGTGCAATACTCGACTAGCAATACGTGATAGAAAAGGAGGATTTCTCTGTGCAGCACGTGGCTAGCAATACGTGATAGAAAAGGAGGATTTCTCTGTGCAGCACGTGGCTAGCAATACGTGATAGAAAAGGAGGATTTCTTTGTGCAACATGTGGCTAGCAATACGCGGTAGAAAAGGAGGATTTCTCTATGCAACACGTGGCTAGCAATACGTGATAGAAAAGGAGGATTTCTCTGTGCAATACTCGACTAGCAATACGTGATAGAAAAGGAGGATTTCTCTGTGCAACACGTGGCTAGCAATACGTGATAGAAAAGGAGGATTTCTCTGTGCAATACTCGACTAGCAATACGTGATAGAAAAGGAGGATTTCTCTGTGCAGCACGTGGCTAGCAATACGTGATAGAAAAGGAGGATTTCTCTGTGCAATACTCGACTAGCCATACGTGATAGAAAAGGAGGATTTCTCTGTGCAACACGTGGCTAGCAATACGTGATAGAAAAGGAGGATTTCTCTGTGCAATACTCGACTAGCAATACGTCATAGAAAAGGAGGATTTCTCTGTGCAACACGTGGCTAGCAATACGTGATAGAAAAGTAGGATTTCTCTGTGCAATACTCGACTAGCAATACGTGATAGAAAAGGAGGATTTCTCTGTGCAGCACGTGGCTAGCAATACATGATAGAAAAGGAGGATTTCTTTGTGCAGCACGTGGCTAGCAATACGTGATAGAAAAGGAGGATTTCTCTGTGCAGCACGAGGCTAGCAATACGTGATAGAAAAGGAGGATTTCTCTGTGCAATACTCAACTAGCAATACGTGATAGAAAAGGAGGATTTCTCTGTGCAGTACGTGGCTAGCAATACGTGATAGAAAAGGAGGATTTCTCTGTGCAACACGTGGCTAGCAATACGTGATAGAAAGGGAGGATTTCTCTGTGCAATACTCGACTAGCAATACGTGATAGGAAAGGAGGATTTCTCTCTGCAGCACGTGGCTAGCAATACATGATAGAAAAGGAGGATTTCTTTGTGCAGCACGTGGCTAGCAATACGTGATAGAAAAGGAGGATTTCTCTGTGCAATACTCGACTAGCAATACGTGATAGAAAAGGAGGATTTCTCTGTGCAGCACGTGGCTAGCAATACGAGATAGAAAAGGAGGATTTCTCTGTGCAACACGTGGCTAGCAATACGTGATAGAAAAGAAGGATTTCTCTGTGCAACACGTGGCTAGCAATATGTGGTAGAAAAGGAGGATTTCTCTGTGCAACACGTGGCTAGCAATACATGATAGAAAAGGAGGATTTCTCTGTGCAACACGGGGCTAGCAATACGTGATAGAAAAGGAGGATTTCTCTGTGCAATACTCGACTAGCAATACATGATAGAAAAGGAGGATATCTCTGTGCAATACTCGACTAGCAATACGTGATAGAAAAGGAGGATTTCTCTGTGCAGCACGTGGCTAGCAATACGTGATAGAAAAGGAGGATTTCTCTGTGCAGAACGTGGCTAGCAATACGTGATAGAAAAGGAGGATTTCTCTGTGCAATACTCGACTAGCAATACGTGATAGAAAAGGAGGATATCTCTGTGCAATACTCGACTAGCAATACGTGATAGAAAAGGAGGATTTCTCTGTGAAGCACGTGGCTAGCAATACGTGCTAGAAAAGGAGGATTTCTCTGTGCAGCACATGACTAGCAATACGTGATAGAAAAGGAGGATTTCTTTGTGCAACACGTGGCTAGCAATACGTGGTAGAAAAGGAGGATTTCTCTGTGCAACACATGGCTAGCAATACGTGATAGAAAAGGAGGATTTCTCTGTGCAATACTCGACTAGCAATACGTGATAGAAAAGGAGGATTTCTCTGTGCAACACGTGGCTAGCAATACATAATAGAAAAGGAGGATTTCTCTGTGCAATACTCGACTAGCAATACGTGATAGAAAAGGAGGATTTCTCTGTGCAGCACGTGGCTAACAATACGTGATAGAAAAGGAGGATTTCTCTGTGCAATTCTCGACTAGCAATACGTGATAGAAAAGGAGGATTTCTCTGTGCAACACGTGGCTAGCAATACGTGATAGAAAAGGAGGATTTCTCTGTGCAACACGTGGCTAGCAATACCTGATAGAAAAGGAGGATTTCTCTGTGCAACACGTGGCTAGCAATACGTGATAGAAAAGTAGGATTTCTCTGTGCAATACTCGACTAGCAATACGTGATAGAAAAGAAGGATTTCTCTGTGCAGCACGTGGCTAGCAATACATGATAGAAAAGGAGGATTTCTTTGTGCAGCACGTGGCTAGCAAAACGTGATAGAAAAGGAGGATTTCTCTGTGCAGCACTTGGCTAGCAATACGTGATAGAAAATGAGGATTTCTCTGTGCAACACGTGGCTAGCAATACGTGATAGAAAAGGAGGATTTCTTTGTGCAGCACGTGGCTAGCAATACGTGATAGAAAAGGAGGATTTCTCTGTGCAACACGTGGCTAGCAATACGTGGTAGAAAAGGAGGATTTCTCTGTGCAACACGTGGCTAGCAATACGTGATAGAAAAGGAGGATTTCTCTGTGCAATACTCGACTAGCAATACGTGATAGAAAAGGAGGATTTCTCTGTGCAGCACGTGGCTAGCAATACGTGATAGAAAAGGAGGATTTCTCTGTGCAATACTCGACTAGCAATACGTGATAGAAAAGGAGGATTTCTCTGTGCAACACGTGGCTAGCAATACGTGATAGAAAAGGAGGATTTCTCTGTGCAATACTCGACTAGCAATACGTGATAGAAAAGGAGGATTTCTCTGTGCAACACGTGGCTAGCAATACATGATAGAAAAGGAGGATTTCTTTGTGCAGCACGTGGCTAGCAATACGTGATAGAAAAGGAGGATTTCTCTGTGCAACACGTGGCTAGCAATACGTGATAGAAAAGGAGGATTTCTCTGTGCAACACGTGGCCAGCAATATGTGGTAGAAAAGGAGGATTTCTCTGTGCAACACGTGGCTAGCAATACGTGGTAGTAAAGGAGGATTTCTCTGTGCAACACGTGGCTAGCAATACGTGATAGAAAAGGAGGATATCTCTGTACAATACTCGACAAGCAATACGTGATAGAAAAGGAGGATTTCTCTGTGCAGCACGTGGCTAGCAATATGTAATAGAAAAGGAGGATTTCTCTGTGCAGCACGTGGCTAGCAATACGTGATAGAAAAGGATAATTTCTTTGTGCAACACGTGGCTATCAATACGTGATAGAAAAGGAGGATTTCTCTGTGCAACATGTGGCTAGGAATACGTGCTAGAAAAGGAGGATTTCTCTGTGCAACACGTGGCTAGCAATACGTGGTAGAAAAGGAGGATTTCTCTGTGCAACACGTGTCTAGCAATACGTGGTAGAAAAGGCGGATTTCTCTGTGCAACACGTGGCTAGTAATACGTGATAGAAAAGGAGGATATCTCTGTGCAATACTCGACTAGCAATACGTGATAGAAAAGGAGGATTTCTCTGTGCAGCACGTGGCTAGCAATACGTGATAGAAAAGGAGGATTTCTTTGTGCAACACGTGGCTAGCAATATGTGGTAGAAAAGGAGGATTTATCTGTGCAACACATGGCTAGCAATACGTGATAGAAAAGGAGGATATCTCTGTGCAATACTCGACTAGCAATACGTGATAGAAAAGGAAGATTTCTCTGTGCAGCACGTGCCTAGCAATACGTGATAGAAAAGGAGGATTTCTCTGTGCAATACTCGACTAGCAATACGTGATAGAAAAGGAGGATTTCTCTGTGCAGTACGTGGCTAGCAATACGTGATAGAAAAGGAGGATTTCTCTGTGCAACACGTGGCTAGCAATACATGATAGAAAAGGAGGATTTCTCTGTGCAATACTCGACTAGCAATATGTGATAGGAAAGGAGGATTTCTCTCTGCAGCACGTGGCTAGCAATACATGATAGAAAAGGAGGAAATTCTTTGTGCAGCACGTGGCTAGCAATACGTGATAGAAAAGGAGGATTTCTCTGTGCAATACTCGACTAGCAATACAAGATAGAAAAGGAGGATTTCTCTGTGCAGCACGTGGCTAGCAATATGAGATAGAAAAGGAGGATTTCTCTGTGCAACACGTGGCTAGCAATACGTGGTAGAAAAGGAGGTTTTCTCTGTGCAACACGGGGCTAGCAATACGTGATAGAAAAGGAGGATTTCTCTGTGCAATACTCGACTAGCAATACGTGATAGAAAAGGAGGATATCTCTGTGCAATACTCGACTAGCAATACGTGATAGAAAAGGAGGATTTCTCTGTGCAGCACGTGGCTACCAATACGTGATAGAAAAGGAGGATTTCTCTGTGCAGCATGTGGCTAGTAATACGTGATAGAAAAGGAGGATATCTCTGTGCAATACTCGACTAGCAATACGTGATAGAAAAGGAGGATTTCTCTGTGCAGCACGTGGCTAGCAATACGTGATAGAAAAGGAGGATTTCTCTGTGCAGCATGTGGCTAGCAATACGTGATAGAAAAGGAGGATTTCTCTGTGCAGCACGTGGCTAGCAATACGTGATAGAAAAGGAGGATTTCTCTGTGCAGCATGTGGCTAGCAATACGTGATAGAAAAGGAGGATTTCTTTGTGCAACACGTGGCTAGCAATACGCGGTAGAAAAGGAGGATTTCTATATGCAACACGTGGCTAGCAATACGTGATAGAAAAGGAGGATTTCTCTGTGCAATACTCGACTAGCAATACGTGATAGAAAAGGAGGATTTCTCTGTGCAACACGTGGCTAGCAATACGTGATAGAAAAGGAGGATTTCTCTGTGCAATACTCGACTAGCAATACGTGATAGAAAAGGAGGATTTCTCTGTGCAGCACGTGGCTAGCAATACGTGATAGAAAAGGAGGATTTCTCTGTGCAATACTCGACTAGCCATACGTGATAGAAAAGGAGGATTTCTCTGTGCAACACGTGGCTAGCAATACGTGATAGAAAAGGAGGATTTCTCTGTGCAATACTCGACTAGCAATACGTCATAGAAAAGGAGGATTTCTCTGTGCAACACGTGGCTAGCAATACGTGATAGAAAAGTAGGATTTCTCTGTGCAATACTCGACTAGCAATACGTGATAGAAAAGGAGGATTTCTCTGTGCAGCACGTGGCTAGCGATACATGATAGAAAAGGAGGATTTCTTTGTGCAGCACGTGGCTAGCAATACGTGATAGAAAAGGAGGATTTCTCTGTGCAGCACGAGGCTAGCAATACGTGATAGAAAAGGAGGATTTCTCTGTGCAATACTCGACTAGCAATACGTGATAGAAAAGGAGGATTTCTCTGTGCAGTACGTGGCTAGCAATACGTGATAGAAAAGGAGGATTTCCCTGTGCAACACGTGGCTAGCAATACGTGATAGAAAGGGAGGATTTCTCTGTGCAATACTCGACTAGCAATACGTGATAGGAAAGGAGGATTTCTCTCTGCAGCACGTGGCTAGCAATACATGATAGAAAAGGAGGATTTCTTTGTGCAGCACGTGGCTAGCAATACGTGATAGAAAAGGAGGATTTCTCTGTGCAATACTCGACTAGCAATACGTGATAGAAAAGGAGGATTTCTCTGTGCAGCACGTGGCTAGCAATACGAGATAGAAAAGGAGGATTTCTCTGTGCAACACGTGGCTAGCAATACGTGATAGAAAAGGAGGATTTCTCTGTGCAACACGTGGCTAGCAATATGTGGTAGAAAAGGAGGATTTCTCTGTGCAACACGTGACTAGCAATACGTGATAGAAAAGGAGGATTTCTCTGTGCAACACGGGGCTAGCAATACGTGATAGAAAAGGAGGATTTCTCTGTGCAATACTCGACTAGCAATACGTGATAGAAAAGGAGGATATCTCTGTGCAATACTCGACTAGCAATACGTGATAGAAAAGGAGGATTTCTCTGTGCAGCATGTGGCTAGCAATACGTGATAGAAAAGGAGGATTTCTCTGTGCAGAACGTGGCTAGCAATACGTGATAGAAAAGGAGGATTTCTCTGTGCAATACTCGACTAGCAATACATGATAGAAAAGGAGGATATCTCTGTGCAATACTCGACTAGCAATACGTGATAGAAAAGGAGGATTTCTCTGTGCAGCACGTGGCTAGCAATACGTGCTAGAAAAGGAGGATTTCTCTGTGCAGCACGTGACTAGCAATACGTGATAGAAAAGGAGGATTTCTCTGTGCAGCACGTGGCTAGCAATACGTGATAGAAAAGGAGGATTTCTTTGTGCAACACGTGGCTAGCAATATGTGGTAGAAAAGGAGGATTTCTCTGTGCAACACATGGCTAGCAATACGTGATAGAAAAGGAGGATTTCTCTGTGCAATACTCGACTAGCAATACGTGATAGAAAAGGAGGATTTCTCTGTGCAGCACGTGGCTAGCAATACGTGATAGAAAAGGAGGATTTCTCTTTGCAATTCTCGACTAGCAATACGTGATAGAAAAGGAGGATTTCTCTGTGCAACACGTGGCTAGCAATACGTGATAGAAAAGGAGGATTTCTCTGTGCAACACGTGGCTAGCAATACGTGATAGAAAAGGAGGATTTCTCTGTGCAACACGTGGCTAGCAATACGTGATAGAAAAGTAGGATTTCTCTGTGCAATACTCGACTAGCAATACGTGATAGAAAAGAAGGATTTCTCTGTGCAGCACGTGGCTAGCAATACATGATAGAAAAGGAGGATTTCTTTGTGCAGCACGTGGCTAGCAATACGTGATAGAAAAGGAGGATTTCTCTGTGCAGCACTTGGCTAGCAATACGTGATAGAAAATGAGGATTTCTCTGTGCAACACGTGGCTAGCAATACGTGATAGAAAAGGAGGATTTCTCTGTGCAGCACGTGGCTAGCAATACGTGATAGAAAAGGAGGATTTCTCTGTGCAACACGTGGCTAGCAATACGTGGTAGAAAAGGAGGATTTCTCTGTGCAACACGTGGCTAGCAATACGTGATAGAAAAGGAGGATTTCTCTGTGCAATACTCGACTAGCAATACGTGATAGAAAAGGAGGATTTCTCTGTGCAGCACGTGGCTAGCAATACGTGATAGAAAAGGAGGATTTCTCTGTGCAATACTCGACTAGCAATACGTGATAGAAAAGGAGGATTTCTCTGTGCAACACGTGGCTAGCAATACGTGATAGAAAAGGAGGATTTCTCTGTGCAATACTCGACTAGCAATACGTGATAGAAAAGGAGGATTTCTCTGTGCAACACGTGGCTAGCAATACATGATAGAAAAGGAGGATTTCTTTGTGCAGCACGTGGCTAGCAATACGTGATAGAAAAGGAGGATTTCTCTGTGCAGCACGTGGCTAGCCATACGTGATAGAAAAGGAGGATTTCTCTGTGCAATACTCGACTAGCAATACGTGATAGAAAAGGAGGATTTCTCTGTGCAGTACGTGGCTAGCAATACGTGATAGAAAAGGAGGATTTCTCTGTGCAACACGTGGCTAGCAATACGTGATAGAAAAGGAGGATTTCTCTGTGCAATACTCGACTAGCAATACGTGATAGGAAAGGAGGATTTCTCTGTGCAGTACGTGGCTAGCAATACGTGATAGAAAAGGAGGATTTCTCTGTGCAGCACGTGGCTAGCAATATGTAATAGAAAAGGAGGATTTCTCTGTGCAGCACGTGGCTAGCAATACGTGATAGAAAAGGATGATTTCTTTGTGCAACACGTGGCTATCAATACGTGATAGAAAAGGAGGATTTCTCTGTGCAACACGTGGCTAGGAATACGTGCTAGAAAAGGAGGATTTCTCTGTGCAACACGTGGCTAGCAATACGTGGTAGAAAAGGAGGATTTCTCTGTGCAACACGTGTCTAGCAATACGTGGTAGAAAAGGCGGATTTCTCTGTGCAACACGTGGCTAGTAATACGTGATAGAAAAGGAGGATATCTCTGTGCAATACTCGACTAGCAATACGTGATAGAAAAGGAGGATTTCTCTGTGCAGCACGTGGCTAGCAATACGTGATAGAAAAGGAGGATTTCTTTGTGCAACACGTGGCTAGCAATATGTGGTAGAAAAGGAGGATTTATCTGTGCAACACATGGCTAGCAATACGTGATAGAAAAGGAGGATATCTCTGTGCAATACTCGACTAGCAATACGTGATAGAAAAGGAAGATTTCTCTGTGCAGCACGTGCCTAGCAATACGTGATAGAAAAGGAGGATTTCTCTGTGCAATACTCGACTAGCAATACGTGATAGAAAAGGAGGATTTCTCTGTGCAGTACGTGGCTAGCAATACGTGATAGAAAAGGAGGATTTCTCTGTGCAACACGTGGCTAGCAATACATGATAGAAAAGGAGGATTTCTCTGTGCAATACTCGACTAGCAATATGTGATAGGAAAGGAGGATTTCTCTCTGCAGCACGTGGCTAGCAATACATGATAGAAAAGGAGGAAATTCTTTGTGCAGCACGTGGCTAGCAATACGTGATAGAAAAGGAGGATTTCTCTGTGCAATACTCGACTAGCAATACAAGATAGAAAAGGAGGATTTCTCTGTGCAGCACGTGGCTAGCAATATGAGATAGAAAAGGAGGATTTCTCTGTGCAACACGTGGCTAGCAATACGTGGTAGAAAAGGAGGTTTTCTCTGTGCAACACGGGGCTAGCAATACGTGATAGAAAAGGAGGATTTCTCTGTGCAATACTCGACTAGCAATACGTGATAGAAAAGGAGGATATCTCTGTGCAATACTCGACTAGCAATACGTGATAGAAAAGGAGGATTTCTCTGTGCAGCACGTGGCTACCAATACGTGATAGAAAAGGAGGATTTCTCTGTGCAGCATGTGGCTAGTAATACGTGATAGAAAAGGAGGATATCTCTGTGCAATACTCGACTAGCAATACGTGATAGAAAAGGAGGATTTCTCTGTGCAGCACGTGGCTAGCAATACATGATAGAAAAGGAGGATTTCTCTGTGCAGCATGTGGCTAGCAATACGTGATAGAAAAGGAGGATTTCTCTGTGCAGCACGTGGCTAGCAATACGTGATAGAAAAGGAGGATTTCTCTGTGCAGCACGTGGCTAGCAATATGTGATAGAAAAGGAGGATTTCTTTGTGCAACACGTGGCTAGCAATACGCGGTAGAAAAGGAGGATTTCTATATGCAACACGTGGCTAGCAATACGTGATAGAAAAGGAGGATTTCTCTGTGCAATACTCGACTAGCAATACGTGATAGAAAAGGAGGATTTCTCTGTGCAACACGTGGCTAGCAATACGTGATAGAAAAGGAGGATTTCTCTGTGCAATACTCGACTAGCAATACGTGATAGAAAAGGAGGATTTCTCTGTGCAGCACGTGGCTAGCAATACGTGATAGAAAAGGAGGATTTCTCTGTGCAATACTCGACTAGCCATACGTGATAGAAAAGGAGGATTTCTCTGTGCAACACGTGGCTAGCAATACGTGATAGAAAAGGAGGATTTCTCTGTGCAATACTCGACTAGCAATACGTCATAGAAAAGGAGGATTTCTCTGTGCAACACGTGGCTAGCAATACGTGATAGAAAAGTAGGATTTCTCTGTGCAATACTCGACTAGCAATACGTGATAGAAAAGGAGGATTTCTCTGTGCAGCACGTGGCTAGCGATACATGATAGAAAAGGAGGATTTCTTTGTGCAGCACGTGGCTAGCAATACGTGATAGAAAAGGAGGATTTCTCTGTGCAGCACGAGGCTAGCAATACGTGATAGAAAAGGAGGATTTCTCTGTGCAATACTCGACTAGCAATACGTGATAGAAAAGGAGGATTTCTCTGTGCAGTACGTGGCTAGCAATACGTGATAGAAAAGGAGGATTTCTCTGTGCAACACGTGGCTAGCAATACGTGATAGAAAGGGAGGATTTCTCTGTGCAATACTCGACTAGCAATACGTGATAGGAAAGGAGGATTTCTCTCTGCAGCACGTGGCTAGCAATACATGATAGAAAAGGAGGATTTCTTTGTGCAGCACGTGGCTAGCAATACGTGATAGAAAAGGAGGATTTCTCTGTGCAATACTCGACTAGCAATACGTGATAGAAAAGGAGGATTTCTCTGTGCAGCACGTGGCTAGCAATACGAGATAGAAAAGGAGGATTTCTCTGTGCAACACGTGGCTAGCAATACGTGATAGAAAAGGAGGATTTCTCTGTGCAACACGTGGCTAGCAATATGTGGTAGAAAAGGAGGATTTCTCTGTGCAACACGGGGCTAGCAATACGTGATAGAAAAGGAGGATTTCTCTGTGCAATACTCGACTAGCAATACGTGATAGAAAAGGAGGATATCTCTGTGCAATACTCGACTAGCAATACGTGATAGAAAAGGAGGATTTCTCTGTGCAGCATGTGGCTAGCAATACGTGATAGAAAAGGAGGATTTCTCTGTGCAGAACGTGGCTAGCAATACGTGATAGAAAAGGAGGATTTCTCTGTGCAATACTCGACTAGCAATACATGATAGAAAAGGAGGATATCTCTGTGCAATACTCGACTAGCAATACGTGATAGAAAAGGAGGATTTCTCTGTGCAGCACGTGGCTAGCAATACGTGCTAGAAAAGGAGGATTTCTCTGTGCAGCACGTGACTAGCAATACGTGATAGAAAAGGAGGATTTATCTGTGCAGCACGTGGCTAGCAATACGTGATAGAAAAGGAGGATTTCTTTGTGCAACACGTGGCTAGCAATATGTGGTAGAAAAGGAGGATTTCTCTGTGCAACACATGGCTAGCAATACGTGATAGAAAAGGAGGATTTCTCTGTGCAATACTCGACTAGCAATACGTGATAGAAAAGGAGGATTTCTCTGTGCAGCACGTGGCTAGCAATACGTGATAGAAAAGGAGGATTTCTCTTTGCAATTCTCGACTAGCAATACGTGATAGAAAAGGAGGATTTCTCTGTGCAACACGTGGCTAGTAATACGTGATAGAAAAGGAGGATTTCTCTGTGCAACACGTGGCTAGCAATACGTGATAGAAAAGGAGGATTTCTCTGTGCAACACGTGGCTAGCAATACGTGATAGAAAAGTAGGATTTCTCTGTGCAATACTCGACTAGCAATACGTGATAGAAAAGAAGGATTTCTCTGTGCAGCACGTGGCTAGCAATACATGATAGAAAAGGAGGATTTCTTTGTGCAGCACGTGGCTAGCAATACGTGATAGAAAAGGAGGATTTCTCTGTGCAGCACTTGGCTAGCAATACGTGATAGAAAATGAGGATTTCTCTGTGCAACACGTGGCTAGCAATACGTGATAGAAAAGGAGGATTTCTCTGTGCAGCACGTGGCTAGCAATACGTGATAGAAAAGGAGGATTTCTCTGTGCAACACGTGGCTAGCAATACGTGGTAGAAAAGGAGGATTTCTCTGTGCAACACGTGGCTAGCAATACGTGATAGAAAAGGAGGATTTCTCTGTGCAATACTCGACTAGCAATACGTGATAGAAAAGGAGGATTTCTCTGTGCAGCACGTGGCTAGCAATACGTGATAGAAAAGGAGGATTTCTCTGTGCAATACTCGACTAGCAATACGTGATAGAAAAGGAGGATTTCTCTGTGCAACACGTGGCTAGCAATACGTGATAGAAAAGGAGGATTTCTCTGTGCAATACTCGACTAGCAATACGTGATAGAAAAGGAGGATTTCTCTGTGCAACATGTGGCTAGCAATACATGATAGAAAAGGAGGATTTCTTTGTGCAGCACGTGGCTAGCAATACGTGATAGAAAAGGAGGATTTCTCTGTGCAATACTCGACTAGCAATACGTGATAGAAAAGGAGGATTTCTCTGTGCAACACGTGGCTAGCAATACATGATAGAAAAGGAGGATTTCTTTGTGCAGCACGTGGCTAGCAATACGTGATAGAAAAGGAGGATTTCTCTGTGCAGCACGTGGCTAGCCATACGTGATAGAAAAGGAGGATTTCTCTGTGCAATACTCGACTAGCAATACGTGATAGAAAAGGAGGATTTCTCTGTGCAGTACGTGGCTAGCAATACGTGATAGAAAAGGAGGATTTCTCTGTGCAACACGTGGCTAGCAATACGTGATAGAAAAGGAGGATTTCTCTGTGCAATACTCGACTAGCAATACGTGATAGGAAAGGAGGATTTCTCTGTGCAGTACGTGGCTAGCAATACGTGATAGAAAAGGAGGATTTCTCTGTGCAGCACGTGGCTAGCAATATGTAATAGAAAAGGAGGATTTCTCTGTGCAGCACGTGGCTAGCAATACGTGATAGAAAAGGATAATTTCTTTGTGCAACACGTGGCTATCAATACGTGATAGAAAAGGAGGATTTCTCTGTGCAACACGTGGCTAGGAATACGTGCTAGAAAAGGAGGATTTCTCTGTGCAACACGTGGCTAGCAATACGTGGTAGAAAAGGAGGATTTCTCTGTGCAACACGTGTCTAGCAATACGTGGTAGAAAAGGCGGATTTCTCTGTGCAACACGTGGCTAGTAATACGTGATAGAAAAGGAGGATATCTCTGTGCAATACTCGACTAGCAATACGTGATAGAAAAGGAGGATTTCTCTGTGCAGCACGTGGCTAGCAATACGTGATAGAAAAGGAGGATTTCTTTGTGCAACACGTGGCTAGCAATATGTGGTAGAAAAGGAGGATTTATCTGTGCAACACATGGCTAGCAATACGTGATAGAAAAGGAGGATATCTCTGTGCAATACTCGACTAGCAATACGTGATAGAAAAGGAAGATTTCTCTGTGCAGCACGTGCCTAGCAATACGTGATAGAAAAGGAGGATTTCTCTGTGCAATACTCGACTAGCAATACGTGATAGAAAAGGAGGATTTCTCTGTGCAGTACGTGGCTAGCAATACGTGATAGAAAAGGAGGATTTCTCTGTGCAACACGTGGCTAGCAATACATGATAGAAAAGGAGGATTTCTCTGTGCAATACTCGACTAGCAATATGTGATAGGAAAGGAGGATTTCTCTCTGCAGCACGTGGCTAGCAATACATGATAGAAAAGGAGGAAATTCTTTGTGCAGCACGTGGCTAGCAATACGTGATAGAAAAGGAGGATTTCTCTGTGCAATACTCGACTAGCAATACAAGATAGAAAAGGAGGATTTCTCTGTGCAGCACGTGGCTAGCAATATGAGATAGAAAAGGAGGATTTCTCTGTGCAACACGTGGCTAGCAATACGTGGTAGAAAAGGAGGTTTTCTCTGTGCAACACGGGGCTAGCAATACGTGATAGAAAAGGAGGATTTCTCTGTGCAATACTCGACTAGCAATACGTGATAGAAAAGGAGGATATCTCTGTGCAATACTCGACTAGCAATACGTGATAGAAAAGGAGGATTTCTCTGTGCAGCACGTGGCTACCAATACGTGATAGAAAAGGAGGATTTCTCTGTGCAGCATGTGGCTAGTAATACGTGATAGAAAAGGAGGATATCTCTGTGCAATACTCGACTAGCAATACGTGATAGAAAAGGAGGATTTCTCTGTGCAGCACGTGGCTAGCAATACATGATAGAAAAGGAGGATTTCTCTGTGCAGCATGTGGCTAGCAATACGTGATAGAAAAGGAGGATTTCTCTGTGCAGCACGTGGCTAGCAATACGTGATAGAAAAGGAGGATTTCTCTGTGCAGCACGTGGCTAGCAATATGTGATAGAAAAGGAGGATTTCTTTGTGCAACACGTGGCTAGCAATACGCGGTAGAAAAGGAGGATTTCTATATGCAACACGTGGCTAGCAATACGTGATAGAAAAGGAGGATTTCTCTGTGCAATACTCGACTAGCAATACGTGATAGAAAAGGAGGATTTCTCTGTGCAACACGTGGCTAGCAATACGTGATAGAAAAGGAGGATTTCTCTGTGCAATACTCGACTAGCAATACGTGATAGAAAAGGAGGATTTCTCTGTGCAGCACGTGGCTAGCAATACGTGATAGAAAAGGAGGATTTCTCTGTGCAATACTCGACTAGCCATACGTGATAGAAAAGGAGGATTTCTCTGTGCAACACGTGGCTAGCAATACGTGATAGAAAAGGAGGATTTCTCTGTGCAATACTCGACTAGCAATACGTCATAGAAAAGGAGGATTTCTCTGTGCAACACGTGGCTAGCAATACGTGATAGAAAAGTAGGATTTCTCTGTGCAATACTCGACTAGCAATACGTGATAGAAAAGGAGGATTTCTCTGTGCAGCACGTGGCTAGCGATACATGATAGAAAAGGAGGATTTCTTTGTGCAGCACGTGGCTAGCAATACGTGATAGAAAAGGAGGATTTCTCTGTGCAGCACGAGGCTAGCAATACGTGATAGAAAAGGAGGATTTCTCTGTGCAATACTCGACTAGCAATACGTGATAGAAAAGGAGGATTTCTCTGTGCAGTACGTGGCTAGCAATACGTGATAGAAAAGGAGGATTTCTCTGTGCAACACGTGGCTAGCAATACGTGATAGAAAGGGAGGATTTCTCTGTGCAATACTCGACTAGCAATACGTGATAGGAAAGGAGGATTTCTCTCTGCAGCACGTGGCTAGCAATACATGATAGAAAAGGAGGATTTCTTTGTGCAGCACGTGGCTAGCAATACGTGATAGAAAAGGAGGATTTCTCTGTGCAATACTCGACTAGCAATACGTGATAGAAAAGGAGGATTTCTCTGTGCAGCACGTGGCTAGCAATACGAGATAGAAAAGGAGGATTTCTCTGTGCAACACGTGGCTAGCAATACGTGATAGAAAAGGAGGATTTCTCTGTGCAACACGTGGCTAGCAATATGTGGTAGAAAAGGAGGATTTCTCTGTGCAACACGGGGCTAGCAATACGTGATAGAAAAGGAGGATTTCTCTGTGCAATACTCGACTAGCAATACGTGATAGAAAAGGAGGATATCTCTGTGCAATACTCGACTAGCAATACGTGATAGAAAAGGAGGATTTCTCTGTGCAGCATGTGGCTAGCAATACGTGATAGAAAAGGAGGATTTCTCTGTGCAGAACGTGGCTAGCAATACGTGATAGAAAAGGAGGATTTCTCTGTGCAATACTCGACTAGCAATACATGATAGAAAAGGAGGATATCTCTGTGCAATACTCGACTAGCAATACGTGATAGAAAAGGAGGATTTCTCTGTGCAGCACGTGGCTAGCAATACGTGCTAGAAAAGGAGGATTTCTCTGTGCAGCACGTGACTAGCAATACGTGATAGAAAAGGAGGATTTATCTGTGCAGCACGTGGCTAGCAATACGTGATAGAAAAGGAGGATTTCTTTGTGCAACACGTGGCTAGCAATATGTGGTAGAAAAGGAGGATTTCTCTGTGCAACACATGGCTAGCAATACGTGATAGAAAAGGAGGATTTCTCTGTGCAATACTCGACTAGCAATACGTGATAGAAAAGGAGGATTTCTCTGTGCAGCACGTGGCTAGCAATACGTGATAGAAAAGGAGGATTTCTCTTTGCAATTCTCGACTAGCAATACGTGATAGAAAAGGAGGATTTCTCTGTGCAACACGTGGCTAGTAATACGTGATAGAAAAGGAGGATTTCTCTGTGCAACACGTGGCTAGCAATACGTGATAGAAAAGGAGGATTTCTCTGTGCAACACGTGGCTAGCAATACGTGATAGAAAAGTAGGATTTCTCTGTGCAATACTCGACTAGCAATACGTGATAGAAAAGAAGGATTTCTCTGTGCAGCACGTGGCTAGCAATACATGATAGAAAAGGAGGATTTCTTTGTGCAGCACGTGGCTAGCAATACGTGATAGAAAAGGAGGATTTCTCTGTGCAGCACTTGGCTAGCAATACGTGATAGAAAATGAGGATTTCTCTGTGCAACACGTGGCTAGCAATACGTGATAGAAAAGGAGGATTTCTCTGTGCAGCACGTGGCTAGCAATACGTGATAGAAAAGGAGGATTTCTCTGTGCAACACGTGGCTAGCAATACGTGGTAGAAAAGGAGGATTTCTCTGTGCAACACGTGGCTAGCAATACGTGATAGAAAAGGAGGATTTCTCTGTGCAATACTCGACTAGCAATACGTGATAGAAAAGGAGGATTTCTCTGTGCAGCACGTGGCTAGCAATACGTGATAGAAAAGGAGGATTTCTCTGTGCAATACTCGACTAGCAATACGTGATAGAAAAGGAGGATTTCTCTGTGCAACACGTGGCTAGCAATACGTGATAGAAAAGGAGGATTTCTCTGTGCAATACTCGACTAGCAATACGTGATAGAAAAGGAGGATTTCTCTGTGCAACATGTGGCTAGCAATACATGATAGAAAAGGAGGATTTCTTTGTGCAGCACGTGGCTAGCAATACGTGATAGAAAAGGAGGATTTCTCTGTGCAGCACGTGGCTAGCCATACGTGATAGAAAAGGAGGATTTCTCTGTGCAATACTCGACTAGCAATACGTGATAGAAAAGGAGGATTTCTCTGTGCAGTACGTGGCTAGCAATACGTGATAGAAAAGGAGGATTTCTCTGTGCAACACGTGGCTAGCAATACGTGATAGAAAAGGAGGATTTCTCTGTGCAATACTCGACTAGCAATACGTGATAGGAAAGGAGGATTTCTCTCTGCAGCACGTGGCTAGCAATACATGATAGAAAAGGAGGATTTCTTTGTGCAGCACGTGGCTAGCAATACGTGATAGAAAAGGGGGATTTCTCTGTGCAATACTCGACTAGCAATACGTGATAGAAAAGGAGGATTTCTCTGTGCAGCACGTGGCTAGCAATACGAGATAGAAAAGGAGGATTTCTCTGTGCAACACGTGGGTAGCAATACATGATAGAAAAGGAGGATTTCTCTGTGCAACACGTGGCTAGCAATATGTGGTAGAAAAGGAGGATTTCTCTGTGCAACACGTGGCTAGCAACACGTGATAGAAAAGGAGGATTTCTCTGTGCAACACGTGGCCAGCAATACGTGATAGAAAAGGAGGATTTCTCTGTGCAATACTCGACTAGCAATACGTGATAGAAAAGGAGGATATCTCTGTGCAATACTCGACTAGCAATACGTGATAGAAAAGGAGGATTTCTCTGTGCAGCACGTGGCTAGCAATACGTGATAGAAAAGGAGGATTTCTCTGTGCAACACATGGCTAGCAATACGTGATAGAAAAGGAGGATTTCTCTGTGCAACACGTGGCTAGCAATATGTGGTAGAAAAGGAGGATTTCTCTGTGCAACACGTGGCTAGCAATACGTGATAGAAAAGGAGGATTTCTCTGTGCAACACGGGGCTAGCAATACGTGATAGAAAAGGAGGATTTCTCTGTGCAATACTCGACTAGCAATACGTCATAGAAAAGGAGGATTTCTCTGTGCAACACGTGGCTAGCAATACGTGATAGAAAAGTAGGATTTCTCTGTGCAATACTCGACTAGCAATACGTGATAGAAAAGGAGGATTTCTCTGTGCAGCACGTGGCTAGCGATACATGATAGAAAAGGAGGATTTCTTTGTGCAGCATGTGGCTAGCAATACGTGATAGAAAAGGAGGATTTCTCTGTGCAGCACGAGGCTAGCAATACGTGATAGAAAAGGAGGATTTCTCTGTGCAATACTCGACTAGCAATACGTGATAGAAAAGGAGGATTTCTCTGTGCAGTACGTGGCTAGCAATACGTGATAGAAAAGGAGGATATCTCTGTGCAATACTCGACTAGCAATACGTGATAGAAAAGGAGGATTTCTCTGTGCAGCACGTGGCTAGCAATACGTGCTAGAAAAGGAGGATTTCTCTGTGCAGCACGTGACTAGCAATACGTGATAGAAAAGGAGGATTTCTCTGTGCAGCACGTGGCTAGCAATACGTGATAGAAAAGGAGGATTTCTTTGTGCAACACGTGGCTAGCAATACGTGGTAGAAAAGGAGGATTTCTCTGTGCAACACATGGCTAGCAATACGTGATAGAAAAGGAGGATTTCTCTGTGCAATACTCGACTAGCAATACGTGATAGAAAAGGAGGATTTCTCTGTGCAGCACGTGGCTAGCAATACGTGATAGAAAAGGAGGATTTCTCTTTGCAATTCTCGACTAGCAATACGTGATAGAAAAGGAGGATTTCTCTGTGCAACACATGGCTAGCAATACGTGATAGAAAAGGAGGATTTCTCTGTGCAACACGTGGCTAGCAATACGTGATAGAAAAGGAGGATTTCTCTGTGCAACACGTGGCTAGCAATACGTGATAGAAAAGTAGGATTTCTCTGTGCAATACTCGACTAGCAATACGTGATAGAAAAGAAGGATTTCTCTGTGCAGCACGTGGCTAGCAATACATGATAGAAAAGGAGGATTTCTTTGTGCAGCACGTGGCTAGCAATACGTGATAGAAAAGGAGGATTTCTCTGTGCAGCACTTGGCTAGCAATACGTGATAGAAAATGAGGATTTCTCTGTGCAACACGTGGCTAGCAATACGTGATAGAAAAGGAGGATTTCTCTGTGCAGCACGTGGCTAGCAATACGTGATAGAAAAGGAGGATTTCTCTGTGCAACACGTGGCTAGCAATACGTGGTAGAAAAGGAGGATTTCTCTGTGCAACACGTGGCTAGCAATACGTGATAGAAAAGGAGGATTTCTCTGTGCAATACTCGACTAGCAATACGTGATAGAAAAGGAGGATTTCTCTGTGCAGCACGTGGCTAGCAATACGTGATAGAAAAGGAGGATTTCTCTGTGCAATACTCGACTAGCAATACGTGATAGAAAAGGAGGATTTCTCTGTGCAACACGTGGCTAGCAATACGTGATAGAAAAGGAGGATTTCTCTGTGCAATACTCGACTAGCAATACGTGATAGAAAAGGAGGATTTCTCTGTGCAACACGTGGCTAGCAATACATGATAGAAAAGGAGGATTTCTTTGTGCAGCACGTGGCTAGCAATACGTGATAGAAAAGGAGGATTTCTCTGTGCAGCACGTGGCTAGCCATACGTGATAGAAAAGGAGGATTTCTCTGTGCAATACTCGACTAGCAATACGTGATAGAAAAGGAGGATTTCTCGGTGCAGTACGTGGCTAGCAATACGTGATAGAAAAGGAGGATTTCTCTGTGCAACACGTGGCTAGCAATACGTGATAGAAAAGGAGGATTTCTCTGTGCAATACTCGACTAGCAATACGTGATAGGAAAGGAGGATTTCTCTCTGCAGCACGTGGCTAGCAATACATGATAGAAAAGGAGGATTTCTTTGTGCAGCACGTGGCTAGCAATACGTGATAGAAAAGGAGGATTTCTCTGTGCAATACTCGACTAGCAATACGTGATAGAAAAGGAGGATTTCTCTGTGCAGCACGTGGCTAGCAATACGAGATAGAAAAGGAGGATTTCTCTGTGCAACACGTGGGTAGCAATACATGATAGAAAAGGAGGATTTCTCTGTGCAACACGTGGCTAGCAATATGTGGTAGAAAAGGAGGATTTCTCTGTGCAACACGTGGCTAGCAACACGTGATAGAAAAGGAGGATTTCTCTGTGCAACACGTGGCTAGCAATATGTGGTAGAAAAGGAGGATTTCTCTGTGCAACACGTGGCTAGCAAAATGTGGTAGAAAAGGAGGATTTCTCTGTGCAACACGTGGCTAGCAATACGTGATAGAAAAGGAGGATTTCTCTGTGCAACACAGGGCTAGCAATACGTGATAGAAAAGGAGGATTTCTCTGTGCAATACTCGACTAGCAATACGTCATAGAAAAGGAGGATTTCTCTGTGCAACACGTGGCTAGCAATACGTGATAGAAAAGTAGGATTTCTCTGTGCAATACTCGACTAGCAATACGTGATAGAAAAGGAGGATTTCTCTGTGCAGCACGTGGCTAGCGATACATGATAGAAAAGGAGGATTTCTTTGTGCAGCACGTGGCTAGCAATACGTGATAGAAAAGGAGGATTTCTCTGTGCAGCACGAGGCTAGCAATACGTGATAGAAAAGGAGGATTTCTCTGTGCAATACTCGACTAGCAATACATGATAGAAAAGGAGGATTTCTCTGTGCAGTACGTGGCTAGCAATACGTGATAGAAAAGGAGGATTTCTCTGTGCAACACGTGGCTAGCAATACGTGATAGAAAGGGAGGATTTCTCTGTGCAATACTCGACTAGCAATACGTGATAGGAAAGGAGGATTTCTCTCTGCAGCATGTGTCTAGCAATACATGATAGAAAAGGAGGATTTCTTTGTGCAGCACGTGGCTAGCAATACGTGATAGAAAAGGAGGATTTCTCTGTGCAATACTCGACTAGCAATACGTGATAGAAAAGGAGGATTTCTCTGTGCAGCACGTGGCTAGCAATACGAGATAGAAAAGGAGGATTTCTCTGTGCAACACGTGGCTAGCAATACGTGAAAGAAAAGGAGGATTTCTCTGTGCAACACGTGGCTAGCAATATGTGGTAGAAAAGGAGGATTTCTCTGTGCAACACGTGGCTAGCAATACGTGATAGAAAAGGAGGATTTCTCTGTGCAACACGGGGCTAGCAATACGTGATAGAAAAGGAGGATTTCTCTGTGCAACACGTGGCTAGCAATACGTGGTAGAAAAGGAGGATTTCTCTGTGCAACACGTGGCTAGCAATACGTGATAGAAAAGGAGGATTTCTCTGTGCAATACTCGACTAGCAATACGTGATAGAAAAGGAGGATTTCTCTGTGCAGCACGTGGCTAGCAATACGTGATAGAAAAGGAGGATTTCTCTGTGCAATACTCGACTAGCAATACGTGATAGAAAAGGAGGATTTCTCTGTGCAACACGTGGCTAGCAATACGTGATAGAAAAGGAGGATTTCTCTGTGCAATACTCGACTAGCAATACGTGATAGAAAAGGAGGATTTCTCTGTGCAACATGTGGCTAGCAATACATGATAGAAAAGGAGGATTTCTTTGTGCAGCACGTGGCTAGCAATACGTGATAGAAAAGGAGGATTTCTCTGTGCAGCACGTGGCTAGCCATACGTGATAGAAAAGGAGGATTTCTCTGTGCAATACTCGACTAGCAATACGTGATAGAAAAGGAGGATTTCTCTGTGCAGTACGTGGCTAGCAATACGTGATAGAAAAGGAGGATTTCTCTGTGCAACACGTGGCTAGCAATACGTGATAGAAAAGGAGGATTTCTCTGTGCAATACTCGACTAGCAATACGTGATAGGAAAGGAGGATTTCTCTCTGCAGCACGTGGCTAGCAATACATGATAGAAAAGGAGGATTTCTTTGTGCAGCACGTGGCTAGCAATACGTGATAGAAAAGGGGGATTTCTCTGTGCAATACTCGACTAGCAATACGTGATAGAAAAGGAGGATTTCTCTGTGCAGCACGTGGCTAGCAATACGAGATAGAAAAGGAGGATTTCTCTGTGCAACACGTGGGTAGCAATACATGATAGAAAAGGAGGATTTCTCTGTGCAACATGTGGCTAGCAATATGTGGTAGAAAAGGAGGATTTCTCTGTGCAACACGTGGCTAGCAACACGTGATAGAAAAGGAGGATTTCTCTGTGCAACACGTGGCCAGCAATACGTGATAGAAAAGGAGGATTTCTCTGTGCAATACTCGACTAGCAATACGTGATAGAAAAGGAGGATATCTCTGTGCAATACTCGACTAGCAATACGTGATAGAAAAGGAGGATTTCTCTGTGCAGCACGTGGCTAGCAATACGTGATAGAAAAGGAGGATTTCTCTGTGCAACACATGGCTAGCAATACGTGATAGAAAAGGAGGATTTCTCTGTGCAACACGTGGCTAGCAATATGTGGTAGAAAAGGAGGATTTCTCTGTGCAACACGTGGCTAGCAATACGTGATAGAAAAGGAGGATTTCTCTGTGCAACACGGGGCTAGCAATACGTGATAGAAAAGGAGGATTTCTCTGTGCAATACTCGACTAGCAATACGTCATAGAAAAGGAGGATTTCTCTGTGCAACACGTGGCTAGCAATACGTGATAGAAAAGTAGGATTTCTCTGTGCAATACTCGACTAGCAATACGTGATAGAAAAGGAGGATTTCTCTGTGCAGCACGTGGCTAGCGATACATGATAGAAAAGGAGGATTTCTTTGTGCAGCATGTGGCTAGCAATACGTGATAGAAAAGGAGGATTTCTCTGTGCAGCACGAGGCTAGCAATACGTGATAGAAAAGGAGGATTTCTCTGTGCAATACTCGACTAGCAATACGTGATAGAAAAGGAGGATTTCTCTGTGCAGTACGTGGCTAGCAATACGTGATAGAAAAGGAGGATATCTCTGTGCAATACTCGACTAGCAATACGTGATAGAAAAGGAGGATTTCTCTGTGCAGCACGTGGCTAGCAATACGTGCTAGAAAAGGAGGATTTCTCTGTGCAGCACGTGACTAGCAATACGTGATAGAAAAGGAGGATTTCTCTGTGCAGCACGTGGCTAGCAATACGTGATAGAAAAGGAGGATTTCTTTGTGCAACACGTGGCTAGCAATACGTGGTAGAAAAGGAGGATTTCTCTGTGCAACACATGGCTAGCAATACGTGATAGAAAAGGAGGATTTCTCTGTGCAATACTCGACTAGCAATACGTGATAGAAAAGGAGGATTTCTCTGTGCAGCACGTGGCTAGCAATACGTGATAGAAAAGGAGGATTTCTCTTTGCAATTCTCGACTAGCAATACGTGATAGAAAAGGAGGATTTCTCTGTGCAACACATGGCTAGCAATACGTGATAGAAAAGGAGGATTTCTCTGTGCAACACGTGGCTAGCAATACGTGATAGAAAAGGAGGATTTCTCTGTGCAACACGTGGCTAGCAATACGTGATAGAAAAGTAGGATTTCTCTGTGCAATACTCGACTAGCAATACGTGATAGAAAAGAAGGATTTCTCTGTGCAGCACGTGGCTAGCAATACATGATAGAAAAGGAGGATTTCTTTGTGCAGCACGTGGCTAGCAATACGTGATAGAAAAGGAGGATTTCTCTGTGCAGCACTTGGCTAGCAATACGTGATAGAAAATGAGGATTTCTCTGTGCAACACGTGGCTAGCAATACGTGATAGAAAAGGAGGATTTCTCTGTGCAGCACGTGGCTAGCAATACGTGATAGAAAAGGAGGATTTCTCTGTGCAACACGTGGCTAGCAATACGTGGTAGAAAAGGAGGATTTCTCTGTGCAACACGTGGCTAGCAATACGTGATAGAAAAGGAGGATTTCTCTGTGCAATACTCGACTAGCAATACGTGATAGAAAAGGAGGATTTCTCTGTGCAGCACGTGGCTAGCAATACGTGATAGAAAAGGAGGATTTCTCTGTGCAATACTCGACTAGCAATACGTGATAGAAAAGGAGGATTTCTCTGTGCAACACGTGGCTAGCAATACGTGATAGAAAAGGAGGATTTCTCTGTGCAATACTCGACTAGCAATACGTGATAGAAAAGGAGGATTTCTCTGTGCAACACGTGGCTAGCAATACATGATAGAAAAGGAGGATTTCTTTGTGCAGCACGTGGCTAGCAATACGTGATAGAAAAGGAGGATTTCTCTGTGCAGCACGTGGCTAGCCATACGTGATAGAAAAGGAGGATTTCTCTGTGCAATACTCGACTAGCAATACGTGATAGAAAAGGAGGATTTCTCGGTGCAGTACGTGGCTAGCAATACGTGATAGAAAAGGAGGATTTCTCTGTGCAACACGTGGCTAGCAATACGTGATAGAAAAGGAGGATTTCTCTGTGCAATACTCGACTAGCAATACGTGATAGGAAAGGAGGATTTCTCTCTGCAGCACGTGGCTAGCAATACATGATAGAAAAGGAGGATTTCTTTGTGCAGCACGTGGCTAGCAATACGTGATAGAAAAGGAGGATTTCTCTGTGCAATACTCGACTAGCAATACGTGATAGAAAAGGAGGATTTCTCTGTGCAGCACGTGGCTAGCAATACGAGATAGAAAAGGAGGATTTCTCTGTGCAACACGTGGGTAGCAATACATGATAGAAAAGGAGGATTTCTCTGTGCAACACGTGGCTAGCAATATGTGGTAGAAAAGGAGGATTTCTCTGTGCAACACGTGGCTAGCAACACGTGATAGAAAAGGAGGATTTCTCTGTGCAACACGTGGCTAGCAATATGTGGTAGAAAAGGAGGATTTCTCTGTGCAACACGTGGCTAGCAATATGTGGTAGAAAAGGAGGATTTCTCTGTGCAACACGTGGCTAGCAATACGTGATAGAAAAGGAGGATTTCTCTGTGCAACACAGGGCTAGCAATACGTGATAGAAAAGGAGGATTTCTCTGTGCAATACTCGACTAGCAATACGTCATAGAAAAGGAGGATTTCTCTGTGCAACACGTGGCTAGCAATACGTGATAGAAAAGTAGGATTTCTCTGTGCAATACTCGACTAGCAATACGTGATAGAAAAGGAGGATTTCTCTGTGCAGCACGTGGCTAGCGATACATGATAGAAAAGGAGGATTTCTTTGTGCAGCACGTGGCTAGCAATACGTGATAGAAAAGGAGGATTTCTCTGTGCAGCACGAGGCTAGCAATACGTGATAGAAAAGGAGGATTTCTCTGTGCAATACTCGACTAGCAATACATGATAGAAAAGGAGGATTTCTCTGTGCAGTACGTGGCTAGCAATACGTGATAGAAAAGGAGGATTTCTCTGTGCAACACGTGGCTAGCAATACGTGATAGAAAGGGAGGATTTCTCTGTGCAATACTCGACTAGCAATACGTGATAGGAAAGGAGGATTTCTCTCTGCAGCATGTGTCTAGCAATACATGATAGAAAAGGAGGATTTCTTTGTGCAGCACGTGGCTAGCAATACGTGATAGAAAAGGAGGATTTCTCTGTGCAATACTCGACTAGCAATACGTGATAGAAAAGGAGGATTTCTCTGTGCAGCACGTGGCTAGCAATACGAGATAGAAAAGGAGGATTTCTCTGTGCAACACGTGGCTAGCAATACGTGAAAGAAAAGGAGGATTTCTCTGTGCAACACGTGGCTAGCAATATGTGGTAGAAAAGGAGGATTTCTCTGTGCAACACGTGGCTAGCAATACGTGATAGAAAAGGAGGATTTCTCTGTGCAACACGGGGCTAGCAATACGTGATAGAAAAGGAGGATTTCTCTGTGCAATACTCGACTAGCAATACGTGATAGAAAAGGAGGATATCTCTGTGCAATACTCGACTAGCAATACGTGATAGAAAAGGAGGATTTCTCTGTGCAGCATGTGGCTAGCAATACGTGATAGAAAAGGAGGATTTCTCTGTGCAGAACGTGGCTAGCAATACGTGATAGAAAAGGAGGATTTCTCTGTGCAATATTCGACTAGCAATACATGATAGAAAAGGAGGATATCTCTGTGCAATACTCGACTAGCAATACGTGATAGAAAAGGAGGATTTCTCTGTGCAGCACGTGGCTAGCAATACGTGATAGAAAAGGAGGATTTCTCTGTGCAGCACGTGACTAGCAATACGTGATAGAAAAGGAGGATTTCTCTGTGCAGCACGTGGCTAGCAATACGTGATAGAAAAGGAGGATTTCTTTGTGCAACACGTGGCTAGCAATACGTGGTAGAAAAGGAGGATTTCTATGTGCAACACATGGCTAGCAATACGTGATAGAAAAGGAGGATTTCTCTGTGCAATACTCGACTAGCAATACGTGATAGAAAAGGAGGATTTCTCTGTGCAGCACGTGGCTAGCAATACGTGATAGAAAAGGAGGATTTCTCTTTGCAATTCTCAACTAGCAATACGTGATAGAAAAGGAGGATTTCTCTGTGCAACACGTGGCTAGCAATACGTGATAGAAAAGGAGGATTTCTCTGTGCAACACGTGGCTAGCAATACGTGATAGAAAAGGAGGATTTCTCTGTGCAACACGTGGCTAGCAATACGTGATAGAAAAGTAGGATTTCTCTGTGCAATACTCGACTAGCAATACGTGATAGAAAAGAAGGATTTCTCTGTGCAGCACGTGGCTAGCAATACATGATAGAAAAGGAGGATTTCTTTGTGCAGCACGTGGCTAGCAATACGTGATAGAAAAGGAGGATTTCTCTGTGCAGCACTTGGCTAGCAATACGTGATAGAAAATGAGGATTTCTCTGTGCAACACGTGGCTAGCAATACGTGATAGAAAAGGAGGATTTCTCTGTGCAGCACGTGGCTAGCAATACGTGATAGAAAAGGAGGATTTCTCTGTGCAACACGTGGCTAGCAATACGTGGTAGAAAAGGAGGATTTCTCTGTGCAACACGTGGCTAGCAATACGTGATAGAAAAGGAGGATTTCTCTGTGCAATACTCGACTAGCAATACGTGATAGAAAAGGAGGATTTCTCTGTGCAGCACGTGGCTAGCAATACGTGATAGAAAAGGAGGATTTCTCTGTGCAATACTCGACTAGCAATACGTGATAGAAAAGGAGGATTTCTCTGTGCAACACGTGGCTAGCAATACGTGATAGAAAAGGAGGATTTCTCTGTGCAATACTCGACTAGCAATACGTGATAGAAAAGGAGGATTTCTCTGTGCAACACGTGGCTAGCAATACATGATAGAAAAGGAGGATTTCTTTGTGCAGCACGTGGCTAGCAATACGTGATAGAAAAGGAGGATTTCTCTGTGCAGCACGTGGCTAGCCATACGTGATAGAAAAGGAGGATTTCTCTGTGCAATACTCGACTAGCAATACGTGATAGAAAAGGAGGATTTCTCGGTGCAGTACGTGGCTAGCAATACGTGATAGAAAAGGAGGATTTCTCTGTGCAACACGTGGCTAGCAATACGTGATAGAAAAGGAGGATTTCTCTGTGCAATACTCGACTAGCAATACGTGATAGGAAAGGAGGATTTCTCTCTGCAGCACGTGGCTAGCAATACATGATAGAAAAGGAGGATTTCTTTGTGCAGCACGTGGCTAGCAATACGTGATAGAAAAGGAGGATTTCTCTGTGCAATACTCGACTAGCAATACGTGATAGAAAAGGAGGATTTCTCTGTGCAGCACGTGGCTAGCAATACGAGATAGAAAAGGAGGATTTCTCTGTGCAACACGTGGGTAGCAATACATGATAGAAAAGGAGGATTTCTCTGTGCAACACGTGGCTAGCAATATGTGGTAGAAAAGGAGGATTTCTCTGTGCAACACGTGGCTAGCAACACGTGATAGAAAAGGAGGATTTCTCTGTGCAACACGTGGCTAGCAATATGTGGTAGAAAAGGAGGATTTCTCTGTGCAACACGTGGCTAGCAATATGTGGTAGAAAAGGAGGATTTCTCTGTGCAACACGTGGCTAGCAATACGTGATAGAAAAGGAGGATTTCTCTGTGCAACACAGGGCTAGCAATACGTGATAGAAAAGGAGGATTTCTCTGTGCAATACTCGACTAGCAATACGTCATAGAAAAGGAGGATTTCTCTGTGCAACACGTGGCTAGCAATACGTGATAGAAAAGTAGGATTTCTCTGTGCAATACTCGACTAGCAATACGTGATAGAAAAGGAGGATTTCTCTGTGCAGCACGTGGCTAGCGATACATGATAGAAAAGGAGGATTTCTTTGTGCAGCACGTGGCTAGCAATACGTGATAGAAAAGGAGGATTTCTCTGTGCAGCACGAGGCTAGCAATACGTGATAGAAAAGGAGGATTTCTCTGTGCAATACTCGACTAGCAATACGTGATAGAAAAGGAGGATTTCTCTGTGCAGTACGTGGCTAGCAATACGTGATAGAAAAGGAGGATTTCTCTGTGCAACACGTGGCTAGCAATACGTGATAGAAAGGGAGGATTTCTCTGTGCAATACTCGACTAGCAATACGTGATAGGAAAGGAGGATTTCTCTCTGCAGCATGTGTCTAGCAATACATGATAGAAAAGGAGGATTTCTTTGTGCAGCACGTGGCTAGCAATACGTGATAGAAAAGGAGGATTTCTCTGTGCAATACTCGACTAGCAATACGTGATAGAAAAGGAGGATTTCTCTGTGCAGCACGTGGCTAGCAATACGAGATAGAAAAGGAGGATTTCTCTGTGCAACACGTGGCTAGCAATACGTGAAAGAAAAGGAGGATTTCTCTGTGCAACACGTGGCTAGCAATATGTGGTAGAAAAGGAGGATTTCTCTGTGCAACACGTGGCTAGCAATACGTGATAGAAAAGGAGGATTTCTCTGTGCAACACGGGGCTAGCAATACGTGATAGAAAAGGAGGATTTCTCTGTGCAATACTCGACTAGCAATACGTGATAGAAAAGGAGGATATCTCTGTGCAATACTCGACTAGCAATACGTGATAGAAAAGGAGGATTTCTCTGTGCAGCATGTGGCTAGCAATACGTGATAGAAAAGGAGGATTTCTCTGTGCAGAACGTGGCTAGCAATACGTGATAGAAAAGGAGGATTTCTCTGTGCAATATTCGACTAGCAATACATGATAGAAAAGGAGGATATCTCTGTGCAATACTCGACTAGCAATACGTGATAGAAAAGGAGGATTTCTCTGTGCAGCACGTGGCTAGCAATACGTGATAGAAAAGGAGGATTTCTCTGTGCAGCACGTGACTAGCAATACGTGATAGAAAAGGAGGATTTCTCTGTGCAGCACGTGGCTAGCAATACGTGATAGAAAAGGAGGATTTCTTTGTGCAACACGTGGCTAGCAATACGTGGTAGAAAAGGAGGATTTCTATGTGCAACACATGGCTAGCAATACGTGATAGAAAAGGAGGATTTCTCTGTGCAATACTCGACTAGCAATACGTGATAGAAAAGGAGGATTTCTCTGTGCAGCACGTGGCTAGCAATACGTGATAGAAAAGGAGGATTTCTCTTTGCAATTCTCGACTAGCAATACGTGATAGAAAAGGAGGATTTCTCTGTGCAACACGTGGCTAGCAATACGTGATAGAAAAGGAGGATTTCTCTGTGCAACACGTGGCTAGCAATACGTGATAGAAAAGGAGGATTTCTCTGTGCAACACGTGGCTAGCAATACGTGATAGAAAAGTAGGATTTCTCTGTGCAATACTCGACTAGCAATACGTGATAGAAAAGAAGGATTTCTCTGTGCAGCACGTGGCTAGCAATACATGATAGAAAAGGAGGATTTCTTTGTGCAGCACGTGGCTAGCAATACGTGATAGAAAAGGAGGATTTCTCTGTGCAGCACTTGGCTAGCAATACGTGATAGAAAATGAGGATTTCTCTGTGCAACACGTGGCTAGCAATACGTGATAGAAAAGGAGGATTTCTCTGTGCAGCACGTGGGTAGCAATACGTGATAGAAAAGGAGGATTTCTCTGTGCAACACGTGGCTAGCAATACGTGGTAGAAAAGGAGGATTTCTCTGTGCAACATGTGGCTAGCAATACGTGATAGAAAAGGAGGATTTCTCTGTGCAATACTCGACTAGCAATACGTGATAGAAAAGGAGGATTTCTCTGTGCAGCACGTGGCTAGCAATACGTGATAGAAAAGGAGGATTTCTCTGTGCAATACTCGACTAGCAATACGTGATAGAAAAGGAGGATTTCTCTGTGCAACACGTGGCTAGCAATACGTGATAGAAAAGGAGGATTTCTCTGTGCAATACTCGACTAGCAATACGTGATAGAAAAGGAGGATTTCTCTGTGCAACACGTGGCTAGCAATACATGATAGAAAAGGAGGATTTCTTTGTGCAGCACGTGGCTAGCAATACGTGATAGAAAAGGAGGATTTCTCTGTGCAGCACGTGGCTAGCCATACGTGATAGAAAAGGAGGATTTCTCTGTGCAATACTCGACTAGCAATACGTGATAGAAAAGGAGGATTTCTCTGTGCAGTACGTGGCTAGCAATACGTGATAGAAAAGGAGGATTTCTCTGTGCAACACGTGGCTAGCAATACGTGATAGAAAAGGAGGATTTCTCTGTGCAATACTCGACTAGCAATACGTGATAGGAAAGGAGGATTTCTCTCTGCAGCACGTGGCTAGCAATACATGATAGAAAAGGAGGATTTCTTTGTGCAGCACGTGGCTAGCAATACGTGATAGAAAAGGAGGATTTCTCTGTGCAATACTCGACTAGCAATACGTGATAGAAAAGGAGGATTTCTCTGTGCAGCACGTGGCTAGCAATACGAGATAGAAAAGGAGGATTTCTCTGTGCAACACGTGGGTAGCAATACATGATAGAAAAGGAGGATTTCTCTGTGCAACACGTGGCTAGCAATATGTGGTAGAAAAGGAGGAATTCTCTGTGCAACACGTGGCTAGCAACACGTGATAGAAAAGGAGGATTTCTCTGTGCAACACGTGGCCAGCAATACGTGATAGAAAAGGAGGATTTCTCTGTGCAATACTCGACTAGCAATACGTGATAGAAAAGGAGGATATCTCTGTGCAATACTCGACTAGCAATACGTGATAGAAAAGGAGGATTTCTCTGTGCAGCACGTGGCTAGCAATACGTGATAGAAAAGGAGGATTTCTCTGTGCAACACATGGCTAGCAATACGTGATAGAAAAGGAGGATTTCTCTGTGCAACACGTGGCTAGCAATATGTGGTAGAAAAGGAGGATTTCTCTGTGCAACACGTGGCTAGCAATACGTGATAGAAAAGGAGGATTTCTCTGTGCAACACGGGGCTAGCAATACGTGATAGAAAAGGAGGATTTCTCTGTGCAATACTCGACTAGCAATACGTGATAGAAAAGGAGGATATCTCTGTGCAATACTCGACTAGCAATACGTGATAGAAAAGGAGGATTTCTCTGTGCAGCACGTGGCTAGCAATACGTGATAGAAAAGGAGGATTTCTCTGTGCAGAACGTGGCTAGCAATACGTGATAGAAAATGAGGATTTCTCTGTGCAATACTCGACTAGCAATACGTGATAGAAAAGGAGGATATCTCTGTGCAATACTCGACTAGCAATACGTGATAGAAAAGGAGGATTTCTCTGTGCAGCACGTGGCTAGCAATACGTGCTAGAAAAGGAGGATTTCTCTGTGCAGCACGTGACTAGCAATACGTGATAGAAAAGGAGGATTTCTCTGTGCAGCACGTGGCTAGCAATACATGATAGAAAAGGAGGATTTCTTTGTGCAACACGTGGCTAGCAATACGTGGTAGAAAAGGAGGATTTCTCTGTGCAACACGTAGCTAGCAATACGTGATAGAAAAGGAGGATTTCTCTGTGCAATACTCGACTAGCAATACGTGATAGAAAAGGAGGATTTCTCTGTGCAACACGTGGCTAGCAATACGTAATAGAAAAGGAGGATTTCTCTGTGCAATACTCGACTAGCAATACGTGATAGAAAAGGAGGATTTCTCTGTGCAGCACGTGGCTAGCAATACGTGATAGAAAAGGAGGATTTCTCTGTGCAATTCTCGACTAGCAATACGTGATAGAAAAGGAGGATTTCTCTGTGCAACACGTGGCTAGCAATACGTGATAGAAAAGGAGGATTTCTCTGTGCAATACTCGACTAGCAATACGTGATAGAAAAGGAGGATTTCTCTGTGCAACACGTGGCTAGCAATACGTGATAGAAAAGTAGGATTTCTCTGTGCAATACTCGACTAGCAATACGTGATAGAAAAGAAGGATTTCTCTGTGCAGCACGTGGCTAGCAATACATGATAGAAAAGGAGGATTTCTCTGTGCAGCACTTGGCTAGCAATACGTGATAGAAAATGAGGATTTCTCTGTGCAACACGTGGCCAGCAATATGTGGTAGAAAAGGAGGATTTCTCTGTGCAACACGTGGCTAGCAATACGTGGTAGTAAAGGAGGATTTCTCTGTGCAACACGTGGCTAGCAATACGTGATAGAAAAGGAGGATATCTCTGTACAATACTCGACAAGCAATACGTGATAGAAAAGGAGGATTTCTCTGTGCAGCACGTGGCTAGCAATATGTAATAGAAAAGGAGGATTTCTCTATGCAGCACGTGGCTAGCAATACGTGATAGAAAAGGATAATTTCTTTGTGCAACACGTGGCTATCAATACGTGATAGAAAAGGAGGATTTCTCTGTGCAACACGTGGCTAGGAATACGTGCTAGAAAAGGAGGATTTCTCTGTGCAACACGTGGCTAGCAATACGTGGTAGAAAAGGAGGATTTCTCTGTGCAACACGTGTCTAGCAATACGTGGTAGAAAAGGCGGATTTCTCTGTGCAACACGTGGCTAGTAATACGTGATAGAAAAGGAGGATATCTCTGTGCAATACTCGACTAGCAATACGTGATAGAAAAGGAGGATTTCTCTGTGCAGCACGTGGCTAGCAATACGTGATAGAAAAGGAGGATTTCTTTGTGCAACACGTGGCTAGCAATATGTGGTAGAAAAGGAGGATTTATCTGTGCAACACATGGCTAGCAATACGTGATAGAAAAGGAGGATATCTCTGTGCAATACTCAACTAGCAATACGTGATAGAAAAGGAAGATTTCTCTGTGCAGCACGTGCCTAGCAATACGTGATAGAAAAGGAGGATTTCTCTGTGCAATACTCGACTAGCAATACGTGATAGAAAAGGAGGATTTCTCTGTGCAGTACGTGGCTAGCAATACGTGATAGAAAAGGAGGATTTCTCTGTGCAACACGTGGCTAGCAATACATGATAGAAAAGGAGGATTTCTCTGTGCAATACTCGACTAGCAATACGTGATAGGAAAGGAGGATTTCTCTCTGCAGCACGTGGCTAGCAATACATGATAGAAAAGGAGGAAATTCTTTGTGCAGCACGTGGCTAGCAATACGTGATAGAAAAGGAGGATTTCTCTGTGCAATACTCGACTAGCAATACAAGATAGAAAAGGAGGATTTCTCTGTGCAGCACGTGGCTAGCAATATGAGATAGAAAAGGAGGATTTCTCTGTGCAACACGTGGCTAGCAATACGTGGTAGAAAAGGAGGTTTTCTCTGTGCAACACGGGGCTAGCAATACGTGATAGAAAAGGAGGATTTCTCTGTGCAATACTCGACTAGCAATACGTGATAGAAAAGGAGGATATCTCTGTGCAATACTCGACTAGCAATACGTGAGAGAAAAGGAGGATTTCTCTGTGCAGCACGTGGCTACCAATACGTGATAGAAAAGGAGGATTTCTCTGTGCAGCATGTGGCTAGTAATACGTGATAGAAAAGGAGGATATCTCTGTGCAATACTCGACTAGCAATACGTGATAGAAAAGGAGGATTTCTCTGTGCAGCACGTGGCTAGCAATACGTGATAGAAAAGGAGGATTTCTCTGTGCAGCATGTGGCTAGCAATACGTGATAGAAAAGGAGGATTTCTCTGTGCAGCACGTGGCTAGCAATACGTGATAGAAAAGGAGGATTTCTCTGTGCAGCACGTGGCTAGCAATACGTGATAGAAAAGGAGGATTTCTTCGTGCAACACGTGGCTAGCAATACGCGGTAGAAAAGGAGGATTTCTATATGCAACACGTGGCTAGCAATACGTGATAGAAAAGGAGGATTTCTCTGTGCAATACTCGACTAGCAATACGTGATAGAAAAGGAGGATTTCTCTGTGCAACACGTGGCTAGCAATATGTGGTAGAAAAGGAGGATTTCTCTGTGCAACACGTGGCTAGCAACACGTGATAGAAAAGGAGGATTTCTCTGTGCAACACGTGGCCAGCAATACGTGATAGAAAAGGAGGATTTCTCTGTGCAATACTCGACTAGCAATACGTGATAGAAAAGGAGGATATCTCTGTGCAATACTCGACTAGCAATACGTGATAGAAAAGGAGGATTTCTCTGTGCAGCACGTGGCTAGCAATACGTGATAGAAAAGGAGGATTTCTCTGTGCAACACATGGCTAGCAATACGTGATAGAAAAGGAGGATTTCTCTGTGCAACACGTGGCTAGCAATATGTGGTAGAAAAGGAGGATTTCTCTGTGCAACACGTGGCTAGCAATACGTGATAGAAAAGGAGGATTTCTCTGTGCAACACTCGACTAGCAATACGTCATAGAAAAGGAGGATTTCTCTGTGCAACACGTGGCTAGCAATACGTGATAGAAAAGTAGGATTTCTCTGTGCAATACTCGACTAGCAATACGTGATAGAAAAGGAGGATTTCTCTGTGCAGCACGTGGCTAGCGATACATGATAGAAAAGGAGGATTTCTTTGTGCAGCACGTGGCTAGCAATACGTGATAGAAAAGGAGGATTTCTCTGTGCAGCACGAGGCTAGCAATACGTGATAGAAAAGGAGGATTTCTCTGTGCAATACTCGACTAGCAATACGTGATAGAAAAGGAGGATTTCTCTGTGCAGTACGTGGCTAGCAATTCGTGATAGAAAAGGAGGATTTCTCTGTGCAACACGTGGCTAGCAATACGTGATAGAAAGGGAGGATTTCTCTGTGCAATACTCGACAAGCAATACGTGATAGGAAAGGAGGATTTCTCTCTGCAGCACGTGGCTAGCAATACATGATAGAAAAGGAGGATTTCTTTGTGCAGCACGTGGCTAGCAATACGTGATAGAAAAGGAGGATTTCTCTGTGCAATACTCGACTAGCAATACGTGATAGAAAAGGAGGATTTCTCTGTGCAGCACGTGGCTAGCAATACGAGATAGAAAAGGAGGATTTCTCTGTGCAACACGTGGCTAGCAATACGTGATAGAAAAGGAGGATTTCTCTGTGCAACACGTGGCTAGCAATATGTGGTAGAAAAGGAGGATTTCTCTGTGCAACACGTGGCTAGCAATACGTGATAGAAAAGGAGGATTTCTCTGTGCAACACGGGGCTAGCAATACGTGATAGAAAAGGAGGATTTCTCTGTGCAATACTCGACTAGCAATACGTGATAGAAAAGGAGGATATCTCTGTGCAATACTCGACTAGCAATACGTGATAGAAAAGGAGGATTTCTCTGTGCAGCATGTGGCTAGCAATACGTGATAGAAAAGGAGGATTTCTCTGTGCAGAACGTGGCTAGCAATACGTGATAGAAAAGGAGGATTTCTCTGTGCAATACTCGACTAGCAATACATGATAGAAAAGGAGGATATCTCTGTGCAATACTCGACTAGCAATACGTGATAGAAAAGGAGGATTTCTCTGTGCAGCACGTGGCTAGCAATACGTGATAGAAAAGGAGGATTTCTCTGTGCAGCACGTGACTAGCAATACGTGATAGAAAAGGAGGATTTCTCTGTGCAGCACGTGGCTAGCAATACGTGATAGAAAAGGAGGATTTCTTTGTGCAACACGTGGCTAGCAATACGTGGTAGAAAAGGAGGATTTCTCTGTGCAACACATGGCTAGCAATACGTGATAGAAAAGGAGGATTTCTCTGTGCAATACTCGACTAGCAATACGTGATAGAAAAGGAGGATTTCTCTGTGCAGCACGTGGCTAGCAATAAGTGATAGAAAAGGAGGATTTCTCTTTGCAATTCTCGACTAGCAATACGTGATAGAAAAGGAGGATTTCTCTGTGCAACACGTGGCTAGCAATACGTGATAGAAAAGGAGGATTTCTCTGTGCAACACGTGGCTAGCAATACGTGATAGAAAAGGAGGATTTCTCTGTGCAACACGTGGCTAGCAATACGTGATAGAAAAGTAGGATTTCTCTGTGCAATACTCGACTAGCAATACGTGATAGAAAAGAAGGATTTCTCTGTGCAGCACGTGGCTAGCAATACATGATAGAAAAGGAGGATTTCTTTGTGCAGCACGTGGCTAGCAATACGTGATAGAAAAGGAGGATTTCTCTGTGCAGCACTTGGCTAGCAATACGTGATAGAAAATGAGGATTTCTCTGTGCAACACGTGGCTAGCAATACGTGATAGAAAAGGAGGATTTCTCTGTGCACCACGTGGCTAGCAATACGTGATAGAAAAGGAGGATTTCTCTGTGCAACACGTGGCTAGCAATACGTGGTAGAAAAGGAGGATTTCTCTGTGCAACACGTGGCTAGCAATACGTGATAGAAAAGGAGGATTTCTCTGTGCAATACTCGACTAGCAATACGTGATAGAAAAGGAGGATTTCTCTGTGCAGCACGTGGCTAGCAATACGTGATAGAAAAGGAGGATTTCTCTGTGCAATACTCGACTAGCAATACGTGATAGAAAAGGAGGATTTCTCTGTGCAACACGTGGCTAGCAATACGTGATAGAAAAGGAGGATTTCTCTGTGCAATACTCGACTAGCAATACGTGATAGAAAAGGAGGATTTCTCTGTGCAACACGTGGCTAGCAATACATGATAGAAAAGGAGGATTTCTTTGTGCAGCACGTGGCTAGCAATACGTGATAGAAAAGGAGGATTTCTCTGTGCAGCACGTGGCTAGCCATACGTGATAGAAAAGGAGGATTTCTCTGTGCAATACTCGACTAGCAATACGTGATGGAAAAGGAGGATTTCTCTGTGCAGTACGTGGCTAGGAATACGTGATAGAAAAGGAGGATTTCTCTGTGCAACACGTGGCTAGCAATACGTGATAGAAAAGGAGGATTTCTCTGTGCAATACTCGACTAGCAATACGTGATAGGAAAGGAGGATTTCTCTCTGCAGCACGTGGCTAGCAATACATGATAGAAAAGGAGGATTTCTTTGTGCAGCACGTGGCTAGCAATACGTGATAGAAAAGGAGAATTTCTCTGTGCAATACTCGACTAGCAATACGTGATAGAAAAGGAGGATTTCTCTGTGCAGCACGTGGCTAGCAATACGAGATAGAAAAGGAGGATTTCTCTGTGCAACACGTGGGTAGCAATACATGATAGAAAAGGAGGATTTCTCTGTGCAACACGTGGCTAGCAATATGTGGTAGAAAAGGAGGATTTCTCTGTGCAACACGTGGCTAGCAACACGTGATAGAAAAGGAGGATTTCTCTGTGCAACACGTGGCCAGCAATACGTGATAGAAAAGGAGGATTTCTCTGTGCAATACTCGACTAGCAATACGTGATAGAAAAGGAGGATATCTCTGTGCAATACTCGACTAGCAATACGTGATAGAAAAGGAGGATTTCTCTGTGCAGCACGTGGCTAGCAATACGTGATAGAAAAGGAGGATTTCTCTGTGCAACACATGGCTAGCAATACGTGATAGAAAAGGAGGATTTCTCTGTGCAACACGTGGCTAGCAATATGTGGTAGAAAAGGAGGATTTCTCTGTGCAACACGTGGCTAGCAATACGTGATAGAAAAGGAGGATTTCTCTGTGCAACACGGGGCTAGCAATACGTGATAGAAAAGGAGGATTTCTCTGTGCAATACTCGACTAGCAATACGTGATAGAAAAGGAGGATATCTCTGTGCAATACTCGACTAGCAATACGTGATAGAAAAGGAGGATTTCTCTGTGCAGCACGTGGCTAGCAATACGTGATAGAAAAGGAGGATTTCTCTGTGCAGAACGTGGCTAGCAATACGTGATAGAAAAGGAGGATTTCTCTGTGCAATACTCGACTAGCAATACGTGATAGAAAAGGAGGATATCTCTGTGCAATACTCGACTAGCAATACATGATAGAAAAGGAGGATTTCTCTGTGCAGCACGTGGCTAGCAATACGTGCTAGAAAAGGAGGATTTCTCTGTGCAGCACGTGACTAGCAATACGTGATAGAAAAGGAGGATTTTTCTGTGCAGCACGTGGCTAGCAATACGTGATAGAAAAGGAGGATTTCTTTGTGCAACACGTGGCTTGCAATACGTGGTAGAAAAGGAGGATTTCTCTGTGCAACACGTGGCTAGCAATACGTGATAGAAAAGGAGGATTTCTCTGTGCAACACATGGCTAGCAATACGTGATAGAAAAGGAGGATTTCTCTGTGCAACACGTGGCTAGCAATATGTGGTAGAAAAGGAGGATTTCTCTGTGCAACACGTGGCTAGCAATACGTGATAGAAAAGGAGGATTTCTCTGTGCAACACGGGGCTAGCAATACGTGATAGAAAAGGAGGATTTCTCTGTGCAATACTCGACTAGCAATACGTCATAGAAAAGGAGGATTTCTCTGTGCAACACGTGGCTAGCAATACGTGATAGAAAAGTAGGATTTCTCTGTGCAATACTCGACTAGCAATACGTGATAGAAAAGGAGGATTTCTCTGTGCAGCACGTGGCTAGCGATACATGATAGAAAAGGAGGATTTCTTTGTGCAGCACGTGGCTAGCAATACGTGATAGAAAAGGAGGATTTCTCTGTGCAGCACGAGGCTAGCAATACATGATAGAAAAGGAGGATTTCTCTGTGCAATACTCGACTAGCAATACGTGATAGAAAAGGAGGATTTCTCTGTGCAGTACGTGGCTAGCAATACGTGATAGAAAAGGAGGATTTCTCTGTGCAACACGTGGCTAGCAATACGTGATAGAAAGGGAGGATTTCTCTGTGCAATACTCGACTAGCAATACGTGATAGGAAAGGAGGATTTCTCTCTGCAGCACGTGGCTAGCAATACATGATAGAAAAGGAGGATTTCTTTGTGCAGCACGTGGCTAGCAATACGTGATAGAAAAGGAGGATTTCTCTGTGCAATACTCGACTAGCAATACGTGATAGAAAAGGAGGATTTCTCTGTGCAGCACGTGGCTAGCAATACGAGATAGAAAAGGAGGATTTCTCTGTGCAACACGTGGCTAGCAATACGTGATAGAAAAGGAGGATTTCTCTGTGCAACACGTGGCTAGCAATATGTGGTAGAAAAGGAGGATTTCTCTGTGCAACACGTGGCTAGCAATACGTGATAGAAAAGGAGGATTTCTCTGTGCAACACGGGGCTAGCAATACGTGATAGAAAAGGAGGATTTCTCTGTGCAATACTCGACTAGCAATACGTGATAGAAAAGGAGGATATCTCTGTGCAATACTCGACTAGCAATACGTGATAGAAAAGGAGGATTTCTCTGTGCAGCATGTGGCTAGCAATACGTGATAGAAAAGGAGGATTTCTCTGTGCAGAACGTGGCTAGCAATACGTGATAGAAAAGGAGGATTTCTCTGTGCAATACTCGACTAGCAATACATGATAGAAAAGGAGGATATCTCTGTGCAATACTCGACTAGCAATACGTGATAGAAAAGGAGGATTTCTCTGTGCAGCACGTGGCTAGCAATACGTGATAGAAAAGGAGGATTTCTCTGTGCAGCACGTGACTAGCAATATGTGATAGAAAAAGAGGATTTCTCTGTGCAGCACGTGGCTAGCAATACGTGATAGAAAATGAGGATTTCTTTGTGCAACACGTGGCTAGCAATACGTGGTAGAAAAGGAGGATTTCTCTGTGCAACACATGGCTAGCAATACGTGATAGAAAAGGAGGATTTCTCTGTGCAATACTCGACTAGCAATACGTGATAGAAAAGGAGGATTTCTCTGTGCAGCACGTGGCTAGCAATACGTGATAGAAAAGGAGGATTTCTCTTTGCAATTCTCGACTAGCAATACGTGATAGAAAAGGAGGATTTCTCTGTGCAACACGTGGCTAGCAATACGTGATAGAAAAGGAGGATTTCTCTGTGCAACACGTGGCTAGCAATACGTGATAGAAAAGGAGGATTTCTCTGTGCAACACGTGGCTAGCAATACGTGATAGAAAAGTAGGATTTCTCTGTGCAATACTCGACTAGCAATACGTGATAGAAAAGAAGGATTTCTCTGTGCAGCACGTGGCTAGCAATACATGATAGAAAAGGAGGATTTCTTTGTGCAGCACGTGGCTAGCAATACGTGATAGAAAAGGAGGATTTCTCTGTGCAGCACTTGGCTAGCAATACGTGATAGAAAATGAGGATTTCTCTGTGCAACACGTGGCTAGCAATACGTGATAGAAAAGGAGGATTTCTCTGTGCAGCACGTGGCTAGCAATACGTGATAGAAAAGGAGGATTTCTCTGTGCAACACGTGGCTAGCAATACGTGGTAGAAAAGGAGGATTTCTCTGTGCAACACGTGGCTAGCAATACGTGATAGAAAAGGAGGATTTCTCTGTGCAATACTCGACTAGCAATACGTGATAGAAAAGGAGGATTTCTCTGTGCAGCACGTGGCTAGCAATACGTGATAGAAAAGGAGGATTTCTCTGTGCAATACTCGACTAGCAATACGTGATAGAAAAGGAGGATTTCTCTGTGCAACACGTGGCTAGCAATACGTGATAGAAAAGGAGGATTTCTCTGTGCAATACTCGACTAGCAATACGTGATAGAAAAGGAGGATTTCTCTGTGCAACACGTGGCTAGCAATACATGATAGAAAAGGAGGATTTCTTTGTGCAGCACGTGGCTAGCAATACGTGATAGAAAAGGAGGATTTCTCTGTGCAGCACGTGGCTAGCCATACGTGATAGAAAAGGAGGATTTCTCTGTGCAATACTCGACTAGCAATACGTGATAGAAAAGGAGGATTTCTCTGTGCAGTACGTGGCTAGCAATACATGATAGAAAAGGAGGATTTCTCTGTGCAACACGTGGCTAGCAATACGTGATAGAAAAGGAGGATTTCTCTGTGCAATACTCGACTAGCAATACGTGATAGGAAAGGAGGATTTCTCTCTGCAGCATGTGGCTAGCAATACATGATAGAAAAGGAGGATTTCTTTGTGCAGCACGTGGCTAGCAATACGTGATAGAAAAGGAGGATTTCTCTGTGCAATACTCGACTAGCAATACGTGATAGAAAAGGAGGATTTCTCTGTGCAGCACGTGGCTAGCAATACATGATAGAAAAGGAGGATTTCTTTGTGCAGCACGTGGCTAGCAATACGTGATAGAAAAGGAGGATTTCTCTGTGCAGCACTTGGCTAGCAATACGTGATAGAAAATGAGGATTTCTCTGTGCAACACGTGGCTAGCAATACGTGATAGAAAAGGAGGATTTCTCTGTGCAGCACGTGGCTAGCAATACGTGATAGAAAAGGAGGATTTCTCTGTGCAACACGTGGCTAGCAATACGTGGTAGAAAAGGAGGATTTCTCTGTGCAACACGTGGCTAGCAATACGTGATAGAAAAGGAGGATTTCTCTGTGCAATACTCGACTAGCAATACGTGATAGAAAAGGAGGATTTCTCTGTGCAGCACGTGGCTAGCAATACGTGATAGAAAAGGAGGATTTCTCTGTGCAATACTCGACTAGCAATACGTGATAGAAAAGGAGGATTTCTCTGTGCAACACGTGGCTAGCAATACGTGATAGAAAAGGAGGATTTCTCTGTGCAATACTCGACTAGCAATACGTGATAGAAAAGGAGGATTTCTCTGTGCAACACGTGGCTAGCAATACATGATAGAAAAGGAGGATTTCTTTGTGCAGCACGTGGCTAGCAATACGTGATAGAAAAGGAGGATTTCTCTGTGCAGCACGTGGCTAGCCATACGTGATGGAAAAGGAGGATTTCTCTGTGCAATACTCGACTAGCAATACGTGATAGAAAAGGAGGATTTCTCTGTGCAGTACGTGGCTAGCAATACGTGATAGAAAAGGAGGATTTCTCTGTGCAACACGTGGCTAGCAATACGTGATAGAAAAGGAGGATTTCTCTGTGCAATACTCGACTAGCAATACGTGATAGGAAAGGAGGATTTCTCTCTGCAGCACGTGGCTAGCAATACATGATAGAAAAGGAGGATTTCTTTGTGCAGCACGTGGCTAGCAATACGTGATAGAAAAGGAGAATTTCTCTGTGCAATACTCGACTAGCAATACGTGATAGAAAAGGAGGATTTCTCTGTGCAGCACGTGGCTAGCAATACGAGATAGAAAAGGAGGATTTCTCTGTGCAACACGTGGGTAGCAATACATGATAGAAAAGGAGGATTTCTCTGTGCAACACGTGGCTAGCAATATGTGGTAGAAAAGGAGGATTTCTCTGTGCAACACGTGGCTAGCAACACGTGATAGAAAAGGAGGATTTCTCTGTGCAACACGTGGCCAGCAATACGTGATAGAAAAGGAGGATTTCTCTGTGCAATACTCGACTAGCAATACGTGATAGAAAAGGAGGATATCTCTGTGCAATACTCGACTAGCAATACGTGATAGAAAAGGAGGATTTCTCTGTGCAGCACGTGGCTAGCAATACGTGATAGAAAAGGAGGATTTCTCTGTGCAACACATGGCTAGCAATACGTGATAGAAAAGGAGGATTTCTCTGTGCAACACGTGGCTAGCAATATGTCGTAGAAAAGGAGGATTTCTCTGTGCAACACGTGGCTAGCAATACGTGATAGAAAAGGAGGATTTCTCTGTGCAACACGGGGCTAGCAATACGTGATAGAAAAGGAGGATTTCTCTGTGCAATACTCGACTAGCAATACGTGATAGAAAAGGAGGATATCTCTGTGCAATACTCGACTAGCAATACGTGATAGAAAAGGAGGATTTCTCTGTGCAGCACGTGGCTAGCAATACGTGATAGAAAAGGAGGATTTCTCTGTGCAGAACGTGGCTAGCAATACGTGATAGAAAAGGAGGATTTCTCTGTGCAATACTCGACTAGCAATACGTGATAGAAAAGGAGGATATCTCTGTGCAATACTCGACTAGCAATACATGATAGAAAAGGAGGATTTCTCTGTGCAGCACGTGGCTAGCAATACGTGCTAGAAAAGGAGGATTTCTCTGTGCAGCACGTGACTAGCAATACGTGATAGAAAAGGAGGATTTCTCTGTGCAGCACGTGGCTAGCAATACGTGATAGAAAAGGAGGATTTCTTTGTGCAACACGTGGCTTGCAATACGTGGTAGAAAAGGAGGATTTCTCTGTGCAACACGTGGCTAGCAATACGTGATAGAAAAGGAGGATTTCTCTGTGCAACACATGGCTAGCAATACGTGATAGAAAAGGAGGATTTCTCTGTGCAACACGTGGCTAGCAATATGTGGTAGAAAAGGAGGATTTCTCTGTGCAACACGTGGCTAGCAATACGTGATAGAAAAGGAGGATTTCTCTGTGCAACACGGGGCTAGCAATACGTGATAGAAAAGGAGGATTTCTCTGTGCAATACTCGACTAGCAATACGTCATAGAAAAGGAGGATTTCTCTGTGCAACACGTGGCTAGCAATACGTGATAGAAAAGTAGGATTTCTCTGTGCAATACTCGACTAGCAATACGTGATAGAAAAGGAGGATTTCTCTGTGCAGCACGTGGCTAGCGATACATGATAGAAAAGGAGGATTTCTTTGTGCAGCACGTGGCTAGCAATACGTGATAGAAAAGGAGGATTTCTCTGTGCAGCACGAGGCTAGCAATACGTGATAGAAAAGGAGGATTTCTCTGTGCAATACTCGACTAGCAATACGTGATAGAAAAGGAGGATTTCTCTGTGCAGTACGTGGCTAGCAATACGTGATAGAAAAGGAGGATTTCTCTGTGCAACACGTGGCTAGCAATACGTGATAGAAAGGGAGGATTTCTCTGTGCAATACTCGACTAGCAATACGTGATAGGAAAGGAGGATTTCTCTCTGCAGCACGTGGCTAGCAATACATGATAGAAAAGGAGGATTTCTTTGTGCAGCACGTGGCTAGCAATACGTGATAGAAAAGGAGGATTTCTCTGTGCAATACTCGACTAGCAATACGTGATAGAAAAGGAGGATTTCTCTGTGCAGCACGTGGCTAGCAATACGAGATAGAAAAGGAGGATTTCTCTGTGCAACACGTGGCTAGCAATACGTGATAGAAAAGGAGGATTTCTCTGTGCAACACGTGGCTAGCAATATGTGGTAGAAAAGGAGGATTTCTCTGTGCAACACGTGGCTAGCAATACGTGATAGAAAAGGAGGATTTCTCTGTGCAACACGGGGCTAGCAATACGTGATAGAAAAGGAGGATTTCTCTGTGCAATACTCGACTAGCAATATGTGATAGAAAAGGAGGATATCTCTGTGCAATACTCGACTAGCAATACGTGATAGAAAAGGAGGATTTCTCTGTGCAGCATGTGGCTAGCAATACGTGATAGAAAAGGAGGATTTCTCTGTGCAGAACGTGGCTAGCAATACGTGATAGAAAAGGAGGATTTCTCTGTGCAATACTCGACTAGCAATACATGATAGAAAAGGAGGATATCTCTGTGCAATACTCGACTAGCAATACGTGATAGAAAAGGAGGATTTCTCTGTGCAGCACGTGGCTAGCAATACGTGATAGAAAAGGAGGATTTCTCTGTGCAGCACGTGACTAGCAATACGTGATAGAAAAGGAGGATTTCTCTGTGCAGCACGTGGCTAGCAATACGTGATAGAAAATGAGGATTTCTTTGTGCAACACGTGGCTAGCAATACGTGGTAGAAAAGGAGGATTTCTCTGTGCAGCACGTGGCTAGCAATACGTGATAGAAAAGGAGGATTTCTCTTTGCAATTCTCGACTAGCAATACGTGATAGAAAAGGAGGATTTCTCTGTGCAATACTCGACTAGCAATACGTGATAGAAAAGGAGGATTTCTCTGTGCAACACGTGGCTAGCAATACATGATAGAAAAGGAGGATTTCTTTGTGCAGCACGTGGCTAGCAATACGTGATAGAAAAGGAGGATTTCTCTGTGCAATACTCGACTAGCAATACGTGATAGAAAAGGAGGATTTCTCTGTGCAGTACGTGGCTAGCAATACGTGATAGAAAAGGAGGATTTCTCTGTGCAACACGTGGCTAGCAATACGTGATAGAAAAGGAGGATTTCTCTGTGCAATACTCGACTAGCAATACGTGATAGGAAAGGAGGATTTCTCTCTGCAGCATGTGGCTAGCAATACATGATAGAAAAGGAGGATTTCTTTGTGCAGCACGTGGCTAGCAATACGTGATAGAAAAGGAGGATTTCTCTGTGCAATACTCGACTAGCAATACGTGATAGAAAAGGAGGATTTCTCTGTGCAGCACGTGGCTAGCAATACATGATAGAAAAGGAGGATTTCTTTGTGCAGCACGTGGCTAGCAATACGTGATAGAAAAGGAGGATTTCTCTGTGCAGCACTTGGCTAGCAATACGTGATAGAAAATGAGGATTTCTCTGTGCAACACGTGGCTAGCAATACGTGATAGAAAAGGAGGATTTCTCTGTGCAGCACGTGGCTAGCAATACGTGATAGAAAAGGAGGATTTCTCTGTGCAACACGGGGCTAGCAATACGTGATAGAAAAGGAGGATTTCTCTGTGCAATACTCGACTAGCAATATGTGATAGAAAAGGAGGATATCTCTGTGCAATACTCGACTAGCAATACGTGATAGAAAAGGAGGATTTCTCTGTGCATCATGTGGCTAGCAATACGTGATAGAAAAGGAGGATTTCTCTGTGCAGAACGTGGCTAGCAATACGTGATAGAAAAGGAGGATTTCTCTGTGCAATACTCGACTAGCAATACATGATAGAAAAGGAGGATATCTCTGTGCAATACTCGACTAGCAATACGTGATAGAAAAGGAGGATTTCTCTGTGCAGCACGTGGCTAGCAATACGTGATAGAAAAGGAGGATTTCTCTGTGCAGCACGTGACTAGCAATACGTGATAGAAAAGGAGGATTTCTCTGTGCAGCACGTGGCTAGCAATACGTGATAGAAAATGAGGATTTCTTTGTGCAACACGTGGCTAGCAATACGTGGTAGAAAAGGAGGATTTCTCTGTGCAGCACGTGGCTAGCAATACGTGATAGAAAAGGAGGATTTCTCTTTGCAATTCTCGACTAGCAATACGTGATAGAAAAGGAGGATTTCTCTGTGCAATACTCGACTAGCAATACGTGATAGAAAAGGAGGATTTCTCTGTGCAACACGTGGCTAGCAATACATGATAGAAAAGGAGGATTTCTTTGTGCAGCACGTGGCTAGCAATACGTGATAGAAAAGGAGGATTTCTCTGTGCAGCACGTGGCTAGCCATACGTGATAGAAAAGGAGGATTTCTCTGTGCAATACTCGACTAGCAATACGTGATAGAAAAGGAGGATTTCTCTGTGCAGTACGTGGCTAGCAATACGTGATAGAAAAGGAGGATTTCTCTGTGCAACACGTGGCTAGCAATACGTGATAGAAAAGGAGGATTTCTCTGTGCAATACTCGACTAGCAATACGTGATAGGAAAGGAGGATTTCTCTCTGCAGCATGTGGCTAGCAATACATGATAGAAAAGGAGGATTTCTTTGTGCAGCACGTGGCTAGCAATACGTGATAGAAAAGGAGGATTTCTCTGTGCAATACTCGACTAGCAATACGTGATAGAAAAGGAGGATTTCTCTGTGCAGCACGTGGCTAGCAATACATGATAGAAAAGGAGGATTTCTTTGTGCAGCACGTGGCTAGCAATACGTGATAGAAAAGGAGGATTTCTCTGTGCAGCACTTGGCTAGCAATACGTGATAGAAAATGAGGATTTCTCTGTGCAACACGTGGCTAGCAATACGTGATAGAAAAGGAGGATTTCTCTGTGCAGCACGTGGCTAGCAATACGTGATAGAAAAGGAGGATTTCTCTGTGCAACACGTGGCTAGCAATACGTGGTAGAAAAGGAGGATTTCTCTGTGCAACACGTGGCTAGCAATACGTGATAGAAAAGGAGGATTTCTCTGTGCAATACTCGACTAGCAATACGTGATAGAAAAGGAGGATTTCTCTGTGCAGCACGTGGCTAGCAATACGTGATAGAAAAGGAGGATTTCTCTGTGCAATACTCGACTAGCAATACGTGATAGAAAAGGAGGATTTCTCTGTGCAACACGTGGCTAGCAATACGTGATAGAAAAGGAGGATTTCTCTGTGCAATACTCGACTAGCAATACGTGATAGAAAAGGAGGATTTCTCTGTGCAACACGTGGCTAGCAATACATGATAGAAAAGGAGGATTTCTTTGTGCAGCACGTGGCTAGCAATACGTGATAGAAAAGGAGGATTTCTCTGTGCAGCACGTGGCTAGCCATACGTGATGGAAAAGGAGGATTTCTCTGTGCAATACTCGACTAGCAATACGTGATAGAAAAGGAGGATTTCTCTGTGCAGTACGTGGCTAGCAATACGTGATAGAAAAGGAGGATTTCTCTGTGCAACACGTGGCTAGCAATACGTGATAGAAAAGGAGGATTTCTCTGTGCAATACTCGACTAGCAATACGTGATAGGAAAGGAGGATTTCTCTCTGCAGCACGTGGCTAGCAATACATGATAGAAAAGGAGGATTTCTTTGTGCAGCACGTGGCTAGCAATACGTGATAGAAAAGGAGAATTTCTCTGTGCAATACTCGACTAGCAATACGTGATAGAAAAGGAGGATTTCTCTGTGCAGCACGTGGCTAGCAATACGAGATAGAAAAGGAGGATTTCTCTGTGCAACACGTGGGTAGCAATACATGATAGAAAAGGAGGATTTCTCTGTGCAACACGTGGCTAGCAATATGTGGTAGAAAAGGAGGATTTCTCTGTGCAACACGTGGCTAGCAACACGTGATAGAAAAGGAGGATTTCTCTGTGCAACACGTGGCCAGCAATACGTGATAGAAAAGGAGGATTTCTCTGTGCAATACTCGACTAGCAATACGTGATAGAAAAGGAGGATATCTCTGTGCAATACTCGACTAGCAATACGTGATAGAAAAGGAGGATTTCTCTGTGCAGCACGTGGCTAGCAATACGTGATAGAAAAGGAGGATTTCTCTGTGCAACACATGGCTAGCAATACGTGATAGAAAAGGAGGATTTCTCTGTGCAACACGTGGCTAGCAATATGTCGTAGAAAAGGAGGATTTCTCTGTGCAACACGTGGCTAGCAATACGTGATAGAAAAGGAGGATTTCTCTGTGCAACACGGGGCTAGCAATACGTGATAGAATAGGAGGATTTCTCTGTGCAATACTCGACTAGCAATACGTGATAGAAAAGGAGGATATCTCTGTGCAATACTCGACTAGCAATACGTGATAGAAAAGGAGGATTTCTCTGTGCAGCACGTGGCTAGCAATACGTGATAGAAAAGGAGGATTTCTCTGTGCAGAACGTGGCTAGCAATACGTGATAGAAAAGGAGGATTTCTCTGTGCAATACTCGACTAGCAATACGTGATAGAAAAGGAGGATATCTCTGTGCAATACTCGACTAGCAATACATGATAGAAAAGGAGGATTTCTCTGTGCAGCACGTGGCTAGCAATACGTGCTAGAAAAGGAGGATTTCTCTGTGCAGCACGTGACTAGCAATACGTGATAGAAAAGGAGGATTTCTCTGTGCAGCACGTGGCTAGCAATACGTGATAGAAAAGGAGGATTTCTTTGTGCAACACGTGGCTTGCAATACGTGGTAGAAAAGGAGGATTTCTCTGTGCAACACGTGGCTAGCAATACGTGATAGAAAAGGAGGATTTCTCTGTGCAACACATGGCTAGCAATACGTGATAGAAAAGGAGGATTTCTCTGTGCAACACGTGGCTAGCAATATGTGGTAGAAAAGGAGGATTTCTCTGTGCAACACGTGGCTAGCAATACGTGATAGAAAAGGAGGATTTCTCTGTGCAACACGGGGCTAGCAATACGTGATAGAAAAGGAGGATTTCTCTGTGCAATACTCGACTAGCAATACGTCATAGAAAAGGAGGATTTCTCTGTGCAACACGTGGCTAGCAATACGTGATAGAAAAGTAGGATTTCTCTGTGCAATACTCGACTAGCAATACGTGATAGAAAAGGAGGATTTCTCTGTGCAGCACGTGGCTAGCGATACATGATAGAAAAGGAGGATTTCTTTGTGCAGCACGTGGCTAGCAATACGTGATAGAAAAGGAGGATTTCTCTGTGCAGCACGAGGCTAGCAATACGTGATAGAAAAGGAGGATTTCTCTGTGCAATACTCGACTAGCAATACGTGATAGAAAAGGAGGATTTCTCTGTGCAGTACGTGGCTAGCAATACGTGATAGAAAAGGAGGATTTCTCTGTGCAACACGTGGCTAGCAATACGTGATAGAAAGGGAGGATTTCTCTGTGCAATACTCGACTAGCAATACGTGATAGGAAAGGAGGATTTCTCTCTGCAGCACGTGGCTAGCAATACATGATAGAAAAGGAGGATTTCTTTGTGCAGCACGTGGCTAGCAATACGTGATAGAAAAGGAGGATTTCTCTGTGCAATACTCGACTAGCAATACGTGATAGAAAAGGAGGATTTCTCTGTGCAGCATGTGGCTAGCAATACGAGATAGAAAAGGAGGATTTCTCTGTGCAACACGTGGCTAGCAATACGTGATAGAAAAGGAGGATTTCTCTGTGCAACACGTGGCTAGCAATATGTGGTAGAAAAGGAGGATTTCTCTGTGCAACACGTGGCTAGCAATACGTGATAGAAAAGGAGGATTTCTCTGTGCAACACGGGGCTAGCAATACGTGATAGAAAAGGAGGATTTCTCTGTGCAATACTCGACTAGCAATATGTGATAGAAAAGGAGGATATCTCTGTGCAATACTCGACTAGCAATACGTGATAGAAAAGGAGGATTTCTCTGTGCAGCATGTGGCTAGCAATACGTGATAGAAAAGGAGGATTTCTCTGTGCAGAACGTGGCTAGCAATACGTGATAGAAAAGGAGGATTTCTCTGTGCAATACTCGACTAGCAATACATGATAGAAAAGGAGGATATCTCTGTGCAATACTCGACTAGCAATACGTGATAGAAAAGGAGGATTTCTCTGTGCAGCACGTGGCTAGCAATACGTGATAGAAAAGGAGGATTTCTCTGTGCAGCACGTGACTAGCAATACGTGATAGAAAAGGAGGATTTCTCTGTGCAGCACGTGGCTAGCAATACGTGATAGAAAATGAGGATTTCTTTGTGCAACACGTGGCTAGCAATACGTGGTAGAAAAGGAGGATTTCTCTGTGCAACACATGGCTAGCAATACGTGATAGAAAAGGAGGATTTCTCTGTGCAATACTCGACTAGCAATACGTGATAGAAAAGGAGGATTTCTCTGTGCAGCACGTGGCTAGCAATACGTGATAGAAAAGGAGGATTTCTCTTTGCAATTCTCGACTAGCAATACGTGATAGAAAAGGAGGATTTCTCTGTGCAACACGTGGCTAGCAATACGTGATAGAAAAGGAGGATTTCTCTGTGCAACACGTGGCTAGCAATACGTGATAGAAAAGGAGGATTTCTCTGTGCAACACGTGGCTAGCAATACGTGATAGAAAAGTAGGATTTCTCTGTGCAATACTCGACTAGCAATACGTGATAGAAAAGAAGGATTTCTCTGTGCAGCACGTGGCTAGCAATACATGATAGAAAAGGAGGATTTCTTTGTGCAGCACGTGGCTAGCAATACGTGATAGAAAAGGAGGATTTCTCTGTGCAGCACTTGGCTAGCAATACGTGATAGAAAATGAGGATTTCTCTGTGCAACACGTGGCTAGCAATACGTGATAGAAAAGGAGGATTTCTCTGTGCAGCACGTGGCTAGCAATACGTGATAGAAAAGGAGGATTTCTCTGTGCAACACGTGGCTAGCAATACGTGGTAGAAAAGGAGGATTTCTCTGTGCAACACGTGGCTAGCAATACGTGATAGAAAAGGAGGATTTCTCTGTGCAATACTCGACTAGCAATACGTGATAGAAAAGGAGGATTTCTCTGTGCAGCACGTGGCTAGCAATACGTGATAGAAAAGGAGGATTTCTCTGTGCAATACTCGACTAGCAATACGTGATAGAAAAGGAGGATTTCTCTGTGCAACACGTGGCTAGCAATACGTGATAGAAAAGGAGGATTTCTCTGTGCAATACTCGACTAGCAATACGTGATAGAAAAGGAGGATTTCTCTGTGCAACACGTGGCTAGCAATACATGATAGAAAAGGAGGATTTCTTTGTGCAGCACGTGGCTAGCAATACGTGATAGAAAAGGAGGATTTCTCTGTGCAGCACGTGGCTAGCCATACGTGATAGAAAAGGAGGATTTCTCTGTGCAATACTCGACTAGCAATACGTGATAGAAAAGGAGGATTTCTCTGTGCAGTACGTGGCTAGCAATACGTGATAGAAAAGGAGGATTTCTCTGTGCAACACGTGGCTAGCAATACGTGATAGAAAAGGAGGATTTCTCTGTGCAATACTCGACTAGCAATACGTGATAGGAAAGGAGGATTTCTCTCTGCAGCATGTGGCTAGCAATACATGATAGAAAAGGAGGATTTCTTTGTGCAGCACGTGGCTAGCAATACGTGATAGAAAAGGAGGATTTCTCTGTGCAATACTCGACTAGCAATACGTGATAGAAAAGGAGGATTTCTCTGTGCAGCACGTGGCTAGCAATACGAGATAGAAAAGGAGGATTTCTCTGTGCAACACGTGGGTAGCAATACATGATAGAAAAGGAGGATTTCTCTGTGCAACACGTGGCTAGCAATATGTGGTAGAAAAGGAGGATTTCTCTGTGCAACACGTGGCTAGCAACACGTGATAGAAAAGGAGGATTTCTCTGTGCAACACGTGGCCAGCAATACGTGATAGAAAAGGAGGATTTCTCTGTGCAATACTCGACTAGCAATACGTGATAGAAAAGGAGGATATCTCTGTGCAATACTCGACTAGCAATACGTGATAGAAAAGGAGGATTTCTCTGTGCAGCACGTGGCTAGCAATACGTGATAGAAAAGGAGGATTTCTCTGTGCAACACATGGCTAGCAATACGTGATAGAAAAGGAGGATTTCTCTGTGCAACACGTGGCTAGCAATATGTAGTAGAAAAGGAGGATTTCTCTGTGCAACACGTGGCTAGCAATACGTGATAGAAAAGGAGGATTTCTCTGTGCAACACGGGGCTAGCAATACGTGATAGAAAAGGAGGATTTCTCTGTGCAATACTCGACTAGCAATACGTGATAGAAAAGGAGGATATCTCTGTGCAATACTCGACTAGCAATACGTGATAGAAAAGGAGGATTTCTCTGTGCAGCACGTGGCTAGCAATACGTGATAGAAAAGGAGGATTTCTCTGTGCAGAACGTGGCTAGCAATACGTGATAGAAAAGGAGGATTTCTCTGTGCAATACTCGACTAGCAATACGTGATAGAAAAGGAGGATATCTCTGTGCAATACTCGACTAGCAATATGTGATAGAAAAGGAGGATTTCTCTGTGCAGCACGTGGCTAGCAATACGTGCTAGAAAAGGAGGATTTCTCTGTGCAGCACGTGACTAGCAATACGTGATAGAAAAGGAGGATTTCTCTGTGCAGCACGTGGCTAGCAATACGTGATAGAAAAGGAGGATTTCTTTGTGCAACACGTGGCTTGCAATACGTGGTAGAAAAGAAGGATTTCTCTGTGCAACACGTGGCTAGCAATACGTGATAGAAAAGGAGGATTTCTCTGTGCAATACTCGACTAGCAATACGTGATAGAAAAGGAGGATTTCTCTGTGCAACACGTGGCTAGCAATACGTAATAGAAAAGGAGGATTTCTCTGTGCAATACTCGACTAGCAATACGTGATAGAATAGGAGGATTTCTCTGTGCAGCACGTGGCTAGCAATACATGATAGAAAAGGAGGATTTCTTTGTGCAGCACGTGGCTAGCAATACGTCATAGAAAAGGAGGATTTCTCTGTGCAACACGTGGCTAGCAATACGTGATAGAAAAGGAGGATTTCTCTGTGCAATACTCGACTAGCAATACGTGATAGAAAAGGAGGATTTCTCTGTGCAACACGTGGCTAGCAATACGTGATAGAAAAGTAGGATTTCTCTGTGCAATACTCGACTAGCAATACGTGATAGAAAAGAAGGATTTCTCTGTGCAGCACGTGGCTAGCAATACATGATAGAAAAGGAGGATTTCTCTGTGCAGCACTTGGCTAGCAATACGTGATAGAAAATGAGGATTTCTCTGTGCAACACGTGGCCAGCAATATGTGGTAGAAAAGGAGGATTTCTCTGTGCAACACGTGGCTAGCAATACGTGGTAGTAAAGGAGGATTTCTCTGTGCAACACGTGGCTAGCAATATGTGATAGAAAAGGAGGATATCTCTGTACAATACTCGACAAGCAATACGTGATAGAAAAGGAGGATTTCTCTGTGCAGCACGTGGCTAGCAATATGTAATAGAAAAGGAGGATTTCTCTATGCAGCACGTGGCTAGCAATACGTGATAGAAAAGGATAATTTCTTTGTGCAACACGTGGCTATCAATACGTGATAGAAAAGGAGGATTTCTCTGTGCAACACGTGGCTAGGAATACGTGCTAGAAAAGGAGGATTTCTCTGTGCAACACGTGGCTAGCAATACGTGGTAGAAAAGGAGGATTTCTCTGTGCAACACGTGTCTAGCAATACGTGGTAGAAAAGGCGGATTTCTCTGTGCAACACGTGGCTAGTAATACGTGATAGAAAAGGAGGATATCTCTGTGCAATACTCGACTAGCAATACGTGATAGAAAAGGAGGATTTCTCTGTGCAGCACGTGGCTAGCAATACGTGATAGAAAAGGAGGATTTCTTTGTGCAACACGTGGCTAGCAATATGTGGTAGAAAAGGAGGATTTATCTGTGCAACACATGGCTAGCAATACGTGATAGAAAAGGAGGATATCTCTGTGCAATACTCGACTAGCAATACGTGATAGAAAAGGAAGATTTCTCTGTGCAGCACTTGCCTAGCAATACGTGATAGAAAAGGAGGATTTCTCTGTGCAATACTCGACTAGCTATACGTGATAGAAAAGGAGGATTTCTCTGTGCAGTACGTGGCTAGCAATACGTGATAGAAAAGGAGGATTTCCCTGTGCAACACGTGGCTAGCAATACATGATAGAAAAGGAGGATTTCTCTGTGCAATACTCGACTAGCAATACGTGATAAGAAAGGAGGATTTCTCTCTGCAGCACGTGGCTAGCAATACATGATAGAAAAGGAGGAAATTCTTTGTGCAGCACGTGGCTAGCAATACGTGATAGAAAAGGAGGATTTCTCTGTGCAATACTCGACTAGCAATACAAGATAGAAAAGGAGGATTTCTCTGTGCAGCACGTGGCTAGCAATATGAGATAGAAAAGGAGGATTTCTCTGTGCAACACGTGGCTAGCAATACGTGGTAGAAAAGGAGGTTTTCTCTGTGCAACACGGGGCTAGCAATACGTGATAGAAAAGGAGGATTTCTCTGTGCAATACTCGACTAGCAATACGTGATAGAAAAGGAGGATATCTCTGTGCAATACTCGACTAGCAATATGTGATAGAAAAGGAGGATTTCTCTGTGCAGCACGTGGCTACCAATACGTGATAGAAAAGGAGGATTTCTCTGTGCAGCATGTGGCTAGTAATACGTGATAGAAAAGGAGGATATCTCTGTGCAATACTCGACTAGCAATACGTGATAGAAAAGGAGGATTTCTCTGTGCAGCACGTGGCTAGCAATACGTGATAGAAAAGGAGGATTTCTCTGTGCAGCATGTGGCTAGCAATACGTGATAGAAAAGGAGGATTTCTCTGTGCAGCACGTGGCTAGCAATACGTGATAGAAAAGGAGGATTTCTCTGTGCAGCACGTGGCTAGCAATACGTGATAGAAAAGGAGGATTTCTTTGTGCAACACGTGGCTAGCAATACGCGGTAGAAAAGGAGGATTTCTATATGCAACACGTGGCTAGCAATACGTGATAGAAAAGGAGGATTTCTCTGTGCAATACTCGACTAGCAATACGTGATAGAAAAGGAGGATTTCTCTGTGCAGCACGTGGCTAGCAATACGTGATAGAAAAGGAGGATTTCTCTGTGCAATACTCGACTAGCCATACGTGATAGAAAAGGAGGATTTCTCTGTGCAACACGGGGCTAGCAATACGTGATAGAAAAGGAGGATTTCTCTGTGCAATACTCGACTAGCAATACGTCATAGAAAAGGAGGATTTCTCTGTGCAACACGTGGCTAGCAATACGTGATAGAAAAGTAGGATTTCTCTGTGCAATACTCGACTAGCAATACGTGATAGAAAAGGAGGATTTCTCTGTGCAGCACGTGGCTAGCGATACATGATAGAAAAGGAGGATTTCTTTGTGCAGCACGTGGCTAGCAATACGTGATAGAAAAGGAGGATTTCTCTGTGCAGCACGAGGCTAGCAATACGTGATAGAAAAGGAGGATTTCTCTGTGCAATACTCGACTAGCAATACGTGATAGAAAAGGAGGATTTCTCTGTGCAGTACGTGGCTAGCAATACGTGATAGAAAAGGAGGATTTCTCTGTGCAACATGTGGCTAGCAATACGTGATAGAAAGGGAGGATTTCTCTGTGCAATACTCGACTAGCAATACGTGATAGGAAAGGAGGATTTCTCTCTGCAGCACGTGGCTAGCAATACATGATAGAAAAGGAGGATTTCTTTGTGCAGCACGTGGCTAGCAATACATGATAGAAAAGGAGGATTTCTCTGTGCAATACTCGACTAGCAATACGTGATAGAAAAGGAGGATTTCTCTGTGCAGCACGTGGCTAGCAATACGAGATAGAAAAGGAGGATTTCTCTGTGCAACACGTGGCTAGCAATACGTGATAGAAAAGGAGGATTTCTCTGTGCAACACGTGGCTAGCAATACGTGGTAGAAAAGGAGGATTTCTCTGTGCAACACGTGGCTAGCAATACGTGATAGAAAAGGAGGATTTCTCTGTGCAACACGGGGCTAGCAATACGTGATAGAAAAGGAGGATTTCTCTGTGCAATACTCGACTAGCAATACGTGATAGAAAAGGAGGATATCTCTGTGCAATACTCGACTAGCAATACGTGATAGAAAAGGAGGATTTCTCTGTGCAGCATGTGGCTAGCAATACGTGATAGAAAAGGAGGATTTCTCTGTGCAGAACGTGGCTAGCAATACGTGATAGAAAAGGAGGATTTCTCTGTGCAATACTCGACTAGCAATACATGATAGAAAAGGAGGATATCTCTGTGCAATACTCGACTAGCAATACGTGATAGAAAAGGAGGATTTCTCTGTGCAGCACGTGGCTAGCAATACGTGATAGAAAAGGAGGATTTCTCTGTGCAGCACGTGACTAGCAATACGTGATAGAAAAGGAGGATTTCTCTGTGCAGCACGTGGCTAGCAATACGTGATAGAAAATGAGGATTTCTTTGTGCAACACGTGGCTAGCAATACGTGGTAGAAAAGGAGGATTTCTCTGTGCAACACATGGCTAGCAATACGTGATAGAAAAGGAGGATTTCTCTGTGCAATACTCGACTAGCAATACGTGATAGAAAAGGAGGATTTCTCTGTGCAGCACGTGGCTAGCAATACGTGATAGAAAAGGAGGATTTCTCTTTGCAATTCTCGACTAGCAATACGTGATAGAAAAGGAGGATTTCTCTGTGCAACACGTGGCTAGCAATACGTGATAGAAAAGGAGGATTTCTCTGTGCAACACGTGGCTAGCAATACGTGATAGAAAAGGAGGATTTCTCTGTGCAACACGTGGCTAGCAATACGTGATAGAAAAGTAGGATTTCTCTGTGCAATACTCGACTAGCAATACGTGATAGAAAAGAAGGATTTCTCTGTGCAGCACGTGGCTAGCAATACATGATAGAAAAGGAGGATTTCTTTGTGCAGCACGTGGCTAGCAATACGTGATAGAAAAGGAGGATTTCTCTGTGCAGCACTTGGCTAGCAATACGTGATAGAAAATGAGGATTTCTCTGTGCAACACGTGGCTAGCAATACGTGATAGAAAAGGAGGATTTCTCTGTGCAGCACGTGGCTAGCAATACGTGATAGAAAAGGAGGATTTCTCTGTGCAACACGTGGCTAGCAATACGTGGTAGAAAAGGAGGATTTCTCTGTGCAACACGTGGCTAGCAATACGTGATAGAAAAGGAGGATTTCTCTGTGCAATACTCGACTAGCAATACGTGATAGAAAAGGAGGATTTCTCTGTGCAGCACGTGGCTAGCAATACGTGATAGAAAAGGAGGATTTCTCTGTGCAATACTCGACTAGCAATACGTGATAGAAAAGGAGGATTTCTCTGTGCAACACGTGGCTAGCAATACGTGATAGAAAAGGAGGATTTCTCTGTGCAATACTCGACTAGCAATACGTGATAGAAAAGGAGGATTTCTCTGTGCAACACGTGGCTAGCAATACATGATAGAAAAGGAGGATTTCTTTGTGCAGCACGTGGCTAGCAATACGTGATAGAAAAGGAGGATTTCTCTGTGCAGCACGTGGCTAGCCATACGTGATAGAAAAGGAGGATTTCTCTGTGCAATACTCGACTAGCAATACGTGATAGAAAAGGAGGATTTCTCTGTGCAGTACGTGGCTAGCAATACGTGATAGAAAAGGAGGATTTCTCTGTGCAACACGTGGCTAGCAATACGTGATAGAAAAGGAGGATTTCTCTGTGCAATACTCGACTAGCAATACGTGATAGGAAAGGAGGATTTCTCTCTGCAGCATGTGGCTAGCAATACATGATAGAAAAGGAGGATTTCTTTGTGCAGCACGTGGCTAGCAATACGTGATAGAAAAGGAGGATTTCTCTGTGCAATACTCGACTAGCAATACGTGATAGAAAAGGAGGATTTCTCTGTGCAGCACGTGGCTAGCAATACGAGATAGAAAAGGATGATTTCTCTGTGCAACACGTGGGTAGCAATACATGATAGAAAAGGAGGATTTCTCTGTGCAACACGTGGCTAGCAATATGTGGTAGAAAAGGAGGATTTCTCTGTGCAACACGTGGCTAGCAACACGTGATAGAAAAGGAGGATTTCTCTGTGCAACACGTGGCCAGCAATACGTGATAGAAAAGGAGGATTTCTCTGTGCAATACTCGACTAGCAATACGTGATAGAAAAGGAGGATATCTCTGTGCAATACTCGACTAGCAATACGTGATAGAAAAGGAGGATTTCTCTGTGCAGCACGTGGCTAGCAATACGTGATAGAAAAGGAGGATTTCTCTGTGCAACACATGGCTAGCAATACGTGATAGAAAAGGAGGATTTCTCTGTGCAACACGTGGCTAGCAATATGTGGTAGAAAAGGAGGATTTCTCTGTGCAACACGTGGCTAGCAATACGTGATAGAAAAGGAGGAATTCTCTGTGCAACACGGTGCTAGCAATACGTGATAGAAAAGGAGGATTTCTCTGTGCAATACTCGACTAGCAATACGTGATAGAAAAGGAGGATATCTCTGTGCAATACTCGACTAGCAATACGTGATAGAAAAGGAGGATTTCTCTGTGCAGCACGTGGCTAGCAATACGTGATAGAAAAGGAGGATTTCTCTGTGCAGAACGTGGCTAGCAATACGTGATAGAAAAGGAGGATTTCTCTGTGCAATACTCGACTAGCAATACGTGATAGAAAAGGAGGATATCTCTGTGCAATAATCGACTAGCAATACGTGATAGAAAAGGAGGATTTCTCTGTGCAGCACGTGGCTAGCAATACGTGCTAGAAAAGGAGGATTTCTCTGTGCAGCACGTGACTAGCAATACGTGATAGAAAAGGAGGATTTCTCTGTGCAGCACGTGGCTAGCAATACGTGATAGAAAAGGAGGATTTCTTTGTGCAACACGTGGCTTGCAATACGTGGTAGAAAAGGAGGATTTCTCTGTGCAACACGTGGCTAGCAATACGTGATAGAAAAGGAGGATTTCTCTGTGCAATACTCGACTAGCAATACGTGATAGAAAAGGAGGATTTCTCTGTGCAACACGTGGCTAGCAATACGTAATAGAAAAGGAGGATTTCTCTGTGCAATACTCGACTAGCAATACGTGATAGAAAAGGAGGATTTCTCTGTGCAGCACGTGGCTAGCAATACATGATAGAAAAGGAGGATTTCTTTGTGCAGCACGTGGCTAGCAATACGTGATAGAAAAGGAGGATTTCTCTGTGCAACACGTGGCTAGCAATACGTGATAGAAAAGGAGGATTTCTCTGTGCAATACTCGACTAGCAATACGTGATAGAAAAGGAGGATTTCTCTGTGCAACACGTGGCTAGCAATACGTGATAGAAAAGTAGGATTTCTCTGTGCAATACTTGACTAGCAATACGTGATAGAAAAGAAGTATTTCTCTGTGCAGCACGTGGCTAGCAATACATGATAGAAAAGGAGGATTTCTCTGTGCAGCACTTGGCTAGCAATACGTGATAGAAAATGAGGATTTCTCTGTGCAACACGTGGCCAGCAATATGTGGTAGAAAAGGAGGATTTCTCTGTGCAACACGTGGCTAGCAATACGTGGTAGTAAAGGAGGATTTCTCTGTGCAACACGTGGCTAGCAATACGTGATAGAAAAGGAGGATATCTCTGTACAATACTCGACAAGCAATACGTGATAGAAAAGGAGGATTTCTCTGTGCAGCACGTGGCTAGCAATATGTAATAGAAAAGGAGGATTTCTCTATGCAGCACGTGGCTAGCAATACGTGATAGAAAAGGATAATTTCTTTGTGCAACACGTGGCTATCAATACGTGATAGAAAAGGAGGATTTCTCTGTGCAACACGTGGCTAGGAATACGTGCTAGAAAAGGAGGATTTCTCTGTGCAACACGTGGCTAGCAATACGTGGTAGAAAAGGAGGATTTCTCTGTGCAACACGTGTCTAGCAATACGTGGTAGAAAAGGCGGATTTCTCTGTGCAACACGTGGCTAGTAATACGTGATAGAAAAGGAGGATATCTCTGTGCAATACTCGACTAGCAATACGTGATAGAAAAGGAGGATTTCTCTGTGCAGCACGTGGCTAGCAATACGTGATAGAAAAGGAGGATTTCTTTGTGCAACACGTGGCTAGCAATATGTGGTAGAAAAGGAGGATTTATCTGTGCAACACATGGCTAGCAATACGTGATAGAAAAGGAGGATATCTCTGTGCAATACTCGACTAGCAATACGTGATAGAAAAGGAAGATTTCTCTGTGCAGCACATGCCTAGCAATACGTGATAGAAAAGGAGGATTTCTCTGTGCAATACTCGACTAGCTATACGTGATAGAAAAGGAGGATTTCTCTGTGCAGTACGTGGCTAGCAATACGTGATAGAAAAGGAGGATTTCTCTGTGCAACACGTGGCTAGCAATACATGATAGAAAAGGAGGATTTCTCTGTGCAATACTCGACTAGCAATACGTGATAAGAAAGGAGGATTTCTCTCTGCAGCACGTGGCTAGCAATACATGATAGAAAAGGAGGAAATTCTTTGTGCAGCACGTGGCTAGCAATACGTGATAGAAAAGGAGGATTTCTCTGTGCAATACTCGACTAGCAATACAAGATAGAAAAGGAGGATTTCTCTGTGCAGCACGTGGCTAGCAATATGAGATAGAAAAGGAGGATTTCTCTGTGCAACACGTGGCTAGCAATACGTGGTAGAAAAGGAGGTTTTCTCTGTGCAACACGGGGCTAGCAATACGTGATAGAAAAGGAGGATTTCTCTGTGCAATACTCGACTAGCAATACGTGATAGAAAAGGAGGATATCTCTGTGCAATACTCGACTAGCAATATGTGATAGAAAAGGAGGATTTCTCTGTGCAGCACGTGGCTACCAATACGTGATAGAAAAGGAGGATTTCTCTGTGCAGCATGTGGCTAGTAATACGTGATAGAAAAGGAGGATATCTCTGTGCAATACTCGACTAGCAATACGTGATAGAAAAGGAGGATTTCTCTGTGCAACACGTGGCTAGCAATACGTGATAGAAAAGGAGGATTTCTCTGTGCAGCATGTGGCTAGCAATACGTGATAGAAAAGGAGGATTTCTCTGTGCAGCACGTGGCTAGCAATACGTGATAGAAAAGGAGGATTTCTCTGTGCAGCACGTGGCTAGCAATACGTGATAGAAAAGGAGGATTTCTTTGTGCAACACGTGGCTAGCAATACGCGGTAGAAAAGGAGGATTTCTATATGCAACACGTGGCTAGCAATACGTGATAGAAAAGGAGGATTTCTCTGTGCAATACTCGACTAGCAATACGTGATAGAAAAGGAGGATTTCTCTGTGCAACACGTGGCTAGCAATACGTGATAGAAAAGGAGGATTTCTCTGTGCAATACTCGACTAGCAATACGTGATAGAAAAGGAGGATTTCTCTGTGCAGCACGTGGCTAGCAATACGTGATAGAAAAGGAGGATTTCTCTGTGCAATACTCGACTAGCCATACGTGATAGAAAAGGAGGATTTCTCTGTGCAACACGTGGCTAGCAATACGTGATAGAAAAGGAGGATTTCTCTGTGCAATACTCGACTAGCAATACGTCATAGAAAAGGAGGATTTCTCTGTGCAACACGTGGCTAGCAATACGTGATAGAAAAGTAGGATTTCTCTGTGCAATACTCGACTAGCAATACGTGATAGAAAAGGAGGATTTCTCTGTGCAGCACGTGGCTAGCAATACATGATAGAAAAGGAGGATTTCTTTGTGCAGCACGTGGCTAGCAATACGTGATAGAAAAGGAGGATTTCTCTGTGCAGCACGAGGCTAGCAATACGTGATAGAAAAGGAGGATTTCTCTGTGCAATACTCGACTAGCAATACGTGATAGAAAAGGAGGATTTCTCTGTGCAGTACGTGGCTAGCAATACGTGATAGAAAAGGAGGATTTCTCTGTGCAACACGTGGCTAGCAATACGTGATAGAAAGGGAGGATTTCTCTGTGCAATACTCGACTAGCAATATGTGATAGGAAAGGAGGATTTCTCTCTGCAGCACGTGGCTAGCAATACATGATAGAAAAGGAGGATTTCTTTGTGCAGCACGTGGCTAGCAATACGTGATAGAAAAGGAGGATTTCTCTGTGCAATACTCGACTAGCAATACGTGATAGAAAAGGAGGATTTCTCTGTGCAGCACGTGGCTAGCAATACGAGATAGAAAAGGAGGATTTCTCTGTGCAACACGTGGCTAGCAATACGTGATAGAAAAGGAGGATTTCTCTGTGCAACACGTGGCTAGCAATATGTGGTAGAAAAGGAGGATTTCTCTGTGCAACACGTGGCTAGCAATACGTGATAGAAAAGGAGGATTTCTCTGTGCAACACGGGGCTAGCAATACGTGATAGAAAAGGAGGATTTCTCTGTGCAATACTCGACTAGCAATACGTGATAGAAAAGGAGGATATCTCTGTGCAATACTCGACTAGCAATACGTGATAGAAAAGGAGGATTTCTCTGTGCAGCATGTGGCTAGCAATACGTGATAGAAAAGGAGGATTTCTCTGTGCAGAACGTGGCTAGCAATACGTGATAGAAAAGGAGGATTTCTCTGTGCAATACTCGACTAGCAATACATGATAGAAAAGGAGAATATCTCTGTGCAATACTCGACTAGCAATACGTGATAGAAAAGGAGGATTTCTCTGTGCAGCACGTGGCTAGCAATACGTGCTAGAAAAGGAGGATTTCTCTGTGCAGCACGTGACTAGCAATACGTGATAGAAAAGGAGGATTTCTCTGTGCAGCACGTGGCTAGCAATACGTGATAGAAAAGGAGGATTTCTTTGTGCAACACGTGGCTAGCAATACGTGGTAGAAAAGGAGGATTTCTCTGTGCAACACATGGCTAGCAATACGTGATAGAAAAGGAGGATTTCTCTGTGCAATACTCGACTAGCAATACGTGATAGAAAAGGAGGATTTCTCTGTGCAGCACGTGGCTAGCAATACGTGATAGAAAAGGAGGATTTCTCTGTGCAATTCTCGACTAGCAATACGTGATAGAAAAGGAGGATTTCTCTGTGCAACACGTGGCTAGCAATACGTGATAGAAAAGGAGGATTTCTCTGTGCAACACGTGGCTAGCAATACGTGATAGAAAAGGAGGATTTCTCTGTGCAACACGTGGCTAGCAATACGTGATAGAAAAGTAGGATTTCTCTGTGCAATACTCGACTAGCAATACGTGATAGAAAAGAAGGATTTCTCTGTGCAGCACGTGGCTAGCAATACATGATAGAAAAGGAGGATTTCTTTGTGCAGCACGTGGCTAGCAATACGTGATAGAAAAGGAGGATTTCTCTGTGCAGCACTTGGCTAGCAATACGTGATAGAAAATGAGGATTTCTCTGTGCAACACGTGGCTAGCAATACGTGATAGAAAAGGAGGATTTCTCTGTGCAGCACGTGGCTAGCAATACGTGATAGAAAATGAGGATTTCTCTGTGCAACACGTGGCTAGCAATACGTGGTAGAAAATGAGGATTTCTCTGTGCAACACGTGGCTAGCAATACGTGATAGAAAAGGAGGATTTCTCTGTACAATACTCGACTAGCAATACGTGATAGAAAAGGAGGATTTCTCTGTGCAGCACGTGGCTAGCAAAACGTGATAGAAAAGGAGGATTTCTCTGTGCAATACTCGACTAGCAATACGTGATAGAAAAGTAGGATTTCTCTGTGCAACACGTGGCTAGCAATACGTGATAGAAAAGGAGGATTTCTCTGTGCAATACTCGACTAGCAATACGTGATAGAAAAGGAGGATTTCTCTGTGCAACACGTGGCTAGCAATACATGATAGAAAAGGAGGATTTCTTTGTGCAGCACGTGGCTAGCAATACGTGATAGAAAAGGAGGATTTCTCTGTGCAGCACGTGGCTAGCCATACGTGATAGAAAAGGAGGATTTCTCTGTGCAATACTCGACTAGCAATACGTGATAGAAAAGGAGGATTTCTCTGTGCAGTACGTGGCTAGCAATACGTGATAGAAAAGGAGGATTTCTCTGTGCAACACGTGGCTAGCAATACGTGATAGAAAAGGAGGATTTCTCTGTGCAATACTCGACTAGCAATACGTGATAGGAAAGGAGGATTTCTCTCTGCAGCACGTGGCTAGCAATACATGATAGAAAAGGAGGATTTCTTTGTGCAGCACGTGGCTAGCAATACGTGATAGAAAAGGAGGATTTCTCTGTGCAATACTCGACTAGCAATACGTGATAGAAAAGGAGGATTTCTCTGTGCAGCACGTGGCTAGCAATACGAGATAGAAAAGGAGGATTTCTCTGTGCAACACGTGGGTAGCAATACATGATAGAAAAGGAGGATTTCTCTGTGCAACACATGGCTAGCAATATGTGGTAGAAAAGGAGGATTTCTCTGTGCAACACGTGGCTAGCAACACGTGATAGAAAAGGAGGATTTCTCTGTGCAACACGTGGCCAGCAATACGTGATAGAAAAGGAGGATTTCTCTGTGCAATACTCGACTAGCAATACATGATAGAAAAGGAGGATATCTCTGTGCAATACTCGACTAGCAATACGTGATAGAAAAGGAGGATTTCTCTGTGCAACACGTGGCTAGCAATACGTGATAGAAAAGGAGGATTTCTCTGTGCAACACGTGGCTAGCAATACGTGATAGAAAAGGAGGATTTCTCTGTGCAACACGTGGCTAGCAATATGTGGTAGAAAAGGAGGATTTCTCTGTGCAACACATGGCTAGCAATACGTGATAGAAAAGGAGGATTTCTCTGTGCAACACGGGGCTAGCAATACGTGATAGAAAAGGAGGATTTCTCTGTGCAATACTCGACTAGCAATACGTGATAGAAAAGGAGGATATCTCTGTGCAATACTCGACTAGCAATACGTGATAGAAAAGGAGGATTTCTCTGTGCAGCACGTGGCTAGCAATACGTGATAGAAAAGGAGGATTTCTCTGTGCAGAACGTGGCTAGCAATACGTGATAGAAAAGGAGGATTTCTCTGTGCAATACTCGACTAGCAATACGTTATAGAAAAGGAGGATATCTCTGTGCAATACTCGACTAGCAATACGTGATAGAAAAGGAGGATTTCTCTGTGCAGCACGTGGCTAGCAATACGTGCTAGAAAAGGAGGATTTCTCTGTGCAGCACGTGACTAGCAATACGTGATAGAAAAGGAGGATTTCTCTGTGCAGCACGTGGCTAGCAATACGTGATAGAAAAGGAGGATTTCTTTGTGCAACACGTGGCTAGCAATACGTGGTAGAAAAGGAGGATTTCTCTGTGCAATACTCGACTAGCAATACGTGATAGAAAAGGAGGATTTCTCTGTGCAACACGTGGCTAGCAATACGTAATAGAAAAGGAGGATTTCTCTGTGCAATACTCGACTAGCAATACGTGATAGAAAAGGAGGATTTCTCTGTGCAGCACGTGGCTAGCAATACGTGATAGAAAAGGAGGATTTCTCTGTGCAATTCTCGACTAGCAATACGTGATAGAAAAGGAGGATTTCTCTGTGCAACACGTGGCTAGCAATACGTGATAGAAAAGGAGGATTTCTCTGTGCAATACTCGACTAGCAATACGTGATAGAAAAGGAGGATTTCTCTGTGCAACACGTGGCTAGCAATACGTGATAGAAAAGTAGGATTTCTCTGTGCAATACTCGACTAGCAATACGTGATAGAAAAGAAGGATTTCTCTGTGCAGCACGTGGCTAGCAATACATGATAGAAAAGGAGGATTTCTCTGTGCAGCACTTGGCTAGCAATACGTGATAGAAAATGAGGATTTCTCTGTGCAACACGTGGCTAGCAATACGTGATAGAAAAGGAGGATTTCTCTGTGCAGCACGTGGCTAGCAATACGTGATAGAAAAGGAGGATTTCTCTGTGCAACACGTGGCTAGCAATATTTGGTAGAAAAGGAGGATTTCTCTGTGCAACACGTGGCTAGCAATACGTGATAGAAAAGGAGGATTTCTCTGTGCAATACTCGACTAGCAATACATGATAGAAAAGGAGGATTTCTCTGTGCAGCACGTGGCTAGCAATACGTGATAGAAAAGGAGTATTTCTCTGTGCAATACTCGACTAGCAATACGTGATAGAAAAGGAGGATTTCTCTGTGCAACACGTGGCTAGCAATACGTGATAGAAAAGGAGGATTTCTCTGTGCAATACTCGACTAGCAATACGTGATAGAAAAGGAGGATTTCTCTGTGCAATTATCGACTAGCAATACGTGATAGAAAAGGAGGATTTCTCTGTGCAACACGTGGCTAGCAATACGTGGTAGAAAAGGAGGATTTCTCTGTGCAACACGTGGCTAGCAATACGTGATAGAAAAGGAGGATTTCTCTGTGCAACACGTGGCTAGCAATACGTGATAGAAAAGTAGGATTTCTCTGTGCAATACTCGACTAGCAATACGTGATAGAAAAGAAGGATTTCTCTGTGCAGCACGTGGCTAGCAATACATGATAGAAAAGGAGGATTTCTTTGTGCAGCACGTGGCTAGCAATACGTGATAGAAAAGGAGGATTTCTCTGTGCAGCACTTGCCTAGCAATACGTGATAGAAAATGGGGATTTCTCTGTGCAACACGTGGCTAGCAATACGTGATAGAAAAGGAGGATTTCTCTGTGCAGCACGTGGCTAGCAATACGTGATAGAAAAGGAGGATTTCTCTGTGCAATACTCGACTAGCAATACGTGATAGAAAAGTAGGATTTCTCTGTGCAACACGTGGCTAGCAATACGTGATAGAAAAGGAGGATTTCTCTGTGCAATACTCGACTAGCAATACGTGATAGAAAAGGAGGATTTCTCTGTGCAACACGTGGCTAGCAATACATGATAGAAAAGGAGGATTTCTTTGTGCAGCACGTGGCTAGCAATACGTGATAGAAAAGGAGGATTTCTCTGTGCAGCACGTGGCTAGCCATACGTGATAGAAAAGGAGGATTTCTCTGTGCAATACTCGACTAGCAATACGTGATAGAAAAGGAGGATTTCTCTGTGCAGTACGTGGCTAGCAATACGTGATAGAAAAGGAGGATTTCTCTGTGCAACACGTGGCTAGCAATACGTGATAGAAAAGGAGGATTTCTCTGTGCAATACTCGACTAGCAATACGTGATAGGAAAGGAGGATTTCTCTCTGCAGCACGTGGCTAGCAATACATGATAGAAAAGGAGGATTTCTTTGTGCAGCACGTGGCTAGCAATACGTGATAGAAAAGGAGGATTTCTCTGTGCAATACTCGACTAGCAATACGTGATAGAAAAGGAGGATTTCTCTGTGCAGCACGTGGCTAGCAATACGAGATAGAAAAAGAGGATTTCTCTGTGCAACACGTGGGTAGCAATACATGATAGAAAAGGAGGATTTCTCTGTGCAACACATGGCTAGCAATATGTGGTAGAAAAGGAGGATTTCTCTGTGCAACACGTGGCTAGCAACACGTGATAGAAAAGGAGGATTTCTCTGTGCAACACGTGGCCAGCAATACGTGATAGAAAAGGAGGATTTCTCTGTGCAATACTCGACTAGCAATACATGATAGAAAAGGAGGATATCTCTGTGCAATACTCGACTAGCAATACGTGATAGAAAAGGAGGATTTCTCTGTGCAGCACGTGGCTAGCAATACGTGATAGAAAAGGAGGATTTCTCTGTGCAACAAGTGGCTAGCAATACGTGATAGAAAAGGAGGATTTCTCTGTGCAACACGTGGCTAGCAATATGTGGTAGAAAAGGAGGATTTCTCTGTGCAACACATGGCTAGCAATACGTGATAGAAAAGGAGGATTTCTCTGTGCAACACGGGGCTAGCAATACGTGATAGAAAAGGAGGATTTCTCTGTGCAATACTCGACTAGCAATACGTGATAGAAAAGGAGGATATCTCTGTGCAATACTCGACTAGCAATACGTGATAGAAAAGGAGGATTTCTCTGTGCAGCACGTGGCTAGCAATACGTGATAGAAAAGGAGGATTTCTCTGTGCAGAACGTGGCTAGCAATACGTGATAGAAAAGGAGGATTTCTCTGTGCAATACTCGACTAGCAATACGTGATAGAAAAGGAGGATATCTCTGTGCAATACTCGACTAGCAATACGTGATAGAAAAGGAGGATTTCTCTGTGCAGCACGTGGCTAGCAATACGTGCTAGAAAAGGAGGATTTCTCTGTGCAGCACGTGACTAGCAATACGTGATAGAAAAGGAGGATTTCTCTGTGCAGCACGTGGCTAGCAATACGTGATAGAAAAGGAGGATTTCTTTGTGCAACACGTGGCTAGCAATACGTGGTAGAAAAGGAGGATTTCTCTGTGCAACACGTGGCTAGCAATACGTGATAGAAAAGGAGGATTTCTCTGTGCAATACTCGACTAGCAATACGTGATAGAAAAGGAGGATTTCTCTGTGCAACACGTGGCTAGCAATACGTAATAGAAAAGGAGGATTTCTCTGTGCAATACTCGACTAGCAATACGTGATAGAAAAGGAGGATTTCTCTGTGCAGCACGTGGCTAGCAATACGTGATAGAAAAGGAGGATTTCTCTGTGCAATTCTCGACTAGCAATACGTGATAGAAAAGGAGGATTTCTCTGTGCAACATGTGGCTAGCAATACGTGATAGAAAAGGAGGATTTCTCTGTGCAATACTCGACTAGCAATACGTGATAGAAAAGGAGGATTTCTCTGTGCAACACGTGGCTAGCAATACGTGATAGAAAAGTAGGATTTCTCTGTGCAATACTCGACTAGCAATACGTGATAGAAAAGAAGGATTTCTCTGTGCAGCACGTGGCTAGCAATACATGATAGAAAAGGAGGATTTCTCTGTGCAGCACTTGGCTAGCAATACGTGATAGAAAATGAGGATTTCTCTGTGCAACACGTGGCTAGCAATACGTGATAGAAAAGGAGGATTTCTCTGTGCAGCACGTGGCTAGCAATACGTGATAGAAAAGGAGGATTTCTCTGTGCAACACGTGGCTAGCAATATGTGGTAGAAAAGGAGGATTTCTCTGTGCAACACGTGGCTAGCAATACGTGATAGAAAAGGAGGATTTCTCTGTGCAATACTCGACTAGCAATACATGATAGAAAAGGAGGATTTCTCTGTGCAGCACGTGGCTAGCAATACGTGATAGAAAAGGAGGATTTCTCTGTGCAATACTCGACTAGCAATACGTGATAGAAAAGGAGGATTTCTCTGTGCAACACGTGGCTAGCAATACGTGATAGAAAAGGAGGATTTCTCTGTGCAATACTCGACTAGCAATACGTGATAGAAAAGGAGGATTTCTCTGTGCAATTATCGACTAGCAATACGTGATAGAAAAGGAGGATTTCTCTGTGCAACACGTGGCTAGCAATACGTGATAGAAAAGGAGGATTTCTCTGTGCAACACGTGGCTAGCAATACGTGATAGAAAAGGAGGATTTCTCTGTGCAACACGTGGCTAGCAATACGTGATAGAAAAGTAGGATTTCTCTGTGCAATACTCGACTAGCAATACGTGATAGAAAAGAAGGATTTCTCTGTGCAGCACGTGGCTAGCAATACATGATAGAAAAGGAGGATTTCTTTGTGCAGCACGTGGCTAGCAATACGTGATAGAAAAGGAGGATTTCTCTGTGCAGCACTTGGCTAGCAATACGTGATAGAAAATGGGGATTTCTCTGTGCAACACGTGGCTAGCAATACGTGATAGAAAAGGAGGATTTCTCTGTGCAGCACGTGGCTAGCAATACGTGATAGAAAAGGAGGATTTCTCTGTGCAACACGTGGCTAGCAATACGTGGTAGAAAAGGAGGATTTCTCTGTGCAACACGTGGCTAGCCATACGTGATAGAAAAGGAGGATTTCTCTGTGCAATACTCGACTAGCAATACGTGATAGAAAAGGAGGATTTCTCTGTGCAGTACGTGGCTAGCAATACGTGATAGAAAAGGAGGATTTCTCTGTGCAACACGTGGCTAGCAATACGTGATAGAAAAGGAGGATTTCTCTGTGCAATACTCGACTAGCAATACGTGATAGGAAAGGAGGATTTCTCTCTGCAGCACGTGGCTAGCAATACATGATAGAAAAGGAGGATTTCTTTGTGCAGCACGTGGCTAGCAATACGTGATAGAAAAGGAGGATTTCTCTGTGCAATACTCGACTAGCAATACGTGATAGAAAAGGAGGATTTCTCTGTGCAGCACGTGGCTAGCAATACGAGATAGAAAAGGAGGATTTCTCTGTGCAACACGTGGGTAGCAATACATGATAGAAAAGGAGGATTTCTCTGTGCAACACATGGCTAGCAATATGTGGTAGAAAAGGAGGATTTCTCTGTGCAACACGTGGCTAGCAACACGTGATAGAAAAGGAGGATTTCTCTGTGCAACACGTGGCCAGCAATACGTGATAGAAAAGGAGGATTTCTCTGTGCAATACTCGACTAGCAATACATGATAGAAAAGGAGGATATCTCTGTGCAATACTCGACTAGCAATACGTGATAGAAAAGGAGGATTTCTCTGTGCAGCACGTGGCTAGCAATACGTGATAGAAAAGGAGGATTTCTCTGTGCAACACGTGGCTAGCAATACGTGATAGAAAAGGAGGATTTCTCTGTGCAACACGTGGCTAGCAATATGTGGTAGAAAAGGAGGATTTCTCTGTGCAACACATGGCTAGCAATACGTGATAGAAAAGGAGGATTTCTCTGTGCAACACGGGGCTAGCAATACGTGATAGAAAAGGAGGATTTCTCTGTGCAATACTCGACTAGCAATACGTGATAGAAAAGGAGGATATCTCTGTGCAATACTCGACTAGCAATACGTGATAGAAAAGGAGGATTTCTCTGTGCAGCACGTGGCTAGCAATACGTGATAGAAAAGGAGGATTTCTCTGTGCAGAACGTGGCTAGCAATACGTGATAGAAAAGGAGGATTTCTCTGTGCAATACTCGACTAGCAATACGTGATAGAAAAGGAGGATATCTCTGTGCAATACTCGACTAGCAATACGTGATAGAAAAGGAGGATTTCTCTGTGCAGCACGTGGCTAGCAATACGTGCTAGAAAAGGAGGATTTCTCTGTGCAGCACGTGACTAGCAATACGTGATAGAAAAGGAGGATTTCTCTGTGCAGCACGTGGCTAGCAATACGTGATAGAAAAGGAGGATTTCTTTGTGCAACACGTGGCTAGCAATACGTGGTAGAAAAGGAGGATTTCTCTGTGCAACACGTGGCTAGCAATACGTGATAGAAAAGGAGGATTTCTCTGTGCAATACTCGACTAGCAATACGTGATAGAAAAGGAGGATTTCTCTGTGCAACACGTGGCTAGCAATACGTAATAGAAAAGGAGGATTTCTCTGTGCAATACTCGACTAGCAATACGTGATAGAAAAGGAGGATTTCTCTGTGCAGCACGTGGCTAGCAATACGTGATAGAAAAGGAGGATTTCTCTGTGCAATTCTCGACTAGCAATACGTGATAGAAAAGGAGGATTTCTCTGTGCAACACGTGGCTAGCAATACGTGATAGAAAAGGAGGATTTCTCTGTGCAATACTCGACTAGCAATACGTGATAGAAAAGGAGGATTTCTCTGTGCAACACGTGGCTAGCAATACGTGATAGAAAAGTAGGATTTCTCTGTGCAATACTCGACTAGCAATACGTGATAGAAAAGAAGGATTTCTCTGTGCAGCACGTGGCTAGCAATACATGATAGAAAAGGAGGATTTCTCTGTGCAGCACTTGGCTAGCAATACGTGATAGAAAATGAGGATTTCTCTGTGCAACACGTGGCTAGCAATACGTGATAGAAAAGGAGGATTTCTCTGTGCAGCACGTGGCTAGCAATACGTGATAGAAAAGGAGGATTTCTCTGTGCAACACGTGGCTAGCAATATGTGGTAGAAAAGGAGGATTTCTCTGTGCAACACGTGGCTAGCAATACGTGATAGAAAAGGAGGATTTCTCTGTGCAATACTCGACTAGCAATACATGATAGAAAAGGAGGATTTCTCTGTGCAGCACGTGGCTAGCAATACGTGATAGAAAAGGAGGATTTCTCTGTGCAATACTCGACTAGCAATACGTGATAGAAAAGGAGGATTTCTCTGTGCAACACGTGGCTAGCAATACGTGATAGAAAAGGAGGATTTCTCTGTGCAATACTCGACTAGCAATACGTGATAGAAAAGGAGGATTTCTCTGTGCAATTATCGACTAGCAATACGTGATAGAAAAGGAGGATTTCTCTGTGCAACACGTGGCTAGCAATACGTGATAGAAAAGGAGGATTTCTCTGTGCAACACGTGGCTAGCAATACGTGATAGAAAAGGAGGATTTCTCTGTGCAACACGTGGCTAGCAATACGTGATAGAAAAGTAGGATTTCTCTGTGCAATACTCGACTAGCAATACGTGATAGAAAAGAAGGATTTCTCTGTGCAGCACGTGGCTAGCAATACATGATAGAAAAGGAGGATTTCTTTGTGCAGCACGTGGCTAGCAATACGTGATAGAAAAGGAGGATTTCTCTGTGCAGCACTTGGCTAGCAATACGTGATAGAAAATGGGGATTTCTCTGTGCAACACGTGGCTAGCAATACGTGATAGAAAAGGAGGATTTCTCTGTGCAGCACGTGGCTAGCAATACGTGATAGAAAAGGAGGATTTCTCTGTGCAACACGTGGCTAGCAATACGTGGTAGAAAAGGAGGATTTCTCTGTGCAACACGTGGCTAGCAATACGTGATAGAAAAGGAGGATTTCTCTGTGCAATACTCGACTAGCAATACGTGATAGAAAAGGAGGATTTCTCTGTGCAACACGTGGCTAGCAATACGTAATAGAAAAGGAGGATTTCTCTGTGCAATACTCGACTAGCAATACGTGATAGAAAAGGAGGATTTCTCTGTGCAGCACGTGGCTAGCAATACGTGATAGAAAAGGAGGATTTCTCTGTGCAATTCTCGACTAGCAATACGTGATAGAAAAGGAGGATTTCTCTGTGCAACACGTGGCTAGCAATACGTGATAGAAAAGGAGGATTTCTCTGTGCAACACGTGGCTAGCAATACGTGATAGAAAAGGAGGATTTCTCTGTGCAACACGTGGCTAGCAATACGTGATAGAAAAGTAGGATTTCTCTGTGCAATACTCGACTAGCAATACGTGATAGAAAAGAAGGATTTCTCTGTGCAGCACGTGGCTAGCAATACATGATAGAAAAGGAGGATTTCTTTGGGCAGCACGTGGCTAGCAATACGTGATAGAAAAGGAGGATTTCTCTGTGCAGCACTTGGCTAGCAATACGTGATAGAAAATGAGGATTTCTCTGTGCAACACGTGGCTAGCAATACGTGATAGAAAAGGAGGATTTCTCTGTGCAGCACGTGGCTAGCAATACGTGATAGAAAAGGAGGATTTCTCTGTGCAACACGTGGCTAGCAATACGTGGTAGAAAAGGAGGATTTCTCTGTGCAACACGTGGCTAGCAATACGTGATAGAAAAGAAGTATTTCTCTGTGCAATACTCGACTAGCAATACGTGATAGAAAAGGAGGATTTCTCTGTGCAGCACGTGGCTAGCAATACGTGATAGAAAAGGAGGATTTCTCTGTGCAATACTCGACTAGCAATACGTGATAGAAAAGTAGGATTTCTCTGTGCAACACGTGGCTAGCAATACGTGATAGAAAAGGAGGATTTCTCTGTGCAATACTCGACTAGCAATACGTGATAGAAAAGGAGGATTTCTCTGTGCAACACGTGGCTAGCAATACGTGATAGAAAAGGAGGATTTCTCTGTGCAGCACGTGGCTAGCCATACGTGATAGAAAAGGAGGATTTCTCTGTGCAATACTCGACTAGCAATACGTGATAGAAAAGGAGGATTTCTCTGTGCAGTACGTGGCTAGCAATACGTGATAGAAAAGGAGGATTTCTCTGTGCAACACGTGGCTAGCAATATGTGGTAGAAAAGGAGGATTTCTCTGTGCAACACGTGGCTAGCAATACGTGATAGAAAAGGAGGATTTCTCTGTGCAATACTCGACTAGCAATACATGATAGAAAAGGAGGATTTCTCTGTGCAGCACGTGGCTAGCAATACGTGATAGAAAAGGAGGATTTCTCTGTGCAATACTCGACTAGCAATACGTGATAGAAAAGGAGGATTTCTCTGTGCAACACGTGGCTAGCAATACGTGATAGAAAAGGAGGATTTCTCTGTGCAATACTCGACTAGCAATACGTGATAGAAAAGGAGGATTTCTCTGTGCAATTATCGACTAGCAATACGTGATAGAAAAGGAGGATTTCTCTGTGCAACACGTGGCTAGCAATACGTGATAGAAAAGGAGGATTTCTCTGTGCAACACGTGGCTAGCAATACGTGATAGAAAAGGAGGATTTCTCTGTGCAACACGTGGCTAGCAATACGTGATAGAAAAGTAGGATTTCTCTGTGCAATACTCGACTAGCAATACGTGATAGAAAAGAAGGATTTCTCTGTGCAGCACGTGGCTAGCAATACATGATAGAAAAGGAGGATTTCTTTGTGCAGCACGTGGCTAGCAATACGTGATAGAAAAGGAGGATTTCTCTGTGCAGCACTTGGCTAGCAATACGTGATAGAAAATGGGGATTTCTCTGTGCAACACGTGGCTAGCAATACGTGATAGAAAAGGAGGATTTCTCTGTGCAGCACGTGGCTAGCAATACGTGATAGAAAAGGAGGATTTCTCTGTGCAACACGTGGCTAGCAATACCTGGTAGAAAAGGAGGATTTCTCTGTGCAACACGTGGCTAGCAATACGTGATAGAAAAGGAGGATTTCTCTGTGCAATACTCGACTAGCAATACGTGATAGAAAAGGAGGATTTCTCTGTGCAACACGTGGCTAGCAATACGTAATAGAAAAGGAGGATTTCTCTGTGCAATACTCGACTAGCAATACGTGATAGAAAAGGAGGATTTCTCTGTGCAGCACGTGGCTAGCAATACGTGATAGAAAAGGAGGATTTCTCTGTGCAATTCTCGACTAGCAATACGTGATAGAAAAGGAGGATTTCTCTGTGCAACACGTGGCTAGCAATACGTGATAGAAAAGGAGGATTTCTCTGTGCAACACGTGGCTAGCAATACGTGATAGAAAAGGAGGATTTCTCTGTGCAACACGTGGCTAGCAATACGTGATAGAAAAGTAGGATTTCTCTGTGCAATACTCGACTAGCAATACGTGATAGAAAAGAAGGATTTCTCTGTGCAGCACGTGGCTAGCAATACATGATAGAAAAGGAGGATTTCTTTGTGCAGCACGTTGCTAGCAATACGTGATAGAAAAGGAGGATTTCTCTGTGCAGCACTTGGCTAGCAATACGTGATAGAAAATGAGGATTTCTCTGTGCAACACGTGGCTAGCAATACGTGATAGAAAAGGAGGATTTCTCTGTGCAGCACGTGGCTAGCAATACGTGATAGAAAAGGAGGATTTCTCTGTGCAACACGTGGCTAGCAATACGTGGTAGAAAAGGAGGATTTCTCTGTGCAACACGTGGCTAGCAATACGTGATAGAAAAGAAGTATTTCTCTGTGCAATACTCGACTAGCAATACGTGATAGAAAAGGAGGATTTCTCTGTGCAGCACGTGGCTAGCAATACGTGATAGAAAAGGAGGATTTCTCTGTGCAATACTCGACTAGCAATACGTGATAGAAAAGTAGGATTTCTCTGTGCAACACGTGGCTATCAATACGTGATAGAAAAGGAGGATTTCTCTGTGCAATACTCGACTAGCAATACGTGATAGAAAAGGAGGATTTCTCTGTGCAACACGTGGCTAGCAATACGTGATAGAAAAGGAGGATTTCTCTGTGCAGCACGTGGCTAGCCATACGTGATAGAAAAGGAGGATTTCTCTGTGCAATACTCGACTAGCAATACGTGATAGAAAAGGAGGATTTCTCTGTGCAGTACGTGGCTAGCAATACGTGATAGAAAAGGAGGATTTCTCTGTGCAACACGTGGCTAGCAATACGTGATAGAAAAGGAGGATTTCTCTGTGCAATACTCGACTAGCAATACGTGATAGGAAAGGAGGATTTCTCTCTGCAGCACGTGGCTAGCAATACATGATAGAAAAGGAGGATTTCTTTGTGCAGCACGTGGCTAGCAATACGTGATAGAAAAGGAGGATTTCTCTGTGCAATACTCGACTAGCAATACGTGATAGAAAAGGAGGATTTCTCTGTGCAGCACGTGGCTAGCAATACGAGATAGAAAAGGAGGATTTCTCTGTGCAACACGTGGGTAGCAATACATGATAGAAAAGGAGGATTTCTCTGTGCAACACGTGGCTAGCAATATGTGGTAGAAAAGGAGGATTTCTCTGTGCAACACGTGGCTAGCAACACGTGATAGAAAAGGAGGATTTCTCTGTGCAACACGTGGCCAGCAATACGTGATAGAAAAGGAGGATTTCTCTGTGCAATACTCGACTAGCAATACGTGATAGAAAAGGAGGATATCTCTGTGCAATACTCGACTAGCAATACGTGATAGAAAAGGAGGATTTCTCTGTGCAGCACGTGGCTAGCAATACGTGATAGAAAAGGAGGATTTCTCTGTGCAACACGTGGCTAGCAATACGTGATAGAAAAGGAGGATTTCTCTGTGCAACACGTGGCTAGCAATATGTGGTAGAAAAGGAGGATTTCTCTGTGCAACACGTGGCTAGCAATACGTGATAGAAAAGGAGGATTTCTCTGTGCAACACGGGGCTAGCAATACGTGATAGAAAAGGAGGATTTCTCTGTGCAATACTCGACTAGCAATACGTGATAGAAAAGGAGGATATCTCTGTGCAATACTCGACTAGCAATACGTGATAGAAAAGGAGGATTTCTCTGTGCAGCACGTGGCTAGCAATACGTGATAGAAAAGGAGGATTTCTCTGTGCAGAACGTGGATAGCAATACGTGATAGAAAAGGAGGATTTCTCTGTGCAATACTCGACTAGCAATACGTGATAGAAAAGGAGGATATCTCTGTGCAATACTCGACTAGCAATACGTGATAGAAAAGGAGGATTTCTCTGTGCAGCATGTGGCTAGCAATACGTGCTAGAAAAGGAGGATTTCTCTGTGCAGCACGTGACTAGCAATACGTGATAGAAAAGGAGGATTTCTCTGTACAGCACGTGGCTAGCAATACGTGATAGAAAAGGAGGATTTCTTTGTGCAACACGTGGCTAGCAATACGTGGTAGAAAAGGAGGATTTCTCTGTGCAACACGTGGCTAGCAATACGTGATAGAAAAGGAGGATTTCTCTGTGCAATACTCGACTAGCAATACGTGATAGAAAAGGAGGATTTCTCTGTGCAACACGTGGCTAGCAATACGTGATAGAAAAGGAGGATTTCTCTGTGCAATTCTCGACTAGCAATACGTGATAGAAAAGGAGGATTTCTCTGTGCAACACGTGGCTAGCAATACGTGATAGAAAAGGAGGATTTCTCTGTGCAATACTCGACTAGCAATACGTGATAGAAAAGGAGGATTTCTCTGTGCAACACGTGGCTAGCAATACATGATAGAAAAGTAGGATTTCTCTGTGCAATACTCGACTAGCAATACGTGATAGAAAAGAAGGATTTCTCTGTGCAGCACGTGGCTAGCAATACATGATAGAAAAGGAGGATTTCTTTGTGCAGCATGTGGCTAGCAATACGTGATAGAAAAGGAGGATTTCTCTGTGCAGCACTTGGCTAGCAATACGTGATAGAAAATGAGGATTTCTCTGTGCAACACGTGGCTAGCAATACGTGATAGAAAAGGAGGATTTCTCTGTGCAGCACGTGGCTAGCAATACGTGATAGAAAAGGAGGATTTCTCTGTGCAACACGTGGCTAGCAATATGTGGTAGAAAAGGAGGATTTCTCTGTGCAACACGTGGCTAGCAATACGTGATAGAAAAGGAGGATTTCTCTGTGCAATACTCGACTAGCAATACGTGATAGAAAAGGAGGATTTCTCTTTGCAGCACGTGGCTAGCAATACGTGATAGAAAAGGAGGATTTCTCTGTGCAATACTCGACTAGCAATACGTGATAGAAAAGGAGGATTTCTCTGTGCAACACGTGGCTAGCAATACGTGATAGAAAAGGAGGATTTCTCTGTGCAATACTCGACTAGCAATACGTGATAGAAAAGAAGGATTTCTCTGTGCAATTCTCGACTAGCAATACGTGATAGAAAAGGAGGATTTCTCTGTGCAACACGTGGCTAGCAATACGTGATAGAAAAGGAGGATTTCTCTGTGCAACACGTGGCTAGCAATACGTGATAGAAAAGGAGGATTTCTCTGTGCAACACGTGGCTAGCAATACGTGATAGAAAAGTAGGATTTCTCTGTGCAATACTCGACTAGCAATACGTGATAGAAAAGAAGGATTTCTCTGTGCAGCACGTGGCTAGCAATACATGATAGAAAAGGAGGATTTCTTTGTGCAGCACGTGGCTAGCAATACGTGATAGAAAAGGAGGATTTCTCTGTGCAGCACTTGGCTAGCAATACGTGATAGAAAATGAGGATTTCTCTGTGCAACACGTGGCTAGCAATACGTGATAGAAAAGGAGGATTTCTCTGTGCAGCACGTGGCTAGCAATACGTGATAGAAAAGGAGGATTTCTCTGTGCAACACGTGGCTAGCAATACGTGGTAGAAAAGGAGGATTTATCTGTGCAACACGTGGCTAGCAATACGTGATAGAAAAGGAGGATTTCTCTGTGCAATACTCGACTAGCAATACGTGATAGAAAAGGAGGATTCCTCTGTGCAGCACGTGGCTAGCAATACGTGATAGAAAAGGAGGATTTCTCTGTGCAACACGTGGCTAGCAATACGTGGTAGAAAAGGAGGATTTCTCTGTGCAACACGTGGCTAGCAATACGTGATAGAAAAGGAGGATTTCTCTGTGCAATACTCGACTAGCAATACGTGATAGAAAAGGAGGATTTCTCTGTGCAACACGTGGCTAGCAATACGTAATAGAAAAGGAGGATTTCTCTGTGCAATACTCGACTAGCAATACGTGATAGAAAAGGAGGATTTCTCTGTGCAGCACGTGGCTAGCAATACGTGATAGAAAAGGAGGATTTCTCTGTGCAATTCTCGACTAGCAATACGTGATAGAAAAGGAGGATTTCTCTGTGCAACACGTGGCTAGCAATACGTGATAGAAAAGGAGGATTTCTCTGTGCAACACGTGGCTAGCAATACGTGATAGAAAAGGAGGATTTCTCTGTGCAACACGTGGCTAGCAATACGTGATAGAAAAGTAGGATTTCTCTGTGCAATACTCGACTAGCAATACGTGATAGAAAAGAAGGATTTCTCTGTGCAGCACGTGGCTAGCAATACATGATAGAAAAGGAGGATTTCTTTGTGCAGCACGTGGCTAGCAATACGTGATAGAAAAGGAGGATTTCTCTGTGCAGCACTTGGCTAGCAATACGTGATAGAAAATGAGGATTTCTCTGTGCAACACGTGGCTAGCAATACGTGATAGAAAAGGAGGATTTCTCTGTGCAGCACGTGGCTAGCAATACGTGATAGAAAAGGAGGATTTCTCTGTGCAACACGTGGCTAGCAATACGTGGTAGAAAAGGAGGATTTCTCTGTGCAACACGTGGCTAGCAATACGTGATAGAAAAGAAGTATTTCTCTGTGCAATACTCGACTAGCAATACGTGATAGAAAAGGAGGATTTCTCTGTGCAGCACGTGGCTAGCAATACGTGATAGAAAAGGAGGATTTCTCTGTGCAATACTCGACTAGCAATACGTGATAGAAAAGTAGGATTTCTCTGTGCAACACGTGGCTAGCAATACGTGATAGAAAAGGAGGATTTCTCTGTGCAATACTCGACTAGCAATACGTGATAGAAAAGGAGGATTTCTCTGTGCAACACGTGGCTAGCAATACGTGATAGAAAAGGAGGATTTCTCTGTGCAGCACGTGGCTAGCCATACGTGATAGAAAAGGAGGATTTCTCTGTGCAATACTCGACTAGCAATACGTGATAGAAAAGGAGGATTTCTCTGTGCAGTACGTGGCTAGCAATACGTGATAGAAAAGGAGGATTTCTCTGTGCAACACGTGGCTAGCAATACGTGATAGAAAAGGAGGATTTCTCTGTGCAATACTCGACTAGCAATACGTGATAGGAAAGGAGGATTTCTCTCTGCAGCACGTGGCTAGCAATACATGATAGAAAAGGAGGATTTCTTTGTGCAGCACGTGGCTAGCAATACGTGATAGAAAAGGAGGATTTCTCTGTGCAATACTCGACTAGCAATACGTGATAGAAAAGGAGGATTTCTCTGTGCAGCACGTGGCTAGCAATACGAGATAGAAAAGGAGGATTTCTCTGTGCAACACGTGGGTAGCAATACATGATAGAAAAGGAGGATTTCTCTGTGCAACACGTGGCTAGCAATATGTGGTAGAAAAGGAGGATTTCTCTGTGCAACACGTGGCTAGCAACACGTGATAGAAAAGGAGGATTTCTCTGTGCAACACGTGGCCAGCAATACGTGATAGAAAAGGAGGATTTCTCTGTGCAATACTCGACTAGCAATACGTGATAGAAAAGGAGGATATCTCTGTGCAATACTCGACTAGCAATACGTGATAGAAAAGGAGGATTTCTCTGTGCAGCACGTGGCTAGCAATACGTGATAGAAAAGGAGGATTTCTCTGTGCAACACGTGGCTAGCAATACGTGATAGAAAAGGAGGATTTCTCTGTGCAACACGTGGCTAGCAATATGTGGTAGAAAAGGAGGATTTCTCTGTGCAACACGTGGCTAGCAATACGTGATAGAAAAGGAGGATTTCTCTGTGCAACACGGGGCTAGCAATACGTGATAGAAAAGGAGGATTTCTCTGTGCAATACTCGACTAGCAATACGTGATAGAAAAGGAGGATATCTCTGTGCAATACTCGACTAGCAATACGTGATAGAAAAGGAGGATTTCTCTGTGCAGCACGTGGCTAGAAATACGTGATAGAAAAGGAGGATTTCTCTGTGCAGAACGTGGCTAGCAATACGTGATAGAAAAGGAGGATTTCTCTGTGCAATACTCGACTAGCAATACGTGATAGAAAAGGAGGATATCTCTGTGCAATACTCGACTAGCAATACGTGATAGAAAAGGAGGATTTCTCTGTGCAGCATGTGGCTAGCAATACGTGCTAGAAAAGGAGGATTTCTCTGTGCAGCACGTGACTAGCAATACGTGATAGAAAAGGAGGATTTCTCTGTACAGCACGTGGCTAGCAATACGTGATAGAAAAGGAGGATTTCTTTGTGCAACACGTGGCTAGCAATACGTGGTAGAAAAGGAGGATTTCTCTGTGCAACACGTGGCTAGCAATACGTGATAGAAAAGGAGGATTTCTCTGTGCAATACTCGACTAGCAATACGTGATAGAAAAGGAGGATTTCTCTGTGCAACACGTGGCTAGCAATACGTGATAGAAAAGGAGGATTTCTCTGTGCAATTCTCGACTAGCAATACGTGATAGAAAAGTAGGATTTCTCTGTGCAACACGTGGCTAGCAATACGTGATAGAAAAGGAGGATTTCTCTGTGCAATACTCGACTAGCAATACGTGATAGAAAAGGAGGATTTCTCTGTGCAACACGTGGCTAGCAATACATGATAGAAAAGTAGGATTTCTCTGTGCAATACTCGACTAGCAATACGTGATAGAAAAGAAGGATTTCTCTGTGCAGCACGTGGCTAGCAATACATGATAGAAAAGGAGGATTTCTTTGTGCAGCACGTGGCTAGCAATACGTGATAGAAAAGGAGGATTTCTCTGTGCCGCACTTGGCTAGCAATACGTGATAGAAAATGAGGATTTCTCTGTGCAACACGTGGCTAGCAATACGTGATAGAAAAGGAGGATTTCTCTGTGCAGCACGTGGCTAGCAATACGTGATAGAAAAGGAGGATTTCTCTGTGCAACACGTGGCTAGCAATATGTGGTAGAAAAGGAGGATTTCTCTGTGCAACACGTGGCTAGCAATACGTGATAGAAAAGGAGGATTTCTCTGTGCAATACTCGACTAGCAATACGTGATAGAAAAGGAGGATTTCTCTTTGCAGCACGTGGCTAGCAATACGTGATAGAAAAGGAGGATTTCTCTGTGCAATACTCGACTAGCAATACGTGATAGAAAAGGAGGATTTCTCTGTGCAACACGTGGCTAGCAATACGTGATAGAAAAGGAGGATTTCTCTGTGCAATACTCGACTAGCAATACGTGATAGAAAAGAAGGATTTCTCTGTGCAATTCTCGACTAGCAATACGTGATAGAAAAGGAGGATTTCTCTGTGCAACACGTGGCTAGCAATACGTGATAGAAAAGGAGGATTTCTCTGTGCAACACGTGGCTAGCAATACGTGATAGAAAAGGAGGATTTCTCTGTGCAACACGTGGCTAGCAATACGTGATAGAAAAGTAGGATTTCTCTGTGCAATACTCGACTAGCAATACGTGATAGAAAAGAAGGATTTCTCTGTGCAGCACGTGGCTAGCAATACATGATAGAAAAGGAGGATTTCTTTGTGCAGCACGTGGCTAGCAATACGTGATAGAAAAGGAGGATTTCTCTGTGCAACACGTGGCTAGCAATACGTGGTAGAAAAGGAGGATTTCTCTGTGCAACACGTGGCTAGCAATACGTGATAGAAAAGGAGGATTTCTCTGTGCAATACTCGACTAGCAATACGTGATAGAAAAGGAGGATTTCTCTGTGCAGCACGTGGCTAGCAATACGTGATAGAAAAGGAGGATTTCTCTGTGCAACACGTGGCTAGCAATACGTGGTAGAAAAGGAGGATTTCTCTGTGCAACACGTGGCTAGCAATACGTGATAGAAAAGGAGGATTTCTCTGTGCAATACTCGACTAGCAATACGTGATAGAAAAGGAGGATTTCTCTGTGCAACACGTGGCTAGCAATACGTAATAGAAAAGGAGGATTTCTCTGTGCAATACTCGACTAGCAATACGTGATAGAAAAGGAGGATTTCTCTGTGCAGCACGTGGCTAGCAATACGTGATAGAAAAGGAGGATTTCTCTGTGCAATTCTCGACTAGCAATACGTGATAGAAAAGGAGGATTTCTCTGTGCAACACGTGGCTAGCAATACGTGATAGAAAAGGAGGATTTCTCTGTGCAACACGTGGCTAGCAATACGTGATAGAAAAGGAGGATTTCTCTGTGCAACACGTGGCTAGCAATACGTGATAGAAAAGTAGGATTTCTCTGTGCAATACTCGACTAGCAATACGTGATAGAAAAGAAGGATTTCTCTGTGCAGCACGTGGCTAGCAATACATGATAGAAAAGGAGGATTTCTTTGTGCAGCACGTGGCTAGCAATACGTGATAGAAAAGGAGGATTTCTCTGTGCAGCACTTGGCTAGCAATACGTGATAGAAAATGAGGATTTCTCTGTGCAACACGTGGCTAGCAATACGTGATAGAAAAGGAGGATTTCTCTGTGCAACACGTGGCTAGCAATACGTGGTAGAAAAGGAGGATTTCTCTGTGCAACACGTGGCTAGCAATACGTGATAGAAAAGGAGGATTTCTCTGTGCAATACTCGACTAGCAATACGTGATAGAAAAGGAGGATTTCTCTGTGCAACACGTGGCTAGCAATACGTAATAGAAAAGGAGGATTTCTCTGTGCAATACTCGACTAGCAATACGTGATAGAAAAGGAGGATTTCTCTGTGCAGCACGTGGCTAGCAATACGTGATAGAAAAGGAGGATTTCTCTGTGCAATTCTCGACTAGCAATACGTGATAGAAAAGGAGGATTTCTCTGTGCAACACGTGGCTAGCAATACGTGATAGAAAAGGAGGATTTCTCTGTGCAACACGTGGCTAGCAATACGTGATAGAAAAGGAGGATTTCTCTGTGCAACACGTGGCTAGCAATACGTGATAGAAAAGTAGGATTTCTCTGTGCAATACTCGACTAGCAATACGTGATAGAAAAGAAGGATTTCTCTGTGCAGCACGTGGCTAGCAATACATGATAGAAAAGGAGGATTTCTTTGTGCAGCACGTGGCTAGCAATACGTGATAGAAAAGGAGGATTTCTCTGTGCAGCACTTGGCTAGCAATACGTGATAGAAAATGAGGATTTCTCTGTGCAACACGTGGCTAGCAATACGTGATAGAAAAGGAGGATTTCTCTGTGCAGCACGTGGCTAGCAATACGTGATAGAAAAGGAGGATTTCTCTGTGCAACACGTGGCTAGCAATACGTGGTAGAAAAGGAGGATTTCTCTGTGCAACACGTGGCTAGCAATACGTGATAGAAAAGGAGTATTTCTCTGTGCAATACTCGACTAGCAATACGTGATAGAAAAGGAGGATTTCTCTGTGCAGCACGTGGCTAGCAATACGTGATAGAAAAGGAGGATTTCTCTGTGCAATTCTCGACTAGCAATACGTGATAGAAAAGTAGGATTTCTCTGTGCAACACGTGGCTAGCAATACGTGATAGAAAAGGAGGATTTCTCTGTGCAATACTCGACTAGCAATACGTGATAGAAAAGGAGGATTTTTCTGTGCAACACGTGGCTAGCAATACGTGATAGAAAAGGAGGATTTCTCTGTGCAGCACGTGGCTAGCCATACGTGATAGAAAAGGAGGATTTCTCTGTGCAATACTCGACTAGCAATACGTGATAGAAAAGGAGGATTTCTCTGTGCAGTACGTGGCTAGCAATACGTGATAGAAAAGGAGGATTTCTCTGTGCAACACGTGGCTAGCAATACGTGATAGAAAAGGAGGATTTCTCTGTGCAATACTCGACTAGCAATACGTGATAGGAAAGGAGGATTTCTCTCTGCAGCACGTGGCTAGCAATACATGATAGAAAAGGAGGATTTCTTTGTGCAGCACGTGGCTAGCAATACGTGATAGAAAAGGAGGATTTCTCTGTGCAATACTCGACTAGCAATACGTGATAGAAAAGGAGGATTTCTCTGTGCAACACGTGGGTAGCAATACATGATAGAAAAGGAGGATTTCTCTGTGCAACACGTGGCTAGCAATATGTGGTAGAAAAGGAGGATTTCTCTGTGCAACACGTGGCTAGCAACACGTGATAGAAAAGGAGGATTTCTCTGTGCAACACGTGGCCAGCAATACGTGATAGAAAAGGAGGATTTCTCTGTGCAATACTCGACTAGCAATACGTGATAGAAAAGGAGGATATCTCTGTGCAATACTCGACTAGCAATACGTGATAGAAAAGGAGGATTTCTCTGTGCAGCACGTGGCTAGCAATACGTGATAGAAAAGGAGGATTTCTCTGTGCAACACGTGGCTAGCAATACGTGATAGAAAAGGAGGATTTCTCTGTGCAACACGTGGCTAGCAATATGTGGTAGAAAAGGAGGATTTCTCTGTGCAACACGTGGCTAGCAATACGTGATAGAAAAGGAGGATTTCTCTGTGCAACACGGGGCTAGCAATACGTGATAGAAAAGGAGGATTTCTCTGTGCAATACTCGACTAGCAATACGTGATAGAAAAGGAGGATATCTCTGTGCAATACTCGACTAGCAATACGTGATAGAAAAGGAGGATTTCTCTGTGCAGCACGTGGCTAGCAATACGTGATAGAAAAGGAGGATTTCTCTGTGCAGAACGTGGCTAGCAATACATGATAGAAAAGGAGGATTTCTCTGTGCAATACTCGACTAGCAATACGTGATAGAAAAGGAGGATATCTCTGTGCAATACTCGACTAGCAATACGTGATAGAAAAGGAGGATTTCTCTGTGCAGCACGTGGCTAGCAATACGTGCTAGAAAAGGAGGATTTCTCTGTGCAGCACGTGACTAGCAATACGTGATAGAAAAGGAGGATTTCTCTGTGCAGCACGTGGCTAGCAATACGTGATAGAAAAGGAGGATTTCTTTGTGCAACACGTGGCTAGCAATACGTGGTAGAAAAGGAGGATTTCTCTGTGCAACATGTGGCTAGCAATACGTGATAGAAAAGGAGGATTTCTCTGTGCAATACTCGACTAGCAATACGTGATAGAAAAGGAGGATTTCTCTGTGCAACACGTGGCTAGCAATACGTAATAGAAAAGGAGGATTTCTCTGTGCAATACTCGACTAGCAATACGTGATAGAAAAGGAGGATTTCTCTGTGCAGCACGTGGCTAGCAATACGTGATAGAAAAGGAGGATTTCTCTGTGCAATTCTCGACTAGCAATACGTGATAGAAAAGGAGGATTTCTCTGTGCAACACGTGGCTAGCAATACGTGATAGAAAAGGAGGATTTCTCTGTGCAATACTCGACTAGCAATACGTGATAGAAAAGGAGGATTTCTCTGTGCAACACGTGGCTAGCAATACATGATAGAAAAGTAGGATTTCTCTGTGCAATACTCGACTTGCAATACGTGATAGAAAAGAAGGATTTCTCTGTGCAGCACGTGGCTAGCAATACATGATAGAAAAGGAGGATTTCTTTGTGCAGCACGTGGCTAGCAATACGTGATAGAAAAGGAGGATTTCTCTGTGCAGCACGTGGCTAGCAATACGTGATAGAAAAGGAGGATTTCTCTGTGCAGCACGTGGCTAGCAATACGTGATAGAAAAGGAGGATTTCTTTGTGCAACACGTGGCTAGCAATACGCGGTAGAAAAGGAGGATTTCTATATGCAACACGTGGCTAGCAATACGTGATAGAAAAGGAGGATTTCTCTGTGCAGCATGTGGCTAGTAATACGTGATAGAAAAGGAGGATATCTCTGTGCAATACTCGACTAGCAATACGTGATAGAAAAGGAGGATTTCTCTGTGCAACACGTGGCTAGCAATACGTGATAGAAAAGGAGGATTTCTCTGTGCAGCATGTGGCTAGTAATACGTGATAGAAAAGGAGGATATCTCTGTGCAATACTCGACTAGCAATACGTGATAGAAAAGGAGGATTTCTCTGTGCAACACGTGGCTAGCAATACGTGATAGAAAAGGAGGATTTCTCTGTGCAGCATGTGGCTAGCAATACGTGATAGAAAAGGAGGATTTCTCTGTGCAGCACGTGGCTAGCAATACGTGATAGAAAAGGAGGATTTCTCTGTGCAGCACGTGGCTAGCAATACGTGATAGAAAAGGAGGATTTCTTTGTGCAACACGTGGCTAGCAATACGCGGTAGAAAAGGAGGATTTCTATATGCAACACGTGGCTAGCAATACGTGATAGAAAAGGAGGATTTCTCTGTGCAATACTCGACTAGCAATACGTGATAGAAAAGGAGGATTTCTCTGTGCAACACGTGGCTAGCAATACGTGATAGAAAAGGAGGATTTCTCTGTGCAATACTCGACTAGCAATACGTGATAGAAAAGGAGGATTTCTCTGTGCAGCACGTGGCTAGCAATACGTGATAGAAAAGGAGGATTTCTCTGTGCAATACTCGACTAGCCATACGTGATAGAAAAGGAGGATTTCTCTGTGCAACACGTGGCTAGCAATACGTGATAGAAAAGGAGGATTTCTCTGTGCAATACTCGACTAGCAATACGTCATAGAAAAGGAGGATTTCTCTGTGCAACACGTGGCTAGCAATACGTGATAGAAAAGTAGGATTTCTCTGTGCAATACTCGACTAGCAATACGTGATAGAAAAGGAGGATTTCTCTGTGCAGCACGTGGCTAGCAATACATGATAGAAAAGGAGGATTTCTTTGTGCAGCACGTGGCTAGCAATACGTGATAGAAAAGGAGGATTTCTCTGTGCAGCACGAGGCTAGCAATACGTGATAGAAAAGGAGGATTTCTCTGTGCAATACTCGACTAGCAATACGTGATACAAAAGGAGGATTTCTCTGTGCAGTACGTGGCTAGCAATACGTGATAGAAAAGGAGGATTTCTCTGTGCAACACGTGGCTAGCAATACGTGATAGAAAGGGAGGATTTCTCTGTGCAATACTCGACTAGCAATATGTGATAGGAAAGGAGGATTTCTCTCTGCAGCACGTGGCTAGCAATACATGATAGAAAAGGAGGATTTCTTTGTGCAGCACGTGGCTAGCAATACGTGATAGAAAAGGAGGATTTCTCTGTGCAATACTCGACTAGCAATACGTGATAGAAAAGGAGGATTTCTCTGTGCAGCACGTGGCTAGCAATACGAGATAGAAAAGGAGGATTTCTCTGTGCAACACGTGGCTAGCAATACGTGATAGAAAAGGAGGATTTCTCTGTGCAACACGTGGCTAGCAATATGTGGTAGAAAAGGAGGATTTCTCTGTGCAACACGTGGCTAGCAATACATGATAGAAAAGGAGGATTTCTCTGTGCAACACGGGGCTAGCAATACGTGATAGAAAAGGAGGATTTCTCTGTGCAATACTCGACTAGCAATACGTGATAGAAAAGGAGGATATCTCTGTGCAATACTCGACTAGCAATACGTGATAGAAAAGGAGGATTTCTCTGTGCAGCATGTGGCTAGCAATACGTGATAGAAAAGGAGGATTTCTCTGTGCAGAACGTGGCTAGCAATACGTGATAGAAAAGGAGGATTTCTCTGTGCAATACTCGACTAGCAATACATGATAGAAAAGGAGGATATCTCTGTGCAATACTCGACTAGCAATACGTGATAGAAAAGGAGGATTTCTCTGTGCAGCACGTGGCTAGCAATACGTGCTAGAAAAGGAGGATTTCTCTGTGCAGCACGTGACTAGCAATACGTGATAGAAAAGGAGGATTTCTCTGTGCAGCACGTGGCTAGCAATACGTGATAGAAAAGGAGGATTTCTTTGTGCAACACGTGGCTAGCAATACGTGGTAGAAAAGGAGGATTTCTCTGTGCAACACATGGCTAGCAATACGTGATAGAAAAGGAGGATTTCTCTGTGCAATACTCGACTAGCAATACGTGATAGAAAAGGAGGATTTCTCTGTGCAGCACGTGGCTAGCAATACGTGATAGAAAAGGAGGATTTCTCTGTGCAATTCTCGACTAGCAATACGTGATAGAAAAGGAGGATTTCTCTGTGCAACACGTGGCTAGCAATACGTGATAGAAAAGGAGGATTTCTCTGTGCAACACGTGGCTAGCAATACGTGATAGAAAAGGAGGATTTCTCTGTGCAACACGTGGCTAGCAATACGTGATAGAAAAGTAGGATTTCTCTGTGCAATACTCGACTAGCAATACGTGATAGAAAAGAAGGATTTCTCTGTGCAGCACGTGGCTAGCAATACATGATAGAAAAGGAGGATTTCTTTGTGCAGCACGTGGCTAGCAATACGTGATAGAAAAGGAGGATTTCTCTGTGCAGCACTTGGCTAGCAATACGTGATAGAAAATGAGGATTTCTCTGTGCAACACGTGGCTAGCAATACGTGATAGAAAAGGAGGATTTCTCTGTGCAGCACGTGGCTAGCAATACGTGATAGAAAATGAGGATTTCTCTGTGCAACACGTGGCTAGCAATACGTGGTAGAAAAGGAGGATTTCTCTGTGCAACACGTGGCTAGCAATACGTGATAGAAAAGGAGGATTTCTCTGTACAATACTCGACTAGCAATACGTGATAGAAAAGGAGGATTTCTCTGTGCAGCACGTGGCTAGCAATACGTGATAGAAAAGGAGGATTTCTCTGTGCAATACTCGACTAGCAATACGTGATAGAAAAGTAGGATTTCTCTGTGCAACACGTGGCTAGCAATACGTGATAGAAAAGGAGGATTTCTCTGTGCAATACTCGACTAGCAATACGTGATAGAAAAGGAGGATTTCTCTGTGCAACACGTGGCTAGCAATACATGATAGAAAAGGAGGATTTCTTTGTGCAGCACGTGGCTAGCAATACGTGATAGAAAAGGAGGATTTCTCTGTGCAGCACGTGGCTAGCCATACGTGATAGAAAAGGAGGATTTCTCTGTGCAATACTCGACTAGCAATACGTGATAGAAAAGGAGGATTTCTCTGTGCAGTACGTGGCTAGCAATACGTGATAGAAAAGGAGGATTTCTCTGTGCAACACGTGGCTAGCAATACGTGATAGAAAAGGAGGATTTCTCTGTGCAATACTCGACTAGCAATACGTGATAGGAAAGGAGGATTTCTCTCTGCAGCACGTGGCTAGCAATACATGATAGAAAAGGAGGATTTCTTTGTGCAGCACGTGGCTAGCAATACGTGATAGAAAAGGAGGATTTCTCTGTGCAATACTCGACTAGCAATACGTGATAGAAAAGGAGGATTTCTCTGTGCAGCACGTGGCTAGCAATACGAGATAGAAAAGGAGGATTTCTCTGTGCAACACGTGGGTAGCAATACATGATAGAAAAGGAGGATTTCTCTGTGCAACACATGGCTAGCAATATGTGGTAGAAAAGGAGGATTTCTCTGTGCAACACGTGGCTAGCAACACGTGATAGAAAAGGAGGATTTCTCTGTGCAACACGTGGCCAGCAATACGTGATAGAAAAGGAGGATTTCTCTGTGCAATACTCGACTAGCAATACATGATAGAAAAGGAGGATATCTCTGTGCAATACTCGACTAGCAATACGTGATAGAAAAGGAGGATTTCTCTGTGCAGCACGTGGCTAGCAATACGTGATAGAAAAGGAGGATTTCTCTGTGCAACACGTGGCTAGCAATACGTGATAGAAAAGGAGGATTTCTCTGTGCAACACGTGGCTAGCAATATGTGGTAGAAAAGGAGGATTTCTCTGTGCAACACATGGCTAGCAATACGTGATAGAAAAGGAGGATTTCTCTGTGCAACACGGGGCTAGCAATACGTGATAGAAAAGGAGGATTTCTCTGTGCAATACTCGACTAGCAATACGTGATAGAAAAGGAGGATATCTCTGTGCAATACTCGACTAGCAATACGTGATAGAAAAGGAGGATTTCTCTGTGCAGCACGTGGCTAGCAATACGTGGTAGAAAAGGAGGATTTCTCTGTGCAGAACGTGGCTAGCAATACGTGATAGAAAAGGAGGATTTCTCTGTGCAATACTCGACTAGCAATACGTGATAGAAAAGGAGGATATCTCTGTGCAATACTCGACTAGCAATACGTGATAGAAAAGGAGGATTTCTCTGTGCAGCACGTGGCTAGCAATACGTGCTAGAAAAGGAGGATTTCTCTGTGGAGCACGTGACTAGCAATACGTGATAGAAAAGGAGGATTTCTCTGTGCAGCACGTGGCTAGCAATACGTGATAGAAAAGGAGGATTTCTTTGTGCAACACGTGGCTAGCAATACGTGGTAGAAAAGGAGGATTTCTCTGTGCAACACGTGGCTAGCAATACGTGATAGAAAAGGAGGATTTCTCTGTGCAATACTCGACTAGCAATACGTGATAGAAAAGGAGGATTTCTCTGTGCAACACGTGGCTAGCAATACGTAATAGAAAAGGAGGATTTCTCTGTGCAATACTCGACTAGCAATACGTGATAGAAAAGGAGGATTTCTCTGTGCAGCACGTGGCTAGCAATACGTGATAGAAAAGGAGGATTTCTCTGTGCAATTCTCGACTAGCAATACGTGATAGAAAAGGAGGATTTCTCTGTGCAACACGTGGCTAGCAATACGTGATAGAAAAGGAGGATTTCTCTGTGCAATACTCGACTAGCAATACGTGATAGAAAAGGAGGATTTCTCTGTGCAACACGTGGCTAGCAATACGTGATAGAAAAGTAGGATTTCTCTGTGCAATACTCGACTAGCAATACGTGATAGAAAAGAAGGATTTCTCTGTGCAGCACGTGGCTAGCAATACATGATAGAAAAGGAGGATTTCTCTGTGCAGCACTTGGCTAGCAATACGTGATAGAAAATGAGGATTTCTCTGTGCAACACGTGGCTAGCAATACGTGATAGAAAAGGAGGATTTCTCTGTGCAGCACGTGGCTAGCAATACGTGATAGAAAAGGAGGATTTCTCTGTGCAACACGTGGCTAGCAATATTTGGTAGAAAAGGAGGATTTCTCTGTGCAACACGTGGCTAGCAATACGTGATAGAAAAGGAGGATTTCTCTGTGCAATACTCGACTAGCAATACATGATAGAAAAGGAGGATTTCTCTGTGCAGCACGTGGCTAGCAATACGTGATAGAAAAGGAGGATTTCTCTGTGCAATACTCGACTAGCAATACGTGATAGAAAAGGAGGATTTCTCTGTGCAACACGTGGCTAGCAATACGTGATAGAAAAGGAGGATTTCTCTGTGCAATACTCGACTAGCAATACGTGATAGAAAAGGAGGATTTCTCTGTGCAATTATCGACTAGCAATACGTGATAGAAAAGGAGGATTTCTCTGTGCAACACGTGGCTAGCAATACGTGATAGAAAAGGAGGATTTCTCTGTGCAACACGTGGCTAGCAATACGTGATAGAAAAGGAGGATTTCTCTGTGCAACACGTGGCTAGCAATACGTGATAGAAAAGTAGGATTTCTCTGTGCAATACTCGACTAGCAATACGTGATAGAAAAGAAGGATTTCTCTGTGCAGCACGTGGCTAGCAATACATGATAGAAAAGGAGGTTTTCTTTGTGCAGCACTTGGCTAGCAATACGTGATAGAAAAGGAGGATTTCTCTGTGCAGCACTTGGCTAGCAATACGTGATAGAAAATGGGGATTTCTCTGTGCAACACGTGGCTAGCAATACGTGATAGAAAAGGAGGATTTCTCTGTGCAGCACGTGGCTAGCAATACGTGATAGAAAAGGAGGATTTCTCTGTGCAATACTCGACTAGCAATACGTGATAGAAAAGTAGGATTTCTCTGTGCAACACGTGGCTAGCAATACGTGATAGAAAAGGAGGATTTCTCTGTGCAATACTCGACTAGCAATACGTGATAGAAAAGGAGGATTTCTCTGTGCAACACGTGGCTAGCAATACATGATAGAAAAGGAGGATTTCTTTGTGCAGCACGTGGCTAGCAATACGTGATAGAAAAGGAGGATTTCTCTGTGCAGCACGTGGCTAGCCATACGTGATAGAAAAGGAGGATTTCTCTGTGCAATACTCGACTAGCAATACGTGATAGAAAAGGAGGATTTCTCTGTGCAGTACGTGGCTAGCAATACGTGATAGAAAAGGAGGATTTCTCTGTGCAACACGTGGCTAGCAATACGTGATAGAAAAGGAGGATTTCTCTGTGCAATACTCGACTAGCAATACGTGATAGGAAAGGAGGATTTCTCTCTGCAGCACGTGGCTAGCAATACATGATAGAAAATGAGGATTTCTTTGTGCAGCACGTGGCTAGCAATACGTGATAGAAAAGGAGGATTTCTCTGTGCAATACTCGACTAGCAATACGTGATAGAAAAGGAGGATTTCTCTGTGCAGCACGTAGCTAGCAATACGAGATAGAAAAGGAGGATTTCTCTGTGCAACACGTGGGTAGCAATACATGATAGAAAAGGAGGATTTCTCTGTGCAACACATGGCTAGCAATATGTGGTAGAAAAGGAGGATTTCTCTGCGCAACACGTGGCTAGCAACACGTGATAGAAAAGGAGGATTTCTCTGTGCAACACGTGGCCAGCAATACGTGATAGAAAAGGAGGATTTCTCTGTGCAATACTCGACTAGCAATACATGATAGAAAAGGAGGATATCTCTGTGCAATACTCGACTAGCAATACGTGATAGAAAAGGAGGATTTCTCTGTGCAGCACGTGGCTAGCAATACGTGATAGAAAAGGAGGATTTCTCTGTGCAACACGTGGCTAGCAATACGTGATAGAAAAGGAGGATTTCTCTGTGCAACACGTGGCTAGCAATATGTGGTAGAAAAGGAGGATTTCTCTGTGCAACACATGGCTAGCAATACGTGATAGAAAAGGAGGATTTCTCTGTGCAACACGGGGCTAGCAATACGTGATAGAAAAGGAGGATTTCTCTGTGCAGCACGTAGCTAGCAATACGAGATAGAAAAGGAGGATTTCTCTGTGCAACACGTGGGTAGCAATACATGATAGAAAAGGAGGATTTCTCTGTGCAACACATGGCTAGCAATATGTGGTAGAAAAGGAGGATTTCTCTGCGCAACACGTGGCTAGCAACACGTGATAGAAAAGGAGGATTTCTCTGTGCAACACGTGGCCAGCAATACGTGATAGAAAAGGAGGATTTCTCTGTGCAATACTCGACTAGCAATACATGATAGAAAAGGAGGATATCTCTGTGCAATACTCGACTAGCAATACGTGATAGAAAAGGAGGATTTCTCTGTGCAGCACGTGGCTAGCAATACGTGATAGAAAAGGAGGATTTCTCTGTGCAACACGTGGCTAGCAATACGTGATAGAAAAGGAGGATTTCTCTGTGCAACACGTGGCTAGCAATATGTGGTAGAAAAGGAGGATTTCTCTGTGCAACACATGGCTAGCAATACGTGATAGAAAAGGAGGATTTCTCTGTGCAACACGGGGCTAGCAATACGTGATAGAAAAGGAGGATTTCTCTGTGCAATACTCGACTAGCAATACGTGATAGAAAAGGAGGATATCTCTGTGCAATACTCGACTAGCAATACGTGATAGAAAAGGAGGATTTCTCTGTGCAGCACGTGGCTAGCAATACGTGATAGAAAAGGAGGATTTCTCTGTGCAGAACGTGGCTAGCAATACGTGATAGAAAAGGAGGATTTCTCTGTGCAATACTCGACTAGCAATACGTGATAGAAAAGGAGGATATCTCTGTGCAATACTCGACTAGCAATACGTGATAGAAAAGGAGGATTTCTCTGTGCAGCACGTGGCTAGCAATACGTGCTAGAAAAGGAGGATTTCTCTGTGCAGCACGTGACTAGCAATACGTGATAGAAAAGGAGGATTTCTCTGTGCAGCACGTGGCTAGCAATATGTGATAGAAAAGGAGGATTTCTTTGTGCAACACGTGGCTAGCAATACGTGGTAGAAAAGGAGGATTTCTCTGTGCAACACGTGGCTAGCAATACGTGATAGAAAAGGAGGATTTCTCTGTGCAATACTCGACTAGCAATACGTGATAGAAAAGGAGGATTTCTCTGTGCAACACGTGGCTAGCAATACGTAATAGAAAAGGAGGATTTCTCTGTGCAATACTCGACTAGCAATACGTGATAGAAAAGGAGGATTTCTCTGTGCAGCACGTGGCTAGCAATACGTGATAGAAAAGGAGGATTTCTCTGTGCAATTCTCGACTAGCAATACGTGATAGAAAAGGAGGATTTCTCTGTGCAACACGTGGCTAGCAATACGTGATAGAAAAGGAGGATTTCTCTGTGCAATACTCGACTAGCAATACGTGATAGAAAAGGAGGATTTCTCTGTGCAACACGTGGCTAGCAATACGTGATAGAAAAGTAGGATTTCTCTGTGCAATACTCGACTAGCAATACGTGATAGAAAAGAAGGATTTCTCTGTGCAGCACGTGGCTAGCAATACATGATAGAAAAGGAGGATTTCTCTGTGCAGCACTTGGCTAGCAATACGTGATAGAAAATGAGGATTTCTCTGTGCAACACGTGGCTAGCAATACGTGATAGAAAAGGAGGATTTCTCTGTGCAGCACGTGGCTAGCAATACGTGATAGAAAAGGAGGATTTCTCTGTGCAACACGTGGCTAGCAATATGTGGTAGAAAAGGAGGATTTCTCTGTGCAACACGTGGCTAGCAATACGTGATAGAAAAGGAGGATTTCTCTGTGCAATACTCGACTAGCAATACATGATAGAAAAGGAGGATTTCTCTGTGCAGCACGTGGCTAGCAATACGTGATAGAAAAGGAGGATTTCTCTGTGCAATACTCGACTAGCAATACGTGATAGAAAAGGAGGATTTCTCTGTGCAACACGTGGCTAGCAATACGTGATAGAAAAGGAGGATTTCTCTGTGCAATACTCGACTAGCAATACGTGATAGAAAAGGAGGATTTCTCTGTGCAATTATCGACTAGCAATACGTGATAGAAAAGGAGGATTTCTCTGTGCAACACGTGGCTAGCAATACGTGATAGAAAAGGAGGATTTCTCTGTGCAACACGTGGCTAGCAATACGTGATAGAAAAGGAGGATTTCTCTGTGCAACACGTGGCTAGCAATACGTGATAGAAAAGTAGGATTTCTCTGTGCAATACTCGACTAGCAATACGTGATAGAAAAGAAGGATTTCTCTGTGCAGCACGTGGCTAGCAATACATGATAGAAAAGGAGGATTTCTTTGTGCAGCACGTGGCTAGCAATACGTGATAGAAAAGGAGGATTTCTCTGTGCAGCACTTGGCTAGCAATACGTGATAGAAAATGGGGATTTCTCTGTGCAACACGTGGCTAGCAATACGTGATAGAAAAGGAGGATTTCTCTGTGCAGCACGTGGCTAGCAATACGTGATAGAAAAGGAGGATTTCTCTGTGCAACACGTGGCTAGCAATACGTGGTAGAAAAGGAGGATTTCTCTGTGCAACACGTGGCCAGCAATACGTGATAGAAAAGGAGGATTTCTCTGTGCAATACTCGACTAGCAATACATGATAGAAAAGGAGGATATCTCTGTGCAATACTCGACTAGCAATACGTGATAGAAAAGGAGGATTTCTCTGTGCAGCACGTGGCTAGCAATACGTGATAGAAAAGGAGGATTTCTCTGTGCAACACGTGGCTAGCAATACGTGATAGAAAAGGAGGATTTCTCTGTGCAACACGTGGCTAGCAATATGTGGTAGAAAAGGAGGATTTCTCTGTGCAACACATGGCTAGCAATACGTGATAGAAAAGGAGGATTTCTCTGTGCAACACGGGGCTAGCAATACGTGATAGAAAAGGAGGATTTCTCTGTGCAATACTCGACTAGCAATACGTGATAGAAAAGGAGGATATCTCTGTGCAATACTCGACTAGCAATACGTGATAGAAAAGGAGGATTTCTCTGTGCAGCACGTGGCTAGCAATACGTGGTAGAAAAGGAGGATTTCTCTGTGCAGAACGTGGCTAGCAATACGTGATAGAAAAGGAGGATTTCTCTGTGCAATACTCGACTAGCAATACGTGATAGAAAAGGAGGATATCTCTGTGCAATACTCGACTAGCAATACGTGATAGAAAAGGAGGATTTCTCTGTGCAGCACGTGGCTAGCAATACGTGCTAGAAAAGGAGGATTTCTCTGTGCAGCACGTGACTAGCAATACGTGATAGAAAAGGAGGATTTCTCTGTGCAGCACGTGGCTAGCAATACGTGATAGAAAAGGAGGATTTCTTTGTGCAACACGTGGCTAGCAATACGTGGTAGAAAAGGAGGATTTCTCTGTGCAACACGTGGCTAGCAATACGTGATAGAAAAGGAGGATTTCTCTGTGCAATACTCGACTAGCAATACGTGATAGAAAAGGAGGATTTCTCTGTGCAACACGTGGCTAGCAATACGTAATAGAAAAGGAGGATTTCTCTGTGCAATACTCGACTAGCAATACGTGATAGAAAAGGAGGATTTCTCTGTGCAGCACGTGGCTAGCAATACGTGATAGAAAAGGAGGATTTCTCTGTGCAATTCTCGACTAGCAATACGTGATAGAAAAGGAGGATTTCTCTGTGCAACACGTGGCTAGCAATACGTGATAGAAAAGGAGGATTTCTCTGTGCAATACTCGACTAGCAATACGTGATAGAAAAGGAGGATTTCTCTGTGCAACACGTGGCTAGCAATACGTGATAGAAAAGTAGGATTTCTCTGTGCAATACTCGACTAGCAATACGTGATAGAAAAGAAGGATTTCTCTGTGCAGCACGTGGCTAGCAATACATGATAGAAAAGGAGGATTTCTCTGTGCAGCACTTGGCTAGCAATACGTGATAGAAAATGAGGATTTCTCTGTGCAACACGTGGCTAGCAATACGTGATAGAAAAGGAGGATTTCTCTGTGCAGCACGTGGCTAGCAATACGTGATAGAAAAGGAGGATTTCTCTGTGCAACACGTGGCTAGCAATATTTGGTAGAAAAGGAGGATTTCTCTGTGCAACACGTGGCTAGCAATACGTGATAGAAAAGGAGGATTTCTCTGTGCAATACTCGACTAGCAATACATGATAGAAAAGGAGGATTTCTCTGTGCAGCACGTGGCTAGCAATACGTGATAGAAAAGGAGGATTTCTCTGTGCAATACTCGACTAGCAATACGTGATAGAAAAGGAGGATTTCTCTGTGCAACACGTGGCTAGCAATACGTGATAGAAAAGGAGGATTTCTCTGTGCAATACTCGACTAGCAATACGTGATAGAAAAGGAGGATTTCTCTGTGCAATTATCGACTAGCAATACGTGATAGAAAAGGAGGATTTCTCTGTGCAACACGTGGCTAGCAATACGTGATAGAAAAGGAGGATTTCTCTGTGCAACACGTGGCTAGCAATACGTGATAGAAAAGGAGGATTTCTCTGTGCAACACGTGGCTAGCAATACGTGATAGAAAAGTAGGATTTCTCTGTGCAATACTCGACTAGCAATACGTGATAGAAAAGAAGGATTTCTCTGTGCAGCACGTGGCTAGCAATACATGATAGAAAAGGAGGTTTTCTTTGTGCAGCACTTGGCTAGCAATACGTGATAGAAAAGGAGGATTTCTCTGTGCAGCACTTGGCTAGCAATACGTGATAGAAAATGGGGATTTCTCTGTGCAACACGTGGCTAGCAATACGTGATAGAAAAGGAGGATTTCTCTGTGCAGCACGTGGCTAGCAATACGTGATAGAAAAGGAGGATTTCTCTGTGCAATACTCGACTAGCAATACGTGATAGAAAAGTAGGATTTCTCTGTGCAACACGTGGCTAGCAATACGTGATAGAAAAGGAGGATTTCTCTGTGCAATACTCGACTAGCAATACGTGATAGAAAAGGAGGATTTCTCTGTGCAACACGTGGCTAGCAATACATGATAGAAAAGGAGGATTTCTTTGTGCAGCACGTGGCTAGCAATACGTGATAGAAAAGGAGGATTTCTCTGTGCAGCACGTGGCTAGCCATACGTGATAGAAAAGGAGGATTTCTCTGTGCAATACTCGACTAGCAATACGTGATAGAAAAGGAGGATTTCTCTGTGCAGTACGTGGCTAGCAATACGTGATAGAAAAGGAGGATTTCTCTGTGCAACACGTGGCTAGCAATACGTGATAGAAAAGGAGGATTTCTCTGTGCAATACTCGACTAGCAATACGTGATAGGAAAGGAGGATTTCTCTCTGCAGCACGTGGCTAGCAATACATGATAGAAAATGAGGATTTCTTTGTGCAGCACGTGGCTAGCAATACGTGATAGAAAAGGAGGATTTCTCTGTGCAATACTCGACTAGCAATACGTGATAGAAAAGGAGGATTTCTCTGTGCAGCACGTAGCTAGCAATACGAGATAGAAAAGGAGGATTTCTCTGTGCAACACGTGGGTAGCAATACATGATAGAAAAGGAGGATTTCTCTGTGCAACACATGGCTAGCAATATGTGGTAGAAAAGGAGGATTTCTCTGCGCAACACGTGGCTAGCAACACGTGATAGAAAAGGAGGATTTCTCTGTGCAACACGTGGCCAGCAATACGTGATAGAAAAGGAGGATTTCTCTGTGCAATACTCGACTAGCAATACATGATAGAAAAGGAGGATATCTCTGTGCAATACTCGACTAGCAATACGTGATAGAAAAGGAGGATTTCTCTGTGCAGCACGTGGCTAGCAATACGTGATAGAAAAGGAGGATTTCTCTGTGCAACACGTGGCTAGCAATACGTGATAGAAAAGGAGGATTTCTCTGTGCAACACGTGGCTAGCAATATGTGGTAGAAAAGGAGGATTTCTCTGTGCAACACATGGCTAGCAATACGTGATAGAAAAGGAGGATTTCTCTGTGCAACACGGGGCTAGCAATACGTGATAGAAAAGGAGGATTTCTCTGTGCAGCACGTAGCTAGCAATACGAGATAGAAAAGGAGGATTTCTCTGTGCAACACGTGGGTAGCAATACATGATAGAAAAGGAGGATTTCTCTGTGCAACACATGGCTAGCAATATGTGGTAGAAAAGGAGGATTTCTCTGCGCAACACGTGGCTAGCAACACGTGATAGAAAAGGAGGATTTCTCTGTGCAACACGTGGCCAGCAATACGTGATAGAAAAGGAGGATTTCTCTGTGCAATACTCGACTAGCAATACATGATAGAAAAGGAGGATATCTCTGTGCAATACTCGACTAGCAATACGTGATAGAAAAGGAGGATTTCTCTGTGCAGCACGTGGCTAGCAATACGTGATAGAAAAGGAGGATTTCTCTGTGCAACACGTGGCTAGCAATACGTGATAGAAAAGGAGGATTTCTCTGTGCAACACGTGGCTAGCAATATGTGGTAGAAAAGGAGGATTTCTCTGTGCAACACATGGCTAGCAATACGTGATAGAAAAGGAGGATTTCTCTGTGCAACACGGGGCTAGCAATACGTGATAGAAAAGGAGGATTTCTCTGTGCAATACTCGACTAGCAATACGTGATAGAAAAGGAGGATATCTCTGTGCAATACTCGACTAGCAATACGTGATAGAAAAGGAGGATTTCTCTGTGCAGCACGTGGCTAGCAATACGTGATAGAAAAGGAGGATTTCTCTGTGCAGAACGTGGCTAGCAATACGTGATAGAAAAGGAGGATTTCTCTGTGCAATACTCGACTAGCAATACGTGATAGAAAAGGAGGATATCTCTGTGCAATACTCGACTAGCAATACGTGATAGAAAAGGAGGATTTCTCTGTGCAGCACGTGGCTAGCAATACGTGCTAGAAAAGGAGGATTTCTCTGTGCAGCACGTGACTAGCAATACGTGATAGAAAAGGAGGATTTCTCTGTGCAGCACGTGGCTAGCAATATGTGATAGAAAAGGAGGATTTCTTTGTGCAACACGTGGCTAGCAATACGTGGTAGAAAAGGAGGATTTCTCTGTGCAACACGTGGCTAGCAATACGTGATAGAAAAGGAGGATTTCTCTGTGCAATACTCGACTAGCAATACGTGATAGAAAAGGAGGATTTCTCTGTGCAACACGTGGCTAGCAATACGTAATAGAAAAGGAGGATTTCTCTGTGCAATACTCGACTAGCAATACGTGATAGAAAAGGAGGATTTCTCTGTGCAGCACGTGGCTAGCAATACGTGATAGAAAAGGAGGATTTCTCTGTGCAATTCTCGACTAGCAATACGTGATAGAAAAGGAGGATTTCTCTGTGCAACACGTGGCTAGCAATACGTGATAGAAAAGGAGGATTTCTCTGTGCAATACTCGACTAGCAATACGTGATAGAAAAGGAGGATTTCTCTGTGCAACACGTGGCTAGCAATACGTGATAGAAAAGTAGGATTTCTCTGTGCAATACTCGACTAGCAATACGTGATAGAAAAGAAGGATTTCTCTGTGCAGCACGTGGCTAGCAATACATGATAGAAAAGGAGGATTTCTCTGTGCAGCACTTGGCTAGCAATACGTGATAGAAAATGAGGATTTCTCTGTGCAACACGTGGCTAGCAATACGTGATAGAAAAGGAGGATTTCTCTGTGCAGCACGTGGCTAGCAATACGTGATAGAAAAGGAGGATTTCTCTGTGCAACACGTGGCTAGCAATATGTGGTAGAAAAGGAGGATTTCTCTGTGCAACACGTGGCTAGCAATACGTGATAGAAAAGGAGGATTTCTCTGTGCAATACTCGACTAGCAATACATGATAGAAAAGGAGGATTTCTCTGTGCAGCACGTGGCTAGCAATACGTGATAGAAAAGGAGGATTTCTCTGTGCAATACTCGACTAGCAATACGTGATAGAAAAGGAGGATTTCTCTGTGCAACACGTGGCTAGCAATACGTGATAGAAAAGGAGGATTTCTCTGTGCAATACTCGACTAGCAATACGTGATAGAAAAGGAGGATTTCTCTGTGCAATTATCGACTAGCAATACGTGATAGAAAAGGAGGATTTCTCTGTGCAACACGTGGCTAGCAATACGTGATAGAAAAGGAGGATTTCTCTGTGCAACACGTGGCTAGCAATACGTGATAGAAAAGGAGGATTTCTCTGTGCAACACGTGGCTAGCAATACGTGATAGAAAAGTAGGATTTCTCTGTGCAATACTCGACTAGCAATACGTGATAGAAAAGAAGGATTTCTCTGTGCAGCACGTGGCTAGCAATACATGATAGAAAAGGAGGATTTCTTTGTGCAGCACGTGGCTAGCAATACGTGATAGAAAAGGAGGATTTCTCTGTGCAGCACTTGGCTAGCAATACGTGATAGAAAATGGGGATTTCTCTGTGCAACACGTGGCTAGCAATACGTGATAGAAAAGGAGGATTTCTCTGTGCAGCACGTGGCTAGCAATACGTGATAGAAAAGGAGGATTTCTCTGTGCAACACGTGGCTAGCAATACGTGGTAGAAAAGGAGGATTTCTCTGTGCAACACGTGGCTAGCAATACGTGATAGAAAAGGAGGATTTCTCTGTGCAATACTCGACTAGCAATACGTGATAGAAAAGGAGGATTTCTCTGTGCAACACGTGGCTAGCAATACGTAATAGAAAAGGAGGATTTCTCTGTGCAATACTCGACTAGCAATACGTGATAGAAAAGGAGGATTTCTCTGTGCAGCACGTGGCTAGCAATACGTGATAGAAAAGGAGGATTTCTCTGTGCAATTCTCGACTAGCAATACGTGATAGAAAAGGAGGATTTCTCTGTGCAACACGTGGCTAGCAATACGTGATAGAAAAGGAGGATTTCTCTGTGCAACACGTGGCTAGCAATACGTGATAGAAAAGGAGGATTTCTCTGTGCAACACGTGGCTAGCAATACGTGATAGAAAAGTAGGATTTCTCTGTGCAATACTCGACTAGCAATACGTGATAGAAAAGAAGGATTTCTCTGTGCAGCACGTGGCTAGCAATACATGATAGAAAAGGAGGATTTCTTTGTGCAGCACGTGGCTAGCAATATGTGATAGAAAAGGAGGATTTCTCTGTGCAGCACTTGGCTAGCAATACGTGATAGAAAATGAGGATTTCTCTGTGCAACACGTGGCTAGCAATACGTGATAGAAAAGGAGGATTTCTCTGTGCAGCACGTGGCTAGCAATACGTGATAGAAAAGGAGGATTTCTCTGTGCAACACGTGGCTAGCAATACGTGGTAGAAAAGGAGGATTTCTCTGTGCAACACGTGGCTAGCAATACGTGATAGAAAAGAAGTATTTCTCTGTGCAATACTCGACTAGCAATACGTGATAGAAAAGGAGGATTTCTCTGTGCAGCACGTGGCTAGCAATACGTGATAGAAAAGGAGGATTTCTCTGTGCAATACTCGACTAGCAATACGTGATAGAAAAGTAGGATTTCTCTGTGCAACACGTGGCTAGCAATACGTGATAGAAAAGGAGGATTTCTCTGTGCAATACTCGACTAGCAATACGTGATAGAAAAGGAGGATTTCTCTGTGCAACACGTGGCTAGCAATACGTGATAGAAAAGGAGGATTTCTCTGTGCAATACTCGACTAGCAATACGTGATAGAAAAGGAGGATTTCTCTGTGCAATACTCGACTAGCAATACGTGATAGAAAAGGAGGATTTCTCTGTGCAGTACGTGGCTAGCAATACGTGATAGAAAAGGAGGATTTCTCTGTGCAACACGTGGCTAGCAATACGTGATAGAAAAGGAGGATTTCTCTGTGCAATACTCGACTAGCAATACGTGATAGGAAAGGAGGATTTCTCTCTGCAGCACGTGGCTAGCAATACATGATAGAAAAGGAGGATTTCTTTGTGCAGCACGTGGCTAGCAATACGTGATAGAAAAGGAGGATTTCTCTGTGCAATACTCGACTAGCAATACGTGATAGAAAAGGAGGATTTCTCTGTGCAGCACGTGGCTAGCAATACGTGATAGAAAAGGAGGATTTCTCTGTGCAATACTCGACTAGCAATACGTGATAGAAAAGGAGGATTTCTCTGTGCAGCACGTGGCTAGCAATACGAGATAGAAAAGGAGGATTTCTCTGTGCAACACGTGGGTAGCAATACATGATAGAAAAGGAGGATTTCTCTGTGCAACACGTGGCTAGCAATATGTGGTAGAAAAGGAGGATTTCTCTGTGCAACACGTGGCTAGCAACACGTGATAGAAAAGGAGGATTTCTCTGTGCAACACGTGGCCAGCAATACGTGATAGAAAAGGAGGATTTCTCTGTGCAATACTCGACTAGCAATACGTGATAGAAAAGGAGGATATCTCTGTGCAATACTCGACTAGCAATACGTGATAGAAAAGGAGGATTTCTCTGTGCAGCACGTGGCTAGCAATACGTGATAGAAAAGGAGGATTTCTCTGTGCAACACGTGGCTAGCAATACGTGATAGAAAAGGAGGATTTCTCTGTGCAACACGTGGCTAGCAATATGTGGTAGAAAAGGAGGATTTCTCTGTGCAACACGGGGCTAGCAATATGTGATAGAAAAGGAGGATTTCTCTGTGCAATACTCGACTAGCAATACGTGATAGAAAAGGAGGATATCTCTGTGCAATACTCGACTAGCAATACGTGATAGAAAAGGAGGATTTCTCTGTGCAGCACATGGCTAGCAATACGTGATAGAAAAGGAGGATTTCTCTGTGCAGAACGTGGCTAGCAATACGTGATAGAAAAGGAGGATTTCTCTGTGCAATACTCGACTAGCAATATGTGATAGAAAAGGAGGATATCTCTGTGCAATACTCGACTAGCAATACGTGATAGAAAAGGAGGATTTCTCTGTGCAGCATGTGGCTAGCAATACGTGCTAGAAAAGGAGGATTTCTCTGTGCAGCACGTGACTAGCAATACGTGATAGAAAAGGAGGATTTCTCTGTACAGCACGTGGCTAGCAATACGTGATAGAAAAGGAGGATTTCTTTGTGCAACACGTGGCTAGCAATACGTGGTAGAAAAGGAGGATTTCTCTGTGCAACACGTGGCTAGCAATACGTGATAGAAAAGGAGGATTTCTCTGTGCAATACTCGACTAGCAATACGTGATAGAAAAGGAGGATTTCTCTGTGCAACACGTGGCTAGCAATACGTGATAGAAAAGGAGGATTTCTCTGTGCAATTCTCGACTAGCAATACGTGATAGAAAAGGAGGATTTCTCTGTGCAACACGTGGCTAGCAATACGTGATAGAAAAGGAGGATTTCTCTGTGCAATACTCGACTAGCAATACGTGATAGAAAAGGAGGATTTCTCTGTGCAACACGTGGCTAGCAATACATGATAGAAAAGTAGGATTTCTCTGTGCAATACTCGACTAGCAATACATGATAGAAAAGAAGGATTTCTCTGTGCAGCACGTGGCTAGCAATACATGATAGAAAAGGAGGATTTCTTTGTGCAGCACGTGGCTAGCAATACGTGATAGAAAAGGAGGATTTCTCTGTGCAGCACTTGGCTAGCAATACGTGATAGAAAATGAGGATTTCTCTGTGCAACACGTGGCTAGCAATACGTGATAGAAAAGGAGGATTTCTCTGTGCAGCACGTGGCTAGCAATACGTGATAGAAAAGGAGGATTTCTCTGTGCAACACGTGGCTAGCAATATGTGGTAGAAAAGGAGGATTTCTCTGTGCAACACGTGGCTAGCAATACGTGATAGAAAAGGAGGATTTCTCTGTGCAATACTCGACTAGCAATACGTGATAGAAAAGGAGGATTTCTCTTTGCAGCACGTGGCTAGCAATACGTGATAGAAAAGGAGGATTTCTCTGTGCAATACTCGACTAGCAATACGTGATAGAAAAGGAGGATTTCTCTGTGCAACACGTGGCTAGCAATACGTGATAGAAAAGGAGGATTTCTCTGTGCAATACTCGACTAGCAATACGTGATAGAAAAGAAGGATTTCTCTGTGCAATTCTCGACTAGCAATACGTGATAGAAAAGGAGGATTTCTCTGTGCAACACGTGGCTAGCAATACGTGATAGAAAAGGAGGATTTCTCTGTGCAACACGTGGCTAGCAATACGTGATAGAAAAGGAGGATTTCTCTGTGCAACACGTGGCTAGCAATACGTGATAGAAAAGTAGGATTTCTCTGTGCAATACTCGACTAGCAATACGTGATAGAAAAGAAGGATTTCTCTGTGCAGCACGTGGCTAGCAATACATGATAGAAAAGGAGGATTTCTTTGTGCAGCACGTGGCTAGCAATACGTGATAGAAAAGGAGGATTTCTCTGTGCAGCACTTGGCTAGCAATACGTGATAGAAAATGAGGATTTCTCTGTGCAACACGTGGCTAGCAATACGTGATAGAAAAGGAGGATTTCTCTGTGCAGCACGTGGCTAGCAATACGTGATAGAAAAGGAGGATTTCTCTGTGCAACACGTGGCTAGCAATACGTGGTAGAAAAGGAGGATTTCTCTGTGCAACACGTGGCTAGCAATACGTGATAGAAAAGGAGGATTTCTCTGTGCAATACTCGACTAGCAATACGTGATAGAAAAGGAGGATTTCTCTGTGCAGCACGTGGCTAGCAATACGTGATAGAAAAGGAGGATTTCTCTGTGCAACACGTGGCTAGCAATACGTGGTAGAAAAGGAGGATTTCTCTGTGCAACACGTGGCTAGCAATACGTGATAGAAAAGGAGGATTTCTCTGTGCAATACTCGACTAGCAATACGTGATAGAAAAGGAGGATTTCTCTGTGCAACACGTGGCTAGCAATACGTAATAGAAAAGGAGGATTTCTCTGTGCAATACTCGACTAGCAATACGTGATAGAAAAGGAGGATTTCTCTGTGCAGCACGTGGCTAGCAATACGTGATAGAAAAGGAGGATTTCTCTGTGCAATTCTCGACTAGCAATACGTGATAGAAAAGGAGGATTTCTCTGTGCAACACGTGGCTAGCAATACGTGATAGAAAAGGAGGATTTCTCTGTGCAACACGTGGCTAGCAATACGTGATAGAAAAGGAGGATTTCTCTGTGCAACACGTGGCTAGCAATACGTGATAGAAAAGTAGGATTTCTCTGTGCAATACTCGACTAGCAATACGTGATAGAAAAGAAGGATTTCTCTGTGCAGCACGTGGCTAGCAATACATGATAGAAAAGGAGGATTTCTTTGTGCAGCACGTGGCTAGCAATACGTGATAGAAAAGGAGGATTTCTCTGTGCAGCACTTGGCTAGCAATACGTGATAGAAAATGAGGATTTCTCTGTGCAACACGTGGCTAGCAATACGTGATAGAGAAGGAGGATTTCTCTGTGCAACACGTGGCTAGCAATACGTGGTAGAAAAGGAGGATTTCTCTGTGCAACACGTGGCTAGCAATACGTGATAGAAAAGGAGGATTTCTCTGTGCAATACTCGACTAGCAATACGTGATAGAAAAGGAGGATTTCTCTGTGCAACACGTGGCTAGCAATACGTAATAGAAAAGGAGGATTTCTCTGTGCAATACTCGACTAGCAATACGTGATAGAAAAGGAGGATTTCTCTGTGCAGCACGTGGCTAGCAATACGTGATAGAAAAGGAGGATTTCTCTGTGCAATTCTCGACTAGCAATACGTGATAGAAAAGGAGGATTTCTCTGTGCAACACGTGGCTAGCAATACGTGATAGAAAAGGAGGATTTCTCTGTGCAACACGTGGCTAGCAATACGTGATAGAAAAGGAGGATTTCTCTGTGCAACACGTGGCTAGCAATACGTGATAGAAAAGTAGGATTTCTCTGTGCAATACTCGACTAGCAATACGTGATAGAAAAGAAGGATTTCTCTGTGCAGCACGTGGCTAGCAATACATGATAGAAAAGGAGGATTTCTTTGTGCAGCACGTGGCTAGCAATACGTGATAGAAAATGAGGATTTCTCTGTGCAACACGTGGCTAGCAATACGTGATAGAAAAGGAGGATTTCTCTGTGCAGCACGTGGCTAGCAATACGTGATAGAAAAGGAGGATTTCTCTGTGCAACACGTGGCTAGCAATACGTGGTAGAAAAGGAGGATTTCTCTGTGCAACACGTGGCTAGCAATACGTGATAGAAAAGGAGTATTTCTCTGTGCAATACTCGACTAGCAATACGTGATAGAAAAGGAGGATTTCTCTGTGCAGCACGTGGCTAGCAATACGTGATAGAAAAGGAGGATTTCTCTGTGCAATTCTCGACTAGCAATACGTGATAGAAAAGTAGGATTTCTCTGTGCAACACGTGGCTAGCAATACGTGATAGAAAAGGAGGATTTCTCTGTGCAATACTCGACTAGCAATACGTGATAGAAAAGGAGGATTTCTCTTTGCAGCACGTGGCTAGCAATACGTGATAGAAAAGGAGGATTTCTCTGTGCAATACTCGACTAGCAATACGTGATAGAAAAGGAGGATTTCTCTGTGCAACACGTGGCTAGCAATACGTGATAGAAAAGGAGGATTTCTCTGTGCAATACTCGACTAGCAATACGTGATAGAAAAGAAGGATTTCTCTGTGCAATTCTCGACTAGCAATACGTGATAGAAAAGGAGGATTTCTCTGTGCAACACGTGGCTAGCAATACGTGATAGAAAAGGAGGATTTCTCTGTGCAACACGTGGCTAGCAATACGTGATAGAAAAGGAGGATTTCTCTGTGCAACACGTGGCTAGCAATACGTGATAGAAAAGTAGGATTTCTCTGTGCAATACTCGACTAGCAATACGTGATAGAAAAGAAGGATTTCTCTGTGCAGCACGTGGCTAGCAATACATGATAGAAAAGGAGGATTTCTTTGTGCAGCACGTGGCTAGCAATACGTGATAGAAAAGGAGGATTTCTCTGTGCAGCACTTGGCTAGCAATACGTGATAGAAAATGAGGATTTCTCTGTGCAACACGTGGCTAGCAATACGTGATAGAAAAGGAGGATTTCTCTGTGCAGCACGTGGCTAGCAATACGTGATAGAAAAGGAGGATTTCTCTGTGCAACACGTGGCTAGCAATACGTGGTAGAAAAGGAGGATTTCTCTGTGCAACACGTGGCTAGCAATACGTGATAGAAAAGGAGGATTTCTCTGTGCAATACTCGACTAGCAATACGTGATAGAAAAGGAGGATTTCTCTGTGCAGCACGTGGCTAGCAATACGTGATAGAAAAGGAGGATTTCTCTGTGCAACACGTGGCTAGCAATACGTGGTAGAAAAGGAGGATTTCTCTGTGCAACACGTGGCTAGCAATACGTGATAGAAAAGGAGGATTTCTCTGTGCAATACTCGACTAGCAATACGTGATAGAAAAGGAGGATTTCTCTGTGCAACACGTGGCTAGCAATACGTAATAGAAAAGGAGGATTTCTCTGTGCAATACTCGACTAGCAATACGTGATAGAAAAGGAGGATTTCTCTGTGCAGCACGTGGCTAGCAATACGTGATAGAAAAGGAGGATTTCTCTGTGCAATTCTCGACTAGCAATACGTGATAGAAAAGGAGGATTTCTCTGTGCAACACGTGGCTAGCAATACGTGATAGAAAAGGAGGATTTCTCTGTGCAACACGTGGCTAGCAATACGTGATAGAAAAGGAGGATTTCTCTGTGCAACACGTGGCTAGCAATACGTGATAGAAAAGTAGGATTTCTCTGTGCAATACTCGACTAGCAATACGTGATAGAAAAGAAGGATTTCTCTGTGCAGCACGTGGCTAGCAATACATGATAGAAAAGGAGGATTTCTTTGTGCAGCACGTGGCTAGCAATACGTGATAGAAAAGGAGGATTTCTCTGTGCAGCACTTGGCTAGCAATACGTGATAGAAAATGAGGATTTCTCTGTGCAACACGTGGCTAGCAATACGTGATAGAGAAGGAGGATTTCTCTGTGCAACACGTGGCTAGCAATACGTGGTAGAAAAGGAGGATTTCTCTGTGCAACACGTGGCTAGCAATACGTGATAGAAAAGGAGGATTTCTCTGTGCAATACTCGACTAGCAATACGTGATAGAAAAGGAGGATTTCTCTGTGCAACACGTGGCTAGCAATACGTAATAGAAAAGGAGGATTTCTCTGTGCAATACTCGACTAGCAATACGTGATAGAAAAGGAGGATTTCTCTGTGCAGCACGTGGCTAGCAATACGTGATAGAAAAGGAGGATTTCTCTGTGCAATTCTCGACTAGCAATACGTGATAGAAAAGGAGGATTTCTCTGTGCAACACGTGGCTAGCAATACGTGATAGAAAAGGAGGATTTCTCTGTGCAACACGTGGCTAGCAATACGTGATAGAAAAGGAGGATTTCTCTGTGCAACACGTGGCTAGCAATACGTGATAGAAAAGTAGGATTTCTCTGTGCAATACTCGACTAGCAATACGTGATAGAAAAGAAGGATTTCTCTGTGCAGCACGTGGCTAGCAATACATGATAGAAAAGGAGGATTTCTTTGTGCAGCACGTGGCTAGCAATACGTGATAGAAAAGGAGGATTTCTCTGTGCAGCACTTGGCTAGCAATACGTGATAGAAAATGAGGATTTCTCTGTGCAACACGTGGCTAGCAATACGTGATAGAAAAGGAGGATTTCTCTGTGCAGCACGTGGCTAGCAATACGTGATAGAAAAGGAGGATTTCTCTGTGCAACACGTGGCTAGCAATACGTGGTAGAAAAGGAGGATTTCTCTGTGCAACACGTGGCTAGCAATACGTGATAGAAAAGGAGTATTTCTCTGTGCAATACTCGACTAGCAATACGTGATAGAAAAGGAGGATTTCTCTGTGCAGCACGTGGCTAGCAATACGTGATAGAAAAGGAGGATTTCTCTGTGCAATTCTCGACTAGCAATACGTGATAGAAAAGTAGGATTTCTCTGTGCAACACGTGGCTAGCAATACGTGATAGAAAAGGAGGATTTCTCTGTGCAATACTCGACTAGCAATATGTGATAGAAAAGGAGGATTTCTCTGTGCAACACGTGGCTAGCAATACGTGATAGAAAAGGAGGATTTCTCTGTGCAGCACGTGGCTAGCCATACGTGATAGAAAAGGAGGATTTCTCTGTGCAATACTCGACTAGCAATACGTGATAGAAAAGGAGGATTTCTCTGTGCAGTACGTGGCTAGCAATACGTGATAGAAAAGGAGGATTTCTCTGTGCAACACGTGGCTAGCAATACGTGATAGAAAAGGAGGATTTCTCTGTGCAATACTCGACTAGCAATACGTGATAGGAAAGGAGGATTTCTCTCTGCAGCACGTGGCTAGCAATACATGATAGAAAAGGAGGATTTCTTTGTGCAGCACGTGGCTAGCAATACGTGATAGAAAAGGAGGATTTCTCTGTGCAGCACTTGGCTAGCAATACGTGATAGAAAATGAGGATTTCTCTGTGCAACACGTGGCTAGCAATACGTGATAGAGAAGGAGGATTTCTCTGTGCAACACGTGGCTAGCAATACGTGGTAGAAAAGGAGGATTTCTCTGTGCAACACGTGGCTAGCAATACGTGATAGAAAAGGAGGATTTCTCTGTGCAATACTCGACTAGCAATACGTGATAGAAAAGGAGGATTTCTCTGTGCAACACGTGGCTAGCAATACGTAATAGAAAAGGAGGATTTCTCTGTGCAATACTCGACTAGCAATACGTGATAGAAAAGGAGGATTTCTCTGTGCAGCACGTGGCTAGCAATACGTGATAGAAAAGGAGGATTTCTCTGTGCAATTCTCGACTAGCAATACGTGATAGAAAAGGAGGATTTCTCTGTGCAACACGTGGCTAGCAATACGTGATAGAAAAGGAGGATTTCTCTGTGCAACACGTGGCTAGCAATACGTGATAGAAAAGGAGGATTTCTCTGTGCAACACGTGGCTAGCAATACGTGATAGAAAAGTAGGATTTCTCTGTGCAATACTCGACTAGCAATACGTGATAGAAAAGAAGGATTTCTCTGTGCAGCACGTGGCTAGCAATACATGATAGAAAAGGAGGATTTCTTTGTGCAGCACGTGGCTAGCAATACGTGATAGAAAAGGAGGATTTCTCTGTGCAGCACTTGGCTAGCAATACGTGATAGAAAATGAGGATTTCTCTGTGCAACACGTGGCTAGCAATACGTGATAGAAAAGGAGGATTTCTCTGTGCAGCACGTGGCTAGCAATACGTGATAGAAAAGGAGGATTTCTCTGTGCAACATGTGGCTAGCAATACGTGGTAGAAAAGGAGGATTTCTCTGTGCAACACGTGGCTAGCAATACGTGATAGAAAAGGAGTATTTCTCTGTGCAATACTCGACTAGCAATACGTGATAGAAAAGGAGGATTTCTCTGTGCAGCACGTGGCTAGCAATACGTGATAGAAAAGGAGGATTTCTCTGTGCAATTCTCGACTAGCAATACGTGATAGAAAAGTAGGATTTCTCTGTGCAACACGTGGCTAGCAATACGTGATAGAAAAGGAGGATTTCTCTGTGCAATACTCGACTAGCAATACGTGATAGAAAAGGAGGATTTCTCTGTGCAACACGTGGCTAGCAATACGTGATAGAAAAGGAGGATTTCTCTGTGCAGCACGTGGCTAGCCATACGTGATAGAAAAGGAGGATTTCTCTGTGCAATACTCGACTAGCAATACGTGATAGAAAAGGAGGATTTCTCTGTGCAGTACGTGGCTAGCAATACGTGATAGAAAAGGAGGATTTCTCTGTGCAACACGTGGCTAGCAATACGTGATAGAAAAGGAGGATTTCTCTGTGCAATACTCGACTAGCAATACGTGATAGGAAAGGAGGATTTCTCTCTGCAGCACGTGGCTAGCAATACATGATAGAAAAGGAGGATTTCTTTGTGCAGCACGTGGCTAGCAATACGTGATAGAAAAGGAGGATTTCTCTGTGCAATACTCGACTAGCAATACGTGATAGAAAAGGAGGATTTCTCTGTGCAGCACGTGGCTAGCAATACGAGATAGAAAAGGAGGATTTCTCTGTGCAACACGTGGGTAGCAATACATGATAGAAAAGGAGGATTTCTCTGTGCAACACGTGGCTAGCAATATGTGGTAGAAAAGGAGGATTTCTCTGTGCAACACGTGGCTAGCAACACGTGATAGAAAAGGAGGATTTCTCTGTGCAACACGTGGCCAGCAATACGTGATAGAAAAGGAGGATTTCTCTGTGCAATACTCGACTAGCAATACGTGATAGAAAAGGAGGATATCTCTGTGCAATACTCGACTAGCAATACGTGATAGAAAAGGAGGATTTCTCTGTGCAGCACGTGGCTAGCAATACGTGATAGAAAAGGAGGATTTCTCTGTGCAACACGTGGCTAGCAATACGTGATAGAAAAGGAGGATTTCTCTGTGCAACACGTGGCTAGCAATATGTGGTAGAAAAGGAGGATTTCTCTGTGCAACACGTGGCTAGCAATACGTGATAGAAAAGGAGGATTTCTCTGTGCAACACGGGGCTAGCAATACGTGATAGAAAAGGAGGATTTCTCTGTGCAATACTCGACTAGCAATACGTGATAGAAAAGGAGGATATCTCTGTGCAATACTCGACTAGCAATACGTGATAGAAAAGGAGGATTTCTCTGTGCAGCACGTGGCTAGCAATACGTGATAGAAAAGGAGGATTTCTCTGTGCAGAACGTGGCTAGCAATACGTGATAGAAAAGGAGGATTTCTCTGTGCAATACTCGACTAGCAATACGTGATAGAAAAGGAGGATATCTCTGTGCAATACTCGACTAGCAATACGTGATAGAAAAGGAGGATTTCTCTGTGCAGCACGTGGCTAGCAATACGTGCTAGAAAAGGAGGATTTCTCTGTGCAGCACGTGACTAGCAATACGTGATAGAAAAGGAGGATTTCTCTGTGCAGCACGTGGCTAGCAATACGTGATAGAAAAGGAGGATTTCTTTGTGCAACACGTGGCTAGCAATACGTGGTAGAAAAGGAGGATTTCTCTGTGCAACACGTGGCTAGCAATACGTGATAGAAAAGGAGGATTTCTCTGTGCAATACTCGACTAGCAATACGTGATAGAAAAGGAGGATTTCTCTGTGCAACACGTGGCTAGCAATACGTAATAGAAAAGGAGGATTTCTCTGTGCAATACTCGACTAGCAATATGTGATAGAAAAGGAGGATTTCTCTGTGCAGCACGTGGCTAGCAATACGTGATAGAAAAGGAGGATTTCTCTGTGCAATTCTCGACTAGCAATACGTGATAGAAAAGGAGGATTTCTCTGTGCAACACGTGGCTAGCAATACGTGATAGAAAAGGAGGATTTCTCTGTGCAATACTCGACTAGCAATACGTGATAGAAAAGGAGGATTTCTCTGTGCAACACGTGGCTAGCAATACATGATAGAAAAGTAGGATTTCTCTGTGCAATACTCGACTAGCAATACGTGATAGAAAAGAAGGATTTCTCTGTGCAGCACGTGGCTAGCAATACATGATAGAAAAGGAGGATTTCTTTGTGCAGCACGTGGCTAGCAATACGTGATAGAAAAGGAGGATTTCTCTGTGCAGCACTTGGCTAGCAATACGTGATAGAAAATGAGGATTTCTCTGTGCAACACGTGGCTAGCAATACGTGATAGAAAAGGAGGATTTCTCTGTGCAGCACGTGGCTAGCAATACGTGATAGAAAAGGAGGATTTCTCTGTGCAACACGTGGCTAGCAATATGTGGTAGAAAAGGAGGATTTCTCTGTGCAACACGTGGCTAGCAATACGTGATAGAAAAGGAGGATTTCTCTGTGCAATACTCGACTAGCAATACGTGATAGAAAAGGAGGATTTCTCTGTGCAGCACGTGGCTAGCAATACGTGATAGAAAAGGAGGATTTCTCTGTGCAATACTCGACTAGCAATACGTGATAGAAAAGGAGGATTTCTCTGTGCAACACGTGGCTAGCAATACGTGATAGAAAAGGAGGATTTCTCTGTGCAATACTCGACTAGCAATACGTGATAGAAAAGGAGGATTTCTCTGTGCAATTCTCGACTAGCAATACGTGATAGAAAAGGAGGATTTCTCTGTGCAACACGTGGCTAGCAATACGTGATAGAAAAGGAGGATTTCTCTGTGCAACACGTGGCTAGCAATACGTGATAGAAAAGGAGGATTTCTCTGTGCAACACGTGGCTAGCAATACGTGATAGAAAAGTAGGATTTCTCTGTGCAATACTCGACTAGCAATACGTGATAGAAAAGAAGGATTTCTCTGTGCAGCACGTGGCTAGCAATACATGATAGAAAAGGAGGATTTCTTTGTGCAGCACGTGGCTAGCAATACGTGATAGAAAAGGAGGATTTCTCTGTGCAGCACTTGGCTAGCAATACGTGATAGAAAATGAGGATTTCTCTGTGCAACACGTGGCTAGCAATACGTGATAGAAAAGGAGGATTTCTCTGTGCAGCACGTGGCTAGCAATACGTGATAGAAAAGGAGGATTTCTCTGTGCAACACGTGGCTAGCAATACGTGGTAGAAAAGGAGGATTTCTCTGTGCAACACGTGGCTAGCAATACGTGATAGAAAAGGAGGATTTCTCTGTGCAATACTCGACTAGCAATACGTGATAGAAAAGGAGGATTTCTCTGTGCAGCACGTCGCTAGCAATACGTGATAGAAAAGGAGGATTTCTCTGTGCAATACTCGACTAGCAATACGTGATAGAAAAGGAGGATTTCTCTGTGCAGTACGTGGCTAGCAATACGTGATAGAAAAGGAGGATTTCTCTGTGCAACACGTGGCTAGCAATACGTGATAGAAAGGGAGGATTTCTCTGTGCAATACTCGACTAGCAATACGTGATAGGAAAGGAGGATTTCTCTCTGCAGCACGTGGCTAGCAATACATGATAGAAAAGGAGGATTTCTTTGTGCAGCACGTGGCTAGCAATACGTGATAGAAAAGGAGGATTTCTCTGTGCAATACTCGACTAGCAATACGTGATAGAAAAGGAGGATTTCTCTGTGCAGCACGTGGCTAGCAATACGAGATAGAAAAGGAGGATTTCTCTGTGCAACACGTGGCTAGCAATACATGATAGAAAAGGAGGATTTCTCTGTGCAACACGTGGCTAGCAATATGTGGTAGAAAAGGAGGATTTCTCTGTGCAACACGTGGCTAGCAACACGTGATAGAAAAGGAGGATTTCTCTGTGCAACACGGGGCTAGCAATACGTGATAGAAAAGGAGGATTTCTCTGTGCAATACTCGACTAGCAATACGTAATAGAAAAGGAGGATATCTCTGTGCAATACTCGACTAGCAATACGTGATAGAAAAGGAGGATTTCTCTGTGCAGCACGTGGCTAGCAATACGTGATAGAAAAGGAGGATTTCTCTGTGCAGAACGTGGCTAGCAATACGTGATAGAAAAGGAGGATTTCTCTGTGCAATACTCGATTAGCAATACGTGATAGAAAAGGAGGATATCTCTGTGCAATACTCGACTAGCAATACGTGATAGAAAAGGAGGATTTCTCTGTGCAATACTCGACTAGCAATACGTGATAGGAAAGGAGGATTTCTCTCTGCAGCACGTGGCTAGCAATACATGATAGAAAAGGAGGATTTCTTTGTGCAGCACGTGGCTAGCAATACGTGATAGAAAAGGAGGATTTCTCTGTGCAATACTCGACTAGCAATACGTGATAGAAAAGGAGGATTTCTCTGTGCAGCATGTGGCTAGCAATACAAGATAGAAAAGGAGGATTTCTCTGTGCAACACATGGCTAGCAATACGTGATAGAAAAGGAGGATTTCTCTGTGCAACACGTGACTAGCAATATGTGGTAGAAAAGGAGGATTTCTCTGTGCAACACGTGGCTAGCAATACGTGATAGAAAAGGAGGATTTCTCTGTGCAACACGTGGCTAGCAATACGTGATAGAAAAGGAGGATTTCTCTGTGCAATACTCGACTAGCAATACGTGATAGAAAAGGAGGATTTCTTTGTGCAGCACGTGGCTAGCAATACGTGATAGAAAAGGAGGATTTTTCTGTGCAGAACGTGGCTAGCAATACGTGATAGAAAAGGAGGATTTCTCTGTGCAATACTCGACTAGCAATACGTGATAGAAAAGGAGGATATCTCTGTGCAATACTCAACTAGCAATACGTGATAGAAAAGGAGGATTTCTCTGTGCAGCACGTGGCTAGCAATATGTGATAGAAAAGGAGGATTTCTCTGTGCAGCACGTGACTAGCAATACGTGATAGAAAAGGAGGATTTCTCATTGCAGCACGTGGCTAGCAATACGTGATAGAAAAGGAGGATTTCTTTGTGCAACACGTGGCTAGCAATACGTGGTAGAAAAGGAGGATTTCTATGTGCAACACATGGCTAGCAATACGTGATAGAAAAGGAGGATTTCTCTGTGCAATACTCGACTAGCAATACGTGATAGAAAAGGAGGATTTCTCTGTGCAGCACGTGGCTAGCAATACGTGATAGAAAAGGAGGATTTCTTTGTGCAGCACGTGGCTAGCAATAAGTGATAGAAAAGGAGGATTTCTCTGTGCAGCATGTGGCTAGCAATACGTGATAGAAAAGGAGGATTTCTCTGTGCAACACGTGGCTAGCAATACGTAATAGAAAAGGAGGATTTCTCTGTGCAACACGTGGCTAGCAATACGTGGTAGAAAAGGAGGATTTCTCTGTGCAAAAAGTGGCTAGCAATACGTGATAGAAAAGGAGGATTTCTCTGTGCAATACTTGACTAGCAATACGTGATAGAAAAGAAGGATTTCTCTGTGCAGCACGTGGCTAGCAATACGAGATAAAAAAGTAGGATTTCTCTGTGCAATACTCGACTAGCAATACGTGATAGAAAAGGAGGATTTCTCTGTGCAACACGTGGTTAGCAATACGTGATAGAAAAGTAGGATTTCCCTGTGCAATACACGACCACCAATACGTGATAGAAAAGGAGGATTTCTCTGTGCAATACTCGACTAGCAATACGTGATAGAAAAGGAGGATTTCTCTGTGCAGCACATGGCTATCAATACGTGATAGAAAAGGAGGATTTCTTTGTGCAGCACGTGGCTATCAATACGTGATAGAAAAGGAGGATTTCTCTGTGCAACACGTGGCTAGCAATACGTGATAGAAAAGGAGGATTTCTCTGTGCAACACGTGGCCAGCAATACGTGGTAGAAAAGGAGGATTTCTCTGTGCAACACGTGGCTAGCTATACGTGGTAGAAAAGGAGGATTTCTCTGTGCAACACGTGGCTAGCAATACGTGATAGAAAAGGAGGATATCTCTGTACAATACTCGACAAGCAATACGTGATAGAAAAGGAGGATTTCTCTGTGCAGCACGTGGCTAGCAATATGTAATAGAAAAGGAGGATTTCTCTGTGCAGCACGTGGCTAGCAATACGTGATAGAAAAGGAGGATTTCTTTGTGCAACACGTGGCTATCAATACGTGATAGAAAAGGAGGATTTCTCTGTGCAACACGTGGCTAGGAATACGTGCTAGAAAAGGAGGATTTCTCTGTGCAACACGTGGCTAGCAATACGTGGTAGAAAAGGAGGATTTCTCTGTGCAACACGTGGCTAGCAATACGTGGTAGAAAAGGCGGATTTCTCTGTGCAACACGTGGCTAGCAATACGTGATAGAAAAGGAGGATATCTCTGTGCAATACTCGACTAGCAATACGTGATAGAAAAGGAGGATTTCTCTGTGCAGCACGTGGCTAGCAATACGTGATAGAAAAGGAGGATTTCTTTGTGCAACACGTGGCTAGCAATATGTGGTAGAAAAGGAGGATTTATCTGTGCAACACATGGCTAGCAATACGTGATAGAAAAGGAGGATATCTCTGTGCAATACTCGACTAGCAATACGTGGTAGAAAAGGAAGATTTCTCTGTGCAGCACGTGCCTAGCAATACGTGATAGAAAAGGAGCATTTCTCTGTGCAATACTCGACTAGCAATACGTGATAGAAAAGGAGGATTTCTCTGTGCAGTACGTGGCTAGCAATACGTGATAGAAAAGGAGGATTTCTCTGTGCAACACGTGGCTAGCAATACATGATAGAAAAGGAGGATTTCTCTGTGCAATACTCGACTAGCAATACGTGATAGGAAAGGAGGATTTCTCTCTGCAGCACGTGGCTAGCAATACATGATAGAAAAGGAGGAAATTCTTTGTGCAGCACGTGGCTAGCAATACGTGATAGAAAAGGAGGATTTCTCTGTGCAATACTCGACTAGCAATACGTGATAGAAAAGGAGGATTTCTCTGTGCAGCACGTGGCTAGCAATATGAGATAGAAAAGGAGGATTTCTCTGTGCAAAACGTGGCTAGCAATACGTGATAGAAAAGGAGGATGTCTCTGTGCAACACGTGGCTAGCAATACGTGGTAGTAAAGGAGGATTTCTCTGTGCAACACGTGGCTAGCAATACGTGATAGAAAAGGAGGTTTTCTCTATGCAACACGGGGCTAGCAATACGTGATAGAAAAGGAGGATTTCTCTGTGCAATACTCGACTAGCAATACGTGATAGAAAAGGAGGATATCTCTGTGCAATACTCGACTAGCAATACGTGATAGAAAAGGAGGATTTCTCTGTGCAGCACGTGGCTAGCAATACGTGATAGAAAAGGAGGATTTCTCTGTGCAGCATGTGGCTAGTAATACGTGATAGAAAAGGAGGATTTCTCTGTGCAATACTCGACTAGCAATACGTGATAGAAAAGGAGGATATCTCTGTGCAATACTCGACTAGCAATACATGATAGAAAAGGAGGATTTCTCTGTGCAGCACGTGGCTAGCAATACGTGATAGAAAAGGAGGATTTCTCTGTGCAGCACGTGGCTAGCAATACTTGATAGAAAAGGAGGATTTCTCTGTGCAGCACGTGGCTAGCAATACGTGATAGAAAAGGAGGATTTCTTTGTGCAACACGTGGCTAGCAATACGTGGTAGAAAAGGAGGATTTCTCTATGCAACACGTGGCTAGCAATATGTGATAGAAAAGGAGGATTTCTCTGTGCAATACTCGACTAGCAATACGTCATAGAAAAGGAGGATTTCTCTGTGCAACACGTGGCTAGCAATACGTGATAGAAAAGGAGGATTTCTCTGTGCAATGCTCGACTAGCAATACGTGATAGAAAAGGAGGATTTCTCTGTGCAGCACGTGGCTAGCAATACGTGATAGAAAAGGAGGATTTCTCTGTGCAATACTCGACTAGCCATACGTGATAGAAAAGGAGGATTTCTCTGTGCAACACGTGGCTAGCAATACGTGATAGAAAAGGAGGATTTCTCTGTGCAATACTCGACTAGCAATACGTGATAGAAAAGGAGGATTTCTCTGTGCAACACGTGGCTAGCAATACGTGATAGAAAAGTAGGATTTCTCTGTGCAATACTCGACTAGCAATACGTGATAGAAAAGGAGGATTTCTCTGTGCAGCACGTGGCTAGCAATACATGATAGAAAAGGAGGATTTCTTTGTGCAGCACGTGGCTAGCAATACGTGATAGAAAAGGAGGATTTCTCTGTGCAGCACGAGGCTAGCAATACGTGATAGAAAAGGAGGATTTCTCTGTGCAATACTCGACTAGCAATACGTGATAGAAAAGGAGGATTTCTCTGTGCAGTACGTGGCTAGCAATACGTGATAGAAAAGGAGGATTTCTCTGTGCAACACGTGGCTAGCAATACGTGATAGAAAGGGAGGATTTCTCTGTGCAATACTTGACTAGCAATACGTGATAGGAAAGGAGGATTTCTCTCTGCAGCACGTGGCTAGCAATACATGATAGAAAAGGAGGATTTCTTTGTGCAGCACGTGGCTAGCAATACGTGATAGAAAAGGAGGATTTCTCTGTGCAATACTCGACTAGCAATACGTGATAGAAAAGGAGGATTTCTCTGTGCAGCATGTGTCTAGCAATACGAGATAGAAAAGGAGGATTTCTCTGTGCAACACGTGGCTAGCAATACGTGATAGAAAAGGAGGATTTCTCTGTGCAACACATGGCTAGCAATATGTGGTAGAAAAGGAGGATTTCTCTGTGCAACACGTGGCTAGCAATACGTGATAGAAAAGGAGGATTTCTCTGTGCAGCATGTGGCTAGCAATACGTGATAGAAAAGGAGGATTTCTCTGTGCAATACTCGACTAGCAATACATGATAGAAAAGGAGGATATCTCTGTGCAATACTCGACTAGCAATACGTGATAGAAAAGGAGGATTTCTCTGTGCAGCACGTGGCTAGCAATACGTGATAGAAAAGGAGGATTTCTCTGTGCAGAACGTGGCTAGCAATACGTGATAGAAAAGGAGGATTTCTCTGTGCAATACTCGACTAGCAATACGTGATAGAAAAGGAGGATATCTCTGTGCAATACTCGACTAGCAATACGTGATAGAAAAGGAGGATTTCTCTGTGCAGCACATGGCTAGCAATACGTGCTAGAAAAGGAGGATTTCTCTGTGCAGCACGTGACTAGCAATACGTGATAGAAAAGGAGGATTTCTCTGTGCAGCACGTGACTAGCAATACGTGATAGAAAAGGAGGATTTCTCTGTGCAGCACGTGGCTAGCAATACGTGATAGAAAAGGAGGATTTCTCTGTGCAGCACGTGACTAGCAATACGTGATAGAAAAGGAGGATTTCTCTGTGCAGCACGTGGCTAGCAATACGTGATAGAAAAGGAGGATTTCTTTGTGCAACACGTGGCTAGCAATACGTGGTAGAAAAGGAGGATTTCTCTGTGCAACACATGGCTAGCAATACGTGATAGAAAAGGAGGATTTCTCTGTGCAATACTCGACTAGCAATACGTGATAGAAAAGGAGGATTTCTCTGTGCAACACGTGGCTAGCAATACGTAATAGAAAAGGAGGATTTCTCTGTGCAATACTCGACTAGCAATACGTGATAGAAAAGGAGGATTTCTCTGTGCAGCACGTGGCTAGCAATACGTGATAGAAAAGGAGGATTTCTCTGTGCAATTCTCGACTAGCAATACGTGATAGAAAAGGAGGATTTCTCTGTGCAACACGTGGCTAGCAATACGTGATAGAAAAGGAGGATTTCTCTGTGCAACACGTGGCTAGCAATACGTGATAGAAAAGGAGGATTTCTCTGTGCAACACGTGGCTAGCAATACGTGATAGAAAAGTAGGATTTCTCTGTGCAATACTCGACTAGCAATACGTGATAGAAAAGAAGGATTTCTCTGTGCAGCACGTGGCTAGCAATACATGATAGAAAAGGAGGATTTCTTTGTGCAGCACGTGGCTAGCAATACGTGATAGAAAAGGAGGATATCTCTGTGCAGCACTTGGCTAGCAATACGTTATAGAAAATGAGGATTTCTCTGTGCAACACGTGGCTAGCAATACGTGATAGAAAAGGAGGATTTCTCTGTGCAGCATGTGGCTAGCAATACGAGATAGAAAAGGAGGATTTCTCTGTGCAACACGTGGCTAGCAATACGTGATAGAAAAGGAGGATTTCTCTGTGCAACACATGGCTAGCAATATGTGGTAGAAAAGGAGGATTTCTCTGTGCAACACGTGGCTAGCAATACGTGATAGAAAAGGAGGATTTCTCTGTGCAACACGGGGCTAGCAATACGTGATAGAAAAGGAGGATTTCTCTGTGCAATACTCGACTAGCAATACGTGATAGAAAAGGAGGATATCTCTGTGCAATACTCGACTAGCAATACGTGATAGAAAAGGAGGATTTCTCTGTGCAGCACGTGGCTAGCAATATGTGATAGAAAAGGAGGATTTCTCTGTGCAGAACGTGGCTAGCAATACGTGATAGAAAAGGAGGATTTCTCTGTGCAAAACTCGACTAGCAATACGTGATAGAAAAGGAGGATATCTCTGTGCAATACTCGACTAGCAATACGTGATAGAAAAGGAGGATTTCTCTGTGCAGCACGTGGCTAGCAATACGTGATAGAAAAGGAGGATTTCTCTGTGCAATTCTCGACTAGCAATACGTGATAGAAAAGGAGGATTTCTCTGTGCAACACGTGGCTAGCAATACGTGATAGAAAAGGAGGATTTCTCTGTGCAATACTCGACTAGCAACACGTGATAGAAAAGGAGGATTTCTCTGTGCAACACGTGGCTAGCAATACGTGATAGAAAAGGAGGATTTCTCTGTGCAATACTCGACTAGCAATACGTGATAGAAAAGAAGGATTTCTCTGTGCAGCACGTGGCTAGCAATACATGATAGAAAAGGAGGATTTCTTTGTGCAGCACGTGGCTAGCAATACGTGATAAAAAAGGAGGATTTCTCTGTGCAGCACTTGGCTAGCAATACGTGATAGAAAATGAGGATTTCTCTGTGCAACACGTGGCTAGCAATACGTGATAGAAAAGGAGGATTTCTCTGTGCAGCACGTGGCTAGCAATACGTGATAGAAAAGGAGGATTTCTCTGTGCAACACGTGGCTAGCAATATGTGGTAGAAAAGGAGGATTTCTCTGTGCAAAACGTGGCTAGCAATACGTGATAGAAAAGGAGGATTTCTCTGTGCAATACTCGACTAGCAATACGTGATAGAAAAGGAGGATTTCTCTGTGCAGCACGTGGCTAGCAATACGTGATAGAAAAGGAGGATTTCTCTGTGCAATACACGACTAGCAATACGTGATAGAAAAGGAGGATTTCTCTGTGCAACACGTGGCTAGCAATACGTGATAGAAAAGGAGGATTTCTCTGTGCAATACTCGACAAGCAATACGTGATAGAAAAGGAGGATTTCTCTGTGCAACACGTGGCTAGCAATACGTGATAGAAAAGGAGGATTTCTCTGTGCAATACTCGACTAGCAATACGTGATAGAAAAGGAGGATTTCTCTGTGCAGCACGTGGCTAGCAATACATGATAGAAAAAGAGGATTTCTTTGTGCAGCACGTGGCTAGCAATACGTGATAGAAAAGGAGGATTTCTCTGTGCAGCACTTGGCTAGCAATACGTGATAGAAAAGGAGGATTTCTCTGTGCAACACGTGGCTAGCAATACGTGATAGAAAAGGATGATTTCTCTGTGCAGCACGTGGCTAGCAATACGTGATGGAAAAGGAGGATTTCTATGTGCAACACGTGGCTAGCAATACGTTGTAGAAAAGGAGGATTTCTCTGTGCAACACGTGGCTAGTAATACGTGGTAGAAAAGGAGGATTTCTCTGTGCAACACATGGCTAGCAATACGTGATAGAAAAGTAGGATTTCTCTGTGCAATACTCGACTAGCAATACATGATAGAAAAGGAGGATTTCTCTGTGCAGCACGTGGCTAGCAATACGTGATAGAAAAGGAGGATTTCTCTGTGCAATACTCGACTAGCAATACGTGATAGAAAAGGAGGATTTCTCTGTGCAGCACGTGGCTAGCAATACGAGATAGAAAAGGAGGATTTGTCTGTGCAACACGTGGCTAGCAATACATGATAGAAAAGGAGGATTTCTCTGTGCAACACGTGGCTAGCAATACGTGATAGAAAAGGAGGATTTCTCTGTGCAATACTCGACTAGCAATACGTGATAGAAAAGGAGGATTTCTCTGTGCAGTACGTGGCTAGCAATACGTGATAGAAAAGGAGGATTTCTCTGTGCAACACGTGGCTAGCAATACGTGAAAGAAAGGGAGGATTTCTCTGTGCAATACTCGACTAGCAATACGTGATAGGAAAGGAGGATTTCTCTCTGCAGCACGTGGCTAGCAATACATGATAGAAAAGGAGGATTTCTTTGTGCAGCACGTGGCTAGCAATACGTGATAGAAAAGGAGGATTTCTCTGTGCAATACTCGACTAGCAATACGTGATAGAAAAGGAGGATTTCTCTGTGCAGCACGTGGCTAGCAATACGAGATAGAAAAGGAGGATTTCTCTGTGCAACACGTGGCTAGCAATACATGATAGAAAAGGAGGATTTCTCTGTGCAACACGTGGCTAGCAATACGTGATAGAAAAGGAGGATTTCTCTGTGCAATACTCGACTAGCAATACATGATAGAAAAGGAGGATATCTCTGTGCAATACTCGACTAGCATTACGTGATAGAAAAGGAGGATTTCTCTGTGCAGCACGTGGCTAGCAATACGTGATAGAAAAGGAGGATTTCTCTGTGCAGAACGTGGCTAGCAATACGTGATAGAAAAGGAGGATTTCTCTGTGCAATACTCGACTAGCAATACGTGATAGAAAGGAGGATATCTCTGTGCAATACTCGACTAGCAATACGTGATAGAAAAGGAGGATTTCTCTGTGCAGCACGTGGCTAGCAATACGTGCTAGAAAAGGAGGATTTCTCTGTGCAATACTCGACTAGCAATACGTGATAGAAAAGAAGGATTTCTCTGTGCAGCACGTGGCTAGCAATACATGATAGAAAAGGAGGATTTCTTTGTGCAGCACGTGGCTAGCAATACGTGATAGAAAAGGAGGATTTCTCTGTGCAGCACTTGGCTAGCAATACGTGATAGAAAATGAGGATTTCTCTGTGCAACACGTGGCTAGCAATACGTGATAGAAAAGGAGGATTTCTCTGTGCAGCACGTGGCTAGCAATACGTGATAGAAAAGGAGGATTTCTCTGTGCAACACGTGTCTAGCAATATGTGGTAGAAAAGGAGGATTTCTCTGTGCAAAACGTGGCTAGCAATACGTGATAGAAAAGGAGGATTTCTCTGTGCAATACTCGACTAGCAATACGTGATAGAAAAGGAGGATTTCTCTGTGCAGCACGTGGCTAGCAATACGTGATAGAAAAGGAGGATTTCTCTGTGCAATACTCGACTAGCAATACGTGATAGAAAAGGAGGATTTCTCTGTGCAACACGTGGCTAGCAATACGTGATAGAAAAGGAGGATTTCTCTGTGCAATACTCGACAAGCAATACGTGATAGAAAAGGAGGATTTCTCTGTGCAACACGTGGCTAGCAATACGTGATAGAAAAGGAGGATTTCTCTGTGCAATACTCGACTAGCAATACGTGATAGAAAAGGAGGATTTCTCTGTGCAGCACGTGGCTAGCAATACATTATAGAAAAGGAGGATTTCTTTGTGCAGCACGTGGCTAGCAATACGTGATAGAAAAGGAGGATATCTCTGTGCAGCACTTGGCTAGCAATACGTTATAGAAAATGAGGATTTCTCTGTGCAACACGTGGCTAGCAATACGTGATAGAAAAGGAGGATTTCTCTGTGCAGCATGTGGCTAGCAATACGAGATAGAAAAGGAGGATTTCTCTGTGCAACACGTGGCTAGCAATACGTGATAGAAAAGGAGGATTTCTCTGTGCAACACATGGCTAGCAATATGTGGTAGAAAAGGAGGATTTCTCTGTGCAACACGTGGCTAGCAATACGTGATAGAAAAGGAGGATTTCTCTGTGCAACACGGGGCTAGCAATACGTGATAGAAAAGGAGGATTTCTCTGTGCAATACTCGACTAGCAATACGTGATAGAAAAGGAGGATATCTCTGTGCAATACTCGACTAGCAATACGTGATAGAAAAGGAGGATTTCTCTGTGCAGCACGTGGCTAGCAATACGTGATAGAAAAGGAGGATTTCTCTGTGCAGAACGTGGCTAGCAATACGTGATAGAAAAGGAGGATTTCTCTGTGCAATACTCGACTAGCAATACGTGATAGAAAAGGAGGATATCTCTGTGCAATACTCGACTAGCAATACGTGATAGAAAAGGAGGATTTCTCTGTGCAATTCTCGACTAGCAATACGTGATAGAAAAGGAGGATTTCTCTGTGCAACACGTGGCTAGCAATACGTGATAGAAAAGGAGGATTTCTCTGTGCAATACTTGACTAGCAATACGTGATAGAAAAGGAGGATTTCTCTGTGCAACACGTGGCTAGCAATACGCGATAGAAAAGGAGGATTTCTCTGTGCAATACTCGACTAGCAATACGTGATAGAAAAGAAGGATTTCTCTGTGCAGCACGTGGCTAGCAATACAGGATAGAAAAGGAGGATTTCTCTGTGCAGCACTTGGCTAGCAATACGTGATAGAAAATGAGGATTTCTCTGTGCAACACGTGGCTAGCAATACGTGATAGAAAAGGAGGATTTCTCTGTGCAGCACGTGGCTAGCAATACGTGATAGAAAAGGAGGATTTCTCTGTGCAACACGTGGCTAGCAATATGTGGTAGAAAAGGAGGATTTCTCTGTGCAAAACGTGGCTAGCAATACGTGATAGAAAAGGAGGATTTCTCTGTGCAATACTCGACTAGCAATACGTGATAGAAAAGGAGGATTTCTCTGTGCAGCACGTGGCTAGCAATTCGTGCTAGAAAAGGAGGATTTCTCTGTGCAATACTCGACTAGCAATACGTGATAGAAAAGAAGGATTTCTCTGTGCAGCACGTGGCTAGCAATACATGATAGAAAAGGAGGATTTCTTTGTGCAGCACGTGGCTAGCAATACGTGATAGAAAAGGAGGATTTCTCTGTGCAGCACTTGGCTAGCAATACGTGATAGAAAATGAGGATTTCTCTGTGCAACACGTGGCTAGCAATACGTGATAGAAAAGGAGGATTTCTCTGTGCAGCACGTGGCTAGCAATACGTGATAGAAAAGGAGGATTTCTCTGTGCAACACGTGGCTAGCAATATGTGGTAGAAAAGGAGGATTTCTCTGTGCAAAACGTGGCTAGCAATACGTGATAGAAAAGGAGGATTTCTCTGTGCAATACTCGACTAGCAATACGTGATAGAAAAGGAGGATTTCTCTGTGCAGCACGTGGCTAGCAATACGTGATAGAAAAGGAGGATTTCTCTGTGCAATACTCGACTAGCAATACGTGATAGAAAAGGAGGATTTCTCTGTGCAACACGTGGCTAGCAATACGTGATAGAAAAGGAGGATTTCTCTGTGCAATACTCGACAAGCAATACGTGATAGAAAAGGAGGATTTCTCTGTGCAACACGTGGCTAGCAATACGTGATAGAAAAGGAGGATTTCTCTGTGCAATACTCGACTAGCAATACGTGATAGAAAAGGAGGATTTCTCTGTGCAGCACGTGGCTAGCAATACATGATAGAAAAGGAGGATTTCTTTGTGCAGCACGTGGCTAGCAATACGTGATAGAAAAGGAGGATATCTCTGTGCAGCACTTGGCTAGCAATACGTTATAGAAAATGAGGATTTCTCTGTGCAACACGTGGCTAGCAATACGTGATAGAAAAGGAGGATTTCTCTGTGCAGCATGTGGCTAGCAATACGAGATAGAAAAGGAGGATTTCTCTGTGCAACACGTGGCTAGCAATACGTGATAGAAAAGGAGGATTTCTCTGTGCAACACATGGCTAGCAATATGTGGTAGAAAAGGAGGATTTCTCTGTGCAACACGTGGCTAGCAATACGTGATAGAAAAGGAGGATTTCTCTGTGCAACACGGGGCTAGCAATACGTGATAGAAAAGGAGGATTTCTCTGTGCAATACTCGACTAGCAATACGTGATAGAAAAGGAGGATATCTCTGTGCAATACTCGACTAGCAATACGTGATAGAAAAGGAGGATTTCTCTGTGCAGCACGTGGCTAGCAATACGTGATAGAAAAGGAGGATTTCTCTGTGCAGAACGTGGCTAGCAATACGTGATAGAAAAGGAGGATTTCTCTGTGCAATACTCGACTAGCAATACGTGATAGAAAAGGAGGATATCTCTGTGCAATACTCGACTAGCAATACGTGATAGAAAAGGAGGATTTCTCTGTGCAGCACGTGGCTAGCAATACGTGATAGAAAAGGAGGATTTCTCTGTGCAATTCTCGACTAGCAATACGTGATAGAAAAGGAGGATTTCTCTGTGCAACACGTGGCTAGCAATACGTGATAGAAAAGGAGGATTTCTCTGTGCAATACTCGACTAGCAATACGTGATAGAAAAGGAGGATTTCTCTGTGCAACACGTGGCTAGCAATACGTGATAGAAAAGGAGGATTTCTCTGTGCAATACTCGACTAGCAATACGTGATAGAAAAGAAGGATTTCTCTGTGCAGCACGTGGCTAGCAATACATGATAGAAAAGGAGGATTTCTCTGTGCAGCACTTGGCTAGCAATACGTGATAGAAAATGAGGATTTCTCTGTGCAACACGTGGCTAGCAATACGTGATAGAAAAGGAGGATTTCTCTGTGCAGCACGTGGCTAGCAATACGTGATAGAAAAGGAGGATTTCTCTGTGCAACACGTGGCTAGCAATATGTGGTAGAAAAGGAGGATTTCTCTGTGCAAAACGTGGCTAGCAATACGTGATAGAAAAGGAGTATTTCTCTGTGCAATACTCGACTAGCAATACGTGATAGAAAAGGAGGATTTCTCTGTGCAGCACGTGGCTAGCAATACGTGATAGAAAAGGAGGATTTCTCTGTGCAATACTCGACTAGCAATACGTGATAGAAAAGGAGGATTTCTCTGTGCAACACGTGGCTAGCAATACGTGATAGAAAAGGAGGATTTCTCTGTGCAATACTCGACAAGCAATACGTGATAGAAAAGGAGGATTTCTCTGTGCAACACGTGGCTAGCAATACGTGATAGAAAAGGAGGATTTCTCTGTGCAATACTCGACTAGCAATACGTGATAGAAAAGGAGGATTTCTCTGTGCAGCACGTGGCTAGCAATACATGATAGAAAAAGAGGATTTCTTTGTGCAGCACGTGGCTAGCAATACGTGATAGAAAAGGAGGATTTCTCTGTGCAGCACTTGGCTAGCAATACGTGATAGAAAAGGAGGATTTCTCTGTGCAACACGTGGCTAGCAATACGTGATAGAAAAGGAGGATTTCTCTGTGCAGCACGTGGCTAGCAATACGTGATAGAAAAGGAGGATTTCTATGTGCAACACGTGGCTAGCAATACGTTGTAGAAAAGGAGGATTTCTCTGTGCAACACGTGGCTAGTAATACGTGGTAGAAAAGGAGGATTTCTCTGTGCAACACATGGCTAGCAATACGTGATAGAAAAGTAGGATTTCTCTGTGCAATACTCGACTAGCAATACATGATAGAAAAGGAGGATTTCTCTGTGCAGCACGTGGCTAGCAATACATGATAGAAAAGGAGGATTTCTTTGTGCAGCACGTGGCTAGCAATACGTGATAGAAAAGGAGGATTTCTCTGTGCAGCACGTGGCTAGCAATACGTGATAGAAAAGGAGGATTTCTCTGTGCAATACTCGACTAGCAATACGTGATAGAAAAGGAGGATTTCTCTGTGCAGCACGTGGCTAGCAATACGAGATAGAAAAGGAGGATTTCTCTGTGCAACACGTGGCTAGCAATACATGATAGAAAAGGAGGATTTCTCTGTGCAACACGTGGCTAGCAATACGTGATAGAAAAGGAGGATTTCTCTGTGCAGCACGTGGCTAGCAATACGTGATAGAAAAGGAGGATTTCTCTGTGCAATACTCGACTAGCAATACGTGATAGAAAAGGAGGATTTCTCTGTGCAGTACGTGGCTAGCAATACGTGATAGAAAAGGAGGATTTCTCTGTGCAACACGTGGCTAGCAATACGTGAAAGAAAGGGAGGATTTCTCTGTGCAATACTCGACTAGCAATACGTGATAGGAAAGGAGGATTTCTCTCTGCAGCACGTGGCTAGCAATACATGATAGAAAAGGAGGATTTCTTTGTGCAGCACGTGGCTAGCAATACGTGATAGAAAAGGAGGATTTCTCTGTGCAATACTCGACTAGCAATACGTGATAGAAAAGGAGGATTTCTCTGTGCAGCACGTGGCTAGCAATACGAGATAGAAAAGGAGGATTTCTCTGTGCAACACGTGGCTAGCAATACATGATAGAAAAGGAGGATTTCTCTGTGCAACACGTGGCTAGCAATACGTGATAGAAAAGGAGGATTTCTCTGTGCAATACTCGACTAGCAATACATGATAGAAAAGGAGGATATCTCTGTGCAATACTCGACTAGCATTACGTGATAGAAAAGGAGGATTTCTCTGTGCAGCACATGGCTAGCAATACGTGATAGAAAAGGAGGATTTCTCTGTGCAGAACGTGGCTAGCAATACGTGATAGAAAAGGAGGATTTCTCTGTGCAATACTCGACTAGCAATACGTGATAGAAAAGGAGGATATCTCTGTGCAATACTCGACTAGCAATACGTGATAGAAAAGGAGGATTTCTCTGTGCAGCACGTGGCTAGCAATACGGGCTAGAAAAGGAGGATTTCTCTGTGCAATACTCGACTAGCAATACGTGATAGAAAAGAAGGATTTCTCTGTGCAGCACGTGGCTAGCAATACATGATAGAAAAGGAGGATTTCTTTGTGCAGCACGTGGCTAGCAATACGTGATAGAAAAGGAGGATTTCTCTGTGCAGCACTTGGCTAGCAATACGTGATAGAAAATGAGGATTTCTCTGTGCAACACGTGGCTAGCAATACGTGATAGAAAAGGAGGATTTCTCTGTGCAGCACGTGGCTAGCAATACGTGATAGAAAAGGAGGATTTCTCTGTGCAACACGTGGCTAGCAATATGTGGTAGAAAAGGAGGATTTCTCTGTGCAAAACGTGGCTAGCAATACGTGATAGAAAAGGAGGATTTCTCTGTGCAATACTCGACTAGCAATACGTGATAGAAAAGGAGGATTTCTCTGTGCAGCACGTGGCTAGCAATACGTGATAGAAAAGGAGGATTTCTCTGTGCAATACTCGACTAGCAATACGTGATAGAAAAGGAGGATTTCTCTGTGCAACACGTGGCTAGCAATACGTGATAGAAAAGGAGGATTTCTCTGTGCAATACTCGACAAGCAATACGTGATAGAAAAGGAGGATTTCTCTGTGCAACACGTGGCTAGCAATACGTGATAGAAAAGGAGGATTTCTCTGTGCAATACTCGACTAGCAATACGTGATAGAAAAGGAGGATTTCTCTGTGCAGCACGTGGCTAGCAATACATGATAGAAAAGGAGGATTTCTTTGTGCAGCACGTGGCTAGCAATACGTGATAGAAAAGGAGGATTTCTCTGTGCAGCACGTGGCTAGCAATACGTGATAGAAAAGGAGGATTTCTCTGTGCAATACTCGACTAGCAATACGTGATAGAAAAGGAGGATTTCTCTGTGCAGCACGTGGCTAGCAATACGAGATAGAAAAGGAGGATTTCTCTGTGCAACACGTGGCTAGCAATACATGATAGAAAAGGAGGATTTCTCTGTGCAACACGTGGCTAGCAATACGTGATAGAAAAGGAGGATTTCTCTGTGCAGCACGTGGCTAGCAATACGTGATAGAAAAGGAGGATTTCTCTGTGCAATACTCGACTAGCAATACGTGATAGAAAAGGAGGATTTCTCTGTGCAGTACGTGGCTAGCAATACGTGATAGAAAAGGAGGATTTCTCTGTGCAACACGTGGCTAGCAATACGTGAAAGAAAGGGAGGATTTCTCTGTGCAATACTCGACTAGCAATACGTGATAGGAAAGGAGGATTTCTCTCTGCAGCACGTGGCTAGCAATACATGATAGAAAAGGAGGATTTCTTTGTGCAGCACGTGGCTAGCAATACGTGATAGAAAAGGAGGATTTCTCTGTGCAATACTCGACTAGCAATACGTGATAGAAAAGGAGGATTTCTCTGTGCAGCACGTGGCTAGCAATACGAGATAGAAAAGGAGGATTTCTCTGTGCAACACGTGGCTAGCAATACATGATAGAAAAGGAGGATTTCTCTGTGCAACACGTGGCTAGCAATACGTGATAGAAAAGGAGGATTTCTCTGTGCAATACTCGACTAGCAATACATGATAGAAAAGGAGGATATCTCTGTGCAATACTCGACTAGCAATACGTGATAGAAAAGGAGGATTTCTCTGTGCAGCACGTGGCTAGCAATACGTGATAGAAAAGGAGGATTTCTCTGTGCAGAACGTGGCTAGCAATACGTGATAGAAAAGGAGGATTTCTCTGTGCAATACTCGACTAGCAATACGTGATAGAAAAGGAGGATATCTCTGTGCAATACTCGACTAGCAATACGTGATAGAAAAGGAGGATTTCTCTGTGCAGCACGTGGCTAGCAATACGTGCTAGAAAAGGAGGATTTCTCTGTGCAGCACGTGACTAGCAATACGTGATAGAAAAGGAGGATTTCTCTGTGCAGCACGTGGCTAGCAATACGTGATAGAAAAGGAGGATTTCTTTGTGCAACACGTGGCTAGCAATACATGGTAGAAAAGGAGGATTTCTCTGTGCAACACGTGGCTAGCAATACGTGATAGAAAAGGAGGATTTCTCTGTGCAATACTCGACTAGCAATACGTGATAGAAATGGAGGATTTCTCTGTGCAACACGTGGCTAGCAATACGTGATAGAAAAGGAGGATTTCTCTGTGCAGCACGTTGCTAGCAATATGTGCTAGAAAAGGAGGATTTCTCTGTGCAGCACGTGACTAGCAATACGTGATAGAAAAGGAGGATTTCTCTGTGCAGCACGTGGCTAGCAATACGTGAGAGAAAAGGAGGATTTCTTTGTGCAACACGTGGCTAGCAATACGTGATAGAAAAGGAGGATTTCTCTGTGCAACACGGGGCTAGCAATACGTGATAGAAAAGGAGGATTTCTCTGTGCAATACTCGACTAGCAATACGTGATAGAAAAGGAGGATATCTCTGTGCAATACTCGACTAGCAATACATGATAGAAAAGGAGGATTTCTCTGTGCAGCACGTGGCTAGCAATACGTGCTAGAAAAGGAGGATTTCTCTGTGCAGCACGTGACTAGCAATACGTGATAGAAAAGGAGGGTTTCTCTGTGCAGCACGTGGCTAGCAATACATGATAGAAAAGGAGGATTTCTTTGTGCAACACGTGGCTAGCAATACGTGGTAGAAAAGGAGGATTTCTCTGTGCAATACTCGACTAGCAATACGTGATAGAAAAGGAGGATTTCTCTGTGCAACACGTGGCTAGCAATACGTAATAGAAAAGGAGGATTTCTCTGTGCAATACTCGACTAGCAATACGTGATAGAAAAGGAGGATTTCTCTGTGCAGCACGTGGCTAGCAATACGTGATAGAAAAGGAGGATTTCTCTGTGCAATACTCGACTAGCAATACGTGATAGAAAAGAAGGATTTCTCTGTGCAGCACGTGGCTAGCAATACATGATAGAAAAGGAGGATTTCTTTGTGCAGCACGTGGCTAGCAATACGTGATAGAAAAGGAGGATTTCTCTGTGCAGCACTTGGCTAGCAATATGTGATAGAAAATGAGGATTTCTCTGTGCAACACGTGGCTAGCAATACGTGATAGAAAAGGAGGATTTCTCTGTGCAGCACGTGGCTAGCAATACATGATAGAAAAGGAGGATTTCTCTGTGCAACACGTGGCTAGCAATACGTGGTAGAAAAGGAGGATTTCTCTGTGCAACACGTGGCTAGCAATACGTGATAGAAAAGGAGGATTTCTCTGTGCAATACTCGACTAGCAATACGTGATAGAAAAGGAGGATTTCTCTGTGCAGCACGTGGCTAGCAATACGTGATAGAAAAGGAGGATTTCTCTGTGCAATACTCGACTAGCAATACGTGATAGAAAAGGAGGATTTCTCTGTGCAACACGTGGCTAGCAATACGTGATAGAAAAGGAGGATTTCTCTGTGCAATACTCGACTAGCAATACGTGATAGAAAAGGAGGATTTCTCTGTGCAACACGTGGCTAGCAATACGTGATAGAAAAGTAGGATTTCTCTGTGCAACACGTGGCTAGCAATACGTTGTAGAAAAGGAGGATTTCTCTGTGCAACACGTGGCTAGTAATACGTGGTAGAAAAGGAGGATTTCTCTGTGCAACACATGGCTAGCAATACGTGATAGAAAAGTAGGATTTCTCTGTGCAATACTCGACTAGCAATACGTGATAGAAAAGGAGGATTTCTCTGTGCAGCACGTGGCTAGCAATACATGATAGAAAAGGAGGATTTCTTTGTGCAGCACGTGGCTAGCAATACGTGATAGAAAAGGAGGATTTCTCTGTGCAGCACGTGGCTAGCAATACGTGATAGAAAAGGAGGATTTCTCTGTGCAATACTCGACTAGCAATACGTGATAGAAAAGGAGGATTTCTCTGTGCAGTACGTGGCTAGCAATACGTGATAGAAAAGGAGGATTTCTCTGTGCAATACGTGGCTAGCAATACGTGATAGAAAGGGAGGATTTCTCTGTGCAATACTCGACTAGCAATATGTGATAGGAAAGGAGGATTTCTCTCTGCAGCACGTGGCTAGCAATACATGATAGAAAAGGAGGATTTCTTTGTGCAGCACGTGGCTAGCAATACGTGATAGAAAAGGAGGATTTCTCTGTGCAATACTCGACTAGCAATACATGATAGAAAAGGAGGATTTCTCTGTGCAGCACGTGGCTAGCAATACGAGATAGAAAAGGAGGATTTCTCTGTGCAACACGTGGCTAGCAATACATGACAGAAAAGGAGGACTTCTCTGTGCAACACGTGGCTAGCAATATGTGGTAGAAAAGGAGGATTTCTCTGTGCAACACGTGGCTAGCAACACGTGATAGAAAAGGAGGATTTCTCTGTGCAACACGGGGCTAGCAATACGTGATTGAAAAGGAGGATTTCTCTGTGCAATACTCGACTAGCAATACGTGATAGAAAAGGAGGATATCTCTGTGCAATACTCGACTAGCAATACGTGATAGAAAAGGAGGATTTCTCTGTGCAGCACGTGGCTAGCAATACGTGATAGAAAAGGAGGATTTCTCTGTGCAACACGTGGCTAGCAATACGTGATAGAAAATGAGGATTTCTCTGTGCAACACGTGGCTAGCAATATGTGGTAGAAAAGGAGGATTTCTCTGTGCAACACGTGGCTAGCAATACGTGATAGAAAAGGAGGATTTCTCTGTGCAACACGGGGCTAGCAATACGTGATAGAAAAGGAGGATTTCTCTGTGCAATACTCGACTAGCAATACGTGATAGAAAAGGAGGATATCTCTGTGCAATACTCGACTAGCAATACGTGATAGAAAAGGAGGATTTCTCTGTGCAGCACGTGGCTAGCAATACGTGATAGAAAAGGAGGATTTCTCTGTGCAGAACGTGGCTAGCAATACGTGATAGAAAAGGACGATTTCTCTGTGCAATACTCGACTAGCAATACGTGATAGAAAAGGAGGATATCTCTGTGCAATACTCGACTAGCAATACGTGATAGAAAAGGAGGATTTCGCTGTGCAGTACGTGGCTAGCAATACGTGCTAGAAAAGGAGGATTTCTCTGTGCAGCACGTGACTAGCAATACGTGATAGAAAAGGAGGATTTCTCTGTGCAGCATGTGGCTAGCAATACGTGATAGAAAAGGAGGATTTCTTTGTGCAACACGTGGCTAGCAATACATGGTAGAAAAGGAGGATTTCTCTGTGCAACACGTGGCTAGCAATACGTGATAGAAAAGGAGGATTTCTCTGTGCAATACTCGACTAGCAATACGTGATAGAAATGGAGGATTTCTCTGTGCAACACGTGGCTAGCAATACGTGATAGAAAAGGAGGATTTCTCTGTGCAGCACCTTACTAGCAATACGTGCTAGAAAAGGAGGATTTCTCTGTGCAGCACGTGACTAGCAATACGTGATAGAAAAGGAGGATTTCTCTGTGCAGCACGTGGCTAGCAATACGTGATAGAAAAGGAGGATTTCTTTGTGCAACACGTGGCTAGCAATACGTGATAGAAAAGGAGGATTTCTCTGTGCAACACGGGGCTAGCAATACATGATAGAAAAGGAGGATTTCTCTGTGCAATACTCGACTAGCAATACGTGATAGAAAAGGAGGATATCTCTGTGCAATACTCGACTAGCAATACGTGATAGAAAAGGAGGATTTCTCTGTGCAGCACGTGGCTAGCAATACGTGCTAGAAAAGGAGGATTTCTCTGTGCAGCACGTGACTAGCAATACGTGATAGAAAAGGAGGATTTCTCTGTGCAGCACGTGGCTAGCAATACGTGATAGAAAAGGAGGATTTCTTTGTGCAACACGTGGCTAGAAATACGTGGTAGAAAAGGAGGATTTCTCTGTGCAATACTCGACTAGCAATACGTGATAGAAAAGGAGGATTTCTCTGTGCAACACGTGGCTAGCAATAAGTAATAGAAAAGGAGGATTTCTCTGTGCAATACTCGACTAGCAATACATGATAGAAAAGGAGGATTTCTCTGTGCAGCACGTGGCTAGCAATACGTGATAGAAAAGGAGGATTTCTCTGTGCAATACTCGACTAGCAATACGTGATAGAAAAGAAGGATTTCTCTGTGCAGCACGTGGCTAGCAATACATGATAGAAAAGGAGGATTTCTTTGTGCAGCACGTGGCTAGCAATACGTGATAGAAAAGGAGGATTTCTCTGTGCAGCACGTGGCTAGCAATACGTGATAGAAAAGGAGGAATTCTCTGTGCAATACTCGACTAGCAATACGTGATAGAAAAGGAGGATTTCTCTGTGCAGTACGTGGCTAGCAATACGTGATAGAAAAGGAGGATTTCTCTGTGCCACACGTGGCTAGCAATACGTGATAGAAAGGGAGGATTTCTCTGTGCAATACTCGACTAGCAATACGTGATAGGAAAGGAGGATTTCTCTCTGCAGCACGTGGCTAGCAATACATGATAGAAAAGGAGGATTTCTTTGTGCAGCACCTGGCTAGCAATACGTGATAGAAAAGGAGGATTTCTCTGTGCAATACTCGACTAGCAATACATGATAGAAAAGGAGGAATTCTCTGTGCAGCACGTGGCTAGCAATACGAGATAGAAAAGGAGGATTTCTCTGTGCAACACGTGGCTAGCAATACATGACAGAAAAGGAGGATTTCTCTGTGCAACAAGTGGCTAGCAATATGTGGTAGAAAAGGAGGATTTCTCTGTGCAACACGTGGCTAGCAACACGTGATAGAAAAGGAGGATTTCTCTGTGCAACACGGGGCTAGCAATACGTGATAGAAAAGGAGGATTTCTCTGTGCAATACTCGACTAGCAATACGTGATAGAAAAGGAGGATATCTCTGTGCAATACTCGACTAGCAATACGTGATAGAAAAGGAGGATTTCTCTGTGCAGCACGTGGCTAGCAATACGTGATAGAAAAGGAGGATTTCTCTGTGCAACACGTGGCTAGCAATACGTGATAGAAAATGAGGATTTCTCTGTGCAACACGTGGCTAGCAATATGTGGTAGAAAAGGAGGATTTCTCTGTGCAACACGTGGCTAGCAATACGTGATAGAAAAGGAGGATTTCTCTGTGCAACACGGGGCTAGCAATACGTGATAGAAAAGGAGGATTTCTCTGTGCAATACTCGACTAGCAATACGTGATAGAAAAGGAGGATATCTCTGTGCAGCACGTGGCTAGCAATACGTGATAGAAAAGGAGGATTTCTCTGTGCAGAACGTGGCTAGCAATACGTGATAGAAAAGGACGATTTCTCTGTGCAATACTCGACTAGCAATACGTGATAGAAAAGGAGGATATCTCTGTGCAATACTCGACTAGCAATACGTGATAGAAAAGGAGGATTTCGCTGTGCAGTACGTGGCTAGCAATACGTGCTAGAAAAGGAGGATTTCTCTGTGCAGCACGTGACTAGCAATACGTGATAGAAAAGGAGGATTTCTCTGTGCAGCATGTGGCTAGCAATACGTGATAGAAAAGGAGGATTTCTTTGTGCAACACGTGGCTAGCAATACATGGTAGAAAAGGAGGATTTCTCTGTGCAACACGTGGCTAGCAATACGTGATAGAAAAGGAGGATTTCTCTGTGCAATACTCGACTAGCAATACGTGATAGAAATGGAGGATTTCTCTGTGCAACACGTGGCTAGCAATACGTGATAGAAAAGGAGGATTTCTCTGTGCAGCACGTTGCTAGCAATACGTGCTAGAAAAGGAGGATTTCTCTGTGCAGCACGTGACTAGCAATACGTGATAGAAAAGGAGGATTTCTCTGTGCAGCACGTGGCTAGCAATACGTGATAGAAAAGGAGGATTTCTTTGTGCAACACGTGGCTAGCAATACGTGATAGAAAAGGAGGATTTCTCTGTGCAACACGGGGCTAGCAATACATGATAGAAAAGGAGGATTTCTCTGTGCAATACTCGACTAGCAATACGTGATAGAAAAGGAGGATATCTCTGTGCAATACTCGACTAGCAATACGTGATAGAAAAGGAGGATTTCTCTGTGCAGCACGTGGCTAGCAATACGTGCTAGAAAAGGAGGATTTCTCTGTGCAGCACGTGACTAGCAATACGTGATAGAAAAGGAGGATTTCTCTGTGCAGCACGTGGCTAGCAATACGTGATAGAAAAGGAGGATTTCTTTGTGCAACACGTGGCTAGAAATACGTGGTAGAAAAGGAGGATTTCTCTGTGCAATACTCGACTAGCAATACGTGATAGAAAAGGAGGATTTCTCTGTGCAACACGTGGCTAGCAATAAGTAATAGAAAAGGAGGATTTCTCTGTGCAATACTCGACTAGCAATACATGATAGAAAAGGAGGATTTCTCTGTGCAGCACGTGGCTAGCAATACGTGATAGAAAAGGAGGATTTCTCTGTGCAATACTCGACTAGCAATACGTGATAGAAAAGAAGGATTTCTCTGTGCAGCACGTGGCTAGCAATACATGATAGAAAAGGAGGATTTCTTTGTGCAGCACGTGGCTAGCAATACGTGATAGAAAAGGAGGATTTCTCTGTGCAGCACGTGGCTAGCAATACGTGATAGAAAAGGAGGAATTCTCTGTGCAATACTCGACTAGCAATACGTGATAGAAAAGGAGGATTTCTCTGTGCAGTACGTGGCTAGCAATACGTGATAGAAAAGGAGGATTTCTCTGTGCCACACGTGGCTAGCAATACGTGATAGAAAGGGAGGATTTCTCTGTGCAATACTCGACTAGCAATACGTGATAGGAAAGGAGGATTTCTCTCTGCAGCACGTGGCTAGCAATACATGATAGAAAAGGAGGATTTCTTTGTGCAGCACGTGGCTAGCAATACGTGATAGAAAAGGAGGATTTCTCTGTGCAATACTCGACTAGCAATACATGATAGAAAAGGAGGAATTCTCTGTGCAGCACGTGGCTAGCAATACGAGATAGAAAAGGAGGATTTCTCTGTGCAACACGTGGCTAGCAATACATGACAGAAAAGGAGGATTTCTCTGTGCAACAAGTGGCTAGCAATATGTGGTAGAAAAGGAGGATTTCTCTGTGCAACACGTGGCTAGCAACACGTGATAGAAAAGGAGGATTTCTCTGTGCAACACGGGGCTAGCAATACGTGATAGAAAAGGAGGATTTCTCTGTGCAATACTCGACTAGCAATACGTGATAGAAAAGGAGGATATCTCTGTGCAATACTCGACTAGCAATACGTGATAGAAAAGGAGGATTTCTCTGTGCAGCACGTGGCTAGCAATACGTGATAGAAAAGGAGGATTTCTCTGTGCAACATGTGGCTAGCAATACGTGATAGAAAAGGAGGATTTCTCTGTGCAACACGTGGCTAGCAATATGTGGTAGAAAAGGAGGATTTCTCTGTGCAACACGTGGCTAGCAATATGTGATAGAAAAGGAGGATTTCTCTGTGCAACACGGGGCTAGCGATACGTGATAGAAAAGGAGGATTTCTCTGTGCAATACTCGACTAGCAATACGTGATAGAAAAGGAGGATATCTCTGTGCAATACTCGACTAGCAATACGTGATAGAAAAGGAGGATTTCTCTGTGCAGCACGTGGCTAGCAATACGTGCTAGAAAAGGAGGATTTCTCTGTGCAGCACGTGACTAGCAATACGTGATAGAAAATGAGGATTTCTCTGTGCAGCACGTGGCTAGCAATACGTGATAGAAAAGGAGGATTTCTTTGTGCAACACGTGGCTAGCAATACATGGTAGAAAAGGAGGATTTCTCTGTGCAACACGTGGCTAGCAATACGTGATAGAAAAGGAGGATTTCTCTGTGCAATACTCGACTAGCAATACGTGATAGAAATGGAGGATTTCTCTGTGCAACACGTGGCTAGCAATACGTGATAGAAAAGGAGGATTTCTCTGTGCAGCACGTTGCTAGCAATACGTGCTAGAAAAGGAGGATTTCTCTGTGCAGCATGTGACTAGCAATACGTGATAGAAAAGGAGGATTTCTCTGTGCAGCACGTGGCTAGCAATACGTGATAGAAAAGGAGGATTTCTTTGTGCAACACGTGGCTAGCAATACGAGATAGAAAAGGAGGATTTCTCTGTGCAACACGGGGCTAGCAATACGTGATAGAAAAGGAGGATTTCTCTGTGCAATACACGACTAGCAATACGTGATAGAAAAGGAGGATATCTCTGTGCAATACTCGACTAGCAATACGTGATAGAAAATGAGGATTTCTCTGTGCAGCACGTGGCTAGCAATACGTGCTAGAAAAGGAGGATTTCTCTGTGCAGCACGTGACTAGCAATACGTGATAGAAAAGGAGGATTTCTCTGTGCAGCACGTGGCTAGCAATACGTGATAGAAAAGGAGGATTTCTTTGTGCAACACGTGGCTAGCAATACGTGGTAGAAAAGGAGGATTTCTCTGTGCAATACTCGACTAGCAATACGTGATAGAAAAGGAGGATTTCTCTGTGCAACACGTGGCTAGCAATACGTAATAGAAAAGGAGGATTTCTCTGTGCAATACTCGACTAGCAATACGTGATAGAAAAGGAGGATTTCTCTGTGCAGCACGTGGCTAGCAATACATGATAGAAAAGGAGGATTTCTTTGTGCAGCACGTGGCTAGCAATACGTGATAGAAAAGGAGGATTTCTCTGTGCAGCACGTGGCTAGCAATACGTGATAGAAAAGGAGGATTTCTCTGTGCAATACTCGACTAGCAATACGTGATAGAAAAGGAGGATTTCTCTGTGCAGCACGTGGCTAGCAATACGAGATAGAAAAGGAGGATTTCTCTGTGCAACACGTGGCTAGCAATACATGATAGAAAAGGAGGATTTCTCTGTGCAACACGTGGCTAGCAATACGTGATAGAAAAGGAGGATTTCTCTGTGCAGCACGTGGCTAGCAATACGTGATAGAAAAGGAGGATTTCTCTGTGCAATACTCGACTAGCAATACGTGATAGAAAAGGAGGATTTCTCTGTGCAGTACGTGGCTAGCAATACGTGATAGAAAAGGAGGATTTCTCTGTGCAACACGTGGCTAGCAATACGTGAAAGAAAGGGAGGATTTCTCTGTGCAATACTCGACTAGCAATACGTGATAGGAAAGGAGGATTTCTCTCTGCAGCACGTGGCTAGCAATACATGATAGAAAAGGAGGATTTCTTTGTGCAGCACGTGGCTAGCAATACGTGATAGAAAAGGAGGATTTCTCTGTGCAATACTCGACTAGCAATACGTGATAGAAAAGGAGGATTTCTCTGTGCAGCACGTGGCTAGCAATACGAGATAGAAAAGGAGGATTTCTCTGTGCAACACGTGGCTAGCAATACATGATAGAAAAGGAGGATTTCTCTGTGCAACACGTGGCTAGCAATACGTGATAGAAAAGGAGGATTTCTCTGTGCAATACTCGACTAGCAATACATGATAGAAAAGGAGGATATCTCTGTGCAATACTCGACTAGCAATACGTGATAGAAAAGGAGGATTTCTCTGTGCAGCACGTGGCTAGCAATACGTGATAGAAAAGGAGGATTTCTCTGTGCAGAACGTGGCTAGCAATACGTGATAGAAAAGGAGGATTTCTCTGTGCAATACTCGACTAGCAATACGTGATAGAAAAGGAGGATATCTCTGTGCAATACTCGACTAGCAATACGTGATAGAAAAGGAGGATTTCTCTGTGCAGCACGTGGCTAGCAATACGTGCTAGAAAAGGAGGATTTCTCTGTGCAGCACGTGACTAGCAATACGTGATAGAAAAGGAGGATTTCTCTGTGCAACACGTGGCTAGCAATACGTGATAGAAAAGGAGGATTTCTTTGTGCAACACGTGGCTAGCAATACATGGTAGAAAAGGAGGATTTCTCTGTGCAACACGTGGCTAGCAATACGTGATAGAAAAGGAGGATTTCTCTGTGCAATACTCGACTAGCAATACGTGATAGAAATGGAGGATTTCTCTGTGCAACACGTGGCTAGCAATACGTGATAGAAAAGGAGGATTTCTCTGTGCAGCACGTTGCTAGCAATATGTGCTAGAAAAGGAGGATTTCTCTGTGCAGCACGTGACTAGCAATACGTGATAGAAAAGGAGGATTTCTCTGTGCAGCACGTGGCTAGCAATACGTGATAGAAAAGGAGGATTTCTTTGTGCAACACGTGGCTAGCAATACGTGATAGAAAAGGAGGATTTCTCTGTGCAACACGGGGCTAGCAATACGTGATAGAAAAGGAGGATTTCTCTGTGCAATACTCGACTAGCAATACGTGATAGAAAAGGAGGATATCTCTGTGCAATACTCGACTAGCAATACATGATAGAAAAGGAGGATTTCTCTGTGCAGCACGTGGCTAGCAATACGTGCTAGAAAAGGAGGATTTCTCTGTGCAGCACGTGACTAGCAATACGTGATAGAAAAGGAGGGTTTCTCTGTGCAGCACGTGGCTAGCAATACGTGATAGAAAAGGAGGATTTCTTTGTGCAACACGTGGCTAGCAATACGTGGTAGAAAAGGAGGATTTCTCTGTGCAATACTCGACTAGCAATACGTGATAGAAAAGGAGGATTTCTCTGTGCAACACGTGGCTAGCAATACGTAATAGAAAAGGAGGATTTCTCTGTGCAATACTCGACTAGCAATACGTGATAGAAAAGGAGGATTTCTCTGTGCAGCACGTGGCTAGCAATACGTGATAGAAAAGGAGGATTTCTCTGTGCAATACTCGACTAGCAATACGTGATAGAAAAGAAGGATTTCTCTGTGCAGCACGTGGCTAGCAATACATGATAGAAAAGGAGGATTTCTTTGTGCAGCACGTGGCTAGCAATACGTGATAGAAAAGGAGGATTTCTCTGTGCAGCTCTTGGCTAGCAATATGTGATAGAAAATGTGGATTTCTCTGTGCAACACGTGGCTAGCAATACGTGATAGAAAAGGAGGATTTCTCTGTGCAGCACGTGGCTAGCAATACGTGATAGAAAAGGAGGATTTCTCTGTGCAACACGTGGCTAGCAATACGTGGTAGAAAAGGAGGATTTCTCTGTGCAACACGTGGCTAGCAATACGTGATAGAAAAGGAGGATTTCTCTGTGCAATACTCGACTAGCAATACGTGATAGAAAAGGAGGATTTCTCTGTGCAGCACGTGGCTAGCAATACGTGATAGAAAAGGAGGATTTCTCTGTGCAATACTCGACTAGCAATACGTGATAGAAAAGGAGGATTTCTCTGTGCAACACGTGGCTAGCAATACGTGATAGAAAAGGAGGATTTCTCTGTGCAATACTCGACTAGCAATACGTGATAGAAAAGGAGGATTTCTCTGTGCAACACGTGGCTAGCAATACGTGATAGAAAAGTAGGATTTCTCTGTGCAACACGTGGCTAGCAATACGTTGTAGAAAAGGAGGATTTCTCTGTGCAACACGTGGCTAGTAATACGTGGTAGAAAAGGAGGATTTCTCTGTGCAACACATGGCTAGCAATACGTGATAGAAAAGTAGGATTTCTCTGTGCAATACTCGACTAGCAATACGTGATAGAAAAGGAGGATTTCTCTGTGCAGCACGTGGCTAGCAATACATGATAGAAAAGGAGGATTTCTTTGTGCAACACGTGGCTAGCAATACATGATAGAAAAGGAGGATTTCTCTGTGCAACACGTGGCTAGCAATACGTGATAGAAAAGGAGGATTTCTCTGTGCAATACTCGACTAGCAATACATGATAGAAAAGGAGGATATCTCTGTGCAATACTCGACTAGCAATACGTGATAGAAAAGGAGGATTTCTCTGTGCAGCACGTGGCTAGCAATACGTGATAGAAAAGGAGGATTTCTCTGTGCAGAACGTGGCTAGCAATACGTGATAGAAAAGGAGGATTTCTCTGTGCAATACTCGACTAGCAATACGTGATAGAAAAGGAGGATATCTCTGTGCAATACTCGACTAGCAATACGTGATAGAAAAGGAGGATTTCTCTGTGCAGCACGTGGCTAGCAATACGTGCTAGAAAAGGAGGATTTCTCTGTGCAGCACGTGACTAGCAATACGTGATAGAAAAGGAGGATTTCTCTGTGCAGCACGTGGCTAGCAATACGTGATAGAAAAGGAGGATTTCTTTGTGCAACACGTGGCTAGCAATACATGGTAGAAAAGGAGGATTTCTCTGTGCAACACGTGGCTAGCAATACGTGATAGAAAAGGAGGATTTCTCTGTGCAATACTCGACTAGCAATACGTGATAGAAATGGAGGATTTCTCTGTGCAACACGTGGCTAGCAATACGTGATAGAAAAGGAGGATTTCTCTGTGCAGCACGTTGCTAGCAATATGTGCTAGAAAAGGAGGATTTCTCTGTGCAGCACGTGACTAGCAATACGTGATAGAAAAGGAGGATTTCTCTGTGCAGCACGTGGCTAGCAATACGTGATAGAAAAGGAGGATTTCTTTGTGCAACACGTGGCTAGCAATACGTGATAGAAAAGGAGGATTTCTCTGTGCAATACTCGACTAGCAATACGTGATAGAAAAGGAGGATATCTCTGTGCAATACTCGACTAGCAATACATGATAGAAAAGGAGGATTTCTCTGTGCAGCACGTGGCTAGCAATACGTGCTAGAAAAGGAGGATTTCTCTGTGCAGCACGTGACTAGCAATACATGATAGAAAAGGAGGGTTTCTCTGTGCAGCACGTGGCTAGCAATACGTGATAGAAAAGGAGGATTTCTTTGTGCAACACGTGGCTAGCAATACGTGGTAGAAAAGGAGGATTTCTCTGTGCAATACTCGACTAGCAATACGTGATAGAAAAGGAGGATTTCTCTGTGCAACACGTGGCTAGCAATACGTAATAGAAAAGGAGGATTTCTCTGTGCAATACTCGACTAGCAATACGTGATAGAAAAGGAGGATTTCTCTGTGCAGCACGTGGCTAGCAATACGTGATAGAAAAGGAGGATTTCTCTGTGCAATACTCGACTAGCAATACGTGATAGAAAAGAAGGATTTCTCTGTGCAGCACGTGGCTAGCAATACATGATAGAAAAGGAGGATTTCTTTGTGCAGCACGTGGCTAGCAATACGTGATAGAAAAGGAGGATTTCTCTGTGCAGCTCTTGGCTAGCAATATGTGATAGAAAATGAGGATTTCTCTGTGCAACACGTGGCTAGCAATACGTGATAGAAAAGGAGGATTTCTCTGTGCAGCACGTGGCTAGCAATACGTGATAGAAAAGGAGGATTTCTCTGTGCAACACGTGGCTAGCAATACGTGGTAGAAAAGGAGGATTTCTCTGTGCAACACGTGGCTAGCAATACGTGATAGAAAAGGAGGATTTCTCTGTGCAATACTCGACTAGCAATACGTGATAGAAAAGGAGGATTTCTCTGTGCAGCACGTGGCTAGCAATACGTGATAGAAAAGGAGGATTTCTCTGTGCAATACTCGACAAGCAATACGTGATAGAAAAGGAGGATTTCTCTGTGCAACACGTGGCTAGCAATACGTGATAGAAAAGGAGGATTTCTCTGTGCAATACTCGACTAGCAATACGTGATAGAAAAGGAGGATTTCTCTGTGCAACACGTGGCTAGCAATACGTGATAGAAAAGTAGGATTTCTCTGTGCAACACGTGGCTAGCAATACGTTGTAGAAAAGGAGGATTTCTCTGTGCAACACGTGGCTAGTAATACGTGGTAGAAAAGGAGGATTTCTCTGTGCAACACATGGCTAGCAATACGTGATAGAAAAGTAGGATTTCTCTGTGCAATACTCGACTAGCAATACGTGATAGAAAAGGAGGATTTCTCTGTGCAGCACGTGGCTAGCAATACATGATAGAAAAGGAGGATTTCTTTGTGCAGCACATGGCTAGCAATACGTGATAGAAAAGGAGGATTTCTCTGTGCAGCACGTGGCTAGCAATACGTGATAGAAAAGGAGGATTTCTCTGTGCAATACTCGACTAGCAATACGTGATAGAAAAGGAGGATTTCTCTGTGCAGTACGTGGCTAGCAATACGTGATAGAAAAGGAGGATTTCTCTGTGCAATACGTGGCTAGCAATACGTGATAGAAAGGGAGGATTTCTCTGTGCAATACTCGACTAGCAATACGTGATAGGAAAGGAGGATTTCTCTCTGCAGCACGTGGCTAGCAATACATGATAGAAAAGGAGGATTTCTTTGTGCAGCACGTGGCTAGCAATACGTGATAGAAAAGGAGGATTTCTCTGTGCAATACTCGACTAGCAATACATGATAGAAAAGGAGGATTTCTCTGTGCAGCACGTGGCTAGCAATACGAGATAGAAAAGGAGGATTTCTCTGTGCAATACTCGACTAGCAATACGTGATAGAAAAGGAGGATATCTCTGTGCAATACTCGACTAGCAATACGTGATAGAAAAGGAGGATTTCTCTGTGCAGCACGTGGCTAGCAATACGTGATAGAAAAGGAGGATTTCTCTGTGCAGAACGTGGCTAGCAATACGTGATAGAAAAGGACGATTTCTCTGTGCAATACTCGACTAGCAATACGTGATAGAAAAGGAGGATATCTCTGTGCAATACTCGACTAGCAATACGTGATAGAAAAGGAGGATTTCGCTGTGCAGTACGTGGCTAGCAATACGTGCTAGAAAAGGAGGATTTCTCTGTGCAGCACGTGACTAGCAATACGTGATAGAAAAGGAGGATTTCTCTGTGCAGCATGTGGCTAGCAATACGTGATAGAAAAGGAGGATTTCTTTGTGCAACTCGTGGCTAGCAATACATGGTAGAAAAGGAGGATTTCTCTGTGCAACACGTGGCTAGCAATACGTGATAGAAAAGGAGGATTTCTCTGTGCAATACTCGACTAGCAATACGTGATAGAAATGGAGGATTTCTCTGTGCAACACGTGGCTAGCAATACGTGATAGAAAAGGAGGATTTCTCTGTGCAGCACGTTGCTAGCAATACGTGCTAGAAAAGGAGGATTTCTCTGTGCAGCACGTGACTAGCAATACGTGATAGAAAAGGAGGATTTCTCTGTGCAGCACGTGGCTAGCAATACGTGATAGAAAAGGAGGATTTCTTTGTGCAACACGTGGCTAGCAATACGTGATAGAAAAGGAGGATTTCTCTGTGCAACACGGGGCTAGCAATACATGATAGAAAAGGAGGATTTCTCTGTGCAATACTCGACTAGCAATACGTGATAGAAAAGGAGGATATCTCTGTGCAATACTCGACTAGCAATACGTGATAGAAAAGGAGGATTTCTCTGTGCAGCACGTGGCTAGCAATACGTGCTAGAAAAGGAGGATTTCTCTGTGCAGCACGTGACTAGCAATACGTGATAGAAAAGGAGGATTTCTCTGTGCAGCACGTGGCTAGCAATACGTGATAGAAAAGGAGGATTTCTTTGTGCAACACGTGGCTAGAAATACGTGGTAGAAAAGGAGGATTTCTCTGTGCAATACTCGACTAGCAATACGTGATAGAAAAGGAGGATTTCTCTGTGCAACACGTGGCTAGCAATAAGTAATAGAAAAGGAGGATTTCTCTGTGCAATACTCGACTAGCAATACATGATAGAAAAGGAGGATTTCTCTGTGCAGCACGTGGCTAGCAATACGTGATAGAAAAGGAGGATTTCTCTGTGCAATACTCGACTAGCAATACGTGATAGAAAAGAAGGATTTCTCTGTGCAGCACGTGGCTAGCAATACATGATAGAAAAGGAGGATTTCTTTGTGCAGCACGTGGCTAGCAATACGTGATAGAAAAGGAGGATTTCTCTGTGCAGCACGTGGCTAGCAATACGTGATAGAAAAGGAGGAATTCTCTGTGCAATACTCGACTAGCAATACGTGATAGAAAAGGAGGATTTCTCTGTGCAGTACGTGGCTAGCAATACGTGATAGAAAAGGAGGATTTCTCTGTGCCACACGTGGCTAGCAATACGTGATAGAAAGGGAGGATTTCTCTGTGCAATACTCGACTAGCAATACGTGATAGGAAAGGAGGATTTCTCTCTGCAGCACGTGGCTAGCAATACATGATAGAAAAGGAGGATTTCTTTGTGCAGCACGTGGCTAGCAATACGTGATAGAAAAGGAGGATTTCTCTGTGCAATACTCGACTAGCAATACATGATAGAAAAGGAGGAATTCTCTGTGCAGCACGTGGCTAGCAATACGAGATAGAAAAGGAGGATTTCTCTGTGCAACACGTGGCTAGCAATACATGACAGAAAAGGAGGATTTCTCTGTGCAACAAGTGGCTAGCAATATGTGGTAGAAAAGGAGGATTTCTCTGTGCAACACGTGGCTAGCAACACGTGATAGAAAAGGAGGATTTCTCTGTGCAACACGGGGCTAGCAATACGTGATAGAAAAGGAGGATTTCTCTGTGCAATACTCGACTAGCAATACGTGATAGAAAAGGAGGATATCTCTGTGCAATACTCGACTAGCAATACGTGATAGAAAAGGAGGATTTCTCTGTGCAGCACGTGGCTAGCAATACGTGATAGAAAAGGAGGATTTCTCTGTGCAACATGTGGCTAGCAATACGTGATAGAAAAGGAGGATTTCTCTGTGCAACACGTGGCTAGCAATATGTGGTAGAAAAGGAGGATTTCTCTGTGCAACACGTGGCTAGCAATACGTGATAGAAAAGGAGGATTTCTCTGTGCAACACGGGGCTAGCGATACGTGATAGAAAAGGAGGATTTCTCTGTGCAATACTCGACTAGCAATACGTGATAGAAAAGGAGGATATCTCTGTGCAATACTCGACTAGCAATACGTGATAGAAAAGGAGGATTTCTCTGTGCAGCACGTGGCTAGCAATACGTGCTAGAAAAGGAGGATTTCTCTGTGCAGCACGTGACTAGCAATACGTGATAGAAAATGAGGATTTCTCTGTGCAGCACGTGGCTAGCAATACGTGATAGAAAAGGAGGATTTCTTTGTGCAACACGTGGCTAGCAATACATGGTAGAAAAGGAGGATTTCTCTGTGCAACACGTGGCTAGCAATACGTGATAGAAAAGGAGGATTTCTCTGTGCAATACTCGACTAGCAATACGTGATAGAAATGGAGGATTTCTCTGTGCAACACGTGGCTAGCAATACGTGATAGAAAAGGAGGATTTCTCTGTGCAGCACGTTGCTAGCAATACGTGCTAGAAAAGGAGGATTTCTCTGTGCAGCACGTGACTAGCAATACGTGATAGAAAAGGAGGATTTCTCTGTGCAGCACGTGGCTAGCAATACGTGATAGAAAAGGAGGATTTCTTTGTGCAACACGTGGCTAGCAATACGTGATAGAAAAGGAGGATTTCTCTGTGCAACACGGGGCTAGCAATACGTGATAGAAAAGGAGGATTTCTCTGTGCAATACACGACTAGCAATACGTGATAGAAAAGGAGGATATCTCTGTGCAATACTCGACTAGCAATACGTGATAGAAAATGAGGATTTCTCTGTGCAGCACGTGGCTAGCAATACGTGCTAGAAAAGGAGGATTTCTCTGTGCAGCACGTGACTAGCAATACGTGATAGAAAAGGAGGATTTCTCTGTGCAGCACGTGGCTAGCAATACGTGATAGAAAAGGAGGATTTCTTTGTGCAACACGTGGCTAGCAATACGTGGTAGAAAAGGAGGATTTCTCTGTGCAATACTCGACTAGCAATACGTGATAGAAAAGGAGGATTTCTCTGTGCAACACGTGGCTAGCAATACGTAATAGAAAAGGAGGATTTCTCTGTGCAATACTCGACTAGCAATACGTGATAGAAAAGGAGGATTTCTCTGTGCAGCACGTGGCTAGCAATACATGATAGAAAAGGAGGATTTCTTTGTGCAGCACGTGGCTAGCAATACGTGATAGAAAAGGAGGATTTCTCTGTGCAGCACGTGGCTAGCAATACGTGATAGAAAAGGAGGATTTCTCTGTGCAATACTCGACTAGCAATACGTGATAGAAAAGGAGGATTTCTCTGTGCAGCATGTGGCTAGCAATACGAGATAGAAAAGGAGGATTTCTCTGTGCAACACGTGGCTAGCAATACATGATAGAAAAGGAGGATTTCTCTGTGCAACACGTGGCTAGCAATACGTGATAGAAAAGGAGGATTTCTCTGTGCAGCACGTGGCTAGCAATACGTGATAGAAAAGGAGGATTTCTCTGTGCAATACTCGACTAGCAATACGTGATAGAAAAGGAGGATTTCTCTGTGCAGTACGTGGCTAGCAATACGTGATAGAAAAGGAGGATTTCTCTGTGCAACACGTGGCTAGCAATACGTGAAAGAAAGGGAGGATTTCTCTGTGCAATACTCGACTAGCAATACGTGATAGGAAAGGAGGATTTCTCTCTGCAGCACGTGGCTAGCAATACATGATAGAAAAGGAGGATTTCTTTGTGCAGCACGTGGCTAGCAATACGTGATAGAAAAGGAGGATTTCTCTGTGCAATACTCGACTAGCAATACGTGATAGAAAAGGAGGATTTCTCTGTGCAGCACGTGGCTAGCAATACGAGATAGAAAAGGAGGATTTCTCTGTGCAACACGTGGCTAGCAATACATGATAGAAAAGGAGGATTTCTCTGTGCAACACGTGGCTAGCAATACGTGATAGAAAAGGAGGATTTCTCTGTGCAATACTCGACTAGCAATACATGATAGAAAAGGAGGATATCTCTGTGCAATACTCGACTAGCAATACGTGATAGAAAAGGAGGATTTCTCTGTGCAGCACGTGGCTAGCAATACATGATAGAAAAGGAGGATTTCTCTGTGCAGAACGTGGCTAGCAATACGTGATAGAAAAGGAGGATTTCTCTGTGCAATACTCGACTAGCAATACGTGATAGAAAAGGAGGATATCTCTGTGCAATACTCGACTAGCAATACGTGATAGAAAAGGAGGATTTCTCTGTGCAGCACGTGGCTAGCAATACGTGCTAGAAAAGGAGGATTTCTCTGTGCAGCACGTGACTAGCAATACGTGATAGAAAAGGAGGATTTCTCTGTGCAGCACGTGGCTAGCAATACGTGATAGAAAAGGAGGATTTCTTTGTGCAACACGTGGCTAGCAATACATGGTAGAAAAGGAGGATTTCTCTGTGCAACACGTGGCTAGCAATACGTGATAGAAAAGGAGGATTTCTCTGTGCAATACTCGACTAGCAATACGTGATAGAAATGGAGGATTTCTCTGTGCAACACGTGGCTAGCAATACGTGATAGAAAAGGAGGATTTCTCTGTGCAGCACGTTGCTAGCAATATGTGCTAGAAAAGGAGGATTTCTCTGTGCAGCACGTGACTAGCAATACGTGATAGAAAAGGAGGATTTCTCTGTGCAGCACGTGGCTAGCAATACGTGATAGAAAAGGAGGATTTCTTTGTGCAACACGTGGCTAGCAATACGTGATAGAAAAGGAGGATTTCTCTGTGCAACACGGGGCTAGCAATACGTGATAGAAAAGGAGGATTTCTCTGTGCAATACTCGACTAGCAATACGTGATAGAAAAGGAGGATATCTCTGTGCAATACTCGACTAGCAATACATGATAGAAAAGGAGGATTTCTCTGTGCAGCACGTGGCTAGCAATACGTGCTAGAAAAGGAGGATTTCTCTGTGCAGCATGTGACTAGCAATACGTGATAGAAAAGGAGGGTTTCTCTGTGCAGCACGTGGCTAGCAATACGTGATAGAAAAGGAGGATTTCTTTGTGCAACACGTGGCTAGCAATACGTGGTAGAAAAGGAGGATTTCTCTGTGCAATACTCGACTAGCAATACGTGATAGAAAAGGAGGATTTCTCTGTGCAACACGTGGCTAGCAATACGTAATAGAAAAGGAGGATTTCTCTGTGCAATACTCGACTAGCAATACGTGATAGAAAAGGAGGATTTCTCTGTGCAGCACGTGGCTAGCAATACGTGATAGAAAAGGAGGATTTCTCTGTGCAATACTCGACTAGCAATACGTGATAGAAAAGAAGGATTTCTCTGTGCAGCACGTGGCTAGCAATACATGATAGAAAAGGAGGATTTCTTTGTGCAGCACGTGGCTAGCAATACGTGATAGAAAAGGAGGATTTCTCTGTGCAGCTCTTGGCTAGCAATATGTGATAGAAAATGAGGATTTCTCTGTGCAACACGTGGCTAGCAATACGTGATAGATAAGGAGGATTTCTCTGTGCAGCACGTGGCTAGCAATACGTGATAGAAAAGGAGGATTTCTCTGTGCAACACGTGGCTAGCAATACGTGGTAGAAAAGGAGGATTTCTCTGTGCAACACGTGGCTAGCAATACGTGATAGAAAAGGAGGATTTCTCTGTGCAATACTCGACTAGCAATACGTGATAGAAAAGGAGGATTTCTCTGTGCAGCACGTGGCTAGCAATACGTGATAGAAAAGGAGGATTTCTCTGTGCAATACTCGACTAGCAATACGTGATAGAAAAGGAGGATTTCTCTGTGCAACACGTGGCTAGCAATACGTGATAGAAAAGGAGGATTTCTCTGTGCAATACTCGACTAGCAATACGTGATAGAAAAGGAGGATTTCTCTGTGCAACACGTGGCTAGCAATACGTGATAGAAAAGTAGGATTTCTCTGTGCAACACGTGGCTAGCAATACGTTGTAGAAAAGGAGGATTTCTCTGTGCAACACGTGGCTAGTAATACGTGGTAGAAAAGGAGGATTTCTCTGTGCAACACATGGCTAGCAATACGTGATAGAAAAGTAGGATTTCTCTGTGCAATACTCGACTAGCAATACGTGATAGAAAAGGAGGATTTCTCTGTGCAGCACGTGGCTAGCAATACATGATAGAAAAGGAGGATTTCTTTGTGCAACACGTGGCTAGCAATACATGATAGAAAAGGAGGATTTCTCTGTGCAACACGTGGCTAGCAATACGTGATAGAAAAGGAGGATTTCTCTGTGCAATACTCGACTAGCAATACATTATAGAAAAGGAGGATATCTCTGTGCAATACTCGACTAGCAATACGTGATAGAAAAGGAGGATTTCTCTGTGCAGCACGTGGCTAGCAATACGTGATAGAAAAGGAGGATTTCTCTGTGCAGAACGTGGCTAGCAATACGTGATAGAAAAGGAGGATTTCTCTGTGCAATACTCGACTAGCAATACGTGATAGAAAAGGAGGATATCTCTGTGCAATACTCGACTAGCAATACGTGATAGAAAAGGAGGATTTCTCTGTGCAGCACGTGGCTAGCAATACGTGCTAGAAAAGGAGGATTTCTCTGTGCAGCACGTGACTAGCAATACGTGATAGAAAAGGAGGATTTCTCTGTGCAGCACGTGGCTAGCAATACGTGATAGAAAAGGAGGATTTCTTTGTGCAACACGTGGCTAGCAATACATGGTAGAAAAGGAGGATTTCTCTGTGCAACACGTGGCTAGCAATACGTGATAGAAAAGGAGGATTTCTCTGTGCAATACTCGACTAGCAATACGTGATAGAAATGGAGGATTTCTCTGTGCAACACGTGGCTAGCAATACGTGATAGAAAAGGAGGATTTCTCTGTGCAGCACGTTGCTAGCAATATGTGCTAGAAAAGGAGGATTTCTCTGTGCAGCACGTGACTAGCAATACGTGATAGAAAAGGAGGATTTCTCTGTGCAGCACGTGGCTAGCAATACGTGATAGAAAAGGAGGATTTCTTTGTGCAACACGTGGCTAGCAATACGTGATAGAAAAGGAGGATTTCTCTGTGCAACACGGGGCTAGCAATACGTGATAGAAAAGGAGGATTTCTCTGTGCAATACTCGACTAGCAATACGTGATAGAAAAGGAGGATATCTCTGTGCAATACTCGACTAGCAATACATGATAGAAAAGGAGGATTTCTCTGTGCAGCACGTGGCTAGCAATACGTGCTAGAAAAGGAGGATTTCTCTGTGCAGCACGTGACTAGCAATACGTGATAGAAAAGGAGGGTTTCTCTGTGCAGCACGTGGCTAGCAATACGTGATAGAAAAGGAGGATTTCTTTGTGCAACACGTGGCTAGCAATACGTGGTAGAAAAGGAGGATTTCTCTGTGCAATACTCGACTAGCAATACGTGATAGAAAAGGAGGATTTCTCTGTGCAACACGTGGCTAGCAATACGTAATAGAAAAGGAGGATTTCTCTGTGCAATACTCGACTAGCAATACGTGATAGAAAAGGAGGATTTCTCTGTGCAGCACGTGGCTAGCAATACGTGATAGAAAAGGAGGATTTCTCTGTGCAATACTCGACTAGCAATACGTGATAGAAAAGAAGGATTTCTCTGTGCAGCACGTGGCTAGCAATACATGATAGAAAAGGAGGATTTCTTTGTGCAGCACGTGGCTAGCAATACGTGATAGAAAAGGAGGATTTCTCTGTGCAGCTCTTGGCTAGCAATATGTGATAGAAAATGAGGATTTCTCTGTGCAACACGTGGCTAGCAATACGTGATAGAAAAGGAGGATTTCTCTGTGCAGCACGTGGCTAGCAATACGTGATAGAAAAGGAGGATTTCTCTGTGCAACACGTGGCTAGCAATACGTGGTAGAAAAGGAGGATTTCTCTGTGCAACACGTGGCTAGCAATACGTGATAGAAAAGGAGGATTTCTCTGTGCAATACTCGACTAGCAATACGTGATAGAAAAGGAGGATTTCTCTGTGCAGCACGTGGCTAGCAATACGTGATAGAAAAGGAGGATTTCTCTGTGCAATACTCGACTAGCAATACGTGATAGAAAAGGAGGATTTCTCTGTGCAACACGTGGCTAGCAATACGTGATAGAAAAGGAGGATTTCTCTGTGCAATACTCGACTAGCAATACGTGATAGAAAAGGAGGATTTCTCTGTGCAACACGTGGCTAGCAATACGTGATAGAAAAGTAGGATTTCTCTGTGCAACACGTGGCTAGCAATACGTTGTAGAAAAGGAGGATTTCTCTGTGCAACACGTGGCTAGTAATACGTGGTAGAAAAGGAGGATTTCTCTGTGCAACACATGGCTAGCAATACGTGATAGAAAAGTAGGATTTCTCTGTGCAATACTCGACTAGCAATACGTGATAGAAAAGGAGGATTTCTCTGTGCAGCACGTGGCTAGCAATACATGATAGAAAAGGAGGATTTCTTTGTGCAGCATGTGGCTAGCAATACGTGATAGAAAAGGAGGATTTCTCTGTGCAGCACGTGGCTAGCAATACGTGATAGAAAAGGAGGATTTCTCTGTGCAATACTCGACTAGCAATACGTGATAGAAAAGGAGGATTTCTCTGTGCAGTACGTGGCTAGCAATACGTGATAGAAAAGGAGGATTTCTCTGTGCAATACGTGGCTAGCAATACGTGATAGAAAGGGAGGATTTCTCTGTGCAATACTCGACTAGCAATACGTGATAGGAAAGGAGGATTTCTCTCTGCAGCACGTGGCTAGCAATACATGATAGAAAAGGAGGATTTCTTTGTGCAGCACGTGGCTAGCAATACGTGATAGAAAAGGAGGATTTCTCTGTGCAATACTCGACTAGCAATACATGATAGAAAAGGAGGATTTCTCTGTGCAGCACGTGGCTAGCAATACGAGATAGAAAAGGAGGATTTCTCTGTGCAACACGTGGCTAGCAATACATGACAGAAAAGGAGGACTTCTCTGTGCAACACGTGGCTAGCAATATGTGGTAGAAAAGGAGGATTTCTCTGTGCAACACGTGGCTAGCAACACGTGATAGAAAAGGAGGATTTCTCTGTGCAACACAGGGCTAGCAATACGTGATAGAAAAGGAGGATTTCTCTGTGCAATACTCGACTAGCAATACGTGATAGAAAAGGAGGATATCTCTGTGCAATACTCGACTAGCAATACGTGATAGAAAAGGAGGATTTCTCTGTGCAGCACGTGGCTAGCAATACGTGATAGAAAAGTAGGATTTCTCTGTGCAACACGTGGCTAGCAATACGTTGTAGAAAAGGAGGATTTCTCTGTGCAACACGTGGCTAGTAATACGTGGTAGAAAAGGAGGATTTCTCTGTGCAACACATGGCTAGCAATACGTGATAGAAAAGTAGGATTTCTCTGTGCAATACTCGACTAGCAATACGTGATAGAAAAGGAGGATTTCTCTGTGCAGCACGTGGCTAGCAATACATGATAGAAAAGGAGGATTTCTTTGTGCAGCATGTGGCTAGCAATACGTGATAGAAAAGGAGGATTTCTCTGTGCAGCACGTGGCTAGCAATACGTGATAGAAAAGGAGGATTTCTCTGTGCAATACTCGACTAGCAATACGTGATAGAAAAGGAGGATTTCTCTGTGCAGTACGTGGCTAGCAATACGTGATAGAAAAGTAGGATTTCTCTGTGCAATACTCGACTAGCAATACGTGATAGAAAAGGAGGATTTCTCTGTGCAGCACGTGGCTAGCAATACATGATAGAAAAGGAGGATTTCTTTGTGCAGCATGTGGCTAGCAATACGTGATAGAAAAGGAGGATTTCTCTGTGCAGCACGTGGCTAGCAATACGTGATAGAAAAGGAGGATTTCTCTGTGCAATACTCGACTAGCAATACGTGATAGAAAAGGAGGATTTCTCTGTGCAGTACGTGGCTAGCAATACGTGATAGAAAAGGAGGATTTCTCTGTGCAATACGTGGCTAGCAATACGTGATAGAAAGGGAGGATTTCTCTGTGCAATACTCGACTAGCAATACGTGATAGGAAAGGAGGATTTCTCTCTGCAGCACGTGGCTAGCAATACATGATAGAAAAGGAGGATTTCTTTGTGCAGCACGTGGCTAGCAATACGTGATAGAAAAGGAGGATTTCTCTGTGCAATACTCGACTAGCAATACATGATAGAAAAGGAGGATTTCTCTGTGCAGCACGTGGCTAGCAATACGAGATAGAAAAGGAGGATTTCTCTGTGCAACACGTGGCTAGCAATACATGACAGAAAAGGAGGACTTCTCTGTGCAACACGTGGCTAGCAATATGTGGTAGAAAAGGAGGATTTCTCTGTGCAACACGTGGCTAGCAACACGTGATAGAAAAGGAGGATTTCTCTGTGCAACACAGGGCTAGCAATACGTGATAGAAAAGGAGGATTTCTCTGTGCAATACTCGACTAGCAATACGTGATAGAAAAGGAGGATATCTCTGTGCAATACTCGACTAGCAATACGTGATAGAAAAGGAGGATTTCTCTGTGCAGCACGTGGCTAGCAATACGTGATAGAAAAGTAGGATTTCTCTGTGCAACACGTGGCTAGCAATACGTTGTAGAAAAGGAGGATTTCTCTGTGCAACACGTGGCTAGTAATACGTGGTAGAAAAGGAGGATTTCTCTGTGCAACACATGGCTAGCAATACGTGATAGAAAAGTAGGATTTCTCTGTGCAATACTCGACTAGCAATACGTGATAGAAAAGGAGGATTTCTCTGTGCAGCACGTGGCTAGCAATACATGATAGAAAAGGAGGATTTCTCTGTGCAACACGTGGCTAGCAATACGTTGTAGAAAAGGAGGATTTCTCTGTGCAACACGTGGCTAGTAATACGTGATAGAAAAGGAGGATTTCTCTGTGCAACACATGGCTAGCAATACGTGATAGAAAAGTAGGATTTCTCTGTGCAATACTCGACTAGCAATACGTGATAGAAAAGGAGGATTTCTCTGTGCAGCACGTGGCTAGCAATACATGATAGAAAAGGAGGATTTCTTTGTGCAGCATGTGGCTAGCAATACGTGATAGAAAAGGAGGATTTCTCTGTGCAGCACGTGGCTAGCAATACGTGATAGAAAAGGAGGATTTCTCTGTGCAATACTCGACTAGCAATACGTGATAGAAAAGGAGGATTTCTCTGTGCAGTACGTGGCTAGCAATACGTGATAGAAAAGGAGGATTTCTCTGTGCAATACGTGGCTAGCAATACGTGATAGAAAGGGAGGATTTCTCTGTGCAATACTCGACTAGCAATACGTGATAGGAAAGGAGGATTTCTCTCTGCAGCACGTGGCTAGCAATACATGATAGAAAAGGAGGATTTCTTTGTGCAGCACGTGGCTAGCAATACGTGATAGAAAAGGAGGATTTCTCTGTGCAATACTCGACTAGCAATACATGATAGAAAAGGAGGATTTCTCTGTGCAGCACGTGGCTAGCAATACGAGATAGAAAAGGAGGATTTCTCTGTGCAACACGTGGCTAGCAATACATGACAGAAAAGGAGGACTTCTCTGTGCAACACGTGGCTAGCAATATGTGGTAGAAAAGGAGGATTTCTCTGTGCAACACGTGGCTAGCAACACGTGATAGAAAAGGAGGATTTCTCTGTGCAACACAGGGCTAGCAATACGTGATAGAAAAGGAGGATTTCTCTGTGCAATACTCGACTAGCAATACGTGATAGAAAAGGAGGATATCTCTGTGCAATACTCGACTAGCAATACGTGATAGAAAAGGAGGATTTCTCTGTGCAGCACGTGGCTAGCAATACGTGATAGAAAAGTAGGATTTCTCTGTGCAACACGTGGCTAGCAATACGTTGTAGAAAAGGAGGATTTCTCTGTGCAACACGTGGCTAGTAATACGTGGTAGAAAAGGAGGATTTCTCTGTGCAACACATGGCTAGCAATACGTGATAGAAAAGTAGGATTTCTCTGTGCAATACTCGACTAGCAATACGTGATAGAAAAGGAGGATTTCTCTGTGCAGCACGTGGCTAGCAATACATGATAGAAAAGGAGGATTTCTTTGTGCAGCATGTGGCTAGCAATACGTGATAGAAAAGGAGGATTTCTCTGTGCAGCACGTGGCTAGCAATACGTGATAGAAAAGGAGGATTTCTCTGTGCAATACTCGACTAGCAATACGTGATAGAAAAGGAGGATTTCTCTGTGCAGTACGTGGCTAGCAATACGTGATAGAAAAGGAGGATTTCTCTGTGCAATACGTGGCTAGCAATACGTGATAGAAAGGGAGGATTTCTCTGTGCAATACTCGACTAGCAATACGTGATAGGAAAGGAGGATTTCTCTCTGCAGCACGTGGCTAGCAATACATGATAGAAAAGGAGGATTTCTTTGTGCAGCACGTGGCTAGCAATACGTGATAGAAAAGGAGGATTTCTCTGTGCAATACTCGACTAGCAATACATGATAGAAAAGGAGGATTTCTCTGTGCAGCACGTGGCTAGCAATACGAGATAGAAAAGGAGGATTTCTCTGTGCAACACGTGGCTAGCAATACATGACAGAAAAGGAGGACTTCTCTGTGCAACACGTGGCTAGCAATATGTGGTAGAAAAGGAGGATTTCTCTGTGCAACACGTGGCTAGCAACACGTGATAGAAAAGGAGGATTTCTCTGTGCAACACAGGGCTAGCAATACGTGATAGAAAAGGAGGATTTCTCTGTGCAATACTCGACTAGCAATACGTGATAGAAAAGGAGGATATCTCTGTGCAATACTCGACTAGCAATACGTGATAGAAAAGGAGGATTTCTCTGTGCAGCACGTGGCTAGCAATACGTGATAGAAAATGAGGATTTCTCTGTGCAACACGTGGCTAGCAATATGTGGTAGAAAAGGAGGATTTCTCTGTGCAACACGTGGCTAGCAATACGTGATAGAAAAGGAGGATTTCTCTGTGCAACACGGGGCTAGCAATACGTGATAGAAAAGGAGGATTTCTCTGTGCAATACTCGACTAGCAATACGTGATAGAAAAGGAGGATATCTCTGTGCAATACTCGACTAGCAATACGTGATAGAAAAGGAGGATTTCTCTGTGCAGCACGTGGCTAGCAATACGTGATAGAAAATGAGGATTTCTCTGTGCAACACGTGGCTAGCAATATGTGGTAGAAAAGGAGGATTTCTCTGTGCAACACGTGGCTAGCAATACGTGATAGAAAAGGAGGATTTCTCTGTGCAACACGGGGCTAGCAATACGTGATAGAAAAGGAGGATTTCTCTGTGCAATACTCGACTAGCAATACGTGATAGAAAAGGAGGATATCTCTGTGCAATACTCGACTAGCAATACGTGATAGAAAAGGAGGATTTCTCTGTGCAGCACGTGGCTAGCAATACGTGATAGAAAAGGAGGATTTCTCTGTGCAGAACGTGGCTAGCAATACGTGATAGAAAAGGACGATTTCTCTGTGCAATACTCGACTAGCAATACGTGATAGAAAAGGAGGATATCTCTGTGCAATACTCGACTAGCAATACGTGATAGAAAAGGAGGATTTCGCTGTGCAGTACGTGGCTAGCAATACGTGCTAGAAAAGGAGGATTTCTCTGTGCAGCACGTGACTAGCAATACGTGATAGAAAAGGAGGATTTCTCTGTGCAGCATGTGGCTAGCAATACGTGATAGAAAAGGAGGATTTCTTTGTGCAACACGTGGCTAGCAATACATGGTAGAAAAGGAGGATTTCTCTGTGCAACACGTGGCTAGCAATACGTGATAGAAAAGGAGGATTTCTCTGTGCAATACTCGACTAGCAATACGTGATAGAAATGGAGGATTTCTCTGTGCAACACGTGGCTAGCAATACGTGATAGAAAAGGAGGATTTCTCTGTGCAGCACGTTGCTAGCAATACGTGCTAGAAAAGGAGGATTTCTCTGTGCAGCACGTGACTAGCAATACGTGATAGAAAAGGAGGATTTCTCTGTGCAGCACGTGGCTAGCAATACGTGATAGAAAAGGAGGATTTCTTTGTGCAACACGTGGCTAGCAATACGTGATAGAAAAGGAGGATTTCTCTGTGCAACACGGGGCTAGCAATACATGATAGAAAAGGAGGATTTCTCTGTGCAATACTCGACTAGCAATACGTGATAGAAAAGGAGGATATCTCTGTGCAATACTCGACTAGCAATACGTGATAGAAAAGGAGGATTTCTCTGTGCAGCACGTGGCTAGCAATACGTGCTAGAAAAGGAGGATTTCTCTGTGCAGCACGTGACTAGCAATACGTGATAGAAAAGGAGGATTTCTCTGTGCAGCACGTGGCTAGCAATACGTGATAGAAAAGGAGGATTTCTTTGTGCAACACGTGGCTAGAAATACGTGGTAGAAAAGGAGGATTTCCCTGTGCAATACTCGACTAGCAATACGTGATAGAAAAGGAGGATTTCTCTGTGCAACACGTGGCTAGCAATAAGTAATAGAAAAGGAGGATTTCTCTGTGCAATACTCGACTAGCAATACATGATAGAAAAGGAGGATTTCTCTGTGCAGCACGTGGCTAGCAATACGTGATAGAAAAGGAGGATTTCTCTGTGCAATACTCGACTAGCAATAAGTGATAGAAAAGAAGGATTTCTCTGTGCAGCACGTGGCTAGCAATACATGATAGAAAAGGAGGATTTCTTTGTGCAGCACGTGGCTAGCAATACGTGATAGAAAAGGAGGATTTCTCTGTGCAGCACGTGGCTAGCAATACGTGATAGAAAAGGAGGATTTCTCTGTGCAATACTCGACTAGCAATACGTGATAGAAAAGGAGGATTTCTCTGTGCAGTACGTGGCTAGCAATACGTGATAGAAAAGGAGGATTTCTCTGTGCCACACGTGGCTAGCAATACGTGATAGAAAGGGAGGATTTCTCTGTGCAATACTCGACTAGCAATACGTGATAGGAAAGGAGGATTTCTCTCTGCAGCACGTGGCTAGCAATACATGATAGAAAAGGAGGATTTCTTTGTGCAGCACGTGGCTAGCAATACGTGATAGAAAAGGAGGATTTCTCTGTGCAATACTCGACTAGCAATACATGATAGAAAAGGAGGAATTCTCTGTGCAGCACGTGGCTAGCAATACGAGATAGAAAAGGAGGATTTCTCTGTGCAACACGTGGCTAGCAATACATGACAGAAAAGGAGGATTTCTCTGTGCAACAAGTGGCTAGCAATATGTGGTAGAAAAGGAGGATTTCTCTGTGCAACACGTGGCTAGCAACACGTGATAGAAAAGGAGGATTTCTCTGTGCAACACGGGGCTAGCAATACGTGATAGAAAAGGAGGATTTCTCTGTGCAATACTCGACTAGCAATACGTGATAGAAAAGGAGGATATCTCTGTGCAATACTCGACTAGCAATACGTGATAGAAAAGGAGGATTTCTCTGTGCAGCACGTGGCTAGCAATACGTGATAGAAAAGGAGGATTTCTCTGTGCAACATGTGGCTAGCAATACGTGATAGAAAAGGAGGATTTCTCTGTGCAACACGTGGCTAGCAATATGTGGTAGAAAAGGAGGATTTCTCTGTGCAACACGTGGCTAGCAATACGTGATAGAAAAGGAAGATTTCTCTGTGCAACACGGGGCTAGCGATACGTGATAGAAAAGGAGGATTTCTCTGTGCAATACTCGACTAGCAGTACGTGATAGAAAAGGAGGATATCTCTGTGCAATACTCGACTAGCAATACGTGATAGAAAAGGAGGATTTCTCTGTGCAGCACGTGGCTAGCAATACGTGATAGAAAAGGAGGATTTCTCTGTGCAGAACGTGGCTAGCAATACGTGATAGAAAAGGACGATTTCTCTGTGCAATACTCTACTAGCAATACGTGATAGAAAAGGAGGATATCTCTGTGCAATACTCGACTAGCAATACGTGATAGAAAAGGAGGATTTCTCTGTGCAGCACGTGGCTAGCAATACGTGCTAGAAAAGGAGGATTTCTCTGTGCAGCACGTGACTAGCAATACGTGATAGAAAATGAGGATTTCTCTGTGCAGCACGTGGCTAGCAATACGTGATAGAAAAGGAGGATTTCTTTGTGCAACACGTGGCTAGCAATACATGGTAGAAAAGGAGGATTTCTCTGTGCAACACGTGGCTAGCAATACGTGATAGAAAAGGAGGATTTCTCTGTGCAATACTCGACTAGCAATACGTGATAGAAATGGAGGATTTCTCTGTGCAACACGTGGCTAGCAATACGTGATAGAAAAGGAGGATTTCTCTGTGCAGCACGTTGCTAGCAATACGTGCTAGAAAAGGAGGATTTCTCTGTGCAGCACGTGACTAGCAATACGTGATAGAAAAGGAGGATTTCTCTGTGCAGCACGTGGCTAGCAATACGTGATAGAAAAGGAGGATTTCTTTGTGCAACACGTGGCTAGCAATGCGTGATAGAAAAGGAGGATTTCTCTGTGCAACACGGGGCTAGCAATACGTGATAGAAAAGGAGGATTTCTCTGTGCAATACTCGACTAGCAATACGTGATAGAAAAGGAGGATATCTCTGTGCAATACTCGACTAGCAATACGTGATAGAAAATGAGGATTTCTCTGTGCAGCACGTGGCTAGCAATACGTGCTAGAAAAGGAGGATTTCTCTGTGCAGCACGTGACTAGCAATACGTGATAGAAAAGGAGGATTTCTCTGTGCAGCACGTGGCTAGCAATACGTGATAGAAAAGGAGGATTTCTTTGTGCAACACGTGGCTAGCAATACGTGGTAGAAAAGGAGGATTTCTCTGTGCAATACTCGACTAGCAATACGTGATAGAAAAGGAGGATTTCTCTGTGCAACACGTGGCTAGCAATACGTAATAGAAAAGGAGGATTTCTCTGTGCAATACTCGACTAGCAATACGTGATAGAAAAGGAGGATTTCTCTGTGCAGCACGTGGCTAGCAATAAGTGATAGAAAAGGAGGATTTCTCTGTGCAATACTCGACTAGCAATACGTGATAGAAAAGAAGGATTTCTCTGTGCAGCACGTGGCTAGCAATACATGATAGAAAAGGAGGATTTCTTTGTGCAGCACGTGGCTAGCAATACGTGATAGAAAAGGAGGATTTCTCTGTGCAGCACTTGGCTAGCAATACGTGATAGAAAATGAGGATTTCTCTGTGCAACACGTGGCTAGCAATACGTGATAGAAAAGGAGGATTTCTCTGTGCAGCACGTGGCTAGCAATACGTGATAGAAAAGGAGGATTTCTCTGTGCAACACGTGGCTAGCAATACGTGGTAGAAAAGGAGGATTTCTCTGTGCAACACGTGGCTAGCAATACGTGATAGAAAAGGAGGATTTCTCTGTGCAATACTCGACTAGCAATACGGGATAGAAAAGGAGGATTTCTCTGTGCAGCACGTGGCTAGCAATACGTGATAGAAAAGGATGATTTCTCTGTGCAATACTCGACTAGCAATATGTGATAGAAAAGGAGGATTTCTCTGTGCAACACGTGGCTAGCAATACGTGATAGAAAAGGAGGATTTCTCTGTGCAATACTCGACTAGCAATACGTGATAGAAAAGGAGGATTTCTCTGTGCAACACGTGGCTAGCAATACGTGATAGAAAAGTAGGATTTCTCTGTGCAACACGTGGCTAGCAATACGTTGTAGAAAAGGAGGATTTCTATGTGCAACACGTGGCTAGTAATACGTGGTAGAAAAGGAGGATTTCTCTGTGCAACACATGGCTAGCAATACGTGATAGAAAAGTAGGATTTCTCTGTGCAATACTCGACTAGCAATACGTGATAGAAAAGGAGGATTTCTCTGTGCAGCACGTGGCTAGCAATACATGATAGAAAAGGAGGAATTCTCTGTGCAGCACGTGGCTAGCAATACGTGATAGAAAAGGAGGATTTCTCTGTGCAGCACGTGGCTAGCAATACGTGATAGAAAAGGAGGATTTCTCTGTGCAATACTCGACTAGCAATACGTGATAGAAAAGGAGGATTTCTCTGTGCAGTACGTGGCTAGCAATACGTGATAGAAAAGGAGGATTTCTCTGTGCAACACGTGGCTAGCAATACGTGATAGAAAGGGAGGATTTCTCTGTGCAATACTCGACTAGCAATACGTGATAGGAAAGGAGGATTTCTCTCTGCAGCACGTGGCTAGCAATACATGATAGAAAAGGAGGATTTCTTTGTGCAGCACGTGGCTAGCAATACGTGATAGAAAAGGAGGATTTCTCTGTGCAATACTCGACTAGCAATACATGATAGAAAAGGAGGATTTCTCTGTGCAGCACGTGGCTAGCAATACGAGATAGAAAAGGAGGATTTCTCTGTGCAACACGTGGCTAGCAATACATGACAGAAAAGGAGGATTTCTCTGTGCAACACGTGGCTAGCAATATGTGGTAGAAAAGGAGGATTTCTCTGTGCAACACGTGGCTAGCAACACGTGATAGAAAAGGAGGATTTCTCTGTGCAACACAGGGCTAGCAATACGTGATAGAAAAGGAGGATTTCTCTGTGCAATACTCGACTAGCAATACGTGATAGAAAAGGAGGATATCTCTGTGCAATACTCGACTAGCAATACGTGATAGAAAAGGAGGATTTCTCTGTGCAGTACGTGGCTAGCAATACGTGATAGAAAAGGAGGATTTCTCTGTGCAACACGTGGCTAGCAATACGTGATAGAAAAGGAGGATTTCTCTGTGCAACACGTGGCTAGCAATATGTGGTAGAAAAGGAGGATTTCTCTGTGCAACACGTGGCTAGCAATACGTGATAGAAAAGGAGGATTTCTCTGTGCAACACGGGGCTAGCAATACGTGATAGAAAAGGAGGATTTTTCTGTGCAATACTCGACTAGCAATACGTGATAGAAAAGGAGGATATCTCTGTGCAATACTCGACTAGCAATACGTGATAGAAAAGGAGGATTTCTCTGTGCAGCACGTGGCTAGCAATACATGATAGAAAAGGAGGATTTCTCTGTGCAGAACGTGGCTAGCAATACGTGATAGAAAAGGATGATTTCTCTGTGCAATACTCGACTAGCAATACGTGATAGAAAAGGAGGATATCTCTGTGCAATACTCGACTAGCAATACATGATAGAAAAGGAGGATTTCTCTGTGCAGCACGTGGCTAGCAATACGTGCTAGAAAAGGAGGATTTCTCTGTGCAGCACGTGACTAGCAATACGTGATAGAAATGGAGGATTTCTCTGTGCAGCACGTGGCTAGCAATACGTGATAGAAAAGGAGGATTTCTTTGTGCAACACGTGGCTAGCAATACGTGGTAGAAAAGGAGGATTTCTCTGTGCAACACGTGGCTAGCAATACGTGATAGAAAAGGAGGATTTCTCTGTGCAATACTCGACTAGCAATACGTGATAGAAAAGGAGGATTTCTCTGTGCAACACGGGGCTAGCAATACGTGATAGAAAAGGAGGATTTTTCTGTGCAATACTCGACTAGCAATACGTGATAGAAAAGGAGGATATCTCTGTGCAATACTCGACTAGCAATACGTGATAGAAAAGGAGGATTTCTCTGTGCAGCACGTGGCTAGCAATACATGATAGAAAAGGAGGATTTCTCTGTGCAGAACGTGGCTAGCAATACGTGATAGAAAAGGATGATTTCTCTGTGCAATACTCGACTAGCAATACGTGATAGAAAAGGAGGATATCTCTGTGCAATACTCGACTAGCAATACGTGATAGAAAAGGAGGATTTCTCTGTGCAGCACGTGGCTAGCAATACGTGCTAGAAAAGGAGGATTTCTCTGTGCAGCACGTGACTAGCAATACGTGATAGAAATGGAGGATTTCTCTGTGCAGCACGTGGCTAGCAATACGTGATAGAAAAGGAGGATTTCTTTGTGCAACACGTGGCTAGCAATACGTGGTAGAAAAGGAGGATTTCTCTGTGCAACACGTGGCTAGCAATACGTGATAGAAAAGGAGGATTTCTCTGTGCAATACTCGACTAGCAATACGTGATAGAAAAGGAGGATTTCTCTGTGCAACACGTGGCTAGCAATACGTAATAGAAAAGGAGGATATCTCTGTGCAATACTCGACTAGCAATACGTGATAGAAAAGGAGGATTTCTCTGTGCAGCACGTGGCTAGCAATACATGATAGAAAAGGAGGATTTCTCTGTGCAGAACGTGGCTAGCAATACGTGATAGAAAAGGATGATTTCTCTGTGCAATACTCGACTAGCAATACGTGATAGAAAAGGAGGATATCTCTGTGCAATACTCGACTAGCAATACGTGATAGAAAAGGAGGATTTCTCTGTGCAGCACGTGGCTAGCAATACGTGCTAGAAAAGGAGGATTTCTCTGTGCAGCACGTGACTAGCAATACGTGATAGAAATGGAGGATTTCTCTGTGCAGCACGTGGCTAGCAATACGTGATAGAAAAGGAGGATTTCTTTGTGCAACACGTGGCTAGCAATACGTGGTAGAAAAGGAGGATTTCTCTGTGCAACACGTGGCTAGCAATACGTGATAGAAAAGGAGGATTTCTCTGTGCAATACTCGACTAGCAATACGTGATAGAAAAGGAGGATTTCTCTGTGCAACACGTGGCTAGCAATACGTAATAGAAAAGGAGGATTTCTCTGTGCAATACTCGACTAGCAATATGTGATAGAAAAGGAGGATTTCTCTGTGCAGCACGTGGCTAGCAATACGTGATAGAAAAGGAGGATTTCTCTGTGCAATTCTCGACTAGCAATACGTGATAGAAAAGGAGGATTTCTCTGTGCAATACGTGGCTAGCAATACGTGATAGAAATGTAGGATTTCTCTGTGCAATACTCGACTAGCAATACGTGATAGAAAGAAGGATTTCTCTGTGCAGCACGTGGCTAGCAATACATGATAGAAAAGGAGGATTTCTTTGTGCAGCACGTGGCTAGCAATACGTGATAGAAAAGGAGGATTTCTCTGTGCAGCACTTGGCTAGCAATACGTGATAGAAAATGAGGATTTCTCTGTGCAACACGTGGCTAGCAATACGTGATTGAAAAGGAGGATTTCTCTGTGCAGCACGTGGCTAGCAATACGTGATAGAAAAGGAGGATTTCTCTGTGCAACACGTGGCTAGCAATACGTGGTAGAAAAGGAGGATTTCTCTGTGCAACACGTGGCTAGCAATACGTGATAGAAAAGGAGGATTTCTCTGTGCAATACTCGACTAGCAATACGTGATAGAAAAGGAGGATTTCTCTGTGCAGCACGTGGCTAGCAATACGTGATAGAAAAGGAGGATTTCTCTGTGCAATACTCGACTAGCAATATGTGATAGAAAAGGAGGATTTCTCTGTGCAGCACGTGGCTAGCAATACATGATAGAAATGGGGGATTTCTTTGTGCAGCACGTGGCTAGCAATACGTGATAGAAAAGGAGGATTTCTCTGTGCAACACGTGGCTAGCAATACGTGATAGAAAAGGAGGATTTCTCTGTGCAATACTCGACTAGCAATACGTGATAGAAAAGGAGGATTTCTCTGTGCAACACGTGGCTAGCAATACGTGATAGAAAAGTAGGTTCTCTGTGCAATACTCGACTAGCAATACATGATAGAAAAGGAGGATTTCTTTGTGCAGCACGTGGCTAGCAATACGTGATAGAAAAGGAGGATTTCTCTGTGCAGCACTTGGCTAGCAATACGTGATAGAAAAGGAGGATTTCTCTGTGCAACACGTGGCTAGCAATACGTGATAGAAAAGGAGGATTTCTCTGTGCAGCACGTGGCTAGCAATACGTGATAGAAAAGGAGGATTTCTCTGTGCAACACGTGGCTAGCAATACGTTGTAGAAAAGGAGGATTTCTCTGTGCAACACGTGGCTAGTAATACGTGGTAGAAAAGGAGGATTTCTCTGTGCAACACATGGCTAGCAATACGTGATAGAAAAGTAGGATTTCTCTGTGCAATACTCGACTAGCAATACGTGATAGAAAAGGAGGATTTCTCTGTGCAGCACGTGGCTAGCAATACATGATAGAAAAGGAGGATTTCTTTGTGCAGCACGTGGCTAGCAATTCGTGATAGAAAAGGAGGATTTCTCTGTGCAGCACGTGGCTAGCAATACGTGATAGAAAAGGAGGATTTCTCTGTGAAATACTCGACTAGCAATACATGATAGAAAAGGAGGATTTCTCTTTGCAGTACGTGGCTAGCAATACGTGATAGAAAAGGAGGATTTCTCTGTGCAACACGTGGCTAGCAATATGTGATAGAAAGGGAGGATTTCTCTGTGCAATACTCGACTAGCAATACGTGATAGGAAAGGAGGATTTCTCTCTGCAGCACGTGGCTAGCAATACATGATAGAAAAGGAGGATTTCTTTGTGCAGCACGTGGCTAGCAATACGTGATAGAAAAGGAGGATTTCTCTGTGCAATACTCGACTAGCAATACGTGATAGAAAAGGAGGATTTCTCTGTGCAGCACGTGGCTAGCAATACGAGATAGAAAAGGAGGATTTCTCTGTGCAACACGTGGCTAGCAATACATGATAGAAAAGGAGGATTTCTCTGTGCAACACGTGGCTAGCAATATGTGGTAGAAAAGGAGGATTTCTCTGTGCAACACGTGGCTAGCAACACGTGATAGAAAAGGAGGATTTCTCTGTGCAACACGGGGCTAGCAATACGTGATAGAAAAGGAGGATTTCTCTGTGCAATACTCGACTAGCAATACGTGATAGAAAAGGAGGATATCTCTGTGCAATACTCGACTAGCAATACGTGATAGAAAAGGAGGATTTCTCTGTGCAGCACGTGGCTAGCAATACGTGATAGAAAAGGAGGATTTCTCTGTGCAGAACGTGGCTAGCAATACGTGATAGAATAGGAGGATTTCTCTGTGCAATACTCGACTAGCAATACGTGATAGAAAAGGAGGATATCTCTGTGCAATACTCGACTAGCAATACGTGATAGAAAAGGAGGATTTCTCTGTGCAGCACGTGGCTAGCAATACGTGCTAGAAAAGGAGGATTTCTCTGTGCAGCACGTGACTAGCAATACGTGATAGAAAAGGAGGATTTCTCTGTGCAGCACGTGGCTAGCAATACGTGATAGAAAAGGAGGATTTCTTTGTGCAAAACGTGGCTAGCAATACGTGGTAGAAAAGGAGGATTTCTCTGTGCAATTCTCGACTAGCAATACGTGATAGAAAAGGAGGATTTCTCTGTGCAACACGTGGCTAGCAATACGTGATAGAAAAGGAGGATTTCTCTGTGCAATACTCGACTAGCAATACGAGATAGAAAAGGAGGATTTCTCTGTGCAACACGTGGCTAGCAATACGTGATAGAAAAGTAGGATTTCTCTGTGCAATACTCGACTAGCAATACGTGATAGAAAAGAAGGATTTCTCTGTGCAGCACGTGGCTAGCAATACATGATAGAAAAGGAGGATTTCTTTGTGCAGCACGTAGCTAGCAATACGTGATAGAAAAGGAGGATTTCTCTGTGCAGCACTTGGCTAGCAATACGTGATAGAAAATGAGGATTTCTCTGTGCAACACGTGGCTAGCAATACGTGATAGAAAAGGAGAATTTCTCTGTGCAGCACGTGGCTAGCAATACGTGATAGAAAAGGAGGATTTCTCTGTGCAACACGTGGCTAGCAATACGTGGTAGAAAAGGAGGATTTCTCTGTGCAACACGTGGCTAGCAATACGTGATAGAAAAGGAGGATTTCTCTGTGCAATACTCGACTAGCAATACGTGATAGAAAAGGAGGATTTCTCTGTGCAGCACGTGGCTAGCAATACGTGATAGAAAAGGAGGATTTCTCTGTGCAATACTCGACTAGCAATACGTGATAGAAAAGGAGGATTTCTCTGTGCAACACGTGGCTAGCAATACGTGATAGAAAAGGAGGATTTCTCTGTGCAATACTCGACTAGCAATAAGTGATAGAAAAGGAGGATTTCTCTTTGTAACACGTGGCTAGCAATACGTGATAGAAAAGTAGGATTTCTCTGAGCAACACGTGGCTAGCAATACGTTGTAGAAAAGGAGGATTTCTCTGTGCAGCACGTGGCTAGCAATACGTGATAGAAAAGGAGGATTTCTTTGTGCAACATGTGGCTAGCAATACGTGGTAGAAAAGGAGGATTTCTCTGTGCAACACGTGGCTAGCAATACGTGATAGAAAAGGAGGATTTCTCTGTGCAATACTCGACTAGCAATACATGATAGAAAAGGAGGATTTCTCTGTGCAACACGTGGCTAGCAATACGTAATAGAAAAGGAGGATTTCTCTGTGCAATACTCGACTAGCAATATGTGATAGAAAAGGAGGATTTCTCTGTGCAGCACGTGGCTAGCAATACGTGATAGAAAAGGAGGATTTCTCTGTGCAATTCTCGACTAGCAATACGTGATAGAAAAGGAGGATTTCTCTGTGCAATACGTGGCTAGCAATACGTGATAGAAAAGTAGGATTTCTCTGTGCAATACTCGACTAGCAATACGTGATAGAAAGAAGGATTTCTCTGTGCAGCACGTGGCTAGCAATACATGATAGAAAAGGAGGATTTCTTTGTGCAGCACGTGGCTAGCAATACGTGATAGAAAAGGAGGATTTCTCTGTGCAGCACTTGGCTAGCAATACGTGATAGAAAATGAGGATTTCTCTGTGCAACACGTGGCTAGCAATACGTGATAGAAAAGGAGGATTTCTCTGTGCAGCACGTGGCTAGCAATACGTGATAGAAAAGGAGGATTTCTCTGTGCAACACGTGGCTAGCAATACGTGGTAGAAAAGGAGGATTTCTCTGTGCAACACGTGGCTAGCAATACGTGATAGAAAAGGAGGATTTCTCTGTGCAATACTCGACTAGCAATACGTGATAGAAAAGGAGGATTTCTCTGTGCAGCACGTGGCTAGCAATACGTGATAGAAAAGGAGGATTTCTCTGTGCAATACTCGACTAGCAATACGTGATAGAAAAGGAGGATTTCTCTGTGCAGCACATGGCTAGCAATACATGATAGAAAAGGGGGATTTCTTTGTGCAGCACGTGGCTAGCAATACGTGATAGAAAAGGAGGATTTCTCTGTGCAGAACATGGCTAGCAATACGTGATAGAAAAGGACGATTTCTCTGTGCAATACTCGACTAGCAATACGTGATAGAAAAGGAGGATATCTCTGTGCAATACTCGACTAGCAATACGTGATAGAAAAGGAGGATTTCGCTGTGCAGTACGTGGCTAGCAATACGTGCTAGAAAAGGAGGATTTCTCTGTGCAGCACGTGACTAGTAATACGTGATAGAAAAGGAGGATTTCTCTGTGCAGCACGTGGCTAGCAATACGTGATAGAAAAGGAGGATTTCTTTGTGCAACACGTGGCTAGCAATACATGGTAGAAAAGGAGGATTTCTCTGAAGGCTAGCAATACGTGATAGAAAAGGAGGTTTTCTCAGTGCAATACTCGACTAGCAATACGTGATAGAAATGGAGGATTTCTCTGTGCAACACGTGGCTAGCAATACGTGATAGAAAAGGAGGATTTCTCTGTGCAGCACGTTGCTAGCAATACGTGCTAGAAAAGGAGGATTTCTCTGTGCAGCACGTGACTAGCAATACGTGATAGAAAAGGAGGATTTCTCTGTGCAGCACGTGGCTAGCAATACGTGATAGAAAAGGAGGATTTCTTTGTGCAACACGTGGCTAGCAATACGTGATAGAAAAGGAGGATTTCTCTGTGCAACATGGGGCTAGCAATACATGATAGAAAAGGAGGATTTTTCTGTGCAATACTCGACTAGCAATACGTGATAGAAAAGGAGGATATCTCTGTGCAATACTCGACTAGCAATACGTGATAGAAAAGGAGGATTTCTCTGTGCAGCACGTGGCTAGCAATACGTGCTAGAAAAGGAGGATTTCTCTGTGCAGCACGTGACTAGCAATACGTGATAGAAAAGGAGGATTTCTCTGTGCAGCACGTGGCTAGCAATACGTGATAGAAAAGGAGGATTTCTTTGTGCAACACGTGGCTAGAAATACATGGTAGAAAAGGAGGATTTCTCTGTGCAATACTCGACTAGCAATACGTGATAGAAAAGGAGGATTTCTCTGTGCAACACGTGGCTAGCAATAAGTAATAGAAAAGGAGGATTTCTCTGTGCAATACTCGACTAGCAATACATGATAGAAAAGGAGGATTTCTCTGTGCAGCACGTGGCTAGCAATACGTGATAGAAAAGGAGGATTTCTCTGTGCAATACTCGACTAGCAATACGTGATAGAAAAGAAGGATTTCTCTGTGCAGCACGTGGCTAGCAATACATGATAGAAAAGGAGGATTTCTTTGTGCAGCACGTGGCTAGCAATACGTGATAGAAAAGGAGGATTTCTCTGTGCAGCACTTGGCTAGCAATACGTGATAGAAAATGAGGATTTCTCTGTGCAACACGTGGCTAGCAATACGTGATAGAAAAGGAGGATTTCTCTGTGCAGCACGTGGCTAGCAATACGTGATAGAAAAGGAGGATTTCTCTGTGCAACACGTGGCTAGCAATACGTGGTAGAAAAGGAGGATTTCTCTGTGCAACACGTGGCTAGCAATACATGGTAGAAAAGGAGGATTTCTCTGTGCAACACGTGGCTAGCAATACGTGATAGAAAAGGAGGTTTTCTCAGTGCAATACTCGACTAGCAATACGTGATAGAAATGGAGGATTTCTCTGTGCAACACGTGGCTAGCAATACGTGATAGAAAAGGAGGATTTCTCTGTGCAGCACGTTGCTAGCAATACGTGCTAGAAAAGGAGGATTTCTCTGTGCAGCACGTGACTAGCAATACGTGATAGAAAAGGAGGATTTCTCTGTGCAGCACGTGGCTAGCAATACGTGATAGAAAAGGAGGATTTCTTTGTGCAACACGTGGCTAGCAATACGTGATAGAAAAGGAGGATTTCTCTGTGCAACATGGGGCTAGCAATACATGATAGAAAAGGAGGATTTTTCTGTGCAATACTCGACTAGCAATACGTGATAGAAAAGGAGGATATCTCTGTGCAGCACGTGACTAGCAATACGTGATAGAAAATGAGGATTTCTCTGTGCAGCACGTGGCTAGCAATACGTGATAGAAAAGGAGGATTTCTTTGTGCAACACGTGGCTAGCAATACATGGTAGAAAAGGAGGATTTCTCTGTGCAACACGTGGCTAGCAATACGTGATAGAAAAGGAGGATTTCTCTGTGCAATACTCGACTAGCAATACGTGATAGAAATGGAGGATTTCTCTGTGCAACACGTGGCTAGCAATACGTGATAGAAAAGGAGGATTTCTCTGTGCAGCACGTTGCTAGCAATACGTGCTAGAAAAGGAGGATTTCTCTGTGCAGCACGTGACTAGCAATACGTGATAGAAAAGGAGGATTTCTCTGTGCAGCACGTGGCTAGCAATACGTGATAGAAAAGGAGGATTTCTTTGTGCAACACGTGGCTAGCAATACGTGATAGAAAAGGAGGATTTCTCTGTGCAACACGGGGCTAGCAATACGTGATAGAAAAGGAGGATTTCTCTGTGCAATACTCGACTAGCAATACGTGATAGAAAAGGAGGATATCTCTGTGCAATACTCGACTAGCAATACGTGATAGAAAATGAGGATTTCTCTGTGCAGCACGTGGCTAGCAATACGTGCTAGAAAAGGAGGATTTCTCTGTGCAGCACGTGACTAGCAATACGTGATAGAAAAGGAGGATTTCTCTGTGCAGCACGTGGCTAGCAATACGTGATAGAAAAGGAGGATTTCTTTGTGCAACACGTGGCTAGCAATACGTGGTAGAAAAGGAGGATTTCTCTGTGCAATACTCGACTAGCAATACGTGATAGAAAAGGAGGATTTCTCTGTGCAACACGTGGCTAGCAATACGTAATAGAAAAGGAGGATTTCTCTGTGCAATACTCGACTAGCAATATGTGATAGAAAAGGAGGATTTCTCTGTGCAGCACGTGGCTAGCAATACGTGATAGAAAAGGAGGATTTCTCTGTGCAATACTCGACTAGCAATACGTGATAGAAAAGAAGGATTTCTCTGTGCAGCACGTGGCTAGCAATACATGATAGAAAAGGAGGATTTCTTTGTGCAGCACGTGGCTAGCAATACGTGATAGAAAAGGAGGATTTCTCTGTGCAGCACTTGGCTAGCAATACGTGATAGAAAATGAGGATTTCTCTGTGCAACACGTGGCTAGCAATACGTGATAGAAAAGGATGATTTCTCTGTGCAGCACGTGGCTAGCAATACGTGACAGAAAAGGAGGATTTCTCTGTGCAACACGTGGCTAGCAATACGTGGTAGAAAAGGAGGATTTCTCTGTGCAACACGTGGCTAGCAATACGTGATAGAAAAGGAGGATTTCTCTGTGCAATACTCGACTAGAAATACGGGATAGAAAAGGAGGATTTCTCTGTGCAGCACGTGGCTAGCAATACGTGATAGAAAAGGAGGATTTCTCTGTGCAATACTCGACTAGCAATATGTGATAGAAAAGGAGGATTTCTCTGTGCAACACGTGGCTAGCAATACGTGATAGAAAAGGAGGATTTCTCTGTGCAATACTCGACTAGCAATACGTGATAGAAAAGGAGGATTTCTCTGTGCAACACGTGGCTAGCAATACGTGATAGAAAAGTAGGATTTCTCTGTGCAACACGTGGCTAGCAATACGTTGTAGAAAAGGAGGATTTCTCTGTGCAACACGTGGCTAGTAATACGTGGTAGAAAAGGAGGATTTCTCTGTGCAACACATGGCTAGCAATACGTGATAGAAAAGTAGGATTTCTCTGTGCAATACTCGACTAGCAATACGTGATAGAAAAGGAGGATTTCTCTGTGCAGCACGTGGCTAGCAATACATGATAGAAAAGGAGGAATTCTCTGTGCAGCACGTGGCTAGCAATACGTGATAGAAAAGGAGGATTTCTCTGTGCAGCACGTGGCTAGCAATACGTGATAGAAAAGGAGGATTTCTCTGTGCAATACTCGACTAGCAATACGTGATAGAAAAGGAGGATTTCTCTGTGCAGTACGTGGCTAGCAATACGTGATAGAAAAGGAGGATTTCTCTGTGCAACATGTGGCTAGCAATACGTGATAGAAAGGGAGGATTTCTCTGTGCAATACTCGACTAGCAATACGTGATAGGAAAGGAGGATTTCTCTCTGCAGCACGTGGCTAGCAATACATGATAGAAAAGGAGGATTTCTTTGTGCAGCACGTGGCTAGCAATACGTGATAGAAAAGGAGGATTTCTCTGTGCAATACTCGACTAGCAATACATGATAGAAAAGGAGGATTTCTCTGTGCAGCACGTGGCTAGCAATACGAGATAGAAAAGGAGGATTTCTCTGTGCAACACGTGGCTAGCAATACATGACAGAAAAGGAGGATTTCTCTGTGCAACACGTGGCTAGCAATATGTGGTAGAAAAGGAGGATTTCTCTGTGCAACACGTGGCTAGCAACACGTGATAGAAAAGGAGGATTTCTCTGTGCAACACAGGGCTAGCAATACGTGATAGAAAAGGAGGATTTCTCTGTGCAATACTCGACTAGCAATACGTGATAGAAAAGGAGGATATCTCTGTGCAATACTCGACTAGCAATACGTGATAGAAAAGGAGGATTTCTCTGTGCAGTACGTGGCTAGCAATACGTGATAGAAAAGGAGGATTTCTCTGTGCAACACGTGGCTAGCAATACGTGATAGAAAAGGAGGATTTCTCTGTGCAACACGTGGCTAGCAATATGTGGTAGAAAAGGAGGATTTCTCTGTGCAACACGTGGCTAGCAATACGTGATAGAAAAGGAGGATTTCTCTGTGCAACACGGGGCTAGCAATACGTGATAGAAAAGGAGGATTTCTCTGTGCAATACTCGACTAGCAATACGTGATAGAAAAGGAGGATATCTCTGTGCAATACTCGACTAGCAATACGTGATAGAAAAGGAGGATTTCTCTGTGCAGCACGTGGCTAGCAATACGTGATAGAAAAGGAGGATTTCTCTGTGCAGAACGTGGCTAGCAATACGTGATAGAAAAGGATGATTTCTCTGTGCAATACTCGACTAGCAATACGTGATAGAAAAGGAGGATATCTCTGTGCAATACTCGACTAGCAATACGTGATAGAAAAGGAGGATTTCTCTGTGCAGCACGTGGCTAGCAATACGTGCTAGAAAAGGAGGATTTCTCTGTGCAGCACGTGACTAGCAATACGTGATAGAAAAGGAGGATTTCTCTGTGCAGCACGTGGCTAGCAATACGTGATAGAAAAGGAGGATTTCTTTGTGCAACACGTGGCTAGCAATACGTGGTAGAAAAGGAGGATTTCTCTGTGCAACACGTGGCTGGCAATACGTGATAGAAAAGGAGGATTTCTCTGTGCAATACTCGACTAGCAATACGTGATAGAAAAGGAGGATTTCTCTGTGCAACACGTGGCTAGCAATACGTAATAGAAAAGGAGGATTTCTCTGTGCAATACTCGACTAGCAATATGTGATAGAAAAGGAGGATTTCTCTGTGCAGCACGTGGCTAGCAATACGTGATAGAAAAGGAGGATTTCTCTGTGCAATTCTCGACTAGCAATACGTGATAGAAAAGGAGGATTTCTCTGTGCAACACGTGGCTAGTAATACGTGGTAGAAAAGGAGGATTTCTCTGTGCAACACATGGCTAGCAATACGTGATAGAAAAGTAGGATTTCTCTGTGCAATACTCGACTAGCAATACGTGATAGAAAAGGAGGATTTCTCTGTGCAGCACGTGGCTAGCAATACATGATAGAAAAGGAGGAATTCTCTGTGCAGCACGTGGCTAGCAATACGTGATAGAAAAGGAGGATTTCTCTGTGCAGCACGTGGCTAGCAATACGTGATAGAAAAGGAGGATTTCTCTGTGCAATACTCGACTAGCAATACGTGATAGAAAAGGAGGATTTCTCTGTGCAGTACGTGGCTAGCAATACGTGATAGAAAAGGAGGATTTCTCTGTGCAACATGTGGCTAGCAATACGTGATAGAAAGGGAGGATTTCTCTGTGCAATACTCGACTAGCAATACGTGATAGGAAAGGAGGATTTCTCTCTGCAGCACGTGGCTAGCAATACATGATAGAAAAGGAGGATTTCTTTGTGCAGCACGTGGCTAGCAATACGTGATAGAAAAGGAGGATTTCTCTGTGCAATACTCGACTAGCAATACATGATAGAAAAGGAGGATTTCTCTGTGCAGCACGTGGCTAGCAATACGAGATAGAAAAGGAGGATTTCTCTGTGCAACACGTGGCTAGCAATACATGACAGAAAAGGAGGATTTCTCTGTGCAACACGTGGCTAGCAATATGTGGTAGAAAAGGAGGATTTCTCTGTGCAACACGTGGCTAGCAACACGTGATAGAAAAGGAGGATTTCTCTGTGCAACACAGGGCTAGCAATACGTGATAGAAAAGGAGGATTTCTCTGTGCAATACTCGACTAGCAATACGTGATAGAAAAGGAGGATATCTCTGTGCAATACTCGACTAGCAATACGTGATAGAAAAGGAGGATTTCTCTGTGCAGTACGTGGCTAGCAATACGTGATAGAAAAGGAGGATTTCTCTGTGCAACACGTGGCTAGCAATACGTGATAGAAAAGGAGGATTTCTCTGTGCAACACGTGGCTAGCAATATGTGGTAGAAAAGGAGGATTTCTCTGTGCAACACGTGGCTAGCAATACGTGATAGAAAAGGAGGATTTCTCTGTGCAACACGGGGCTAGCAATACGTGATAGAAAAGGAGGATTTCTCTGTGCAATACTCGACTAGCAATACGTGATAGAAAAGGAGGATATCTCTGTGCAATACTCGACTAGCAATACGTGATAGAAAAGGAGGATTTCTCTGTGCAGCACGTGGCTAGCAATACGTGATAGAAAAGGAGGATTTCTCTGTGCAGAACGTGGCTAGCAATACGTGATAGAAAAGGATGATTTCTCTGTGCAATACTCGACTAGCAATACGTGATAGAAAAGGAGGATATCTCTGTGCAATACTCGACTAGCAATACGTGATAGAAAAGGAGGATTTCTCTGTGCAGCACGTGGCTAGCAATACGTGCTAGAAAAGGAGGATTTCTCTGTGCAGCACGTGACTAGCAATACGTGATAGAAAAGGAGGATTTCTCTGTGCAGCACGTGGCTAGCAATACGTGATAGAAAAGGAGGATTTCTTTGTGCAACACGTGGCTAGCAATACGTGGTAGAAAAGGAGGATTTCTCTGTGCAACACGTGGCTGGCAATACGTGATAGAAAAGGAGGATTTCTCTGTGCAATACTCGACTAGCAATACGTGATAGAAAAGGAGGATTTCTCTGTGCAACACGTGGCTAGCAATACGTAATAGAAAAGGAGGATTTCTCTGTGCAATACTCGACTAGCAATATGTGATAGAAAAGGAGGATTTCTCTGTGCAGCACGTGGCTAGCAATACGTGATAGAAAAGGAGGATTTCTCTGTGCAATTCTCGACTAGCAATACGTGATAGAAAAGGAGGATTTCTCTGTGCAATACGTGGCTAGCAATACGTGATAGAAAAGTAGGATTTCTCTGTGCAATACTCGACTAGCAATACGTGATAGAAAGAAGGATTTCTCTGTGCAGCACGTGGCTAGCAATACATGAGAGAAAAGGAGGATTTCTTTGTGCAGCACGTGGCTAGCAATACGTGATAGAAAAGGAGGATTTCTCTGTGCAGCACTTGGCTAGCAATACGTGATAGAAAATGAGGATTTCTCTGTGCAATACTCGACTAGCAATACGTGATAGAAAAGGAGGATTTCTCTGTGCAGCACGTGGCTAGCAATACATGATAGAAAAGGGGGATTTCTTTGTGCAGCACGTGGCTAGCAATACGTGATAGAAAAGGAGGATTTCTCTGTGCAACACGTGGCTAGCAATACGTGATAGAAAAGGAGGATTTCTCTGTGCAATACTCGACTAGCAATACGTGATAGAAAAGGAGGATTTCTCTGTGCAACACGTGGCTAGCAATACGTGATAGAAAAGTAGGATTTCTCTGTGCAATACTCGACTAGCAATACATGATAGAAAAGGAGGATTTCTTTGTGCAGCACGTGGCTAGCAATACGTGATAGAAAAGGAGGATTTCTCTGTGCAGCACTTGGCTAGCAATACGTGATAGAAAAGGAGGATTTCTCTGTGCAACACGTGGCTAGCAATACGTGATAGAAAAGGAGGATTTCTCTGTGCAGCACGTGGCTAGCAATACGTGATAGAAAAGGAGGATTTCTCTGTGCAACACGTGGCTAGCAATACGTTGTAGAAAAGGAGGATTTCTCTGTGCAACACGTGGCTAGTAATACGTGGTAGAAAAGGAGGATTTCTCTGTGCAACACATGGCTAGCAATACGTGATAGAAAAGTAGGATTTCTCTGTGCAATACTCGACTAGCAATACGTGATAGAAAAGGAGGATTTCTCTGTGCAGCACGTGGCTAGCAATACATGATAGAAAAGGAGGATTTCTTTGTGCAGCACGTGGCTAGCAATACATGATAGAAAAGGAGGATTTCTTTGTGCAGCACGTGGCTAGCAATACGTGATAGAAAAGGAGGATTTCTCTGTGCAGCACGTGGCTAGCAATACGTGATAGAAAAGGAGGATTTCTCTGTGAAATACTCGACTAGCAATACATGATAGAAAAGGAGGATTTCTCTTTGCAGTACGTGGCTAGCAATACGTGATAGAAAAGGAGGATTTCTCTGTGCAACACGTGGCTAGCAATACGTGATAGAAAGGGAGGATTTCTCTGTGCAATACTCGACTAGCAATACGTGATAGGAAAGGAGGATTTCTCTCTGCAGCACGTGGCTAGCAATACATGATAGAAAAGGAGGATTTCTTTGTGCAGCACGTGGCTAGCAATACGTGATAGAAAAGGAGGATTTCTCTGTGCAATACTCGACTAGCAATACGTGATAGAAAAGGAGGATTTCTCTGTGCAGCACGTGGCTAGCAATACGAGATAGAAAAGGAGGATTTCTCTGTGCAACACGTGGCTAGCAATACATGATAGAAAAGGAGGATTTCTCTGTGCAACACGTGGCTAGCAATATGTGGTAGAAAAGGAGGATTTCTCTGTGCAACACGTGGCTAGCAACACGTGATAGAAAAGGAGGATTTCTCTGTGCAACACGGGGCTAGCAATACGTGATAGAAAAGGAGGATTTCTCTGTGCAATACTCGACTAGCAATACGTGATAGAAAAGGAGGATATCTCTGTGCAATACTCGACTAGCAATACGTGATAGAAAAGGAGGATTTCTCTGTGCAGCACGTGGCTAGCAATACGTGATAGAAAAGGAGGATTTCTCTGTGCAGAACGTGGCTAGCAATACATGATAGAAAAGGAGGATTTCTCTGTGCAATACTCGACTAGCAATACGTGATAGAAAAGGAGGATATCTCTGTGCAATACTCGACTAGCAATACATGATAGAAAAGGAGGATTTCTCTGTGCAGCACGTGGCTAGCAATACGTGCTAGAAAAGGAGGATTTCTCTGTGCAGCACGTGACTAGCAATACGTGATAGAAAAGGAGGATTTCTCTGTGCAGCACGTGGCTAGCAATACGTGATAGAAAAGGAGGATTTCTTTGTGCAAAACGTGGCTAGCAATACATGGTAGAAAAGAAGGATTTCTCTGTGCAATTCTCGACTAGCAATACGTGATAGAAAAGGAGGATTTCTCTGTGCAACACGTGGCTAGCAATACGTGATAGAAAAGGAGGATTTCTCTGTGCAATACTCGACTAGCAATACGAGATAGAAAAGGAGGATTTCTCTGTGCAACACGTGGCTAGCAATACGTGATAGAAAAGTAGGATTTCTCTGTGCAATACTCGACTAGCAATACATGATAGAAAAGAAGGATTTCTCTGTGCAGCACGTGGCTAGCAATACATGATAGAAAAGGAGGATTTCTTTGTGCAGCACGTGGCTAGCAATACGTGATAGAAAAGGAGGATTTCTCTGTGCAGCACTTGGCTAGCAATACGTGATAGAAAATGAGGATTTCTCTGTGCAACACGTGGCTAGCAATACGTGATAGAAAAGGAGGATTTCTCTGTGCAGCACGTGGCTAGCAATACGTGATAGAAAAGGAGGATTTCTCTGTGCAACACGTGGCTAGCAATACGTGGTAGAAAAGGAGGATTTCTCTGTGCAACACGTGGCTAGCAATACGTGATAGAAAAGGAGGATTTCTCTGTGCAATACTCGACTAGCAATACGTGATAGAAAAGGAGGATTTCTCTGTGCAGCACGTGGCTAGCAATACGTGATAGAAAAGGAGGATTTCTCTGTGCAATACTCGACTAGCAATACGTGATAGAAAAGGAGGATTTCTCTGTGCAGCACGTGGCTAGCAATACATGATAGAAAAGGGGGATTTCTTTGTGCAGCACGTGGCTAGCAATACGTGATAGAAAAGGAGGATTTCTCTGTGCAGAACGTGGCTAGCAATACGTGATAGAAAAGGACGATTTCTCTGTGCAATACTCGACTAGCAATACGTGATAGAAAAGGAGGATATCTCTGTGCAATACTCGACTAGCAATACGTGATAGAAAAGGAGGATTTCGCTGTGCAGTACGTGGCTAGCAATACGTGCTAGAAAAGGAGGATTTCTCTGTGCAGCACGTGACTAGTAATACGTGATAGAAAAGGAGGATTTCTCTGTGCAGCACGTGGCTAGCAATACGTGATAGAAAAGGAGGATTTCTTTGTGCAACACGTGGCTAGCAATACATGGTAGAAAAGGAGGATTTCTCTGTGCAACACGTGGCTAGCAATACGTGATAGAAAAGGAGGTTTTCTCAGTGCAATACTCGACTAGCAATACGTGATAGAAATGGAGGATTTCTCTGTGCAACACGTGGCTAGCAATACGTGATAGAAAAGGAGGATTTCTCTGTGCAGCACGTTGCTAGCAATACGTGCTAGAAAAGGAGGATTTCTCTGTGCAGCACGTGACTAGCAATACGTGATAGAAAAGGAGGATTTCTCTGTGCAGCACGTGGCTAGCAATACGTGATAGAAAAGGAGGATTTCTTTGTGCAACACGTGGCTAGCAATACGTGATAGAAAAGGAGGATTTCTCTGTGCAACACGGGGCTAGCAATACATGATAGAAAAGGAGGATTTTTCTGTGCAATACTCGACTAGCAATACGTGATAGAAAAGGAGGATATCTCTGTGCAATACTCGACTAGCAATACGTGATAGAAAAGGAGGATTTCTCTGTGCAGCACGTGGCTAGCAATACGTGCTAGAAAAGGAGGATTTCTCTGTGCAGCACGTGACTAGCAATACGTGATAGAAAAGGAGGATTTCTCTGTGCAGCACGTGGCTAGCAATACGTGATAGAAAAGGAGGATTTCTTTGTGCAACACGTGGCTAGAAATACATGGTAGAAAAGGAGGATTTCTCTGTGCAATACTCGACTAGCAATACGTGATAGAAAAGGAGGATTTCTCTGTGCAACACGTGGCTAGCAATAAGTAATAGAAAAGGAGGATTTCTCTGTGCAATACTCGACTAGCAATACATGATAGAAAAGGAGGATTTCTCTGTGCAGCACGTGGCTAGCAATACGTGATAGAAAAGGAGGATTTCTCTGTGCAATACTCGACTAGCAATACGTGATAGAAAAGAAGGATTTCTCTGTGCAGCACGTGGCTAGCAATACATGATAGAAAAGGAGGATTTCTTTGTGCAGCACGTGGCTAGCAATACGTGATAGAAAAGGAGGATTTCTCTGTGCAGCACGTGGCTAGCAATACATGATAGAAAAGGAGGATTTCTCTGTGCAATACTCGACTAGCAATACGTGATAGAAAAGGAGGATTTCTCTGTGCAGTACGTGGCTAGCAATACGTGATAGAAAAGGAGGATTTCTCTGTGCAACACGTGGCTAGCAATACGTGATAGAAAAGTAGGATTTCTCTGTGCAATACTCGACTAGCAATACATGATAGAAAAGGAGGATTTCTTTGTGCAGCACGTGGCTAGCAATACGTGATAGAAAAGGAGGATTTCTCTGTGCAGCACTTGGCTAGCAATACGTGATAGAAAAGGAGGATTTCTCTGTGCAACACGTGGCTAGCAATACGTGATAGAAAAGGAGGATTTCTCTGTGCAGCACGTGGCTAGCAATACGTGATAGAAAAGGAGGATTTCTCTGTGCAACACGTGGCTAGCAATACGTTGTAGAAAAGGAGGATTTCTCTGTGCAACACGTGGCTAGTAATACGTGGTAGAAAAGGAGGATTTCTCTGTGCAACACATGGCTAGCAATACGTGATAGAAAAGTAGGATTTCTCTGTGCAATACTCGACTAGCAATACGTGATAGAAAAGGAGGATTTCTCTGTGCAGCACGTGGCTAGCAATACATGATAGAAAAGGAGGATTTCTTTGTGCAGCACGTGGCTAGCAATACATGATAGAAAAGGAGGATTTCTTTGTGCAGCACGTGGCTAGCAATACGTGATAGAAAAGGAGGATTTCTCTGTGCAGCACGTGGCTAGCAATACGTGATAGAAAAGGAGGATTTCTCTGTGAAATACTCGACTAGCAATACATGATAGAAAAGGAGGATTTCTCTTTGCAGTACGTGGCTAGCAATACGTGATAGAAAAGGAGGATTTCTCTGTGCAACACGTGGCTAGCAATACGTGATAGAAAGGGAGGATTTCTCTGTGCAATACTCGACTAGCAATACGTGATAGGAAAGGAGGATTTCTCTCTGCAGCACGTGGCTAGCAATACATGATAGAAAAGGAGGATTTCTTTGTGCAGCACGTGGCTAGCAATACGTGATAGAAAAGGAGGATTTCTCTGTGCAATACTCGACTAGCAATACGTGATAGAAAAGGAGGATTTCTCTGTGCAGCACGTGGCTAGCAATACGAGATAGAAAAGGAGGATTTCTCTGTGCAACACGTGGCTAGCAATACATGATAGAAAAGGAGGATTTCTCTGTGCAACACGTGGCTAGCAATATGTGGTAGAAAAGGAGGATTTCTCTGTGCAACACGTGGCTAGCAACACGTGATAGAAAAGGAGGATTTCTCTGTGCAACACGGGGCTAGCAATACGTGATAGAAAAGGAGGATTTCTCTGTGCAATACTCGACTAGCAATACGTGATAGAAAAGGAGGATATCTCTGTGCAATACTCGACTAGCAATACGTGATAGAAAAGGAGGATTTCTCTGTGCAGCACGTGGCTAGCAATACGTGATAGAAAAGGAGGATTTCTCTGTGCAGAACGTGGCTAGCAATACATGATAGAAAAGGAGGATTTCTCTGTGCAATACTCGACTAGCAATACGTGATAGAAAAGGAGGATATCTCTGTGCAATACTCGACTAGCAATACATGATAGAAAAGGAGGATTTCTCTGTGCAGCACGTGGCTAGCAATACGTGCTAGAAAAGGAGGATTTCTCTGTGCAGCACGTGACTAGCAATACGTGATAGAAAAGGAGGATTTCTCTGTGCAGCACGTGGCTAGCAATACGTGATAGAAAAGGAGGATTTCTTTGTGCAAAACGTGGCTAGCAATACATGGTAGAAAAGAAGGATTTCTCTGTGCAATTCTCGACTAGCAATACGTGATAGAAAAGGAGGATTTCTCTGTGCAACACGTGGCTAGCAATACGTGATAGAAAAGGAGGATTTCTCTGTGCAATACTCGACTAGCAATACGAGATAGAAAAGGAGGATTTCTCTGTGCAACACGTGGCTAGCAATACGTGATAGAAAAGTAGGATTTCTCTGTGCAATACTCGACTAGCAATACATGATAGAAAAGAAGGATTTCTCTGTGCAGCACGTGGCTAGCAATACATGATAGAAAAGGAGGATTTCTTTGTGCAGCACGTGGCTAGCAATACGTGATAGAAAAGGAGGATTTCTCTGTGCAGCACTTGGCTAGCAATACGTGATAGAAAATGAGGATTTCTCTGTGCAACACGTGGCTAGCAATACGTGATAGAAAAGGAGGATTTCTCTGTGCAGCACGTGGCTAGCAATACGTGATAGAAAAGGAGGATTTCTCTGTGCAACACGTGGCTAGCAATACGTGGTAGAAAAGGAGGATTTCTCTGTGCAACACGTGGCTAGCAATACGTGATAGAAAAGGAGGATTTCTCTGTGCAATACTCGACTAGCAATACGTGATAGAAAAGGAGGATTTCTCTGTGCAGCACGTGGCTAGCAATACGTGATAGAAAAGGAGGATTTCTCTGTGCAATACTCGACTAGCAATACGTGATAGAAAAGGAGGATTTCTCTGTGCAGCACGTGGCTAGCAATACATGATAGAAAAGGGGGATTTCTTTGTGCAGCACGTGGCTAGCAATACGTGATAGAAAAGGAGGATTTCTCTGTGCAGAACGTGGCTAGCAATACGTGATAGAAAAGGACGATTTCTCTGTGCAATACTCGACTAGCAATACGTGATAGAAAAGGAGGATATCTCTGTGCAATACTCGACTAGCAATACGTGATAGAAAAGGAGGATTTCGCTGTGCAGTACGTGGCTAGCAATACGTGCTAGAAAAGGAGGATTTCTCTGTGCAGCACGTGACTAGTAATACGTGATAGAAAAGGAGGATTTCTCTGTGCAGCACGTGGCTAGCAATACGTGATAGAAAAGGAGGATTTCTTTGTGCAACACGTGGCTAGCAATACATGGTAGAAAAGGAGGATTTCTCTGTGCAACACGTGGCTAGCAATACGTGATAGAAAAGGAGGTTTTCTCAGTGCAATACTCGACTAGCAATACGTGATAGAAATGGAGGATTTCTCTGTGCAACACGTGGCTAGCAATACGTGATAGAAAAGGAGGATTTCTCTGTGCAGCACGTTGCTAGCAATACGTGCTAGAAAAGGAGGATTTCTCTGTGCAGCACGTGACTAGCAATACGTGATAGAAAAGGAGGATTTCTCTGTGCAGCACGTGGCTAGCAATACGTGATAGAAAAGGAGGATTTCTTTGTGCAACACGTGGCTAGCAATACGTGATAGAAAAGGAGGATTTCTCTGTGCAACACGGGGCTAGCAATACATGATAGAAAAGGAGGATTTTTCTGTGCAATACTCGACTAGCAATACGTGATAGAAAAGGAGGATATCTCTGTGCAATACTCGACTAGCAATACGTGATAGAAAAGGAGGATTTCTCTGTGCAGCACGTGGCTAGCAATACGTGCTAGAAAAGGAGGATTTCTCTGTGCAGCACGTGACTAGCAATACGTGATAGAAAAGGAGGATTTCTCTGTGCAGCACGTGGCTAGCAATACGTGATAGAAAAGGAGGATTTCTTTGTGCAACACGTGGCTAGAAATACATGGTAGAAAAGGAGGATTTCTCTGTGCAATACTCGACTAGCAATACGTGATAGAAAAGGAGGATTTCTCTGTGCAACACGTGGCTAGCAATAAGTAATAGAAAAGGAGGATTTCTCTGTGCAATACTCGACTAGCAATACATGATAGAAAAGGAGGATTTCTCTGTGCAGCACGTGGCTAGCAATACGTGATAGAAAAGGAGGATTTCTCTGTGCAATACTCGACTAGCAATACGTGATAGAAAAGAAGGATTTCTCTGTGCAGCACGTGGCTAGCAATACATGATAGAAAAGGAGGATTTCTTTGTGCAGCACGTGGCTAGCAATACGTGATAGAAAAGGAGGATTTCTCTGTGCAGCACGTGGCTAGCAATACATGATAGAAAAGGAGGATTTCTCTGTGCAATACTCGACTAGCAATACGTGATAGAAAAGGAGGATTTCTCTGTGCAGTACGTGGCTAGCAATACGTGATAGAAAAGGAGGATTTCTCTGTGCAACACGTGGCTAGCAATACGTGATAGAAAGGGAGGATTTCTCTGTGCAATACTCGACTAGCAATACGTGATAGGAAAGGAGGATTTCTCTCTGCAGCACGTGGCTAGCAATACATGATAGAAAAGGAGGATTTCTTTGTGCAGAACGTGGCTAGCAATACGTGATAGAAAAGGAGGATTTCTCTGTGCAATACTCGACTAGCAATACATGATAGAAAAGGAGGATTTCTCTGTGCAGCACGTGGCTAGCAATACGAGATAGAAAAGGAGGATTTCTCTGTGCAACACGTGGCTAGCAATACATGACAGAAAAGGAGGATTTCTCTGTGCAACACGTGGCTAGCAATATGTGGTAGAAAAGGAGGATTTCTCTGTGCAACACGTGGCTAGCAACACGTGATAGAAAAGGAGGATTTCTCTGTGCAACACGGGGCTAGCAATACGTGATAGAAAAGGAGGATTTCTCTGTGCAATACTCGACTAGCAATACGTGATAGAAAAGGAGGATATCTCTGTGCAATACTCGACTAGCAATACGTGATAGAAAAGGAGGATTTCTCTGTGCAGCACGTGGCTAGCAATACGTGATAGAAAAGGAGGATTTCTCTGTGCAACATGTGGCTAGCAATACGTGATAGAAAAGGAGGATTTCTCTGTGCAACACGTGGCTAGCAATATGTGGTAGAAAAGGAGGATTTCTCTGTGCAACACGTGGCTAGCAATATGTGATAGAAAAGGAGGATTTCTCTGTGCAACACGGCGCTAGCGATACGTGATAGAAAAGGAGGATTTCTCTGTGCAATACTCGACTAGCAATACGTGATAGAAAAGGAGGATTTCTCTGTGCAGCACGTGGCTAGCAATACGTGATAGAAAAGGAGGATTTCTCTGTGCAGAACGTGGCTAGCAATACGTGATAGAAAAGGACGATTTCTCTGTGCAATACTCGACTAGCAATACGTGATAGAAAAGGAGGATATCTCTGTGCAATACTCGACTAGCAATACGTGATAGAAAAGGAGGATTTCTCTGTGCAGCACGTGGCTAGCAATACGTGCTAGAAAAGGAGGATTTCTCTGTGCAGCACGTGACTAGCAATACGTGATAGAAAATGAGGATTTCTCTGTGCAGCACGTGGCTAGCAATACGTGATAGAAAAGGAGGATTTCTTTGTGCAACACGTGGCTAGCAATACATGGTAGAAAAGGAGGATTTCTCTGTGCAACACGTGGCTAGCAATACGTGATAGAAAAGGAGGATTTCTCTGTGCAATACTCGACTAGCAATACGTGATAGAAATGGAGGATTTCTCTGTGCAACACGTGGCTAGCAATACGTGATAGAAAAGGAGGATTTCTCTGTGCAGCACGTTGCTAGCAATACGTGCTAGAAAAGGAGGATTTCTCTGTGCAGCACGTGACTAGCAATACGTGATAGAAAAGGAGGATTTCTCTGTGCAGCACGTGGCTAGCAATACGTGATAGAAAAGGAGGATTTCTTTGTGCAACACGTGGCTAGCAATACGTGATAGAAAAGGAGGATTTCTCTGTGCAACACGGGGCTAGCAATACGTGATAGAAAAGGAGGATTTCTCTGTGCAATACTCGACTAGCAATACGTGATAGAAAAGGAGGATATCTCTGTGCAATACTCGACTAGCAATACGTGATAGAAAATGAGGATTTCTCTGTGCAGCACGTGGCTAGCAATACGTGCTAGAAAAGGAGGATTTCTCTGTGCAGCACGTGACTAGCAATACGTGATAGAAAAGGAGGATTTCTCTGTGCAGCACGTGGCTAGCAATACGTGATAGAAAAGGAGGATTTCTTTGTGCAACACGTGGCTAGCAATACGTGGTAGAAAAGGAGGATTTCTCTGTGCAATACTCGACTAGCAATACGTGATAGAAAAGGAGGATTTCTCTGTGCAACACGTGGCTAGCAATACGTAATAGAAAAGGAGGATTTCTCTGTGCAATACTCGACTAGCAATATGTGATAGAAAAGGAGGATTTCTCTGTGCAGCACGTGGCTAGCAATACGTGATAGAAAAGGAGGATTTCTCTGTGCAATACTCGACTAGCAATACGTGATAGAAAAGAAGGATTTCTCTGTGCAGCACGTGGCTAGCAATACATGATAGAAAAGGAGGATTTCTTTGTGCAGCACGTGGCTAGCAATACGTGATAGAAAAGGAGGATTTCTCTGTGCAGCACTTGGCTAGCAATACGTGATAGAAAATGAGGATTTCTCTGTGCAACACGTGGCTAGCAATACGTGATAGAAAAGGATGATTTCTCTGTGCAGCACGTGGCTAGCAATACGTGATAGAAAAGGAGGATTTCTCTGTGCAACACGTGGCTAGCAATACGTGGTAGAAAAGGAGGATTTCTCTGTGCAACACGTGGCTAGCAATACGTGATAGAAAAGGAGGATTTCTCTGTGCAATACTCGACTAGAAATACGGGATAGAAAAGGAGGATTTCTCTGTGCAGCACGTGGCTAGCAATACGTGATAGAAAAGGAGGATTTCTCTGTGCAATACTCGACTAGCAATATGTGATAGAAAAGGAGGATTTCTCTGTGCAACACGTGGCTAGCAATACGTGATAGAAAAGGAGGATTTCTCTGTGCAATACTCGACTAGCAATACGTGATAGAAAAGGAGGATTTCTCTGTGCAACACGTGGCTAGCAATACGTGATAGAAAAGTAGGATTTCTCTGTGCAACACGTGGCTAGCAATACGTTGTAGAAAAGGAGGATTTCTCTGTGCAACACGTGGCTAGTAATACGTGGTAGAAAAGGAGGATTTCTCTGTGCAACACATGGCTAGCAATACGTGATAGAAAAGTAGGATTTCTCTGTGCAATACTCGACTAGCAATACGTGATAGAAAAGGAGGATTTCTCTGTGCAGCACGTGGCTAGCAATACATGATAGAAAAGGAGGAATTCTCTGTGCAGCACGTGGCTAGCAATACGTGATAGAAAAGGAGGATTTCTCTGTGCAGCACGTGGCTAGCAATACGTGATAGAAAAGGAGGATTTCTCTGTGCAATACTCGACTAGCAATACGTGATAGAAAAGGAGGATTTCTCTGTGCAGTACGTGGCTAGCAATACGTGATAGAAAAGGAGGATTTCTCTGTGCAACATGTGGCTAGCAATACGTGATAGAAAGGGAGGATTTCTCTGTGCAATACTCGACTAGCAATACGTGATAGGAAAGGAGGATTTCTCTCTGCAGCACGTGGCTAGCAATACATGATAGAAAAGGAGGATTTCTTTGTGCAGCACGTGGCTAGCAATACGTGATAGAAAAGGAGGATTTCTCTGTGCAATACTCGACTAGCAATACATGATAGAAAAGGAGGATTTCTCTGTGCAGCACGTGGCTAGCAATACGAGATAGAAAAGGAGGATTTCTCTGTGCAACACGTGGCTAGCAATACATGACAGAAAAGGAGGATTTCTCTGTGCAACACGTGGCTAGCAATATGTGGTAGAAAAGGAGGATTTCTCTGTGCAACACGTGGCTAGCAACACGTGATAGAAAAGGAGGATTTCTCTGTGCAACACAGGGCTAGCAATACGTGATAGAAAAGGAGGATTTCTCTGTGCAATACTCAACTAGCAATACGTGATAGAAAAGGAGGATATCTCTGTGCAATACTCGACTAGCAATACGTGATAGAAAAGGAGGATTTCTCTGTGCAGTACGTGGCTAGCAATACGTGATAGAAAAGGAGGATTTCTCTGTGCAACACGTGGCTAGCAATACGTGATAGAAAAGGAGGATTTCTCTGTGCAACACGTGGCTAGCAATATGTGGTAGAAAAGGAGGATTTCTCTGTGCAACACGTGGCTAGCAATACGTGATAGAAAAGGAGGATTTCTCTGTGCAACACGGGGCTAGCAATACGTGATAGAAAAGGAGGATTTCTCTGTGCAATACTCGACTAGCAATACGTGATAGAAAAGGAGGATATCTCTGTGCAATACTCGACTAGCAATACGTGATAGAAAAGGAGGATTTCTCTGTGCAGCACGTGGCTAGCAATACGTGATAGAAAAGGAGGATTTCTCTGTGCAGAACGTGGCTAGCAATACGTGATAGAAAAGGATGATTTCTCTGTGCAATACTCGACTAGCAATACGTGATAGAAAAGGAGGATATCTCTGTGCAATACTCGACTAGCAATACGTGATAGAAAAGGAGGATTTCTCTGTGCAGCACGTGGCTAGCAATACGTGCTAGAAAAGGAGGATTTCTCTGTGCAGCACGTGACTAGCAATACGTGATAGAAAAGGAGGATTTCTCTGTGCAGCACGTGGCTAGCAATACGTGATAGAAAAGGAGGATTTCTTTGTGCAACACGTGGCTAGCAATACGTGGTAGAAAAGGAGGATTTCTCTGTGCAACACGTGGCTGGCAATACGTGATAGAAAAGGAGGATTTCTCTGTGCAATACTCGACTAGCAATACGTGATAGAAAAGGAGGATTTCTCTGTGCAACACGTGGCTAGCAATACGTAATAGAAAAGGAGGATTTCTCTGTGCAATACTCGACTAGCAATATGTGATAGAAAAGGAGGATTTCTCTGTGCAGCACGTGGCTAGCAATACGTGATAGAAAAGGAGGATTTCTCTGTGCAATTCTCGACTAGCAATACGTGATAGAAAAGGAGGATTTCTCTGTGCAATACGTGGCTAGCAATACGTGATAGAAAAGTAGGATTTCTCTGTGCAATACTCGACTAGCAATACGTGATAGAAAGAAGGATTTCTCTGTGCAGCACGTGGCTAGCAATACATGAGAGAAAAGGAGGATTTCTTTGTGCAGCACGTGGCTAGCAATACGTGATAGAAAAGGAGGATTTCTCTGTGCAGCACTTGGCTAGCAATACGTGATAGAAAATGAGGATTTCTCTGTGCAATACTCGACTAGCAATACGTGATAGAAAAGGAGGATTTCTCTGTGCAGCACGTGGCTAGCAATACATGATAGAAAAGGGGGATTTCTTTGTGCAGCACGTGGCTAGCAATACGTGATAGAAAAGGAGGATTTCTCTGTGCAACACGTGGCTAGCAATACGTGATAGAAAAGGAGGATTTCTCTGTGCAATACTCGACTAGCAATACGTGATAGAAAAGGAGGATTTCTCTGTGCAACACGTGGCTAGCAATACGTGATAGAAAAGTAGGATTTCTCTGTGCAATACTCGACTAGCAATACATGATAGAAAAGGAGGATTTCTTTGTGCAGCACGTGGCTAGCAATACGTGATAGAAAAGGAGGATTTCTCTGTGCAGCACTTGGCTAGCAATACGTGATAGAAAAGGAGGATTTCTCTGTGCAACACGTGGCTAGCAATACGTGATAGAAAAGGAGGATTTCTCTGTGCAGCACGTGGCTAGCAATACGTGATAGAAAAGGAGGATTTCTCTGTGCAACACGTGGCTAGCAATACGTTGTAGAAAAGGAGGATTTCTCTGTGCAACACGTGGCTAGTAATACGTGGTAGAAAAGGAGGATTTCTCTGTGCAACACATGGCTAGCAATACGTGATAGAAAAGTAGGATTTCTCTGTGCAATACTCGACTAGCAATACGTGATAGAAAAGGAGGATTTCTCTGTGCAGCACGTGGCTAGCAATACATGATAGAAAAGGAGGATTTCTTTGTGCAGCACGTGGATAGCAATACGTGATAGAAAAGGAGGATTTCTCTGTGCAGCACGTGGCTAGCAATACGTGATAGAAAAGGAGGATTTCTCTGTGAAATACTCGACTAGCAATACATGATAGAAAAGGAGGATTTCTCTTTGCAGTACGTGGCTAGCAATACGTGATAGAAAAGGAGGATTTCTCTGTGCAACACGTGGCTAGCAATACGTGATAGAAAGGGAGGATTTCTCTGTGCAATACTCGACTAGCAATACGTGATAGGAAAGGAGGATTTCTCTCTGCAGCACGTGGCTAGCAATACATGATAGAAAAGGAGGATTTCTTTGTGCAGCACGTGGCTAGCAATACGTGATAGAAAAGGAGGATTTCTCTGTGCAATACTCGACTAGCAATACGTGATAGAAAAGGAGGATTTCTCTGTGCAGCACGTGGCTAGCAATACGAGATAGAAAAGGAGGATTTCTCTGTGCAACACGTGGCTAGCAATACATGATAGAAAAGGAGGATTTCTCTGTGCAACACGTGGCTAGCAATATGTGGTAGAAAAGGAGGATTTCTCTGTGCAACACGTGGCTAGCAACACGTGATAGAAAAGGAGGATTTCTCTGTGCAACACGGGGCTAGCAATACGTGATAGAAAAGGAGGATTTCTCTGTGCAATACTCGACTAGCAATACGTGATAGAAAAGGAGGATATCTCTGTGCAATACTCGACTAGCAATACGTGATAGAAAAGGAGGATTTCTCTGTGCAGCACGTGGCTAGCAATACGTGATAGAAAAGGAGGATTTCTCTGTGCAGAACGTGGCTAGCAATACATGATAGAAAAGGAGGATTTCTCTGTGCAATACTCGACTAGCAATACGTGATAGAAAAGGAGGATATCTCTGTGCAATACTCGACTAGCAATACATGATAGAAAAGGAGGATTTCTCTGTGCAGCACGTGGCTAGCAATACGTGCTAGAAAAGGAGGATTTCTCTGTGCAGCACGTGACTAGCAATACGTGATAGAAAAGGAGGATTTCTCTGTGCAGCACGTGGCTAGCAATACGTGATAGAAAAGGAGGATTTCTTTGTGCAAAACGTGGCTAGCAATACATGGTAGAAAAGAAGGATTTCTCTGTGCAATTCTCGACTAGCAATACGTGATAGAAAAGGAGGATTTCTCTGTGCAACACGTGGCTAGCAATACGTGATAGAAAAGGAGGATTTCTCTGTGCAATACTCGACTAGCAATACGAGATAGAAAAGGAGGATTTCTCTGTGCAACACGTGGCTAGCAATACGTGATAGAAAAGTAGGATTTCTCTGTGCAATACTCGACTAGCAATACATGATAGAAAAGAAGGATTTCTCTGTGCAGCACGTGGCTAGCAATACATGATAGAAAAGGAGGATTTCTTTGTGCAGCACGTGGCTAGCAATACGTGATAGAAAAGGAGGATTTCTCTGTGCAGCACTTGGCTAGCAATACGTGATAGAAAATGAGGATTTCTCTGTGCAACACGTGGCTAGCAATACGTGATAGAAAAGGAGAATTTCTCTGTGCAGCACGTGGCTAGCAATACGTGATAGAAAAGGAGGATTTCTCTGTGCAACACGTGGCTAGCAATACGTGGTAGAAAAGGAGGATTTCTCTGTGCAACACGTGGCTAGCAATACGTGATAGAAAAGGAGGATTTCTCTGTGCAATACTCGACTAGCAATACGTGATAGAAAAGGAGGATTTCTCTGTGCAGCACGTGGCTAGCAATACGTGATAGAAAAGGAGGATTTCTCTGTGCAATACTCGACTAGCAATACGTGATAGAAAAGGAGGATTTCTCTGTGCAACACATGGCTAGCAATACGTGATAGAAAAGTAGGATTTCTCTGTGCAATACTCGACTAGCAATACGTGATAGAAAAGGAGGATTTCTCTGTGCAGCACGTGGCTAGCAATACATGATAGAAAAGGAGGATTTCTTTGTGCAGCACGTGGCTAGCAATACGTGATAGAAAAGGAGGATTTCTCTGTGCAGCACGTGGCTAGCAATACGTGATAGAAAAGGAGGATTTCTCTGTGAAATACTCGACTAGCAATACATGATAGAAAAGGAGGATTTCTCTTTGCAGTACGTGGCTAGCAATACGTGATAGAAAAGGAGGATTTCTCTGTGCAACACGTGGCTAGCAATACGTGATAGAAAGGGAGGATTTCTCTGTGCAATACTCGACTAGCAATACGTGATAGGAAAGGAGGATTTCTCTCTGCAGCACGTGGCTAGCAATACATGATAGAAAAGGAGGATTTCTTTGTGCAGCACGTGGCTAGCAATACGTGATAGAAAAGGAGGATTTCTCTGTGCAATACTCGACTAGCAATACGTGATAGAAAAGGAGGATTTCTCTGTGCAGCACGTGGCTAGCAATACGAGATAGAAAAGGAGGATTTCTCTGTGCAACACGTGGCTAGCAATACATGATAGAAAAGGAGGATTTCTCTGTGCAACACGTGGCTAGCAATATGTGGTAGAAAAGGAGGATTTCTCTGTGCAACACGTGGCTAGCAACACGTGATAGAAAAGGAGGATTTCTCTGTGCAACACGGGGCTAGCAATACGTGATAGAAAAGGAGGATTTCTCTGTGCAATACTCGACTAGCAATACGTGATAGAAAAGGAGGATATCTCTGTGCAATACTCGACTAGCAATACGTGATAGAAAAGGAGGATTTCTCTGTGCAGCACGTGGCTAGCAATACGTGATAGAAAAGGAGGATTTCTCTGTGCAGAACGTGGCTAGCAATACATGATAGAAAAGGAGGATTTCTCTGTGCAATACTCGACTAGCAATACGTGATAGAAAAGGAGGATATCTCTGTGCAATACTCGACTAGCAATACATGATAGAAAAGGAGGATTTCTCTGTGCAGCACGTGGCTAGCAATACGTGCTAGAAAAGGAGGATTTCTCTGTGCAGCACGTGACTAGCAATACGTGATAGAAAAGGAGGATTTCTCTGTGCAGCACGTGGCTAGCAATACGTGATAGAAAAGGAGGATTTCTTTGTGCAAAACGTGGCTAGCAATACATGGTAGAAAAGAAGGATTTCTCTGTGCAATTCTCGACTAGCAATACGTGATAGAAAAGGAGGATTTCTCTGTGCAACACGTGGCTAGCAATACGTGATAGAAAAGGAGGATTTCTCTGTGCAATACTCGACTAGCAATACGAGATAGAAAAGGAGGATTTCTCTGTGCAACACGTGGCTAGCAATACGTGATAGAAAAGTAGGATTTCTCTGTGCAATACTCGACTAGCAATACGTGATAGAAAAGAAGGATTTCTCTGTGCAGCACGTGGCTAGCAATACATGATAGAAAAGGAGGATTTCTTTGTGCAGCACGTGGCTAGCAATACGTGATAGAAAAGGAGGATTTCTCTGTGCAGCACTTGGCTAGCAATACGTGATAGAAAATGAGGATTTCTCTGTGCAACACGTGGCTAGCAATACGTGATAGAAAAGGAGAATTTCTCTGTGCAGCACGTGGCTAGCAATACGTGATAGAAAAGGAGGATTTCTCTGTGCAACACGTGGCTAGCAATACGTGGTAGAAAAGGAGGATTTCTCTGTGCAACACGTGGCTAGCAATACGTGATAGAAAAGGAGGATTTCTCTGTGCAATACTCGACTAGCAATACGTGATAGAAAAGGAGGATTTCTCTGTGCAGCACGTGGCTAGCAATACGTGATAGAAAAGGAGGATTTCTCTGTGCAATACTCGACTAGCAATACGTGATAGAAAAGGAGGATTTCTCTGTGCAACACGTGGCTAGCAACACGTGATAGAAAAGGAGGATTTCTCTGTGCAACACGGGGCTAGCAATACGTGATAGAAAAGGAGGATTTCTCTGTGCAATACTCGACTAGCAATACGTGATAGAAAAGGAGGATATCTCTGTGCAATACTCGACTAGCAATACGTGATAGAAAAGGAGGATTTCTCTGTGCAGCACGTGGCTAGCAATACGTGATAGAAAAGGAGGATTTCTCTGTGCAACATGTGGCTAGCAATACGTGATAGAAAAGGAGGATTTCTCTGTGCAACACGTGGCTAGCAATATGTGGTAGAAAAGGAGGATTTCTCTGTGCAACACGTGGCTAGCAATATGTGATAGAAAAGGAGGATTTCTCTGTGCAACACGGCGCTAGCGATACGTGATAGAAAAGGAGGATTTCTCTGTGCAATACTCGACTAGCAATACGTGATAGAAAAGGAGGATTTCTCTGTGCAGCACGTGGCTAGCAATACGTGATAGAAAAGGAGGATTTCTCTGTGCAGAACGTGGCTAGCAATACGTGATAGAAAAGGACGATTTCTCTGTGCAATACTCGACTAGCAATACGTGATAGAAAAGGAGGATATCTCTGTGCAATACTCGACTAGCAATACGTGATAGAAAAGGAGGATTTCTCTGTGCAGCACGTGGCTAGCAATACGTGCTAGAAAAGGAGGATTTCTCTGTGCAGCACGTGACTAGCAATACGTGATAGAAAATGAGGATTTCTCTGTGCAGCACGTGGCTAGCAATACGTGATAGAAAAGGAGGATTTCTTTGTGCAACACGTGGCTAGCAATACATGGTAGAAAAGGAGGATTTCTCTGTGCAACACGTGGCTAGCAATACGTGATAGAAAAGGAGGATTTCTCTGTGCAATACTCGACTAGCAATACGTGATAGAAATGGAGGATTTCTCTGTGCAACACGTGGCTAGCAATACGTGATAGAAAAGGAGGATTTCTCTGTGCAGCACGTTGCTAGCAATACGTGCTAGAAAAGGAGGATTTCTCTGTGCAGCACGTGACTAGCAATACGTGATAGAAAAGGAGGATTTCTCTGTGCAGCACGTGGCTAGCAATACGTGATAGAAAAGGAGGATTTCTTTGTGCAACACGTGGCTAGCAATACGTGATAGAAAAGGAGGATTTCTCTGTGCAACACGGGGCTAGCAATACGTGATAGAAAAGGAGGATTTCTCTGTGCAATACTCGACTAGCAATACGTGATAGAAAAGGAGGATATCTCTGTGCAATACTCGACTAGCAATACGTGATAGAAAATGAGGATTTCTCTGTGCAGCACGTGGCTAGCAATACGTGCTAGAAAAGGAGGATTTCTCTGTGCAGCACGTGACTAGCAATACGTGATAGAAAAGGAGGATTTCTCTGTGCAGCACGTGGCTAGCAATACGTGATAGAAAAGGAGGATTTCTTTGTGCAACACGTGGCTAGCAATACGTGGTAGAAAAGGAGGATTTCTCTGTGCAATACTCGACTAGCAATACGTGATAGAAAAGGAGGATTTCTCTGTGCAACACGTGGCTAGCAATACGTAATAGAAAAGGAGGATTTCTCTGTGCAATACTCGACTAGCAATATGTGATAGAAAAGGAGGATTTCTCTGTGCAGCACGTGGCTAGCAATACGTGATAGAAAAGGAGGATTTCTCTGTGCAATACTCGACTAGCAATACGTGATAGAAAAGAAGGATTTCTCTGTGCAGCACGTGGCTAGCAATACATGATAGAAAAGGAGGATTTCTTTGTGCAGCACGTGGCTAGCAATACGTGATAGAAAAGGAGGATTTCTCTGTGCAGCACTTGGCTAGCAATACGTGATAGAAAATGAGGATTTCTCTGTGCAACACGTGGCTAGCAATACGTGATAGAAAAGGATGATTTCTCTGTGCAGCACGTGGCTAGCAATACGTGATAGAAAAGGAGGATTTCTCTGTGCAACACGTGGCTAGCAATACGTGGTAGAAAAGGAGGATTTCTCTGTGCAACACGTGGCTAGCAATACGTGATAGAAAAGGAGGATTTCTCTGTGCAATACTCGACTAGAAATACGGGATAGAAAAGGAGGATTTCTCTGTGCAGCACGTGGCTAGCAATACGTGATAGAAAAGGAGGATTTCTCTGTGCAATACTCGACTAGCAATACGTGATAGAAAAGGAGGATTTCTCTGTGCAACACGTGGCTAGCAATACGTGATAGAAAAGTAGGATTTCTCTGTGCAACACGTGGCTAGCAATACGTTGTAGAAAAGGAGGATTTCTCTGTGCAACACGTGGCTAGTAATACGTGGTAGAAAAGGAGGATTTCTCTGTGCAACACATGGCTAGCAATACGTGATAGAAAAGTAGGATTTCTCTGTGCAATACTCGACTAGCAATACGTGATAGAAAAGGAGGATTTCTCTGTGCAGCACGTGGCTAGCAATACATGATAGAAAAGGAGGAATTCTCTGTGCAGCACGTGGCTAGCAATACGTGATAGAAAAGGAGGATTTCTCTGTGCAGCACGTGGCTAGCAATACGTGATAGAAAAGGAGGATTTCTCTGTGCAATACTCGACTAGCAATACGTGATAGAAAAGGAGGATTTCTCTGTGCAGTACGTGGCTAGCAATACGTGATAGAAAAGGAGGATTTCTCTGTGCAACATGTGGCTAGCAATACGTGATAGAAAGGGAGGATTTCTCTGTGCAATACTCGACTAGCAATACGTGATAGGAAAGGAGGATTTCTCTCTGCAGCACGTGGCTAGCAATACATGATAGAAAAGGAGGATTTCTTTGTGCAGCACGTGGCTAGCAATACGTGATAGAAAAGGAGGATTTCTCTGTGCAATACTCGACTAGCAATACATGATAGAAAAGGAGGATTTCTCTGTGCAGCACGTGGCTAGCAATACGAGATAGAAAAGGAGGATTTCTCTGTGCAACACGTGGCTAGCAATACATGACAGAAAAGGAGGATTTCTCTGTGCAACACGTGGCTAGCAATATGTGGTAGAAAAGGAGGATTTCTCTGTGCAACACGTGGCTAGCAACACGTGATAGAAAAGGAGGATTTCTCTGTGCAACACAGGGCTAGCAATACGTGATAGAAAAGGAGGATTTCTCTGTGCAATACTCGACTAGCAATACGTGATAGAAAAGGAGGATATCTCTGTGCAATACTCGACTAGCAATACGTGATAGAAAAGGAGGATTTCTCTGTGCAGTACGTGGCTAGCAATACGTGATAGAAAAGGAGGATTTCTCTGTGCAACACGTGGCTAGCAATACGTGATAGAAAAGGAGGATTTCTCTGTGCAACACGTGGCTAGCAATATGTGGTAGAAAAGGAGGATTTCTCTGTGCAACACGTGGCTAGCAATACGTGATAGAAAAGGAGGATTTCTCTGTGCAACACGGGGCTAGCAATACGTGATAGAAAAGGAGGATTTCTCTGTGCAATACTCGACTAGCAATACGTGATAGAAAAGGAGGATATCTCTGTGCAATACTCGACTAGCAATACGTGATAGAAAAGGAGGATTTCTCTGTGCAGCACGTGGCTAGCAATACGTGATAGAAAAGGAGGATTTCTCTGTGCAGAACGTGGCTAGCAATACGTGATAGAAAAGGATGATTTCTCTGTGCAATACTCGACTAGCAATACGTGATAGAAAAGGAGGATATCTCTGTGCAATACTCGACTAGCAATACGTGATAGAAAAGGAGGATATCTCTGTGCAGCACGTGGCTAGCAATACGTGCTAGAAAAGGAGGATTTCTCTGTGCAGCACGTGACTAGCAATACGTGATAGAAAAGGAGGATTTCTCTGTGCAGCACGTGGCTAGCAATACGTGATAGAAAAGGAGGATTTCTTTGTGCAACACGTGGCTAGCAATACGTGGTAGAAAAGGAGGATTTCTCTGTGCAACACGTGGCTGGCAATACGTGATAGAAAAGGAGGATTTCTCTGTGCAATACTCGACTAGCAATACGTGATAGAAAAGGAGGATTTCTCTGTGCAACACGTGGCTAGCAATACGTAATAGAAAAGGAGGATTTCTCTGTGCAATACTCGACTAGCAATATGTGATAGAAAAGGAGGATTTCTCTGTGCAGCACGTGGCTAGCAATACGTGATAGAAAAGGAGGATTTCTCTGTGCAATTCTCGACTAGCAATACGTGATAGAAAAGGAGGATTTCTCTGTGCAATACGTGGCTAGCAATACGTGATAGAAAAGTAGGATTTCTCTGTGCAATACTCGACTAGCAATACGTGATAGAAAGAAGGATTTCTCTGTGCAGCACGTGGCTAGCAATACATGAGAGAAAAGGAGGATTTCTTTGTGCAGCACGTGGCTAGCAATACGTGATAGAAAAGGAGGATTTCTCTGTGCAGCACTTGGCTAGCAATACGTGATAGAAAATGAGGATTTCTCTGTGCAATACTCGACTAGCAATACGTGATAGAAAAGGAGGATTTCTCTGTGCAGCACGTGGCTAGCAATACATGATAGAAAAGGGGGATTTCTTTGTGCAGCACGTGGCTAGCAATACGTGATAGAAAAGGAGGATTTCTCTGTGCAACACGTGGCTAGCAATACGTGATAGAAAAGGAGGATTTCTCTGTGCAATACTCGACTAGCAATACGTGATAGAAAAGGAGGATTTCTCTGTGCAACACGTGGCTAGCAATACGTGATAGAAAAGTAGGATTTCTCTGTGCAATACTCGACTAGCAATACATGATAGAAAAGGAGGATTTCTTTGTGCAGCACGTGGCTAGCAATACGTGATAGAAAAGGAGGATTTCTCTGTGCAGCACTTGGCTAGCAATACGTGATAGAAAAGGAGGATTTCTCTGTGCAACACGTGGCTAGCAATACGTGATAGAAAAGGAGGATTTCTCTGTGCAGCACGTGGCTAGCAATACGTGATAGAAAAGGAGGATTTCTCTGTGCAACACGTGGCTAGCAATACATTGTAGAAAAGGAGGATTTCTCTGTGCAACACGTGGCTAGTAATACGTGGTAGAAAAGGAGGATTTCTCTGTGCAACACATGGCTAGCAATACGTGATAGAAAAGTAGGATTTCTCTGTGCAATACTCGACTAGCAATACGTGATAGAAAAGGAGGATTTCTCTGTGCAGCACGTGGCTAGCAATACATGATAGAAAAGGAGGATTTCTTTGTGCAGCACGTGGCTAGCAATACGTGATAGAAAAGGAGGATTTCTCTGTGCAGCACGTGGCTAGCAATACGTGATAGAAAAGGAGGATTTCTCTGTGAAATACTCGACTAGCAATACATGATAGAAAAGGAGGATTTCTCTTTGCAGTACGTGGCTAGCAATACGTGATAGAAAAGGAGGATTTCTCTGTGCAACACGTGGCTAGCAATACGTGATAGAAAGGGAGGATTTCTCTGTGCAATACTCGACTAGCAATACGTGATAGGAAAGGAGGATTTCTCTCTGCAGCACGTGGCTAGCAATACATGATAGAAAAGGAGGATTTCTTTGTGCAGCACGTGGCTAGCAATACGTGATAGAAAAGGAGGATTTCTCTGTGCAATACTCGACTAGCAATACGTGATAGAAAAGGAGGATTTCTCTGTGCAGCACGTGGCTAGCAATACGAGATAGAAAAGGAGGATTTCTCTGTGCAACACGTGGCTAGCAATACATGATAGAAAAGGAGGATTTCTCTGTGCAACACGTGGCTAGCAATATGTGGTAGAAAAGGAGGATTTCTCTGTGCAACACGTGGCTAGCAACACGTGATAGAAAAGGAGGATTTCTCTGTGCAACACGGGGCTAGCAATACGTGATAGAAAAGGAGGATTTCTCTGTGCAATACTCGACTAGCAATACGTGATAGAAAAGGAGGATATCTCTGTGCAATACTCGACTAGCAATACGTGATAGAAAAGGAGGATTTCTCTGTGCAGCACGTGGCTAGCAATACGTGATAGAAAAGGAGGATTTCTCTGTGCAGAACGTGGCTAGCAATACATGATAGAAAAGGAGGATTTCTCTGTGCAATACTCGACTAGCAATACGTGATAGAAAAGGAGGATATCTCTGTGCAATACTCGACTAGCAATACATGATAGAAAAGGAGGATTTCTCTGTGCAGCACGTGGCTAGCAATACGTGCTAGAAAAGGAGGATTTCTCTGTGCAGCACGTGACTAGCAATACGTGATAGAAAAGGAGGATTTCTCTGTGCAGCACGTGGCTAGCAATACGTGATAGAAAAGGAGGATTTCTTTGTGCAAAACGTGGCTAGCAATACATGGTAGAAAAGAAGGATTTCTCTGTGCAATTCTCGACTAGCAATACGTGATAGAAAAGGAGGATTTCTCTGTGCAACACGTGGCTAGCAATACGTGATAGAAAAGGAGGATTTCTCTGTGCAATACTCGACTAGCAATACGAGATAGAAAAGGAGGATTTCTCTGTGCAACACGTGGCTAGCAATACGTGATAGAAAAGTAGGATTTCTCTGTGCAATACTCGACTAGCAATACATGATAGAAAAGAAGGATTTCTCTGTGCAGCACGTGGCTAGCAATACATGATAGAAAAGGAGGATTTCTTTGTGCAGCACGTGGCTAGCAATACGTGATAGAAAAGGAGGATTTCTCTGTGCAGCACTTGGCTAGCAATACGTGATAGAAAATGAGGATTTCTCTGTGCAACACGTGGCTAGCAATACGTGATAGAAAAGGAGAATTTCTCTGTGCAGCACGTGGCTAGCAATACGTGATAGAAAAGGAGGATTTCTCTGTGCAACACGTGGCTAGCAATACGTGGTAGAAAAGGAGGATTTCTCTGTGCAACACGTGGCTAGCAATACGTGATAGAAAAGGAGGATTTCTCTGTGCAATACTCGACTAGCAATACGTGATAGAAAAGGAGGATTTCTCTGTGCAGCACGTGGCTAGCAATACGTGATAGAAAAGGAGGATTTCTCTGTGCAATACTCGACTAGCAATACGTGATAGAAAAGGAGGATTTCTCTGTGCAACACATGGCTAGCAATACGTGATAGAAAAGTAGGATTTCTCTGTGCAATACTCGACTAGCAATACGTGATAGAAAAGGAGGATTTCTCTGTGCAGCATGTGGCTAGCAATACATGATAGAAAAGGAGGATTTCTTTGTGCAGCACGTGGCTAGCAATACGTGATAGAAAAGGAGGATTTCTCTGTGCAGCACGTGGCTAGCAATACGTGATAGAAAAGGAGGATTTCTCTGTGAAATACTCGACTAGCAATACATGATAGAAAAGGAGGATTTCTCTTTGCAGTACGTGGCTAGCAATACGTGATAGAAAAGGAGGATTTCTCTGTGCAACACGTGGCTAGCAATACGTGATAGAAAGGGAGGATTTCTCTGTGCAATACTCGACTAGCAATACGTGATAGGAAAGGAGGATTTCTCTCTGCAGCACGTGGCTAGCAATACATGATAGAAAAGGAGGATTTCTTTGTGCAGCACGTGGCTAGCAATACGTGATAGAAAAGGAGGATTTCTCTGTGCAATACTCGACTAGCAATACGTGATAGAAAAGGAGGATTTCTCTGTGCAGCACGTGGCTAGCAATACGAGATAGAAAAGGAGGATTTCTCTGTGCAACACGTGGCTAGCAATACATGATAGAAAAGGAGGATTTCTCTGTGCAACACGTGGCTAGCAATATGTGGTAGAAAAGGAGGATTTCTCTGTGCAACACGTGGCTAGCAACACGTGATAGAAAAGGAGGATTTCTCTGTGCAACACGGGGCTAGCAATACGTGATAGAAAAGGAGGATTTCTCTGTGCAATACTCGACTAGCAATACGTGATAGAAAAGGAGGATATCTCTGTGCAATACTCGACTAGCAATACGTGATAGAAAAGGAGGATTTCTCTGTGCAGCACGTGGCTAGCAATACGTGATAGAAAAGGAGGATTTCTCTGTGCAGAACGTGGCTAGCAATACATGATAGAAAAGGAGGATTTCTCTGTGCAATACTCGACTAGCAATACGTGATAGAAAAGGAGGATATCTCTGTGCAATACTCAACTAGCAATACATGATAGAAAAGGAGGATTTCTCTGTGCAGCACGTGGCTAGCAATACGTGCTAGAAAAGGAGGATTTCTCTGTGCAGCACGTGACTAGCAATACGTGATAGAAAAGGAGGATTTCTCTGTGCAGCACGTGGCTAGCAATACGTGATAGAAAAGGAGGATTTCTTTGTGCAAAACGTGGCTAGCAATACATGGTAGAAAAGAAGGATTTCTCTGTGCAATTCTCGACTAGCAATACGTGATAGAAAAGGAGGATTTCTCTGTGCAACACGTGGCTAGCAATACGTGATAGAAAAGGAGGATTTCTCTGTGCAATACTCGACTAGCAATACGAGATAGAAAAGGAGGATTTCTCTGTGCAACACGTGGCTAGCAATACGTGATAGAAAAGTAGGATTTCTCTGTGCAATACTCGACTAGCAATACGTGATAGAAAAGAAGGATTTCTCTGTGCAGCACGTGGCTAGCAATACATGATAGAAAAGGAGGATTTCTTTGTGCAGCACGTGGCTAGCAATACGTGATAGAAAAGGAGGATTTCTCTGTGCAGCACTTGGCTAGCAATACGTGATAGAAAATGAGGATTTCTCTGTGCAACACGTGGCTAGCAATACGTGATAGAAAAGGAGAATTTCTCTGTGCAGCACGTGGCTAGCAATACGTGATAGAAAAGGAGGATTTCTCTGTGCAACACGTGGCTAGCAATACGTGGTAGAAAAGGAGGATTTCTCTGTGCAACACGTGGCTAGCAATACGTGATAGAAAAGGAGGATTTCTCTGTGCAATACTCGACTAGCAATACGTGATAGAAAAGGAGGATTTCTCTGTGCAGCACGTGGCTAGCAATACGTGATAGAAAAGGAGGATTTCTCTGTGCAATACTCGACTAGCAATACGTGATAGAAAAGGAGGATTTCTCTGTGCAACACGTGGCTAGCAATACGTGATAGAAAAGGAGGATTTCTCTGTGCAATACTCGACTAGCAATAAGTGATAGAAAAGGAGGATTTCTCTTTGCAACACGTGGCTAGCAATACGTGATAGAAAAGTAGGATTTCTCTGTGCAACACGTGGCTAGCAATACGTTGTAGAAAAGGAGGATTTCTCTGTGCAGCACGTGACTAGCAATACGTGATAGAAAAGGAGGATTTCTTTGTGCAACATGTGGCTAGCAATACGTGGTAGAAAAGGAGGATTTCTCTGTGCAACACGTGGCTAGCAATACGTGATAGAAAAGGAGGATTTCTCTGTGCAATACTCGACTAGCAATACATGATAGAAAAGGAGGATTTCTCTGTGCAACACGTGGCTAGCAATACGTAATAGAAAAGGAGGATTTCTCTGTGCAATACTCGACTAGCAATATGTGATAGAAAAGGAGGATTTCTCTGTGCAGCACGTGGCTAGCAATACGTGATAGAAAAGGAGGATTTCTCTGTGCAATTCTCGACTAGCAATACGTGATAGAAAAGGAGGATTTCTCTGTGCAATACGTGGCTAGCAATACGTGATAGAAAAGTAGGATTTCTCTGTGCAATACTCGACTAGCAATACGTGATAGAAAGAAGGATTTCTCTGTGCAGCACGTGGCTAGCAATACATGATAGAAAAGGAGGATTTCTTTGTGCAGCACGTGGCTAGCAATACGTGATAGAAAAGGAGGATTTCTCTGTGCAGCACTTGGCTAGCAATACGTGATAGAAAATGAGGATTTCTCTGTGCAACACGTGGCTAGCAATACGTGATAGAAAAGGAGGATTTCTCTGTGCAATACTCGACTAGCAATACGTGATAGAAAAGGAGGATATCTCTGTGCAATACTCGACTAGCAATACGTGATAGAAAAGGAGGATTTCTCTGTGCAGCACGTGGCTAGCAATACGTGATAGAAAAGGAGGATTTCTCTGTGCAGAACGTGGCTAGCAATACATGATAGAAAAGGAGGATTTCTCTGTGCAATACTCGACTAGCAATACGTGATAGAAAAGGAGGATATCTCTGTGCAATACTCAACTAGCAATACATGATAGAAAAGGAGGATTTCTCTGTGCAGCACGTGGCTAGCAATACGTGCTAGAAAAGGAGGATTTCTCTGTGCAGCACGTGACTAGCAATACGTGATAGAAAAGGAGGATTTCTCTGTGCAGCACGTGGCTAGCAATACGTGATAGAAAAGGAGGATTTCTTTGTGCAAAACGTGGCTAGCAATACATGGTAGAAAAGAAGGATTTCTCTGTGCAATTCTCGACTAGCAATACGTGATAGAAAAGGAGGATTTCTCTGTGCAACACGTGGCTAGCAATACGTGATAGAAAAGGAGGATTTCTCTGTGCAATACTCGACTAGCAATACGAGATAGAAAAGGAGGATTTCTCTGTGCAACACGTGGCTAGCAATACGTGATAGAAAAGTAGGATTTCTCTGTGCAATACTCGACTAGCAATACGTGATAGAAAAGAAGGATTTCTCTGTGCAGCACGTGGCTAGCAATACATGATAGAAAAGGAGGATTTCTTTGTGCAGCACGTGGCTAGCAATACGTGATAGAAAAGGAGGATTTCTCTGTGCAGCACTTGGCTAGCAATACGTGATAGAAAATGAGGATTTCTCTGTGCAACACGTGGCTAGCAATACGTGATAGAAAAGGAGAATTTCTCTGTGCAGCACGTGGCTAGCAATACGTGATAGAAAAGGAGGATTTCTCTGTGCAACACGTGGCTAGCAATACGTGGTAGAAAAGGAGGATTTCTCTGTGCAACACGTGGCTAGCAATACGTGATAGAAAAGGAGGATTTCTCTGTGCAATACTCGACTAGCAATACGTGATAGAAAAGGAGGATTTCTCTGTGCAGCACGTGGCTAGCAATACGTGATAGAAAAGGAGGATTTCTCTGTGCAATACTCGACTAGCAATACGTGATAGAAAAGGAGGATTTCTCTGTGCAACACGTGGCTAGCAATACGTGATAGAAAAGGAGGATTTCTCTGTGCAATACTCGACTAGCAATAAGTGATAGAAAAGGAGGATTTCTCTTTGCAACACGTGGCTAGCAATACGTGATAGAAAAGTAGGATTTCTCTGTGCAACACGTGGCTAGCAATACGTTGTAGAAAAGGAGGATTTCTCTGTGCAGCACGTGACTAGCAATACGTGATAGAAAAGGAGGATTTCTTTGTGCAACATGTGGCTAGCAATACGTGGTAGAAAAGGAGGATTTCTCTGTGCAACACGTGGCTAGCAATACGTGATAGAAAAGGAGGATTTCTCTGTGCAATACTCGACTAGCAATACATGATAGAAAAGGAGGATTTCTCTGTGCAACACGTGGCTAGCAATACGTAATAGAAAAGGAGGATTTCTCTGTGCAATACTCGACTAGCAATATGTGATAGAAAAGGAGGATTTCTCTGTGCAGCACGTGGCTAGCAATACGTGATAGAAAAGGAGGATTTCTCTGTGCAATTCTCGACTAGCAATACGTGATAGAAAAGGAGGATTTCTCTGTGCAATACGTGGCTAGCAATACGTGATAGAAAAGTAGGATTTCTCTGTGCAATACTCGACTAGCAATACGTGATAGAAAGAAGGATTTCTCTGTGCAGCACGTGGCTAGCAATACATGATAGAAAAGGAGGATTTCTTTGTGCAGCACGTGGCTAGCAATACGTGATAGAAAAGGAGGATTTCTCTGTGCAGCACTTGGCTAGCAATACGTGATAGAAAATGAGGATTTCTCTGTGCAACACGTGGCTAGCAATACGTGATAGAAAAGGAGGATTTCTCTGTGCAGCACGTGGCTAGCAATACGTGATAGAAAAGGAGGATTTCTCTGTGCAACACGTGGCTAGCAATACGTGGTAGAAAAGGAGGATTTCTCTGTGCAACACGTGGCTAGCAATACGTGATAGAAAAGGAGGATTTCTCTGTGCAATACTCGACTAGCAATACGTGATAGAAAAGGAGGATTTCTCTGTGCAGCACGTGGCTAGCAATACGTGATAGAAAAGGAGGATTTCTCTGTGCAATACTCGACTAGCAATACGTGATAGAAAAGGAGGATTTCTCTGTGCAGCACGTGGCTAGCAATACATGATAGAAAAGGGGGATTTCTTTGTGCAGCACGTGGCTAGCAATACGTGATAGAAAAGGAGGATTTCTCTGTGCAACACGTGGCTAGCAATACGTGATAGAAAAGGAGGATTTCTCTGTGCAATACTCGACTAGCAATACGTGATAGAAAAGGAGGATTTCTCTGTGCAACACGTGGCTAGCAATACGTGATAGAAAAGTAGGATTTCTCTGTGCAATACTCGACTAGCAATACGTGATAGAAAAGGAGGATTTCTCTGTGCAGCACGTGGCTAGCAATACATGATAGAAAAGGAGGTTTTCTTTGTGCAGCACGTGGCTAGCAATACGTGATAGAAAAGGAGGATTTCTCTGTGCAGCACTTGGCTAGCAATACGTGATAGAAAAGGAGGATTTCTCTGTGCAACACGTGGCTAGCAATACGTGATAGAAAAGGAGGATTTCTCTGTGCAGCACGTGGCTAGCAATACGTGATAGAAAAGGAGGATTTCTCTGTGCAACACGTGGCTAGCAATACGTTGTAGAAAAGGAGGATTTCTCTGTGCAACACGTGGCTAGTAATACGTGGTAGAAAAGGAGGATTTCTCTGTGCAACACATGGCTAGCAATACGTGATAGAAAAGTAGGATTTCTCTGTGCAATACTCGACTAGCAATACGTGATAGAAAAGGAGGATTTCTCTGTGCAGCACGTGGCTAGCAATACGTGATAGAAAAGGAGGATTTCTCTGTGCAGCACGTGGCTAGCAATACGTGATAGAAAAGGAGGATTTCTCTGTGCAACACGTGGCTAGCAATACATGGTAGAAAAGGAGGATTTCTCTGTGCAACACGTGGCTAGCAATACGTGATAGAAAAGGAGGATTTCTCTGTGCAATACTCGACTAGCAATACGTGATAGAAAAGGAGGATTTCTCTGTGCAGCACGTGGCTAGCAATACGTGATAGAAAAGGAGGATTTCTCTGTGCAATACTCGACTAGCAATACGTGATAGAAAAGGAGGATTTCTCTGTGCAGCACGTGGCTAGCAATACATGATAGAAAAGGGGGATTTCTTTGTGCAGCACGTGGCTAGCAATACGTGATAGAAAAGGAGGATTTCTCTGTGCAACACGTGGCTAGCAATACGTGATAGAAAAGGAGGATTTCTCTGTGCAATACTCGACTAGCAATACGTGATAGAAAAGGAGGATTTCTCTGTGCAACACGTGGCTAGCAATACGTGATAGAAAAGTAGGATTTCTCTGTGCAATACTCGACTAGCAATACGTGATAGAAAAGGAGGATTTCTCTGTGCAGCACGTGGCTAGCAATACATGATAGAAAAGGAGGATTTCTTTGTGCAGCACGTGGCTAGCAATACGTGATAGAAAAGGAGGATTTCTCTGTGCAGCACTTGGCTAGCAATACGTGATAGAAAAGGAGGATTTCTCTGTGCAACACGTGGCTAGCAATACGTGATAGAAAAGGAGGATTTCTCTGTGCAGCACGTGGCTAGCAATACGTGATAGAAAAGGAGGATTTCTCTGTGCAACACGTGGCTAGCAATACGTTGTAGAAAAGGAGGATTTCTCTGTGCAACACGTGGCTAGTAATACGTGGTAGAAAAGGAGGATTTCTCTGTGCAACACATGGCTAGCAATACGTGATAGAAAAGTAGGATTTCTCTGTGCAATACTCGACTAGCAATACGTGATAGAAAAGGAGGATTTCTCTGTGCAGCACGTGGCTAGCAATACATGATAGAAAAGGAGGATTTCTTTGTGCAGCACGTGGCTAGCAATACGTGATAGAAAAGGAGGATTTCTCTGTGCAGCACGTGGCTAGCAATACGTGATAGAAAAGGAGGATTTCTCTGTGAAATACTCGACTAGCAATACGTGATAGAAAAGGAGGATTTCTCTTTGCAGTACGTGGCTAGCAATACGTGATAGAAAAGGAGGATTTCTCTGTGCAACACGTGGCTAGCAATACGTGATAGAAAGGGAGGATTTCTCTGTGCAATACTCGACTAGCAATACGTGATAGGAAAGGAGGATTTCTCTCTGCAGCACGTGGCTAGCAATACATGATAGAAAAGGAGGATTTCTTTGTGCAGCACGTGGCTAGCAATACGTGATAGAAAAGGAGGATTTCTCTGTGCAATACTCGACTAGCAATACGTGATAGAAAAGGAGGATTTCTCTGTGCAGCACGTGGCTAGCAATACGAGATAGAAAAGGAGGATTTCTCTGTGCAACACGTGGCTAGCAATACATGATAGAAAAGGAGGATTTCTCTGTGCAACACAGGGCTAGCAATATGTGGTAGAAAAGGAGGATTTCTCTGTGCAACACGTGGCTAGCAACACATGATAGAAAAGGAGGATTTCTCTGTGCAACACGGGGCTAGCAATACGTGATAGAAAAGGAGGATTTCTCTTTGCAATACTCGACTAGAAATACGTGATAGAAAAGGAGGATATCTCTGTGCAATACTCGACTAGCAATACGTGATAGAAAAGGAGGATTTCTCTGTGCAGCACGTGGCTAGCAATACGTGATAGAAAAGGAGGATTTCTCTGTGCAATACTCGACTAGCAATACATGATAGAAAAGGAGGATCTCTGTGCAACACGTGGCTAGCAATACGTGATAGAAAAGGAGGATTTCTCTGTGCAATACTCGACTAGCAATAAGTGATAGAAAAGGAGGATTTCTCTGTGCAACACGTGGCTAGCAATACGTGATAGAAAAGTAGGATTTCTCTGTGCAACACGTGGCTAGCAATACGTTGTAGAAAAGGAGGATTTCTCTGTGCAACATGTGGATAGTAATACGTGGTAGAAAAGGAGGATTTCTCTGTGCATTACATGGCTAGCAATACGTGATAGAAAAGTAGGATTTCTCTGTGCAATACTCGACTAGCAATACGTGATAGAAAAGGAGGATTTCTCTGTGCAGCACGTGGCTAGCAATACATGATAGAAAAGGAGGATTTCTTTGTGCAGCACGTGGCTAGCAATACGTGATAGAAAAGGAGGATTTCTCTGTGCAGCACGTGGCTAGCAATACGTGATAGAAAAGGAGGATTTCTCTGTGCAATACTCGACTAGCAATACGTGATAGAAAAGGAGGATTTCTCTGTGCAGTACGTGGCTAGCAATACGTGATAGAAAAGGAGGATTTCTCTGTGCAACACGTGGCTAGCAATACGTGATAGAAAGGGAGGATTTCTCTGTGCAATACTCGACTAGCAATACGTGATAGGAAAGGAGGATTTCTCTCTGCAGCACGTGGCTAGCAATACATGATAGAAAAGGAGGATTTCTTTGTGCAGCACGTGGCTAGCAATACGTGATAGAAAAGGAGGATTTCTCTGTGCAATACTCGACTAGCAATACGTGATAGAAAAGGAGGATTTCTCTGTGCAGCACGTGGCTAGCAATACGAGATAGAAAAGGAGAATTTCTCTGTGCAACACGTGGCTAGCAATACATGATAGAAAAGGAGGATTTCTCTGTGCAACACGTGGCTAGCAATATGTGGTAGAAAAGGAGGATTTCTCTGTGCAACACGTGGCTAGCAACACGTGTTAGAAAAGGAGGATTTCTCTGTGCAACACGGGGCTAGCAATACGTGATAGAAAAGGAGGATTTCTCTGTGCAATACTCGACTAGCAATACGTGATAGAAAAGGAGGATATCTCTGTGCAATACTCGACTAGCAATACGTGATAGAAAAGGAGGATTTCTCTGTGCAGCACGTGGCTAGCAATACGTGATAGAAAAGGAGGATTTCTCTGTGCAGAACGTGGCTAGCAATACGTGATAGAAAAGGAGGATTTCTCTGTGCAATACTCGACTAGCAATACGTGATAGAAAAGGAGGATATCTCTGTGCAATACTCGACTAGCAATACATGATAGAAAAGGAGGATTTCTCTGTGCAGCACGTGGCTAGCAATACGTGCTAGAAAAGGAGGATTTCTCTGTGCAGCACGTGACTAGCAATACGTGATAGAAAAGGAGGATTTCTCTGTGCAGCACGTGGCTAGCAATACGTGATAGAAAAGGAGGATTTCTTTGTGCAAAACGTGGCTAGCAATACGTGGTAGAAAAGGAGGATTTCTCTGTGCAATTCTCGACTAGCAATACGTGATAGAAAAGGAGGATTTCTCTGTGCAACACGTGGCTAGCAATACGTGATAGAAAAGGAGGATTTCTCTGTGCAATACTCGACTAGCAATACGAGATAGAAAAGGAGGATTTCTCTGTGCAACACGTGGCTAGCAATACGTGATAGAAAAGTAGGATTTCTCTGTGCAATACTCGACTAGCAATACGTGATAGAAAAGAAGGATTTCTCTGTGCAGCACGTGGCTAGCAATACATGATAGAAAAGGAGGATTTCTTTGTGCAGCACGTGGCTAGCAATACGTGATAGAAAAGGAGGATTTCTCTGTGCACCACTTGGCTAGCAATACGTGATAGAAAATGAGGATTTCTCTGTGCAACACGTGGCTAGCAATACGTGATAGAAAAGGAGAATTTCTCTGTGCAGCACGTGGCTAGCAATACGTGATAGAAAAGGAGGATTTCTCTGTGCAACACGTGGCTAGCAATACGTGGTAGAAAAGGAGGATTTCTCTGTGCAACACGTGGCTAGCAATACGTGATAGAAAAGGAGGATTTCTCTGTGCAATACTCGACTAGCAATACGTGATAGAAAAGGAGGATTTCTCTGTGCAGCACGTGGCTAGCAATACGTGATAGAAAAGGAGGATTTCTCTGTGCAATACTCGACTAGCAATACGTGATAGAAAAGGAGGATTTCTCTGTGCAACACGTGGCTAGCAATACGTGATAGAAAAGGAGGATTTCTCTGTGCAATACTCGACTAGCAATAAGTGATAGAAAAGGAGGATTTCTCTTTGCAACACGTGGCTAGCAATACGTGATAGAAAAGTAGGATTTCTCTGTGCAACACGTGGCTAGCAATACGTTGTAGAAAAGGAGGATTTCTCTGTGCAGCACGTGACTAGCAATACGTGATAGAAAAGGAGGATTTCTTTGTGCAACATGTGGCTAGCAATACGTGGTAGAAAAGGAGGATTTCTCTGTGCAACACGTGGCTAGCAATACGTGATAGAAAAGGAGGATTTCTCTGTGCAATACTCGACTAGCAATACATGATAGAAAAGGAGGATTTCTCTGTGCAATACTCGACTAGCAATACGTGATAGAAAAGGAGGATTTCTCTGTGCAACACGTGGCTAGCAATACGTAATAGAAAAGGAGGATTTCTCTGTGCAATACTCGACTAGCAATATGTGATAGAAAAGGAGGATTTCTCTGTGCAGCACGTGGCTAGCAATACGTGATAGAAAAGGAGGATTTCTCTGTGCAATACTCGACTAGCAATACGTGATAGAAAAGAAGGATTTCTCTGTGCAGCACGTGGCTAGCAATACATGATAGAAAAGGAGGATTTCTTTGTGCAGCACGTGGCTAGCAATACGTGATAGAAAAGGAGGATTTCTCTGTGCAGCACTTGGCTAGCAATACGTGATAGAAAATGAGGATTTCTCTGTGCAACACGTGGCTAGCAATACGTGATAGAAAAGGATGATTTCTCTGTGCAGCACGTGGCTAGCAATACGTGATAGAAAAGGAGGATTTCTCTGTGCAACACGTGGCTAGCAATACGTGGTAGAAAAGGAGGATTTCTCTGTGCAACACGTGGCTAGCAATACGTGATAGAAAAGGAGGATTTCTCTGTGCAATACTCGACTAGAAATACGGGATAGAAAAGGAGGATTTCTCTGTGCAGCACGTGGCTAGCAATACGTGATAGAAAAGGAGGATTTCTCTGTGCAATACTCGACTAGCAATACGTGATAGAAAAGGAGGATTTCTCTGTGCAACACGTGGCTAGCAATACGTGATAGAAAAGTAGGATTTCTCTGTGCAACACGTGGCTAGCAATACGTTGTAGAAAAGGAGGATTTCTCTGTGCAACACGTGGCTAGTAATACGTGGTAGAAAAGGAGGATTTCTCTGTGCAACACATGGCTAGCAATACGTGATAGAAAAGTAGGATTTCTCTGTGCAATACTCGACTAGCAATACGTGATAGAAAAGGAGGATTTCTCTGTGCAGCACGTGGCTAGCAATACATGATAGAAAAGGAGGAATTCTCTGTGCAGCACGTGGCTAGCAATACGTGATAGAAAAGGAGGATTTCTCTGTGCAGCACGTGGCTAGCAATACGTGATAGAAAAGGAGGATTTCTCTGTGCAATACTCGACTAGCAATACGTGATAGAAAAGGAGGATTTCTCTGTGCAGTACGTGGCTAGCAATACGTGATAGAAAAGGAGGATTTCTCTGTGCAACATGTGGCTAGCAATACGTGATAGAAAGGGAGGATTTCTCTGTGCAATACTCGACTAGCAATACGTGATAGGAAAGGAGGATTTCTCTCTGCAGCACGTGGCTAGCAATACATGATAGAAAAGGAGGATTTCTTTGTGCAGCACGTGGCTAGCAATACGTGATAGAAAAGGAGGATTTCTCTGTGCAATACTCGACTAGCAATACATGATAGAAAAGGAGGATTTCTCTGTGCAGCACGTGGCTAGCAATACGAGATAGAAAAGGAGGATTTCTCTGTGCAACACGTGGCTAGCAATACATGACAGAAAAGGAGGATTTCTCTGTGCAACACGTGGCTAGCAATATGTGGTAGAAAAGGAGGATTTCTCTGTGCAACACGTGGCTAGCAACACGTGATAGAAAAGGAGGATTTCTCTGTGCAACACAGGGCTAGCAATACGTGATAGAAAAGGAGGATTTCTCTGTGCAATACTCGACTAGCAATACGTGATAGAAAAGGAGGATATCTCTGTGCAATACTCGACTAGCAATACGTGATAGAAAAGGAGGATTTCTCTGTGCAGTACGTGGCTAGCAATACGTGATAGAAAAGGAGGATTTCTCTGTGCAACACGTGGCTAGCAATACGTGATAGAAAAGGAGGATTTCTCTGTGCAACACGTGGCTAGCAATATGTGGTAGAAAAGGAGGATTTCTCTGTGCAACACGTGGCTAGCAATACGTGATAGAAAAGGAGGATTTCTCTGTGCAACACGGGGCTAGCAATACGTGATAGAAAAGGAGGATTTCTCTGTGCAATACTCGACTAGCAATACGTGATAGAAAAGGAGGATATCTCTGTGCAATACTCGACTAGCAATACGTGATAGAAAAGGAGGATTTCTCTGTGCAGCACGTGGCTAGCAATACGTGATAGAAAAGGAGGATTTCTCTGTGCAGAACGTGGCTAGCAATACGTGATAGAAAAGGATGATTTCTCTGTGCAATACTCGACTAGCAATACGTGATAGAAAAGGAGGATATCTCTGTGCAATACTCGACTAGCAATACGTGATAGAAAAGGAGGATATCTCTGTGCAGCACGTGGCTAGCAATACGTGCTAGAAAAGGAGGATTTCTCTGTGCAGCACGTGACTAGCAATACGTGATAGAAAAGGAGGATTTCTCTGTGCAGCACGTGGCTAGCAATACGTGATAGAAAAGGAGGATTTCTTTGTGCAACACGTGGCTAGCAATACGTGGTAGAAAAGGAGGATTTCTCTGTGCAACACGTGGCTGGCAATACGTGATAGAAAAGGAGGATTTCTCTGTGCAATACTCGACTAGCAATACGTGATAGAAAAGGAGGATTTCTCTGTGCAACACGTGGCTAGCAATACGTAATAGAAAAGGAGGATTTCTCTGTGCAATACTCGACTAGCAATATGTGATAGAAAAGGAGGATTTCTCTGTGCAGCACGTGGCTAGCAATACGTGATAGAAAAGGAGGATTTCTCTGTGCAATTCTCGACTAGCAATACGTGATAGAAAAGGAGGATTTCTCTGTGCAATACGTGGCTAGCAATACGTGATAGAAAAGTAGGATTTCTCTGTGCAATACTCGACTAGCAATACGTGATAGAAAGAAGGATTTCTCTGTGCAGCACGTGGCTAGCAATACATGAGAGAAAAGGAGGATTTCTTTGTGCAGCACGTGGCTAGCAATACGTGATAGAAAAGGAGGATTTCTCTGTGCAGCACTTGGCTAGCAATACGTGATAGAAAATGAGGATTTCTCTGTGCAATACTCGACTAGCAATACGTGATAGAAAAGGAGGATTTCTCTGTGCAGCACGTGGCTAGCAATACATGATAGAAAAGGGGGATTTCTTTGTGCAGCACGTGGCTAGCAATACGTGATAGAAAAGGAGGATTTCTCTGTGCAACACGTGGCTAGCAATACGTGATAGAAAAGGAGGATTTCTCTGTGCAATACTCGACTAGCAATACGTGATAGAAAAGGAGGATTTCTCTGTGCAACACGTGGCTAGCAATACGTGATAGAAAAGTAGGATTTCTCTGTGCAATACTCGACTAGCAATACATGATAGAAAAGGAGGATTTCTTTGTGCAGCACGTGGCTAGCAATACGTGATAGAAAAGGAGGATTTCTCTGTGCAGCACTTGGCTAGCAATACGTGATAGAAAAGGAGGATTTCTCTGTGCAACACGTGGCTAGCAATACGTGATAGAAAAGGAGGATTTCTCTGTGCAGCACGTGGCTAGCAATACGTGATAGAAAAGGAGGATTTCTCTGTGCAACACGTGGCTAGCAATACATTGTAGAAAAGGAGGATTTCTCTGTGCAACACGTGGCTAGTAATACGTGGTAGAAAAGGAGGATTTCTCTGTGCAACACATGGCTAGCAATACGTGATAGAAAAGTAGGATTTCTCTGTGCAATACTCGACTAGCAATACGTGATAGAAAAGGAGGATTTCTCTGTGCAGCACGTGGCTAGCAATACATGATAGAAAAGGAGGATTTCTTTGTGCAGCACGTGGCTAGCAATACGTGATAGAAAAGGAGGATTTCTCTGTGCAGCACGTGGCTAGCAATACGTGATAGAAAAGGAGGATTTCTCTGTGAAATACTCGACTAGCAATACATGATAGAAAAGGAGGATTTCTCTTTGCAGTACGTGGCTAGCAATACGTGATAGAAAAGGAGGATTTCTCTGTGCAACACGTGGCTAGCAATACGTGATAGAAAGGGAGGATTTCTCTGTGCAATACTCGACTAGCAATACGTGATAGGAAAGGAGGATTTCTCTCTGCAGCACGTGGCTAGCAATACATGATAGAAAAGGAGGATTTCTTTGTGCAGCACGTGGCTAGCAATACGTGATAGAAAAGGAGGATTTCTCTGTGCAATACTCGACTAGCAATACGTGATAGAAAAGGAGGATTTCTCTGTGCAGCACGTGGCTAGCAATACGAGATAGAAAAGGAGGATTTCTCTGTGCAACACGTGGCTAGCAATACATGATAGAAAAGGAGGATTTCTCTGTGCAACACGTGGCTAGCAATATGTGGTAGAAAAGGAGGATTTCTCTGTGCAACACGTGGCTAGCAACACGTGATAGAAAAGGAGGATTTCTCTGTGCAACACGGGGCTAGCAATACGTGATAGAAAAGGAGGATTTCTCTGTGCAATACTCGACTAGCAATACGTGATAGAAAAGGAGGATATCTCTGTGCAATACTCGACTAGCAATACGTGATAGAAAAGGAGGATTTCTCTGTGCAGCACGTGGCTAGCAATACGTGATAGAAAAGGAGGATTTCTCTGTGCAGAACGTGGCTAGCAATACATGATAGAAAAGGAGGATTTCTCTGTGCAATACTCGACTAGCAATACGTGATAGAAAAGGAGGATATCTCTGTGCAATACTCGACTAGCAATACATGATAGAAAAGGAGGATTTCTCTGTGCAGCACGTGGCTAGCAATACGTGCTAGAAAAGGAGGATTTCTCTGTGCAGCACGTGACTAGCAATACGTGATAGAAAAGGAGGATTTCTCTGTGCAGCACGTGGCTAGCAATACGTGATAGAAAAGGAGGATTTCTTTGTGCAAAACGTGGCTAGCAATACATGGTAGAAAAGAAGGATTTCTCTGTGCAATTCTCGACTAGCAATACGTGATAGAAAAGGAGGATTTCTCTGTGCAACACGTGGCTAGCAATACGTGATAGAAAAGGAGGATTTCTCTGTGCAATACTCGACTAGCAATACGAGATAGAAAAGGAGGATTTCTCTGTGCAACACGTGGCTAGCAATACGTGATAGAAAAGTAGGATTTCTCTGTGCAATACTCGACTAGCAATACATGATAGAAAAGAAGGATTTCTCTGTGCAGCACGTGGCTAGCAATACATGATAGAAAAGGAGGATTTCTTTGTGCAGCACGTGGCTAGCAATACGTGATAGAAAAGGAGGATTTCTCTGTGCAGCACTTGGCTAGCAATACGTGATAGAAAATGAGGATTTCTCTGTGCAACACGTGGCTAGCAATACGTGATAGAAAAGGAGAATTTCTCTGTGCAGCACGTGGCTAGCAATACGTGATAGAAAAGGAGGATTTCTCTGTGCAACACGTGGCTAGCAATACGTGGTAGAAAAGGAGGATTTCTCTGTGCAACACGTGGCTAGCAATACGTGATAGAAAAGGAGGATTTCTCTGTGCAATACTCGACTAGCAATACGTGATAGAAAAGGAGGATTTCTCTGTGCAGCACGTGGCTAGCAATACGTGATAGAAAAGGAGGATTTCTCTGTGCAATACTCGACTAGCAATACGTGATAGAAAAGGAGGATTTCTCTGTGCAACACATGGCTAGCAATACGTGATAGAAAAGTAGGATTTCTCTGTGCAATACTCGACTAGCAATACGTGATAGAAAAGGAGGATTTCTCTGTGCAGCACGTGGCTAGCAATACATGATAGAAAAGGAGGATTTCTTTGTGCAGCACGTGGCTAGCAATACGTGATAGAAAAGGAGGATTTCTCTGTGCAGCACGTGGCTAGCAATACGTGATAGAAAAGGAGGATTTCTCTGTGAAATACTCGACTAGCAATACATGATAGAAAAGGAGGATTTCTCTTTGCAGTACGTGGCTAGCAATACGTGATAGAAAAGGAGGATTTCTCTGTGCAACACGTGGCTAGCAATACGTGATAGAAAGGGAGGATTTCTCTGTGCAATACTCGACTAGCAATACGTGATAGGAAAGGAGGATTTCTCTCTGCAGCACGTGGCTAGCAATACATGATAGAAAAGGAGGATTTCTTTGTGCAGCACGTGGCTAGCAATACGTGATAGAAAAGGAGGATTTCTCTGTGCAATACTCGACTAGCAATACGTGATAGAAAAGGAGGATTTCTCTGTGCAGCACGTGGCTAGCAATACGAGATAGAAAAGGAGGATTTCTCTGTGCAACACGTGGCTAGCAATACATGATAGAAAAGGAGGATTTCTCTGTGCAACACGTGGCTAGCAATATGTGGTAGAAAAGGAGGATTTCTCTGTGCAACACGTGGCTAGCAACACGTGATAGAAAAGGAGGATTTCTCTGTGCAACACGGGGCTAGCAATACGTGATAGAAAAGGAGGATTTCTCTGTGCAATACTCGACTAGCAATACGTGATAGAAAAGGAGGATATCTCTGTGCAATACTCGACTAGCAATACGTGATAGAAAAGGAGGATTTCTCTGTGCAGCACGTGGCTAGCAATACGTGATAGAAAAGGAGGATTTCTCTGTGCAGAACGTGGCTAGCAATACATGATAGAAAAGGAGGATTTCTCTGTGCAATACTCGACTAGCAATACGTGATAGAAAAGGAGGATATCTCTGTGCAATACTCAACTAGCAATACATGATAGAAAAGGAGGATTTCTCTGTGCAGCACGTGGCTAGCAATACGTGCTAGAAAAGGAGGATTTCTCTGTGCAGCACGTGACTAGCAATACGTGATAGAAAAGGAGGATTTCTCTGTGCAGCACGTGGCTAGCAATACGTGATAGAAAAGGAGGATTTCTTTGTGCAAAACGTGGCTAGCAATACATGGTAGAAAAGAAGGATTTCTCTGTGCAATTCTCGACTAGCAATACGTGATAGAAAAGGAGGATTTCTCTGTGCAACACGTGGCTAGCAATACGTGATAGAAAAGGAGGATTTCTCTGTGCAATACTCGACTAGCAATACGAGATAGAAAAGAAGGATTTCTCTGTGCAGCACGTGGCTAGCAATACATGATAGAAAAGGAGGATTTCTTTGTGCAGCACGTGGCTAGCAATACGTGATAGAAAAGGAGGATTTCTCTGTGCAGCACTTGGCTAGCAATACGTGATAGAAAATGAGGATTTCTCTGTGCAACACGTGGCTAGCAATACGTGATAGAAAAGGAGAATTTCTCTGTGCAGCACGTGGCTAGCAATACGTGATAGAAAAGGAGGATTTCTCTGTGCAACACGTGGCTAGCAATACGTGGTAGAAAAGGAGGATTTCTCTGTGCAACACGTGGCTAGCAATACGTGATAGAAAAGGAGGATTTCTCTGTGCAATACTCGACTAGCAATACGTGATAGAAAAGGAGGATTTCTCTGTGCAGCACGTGGCTAGCAATACGTGATAGAAAAGGAGGATTTCTCTGTGCAATACTCGACTAGCAATACGTGATAGAAAAGGAGGATTTCTCTGTGCAACACGTGGCTAGCAATACGTGATAGAAAAGGAGGATTTCTCTGTGCAATACTCGACTAGCAATAAGTGATAGAAAAGGAGGATTTCTCTTTGCAACACGTGGCTAGCAATACGTGATAGAAAAGTAGGATTTCTCTGTGCAACACGTGGCTAGCAATACGTTGTAGAAAAGGAGGATTTCTCTGTGCAGCACGTGACTAGCAATACGTGATAGAAAAGGAGGATTTCTTTGTGCAACATGTGGCTAGCAATACGTGGTAGAAAAGGAGGATTTCTCTGTGCAACACGTGGCTAGCAATACGTGATAGAAAAGGAGGATTTCTCTGTGCAATACTCGACTAGCAATACATGATAGAAAAGGAGGATTTCTCTGTGCAACACGTGGCTAGCAATACGTAATAGAAAAGGAGGATTTCTCTGTGCAATACTCGACTAGCAATATGTGATAGAAAAGGAGGATTTCTCTGTGCAGCACGTGGCTAGCAATACGTGATAGAAAAGGAGGATTTCTCTGTGCAATTCTCGACTAGCAATACGTGATAGAAAAGGAGGATTTCTCTGTGCAATACGTGGCTAGCAATACGTGATAGAAAAGTAGGATTTCTCTGTGCAATACTCGACTAGCAATACGTGATAGAAAGAAGGATTTCTCTGTGCAGCACGTGGCTAGCAATACATGATAGAAAAGGAGGATTTCTTTGTGCAGCACGTGGCTAGCAATACGTGATAGAAAAGGAGGATTTCTCTGTGCAGCACTTGGCTAGCAATACGTGATAGAAAATGAGGATTTCTCTGTGCAACACGTGGCTAGCAATACGTGATAGAAAAGGAGGATTTCTCTGTGCAATACTCGACTAGCAATACGTGATAGAAAAGGAGGATATCTCTGTGCAATACTCGACTAGCAATACGTGATAGAAAAGGAGGATTTCTCTGTGCAGCACGTGGCTAGCAATACGTGATAGAAAAGGAGGATTTCTCTGTGCAGAACGTGGCTAGCAATACATGATAGAAAAGGAGGATTTCTCTGTGCAATACTCGACTAGCAATACGTGATAGAAAAGGAGGATATCTCTGTGCAATACTCAACTAGCAATACATGATAGAAAAGGAGGATTTCTCTGTGCAGCACGTGGCTAGCAATACGTGCTAGAAAAGGAGGATTTCTCTGTGCAGCACGTGACTAGCAATACGTGATAGAAAAGGAGGATTTCTCTGTGCAGCACGTGGCTAGCAATACGTGATAGAAAAGGAGGATTTCTTTGTGCAAAACGTGGCTAGCAATACATGGTAGAAAAGAAGGATTTCTCTGTGCAATTCTCGACTAGCAATACGTGATAGAAAAGGAGGATTTCTCTGTGCAACACGTGGCTAGCAATACGTGATAGAAAAGGAGGATTTCTCTGTGCAATACTCGACTAGCAATACGAGATAGAAAAGGAGGATTTCTCTGTGCAACACGTGGCTAGCAATACGTGATAGAAAAGTAGGATTTCTCTGTGCAATACTCGACTAGCAATACGTGATAGAAAAGAAGGATTTCTCTGTGCAGCACGTGGCTAGCAATACATGATAGAAAAGGAGGATTTCTTTGTGCAGCACGTGGCTAGCAATACGTGATAGAAAAGGAGGATTTCTCTGTGCAGCACTTGGCTAGCAATACGTGATAGAAAATGAGGATTTCTCTGTGCAACACGTGGCTAGCAATACGTGATAGAAAAGGAGAATTTCTCTGTGCAGCACGTGGCTAGCAATACGTGATAGAAAAGGAGGATTTCTCTGTGCAACACGTGGCTAGCAATACGTGGTAGAAAAGGAGGATTTCTCTGTGCAACACGTGGCTAGCAATACGTGATAGAAAAGGAGGATTTCTCTGTGCAATACTCGACTAGCAATACGTGATAGAAAAGGAGGATTTCTCTGTGCAGCACGTGGCTAGCAATACGTGATAGAAAAGGAGGATTTCTCTGTGCAATACTCGACTAGCAATACGTGATAGAAAAGGAGGATTTCTCTGTGCAACACGTGGCTAGCAATACGTGATAGAAAAGGAGGATTTCTCTGTGCAATACTCGACTAGCAATAAGTGATAGAAAAGGAGGATTTCTCTTTGCAACACGTGGCTAGCAATACGTGATAGAAAAGTAGGATTTCTCTGTGCAACACGTGGCTAGCAATACGTTGTAGAAAAGGAGGATTTCTCTGTGCAGCACGTGACTAGCAATACGTGATAGAAAAGGAGGATTTCTTTGTGCAACATGTGGCTAGCAATACGTGGTAGAAAAGGAGGATTTCTCTGTGCAACACGTGGCTAGCAATACGTGATAGAAAAGGAGGATTTCTCTGTGCAATACTCGACTAGCAATACATGATAGAAAAGGAGGATTTCTCTGTGCAACACGTGGCTAGCAATACGTAATAGAAAAGGAGGATTTCTCTGTGCAATACTCGACTAGCAATATGTGATAGAAAAGGAGGATTTCTCTGTGCAGCACGTGGCTAGCAATACGTGATAGAAAAGGAGGATTTCTCTGTGCAATTCTCGACTAGCAATACGTGATAGAAAAGGAGGATTTCTCTGTGCAATACGTGGCTAGCAATACGTGATAGAAAAGTAGGATTTCTCTGTGCAATACTCGACTAGCAATACGTGATAGAAAGAAGGATTTCTCTGTGCAGCACGTGGCTAGCAATACATGATAGAAAAGGAGGATTTCTTTGTGCAGCACGTGGCTAGCAATACGTGATAGAAAAGGAGGATTTCTCTGTGCAGCACTTGGCTAGCAATACGTGATAGAAAATGAGGATTTCTCTGTGCAACACGTGGCTAGCAATACGTGATAGAAAAGGAGGATTTCTCTGTGCAGCACGTGGCTAGCAATACGTGATAGAAAAGGAGGATTTCTCTGTGCAACACGTGGCTAGCAATACGTGGTAGAAAAGGAGGATTTCTCTGTGCAACACGTGGCTAGCAATACGTGATAGAAAAGGAGGATTTCTCTGTGCAATACTCGACTAGCAATACGTGATAGAAAAGGAGGATTTCTCTGTGCAGCACGTGGCTAGCAATACGTGATAGAAAAGGAGGATTTCTCTGTGCAATACTCGACTAGCAATACGTGATAGAAAAGGAGGATTTCTCTGTGCAGCACGTGGCTAGCAATACATGATAGAAAAGGGGGATTTCTTTGTGCAGCACGTGGCTAGCAATACGTGATAGAAAAGGAGGATTTCTCTGTGCAACACGTGGCTAGCAATACGTGATAGAAAAGGAGGATTTCTCTGTGCAATACTCGACTAGCAATACGTGATAGAAAAGGAGGATTTCTCTGTGCAACACGTGGCTAGCAATACGTGATAGAAAAGTAGGATTTCTCTGTGCAATACTCGACTAGCAATACGTGATAGAAAAGGAGGATTTCTCTGTGCAGCACGTGGCTAGCAATACATGATAGAAAAGGAGGTTTTCTTTGTGCAGCACGTGGCTAGCAATACGTGATAGAAAAGGAGGATTTCTCTGTGCAGCACTTGGCTAGCAATACGTGATAGAAAAGGAGGATTTCTCTGTGCAACACGTGGCTAGCAATACGTGATAGAAAAGGAGGATTTCTCTGTGCAGCACGTGGCTAGCAATACGTGATAGAAAAGGAGGATTTCTCTGTGCAACACGTGGCTAGCAATACGTTGTAGAAAAGGAGGATTTCTCTGTGCAACACGTGGCTAGTAATACGTGGTAGAAAAGGAGGATTTCTCTGTGCAACACATGGCTAGCAATACGTGATAGAAAAGTAGGATTTCTCTGTGCAATACTCGACTAGCAATACGTGATAGAAAAGGAGGATTTCTCTGTGCAGCACGTGGCTAGCAATACGTGATAGAAAAGGAGGATTTCTCTGTGCAGCACGTGGCTAGCAATACGTGATAGAAAAGGAGGATTTCTCTGTGCAACACGTGGCTAGCAATACATGGTAGAAAAGGAGGATTTCTCTGTGCAACACGTGGCTAGCAATACGTGATAGAAAAGGAGGATTTCTCTGTGCAATACTCGACTAGCAATACGTGATAGAAAAGGAGGATTTCTCTGTGCAGCACGTGGCTAGCAATACGTGATAGAAAAGGAGGATTTCTCTGTGCAATACTCGACTAGCAATACGTGATAGAAAAGGAGGATTTCTCTGTGCAGCACGTGGCTAGCAATACATGATAGAAAAGGGGGATTTCTTTGTGCAGCACGTGGCTAGCAATACGTGATAGAAAAGGAGGATTTCTCTGTGCAACACGTGGCTAGCAATACGTGATAGAAAAGGAGGATTTCTCTGTGCAATACTCGACTAGCAATACGTGATAGAAAAGGAGGATTTCTCTGTGCAACACGTGGCTAGCAATACGTGATAGAAAAGTAGGATTTCTCTGTGCAATACTCGACTAGCAATACGTGATAGAAAAGGAGGATTTCTCTGTGCAGCACGTGGCTAGCAATACATGATAGAAAAGGAGGATTTCTTTGTGCAGCACGTGGCTAGCAATACGTGATAGAAAAGGAGGATTTCTCTGTGCAGCACTTGGCTAGCAATACGTGATAGAAAAGGAGGATTTCTCTGTGCAACACGTGGCTAGCAATACGTGATAGAAAAGGAGGATTTCTCTGTGCAGCACGTGGCTAGCAATACGTGATAGAAAAGGAGGATTTCTCTGTGCAACACGTGGCTAGCAATACGTTGTAGAAAAGGAGGATTTCTCTGTGCAACACGTGGCTAGTAATACGTGGTAGAAAAGGAGGATTTCTCTGTGCAACACATGGCTAGCAATACGTGATAGAAAAGTAGGATTTCTCTGTGCAATACTCGACTAGCAATACGTGATAGAAAAGGAGGATTTCTCTGTGCAGCACGTGGCTAGCAATACATGATAGAAAAGGAGGATTTCTTTGTGCAGCACGTGGCTAGCAATACGTGATAGAAAAGGAGGATTTCTCTGTGCAGCACGTGGCTAGCAATACGTGATAGAAAAGGAGGATTTCTCTGTGAAATACTCGACTAGCAATACGTGATAGAAAAGGAGGATTTCTCTTTGCAGTACGTGGCTAGCAATACGTGATAGAAAAGGAGGATTTCTCTGTGCAACACGTGGCTAGCAATACGTGATAGAAAGGGAGGATTTCTCTGTGCAATACTCGACTAGCAATACGTGATAGGAAAGGAGGATTTCTCTCTGCAGCACGTGGCTAGCAATACATGATAGAAAAGGAGGATTTCTTTGTGCAGCACGTGGCTAGCAATACGTGATAGAAAAGGAGGATTTCTCTGTGCAATACTCGACTAGCAATACGTGATAGAAAAGGAGGATTTCTCTGTGCAGCACGTGGCTAGCAATACGAGATAGAAAAGGAGGATTTCTCTGTGCAACACGTGGCTAGCAATACATGATAGAAAAGGAGGATTTCTCTGTGCAACACAGGGCTAGCAATATGTGGTAGAAAAGGAGGATTTCTCTGTGCAACACGTGGCTAGCAACACATGATAGAAAAGGAGGATTTCTCTGTGCAACACGGGGCTAGCAATACGTGATAGAAAAGGAGGATTTCTCTTTGCAATACTCGACTAGAAATACGTGATAGAAAAGGAGGATATCTCTGTGCAATACTCGACTAGCAATACGTGATAGAAAAGGAGGATTTCTCTGTGCAGCACGTGGCTAGCAATACGTGATAGAAAAGGAGGATTTCTCTGTGCAGAACGTGGCTAGCAATACGTGATAGAAAAGGAGGATTTCTCTGTGCAATACTCGACTAGCAATACGTGATAGAAAAGGAGGATATCTCTGTGCAATACTCGACTAGCAATACGTGATAGAAAAGGAGGATTTCTCTGTGCAGCACGTGGCTAGCAATACGTGCTAGAAAAGGAGGATTTCTCTGTGCAGCACGTGACTAGCAATACGTGATAGAAAAGGAGGATTTCTCTGTGCAGCACGTGGCTAGCAATACGTGATAGAAAAGGAGGATTTCTTTGTGCAAAACGTGGCTAGCAATACGTGGTAGAAAAGGAGGATTTCTCTGTGCAATTCTCGACTAGCAATACGTGATAGAAAAGGAGGATTTCTCTGTGCAACACGTGGCTAGCAATACGTGATAGAAAAGGAGGATTTCTCTGTGCAATACTCGACTAGCAATACGAGATAGAAAAGGAGGATTTCTCTGTGCAACACGTGGCTAGCAATACGTGATAGAAAAGTAGGATTTCTCTGTGCAATACTCGACTAGCAATACGTGATAGAAAAGAAGGATTTCTCTGTGCAGCATGTGGCTAGCAATACATGATAGAAAAGGAGGATTTCTTTGTGCAGCACGTGGCTAGCAATACGTGATAGAAAAGGAAGATTTCTCTGTGCAGCACTTGGCTAGCAATACGTGATAGAAAATGAGGATTTCTCTGTGCAACACGTGGCTAGCAATACGTGATAGAAAAGGAGAATTTCTCTGTGCAGCACGTGGCTAGCAATACGTGATAGAAAAGGAGGATTTCTCTGTGCAACACGTGGCTAGCAATACGTGGTAGAAAAGGAGCATTTCTCTGTGCAAAACGTGGCTAGCAATACGTGATAGAAAAGGAGGATTTCTCTGTGCAATACTCGACTAGCAATACGTGATAGAAAAGGAGGATTTCTCTGTGCAGCACGTGGCTAGCAATACGTGATAGAAAAGGAGGATTTCTCTGTGCAATACTCGACTAGCAATACATGATAGAAAAGGAGGATCTCTGTGCAACACGTGGCTAGCAATACGTGATAGAAAAGGAGGATTTCTCTGTGCAATACTCGACTAGCAATAAGTGATAGAAAAGGAGGATTTCTCTGTGCAACACGTGGCTAGCAATACGTGATAGAAAAGTAGGATTTCTCTGTGCAACACGTGGCTAGCAATACGTTGTAGAAAAGGAGGATTTCTCTGTGCAACATGTGGATAGTAATACGTGGTAGAAAAGGAGGATTTCTCTGTGCATTACATGGCTAGCAATACGTGATAGAAAAGTAGGATTTCTCTGTGCAATACTCGACTAGCAATACGTGATAGAAAAGGAGGATTTCTCTGTGCAGCACGTGGCTAGCAATACATGATAGAAAAGGAGGATTTCTTTGTGCAGCACGTGGCTAGCAATACGTGATAGAAAAGGAGGATTTCTCTGTGCAGCACGTGGCTAGCAATACGTGATAGAAAAGGAGGATTTCTCTGTGCAATACTCGACTAGCAATACGTGATAGAAAAGGAGGATTTCTCTGTGCAGTACGTGGCTAGCAATACGTGATAGAAAAGGAGGATTTCTCTGTGCAACACGTGGCTAGCAATACGTGATAGAAAGGGAGGATTTCTCTGTGCAATACTCGACTAGCAATACGTGATAGGAAAGGAGGATTTCTCTCTGCAGCACGTGGCTAGCAATACATGATAGAAAAGGAGGATTTCTTTGTGCAGCACGTGGCTAGCAATACGTGATAGAAAAGGAGGATTTCTCTGTGCAATACTCGACTAGCAATACGTGATAGAAAAGGAGGATTTCTCTGTGCAGCACGTGGCTAGCAATACGAGATAGAAAAGGAGAATTTCTCTGTGCAACACGTGGCTAGCAATACATGATAGAAAAGGAGGATTTCTCTGTGCAACACGTGGCTAGCAATATGTGGTAGAAAAGGAGGATTTCTCTGTGCAACACGTGGCTAGCAACACGTGTTAGAAAAGGAGGATTTCTCTGTGCAACACGGGGCTAGCAATACGTGATAGAAAAGGAGGATTTCTCTGTGCAATACTCGACTAGCAATACGTGATAGAAAAGGAGGATATCTCTGTGCAATACTCGACTAGCAATACGTGATAGAAAAGGAGGATTTCTCTGTGCAGCACGTGGCTAGCAATACGTGATAGAAAAGGAGGATTTCTCTGTGCAGAACGTGGCTAGCAATACGTGATAGAAAAGGAGGATTTCTCTGTGCAATACTCGACTAGCAATACGTGATAGAAAAGGAGGATATCTCTGTGCAATACTCGACTAGCAATACATGATAGAAAAGGAGGATTTCTCTGTGCAGCACGTGGCTAGCAATACGTGCTAGAAAAGGAGGATTTCTCTGTGCAGCACGTGACTAGCAATACGTGATAGAAAAGGAGGATTTCTCTGTGCAGCACGTGGCTAGCAATACGTGATAGAAAAGGAGGATTTCTTTGTGCAAAACGTGGCTAGCAATACGTGGTAGAAAAGGAGGATTTCTCTGTGCAATTCTCGACTAGCAATACGTGATAGAAAAGGAGGATTTCTCTGTGCAACACGTGGCTAGCAATACGTGATAGAAAAGGAGGATTTCTCTGTGCAATACTCGACTAGCAATACGAGATAGAAAAGGAGGATTTCTCTGTGCAACACGTGGCTAGCAATACGTGATAGAAAAGTAGGATTTCTCTGTGCAATACTCGACTAGCAATACGTGATAGAAAAGAAGGATTTCTCTGTGCAGCACGTGGCTAGCAATACATGATAGAAAAGGAGGATTTCTTTGTGCAGCACGTGGCTAGCAATACGTGATAGAAAAGGAGGATTTCTCTGTGCACCACTTGGCTAGCAATACGTGATAGAAAATGAGGATTTCTCTGTGCAACACGTGGCTAGCAATACGTGATAGAAAAGGAGAATTTCTCTGTGCAGCACGTGGCTAGCAATACGTGATAGAAAAGGAGGATTTCTCTGTGCAACACGTGGCTAGCAATACGTGGTAGAAAAGGAGGATTTCTCTGTGCAACACGTGGCTAGCAATACGTGATAGAAAAGGAGGATTTCTCTGTGCAATACTCGACTAGCAATACGTGATAGAAAAGGAGGATTTCTCTGTGCAGCACGTGGCTAGCAATACGTGATAGAAAAGGAGGATTTCTCTGTGCAATACTCGACTAGCAATACGTGATAGAAAAGGAGGATTTCTCTGTGCAACACGTGGCTAGCAATACGTGATAGAAAAGGAGGATTTCTCTGTGCAATACTCGACTAGCAATAAGTGATAGAAAAGGAGGATTTCTCTTTGCAACACGTGGCTAGCAATACGTGATAGAAAAGTAGGATTTCTCTGTGCAACACGTGGCTAGCAATACGTTGTAGAAAAGGAGGATTTCTCTGTGCAGCACGTGACTAGCAATACGTGATAGAAAAGGAGGATTTCTTTGTGCAACATGTGGCTAGCAATACGTGGTAGAAAAGGAGGATTTCTCTGTGCAACACGTGGCTAGCAATACGTGATAGAAAAGGAGGATTTCTCTGTGCAATACTCGACTAGCAATACATGATAGAAAAGGAGGATTTCTCTGTGCAACACGTGGCTAGCAATACGTAATAGAAAAGGAGGATTTCTCTGTGCAATACTCGACTAGCAATATGTGATAGAAAAGGAGGATTTCTCTGTGCAGCACGTGGCTAGCAATACGTGATAGAAAAGGAGGATTTCTCTGTGCAACACGTGGCTAGCAATACGTGATAGAAAAGGAGGATTTCTCTGTGCAATACTCGACTAGCAATACGTGATAGAAAAGGAGGATTTCTCTGTGCAACACGTGGCTAGCAATACGTGATAGAAAAGTAGGATTTCTCTGTGCAATACTCGACTAGCAATACGTGATAGAAAAGGAGGATTTCTCTGTGCAGCACGTGGCTAGCAATACATGATAGAAAAGGAGGTTTTCTTTGTGCAGCACGTGGCTAGCAATACGTGATAGAAAAGGAGGATTTCTCTGTGCAGCACTTGGCTAGGAATACGTGATAGAAAAGGAGGATTTCTCTGTGCAACATGTGGCTAGCAATACGTGATAGAAAAGGAGGATTTCTCTGTGCAGCACGTGGCTAGCAATACGTGATAGAAAAGGAGGATTTCTCTGTGCAACACGTGGCTAGCAATACGTTGTAGAAAAGGAGGATTTCTCTGTGCAACACGTGGCTAGTAATACGTGGTAGAAAAGGAGGATTTCTCTGTGCAACACATGGCTAGCAATACGTGATAGAAAAGTAGGATTTCTCTGTGCAATACTCGACTAGCAATACGTGATAGAAAAGGAGGATTTCTCTGTGCAGCACGTGGCTAGCAATACGTGATAGAAAAGGAGGATTTCTCTGTGCAGCACGTGGCTAGCAATACGTGATAGAAAAGGAGGATTTCTCTGTGCAACACGTGGCTAGCAATACATGGTAGAAAAGGAGGATTTCTCTGTGCAACACGTGGCTAGCAATACGTGATAGAAAAGGAGGATTTCTCTGTGCAATACTCGACTAGCAATACGTGATAGAAAAGGAGGATTTCTCTGTGCAGCACGTGGCTAGCAATACGTGACAGAAAAGGAGGATTTCTCTGTGCAATACTCGACTAGCAATACGTGATAGAAAAGGAGGATTTCTCTGTGCAGCACGTGGCTAGCAATACATGATAGAAAAGGGGGATTTCTTTGTGCAGCACGTGGCTAGCAATACGTGATAGAAAAGGAGGATTTCTCTTTGCAACACGTGGCTAGCAATACGTGATAGAAAAGGAGGATTTCTCTGTGCAATACTCGACTAGCAATACGTGATAGAAAAGGAGGATTTCTCTGTGCAACACGTGGCTAGCAATACGTGATAGAAAAGTAGGATTTCTCTGTGCAATACTCGACTAGCAATACGTGATAGAAAAGGAGGATTTCTCTGTGCAGCACGTGGCTAGCAATACATGATAGAAAAGGAGGATTTCTTTGTGCAGCACGTGGCTAGCAATACGTGATAGAAAAGGAGGATTTCTCTGTGCAGCACTTGGCTAGCAATACGTGATAGAAAAGGAGGATTTCTCTGTGCAGCACGTGGCTAGCAATACGTGATAGAAAAGGAGGATTTCTCTGTGCAACACGTGGCTAGCAATACGTTGTAGAAAAGGAGGATTTCTCTGTGCAACACGTGGCTAGTAATACGTGGTAGAAAAGGAGGATTTCTCTGTGCAACACATGGCTAGCAATACGTGATAGAAAAGTAGGATTTCTCTGTGCAATACTCGACTAGCAATACGTGATAGAAAAGGAGGATTTCTCTGTGCAGCACGTGGCTAGCAATACATGATAGAAAAGGAGGATTTCTTTGTGCAGCACGTGGCTAGCAATACGTGATAGAAAAGGAGGATTTCTCTGTGCAGCACGTGGCTAGCAATACGTGATAGAAAAGGAGGATTTCTCTGTGCAGCACGTGGCTAGCAATACGTGATAGAAAAGGAGGATTTCTCTGTGCAACACGTGGCTAGCAATACGTTGTAGAAAAGGAGGATTTCTCTGTGCAACACGTGGCTAGTAATACGTGGTAGAAAAGGAGGATTTCTCTGTGCAACACATGGCTAGCAATACGTGATAGAAAAGTAGGATTTCTCTGTGCAATACTCGACTAGCAATACGTGATAGAAAAGGAGGATTTCTCTGTGCAGCACGTGGCTAGCAATACATGATAGAAAAGGAGGATTTCTTTGTGCAGCACGTGGCTAGCAATACGTGATAGAAAAGGAGGATTTCTCTGTGCAGCACGTGGCTAGCAATACGTGATAGAAAAGGAGGATTTCTCTGTGAAATACTCGACTAGCAATACGTGATAGAAAAGGAGGATTTCTCTTTGCAGTACGTGGCTAGCAATACGTGATAGAAAAGGAGGATTTCTCTGTGCAACACGTGGCTAGCAATACGTGATAGAAAGGGAGGATTTCTCTGTGCAATACTCGACTAGCAATACGTGATAGGAAAGGAGGATTTCTCTCTGCAGCACGTGGCTAGCAATACATGATAGAAAAGGAGGATTTCTTTGTGCAGCACGTGGCTAGCAATACGTGATAGAAAAGGAGGATTTCTCTGTGCAATACTCGACTAGCAATACGTGATAGAAAAGGAGGATTTCTCTGTGCAGCACGTGGCTAGCAATACGAGATAGAAAAGGAGGATTTCTCTGTGCAACACGTGGCTAGCAATACATGATAGAAAAGGAGGATTTCTCTGTGCAACACGTGGCTAGCAATATGTGGTAGAAAAGGAGGATTTCTCTGTGCAACACGTGGCTAGCAACACATGATAGAAAAGGAGGATTTCTCTGTGCAACACGGGGCTAGCAATACGTGATAGAAAAGGAGGATTTCTCTTTGCAATACTCGACTAGAAATACGTGATAGAAAAGGAGGATATCTCTGTGCAATACTCGACTAGCAATACGTGATAGAAAAGGAGGATTTCTCTGTGCAGCACGTGGCTAGCAATACGTGATAGAAAAGGAGGATTTCTCTGTGCAGAACGTGGCTAGCAATACGTGATAGAAAAGGAGGATTTCTCTGTGCAATACTCGACTAGCAATACGTGATAGAAAAGGAGGATATCTCCGTGCAATACTCGACTAGCAATACGTGATAGAAAAGGAGGATTTCTCTGTGCAGCACGTGGCTAGCAATACGTGCTAGAAAAGGAGGATTTCTCTGTGCAGCACGTGACTAGCAATACGTGATAGAAAAGGAGGATTTCTCTGTCCAGCACGTGGCTAGCAATACGTGATAGAAAAGGAGGATTTCTTTGTGCAAAACGTGGCTAGCAATACGTGGTAGAAAAGGAGGATTTCTCTGTGCAATTCTCGACTAGCAATACGTGATAGAAAAGGAGGATTTCTCTGTGCAACACGTGGCTAGCAATACGTGATAGAAAAGGAGGATTTCTCTGTGCAATACTCGACTAGCAATACGAGATAGAAAAGGAGGATTTCTCTGTGCAACACGTGGCTAGCAATACGTGATAGAAAAGTAGGATTTCTCTGTGCAATACTCGACTAGCAATACGTGATAGAAAAGAAGGATTTCTCTGTGCAGCATGTGGCTAGCAATACATGATAGAAAAGGAGGATTTCTTTGTGCAGCACGTGGCTAGCAATACGTGATAGAAAAGGAAGATTTCTCTGTGCAGCACTTGGCTAGCAAAACGTGATAGAAAATGAGGATTTCTCTGTGCAACACGTGGCTAGCAATACGTGATAGAAAAGGAGAATTTCTCTGTGCAGCACGTGGCTAGCAATACGTGATAGAAAAGGAGGATTTCTCTGTGCAACACGTGGCTAGCAATACGTGGTAGAAAAGGAGGATTTCTCTGTGCAAAACGTGGCTAGCAATACGTGATAGAAAAGGAGGATTTCTCTGTGCAATACTCGACTAGCAATACGTGATAGAAAAGGAGGATTTCTCTGTGCAGCACGTGGCTAGCAATACGTGATAGAAAAGGAGGATTTCTCTGTGCAATACTCGACTAGCAATACGTGATAGAAAAGGAGGATTTCTCTGTGCAACACGTGGCTAGCAATACGTGATAGAAAAGGAGGATTTCTCTGTGCAATACTCGACTAGCAATAAGTGATAGAAAAGGAGGATTTCTCTGTGCAACACGTGGCTAGCAATACGTGATAGAAAAGTAGGATTTCTCTGTGCAACACGTGGCTAGCAATACGTTGTAGAAAAGGAGGATTTCTCTGTGCAACATGTGGATAGTAATACGTGGTAGAAAAGGAGGATTTCTCTGTGCATTACATGGCTAGCAATACGTGATAGAAAAGTAGGATTTCTCTGTGCAATACTCGACTAGCAATACGTGATAGAAAAGGAGGATTTCTCTGTGCAGCACGTGGCTAGCAATACATGATAGAAAAGGAGGATTTCTTTGTGCAGCACGTGGCTAGCAATACGTGATAGAAAAGGAGGATTTCTCTGTGCAGCACGTGGCTAGCAATACGTGATAGAAAAGGAGGATTTCTCTGTGCAATACTCGACTAGCAATACGTGATAGAAAAGGAGGATTTCTCTGTGCAGTACGTGGCTAGCAATATGTGATAGAAAAGGAGGATTTCTCTGTGCAACACGTGGCTAGCAATACGTGATAGAAAGGGAGGATTTCTCTGTGCAATACTCGACTAGCAATACGTGATAGGAAAGGAGGATTTCTCTCTGCAGCACGTGGCTAGCAATACATGATAGAAAAGGAGGATTTCTTTGTGCAGCACGTGGCTAGCAATACGTGATAGAAAAGGAGGATTTCTCTGTGCAATACTCGACTAGCAATACGTGATAGAAAAGGAGGATTTCTCTGTGCAGCACGTGGCTAGCAATACGAGATAGAAAAGGAGAATTTCTCTGTGCAACACGTGGCTAGCAATACATGATAGAAAAGGAGGATTTCTCTGTGCAACACGTGGCTAGCAATATGTGGTAGAAAAGGAGGATTTCTCTGTACAACACTTGGCTAGCAACACGTGATAGAAAAGGAGGATTTCTCTGTGCAACACGGGGCTAGCAATACGTGATAGAAAAGGAGGATTTCTCTGTGCAATACTCGACTAGCAATACGTGATAGAAAAGGAGGATATCTCTGTGCAATACTCGACTAGCAATACGTGATAGAAAAGGAGGATTTCTCTGTGCAGCACGTGGCTAGCAATACGTGATAGAAAAGGAGGATTTCTCTGTGCAGAACGTGGCTAGCAATACGTGATAGAAAAGGAGGATTTCTCTGTGCAATACTCGACTAGCAATACGTGATAGAAAAGGAGGATATCTCTGTGCAATACTCGACTAGCAATACATGATAGAAAAGGAGGATTTCTCTGTGCAGCACGTGGCTAGCAATACGTGCTAGAAAAGGAGGATTTCTCTGTGCAGCACGTGACTAGCAATACGTGATAGAAAAGGAGGATTTCTCTGTGCAGCACGTGGCTAGCAATACGTGATAGAAAAGGAGGATTTCTTTGTGCAAAACGTGGCTAGCAATACGTGGTAGAAAAGGAGGATTTCTCTGTGCAATTCTCGACTAGCAATACGTGATAGAAAAGGAGGATTTCTCTGTGCAACACGTGGCTAGCAATACGTGATAGAAAAGGAGGATTTCTCTGTGCAATACTCGACTAGCAATACGAGATAGAAAAGGAGGATTTCTCTGTGCAACACGTGGCTAGCAATACGTGATAGAAAAGTAGGATTTCTCTGTGCAATACTCGACTAGCAATACGTGATAGAAAAGAAGGATTTCTCTGTGCAGCACGTGGCTAGCAATACATGATAGAAAAGGAGGATTTCTTTGTGCAGCACGTGGCTAGCAATACGTGATAGAAAAGGAGGATTTCTCTGTGCAGCACTTGGCTAGCAATACGTGATAGAAAATGAGGATTTCTCTGTGCAACACGTGGCTAGCAATACGTGATAGAAAAGGAGAATTTCTCTGTGCAGCACGTGGCTAGCAATACGTGATAGAAAAGGAGGATTTCTCTGTGCAGCACGTGGCTAGCAATACGTGGTAGAAAAGGAGGATTTCTCTGTGCAACACGTGGCTAGCAATACGTGATAGAAAAGGAGGATTTCTCTGTGCAATACTCGACTAGCAATACGTGATAGAAAAGGAGGATTTCTCTGTGCAGCACGTGGCTAGCAATACGTGATAGAAAAGGAGGATTTCTCTGTGCAATACTCGACTAGCAATACGTGATAGAAAAGGAGGATTTCTCTGTGCAACACGTGGCTAGCAATACGTGATAGAAAAGGAGGATTTCTCTGTGCAATACTCGACTAGCAATAAGTGATAGAAAAGGAGGATTTCTCTTTGCAACACGTGGCTAGCAATACGTGATAGAAAAGTAGGATTTCTCTGTGCAACACGTGGCTAGCAATACGTTGTAGAAAAGGAGGATTTCTCTGTGCAGCACGTGACTAGCAATACGTGATAGAAAAGGAGGATTTCTTTGTGCAACATGTGGCTAGCAATACGTGGTAGAAAAGGAGGATTTCTCTGTGCAACACGTGGCTAGCAATACGTGATAGAAAAGGAGGATTTCTCTGTGCAATACTCGACTAGCAATACATGATAGAAAAGGAGGATTTCTCTGTGCAACACGTGGCTAGCAATACGTAATAGAAAAGGAGGATTTCTCTGTGCAATACTCGACTAGCAATATGTGATAGAAAAGGAGGATTTCTCTGTGCAGCACGTGGCTAGCAATACGTGATAGAAAAGGAGGATTTCTCTGTGCAATTCTCGACTAGCAATACGTGATAGAAAAGGAGGATTTCTCTGTGCAATACGTGGCTAGCAATACGTGATAGAAAAGTAGGATTTCTCTGTGCAATACTCGACTAGCAATACGTGATAGAAAGAAGGATTTCTCTGTGCAGCACGTGGCTAGCAATACATGATAGAAAAGGAGGATTTCTTTGTGCAGCACGTGGCTAGCAATACGTGATAGAAAAGGAGGATTTCTCTGTGCAGCACTTGGCTAGCAATACGTGATAGAAAATGAGGATTTCTCTGTGCAACACGTGGCTAGCAATACGTGATAGAAAAGGAGGATTTCTCTGTGCAGCACGTGGCTAGCAATACGTGATAGAAAAGGAGGATTTCTCTGTGCAACACGTGGCTAGCAATACGTGGTAGAAAAGGAGGATTTCTCTGTGCAACACGTGGCTAGCAATACGTGATAGAAAAGGAGGATTTCTCTGTGCAATACTCGACTAGCAATACGTGATAGAAAAGGAGGATTTCTCTGTTCAGCACTTGGCTAGCAATACGTGATAGAAAAGGAGGATTTCTCTGTGCAATACTCGACTAGCAATACGTGATAGAAAAGGAGGATTTCTCTGTGCAGCACGTGGCTAGCAATACATGATAGAAAAGGGGGATTTCTTTGTGCAGCACGTGGCTAGCAATACGTGATAGAAAAGGAGGATTTCTCTGTGCAACACGTGGCTAGCAATACGTGATAGAAAAGGAGGATTTCTCTGTGCAATACTCGACTAGCAATACGTGATAGAAAAGGAGGATTTCTCTGTGCAACACGTGGCTAGCAATACGTGATAGAAAAGTAGGATTTCTCTGTGCAATACTCGACTAGCAATACGTGATAGAAAAGGAGGATTTCTCTGTGCAGCACGTGGCTAGCAATACATGATAGAAAAGGAGGTTTTCTTTGTGCAGCACGTGGCTAGCAATACGTGATAGAAAAGGAGGATTTCTCTGTGCAGCACTTGGCTAGCAATACGTGATAGAAAAGGAGGATTTCTCTGTGCAACACGTGGCTAGCAATACGTGATAGAAAAGGAGGATTTCTCTATGCAGCACGTGGCTAGCAATACGTGATAGAAAAGGAGGATTTCTCTGTGCAACACGTGGCTAGCAATACATTGTAGAAAAGGAGGATTTCTCTGTGCAACACGTGGCTAGTAATACATGGTAGAAAAGGGGGATTTCTCTGTGCAACACATGGCTAGCAATACGTGATAGAAAAGTAGGATTTCTCTGTGCAATACCCGACTAGCAATACGTGATAGAAAAGGAGGATTTCTCTGTGCAGCACGTGGCTAGCAATACGTGATAGAAAAGGAGGATTTCTCTGTGCAGCACGTGGCTAGCAATACGTGATAGAAAAGGAGGATTTCTCTGTGCAACACGTGGCTAGCAATACATGGTAGAAAAGGAGGATTTCTCTGTGCAACACGTGGCTAGCAATACGTGATAGAAAAGGAGGATTTCTCTGTGCAATACTCGACTAGCAATACGTGATAGAAAAGGAGGATTTCTCTGTGCAGCACGTGGCTAGCAATACGTGATAGAAAAGGAGGATTTCTCTGTGCAATACTCGACTAGCAATACGTGATAGAAAAGGAGGATTTCTCTGTGCAGCACGTGGCTAGCAATACATGATAGAAAAGGGGGATTTCTTTGTGCAGCACGTGGCTAGCAATATGTGATAGAAAAGGAGGATTTCTCTGTGCAACACGTGGCTAGCAATACGTGATAGAAAAGGAGGATTTCTCTGTGCAATACTCGACTAGCAATACGTGATAGAAAAGGAGGATTTCTCTGTGCAACACGTGGCTAGCAATACGTGATAGAAAAGTAGGATTTCTCTGTGCAATACTCGACTAGCAATACGTGATAGAAAAGGAGGATTTCTCTGTGCAGCACGTGGCTAGCAATACATGATAGAAAAGGAGGATTTCTTTGTGCAGCACGTGGCTAGCAATACGTGATAGAAAAGGAGGATTTCTCTGTGCAGCACTTGGCTAGCAATACGTGATAGAAAAGGAGGATTTCTCTGTGCAACACGTGGCTAGCAATACGTGATAGAAAAGGAGGATTTCTCTGTGCAGCACGTGGCTAGCAATACGTGATAGAAAAGGAGGATTTCTCTGTGCAACATGTGGCTAGCAATACGTTGTAGAAAAGGAGGATTTCTCTGTGCAACACGTGGCTAGTAATACGTGGTAGAAAAGGAGGATTTCTCTGTGCAACACATGGCTAGCAATACGTGATAGAAAAGTAGGATTTCTCTGTGCAATACTCGACTAGCAATACGTGATAGAAAAGGAGGATTTCTCTGTGCAGCACGTGGCTAGCAATACATGATAGAAAAGGAGGATTTCTTTGTGCAGCACGTGGCTAGCAATACGTGATAGAAAAGGAGGATTTCTCTGTGCAGCACGTGGCTAGCAATACGTGATAGAAAAGGAGGATTTCTCTGTGAAATACTCGACTAGCAATACATGATAGAAAAGGAGGATTTCTCTTTGCAGTACGTGGCTAGCAATACGTGATAGAAAAGGAGGATTTCTCTGTGCAACACGTGGCTAGCAATACGTGATAGAAAGGGAGGATTTCTCTGTGCAATACTCGACTAGCAATACGTGATAGGAAAGGAGGATTTCTCTCTGCAGCACGTGGCTAGCAATACATGATAGAAATGGAGGATTTCTTTGTGCAGCACGTGGCTAGCAATACGTGATAGAAAAGGAGGATTTCTCTGTGCAATACTCGACTAGCAATACGTGATAGAAAAGGAGGATTTCTCTGTGCAGCACGTGGCTAGCAATACGAGATAGAAAAGGAGGATTTCTCTGTGCAACACGTGGCTAGCAATACATGATAGAAAAGGAGGATTTCTCTGTGCAACACGTGGCTAGCAATATGTGGTAGAAAAGGAGGATTTCTCTGTGCAACACGTGGCTAGCAACACATGATAGAAAAGGAGGATTTCTCTGTGCAACACGGGGCTAGCAATACGTGATAGAAAAGGAGGATTTCTCTTTGCAATACTCGACTAGAAATACGTGATAGAAAAGGAGGATATCTCTGTGCAATACTCGACTAGCAATACGTGATAGAAAAGGAGGATTTCTATGTGCAGCACGTGGCTAGCAATACGAGATAGAAAAGGAGGATTTCTCTGTGCAGAACGTGGCTAGCAATACGTGATAGAAAAGGAGGATTTCTCTGTGCAATACTCGACTAGCAATACGTGATAGAAAAGGAGGATATCTCTGTGCAATACTCGACTAGCAATACGTGATAGAAAAGGAGGATTTCTCTGTGCAGCACGTGGCTAGCAATACGTGCTAGAAAAGGAGGATTTCTCTGTGCAGCACGTGACTAGCAATACGTGATAGAAAAGGAGGATTTCTCTGTGCAGCACGTGGCTAGCAATACGTGATAGAAAAGGAGGATTTCTTTGTGCAAAACGTGGCTAGCAATACGTGGTAGAAAAGGAGGATTTCTCTGTGCAATTCTCGACTAGCAATACGTGATAGAAAAGGAGGATTTCTCTGTGCAACACGTGGCTAGCAATACGTGATAGAAAAGGAGGATTTCTCTGTGCAATACTCGACTAGCAATACGAGATAGAAAAGGAGGATTTCTCTGTGCAACACGTGGCTAGCAATACGTGATAGAAAAGTAGGATTTCTCTGTGCAATACTCGACTAGCAATACGTGATAGAAAAGAAGGATTTCTCTGTGCAGCATGTGGCTAGCAATACATGATAGAAAAGGAGGATTTCTTTGTGCAGCACGTGGCTAGCAATACGTGATAGAAAAGGAAGATTTCTCTGTGCAGCACTTGGCTAGCAATACGTGATAGAAAATGAGGATTTCTCTGTGCAACACGTGGCTAGCAATACATGATAGAAAAGGAGAATTTCTCTGTGCAGCACGTGGCTAGCAATACGTGATAGAAAAGGAGGATTTCTCTGTGCAACACGTGGCTAGCAATACGTGGTAGAAAAGGAGGATTTCTCTGTGCAAAACGTGGCTAGCAATACGTGATAGAAAAGGAGGATTTCTCTGTGCAATACTCGACTAGCAATACGTGATAGAAAAGGAGGATTTCTCTGTGCAGCACGTGGCTAGCAATACGTGATAGAAAAGGAGGATTTCTCTGTGCAATACTCGACTAGCAATACGTGATAGAAAAGGAGGATTTCTCTGTGCAACACGTGGCTAGCAATACGTGATAGAAAAGGAGGATTTCTCTGTGCAATACTCGACTAGCAATAAGTGATAGAAAAGGAGGATTTCTCTGTGCAACACGTGGCTAGCAATACGTGATAGAAAAGTAGGATTTCTCTGTGCAACACGTGGCTAGCAATACGTTGTAGAAAAGGAGGATTTCTCTGTGCAACATGTGGCTAGTAATACGTGGTAGAAAAGGAGGATTTCTCTGTGCATTACATGGCTAGCAATACGTGATAGAAAAGTAGGATTTCTCTGTGCAATACTCGACTAGCAATACGTGATAGAAAAGGAGGATTTCTCTGTGCAGCACGTGGCTAGCAATACATGATAGAAAAGGAGGATTTCTTTGTGCAGCACGTGGCTAGCAATACGTGATAGAAAAGGAGGATTTCTCTGTGCAGCACGTGGCTAGCAATACGTGATAGAAAAGGAGGATTTCTCTGTGCAATACTCGACTAGCAATACGTGATAGAAAAGGAGGATTTCTCTGTGCAGTACGTGGCTAGCAATACGTGATAGAAAAGGAGGATTTCTCTGTGCAACACGTGGCTAGCAATACGTGATAGAAAGGGAGGATTTCTCTGTGCAATACTCGACTAGCAATACGTGATAGGAAAGGAGGATTTCTCTCTGCAGCACGTGGCTAGCAATACATGATAGAAAAGGAGGATTTCTTTGTGCAGCACGTGGCTAGCAATACGTGATAGAAAAGGAGGATTTCTCTGTGCAATACTCGACTAGCAATACGTGATAGAAAAGGAGGATTTCTCTGTGCAGCACGTGGCTAGCAATACGAGATAGAAAAGGAGAATTTCTCTGTGCAACACGTGGCTAGCAATACATGATAGAAAAGGAGGATTTCTCTGTGCAACACGTGGCTAGCAATATGTGGTAGAAAAGGAGGATTTCTCTGTGCAACACATGGCTAGCAACACGTGATAGAAAAGGAGGATTTCTCTGTGCAACACGGGGCTAGCAATATGTGATAGAAAAGGAGGATTTCTCTGTGCAATACTCGACTAGCAATACGTGATAGAAAAGGAGGATATCTCTGTGCAATACTCGACTAGCAATATGTGATAGAAAAGGAGGATTTCTCTGTGCAGCACGTGGCTAGCAATACGTGATAGAAAAGGAGGATTTCTCTGTGCAACACGTGGCTAGCAATACGTGATAGAAAAGGAGGATTTCTCTGTGCAACACGTGGCTAGCAATATGTGGTAGAAAAGGAGGATTTCTCTGTGCAACACGTGGCTAGCAATACATGATAGAAAAGGAGGATTTCTCTGTGCAACATGGGGCTAGCAATACGTGATAGAAAAGGAGGATTTCTCTGTGCAATACTCGACTAGCAATACGTGATAGAAAAGGAGGATATCTCTGTGCAATACTCGACTAGCAATACGTGATAGAAAAGGAGGATTTCTCTGTGCAGCACGTGGCTAGCAATACGTGATAGAAAAGGAGGATTTCTCTGTGCAGAACGTGGCTAGCAATACGTGATAGAAAAGGACGATTTATCTGTGCAATACTCGACTAGCAATACGTGATAGAAAAGGAGGATATCTCTGTGCAATACTCGACTAGCAATACGTGATAGAAAAGGAGGATTTCTCTGTGCAGCACGTGGCTAGCAATACATGATAGAAAAGGAGGATTTCTTTGTGCAGCACGTGGCTAGCAATACGTGATAGAAAAGGAGGATTTCTCTGTGCAGCACTTGGCTAGCAATACGTGATAGAAAAGGAGGATTTCTCTGTGCAACACGTGGCTAGCAATACGTGATAGAAAAGGAGGATTTCTCTGTGCAGCACGTGGCTAGCAATACGTGATAGAAAAGGAGGATTTCTCTGTGCAACATGTGGCTAGCAATACGTTGTAGAAAAGGAGGATTTCTCTGTGCAACACGTGGCTAGTAATACGTGGTAGAAAAGGAGGATTTCTCTGTGCAACACATGGCTAGCAATACGTGATAGAAAAGTAGGATTTCTCTGTGCAATACTCGACTAGCAATACGTGATAGAAAAGGAGGATTTCTCTGTGCAGCACGTGGCTAGCAATACATGATAGAAAAGGAGGATTTCTTTGTGCAGCACGTGGCTAGCAATACGTGATAGAAAAGGAGGATTTCTCTGTGCAGCACGTGGCTAGCAATACGTGATAGAAAAGGAGGATTTCTCTGTGAAATACTCGACTAGCAATACGTGATAGAAAAGGAGGATTTCTCTTTGCAGTACGTGGCTAGCAATACGTGATAGAAAAGGAGGATTTCTCTGTGCAACACGTGGCTAGCAATACGTGATAGAAAGGGAGGATTTCTCTGTGCAATACTCGACTAGCAATACGTGATAGGAAAGGAGGATTTCTCTCTGCAGCACGTGGCTAGCAATACATGATAGAAATGGAGGATTTCTTTGTGCAGCACGTGGCTAGCAATACGTGATAGAAAAGGAGGATTTCTCTGTGCAATACTCGACTAGCAATACGTGATAGAAAAGGAGGATTTCTCTGTGCAGCACGTGGCTAGCAATACGAGATAGAAAAGGAGGATTTCTCTGTGCAACACGTGGCTAGCAATACATGATAGAAAAGGAGGATTTCTCTGTGCAACACGTGGCTAGCAATATGTGGTAGAAAAGGAGGATTTCTCTGTGCAACACGTGGCTAGCAACACATGATAGAAAAGGAGGATTTCTCTGTGCAACACGGGGCTAGCAATACGTGATAGAAAAGGAGGATTTCTCTTTGCAATACTCGACTAGAAATACGTGATAGAAAAGGAGGATATCTCTGTGCAATACTCGACTAGCAATACGTGATAGAAAAGGAGGATTTCTCTGTGCAGCACGTGGCTAGCAATACGTGATAGAAAAGGAGGATTTCTCTGTGCAGAACGTGGCTAGCAATACGTGATAGAAAAGGAGGATTTCTCTGTGCAATACTCGACTAGCAATACGTGATAGAAAAGGAGGATATCTCTGTGCAATACTCGACTAGCAATACGTGATAGAAAAGGAGGATTTCTCTGTGCAGCACGTGGCTAGCAATACGTGCTAGAAAAGGAGGATTTCTCTGTGCAGCACGTGACTAGCAATACGTGATAGAAAAGGAGGATTTCTCTGTGCAGCACGTGGCTAGCAATACGTGATAGAAAAGGAGGATTTCTTTGTGCAAAACGTGGCTAGCAATACGTGGTAGAAAAGGAGGATTTCTCTGTGCAATTCTCGACTAGCAATACGTGATAGAAAAGGAGGATTTCTCTGTGCAACACGTGGCTAGCAATACGTGATAGAAAAGGAGGATTTCTCTGTGCAATACTCGACTAGCAATACGAGATAGAAAAGGAGGATTTCTCTGTGCAACACGTGGCTAGCAATACGTGATAGAAAAGTAGGATTTCTCTGTGCAATACTCGACTAGCAATACGTGATAGAAAAGAAGGATTTCTCTGTGCAGCATGTGGCTAGCAATACATGATAGAAAAGGAGGATTTCTTTGTGCAGCACGTGGCTAGCAATACGTGATAGAAAAGGAAGATTTCTCTGTGCAGCACTTGGCTAGCAATACGTGATAGAAAATGAGGATTTCTCTGTGCAACACGTGGCTAGCAATACGTGATAGAAAAGGAGAATTTCTCTGTGCAGCACGTGGCTAGCAATACGTGATAGAAAAGGAGGATTTCTCTGTGCAACACGTGGCTAGCAATACGTGGTAGAAAAGGAGGATTTCTCTGTGCAAAACGTGGCTAGCAATACGTGATAGAAAAGGAGGATTTCTCTGTGCAATACTCGACTAGCAATACGTGATAGAAAAGGAGGATTTCTCTGTGCAGCACGTGGCTAGCAATACGTGATAGAAAAGGAGGATTTCTCTGTGCAATACTCGACTAGCAATACGTGATAGAAAAGGAGGATTTCTCTGTGCAACACGTGGCTAGCAATACGTGATAGAAAAGGAGGATTTCTCTGTGCAATACTCGACTAGCAATAAGTGATAGAAAAGGAGGATTTCTCTGTGCAACACGTGGCTAGCAATACGTGATAGAAAAGTAGGATTTCTCTGTGCAACACGTGGCTAGCAATACGTTGTAGAAAAGGAGGATTTCTCTGTGCAACATGTGGCTAGTAATACGTGGTAGAAAAGGAGGATTTCTCTGTGCATTACATGGCTAGCAATACGTGATAGAAAAGTAGGATTTCTCTGTGCAATACTCGACTAGCAATACGTGATAGAAAAGGAGGATTTCTCTGTGCAGCACGTGGCTAGCAATACATGATAGAAAAGGAGGATTTCTTTGTGCAGCACGTGGCTAGCAATACGTGATAGAAAAGGAGGATTTCTCTGTGCAGCACGTGGCTAGCAATACGTGATAGAAAAGGAGGATTTCTCTGTGCAATACTCGACTAGCAATACGTGATAGAAAAGGAGGATTTCTCTGTGCAGTACGTGGCTAGCAATACGTGATAGAAAAGGAGGATTTCTCTGTGCAACACGTGGCTAGCAATACGTGATAGAAAGGGAGGATTTCTCTGTGCAATACTCGACTAGCAATACATGATAGGAAAGGAGGATTTCTCTCTGCAGCACGTGGCTAGCAATACATGATAGAAAAGGAGGATTTCTTTGTGCAGCACGTGGCTAGCAATACGTGATAGAAAAGGAGGATTTCTCTGTGCAATACTCGACTAGCAATACGTGATAGAAAAGGAGGATTTCTCTGTGCAGCACGTGGCTAGCAATACGAGATAGAAAAGGAGAATTTCTCTGTGCAACACGTGGCTAGCAATACATGATAGAAAAGGAGGATTTCTCTGTGCAACACGTGGCTAGCAATATGTGGTAGAAAAGGAGGATTTCTCTGTGCAACACATGGCTAGCAACACGTGATAGAAAAGGAGGATTTCTCTGTGCAACACGGGGCTAGCAATATGTGATAGAAAAGGAGGATTTCTCTGTGCAATACTCGACTAGCAATACGTGATAGAAAAGGAGGATATCTCTGTGCAATACTCGACTAGCAATATGTGATAGAAAAGGAGGATTTCTCTGTGCAGCACGTGGCTAGCAATACGTGATAGAAAAGGAGGATTTCTCTGTGCAACACGTGGCTAGCAATACGTGATAGAAAAGGAGGATTTCTCTGTGCAACACGTGGCTAGCAATATGTGGTAGAAAAGGAGGATTTCTCTGTGCAACACGTGGCTAGCAATACATGATAGAAAAGGAGGATTTCTCTGTGCAACACGGGGCTAGCAATACGTGATAGAAAAGGAGGATTTCTCTGTGCAATACTCGACTAGCAATACGTGATAGAAAAGGAGGATATCTCTGTGCAATACTCGACTAGCAATTAGTGATAGAAAAGGAGGATTTCTCTGTGCAGCACGTGGCTAGCAATACGTGATAGAAAAGGAGGATTTCTCTGTGCAGAACGTGGCTAGCAATACGTGATAGAAAAGGACGATTTATCTGTGCAATACTCGACTAGCAATACGTGATAGAAAAGGAGGATATCTCTGTGCAATACTCGACTAGCAATACGTGATAGAAAAGGAGGATTTCTCTGTGCAGCACGTGGCTAGCAATACGTGCTAGAAAAGGAGGATTTCTCTGTGCAGCACGTGACTAGCAATACGTGATAGAAAAGGAGGATTTCTCTGTGCAGCACGTGGCTAGCAATACGTGATAGAAAAGGAGGATTTCTTTGTGCAACACGTGGCTAGCAATATGTGGTAGAAAAGGAGGATTTCTCTGTGCAACACGTGGCTAGCAATACGTGATAGAAAAGGAGGATTTCTCTGTGCAATACTCGACTAGCAATACGTGATAGAAAAGGAGGATTTCTCTGTGCAACACGTGGCTAGCAATACGTAATAGAAAAGGAGGATTTCTCTGTGCAATACTCGACTAGCAATATGTGATAGAAAAGGAGGATTTCTCTGTGCAGCACGTGGCTAGCAATACGTGATAGAAAAGGAGGATTTCCCTGTGCAATTCTCGACTAGCAATACGTGATAGAAAAGGAGGATTTCTCTGTGCAACACGTGGCTAGCAATACGTGATAGAAAAGGAGGATTTCTCTGTGCAATACTCGACTAGCAATACGTGATAGAAAAGGAGGATTTCTCTGTGCAACACGTGGCTAGCAATACGTGATAGAAAAGTAGGATTTCTCTGTGCAATACTCGACTAGCAATACGTGATAGAAAAGAAGGATTTCTCTGTGCAGAACGTGGCTAGCAATACGTGATAGAAAAGGACGATTTCTCTGTGCAATACTCGACTAGCAATACGTGATAGAAAAGGAGGATATCTCTGTGCAACACTCGACTAGCAATACGTGATAGAAAAGGAGGATTTCTCTGTGCAGCACGTGGCTAGCAATACGTGCTAGAAAAGGAGGATTTCTCTGTGCAGCACGTGACTAGCAATACGTGATAGAAAAGGAGGATTTCTCTGTGCAGCACGTGGCTAGCAATACGTGATAGAAAAGGAGGATTTCTTTGTGCAACACGTGGCTAGCAATACGTGGTAGAAAAGGAGGATTTCTCTGTGCAACACGTGGCTAGCAATACGTGATAGAAAAGGAGGATTTCTCTGTGCAATACTCGACTAGCAATACGTGATAGAAAAGGAGGATTTCTCTGTGCAACACGTGGCTAGCAATACGTAATAGAAAAGGAGGATTTCTCTGTGCAATACTCGACTAGCAATATGTGATAGAAAAGGAGGATTTCTCTGTGCAGCACGTGGCTAGCAATACGTGATAGAAAAGGAGGATTTCCCTGTGCAATTCTCGACTAGCAATACGTGATAGAAAAGGAGGATTTCTCTGTGCAACACGTGGCTAGCAATACGTGATAGAAAAGGAGGATTTCTCTGTGCAATACTCGACTAGCAATACGTGATAGAAAAGGAGGATTTCTCTGTGCAACACGTGGCTAGCAATACGTGATAGAAAAGGACGATTTCTCTGTGCAATACTCGACTAGCAATACGTGATAGAAAAGGAGGATATCTCTGTGCAATTCTCGACTAGCAATACGTGATAGAAAAGGAGGATTTCTCTGTGCAACACGTGGCTAGCAATACGTGATAGAAAAGGAGGATTTCTCTGTGCAATACTCGACTAGCAATACGTGATAGAAAAGGAGGATTTCTCTGTGCAACACGTGGCTAGCAATACGTGATAGAAAAGTAGGATTTCTCTGTGCAATACTCGACTAGCAATACGTGATAGAAAAGAAGGATTTCTCTGTGCAGAACGTGGCTAGCAATACGTGAGAGAAAAGGACGATTTCTCTGTGCAATACTCGACTAGCAATACGTGATAGAAAAGGAGGATATCTCTGTGCAACACTCGACTAGCAATACGTGATAGAAAAGGAGGATTTCTCTGTGCAGCACGTGGCTAGCAATACGTGCTAGAAAAGGAGGATTTCTCTGTGCAGCACGTGACTAGCAATACGTGATAGAAAAGGAGGATTTCTCTGTGCAGCACGTGGCTAGCAATACGTGATAGAAAAGGAGGATTTCTTTGTGCAACACGTGGCTAGCAATACGTGGTAGAAAAGGAGGATTTCTCTGTGCAACACGTGGCTAGCAATACGTGATAGAAAAGGAGGATTTCTCTGTGCAACACGTGGCTAGCAATACATGATAGAAAAGGAGGATTTCTCTGTGCAATACTCGACTAGCAATACGTGATAGAAAAGGAGGATTTCTCTGTGCAACACGTGGCTAGCAATACGTAATAGAAAAGGAGGATTTCTCTGTGCAATACTCGACTAGCAATATGTGATAGAAAAGGAGGATTTCTCTGTGCAGCACGTGGCTAGCAATACGTGATAGAAAAGGAGGATTTCTCTGTGCAATTCTCGACTAGCAATACGTGATAGAAAAGGAGGATTTCTCTGTGCAACACGTGGCTAGCAATACGTGATAGAAAAGGAGGATTTCTCTGTGCAATACTCGACTAGCAATACGTGATAGAAAAGGAGGATTTCTCTGTGCAACACGTGGCTAGCAATACGTGATAGAAAAGTAGGATTTCTCTGTGCAATACTCGACTAGCAATACGTGATAGAAAGAAGGATTTCTCTGTGCAGCACGTGGCTAGCAATACATGATAGAAAAGGAGGATTTCTTTGTGCAGCACGTGGCTAGCAATACGTGATAGAAAAGGAGGATTTCTCTGTGCAATACTCGACTAGCAATACGTGATAGAAAAGGAGGATTTCTCTGTGCAGCACGTGGCTAGCAATACGTGATAGAAAAGGAGGATTTCTCTGTGCAATACTCGACTAGCAATACGTGATAGAAAAGGAGGATTTCTCTGTGCAACACGTGGCTAGCAATACGTGATAGAAAAGGAGGATTTCTCTGTGCAATACTCGACTAGCAATACGTGATAGAAAAGGAGGATATCTCTGTGCAACACGTGGCTAGCAATACGTGATAGAAAAGTAGGATTTCTCTGTGCAATACTCGACTAGCAATACGTGATAGAAAAGGAGGATTTCTCTGTGCAGCACGTGGCTAGCAATACATGATAGAAAAGGAGGATTTCTTTGTGCAGCACGTGGCTAGCAATACGTGATAGAAAAGGAGGATTTCTTTGTGCAGCACGTGGCTAGCAATACATGATAGAAAAGGAGGATTTCTCTGTGCAGCACGTGGCTAGCAATACGTACTAGAAAAGGAGGATATCCCTGTGCAGCACGTGATTAGCAATACGTGATAGAAAAGGAGGATTTCTCTGTGCAGCACGTGGCTAGCAATACGTGATAGAAAAGGAGGATTTCTTTGTGCAACACGTGGCTAGCAATACGTGGTAGAAAAGGAGGATTTCTCTGTGCAACACGTGGCTAGCAATACGTGATAGAAAAGGAGGATTTCTCTGTGCAATACTCGACTAGCAATACGTGATAGAAAAGGAGGATTTCTCTGTGCAACACGTGGCTAGCAATACGTAATAGAAAAGTAGGATTTCTCTGTGCAATACTCGACTAGCAATATGTGATAGAAAAGGAGGATTTCTCTGTGCAGCACGTGGCTAGCAATACGTGATAGAAAAGGAGGATTTCTCTGTGCAATTCTCGACTAGCAATACGGGATAGAAAAGGAGGATTTCTCTGTGCAACACGTGGCTAGCAATACGTGATAGAAAAGGAGGATTTCTCTGTGCAATACTCGACTAGCAATACGTGATAGAAAAGGAGGATTTCTCTGTGCAACACGTGGCTAGCAATACGTGATAGAAAAGTAGGATTTCTCTGAGCAATACTCGACTAGCAATACGTGATAGAAAGAAGGATTTCTCTGTGCAACACGTGGCTAGCAATACGTAATAGAAAAGGAGGATTTCTTTGTGCAGCACGTGGCTAGCAATACGTGATAGAAAAGTAGGATTTCTCTGTGCAATACTCGACTAGCAATACATGATAGAAAAGGAGGATTTCTCTGTGCAGCACGTGACTAGCAATACGTGATAGAAAAGGAGGATTTCTCTGTGCAGCACGTGGCTAGCAATACGTGATAGAAAAGGAGGATTTCTTTGTGCAACACGTGGCTAGCAATACGTGGTAGAAAAGGAGGATTTCTCTGTGCAACACGTGGCTAGCAATACATGATAGAAAAGGAGGATTTCTCTGTGCAATACTCGACTAGCAATACGTGATAGAAAAGGAGGATTTCTCTGTGCAACACGTGGCTAGCAATACGTAATAGAAAAGGAGGATTTCTCTGTGCAATACTCGACTAGCAATATGTGATAGAAAAGGAGGATTTCTCTGTGCAGCACGTGGCTAGCAATACGTGATAGAAAAGGAGGATTTCTCTGTGCAATTCTCGACTAGCAATACGTGATAGAAAAGGAGGATTTCTCTGTGCAACACGTGGCTAGCAATACGTGATAGAAAAGGAGGATTTCTCTGTGCAATACTCGACTAGCAATACGTGATAGAAAAGGAGGATTTCTCTGTGCAACACGTGGCTAGCAATACGTGATAGAAAAGTAGGATTTCTCTGTGCAATACTCGACTAGCAATACGTGATAGAAAGAAGGATTTCTCTGTGCAGCACGTGGCTAGCAATACATGATAGAAAAGGAGGATTTCTTTGTGCAGCACGTGGCTAGCAATACGTGATAGAAAAGGAGGATTTCTCTGTGCAATACTCGACTAGCAATATGTGATAGAAAAGGAGGATTTCTCTGTGCAGCACGTGGCTAGCAATACGTGATAGAAAAGGAGGATTTCTCTGTGCAATACTCGACTAGCAATACGTGATAGAAAAGGAGGATTTCTCTGTGCAACACGTGGCTAGCAATACGTGATAGAAAAGGAGGATTTCTCTGTGCAATACTCGACTAGCAATACGTGATAGAAAAGGAGGATATCTCTGTGCAACACGTGGCTAGCAATACGTGATAGAAAAGTAGGATTTCTCTGTGCAATACTCGACTAACAATACGTGATAGAAAAGGAGGATTTCTCTGTGCAGCACGTGGCTAGCAATACATGATAGAAAAGGAGGATTTCTTTGTGCAGCACGTGGCTAGCAATACGTGATAGAAAAGGAGGATTTCTTTGTGCAGCACGTGGCTAGCAATACATGATAGAAAAGGAGGATTTCTCTGTGCAGCACTTGGCTAGCAATACGTGATAGAAAAGGAGGATTTCTCTGTGCAACACGTGGCTAGCAATACGTGATAGAAAAGGAGGATTTCTCTGTGCAGCACGTGGCTAGCAATACGTGATAGAAAAGGAGGATTTCTCTGTGCAACACGTGGCTAGCAATACGTTGTAGAAAAGGAGGATTTCTCTGTGCAACACGTGGCTAGTAATACGTGGTAGAAAAGGAGGATTTCTCTGTGCAACACATGGCTAGCAATACGTGATAGAAAAGTAGGATTTCTCTGTGCAATACTCGACTAGCAATACGTGATAGAAAAGGAGGATTTCTCTGTGCAGCACGTGGCTAGCAATACATGATAGAAAAGGAGGATTTCTTTGTGCAGCATGTGGCTAGCAATACGTGATAGAAAAGGAGGATTTCTCTGTGCAGCACGTGGCTAGCAATACGTGATAGAAAAGGAGGATTTCTCTGTGCAATACTCGACTAGCAATACGTGTTAGAAAAGGAGGATTTCTCTGTGCAGTACGTGGCTAGCAATACGTGATAGAAAAGGAGGATTTCTCTGTGCAACACGTGGCTAGCAATACGTGATAGAAAGGGAGGATTTCTCTGTGCAATACTCGACTAGCAATACGTGATAGGAAAGGAGGATTTCTCTCTGCAGCACGTGGCTAGCAATACATGATAGAAAAGGAGGATTTCTTTGTGCAGCACGTGGCTAGCAATACGTGATAGAAAAGGAGGATTTCTCTGTGCAATACTCGACTAGCAATACGTGATAGAAAAGGAGGTTTTCTCTGTGCAACACGTGGCTAGCAACACGTGATAGAAAAGGAGGATTTCTCTGTGCAACACGGGGCTAGCAATACGTGATAGAAAAGGAGGATTTCTCTGTGCAATACTCGACTAGCAATACGTGATAGAAAAGGAGGATATCTCTGTGCAATACTCGACTAGCAATACATGATAGAAAAGGAGGATTTCTCTGTGCAGCACGTGGCTAGCAATACGTGATAGAAAAGGAGGATTTCTCTGTGCAGAACGTGGCTAGCAATACGTGATAGAAAAGGAGGATTTCTCTGTGCAATACTCGACTAGCAATACGTGATAGAAAAGGAGGATATCTCTGTGCAATACTCGACTAGCAATACGTGATAGAAAAGGAGGATTTCTCTGTGCAGCACGTGGCTAGCAATACGTGCTAGAAAAGGAGGATTTCTCTGTGCAGCACGTGACTAGCAATACGTGATAGAAAAGGAGGATTTCTCTGTGCAGCACGTGGCTAGCAATACGTGATAGAAAAGGAGGATTTCTTTGTGCAACACGTGGCTAGCAATACGTGGTAGAAAAGGAGGATTTCTCTGTGCAATTCTCGACTAGCAATACGTGATAGAAAAGGAGGATTTCTCTGTGCAACACGTGGCTAGCAATACGTGATAGAAAAGGAGGATTTCTCTGTGCAACACGTGGCTAGCAATACGTGATAGAAAAGTAGGATTTCTCTGTGCAATACTCGACTAGCAATACGTGATAGAAAAGAAGGATTTCTCTGTGCAGCACGTGGCTAGCAATACATGATAGAAAAGGAGGATTTCTTTGTGCAGCACGTGGCTAGCAATACGTGATAGAAAAGGAGGATTTCTCTGTGCAGCACTTGGCTAGCAATACGTGATAGAAAATGAGGATTTCTCTGTGCAACACGTGGCTAGCAATACGTGATAGAAAAGGAGGATTTCTCTGTGCAGCACGTGGCTAGCAATACGTGATAGAAAAGGAGGATTTCTCTGTGCAACACGTGGCTAGCAATACGTGGTAGAAAAGGAGGATTTCTCTGTGCAACACGTGGCTAGCAATACGTGATAGAAAAGGAGGATTTCTCTGTGCAATACTCGACTAGCAATACGTGATAGAAAAGGAGGATTTCTCTGTGCAGCACGTGGCTAGCAATACGTGATAGAAAAGGAGGATTTCTCTGTGCAATACTCGACTAGCAATACGTGATAGAAAAGGAGGATTTCTCTGTGCAACACGTGGCTAGCAATACGTGATAGAAAAGGAGGATTTCTCTGTGCAATACTCGACTAGCAATACGTGATAGAAAAGGAGGATTTCTCTGTGCAACACGTGGCTAGCAATACGTGATAGAAAAGTAGGATTTCTCTGTGCAACACGTGGCTAGCAATACGTTGTAGAAAAGGAGGATTTCTCTGTGCAACACGTGGCTAGTAATACGTGGTAGAAAAGGAGGATTTCTCTGTGCAACACATTGCTAGCAATACGTGATAGAAAAGTAGGATTTCTCTGTGCAATACTCGACTTGCAATACGTGATAGAAAAGGAGGATTTCTCTGTGCAGCACGTGGCTAGCAATACATGATAGAAAAGGAGGATTTCTTTGTGCAGCACGTGGCTAGCAATACGTGATAGAAAAGGAGGATTTCTCTGTGCAGCACGTGGCTAGCAATACGTGATAGAAAAGGAGGATTTCTCTGTGCAATACTCGACTAGCAATACGTGATAGAAAATGAGGATTTCTCTGTGCAGTACGTGGCTAGCAATACGTGATAGAAAAGGAGGATTTCTCTGTGCAACACGTGGCTAGCAATACGTGATAGAAAGGGAGGATTTCTCTGTGCAATACTCGACTAGCAATACGTGATAGAAAGAAGGATTTCTCTGTGCAGCACGTGGCTAGCAATACATGATAGAAAAGGAGGATTTCTTTGTGCAGCACGTGGCTAGCAATACGTGATAGAAAAGGAGGATTTCTCTGTGCAATACTCGACTAGCAATACGTGATAGAAAAGGAGGATTTCTCTGTGCAGCACGTGGCTAGCAATACGTGATAGAAAAGGAGGATTTCTCTGTGCAGCACGTGGCTAGCAATACGTGATAGAAAAGGAGGATTTCTCTGTGCAATACTCGACTAGCAATACGTGATAGAAAAGGAGGATTTCTCTGTGCAACACGTGGCTAGCAATACGTGATAGAAAAGGAGGATTTCTCTGTGCAATACTCGACTAGCAATACGTGATAGAAAAGGAGGATTTCTCTGTGCAACACGTGGCTAGCAATACGTGATAGAAAAGTAGGATTTCTCTGTGCAATACTCGACTAGCAATACGTGATAGAAAAGGAGGATTTCTCTGTGCAGCACGTGGCTAGCAATACATGATAGAAAAGGAGGATTTCTCTGTGCAGCACGTGGCTAGCAATACGTGATAGAAAAGGAGGATTTCTCTGTGCAGCACTTGGCTAGCAATACGTGATAGAAAAGGAGGATTTCTCTGTGCAACACGTGGCTAGCAATACGTGATAGAAAAGGAGGATTTCTCTGTGCAGCACGTTGCTAGCAATACGTGATAGAAAAGGAGGATTTCTCTGTGCAACACGTGGCTAGCAATACGTTGTAGAAAAGGAGGATTTCTCTGTGCAACACGTGGCTAGTAATACGTGGTAGAAAAGGAGGATTTCTCTGTGCAACACATGGCTAGCAATACGTGATAGAAAAGTAGGATTTCTCTGTGCAATACTCGACTAGCAATACGTGATAGAAAAGGAGGATTTCTCTGTGCAGCACGTGGCTAGCAATACATGATAGAAAAGGAGGATTTCTTTGTGCAGCACGTGGCTAGCAATACGTGATAGAAAAGGAGGATTTCTCTGTGCAGCACGTGGCTAGCAATACGTGATAGAAAAGGAGGATTTCTCTGTGCAATACTCGACTAGCAATACGTGTTAGAAAAGGAGGATTTCTCTGTGCAGTACGTGGCTAGCAATACGTGATAGAAAAGGAGGATTTCTCTGTGCAACATGTGGCTAGCAATACGTGATAGAAAGGGAGGATTTCTCTGTGCAATACTCGACTAGCAATACGTGATAGGAAAGGAGGATTTCTCTCTGCAGCACGTGGCTAGCAATACATGATAGAAAAGGAGGATTTCTTTGTGCAGCACGTGGCTAGCAATACGTGATAGAAAAGGAGGATTTCTCTGTGCAATACTCGACTAGCAATACGTGATAGAAAAGGAGGATTTCTCTGTACAGCACGTGGCTAGCAATACGAGATAGAAAAGGAGGATTTCTCTGTGCAACACGTGGCTAGCAATACATGATAGAAAAGGAGGATTTCTCTGTGCAACACGTGGCTAGCAATATGTGGTAGAAAAGGAGGATTTCTCTGTGCAACACGTGGCTAGCAACACGTGATAGAAAAGGAGGATTTCTCTGTGCAACACGGGGCTAGCAATACGTGATAGAAAAGGAGGATTTCTCTGTGCAATACTCGACTAGCAATACGTGATAGAAAAGGAGGATATCTCTGTGCAATACTCGACTAGCAATACGTGATAGAAAAGGAGGATTTCTCTGTGCAGCACGTGGCTAGCAATACGTGATAGAAAAGGAGGATTTCTCTGTGCAGAACGTGGCTAGCAATACGTGATAGAAAAGGAGGATTTCTCTGTGCAATACTCGACTAGCAATTTGTGATAGAAAAGGAGGATATCTCTGTGCAATACTCGACTAGCAATACGTGATAGAAAAGGAGGATTTCTCTGTGCAGCACGTGGCTAGCAATACGTGCTAGAAAAGGAGGATTTCTCTGTGCAGCATGTGACTAGCAATACATGATAGAAAAGGAGGATTTCTCTGTGCAGCACGTGGCTAGCAATACGTGATAGAAAAGGAGGATTTCTTTGTGCAACACGTGGCTAGCAATACGTGGTAGAAAAGGAGGATTTCTCTGTGCAATTCTCGACTAGCAATACGTGATAGAAAAGGAGGATTTCTCTGTGCAACACGTGGCTAGCAATACGTGATAGAAAAGGAGGATTTCTCTGTGCAACACATGGCTAGCAATACGTGATAGAAAAGTAGGATTTCTCTGTGCAATACTCGACTAGCAATACGTGATAGAAAAGAAGGATTTCTCTGTGCAGCACGTGGCTAGCAATACATGATAGAAAAGGAGGATTTCTTTGTGCAGCACGTGGCTAGCAATACGTGATAGAAAAGGAGGATTTCTCTGTGCAGCACTTGGCTAGCAATACGTGATAGAAAATGAGGATTTCTCTGTGCAACACGTGGCTAGCAATACGTGATAGAAAAGGAGGATTTCTCTGTGCAGCACGTGGCTAGCAATACGTGATAGAAAAGGAGGATTTCTCTGTGCAACACGTGGCTAGCAATACGTGGTAGAAAAGGAGGATTTCTCTGTGCAACACGTGGCTAGCAATACGTGATAGAAAAGGAGGATTTCTCTGTGCAATACTCGACTAGCAATACGTGATAGAAAAGGAGGATTTCTCTGTGCAGCACGTGGCTAGCAATACGTGATAGAAAAGGAGGATTTCTCTGTGCAATACTCGACTAGCAATACGTGATAGAAAAGGAGGATTTCTCTGTGCAACACGTGGCTAGCAATACGTGATAGAAAAGGAGGATTTCTCTGTGCAATACTCGACTAGCAATACGTGATAGAAAAGGAGGATTTCTCTGTGCAACACGTGGCTAGCAATACGTGATAGAAAAGTAGGATTTCTCTGTGCAACACGTGGCTAGCAATACGTTGTAGAAAAGGAGGATTTCTCTGTGCAACACGTGGCTAGTAATACGTGGTAGAAAAGGAGGATTTCTCTGTGCAACACATTGCTAGCAATACGTGATAGAAAAGTAGGATTTCTCTGTGCAATACTCGACTAGCAATACGTGATAGAAAAGGAGGATTTCTCTGTGCAGCACGTGGCTAGCAATACATGATAGAAAAGGAGGATTTCTTTGTGCAGCACATGGCTAGCAATACGTGATAGAAAAGGAGGATTTCTCTGTGCAGCACGTGGCTAGCAATACGTGATAGAAAAGGAGGATTTCTCTGTGCAATACTCGACTAGCAATACGTGATAGAAAATGAGGATTTCTCTGTGCAGTACGTGGCTAGCAATACGTGATAGAAAAGGAGGATTTCTCTGTGCAACACGTGGCTAGCAATACGTGATAGAAAGGGAGGATTTCTCTGTGCAATACTCGATTAGCAATACGTGATAGGAAAGGAGGATTTCTCTCTGCAGCACGTGGCTAGCAATACATGATAGAAAAGGAGGATTTCTTTGTGCAGCACGTGGCTAGCAATACGTGATAGAAAAGGAGGATTTCTCTGTGCAATACTCGACTAGCAATACGTGATAGAAAAGGAGGATTTCTCTATGCAGCACGTGGCTAGCAATACGTGATAGAAAAGGAGGATTTCTCTGTGCAACACGTGGCTAGCAATACGTGATAGAAAAGGAGGATTTCTCTGTGCAACACGTGGCTAGCAATATGTGGTAGAAAAGGAGGATTTCTCTGTGCAACACGTGGCTAGCAATACGTGATAGAAAAGGAGGATTTCTCTGTGCAACACGGGGCTAGCAATACGTGATAGAAAAGGAGGATTTCTCTGTGCAATACTCGACTAGCAATACGTGATAGAAAAGGAGGATATCTCTGTGCAATACTCGACTAGCAATACGTGATAGAAAAGGAGGATTTCTCTGTGCAACACGTGGCTAGCAATACGTGATAGAAAAGGAGGATTTCTCTGTGCAGAATGTGGCTAGCAATACGTGCTAGAAAAGGAGGATTTCTCTGTGCAGCACGTGACTAGCAATACGTGATAGAAAAGGAGGATTTCTCTGTGCAGCACGTGGCTAGCAATACGTGATAGAAAAGGAGGATTTCTTTGTGCAACACGTGGCTAGCAATACGTGGTAGAAAAGGAGGATTTCTCTGTGCAACACGTGGCTAGCAATACGTGATAGAAAAGGAGGATTTCTCTGTGCAATACTCGACTAGCAATACGTGATAGAAAAGGAGGATTTCTCTGTGCAACACGTGGCTAGCAATACGTAATAGAAAAGGAGGATTTCTCTGTGCAATACTCGACTAGCAATATGTGATAGAAAAGGAGGATTTCTCTGTGCAGCACGTGGCTAGCAATACGTGATAGAAAAGGAGGATTTCCCTGTGCAATTCTCGACTAGCAATACGTGATAGAAAAGGAGGATTTCTCTGTGCAACACGTGGCTAGCAATACGTGATAGAAAAGGAGGATTTCTCTGTGCAATACTCGACTAGCAATACGTGATAGAAAAGGAGAATTTCTCTGTGCAACACGTGGCTAGCAATACGTGATAGAAAAGTAGGATTTCTCTGTGCAATACTCGACTAGCAATACGTGATAGAAAAGAAGGATTTCTCTGTGCAGCACGTGGCTTGCAATACATGATAGAAAAGGAGGATTTCTTTGTGCAGCACGTGGCTAGCAATACGTGATAGAAAAGGAGGATTTCTCTGTGCAGCACTTGGCTAGCAATACGTGATAGAAAATGAGGATTTCTCTGTGCAACACGTGGCTAGCAATACGTGATAGAAAAGGAGGATTTCTCTGTGCAGCACGTGGCTAGCAATACGTGATAGAAAAGGAGGATTTCTGTGTGCAACACGTGGCTAGCAATACGTGGTAGAAAAGGAGGATTTCTCTGTGCAACACGTGGCTAGCAATACGTGATAGAAAAGGAGGATTTCTCTGTGCAATACTCGACTAGCAATACGTGATAGAAAAGGAGGATTTCTCTGTGCAGCACGTGGCTAGCAATACGTGATAGAAAAGGAGGATTTCTCTGTGCAATACTCGACTAGCAATACGTGATAGAAAAGGAGGATTTCTCTGTGCAACACGTGGCTAGCAATACGTGATAGAAAAGGAGGATTTCTCTGTGCAATACTCGACTAGCAATACATGATAGAAAAGGAGGATTTCTCTGTGCAACACGTGGCTACCAATACGTGATAGAAAAGTAGGATTTCTCTGTGCAATACTCGACTAGCATTACGTGATAGAAAAGGAGGATTTCTCTGTGCAGCACGTGGCTAGCAATACATGATAGAAAAGGAGGATTTCTTTGTGCAGCACGTGGCTAGCAATATGTGATAGAAAAGGAGGATTTCTCTGTGCAGCACTAGGCTAGCAATATGTGATAGAAAAGGAGGATTTCTCTGTGCAACACGTGGCTAGCAATACGTGATAGAAAAGGAGGATTTCTCTGTGCAGCACGTGGCTAGCAATATGTGATAGAAAAGGAGGATTTCTCTGTGCAACACGTGGCTAGCAATACGTTGTAGAAAAGGAGGATTTCTCTGTGCAACACGTGGCTAGTAATACGTGGTAGAAAAGGAGGATTTCTCTGTGCAACACATGGCTAGCAATACGTGATAGAAAAGTAGGATTTCTCTGTGCAATACTCGACTAGCAATACGTGATAGAAAAGGAGGATTTCTCTGTGCAGCACGTGGCTAGCAATACATGATAGAAAAGGAGGATTTCTTCGTGCAGCACGTGGCTAGCAATACGTGATAGAAAAGGAGGATTTCTCTGTGCAGCACGTGGCTAGCAATACGTGATAGAAAAGGAGGATTTCTCTGTGCAATACTCGACTAGCAATACGTGATAGAAAAGGAGGATTTCTCTGTGCAGTACGTGGCTAGCAATACGTGATAGAAAAGGAGGATTTCTCTGTGCAACACGTGGCTAGCAATACGTGATAGAAAGGGAGGATTTCTCTGTGCAATACTCGACTAGCAATACATGATAGGAAAGGAGGATTTCTCTCTGCAGCACGTGGCTAGCAATACATGATAGAAAAGGAGGATTTCTTTGTGCAGCACGTGGCTAGCAATACGTGATAGAAAAGGAGGATTTCTCTGTGCAATACTCGACTAGCAATACGTGATAGAAAAGGAGGATTTCTCTGTGCAGCACGTGGCTAGCAATACGAGATAGAAAAGGAGGATTTCTCTGTGCAACACGTGGCTAGCAATACATGATAGAAAAGGAGGATTTCTCTGTGCAACACGTGGCTAGCAATATGTGGTAGAAAAGGAGGATTTCTCTGTGCAACACGTGGCTAGCAATACGTGATAGAAAAGGAGGATTTCTCTGTGCAACACGGGGCTAGCAATACGTGATAGAAAAGGAGGATTTCTCTGTGCAATACTCGACTAGCAATATGTGATAGAAAAGGAGGATTTCTCTGTGCAGCACGTGGCTAGCAATACGTGATAGAAAAGGAGGATTTCTCTGTGCAGAACGTGGCTAGCAATACGTGATAGAAAAGGACGATTTCTCTGTGCAATACTCGACTAGCAATACATGATAGAAAAGGAGGATATCTCTGTGCAATACTCGACTAGCAATACGTGATAGAAAAGGAGGATTTCTCTGTGCAGCACGTGGCTAGCAATACGTGCTAGAAAAGGAGGATTTCTCTGTGCAGCACGTGACTAGCAATACATGATAGAAAAGGAGGATTTCTCTGTGCAGCACGTGGCTAGCAATACGTGATAGAAAAGGAGGATTTCTTTGTGCAACACGTGGCTAGCAATACGTGGTAGAAAAGGAGGATTTCTCTGTGCAACACGTGGCTAGCAATACGTGATAGAAAAGGAGGATTTCTCTGTGCAATACTCGACTAGCAATACGTGATAGAAAAGGAGGATTTCTCTGTGCAACACGTGGCTAGCAATACGTAATAGAAAAGGAGGATTTCTCTGTGCAATACTCGACTAGCAATATGTGATAGAAAAGGAGGATTTCTCTGTGCAGCACGTGGCTAGCAATACGTGATAGAAAAGGAGGATTTCCCTGTGCAATTCTCGACTAGCAATACGTGATAGAAAAGGAGGATTTCTCTGTGCAACACGTGGCTAGCAATACGTGATAGAAAAGGAGGATTTCTCTGTGCAATACTCGACTAGCAATACGTGATAGAAAAGGAGAATTTCTCTGTGCAACACGTGGCTAGCAATACGTGATAGAAAAGTAGGATTTCTCTGTGCAATACTCGACTAGCAATACGTGATAGAAAAGAAGGATTTCTCTGTGCAGCACGTGGCTAGCAATACATGATAGAAAAGGAGGATTTCTTTGTGCAGCACGTGGCTAGCAATACGTGATAGAAAAGGAGGATTTCTCTGTGCAGCACTTGGCTAGCAATACGTGATAGAAAATGAGGATTTCTCTGTGCAACACGTGGCTAGCAATACGTGATAGAAAAGGAGGATTTCTCTGTGCAGCACGTGGCTAGCAATACGTGATAGAAAAGGAGGATTTCTGTGTGCAACACGTGGCTAGCAATACGTGGTAGAAAAGGAGGATTTCTCTGTGCAACACGTAGCTAGCAATACGTGATAGAAAAGGAGGATTTCTCTGTGCAATACTCGACTAGCAATACGTGATAGAAAAGGAGGATTTCTCTGTGCAGCACGTGGCTAGCAATACGTGATAGAAAAGGAGGATTTCTCTGTGCAATACTCGACTAGCAATACGTGATAGAAAAGGAGGATTTCTCTGTGCAACACGTGGCTAGCAATACGTGATAGAAAAGGAGGATTTCTCTGTGCAATACTCGACTAGCAATACGTGATAGAAAAGGAGGATTTCTCTGTGCAACACGTGGCTAGCAATACGTGATAGAAAAGTAGGATTTCTCTGTGCAATACTCGACTAGCATTATGTGATAGAAAAGGAGGATTTCTCTGTGCAGCACGTGGCTAGCAATACATGATAGAAAAGGAGGATTTCTTTGTGCAGCACGTGGCTAGCAATACGTGATAGAAAAGGAGGATTTCTCTGTGCAGCACTAGGCTAGCAATACGTGATAGAAAAGGAGGATTTCTCTGTGCAACACGTGGCTAGCAATACGTGATAGAAAAGGAGGATTTCTTTGTGCAGCACGTGGCTAGCAATACGTGTTAGAAAAGGAGGATTTCTCTGTGCAACACGTGGCTAGCAATACGTTGTAGAAAAGGAGGATTTCTCTGTGCAACACGTGGCTAGTAATACGTGGTAGAAAAGGAGGATTTCTCTGTGCAACACATGGCTAGCAATACGTGATAGAAAAGTAGGATTTCTCTGTGCAATACTCGACTAGCAATACGTGATAGAAAAGGAGGATTTCTCTGTGCAGCACGTGGCTAGCAATACATGATAGAAAAGGAGGATTTCTTCGTGCAGCACGTGGCTAGCAATACGTGATAGAAAAGGAGGATTTCTCTGTGCAGCATGTGGCTAGCAATACGTGATAGAAAAGGAGGATTTCTCTGTGCAATACTCGACTAGCAATACGTGATAGAAAAGGAGGATTTCTCTGTGCAGTACGTGGCTAGCAATACGTGATAGAAAAGGAGGATTTCTCTGTGCAACACGTGGCTAGCAATACGTGATAGAAAGGGAGGATTTCTCTGTGCAATACTCGACTAGCAATACGTGATAGGAAAGGAGGATTTCTCTCTGCAGCACGTGGCTAGCAATACATGATAGAAAAGGAGGATTTCTTTGTGCAGCACGTGGCTAGCAATACGTGATAGAAAAGGAGGATTTCTCTGTGCAATACTCGACTAGCAATACGTGATAGAAAAGGAGGATTTCTCTGTGCAGCACGTGGCTAGCAATACATGATAGAAAAGGAGGATTTCTCTGTGCAACACGTGGCTAGCAATATGTGGTAGAAAAGGAGGATTTCTCTGTGCAACACGTGGCTAGCAACACGTGATAGAAAAGGAGGATTTCTCTGTGCAACACGGGGCTAGCAATACGTGATAGAAAAGGAGGATTTCTCTGTGCAATACTCGACTAGCAATACGTGATAGAAAAGGAGGATATCTCTGTGCAATACTCGACTAGCAATACGTGATAGAAAAGGAGGATTTCTCTGTGCAACACGTGGCTAGCAATACGTAATAGAAAAGGAGGATTTCTCTGTGCAATACTCGACTAGCAATATGTGATAGAAAAGGAGGATTTCTCTGTGCAGCACGTGGCTAGCAATACGTGATAGAAAAGGAGGATTTCCCTGTGCAATTCTCGACTAGCAATACGTGATAGAAAAGGAGGATTTCTCTGTGCAACACGTGGCTAGCAATACGTGATAGAAAAGGAGGATTTCTCTGTGCAATACTCGACTAGCAATACGTGATAGAAAAGGAGAATTTCTCTGTGCAACACGTGGCTAGCAATACGTGATAGAAAAGTAGGATTTCTCTGTGCAATACTCGACTAGCAATACGTGATAGAAAAGAAGGATTTCTCTGTGCAGCACGTGGCTTGCAATACATGATAGAAAAGGAGGATTTCTTTGTGCAGCACGTGGCTAGCAATACGTGATAGAAAAGGAGGATTTCTCTGTGCAGCACTTGGCTAGCAATACGTGATAGAAAATGAGGATTTCTCTGTGCAACACGTGGCTAGCAATACGTGATAGAAAAGGAGGATTTCTCTGTGCAGCACGTGGCTAGCAATACGTGATAGAAAAGGAGGATTTCTGTGTGCAACACGTGGCTAGCAATACGTGGTAGAAAAGGAGGATTTCTCTGTGCAACACGTGGCTAGCAATACGTGATAGAAAAGGAGGATTTCTCTGTGCAATACTCGACTAGCAATACGTGATAGAAAAGGAGGATTTCTCTGTGCAGCACGTGGCTAGCAATACGTGATAGAAAAGGAGGATTTCTCTGTGCAATACTCGACTAGCAATACGTGATAGAAAAGGAGGATTTCTCTGTGCAACACGTGGCTAGCAATACGTGATAGAAAAGGAGGATTTCTCTGTGCAATACTCGACTAGCAATACGTGATAGAAAAGGAGGATTTCTCTGTGCAACACGTGGCTACCAATACGTGATAGAAAAGTAGGATTTCTCTGTGCAATACTCGACTAGCATTACGTGATAGAAAAGGAGGATTTCTCTGTGCAGCACGTGGCTAGCAATACATGATAGAAAAGGAGGATTTCTTTGTGCAACACGTGGCTAGCAATACGTGATAGAAAAGGAGGATTTCTCTGTGCAGCACGTGGCTAGCAATATGTGATAGAAAAGGAGGATTTCTCTGTGCAACACGTGGCTAGCAATACGTTGTAGAAAAGGAGGATTTCTCTGTGCAACACGTGGCTAGTAATACGTGGTAGAAAAGGAGGATTTCTCTGTGCAACACATGGCTAGCAATACGTGATAGAAAAGTAGGATTTCTCTGTGCAATACTCGACTAGCAATACGTGATAGAAAAGGAGGATTTCTCTGTGCAGCACGTGGCTAGCAATACATGATAGAAAAGGAGGATTTCTTCGTGCAGCACGTGGCTAGCAATACGTGATAGAAAAGGAGGATTTCTCTGTGCAGCACGTGGCTAGCAATACGTGATAGAAAAGGAGGATTTCTCTGTGCAATACTCGACTAGCAATACGTGATAGAAAAGGAGGATTTCTCTGTGCAGTACGTGGCTAGCAATACGTGATAGAAAAGGAGGATTTCTCTCTGCAACACGTGGCTAGCAATACGTGATAGAAAGGGAGGATTTCTCTGTGCAATACTCGACTAGCAATACGTGATAGGAAAGGAGGATTTCTCTCTGCAGCACGTGGCTAGCAATACATGATAGAAAAGGAGGATTTCTTTGTGCAGCACGTGGCTAGCAATACGTGATAGAAAAGGAGGATTTCTCTGTGCAATACTCGACTAGCAATACGTGATAGAAAAGGAGGATTTCTCTGTGCAGCACGTGGCTAGCAATACGAGATAGAAAAGGAGGATTTCTCTGTGCAACACGTGGCTAGCAATACATGATAGAAAAGGAGGATTTCTCTGTGCAACACGTGGCTAGCAATATGTGGTAGAAAAGGAGGATTTCTCTGTGCAACACGTGGCTAGCAATACGTGATAGAAAAGGAGGATTTCTCTGTGCAACACGGGGCTAGCAATACGTGATAGAAAAGGAGGATTTCTCTGTGCAATACTCGACTAGCAATACGTGATAGAAAAGGAGGATATCTCTGTGCAATACTCGACTAGCAATACGTGATAGAAAAGGAGGATTTCTCTGTGCAGCACGTGGCTAGCAATACGTGATAGAAAAGGAGGATTTCTCTGTGCAGAACGTGGCTAGCAATACGTGATAGAAAAGGACGATTTCTCTGTGCAATACTCGACTAGCAATACATGATAGAAAAGGAGGATATCTCTGTGCAATACTCGACTAGCAATACGTGATAGAAAAGGAGGATTTCTCTGTGCAGCACGTGGCTAGCAATACGTGCTAGAAAAGGAGGATTTCTCTGTGCAGCACGTGACTAGCAATACGTGATAGAAAAGGAGGATTTCTCTGTGCAGCACGTGGCTAGCAATACGTGATAGAAAAGGAGGATTTCTTTGTGCAACACGTGGCTAGCAATACGTGGTAGAAAAAGAGGATTTCTCTGTGCAACACGTGGCTAGCAATACGTGATAGAAAAGGAGGATTTCTCTGTGCAATACTCGACTAGCAATACGTGATAGAAAAGGAGGATTTCTCTGTGCAACACGTGGCTAGCAATACGTAATAGAAAAGGAGGATTTCTCTGTGCAATACTCGACTAGCAATATGTGATAGAAAAGGAGGATTTCTCTGTGCAGCACGTGGCTAGCAATACGTGATAGAAAAGGAGGATTTCCCTGTGCAATTCTCGACTAGCAATACGTGATAGAAAAGGAGGATTTCTCTGTGCAACACGTGGCTAGCAATACGTGATAGAAAAGGAGGATTTCTCTGTGCAATACTCGACTAGCAATACGTGATAGAAAAGGAGAATTTCTCTGTGCAACACGTGGCTAGCAATACGTGATAGAAAAGTAGGATTTCTCTGTGCAATACTCGACTAGCAATACGTGATAGAAAAGGATTTCTCTGTGCAGCACGTGGCTAGCAATACATGATAGAAAAGGAGGATTTCTTTGTGCAGCACGTGGCTAGCAATACGTGATAGAAAAGGAGGATTTCTCTGTGCAGCACTTGGCTAGCAATACGTGATAGAAAATGAGGATTTCTCTGTGCAACACGTGGCTAGCAATACGTGATAGAAAAGGAGGATTTCTCTGTGCAGCACGTGGCTAGCAATACGTGATAGAAAAGGAGGATTTCTGTGTGCAACACGTGGCTAGCAATACGTGGTAGAAAAGGAGGATTTCTCTGTGCAACACGTAGCTAGCAATACGTGATAGAAAAGGAGGATTTCTCTGTGCAATACTCGACTAGCAATACGTGATAGAAAAGGAGGATTTCTCTGTGCAGCACGTGGCTAGCAATACGTGATAGAAAAGGAGGATTTCTCTGTGCAATACTCGACTAGCAATACGTGATAGAAAAGGAGGATTTCTCTGTGCAACACGTGGCTAGCAATACGTGATAGAAAAGGAGGATTTCTCTGTGCAATACTCGACTAGCAATACGTGATAGAAAAGGAGGATTTCTCTGTGCAACACGTGGCTAGCAATACGTGATAGAAAAGTAGGATTTCTCTGTGCAATACTCGACTAGCATTACGTGATAGAAAAGGAGGATTTCTCTGTGCAGCACGTGGCTAGCAATACATGATAGAAAAGGAGGATTTCTTTGTGCAGCACGTGGCTAGCAATACGTGATAGAAAAGGAGGATTTCTCTGTGCAGCACTAGGCTAGCAATACGTGATAGAAAAGGAGGATTTCTCTGTGCAACACGTGGCTAGCAATACGTGATAGAAAAGGAGGATTTCTTTGTGCAGCACGTGGCTAGCAATACGTGTTAGAAAAGGAGGATTTCTCTGTGCAACACGTGGCTAGCAATACGTTGTAGAAAAGGAGGATTTCTCTGTGCAACACGTGGCTAGTAATACGTGGTAGAAAAGGAGGATTTCTCTGTGCAACACATGGCTAGCAATACGTGATAGAAAAGTAGGATTTCTCTGTGCAATACTCGACTAGCAATACGTGATAGAAAAGGAGGATTTCTCTGTGCAGCACGTGGCTAGCAATACATGATAGAAAAGGAGGATTTCTTTGTGCAGCACGTGGCTAGCAATACGTGATAGAAAAGGAGGATTTCTCTGTGCAGCATGTGGCTAGCAATACGTGATAGAAAAGGAGGATTTCTCTGTGCAATACTCGACTAGCAATACGTGATAGAAAAGGAGGATTTCTCTGTGCAGTACGTGGCTAGCAATACGTGATAGAAAAGGAGGATTTCTCTGTGCAACACGTGGCTAGCAATACGTGATAGAAAGGGAGGATTTCTCTGTGCAATACTCGACTAGCAATACGTGATAGGAAAGGAGGATTTCTCTCTGCAGCACGTGGCTAGCAATACATGATAGAAAAGGAGGATTTCTTTGTGCAGCACGTGGCTAGCAATACGTGATAGAAAAGGAGGATTTCTCTGTGCAATACTCGACTAGCAATACGTGATAGAAAAGGAGGATTTCTCTGTGCAGCACGTGGCTAGCAATACATGATAGAAAAGGAGGATTTCTCTGTGCAACACGTGGCTAGCAATATGTGGTAGAAAAGGAGGATTTCTCTGTGCAACACGTGGCTAGCAACACGTGATAGAAAAGGAGGATTTCTCTGTGCAACACGGGGCTAGCAATACGTGATAGAAAAGGAGGATTTCTCTGTGCAATACTCGACTAGCAATACGTGATAGAAAAGGAGGATATCTCTGTGCAATACTCGACTAGCAATAAGTGATAGAAAAGGAGGATTTCTCTGTGCACCACGTGGCTAGCAATAGGTGATAGAAAAGGAGGATTTCTCTGTGCAGAACGTGGCTAGCAATACGTGATAGAAAAGGAGGATTTCTCTGTGCAATACTCGACTAGCAATACGTGATAGAAAAGGAGGATATCTCTGTGCAATACTCGACTAGCAATACGTGATAGAAAAGGAGGAATTCTCTGTGCAGCACGTGGCTAGCAATACGTGCTAGAAAAGTAGGATTTCTCTGTGCAGCACGTGACTAGCAATACGTGATAGAAAAGGAGGATTTCTCTGTGCAGCACGTGGCTAGCAATACGTGATAGAAAAGGAGGATTTCTTTGTGCAACACGTGGCTAGCAATACGTGGTAGAAAAGGAGGATTTCTCTGTGCAACACGTGGCTAGCAATACGTGATAGAAAAGGAGGATTTCTCTGTGCAATACTCGACTAGCAATACGTGATAGAAAAGGAGGATTTCTCTGTGCAACACGTGGCTAGCAATACGTAATAGAAAAGGAGGATTTCTCTGTGCAATACTCGACTAGCAATATGTGATAGAAAAGGAGGATTTCTCTGTGCAGCACGTGGCTAGCAATACGTGATAGAAAAGGAGGATATCCCTGTGCAATTCTCGACTAGCAATACGTGATAGAAAAGGAGGATATCTCTGTGCAATACTCGACTAGCAATACGTGATAGAAAAGGAGGATTTCTCTGTGCAGCACGTGGCTAGCAATACGTGATAGAAAAGGAGGATTTCTCTGTGCAGAACGTGGCTAGCAATACGTGATAGAAAAGGAGGATTTCTCTGTGCAATACTCGACTAGCAATTTGTGATAGAAAAGGAGGATATCTCTGTGCAATACTCGACTAGCAATACGTGATAGAAAAGGAGGATTTCTCTGTGCAGCACGTGGCTAGCAATACGTGCTAGAAAAGGAGGATTTCTCTGTGCAGCACGTGACTAGCAATACGTGATAGAAAAGGAGGATTTCTCTGTGCAGCACGTGGCTAGCAATACGTGATAGAAAAGGAGGATTTCTTTGTGCAACACGTGGCTAGCAATACGTGGTAGAAAAGGAGGATTTCTCTGTGCAATTCTCGACTAGCAATACGTGATAGAAAAGGAGGATTTCTCTGTGCAACACGTGGCTAGCAATACGTGATAGAAAAGGAGGATTTCTCTGTGCAACACGTGGCTAGCAATACGTGATAGAAAAGTAGGATTTCTCTGTGCAATACTCGACTAGCAATACGTGATAGAAAAGAAGGATTTCTCTGTGCAGCACGTGGCTAGCAATACATGATAGAAAAGGAGGATTTCTTTGTGCAGCACGTGGCTAGCAATACGTGATAGAAAAGGAGGATTTCTCTGTGCAGCACTTGGCTAGCAATACGTGATAGAAAATGAGGATTTCTCTGTGCAACACGTGGCTAGCAATACGTGATAGAAAAGGAGGATTTCTCTGTGCAGCACGTGGCTAGCAATACGTGATAGAAAAGGAGGATTTCTCTGTGCAACACGTGGCTAGCAATACGTGGTAGAAAAGGAGGATTTCTCTGTGCAACACGTGGCTAGCAATACGTGATAGAAAAGGAGGATTTCTCTGTGCAATACTCGACTAGCAATACGTGATAGAAAAGGAGGATTTCTCTGTGCAGCACGTGGCTAGCAATACATGATAGAAAAGGAGGATTTCTCTGTGCAATACTCGACTAGCAATACGTGATAGAAAAGGAGGATTTCTCTGTGCAACACGTGGCTAGCAATACGTGATAGAAAAGGAGGATTTCTCTGTGCAATACTCGACTAGCAATACGTGATAGAAAAGGAGGATTTCTCTGTGCAACACGTGGCTAGCAATACGTGATAGAAAAGTAGGATTTCTCTGTGCAACACGTGGCTAGCAATACGTTGTAGAAAAGGAGGATTTCTCTGTGCAACACGTGGCTAGTAATACGTGGTAGAAAAGGAGGATTTCTCTGTGCAACACATTGCTAGCAATACGTGATAGAAAAGTAGGATTTCTCTGTGCAATACTCGACTAGCAATACGTGATAGAAAAGGAGGATTTCTCTGTGCAGCACGTGGCTAGCAATACATGATAGAAAAGGAGGATTTCTTTGTGCAGCACATGGCTAGCAATACGTGATAGAAAAGGAGGATTTCTCTGTGCAGCACGTGGCTAGCAATACGTGATAGAAAAGGAGGATTTCTCTGTGCAATACTCGACTAGCAATACGTGATAGAAAATGAGGATTTCTCTGTGCAGTACGTGGCTAGCAATACGTGATAGAAAAGGAGGATTTCTCTGTGCAACACGTGGCTAGCAATACGTGATAGAAAGGGAGGATTTCTCTGTGCAATACTCGATTAGCAATACGTGATAGGAAAGGAGGATTTCTCTCTGCAGCACGTGGCTAGCAATACATGATAGAAAAGGAGGATTTCTTTGTGCAGCACGTGGCTAGCAATACGTGATAGAAAAGGAGGATTTCTCTGTGCAATACTCGACTAGCAATACGTGATAGAAAAGGAGGATTTCTCTATGCAGCACGTGGCTAGCAATACGTGATAGAAAAGGAGGATTTCTCTGTGCAACACGTGGCTAGCAATACGTGATAGAAAAGGAGGATTTCTCTGTGCAACACGTGGCTAGCAATATGTGGTAGAAAAGGAGGATTTCTCTGTGCAACACGTGGCTAGCAATACGTGATAGAAAAGGAGGATTTCTCTGTGCAACACGGGGCTAGCAATACGTGATAGAAAAGGAGGATTTCTCTGTGCAATACTCGACTAGCAATACGTGATAGAAAAGGAGGATATCTCTGTGCAATACTCGACTAGCAATACGTGATAGAAAAGGAGGATTTCTCTGTGCAACACGTGGCTAGCAATACGTGATAGAAAAGGAGGATTTCTCTGTGCAGAATGTGGCTAGCAATACGTGATAGAAAAGGACGATTTCTCTGTGCAATACTCGACTAGCAATACGTGATAGAAAAGGAGGATATCTCTGTGCAATACTCGACTAGCAATACGTGATAGAAAAGGAGGATTTCTCTGTGCAGCACGTGGCTAGCAATACGTGCTAGAAAAGGAGGATTTCTCTGTGCAGCACGTGACTAGCAATACGTGATAGAAAAGGAGGATTTCTCTGTGCAGCACGTGGCTAGCAATACGTGATAGAAAAGGAGGATTTCTTTGTGCAACACGTGGCTAGCAATACGTGGTAGAAAAGGAGGATTTCTCTGTGCAACACGTGGCTAGCAATACGTGATAGAAAAGGAGGATTTCTCTGTGCAATACTCGACTAGCAATACGTGATAGAAAAGGAGGATTTCTCTGTGCAACACGTGGCTAGCAATACGTAATAGAAAAGGAGGATTTCTCTGTGCAATACTCGACTAGCAATATGTGATAGAAAAGGAGGATTTCTCTGTGCAGCACGTGGCTAGCAATACGTGATAGAAAAGGAGGATTTCCCTGTGCAATTCTCGACTAGCAATACATGATAGAAAAGGAGGATTTCTCTGTGCAACACGTGGCTAGCAATACGTGATAGAAAAGGAGGATTTCTCTGTGCAATACTCGACTAGCAATACGTGATAGAAAATGAGAATTTCTCTGTGCAACACGTGGCTAGCAATACGTGATAGAAAAGTAGGATTTCTCTGTGCAATACTCGACTAGCAATACGTGATAGAAAAGAAGGATTTCTCTGTGCAGCACGTGGCTTGCAATACATGATAGAAAAGGAGGATTTCTTTGTGCAGCACGTGGCTAGCAATACGTGATAGAAAAGGAGGATTTCTCTGTGCAGCACTTGGCTAGCAATACGTGATAGAAAATGAGGATTTCTCTGTGCAACACATGGCTAGCAATACGTGATAGAAAAGGAGGATTTCTCTGTGCAGCACGTGGCTAGCAATACGTGATAGAAAAGGAGGATTTCTGTGTGCAACACGTGGCTAGCAATACGTGGTAGAAAAGGAGGATTTCTCTGTGCAACACGTGGCTAGCAATACGTGATAGAAAAGGAGGATTTCTCTGTGCAATACTCGACTAGCAATACGTGATAGAAAAGGAGGATTTCTCTGTGCAGCACGTGGCTAGCAATACGTGATAGAAAAGGAGGATTTCTCTGTGCAATACTCGACTAGCAATACGTGATAGAAAAGGAGGATTTCTCTGTGCAACACGTGGCTAGCAATACGTGATAGAAAAGGAGGATTTCTCTGTGCAATACTCGACTAGCAATACGTGATAGAAAAGGAGGATTTCTCTGTGCAACACGTGGCTACCAATACGTGATAGAAAAGTAGGATTTCTCTGTGCAATACTCGACTAGCATTACGTGATAGAAAAGGAGGATTTCTCTGTGCAGCACGTGGCTAGCAATACATGATAGAAAAGGAGGATTTCTTTGTGCAGCACGTGGCTAGAAATACGTGATAGAAAAGGAGGATTTCTCTGTGCAGCACTAGGCTAGCAATACGTGATAGAAAAGGAGGATTTCTCTGTGCAACACGTGGCTAGCAATACGTGATAGAAAAGGAGGATTTCTCTGTGCAGCACGTGGCTAGCAATATGTGATAGAAAAGGAGGATTTCTCTGTGCAACACTTGGCTAGCAATACGTTGTAGAAAAGGAGGATTTCTCTGTGCAACACGTGGCTAGTAATACGTGGTAGAAAAGGAGGATTTCTCTGTGCAACACATGGCTAGCAATACGTGATAGAAAAGTAGGATTTCTCTGTGCAATACTCGACTAGCAATACGTGATAGAAAAGGAGGATTTCTCTGTGCAGCACGTGGCTAGCAATACATGATAGAAAAGGAGGATTTCTTCGTGCAGCACGTGGCTAGCAATACGTGATAGAAAAGGAGGATTTCTCTGTGCAGCACGTGGCTAGCAATACGTGATAGAAAAGGAGGATTTCTCTGTGCAATACTCGACTAGCAATACGTGATAGAAAAGGAGGATTTCTCTGTGCAGTACGTGGCTAGCAATACGTGATAGAAAAGGAGGATTTCTCTGTGCAACACGTGGCTAGCAATACGTGATAGAAAGGGAGGATTTCTCTGTGCAATACTCGACTAGCAATACGTGATAGGAAAGGAGGATTTCTCTCTGCAGCACGTGGCTAGCAATACATGATAGAAAAGGAGGATTTCTTTGTGCAGCACGTGGCTAGCAATACGTGATAGAAAAGGAGGATTTCTCTGTGCAATACTCGACTAGCAATACGTGATAGAAAAGGAGGATTTCTCTGTGCAGCACGTGGCTAGCAATACGAGATAGAAAAGGAGGATTTCTCTGTGCAACACGTGGCTAGCAATACATGATAGAAAAGGAGGATTTCTCTGTGCAACACGTGGCTAGCAATATGTGGTAGAAAAGGAGGATTTCTCTGTGCAACACGTGGCTAGCAATACGTGATAGAAAAGGAGGATTTCTCTGTGCAACACGGGGCTAGCAATACGTGATAGAAAAGGAGGATTTCTCTGTGCAATACTCGACTAGCAATACGTGATAGAAAAGGAGGATATCTCTGTGCAATACTCGACTAGCAATACGTGATAGAAAAGGAGGATTTCTCTGTGCAGCACGTGGCTAGCAATACGTGATAGAAAAGGAGGATTTCTCTGTGCAGAACGTGGCTAGCAATACGTGATAGAAAAGGACGATTTCTCTGTGCAATACTCGACTAGCAATACATGATAGAAAAGGAGGATATCTCTGTGCAATACTCGACTAGCAATACGTGATGGAAAAGGAGGATTTCTCTGTGCAGCACGTGGCTAGCAATACGTGCTAGAAAAGGAGGATTTCTCTGTGCAGCACGTGACTAGCAATACGTGATAGAAAAGGAGGATTTCTCTGTGCAGCACGTGGCTAGCAATACGTGATAGAAAAGGAGGATTTCTTTGTGCAACACGTGGCTAGCAATACGTGGTAGAAAAGGAGGATTTCTCTGTGCAACACGTGGCTAGCAATACGTGATAGAAAAGGAGGATTTCTCTGTGCAATACTCGACTAGCAATACGTGATAGAAAAGGAGGATTTCTCTGTGCAACACGTGGCTAGCAATACGTAATAGAAAAGGAGGATTTCTCTGTGCAATACTCGACTAGCAATATGTGATAGAAAAGGAGGATTTCTCTGTGCAGCACGTGGCTAGCAATACGTGATAGAAAAGGAGGATTTCCCTGTGCAATTCTCGACTAGCAATACATGATAGAAAAGGAGGATTTCTCTGTGCAACACGTGGCTAGCAATACGTGATAGAAAAGGAGGATTTCTCTGTGCAATACTCGACTAGCAATACGTGATAGAAAAGGAGAATTTCTCTGTGCAACACGTGGCTAGCAATACGTGATAGAAAAGTAGGATTTCTCTGTGCAATACTCGACTAGCAATACGTGATAGAAAAGAAGGATTTCTCTGTGCAGCACGTGGCTAGCAATACATGATAGAAAAGGAGGATTTCCTTGTGCAGCACGTGGCTAGCAATACGTGATAGAAAAGGAGGATTTCTCTGTGCAGCACTTGGCTAGCAATACGTGATAGAAAATGAGGATTTCTCTGTGCAACACGTGGCTAGCAATACGTGATAGAAAAGGAGGATTTCTCTGTGCAGCACGTGGCTAGCAATACGTGATAGAAAAGCAGGATTTCTGTGTGCAACACGTGGCTAGCAATACGTGGTAGAAAAGGAGGATTTCTCTGTGCAACACGTAGCTAGCAATACGTGATAGAAAAGGAGGATTTCTCTGTGCAATACTCGACTAGCAATACGTGATAGAAAAGGAGGATTTCTCTGTGCAGCACGTGGCTAGCAATACGTGATAGAAAAGGAGGATTTCTCTGTGCAATACTCGACTAGCAATACGTGATAGAAAAGGAGGATTTCTCTGTGCAACACGTGGCTAGCAATACGTGATAGAAAAGGAGGATTTCTCTGTGCAATACTCGACTAGCAATACGTGATAGAAAAGGAGGATTTCTCTGTGCAACACGTGGCTAGCAATACGTGATAGAAAAGTAGGATTTCTCTGTGCAATACTCGACTAGCATTACGTGATAGAAAAGGAGGATTTCTCTGTGCAGCACGTGGCTAGCAATACATGATAGAAAAGGAGGATTTCTTTGTGCAGCACGTGGCTAGCAATACGTGATAGAAAAGGAGGATTTCTCTGTGCAGCACTAGGCTAGCAATACGTGATAGAAAAGGAGGATTTCTCTGTGCAACACGTGGCTAGCAATACGTGATAGAAAAGGAGGATTTCTTTGTGCAGCACGTGGCTAGCAATACGTGTTAGAAAAGGAGGATTTCTCTGTGCAACACGTGGCTAGCAATACGTTGTAGAAAAGGAGGATTTCTCTGTGCAACACGTGGCTAGTAATACGTGGTAGAAAAGGAGGATTTCTCTGTGCAACACATGGCTAGCAATACATGATAGAAAAGTAGGATTTCTCTGTGCAATACTCGACTAGCAATACGTGATAGAAAAGGAGGATTTCTCTGTGCAGCACGTGGCTAGCAATACATGATAGAAAAGGAGGATTTCTTCGTGCAGCACGTGGCTAGCAATACGTGATAGAAAAGCAGGATTTCTCTGTGCAGCACGTGGCTAGCAATACGTGATAGAAAAGGAGGATTTCTCTGTGCAATACTCGACTAGCAATACGTGATAGAAAAGGAGGATTTCTCTGTGCAGTACGTGGCTAGCAATACGTGATAGAAAAGGAGGATTTCTCTGTGCAACACGTGGCTAGCAATACGTGATAGAAAGGGAGGATTTCTCTGTGCAATACTCGACTAGCAATACGTGATAGGAAAGGAGGATTTCTCTCTGCAGCACGTGGCTAGCAATACATGATAGAAAAGGAGGATTTCTTTGTGCAGCACGTGGCTAGCAATACGTGATAGAAAAGGAGGATTTCTCTGTGCAATACTCGACTAGCAATACGTGATAGAAAAGGAGGATTTCTCTGTGCAGCACGTGGCTAGCAATACATGATAGAAAAGGAGGATTTCTCTGTGCAACACGTGGCTAGCAATATGTGGTAGAAAAGGAGGATTTCTCTGTGCAACACGTGGCTAGCAACACGTGATAGAAAAGGAGGATTTCTCTGTGCAACACGGGGCTAGCAATACGTGATAGAAAAGGAGGATTTCTCTGTGCAATACTCGACTAGCAATACGTGATAGAAAAGGAGGATATCTCTGTGCAATACTTGACTAGCAATAAGTGATAGAAAAGGAGGATTTCTCTGTGCAGCACGTGGCTAGCAATAGGTGATAGAAAAGGAGGATTTCTCTGTGCAGAACGTGGCTAGCAATACGTGATAGAAAAGGAGGATTTCTCTGTGCAATACTCGACTAGCAATACGTGATAGAAAAGGAGGATATCTCTGTGCAATACTCAACTAGCAATACGTGATAGAAAAGGAGGAATTCTCTGTGCAGCACGTGGCTAGCAATACGTGCTAGAAAAGTAGGATTTCTCTGTGCAGCACGTGACTAGCAATACGTGATAGAAAAGGAGGATTTCTCTGTGCAGCACGTGGCTAGCAATACGTGATAGAAAAGGAGGATTTCTTTGTGCAACACGTGGCTAGCAATACGTGGTAGAAAAGGAGGATTTCTCTGTGCAACACGTGGCTAGCAATACGTGATAGAAAAGGAGGATTTCTCTGTGCAATACTCGACTAGCAATACGTGATAGAAAAGGAGGATTTCTCTGTGCAACACGTGGCTAGCAATACGTAATAGAAAAGGAGGATTTCTCTGTGCAATACTCGACTAGCAATATGTGATAGAAAAGGAGGATTTCTCTGTGCAGCACCTGGCTAGCAATACGTGATAGAAAAGGAGGATTTCCCTGTGCAATTCTCGACTAGCAATACGTGATAGAAAAGGAGGATTTCTCTGTGCAACACGTGGCTAGCAATACGTGATAGAAAAGGAGGATTTCTCTGTGCAATACTCGACTAGCAATACGTGATAGAAAAGGAGAATTTCTCTGTGCAAAACGTGGCTAGCAATACGTGATAGAAAAGTAGGATTTCTCTGTGCAATACTCGACTAGCAATACGTGATAGAAAAGAAGGATTTCTCTGTGCAGCACGTGGCTTGCAATACATGATAGAAAAGGAGGATTTCTTTGTGCAGCATGTGGCTAGCAATACGTGATAGAAAAGGAGGATTTCTCTGTGCAGCACTTGGCTAGCAATACGTGATAGAAAATGAGGATTTCTCTGTGCAACACGTGGCTAGCAATACGTGATAGAAAAGGAGGATTTCTCTGTGCAGCACGTGGCTAGCAATACGTGATAGAAAAGGAGGATTTCTGTGTGCAACACGTGGCTAGCAATACGTGGTAGAAAAGGAGGATTTCTCTGTGCAACACGTGGCTAGCAATACGTGATAGAAAAGGAGGATTTCTCTGTGCAATACTCGACTAGCAATACGTGATAGAAAAGGAGGATTTCTCTGTGCAGCACGTGGCTAGCAATACATGATAGAATAGGAGGATTTCTCTGTGCAACACGTGGCTAGCAATATGTGGTAGAAAAGGAGGATTTCTCTGTGCAACACGTGGCTAGCAACACGTGATAGAAAAGGAGGATTTCTCTGTGCAACACGGGGCTAGCAATACGTGATAGAAAAGGAGGATTTCTCTGTGCAATACTCGACTAGCAATACGTGATAGAAAAGGAGGATATCTCTGTGCAATACTCGACTAGCAATAAGTGATAGAAAAGGAGGATTTCTCTGTGCAGCACGTGGCTAGCAATAGGTGATAGAAAAGGAGGATTTCTCTGTGCAGAACGTGGCTAGCAATACGTGATAGAAAAGGAGGATTTCTCTGTGCAATACTCGACTAGCAATACGTGATAGAAAAGGAGGATATCTCTGTGCAATACTCAACTAGCAATACGTGATAGAAAAGGAGGAATTCTCTGTGCAGCACGTGGCTAGCAATACGTGCTAGAAAAGTAGGATTTCTCTGTGCAGCACGTGACTAGCAATACGTGATAGAAAAGGAGGATTTCTCTGTGCAGCACGTGGCTAGCAATACGTGATAGAAAAGGAGGATTTCTTTGTGCAACACGTGGCTAGCAATACGTGGTAGAAAAGGAGGATTTCTCTGTGCAACACGTGGCTAGCAATACGTGATAGAAAAGGAGGATTTCTCTGTGCAATACTCGACTAGCAATACGTGATAGAAAAGGAGGATTTCTCTGTGCAACACGTGGCTAGCAATACGTAATAGAAAAGGAGGATTTCTCTGTGCAATACTCGACTAGCAATATGTGATAGAAAAGTAGGATTTCTCTGTGCAGCACCTGGCTAGCAATACGTGATAGAAAAGGAGGATTTCCCTGTGCAATTCTCGACTAGCAATACGTGATAGAAAAGGAGGATTTCTCTGTGCAACACGTGGCTAGCAATACGTGATAGAAAAGGAGGATTTCTCTGTGCAATACTCGACTAGCAATACGTGATAGAAAAGGAGAATTTCTCTGTGCAAAACGTGGCTAGCAATACGTGATAGAAAAGTAGGATTTCTCTGTGCAATACTCGACTAGCAATACGTGATAGAAAAGAAGGATTTCTCTGTGCAGCACGTGGCTTGCAATACATGATAGAAAAGGAGGATTTCTTTGTGCAGCATGTGGCTAGCAATACGTGATAGAAAAGGAGGATTTCTCTGTGCAGCACTTGGCTAGCAATACGTGATAGAAAATGAGGATTTCTCTGTGCAACACGTGGCTAGCAATACGTGATAGAAAAGGAGGATTTCTCTGTGCAGCACGTGGCTAGCAATACGTGATAGAAAAGGAGGATTTCTGTGTGCAACACGTGGCTAGCAATACGTGGTAGAAAAGGAGGATTTCTCTGTGCAACACGTGGCTAGCAATACGTGATAGAAAAGTAGGATTTCTCTGTGCAATACTCGACTAGCAATACGTGATAGAAAAGGAGGATTTCTCTGTGCAGCACGTGGCTAGCAATACATGATAGAAAAGGAGGATTTCTTTGTGCAGCACATGGCTAGCAATACGTGATAGAAAAGGAGGATTTCTCTGTGCAGCACGTGGCTAGCAATACGTGATAGAGAAGGAGGATTTCTCTGTGCAATACTCGACTAGCAATACGTGATAGAAAATGAGGATTTCTCTGTGCAGTACGTGGCTAGCAATACGTGATAGAAAAGGAGGATTTCTCTGTGCAACACGTGGCTAGCAATACGTGATAGAAAGGGAGGATTTCTCTGTGCAATACTCGATTAGCAATACGTGATAGGAAAGGAGGATTTCTCTCTGCAGCACGTGGCTAGCAATACATGATAGAAAAGGAGGATTTCTTTGTGCAGCACGTGGCTAGCAATACGTGATAGAAAAGGAGGATTTCTCTGTGCAATACTCGACTAGCAATACGTGATAGAAAAGGAGGATTTCTCTATGCAGCACGTGGCTAGCAATACGTGATAGAAAAGGAGGATTTCTCTGTGCAACACGTGGCTAGCAATACGTGATAGAAAAGGAGGATTTCTCTGTGCAACACGTGGCTAGCAATATGTGGTAGAAAAGGAGGATTTCTCTGTGCAACACGTGGCTAGCAATACGTGATAGAAAAGGAGGATTTCTCTGTGCAACACGGGGCTAGCAATACGTGATAGAAAAGGAGGATTTCTCTGTGCAATACTCGACTAGCAATACGTGATAGAAAAGGAGGATATCTCTGTGCAATACTCGACTAGCAATACGTGATAGAAAAGGAGGATTTCTCTGTGCAACACGTGGCTAGCAATACGTGATAGAAAAGGAGGATTTCTCTGTGCAGAATGTGGCTAGCAATACGTGATAGAAAAGGACGATTTCTCTGTGCAATACTCGACTAGCAATACGTGATAGAAAAGGAGGATATCTCTGTGCAATACTCGACTAGCAATACGTGATAGAAAAGGAGGATTTCTCTGTGCAGCACGTGGCTAGCAATACGTGCTAGAAAAGGAGGATTTCTCTGTGCAGCACGTGACTAGCAATACGTGATAGAAAAGGAGGATTTCTCTGTGCAGCACGTGGCTAGCAATACGTGATAGAAAAGGAGGATTTCTTTGTGCAACACGTGGCTAGCAATACGTGGTAGAAAAGGAGGATTTCTCTGTGCAACACGTGGCTAGCAATACGTGATAGAAAAGGAGGATTTCTCTGTGCAATACTCGACTAGCAATACGTGATAGAAAAGGAGGATTTCTCTGTGCAACACGTGGCTAGCAACACGTGATAGAAAAGGAGGATTTCTCTGTGCAACACGGGGCTAGCAATACGTGATAGAAAAGGAGGATTTCTCTGTGCAATACTCGACTAGCAATACGTGATAGAAAAGGAGGATATCTCTGTGCAATACTCGACTAGCAATAAGTGATAGAAAAGGAGGATTTCTCTGTGCAGCACGTGGCTAGCAATAGGTGATAGAAAAGGAGGATTTCTCTGTGCAGAACGTGGCTAGCAATACGTGATAGAAAAGGAGGATTTCTCTGTGCAATACTCGACTAGCAATACGTGATAGAAAAGGAGGATTTCTCTGTGCAACACGTGGCTAGCAATACGTAATAGAAAAGGAGGATTTCTCTGTGCAATACTCGACTAGCAATATGTGATAGAAAAGGAGGATTTCTCTGTGCAGCACCTGGCTAGCAATACGTGATAGAAAAGGAGGATTTCCCTGTGCAATTCTCGACTAGCAATACGTGATAGAAAAGGAGGATTTCTCTGTGCAACACGTGGCTAGCAATACGTGATAGAAAAGGAGGATTTCTCTGTGCAATACTCGACTAGCAATACGTGATAGAAAAGGAGAATTTCTCTGTGCAAAACGTGGCTAGCAATACGTGATAGAAAAGTAGGATTTCTCTGTGCAATACTCGACTAGCAATACGTGATAGAAAAGAAGGATTTCTCTGTGCAGCACGTGGCTTGCAATACATGATAGAAAAGGAGGATTTCTTTGTGCAGCATGTGGCTAGCAATACGTGATAGAAAAGGAGGATTTCTCTGTGCAGCACTTGGCTAGCAATACGTGATAGAAAATGAGGATTTCTCTGTGCAACACGTGGCTAGCAATACGTGATAGAAAAGGAGGATTTCTCTGTGCAGCACGTGGCTAGCAATACGTGATAGAAAAGGAGGATTTCTGTGTGCAACACGTGGCTAGCAATACGTGGTAGAAAAGGAGGATTTCTCTGTGCAACACGTGGCTAGCAATACGTGATAGAAAAGTAGGATTTCTCTGTGCAATACTCGACTAGCAATACGTGATAGAAAAGGAGGATTTCTCTGTGCAGCACGTGGCTAGCAATACATGATAGAAAAGGAGGATTTCTTTGTGCAGCACATGGCTAGCAATACGTGATAGAAAAGGAGGATTTCTCTGTGCAGCACGTGGCTAGCAATACGTGATAGAAAAGGAGGATTTCTCTGTGCAATACTCGACTAGCAATACGTGATAGAAAATGAGGATTTCTCTGTGCAGTACGTGGCTAGCAATACGTGATAGAAAAGGAGGATTTCTCTGTGCAACACGTGGCTAGCAATACGTGATAGAAAGGGAGGATTTCTCTGTGCAATACTCGATTAGCAATACGTGATAGGAAAGGAGGATTTCTCTCTGCAGCACGTGGCTAGCAATACATGATAGAAAAGGAGGATTTCTTTGTGCAGCACGTGGCTAGCAATACGTGATAGAAAAGGAGGATTTCTCTGTGCAATACTCGACTAGCAATACGTGATAGAAAAGGAGGATTTCTCTATGCAGCACGTGGCTAGCAATACGTGATAGAAAAGGAGGATTTCTCTGTGCAACACGTGGCTAGCAATACGTGATAGAAAAGGAGGATTTCTCTGTGCAACACGTGGCTAGCAATATGTGGTAGAAAAGGAGGATTTCTCTGTGCAACACGTGGCTAGCAATACGTGATAGAAAAGGAGGATTTCTCTGTGCAACACGGGGCTAGCAATACGTGATAGAAAAGGAGGATTTCTCTGTGCAATACTCGACTAGCAATACGTGATAGAAAAGGAGGATATCTCTGTGCAATACTCGACTAGCAATACGTGATAGAAAAGGAGGATTTCTCTGTGCAACACGTGGCTAGCAATACGTGATAGAAAAGGAGGATTTCTCTGTGCAGAATGTGGCTAGCAATACGTGATAGAAAAGGACGATTTCTCTGTGCAATACTCGACTAGCAATACGTGATAGAAAAGGAGGATATCTCTGTGCAATACTCGACTAGCAATACGTGATAGAAAAGGAGGATTTCTCTGTGCAGCACGTGGCTAGCAATACGTGCTAGAAAAGGAGGATTTCTCTGTGCAGCACGTGACTAGCAATACGTGATAGAAAAGGAGGATTTCTCTGTGCAGCACGTGGCTAGCAATACGTGATAGAAAAGGAGGATTTCTTTGTGCAACACGTGGCTAGCAATACGTGGTAGAAAAGGAGGATTTCTCTGTGCAACACGTGGCTAGCAATACGTGATAGAAAAGGAGGATTTCTCTGTGCAATACTCGACTAGCAATACGTGATAGAAAAGGAGGATTTCTCTGTGCAACACGTGGCTAGCAATACGTAATAGAAAAGGAGGATTTCTCTGTGCAATACTCGACTAGCAATATGTGATAGAAAAGGAGGATTTCTCTGTGCAGCACGTGGCTAGCAATACGTGATAGAAAAGGAGGATTTCCCTGTGCAATTCTCGACTAGCAATACGTGATAGAAAAGGAGGATTTCTCTGTGCAACACGTGGCTAGCAATACGTGATAGAAAAGGAGGATTTCTCTGTGCAATACTCGACTAGCAATACGTGATAGAAAAGGAGAATTTCTCTGTGCAACACGTGGCTAGCAATACGTGATAGAAAAGTAGGATTTCTCTGTGCAATACTCGACTAGCAATACGTGATAGAAAAGAAGGATTTCTCTGTGCAGCACGTGGCTTGCAATACATGATAGAAAAGGAGGATTTCTTTGTGCAGCACGTGGCTAGCAATACGTGATAGAAAAGGAGGATTTCTCTGTGCAGCACTTGGCTAGCAATACGTGATAGAAAATGAGGATTTCTCTGTGCAACACGTGGCTAGCAATACGTGATAGAAAAGGAGGATTTCTCTGTGCAGCACGTGGCTAGCAATACGTGATAGAAAAGGAGGATTTCTGTGTGCAACACGTGGCTAGCAATACGTGGTAGAAAAGGAGGATTTCTCTGTGCAACACGTGGCTAGCAATACGTGATAGAAAAGGAGGATTTCTCTGTGCAATACTCGACTAGCAATACGTGATAGAAAAGGAGGATTTCTCTGTGCAGCACGTGGCTAGCAATACGTGATAGAAAAGGAGGATTTCTCTGTGCAACACGTGGCTAGCAATACGTGATAGAAAAGGAGGATTTCTCTGTGCAATACTCGACTAGCAATACGTGATAGAAAAGGAGGATTTCTCTGTGCAACACGTGGCTACCAATACGTGATAGAAAAGTAGGATTTCTCTGTGCAATACTCGACTAGCATTACGTGATAGAAAAGGGGTATTTCTCTGTGCAGCACGTGGCTAGCAATACATGATAGAAAAGGAGGATTTCTTTGTGCAGCACGTGGCTAGCAATACGTGATAGAAAAGGAGGATTTCTCTGTGCAGCACTAGGCTAGCAATACGTGATAGAAAAGGAGGATTTCTCTGTGCAACACGTGGCTAGCAATACGTGATAGAAAAGGAGGATTTCTCTGTGCAGCACGTGGCTAGCAATATGTGATAGAAAAGGAGGATTTCTCTGTGCAACACTTGGCTAGCAATACGTTGTAGAAAAGGAGGATTTCTCTGTGCAACACGTGGCTAGTAATACGTGGTAGAAAAGGAGGATTTCTCTGTGCAACACATGGCTAGCAATACGTGATAGAAAAGTAGGATTTCTCTGTGCAATACTCGACTAGCAATACGTGATAGAAAAGGAGGATTTCTCTGTGCAGCACGTGGCTAGCAATACATGATAGAAAAGGAGGATTTCTTCGTGCAGCACGTGGCTAGCAATACGTGATAGAAAAGGAGGATTTCTCTGTGCAGCACGTGGCTAGCAATACGTGATAGAAAAGGAGGATTTCTCTGTGCAATACTCGACTAGCAATACGTGATAGAAAAGGAGGATTTCTCTGTGCAGTACGTGGCTAGCAATACGTGATAGAAAAGGAGGATTTCTCTGTGCAACACGTGGCTAGCAATACGTGATAGAAAGGGAGGATTTCTCTGTGCAATACTCGACTAGCAATACGTGATAGGAAAGGAGGATTTCTCTCTGCAGCACGTGGCTAGCAATACATGATAGAAAAGGAGGATTTCTTTGTGGAGCACGTGGCTAGCAATACGTGATAGAAAAGGAGGATTTCTCTGTGCAATACTCGACTAGCAATACGTGATAGAAAAGGAGGATTTCTCTGTGCAGCACGTGGCTAGCAATACGAGATAGAAAAGGAGGATTTCTCTGTGCAACACGTGGCTAGCAATACATGATAGAAAAGGAGGATTTCTCTGTGCAACACGTGGCTAGCAATATGTGGTAGAAAAGGAGGATTTCTCTGTGCAACACGTGGCTAGCAATACGTGATAGAAAAGGAGGATTTCTCTGTGCAACACGGGGCTAGCAATACGTGATAGAAAAGGAGGATTTCTCTGTGCAATACTCGACTAGCAATACGTGATAGAAAAGGAGGATATCTCTGTGCAATACTCGACTAGCAATACGTGATAGAAAAGGAGGATTTCTCTGTGCAGCACGTGGCTAGCAATACGTGATAGAAAAGGAGGATTTCTCTGTGCAGAACGTGGCTAGCAATACGTGATAGAAAAGGACGATTTCTCTGTGCAATACTCGACTAGCAATACATGATAGAAAAGGAGGATATCTCTGTGCAATACTCGACTAGCAATACGTGATGGAAAAGGAGGATTTCTCTGTGCAGCACGTGGCTAGCAATACGTGCTAGAAAAGGAGGATTTCTCTGTGCAGCACGTGACTAGCAATACGTGATAGAAAAGGAGGATTTCTCTGTGCAGCACGTGGCTAGCAATACGTGATAGAAAAGGAGGATTTCTTTGTGCAACACGTGGCTAGCAATACGTGGTAGAAAAGGAGGATTTCTCTGTGCAACACGTGGCTAGCAATACGTGATAGAAAAGGAGGATTTCTCTGTGCAATACTCGACTAGCAATACGTGATAGAAAAGGAGGATTTCTCTGTGCAACACGTGGCTAGCAATACGTAATAGAAAAGGAGGATTTCTCTGTGCAATACTCGACTAGCAATATGTGATAGAAAAGGAGGATTTCTCTGTGCAGCACGTGGCTAGCAATACGTGATAGAAAAGGAGGATTTCCCTGTGCAATTCTCGACTAGCAATACATGATAGAAAAGGAGGATTTCTCTGTGCAACACGTGGCTAGCAATACGTGATAGAAAAGGAGGATTTCTCTGTGCAATACTCGACTAGCAATACGTGATAGAAAAGGAGAATTTCTCTGTGCAACATGTGGCTAGCAATACGTGATAGAAAAGTAGGATTTCTCTGTGCAATACTCGACTAGCAATACGTGATAGAAAGAAGGATTTCTCTGTGCAGCACGTGGCTAGCAATACATGATAGAAAAGGAGGATTTCTTTGTGCAGCACGTGGCTAGCAATACGTGATAGAAAAGGAGGATTTCTCTGTGCAGCACTTGGCTAGCAATACGTGATAGAAAATGAGGATTTCTCTGTGCAACACGTGGCTAGCAATACGTGATAGAAAAGGAGGATTTCTCTGTGCAGCACGTGGCTAGCAATACGTGATAGAAAAGCAGGATTTCTGTGTGCAACACGTGGCTAGCAATACGTGGTAGAAAAGGAGGATTTCTCTGTGCAACACGTAGCTAGCAATACGTGATAGAAAAGGAGGATTTCTCTGTGCAATACTCGACTAGCAATACGTGATAGAAATGGAGGATTTCTCTGTGCAGCACGTGGCTAGCAATACGTGATAGAAAAGGAGGATTTCTCTGTGCAATACTCGACTAGCAATACGTGATAGAAAAGGAGGATTTCTCTGTGCAACACGTGGCTAGCAATACGTGATAGAAAAGGAGGATTTCTCTGTGCAATACTCGACTAGCAATACGTGATAGAAAAGGAGGATTTCTCTGTGCAACACGTGGCTAGCAATACGTGATAGAAAAGTAGGATTTCTCTGTGCAATACTCGACTAGCATTACGTGATAGAAAAGGAGGATTTCTCTGTGCAGCACGTGGCTAGCAATACATGATAGAAAAGGAGGATTTCTTTGTGCAGCACGTGGCTAGCAATACGTGATAGAAAAGGAGGATTTCTCTGTGCAGCACTAGGCTAGCAATACGTGATAGAAAAGGAGGATTTCTCTGTGCAACACGTGGCTAGCAATACGTGATAGAAAAGGAGGATTTCTTTGTGCAGCACGTGGCTAGCAATACGTGTTAGAAAAGGAGGATTTCTCTGTGCAACACGTGGCTAGCAATACGTTGTAGAAAAGGAGGATTTCTCTGTGCAACACGTGGCTAGTAATACGTGGTAGAAAAGGAGGATTTCTCTGTGCAACACATGGCTAGCAATACGTGATAGAAAAGTAGGATTTCTCTGTGCAATACTCGACTAGCAATACGTGATAGAAAAGGAGGATTTCTCTGTGCAGCACGTGGCTAGCAATACATGATAGAAAAGGAGGATTTCTTCGTGCAGCACGTGGCTAGCAATACGTGATAGAAAAGCAGGATTTCTCTGTGCAGCACGTGGCTAGCAATACGTGATAGAAAAGGAGGATTTCTCTGTGCAATACTCGACTAGCAATACGTGATAGAAAAGGAGGATTTCTCTGTGCAGTACGTGGCTAGCAATACGTGATAGAAAAGGAGGATTTCTCTGTGCAACACGTGGCTAGCAATACGTGATAGAAAGGGAGGATTTCTCTGTGCAATACTCGACTAGCAATACGTGATAGGAAAGGAGGATTTCTCTCTGCAGCACGTGGCTAGCAATACATGATAGAAAAGGAGGATTTCTTTGTGCAGCACGTGGCTAGCAATACGTGATAGAAAAGGAGGATTTCTCTGTGCAATACTCGACTAGCAATACGTGATAGAAAAGGAGGATTTCTCTGTGCAGCACGTGGCTAGCAATACATGATAGAAAAGGAAGATTTCTCTGTGCAACACGTGGCTAGCAATATGTGGTAGAAAAGGAGGATTTCTCTGTGCAACACGTGGCTAGCAACACGTGATAGAAAAGGAGGATTTCTCTGTGCAACACGGGGCTAGCAATACGTGATAGAAAAGGAGGATTTCTCTGTGCAATACTCGACTAGCAATACGTGATAGAAAAGGAGGATATCTCTGTGCAATACTCGACTAGCAATAAGTGATAGAAAAGGAGGATTTCTCTGTGCAGCACGTGGCTAGCAATAGGTGATAGAAAAGGAGGATTTCTCTGTGCAGAACGTGGCTAGCAATACGTGATAGAAAAGGAGGATTTCTCTGTGCAATACTCGACTAGCAATACGTGATAGAAAAGGAGGATATCTCTGTGCAATACTCAACTAGCAATACGTGATAGAAAAGGAGGAATTCTCTGTGCAGCACGTGGCTAGCAATACGTGCTAGAAAAGTAGGATTTCTCTGTGCAGCACGTGACTAGCAATACGTGATAGAAAAGGAGGATTTCTCTGTGCAGCACGTGGCTAGCAATACGTGATAGAAAAGGAGGATTTCTTTGTGCAACACGTGGCTAGCAATACGTGGTAGAAAAGGAGGATTTCTCTGTGCAACACGTGGCTAGCAATACGTGATAGAAAAGGAGGATTTCTCTGTGCAATACTCGACTAGCAATACGTGATAGAAAAGGAGGATTTCTCTGTGCAACACGTGGCTAGCAATACGTAATAGAAAAGGAGGATTTCTCTGTGCAATACTCGACTAGCAATATGTGATAGAAAAGGAGGATTTCTCTGTGCAGCACCTGGCTAGCAATACGTGATAGAAAAGGAGGATTTCCCTGTGCAATTCTCGACTAGCAATACGTGATAGAAAAGGAGGATTTCTCTGTGCAACACGTGGCTAGCAATACGTGATAGAAAAGGAGGATTTCTCTGTGCAATACTCGACTAGCAATACGTGATAGAAAAGGAGAATTTCTCTGTGCAAAACGTGGCTAGCAATACGTGATAGAAAAGTAGGATTTCTCTGTGCAATACTCGACTAGCAATACGTGATAGAAAAGAAGGATTTCTCTGTGCAGCACGTGGCTTGCAATACATGATAGAAAAGGAGGATTTCTTTGTGCAGCATGTGGCTAGCAATACGTGATAGAAAAGGAGGATTTCTCTGTGCAGCACTTGGCTAGCAATACGTGATAGAAAATGAGGATTTCTCTGTGCAACACGTGGCTAGCAATACGTGATAGAAAAGGAGGATTTCTCTGTGCAGCACGTGGCTAGCAATACGTGATAGAAAAGGAGGATTTCTGTGTGCAACACGTGGCTAGCAATACGTGGTAGAAAAGGAGGATTTCTCTGTGCAACACGTGGCTAGCAATACGTGATAGAAAAGGAGGATTTCTCTGTGCAATACTCGACTAGCAATACGTGATAGAAAAGGAGGATTTCTCTGTGCAGCACGTGGCTAGCAATACGTGATAGAAAAGGAGGATTTCTCTGTGCAATACTCGACTAGCAATACGTGATAGAAAAGGAGGATTTCTCTGTGCAACACGTGGCTAGCAATACGTGATAGAAAAGGAGGATTTCTTTGTGCAATACTCGACTAGCAATACGTGATAGAAAAGGAGGATTTCTCTGTGCAACACGTGGCTACCAATACGTGATAGAAAAGTAGGATTTCTCTGTGCAATACTCGACTAGCATTACGTGATAGAAAAGGAGGATTTCTCTGTGCAGCACGTGGCTAGCAATACATGATAGAAAAGGAGGATTTCTTTGTGCAGCACGTGGCTAGCAATACGTGATAGAAAAGGAGGATTTCTCTGTGCAGCACTAGGCTAGCAATACGTGATAGAAAAGGAGGATTTCTCTGTGCAACACGTGGCTAGCAATACGTGATAGAAAAGGAGGTTTTCTCTGTGCAGCACGTGGCTAGCAATATGTGATAGAAAAGGAGGATTTCTCTGTGCAACACGTGGCTAGCAATACGTTGTAGAAAAGGAGGATTTCTCTGTGCAACACGTGGCTAGTAATACGTGGTAGAAAAGGAGGATTTCTCTGTGCAACACATGGCTAGCAATACGTGATAGAAAAGTAGGATTTCTCTGTGCAATACTCGACTAGCAATACGTGATAGAAAAGGAGGATTTCTCTGTGCAGCACGTGGCTAGCAATACATGATAGAAAAGGAGGATTTCTCTGTGCAGTACGTGGCTAGCAATACGTGATAGAAAAGGAGGATTTCTCTGTGCAACACGTGGCTAGCAATACGTGATAGAAAGGGAGGATTTCTCTGTGCAATACTCGACTAGCAATACGTGATAGGAAAGGAGGATTTCTCTCTGCAGCACGTGGCTAGCAATACATGATAGAAAAGGAGGATTTCTTTGTGCAGCACGTGGCTAGCAATACGTGATAGAAAAGGAGGATTTCTCTGTGCAATACTCGACTAGCAATACGTGATAGAAAAGGAGGATTTCTCTGTGCAGCACGTGGCTAGCAATACGAGATAGAAAAGGAGGATTTCTCTGTGCAACACGTGGCTAGCAATACATGATAGAAAAGGAGGATTTCTCTGTGCAACACGTGGCTAGCAATATGTGGTAGAAAAGGAGGATTTCTCTGTGCAACACGTGGCTAGCAATACGTGATAGAAAAGGAGGATTTCTCTGTGCAACACGGGGCTAGCAATACGTGATAGAAAAGGAGGATTTCTCTGTGCAATACTCGACTAGCAATACGTGATAGAAAAGGAGGATATCTCTGTGCAATACTCGACTAGCAATACGTGATAGAAAAGGAGGATTTCTCTGTGCAGCACGTGGCTAGCAATACGTGATAGAAAAGGAGGATTTCTCTGTGCAGAACGTGGCTAGCAATACGTGATAGAAAAGGACGATTTCTCTGTGCAATACTCGACTAGCAATACATGATAGAAAAGGAGGATATCTCTGTGCAATACTCGACTAGCAATACGTGATAGAAAAGGAGGATTTCTCTGTGCAGCACGTGGCTAGCAATACGTGCTAGAAAAGGAGGATTTCTCTGTGCAGCACGTGACTAGCAATACGTGATAGAAAAGGAGGATTTCTCTGTGCAGCACGTGGCTAGCAATACGTGATAGAAAAGGAGGATTTCTTTGTGCAACACGTGGCTAGCAATACGTGGTAGAAAAGGAGGATTTCTCTGTGCAACACGTGGCTAGCAATACGTGATAGAAAAGGAGGATTTCTCTGTGCAATACTCGACTAGCAATACGTGATAGAAAAGGAGGATTTCTCTGTGCAACACGTGGCTAGCAATACGTAATAGAAAAGGAGGATTTCTCTGTGCAATACTCGACTAGCAATATGTGATAGAAAAGGAGGATTTCTCTGTGCAGCACGTGGCTAGCAATACGTGATAGAAAAGGAGGATTTCCCTGTGCAATTCTCGACTAGCAATACGTGATAGAAAAGGAGGATTTCTCTGTGCAACACGTGGCTAGCAATACGTGATAGAAAAGGAGGATTTCTCTGTGCAATACTCGACTAGCAATACGTGATAGAAAAGGAGAATTTCTCTGTGCAACACGTGGCTAGCAATACGTGATAGAAAAGTAGGATTTCTCTGTGCAATACTCGACTAGCAATACGTGATAGAAAAGAAGGATTTCTCTGTGCAGCACGTGGCTAGCAATACATGATAGAAAAGGAGGATTTCTTTGTGCAGCACGTGGCTAGCAATACGTGATAGAAAAGGAGGATTTCTCTGTGCAGCACTTGGCTAGCAATACGTGATAGAAAATGAGGATTTCTCTGTGCAACACGTGGCTAGCAATACGTGATAGAAAAGGAGGATTTCTCTGTGCAGCACGTGGCTAGCAATACGTGATAGAAAAGGAGGATTTCTGTGTGCAACACGTGGCTAGCAATACGTGGTAGAAAAGGAGGATTTCTCTGTGCAACACGTAGCTAGCAATACGTGATAGAAAAGGAGGATTTCTCTGTGCAATACTCGACTAGCAATACGTGATAGAAAAGGAGGATTTCTCTGTGCAGCACGTGGCTAGCAATACGTGATAGAAAAGGAGGATTTCTCTGTGCAATACTCGACTAGCAATACGTGATAGAAAAGGAGGATTTCTCTGTGCAACACGTGGCTAGCAATACGTGATAGAAAAGGAGGATTTCTCTGTGCAATACTCGACTAGCAATACGTGATAGAAAAGGAGGATTTCTCTGTGCAACACGTGGCTAGCAATACGTGATAGAAAAGTAGGATTTCTCTGTGCAATACTCGACTAGCATTACGTGATAGAAAAGGAGGATTTCTCTGTGCAGCACGTGGCTAGCAATACATGATAGAAAAGGAGGATTTCTTTGTGCAGCACGTGGCTAGCAATACGTGATAGAAAAGGAGGATTTCTCTGTGCAGCACTAGGCTAGCAATACGTGATAGAAAAGGAGGATTTCTCTGTGCAACACGTGGCTAGCAATACGTGATAGAAAAGGAGGATTTCTTTGTGCAGCACGTGGCTAGCAATACGTGTTAGAAAAGGAGGATTTCTCTGTGCAACACGTGGCTAGCAATACGTTGTAGAAAAGGAGGATTTCTCTGTGCAACACGTGGCTAGTAATACGTGGTAGAAAAGGAGGATTTCTCTGTGCAACACATGGCTAGCAATACGTGATAGAAAAGTAGGATTTCTCTGTGCAATACTCGACTAGCAATACGTGATAGAAAAGGAGGATTTCTCTGTGCAGCACGTGGCTAGCAATACATGATAGAAAAGGAGGATTTCTTCGTGCAGCACGTGGCTAGCAATACGTGATAGAAAAGGAGGATTTCTCTGTGCAGCACGTGGCTAGCAATACGTGATAGAAAAGGAGGATTTCTCTGTGCAATACTCGACTAGCAATACGTGATAGAAAAGGAGGATTTCTCTGTGCAGTACGTGGCTAGCAATACGTGATAGAAAAGGAGGATTTCTCTGTGCAACACGTGGCTAGCAATACGTGATAGAAAGGGAGGATTTCTCTGTGCAATACTCGACTAGCAATACGTGATAGGAAAGGAGGATTTCTCTCTGCAGCACGTGGCTAGCAATACATGATAGAAAAGGAGGATTTCTTTGTGCAGCACGTGGCTAGCAATACGTGATAGAAAAGGAGGATTTCTCTGTGCAATACTCGACTAGCAATACGTGATAGAAAGGGAGGATTTCTCTGTGCAGCACGTGGCTAGCAATACGAGATAGAAAAGGAGGATTTCTCTGTGCAACACGTGGCTAGCAATACATGATAGAAAAGGAGGATTTCTCTGTGCAACACGTGGCTAGCAATATGTGGTAGAAAAGGAGGATTTCTCTGTGCAACACGTGGCTAGCAATACGTGATAGAAAAGGAGGATTTCTCTGTGCAACACGGGGCTAGCAATACGTGATAGAAAAGGAGGATTTCTCTGTGCAATACTCGACTAGCAATACGTGATAGAAAAGGAGGATATCTCTGTGCAATACTCGACTAGCAATACGTGATAGAAAAGGAGGATTTCTCTGTGCAGCACGTGGCTAGCAATACGTGATAGAAAAGGAGGATTTCTCTGTGCAGAACGTGGCTAGCAATACGTGATAGAAAAGGACGATTTCTCTGTGCAATACTCGACTAGCAATACATGATAGAAAAGGAGGATATCTCTGTGCAGTACTCGACTAGCAATACGTGATAGAAAAGGAGGATTTCTCTGTGCAGCACGTGGCTAGCAATACGTGCTAGAAAAGGAGGATTTCTCTGTGCAGCACGTGACTAGCAATACGTGATAGAAAAGGAGGATTTCTCTGTGCAGCACGTGGCTAGCAATACGTGATAGAAAAGGAGGATTTCTTTGTGCAACACGTGGCTAGCAATACGTGGTAGAAAAGGAGGATTTCTCTGTGCAACACGTGGCTAGCAATACGTGATAGAAAAGGAGGATTTCTCTGTGCAATACTCGACTAGCAATACGTGATAGAAAAGGAGGATTTCTCTGTGCAACACGTGGCTAGCAATACGTAATAGAAAAGGAGGATTTCTCTGTGCAATACTCGACTAGCAATATGTGATAGAAAAGGAGGATTTCTCTGTGCAGCACGTGGCTAGCAATACGTGATAGAAAAGGAGGATTTCCCTGTGCAATTCTCGACTAGCAATACGTGATAGAAAAGGAGGATTTCTCTGTGCAACACGTGGCTAGCAATACGTGATAGAAAAGGAGGATTTCTCTGTGCAATACTCGACTAGCAATACGTGATAGAAAAGGAGAATTTCTCTGTGCAACACGTGGCTAGCAATACGTGATAGAAAAGTAGGATTTCTCTGTGCAATACTCGACTAGCAATACATGATAGAAAAGAAGGATTTCTCTGTGCAGCACGTGGCTAGCAATACATGATAGAAAAGGAGGATTTCTTTGTGCAGCACGTGGCTAGCAATACGTGATAGAAAAGGAGGATTTCTCTGTGCAGCACTTGGCTAGCAATACGTGATAGAAAATGAGGATTTCTCTGTGCAACACGTGGCTAGCAATACGTGATAGAAAAGGAGGATTTCTCTGTGCAGCACGTGGCTAGCAATACGTGATAGAAAAGGAGGATTTCTGTGTGCAACACGTGGCTAGCAATACGTGGTAGAAAAGGAGGATTTCTCTGTGCAACACGTAGCTAGCAATACGTGATAGAAAAGGAGGATTTCTCTGTGCAATACTCGACTAGCAATACGTGATAGAAAAGGAGGATTTCTCTGTGCAGCACGTGGCTAGCAATACGTGATAGAAAAGGAGGATTTCTCTGTGCAATACTCGACTAGCAATACGTGATAGAAAAGGAAGATTTCTCTGTGCAACACGTGGCTAGCAATACGTGATAGAAAAGGAGGATTTCTCTGTGCAATACTCGACTAGCAATACGTGATAGAAAAGGAGGATTTCTCTGTGCAACACGTGGCTAGCAATACGTGATAGAAAAGTAGGATTTCTCTGTGCAATACTCGACTAGCATTACGTGATAGAAAAGGAGGATTTCTCTGTGCAGCACGTGGCTAGCAATACATGATAGAAAAGGAGGATTTCTTTGTGCAGCACGTGGCTAGCAATACGTGATAGAAAAGGAGGATTTCTCTGTGCAGCACTAGGCTAGCAATACGTGATAGAAAAGGAGGATTTCTCTGTGCAACACGTGGCTAGCAATACGTGATAGAAAAGGAGGATTTCTTTGTGCAGCACGTGGCTAGCAATACGTGTTAGAAAAGGAGGATTTCTCTGTGCAACACGTGGCTAGCAATACGTTGTAGAAAAGGAGGATTTCTCTGTGCAACACGTGGCTAGTAATACGTGGTAGAAAAGGAGGATTTCTCTGTGCAACACATGGCTAGCAATACGTGATAGAAAAGTAGGATTTCTCTGTGCAATACTCGACTAGCAATACGTGATAGAAAAGGAGGATTTCTCTGTGCAGCACGTGGCTAGCAATACATGATAGAAAAGGAGGATTTCTTCGTGCAGCACGTGGCTAGCAATACGTGATAGAAAAGGAGGATTTCTCTGTGCAGCACGTGGCTAGCAATACGTGATAGAAAAGGAGGATTTCTCTGTGCAATACTCGACTAGCAATACGTGATAGAAAAGGAGGATTTCTCTGTGCAGTACGTGGCTAGCAATACGTGATAGAAAAGGAGGATTTCTCTGTGCAACACGTGGCTAGCAATACGTGATAGAAAGGGAGGATTTCTCTGTGCAATACTCGACTAGCAATACGTGATAGGAAAGGAGGATTTCTCTCTGCAGCACGTGGCTAGCAATACATGATAGAAAAGGAGGATTTCTTTGTGCAGCACGTGGCTAGCAATACGTGATAGAAAAGGAGGATTTCTCTGTGCAATACTCGACTAGCAATACGTGATAGAAAAGGAGGATTTCTCTGTGCAGCACGTGGCTAGCAATACGAGATAGAAAAGGAGGATTTCTCTGTGCAACACGTGGCTAGCAATACATGATAGAAAAGGAGGATTTCTCTGTGCAACACGTGGCTAGCAATATGTGGTAGAAAAGGAGGATTTCTCTGTGCAACACGTGGCTAGCAACACGTGATAGAAAAGGAGGATTTCTCTGTGCAACACGGGGCTAGCAATACGTGATAGAAAAGGAGGATTTCTCTGTGCAATACTCGACTAGCAATACGTGATAGAAAAGGAGGATATCTCTGTGCAATACTCGACTAGCAATAAGTGATAGAAAAGGAGGATTTCTCTGTGCAGCACGTGGCTAGCAATAGGTGATAGAAAAGGAGGATTTCTCTGTGCAGAACGTGGCTAGCAATACGTGATAGAAAAGGAGGATTTCTCTGTGCAATACTCGACTAGCAATACATGATAGAAAAGGAGGATATCTCTGTGCAATACTCGACTAGCAATACGTGATAGAAAAGGAGGAATTCTCTGTGCAGCACGTGGCTAGCAATACGTGCTAGAAAAGTAGGATTTCTCTGTGCAGCACGTGACTAGCAATACGTGATAGAAAAGGAGGATTTCTCTGTGCAGCACGTGGCTAGCAATACGTGATAGAAATGGAGGATTTCTTTGTGCAACACGTGGCTAGCAATACGTGGTAGAAAAGGAGGATTTCTCTGTGCAACACGTGGCTAGCAATACGTGATAGAAAAGGAGGATTTCTCTGTGCAATACTCGACTAGCAATACGTGATAGAAATGGAGGATTTCTCTGTGCAACACGTGGCTAGCAATACATGATAGAAAAGGAGGATTTCTCTGTGCAATACTCGACTAGCAATACGTGATAGAAAAGGAGGATTTCTCTGTGCAGCACGTGGCTAGCAATACGTGATAGAAAAGGAGGATTTCTCTGTGCAATTCTCGACTAGCAATACGTGATAGAAAAAGAGGATTTCTCTGTGCAACACGTGGCTAGCAATACGTGATAGAAAAGGAGGATTTCTCTGTGCAATACTCGACTAGCAATACGTGATAGAAAAGGAGGATTTCTCTGTGCAACACGTGGCTAGCAATACGTGATAGAAAAGTAGGATTTCTCTGTGCAATACTCGACTAGCAATACGTGATAGAAAAGAAGGATTTCTCTGTGCAGCACGTGGCTAGCAATACATGATAGAAAAGGAGGATTTCTTTGTGCAGCACGTGGCTAGCAATACGTGATAGAAAAGGAGGATTTCTCTGTGCAGCACTTGGCTAGCAATACGTGATAGAAAATGAGGATTTCTCTGTGCAACACGTGGCTAGCAATATGTGATAGAAAAGGAGGATTTCTCTGTGCAGCACGTGGCTAGCAATACGTGATAGAAAAGGAGGTTTTCTCTGTGCAACACGTGGCTAGCAATACGTGGTAGAAAAGAAGGATTTCTCTGTGCAACACGTGGCTAGCAATACGTGATAGAAAAGGAGGATTTCTCTGTGCAATACTCGACTAGCAATACGTTATAGAAAAGGAGGATTTCTCTGTGCAGCACGTGGCTAGCAATACGTGATAGAAAAGGAGGATTTCTCTGTGCAATACTCGACTAGCAATACGTGATAGAAAAGGAGGATTTCTCTGTGCAACACGTGGCTAGCAATACGTGATAGAAAAGGAGGATTTCTCTGTGCAATACTCGACTAGCAATACGTGATAGAAAAGGAGGATTTCTCTGTGCAACACGTGGCTAGCAATACGTGATAGAAAAGGAGGATTTCTCTGTGCAATACTCGACTAGCAATACGTGATAGAAAAGGAGGATTTCTCTGTGCAGCACGTGGCTAGCAATACGTGATAGAAAAGGAGGATTTCTCTGTGCAATACTCGACTAGCAATACGTGATAGAAAAGGAGGATTTCTCTGTGCAACACGTGGCTAGCAATAGGTGAAAGAAAAGGAGGATTTCTCTGTGCAATACTCGACTAGCAATATGTGATAGAAAAGGAGGATTTCTCTGTGCAACACGTGGCTAGCAATACGTGATAGAAAAGGAGGATTTCTCTGTGCAATACTCGACTAGCAATACGTGATAGAAAAGGAGGATTTATCTGTGCAGCACGTGGCTAGCAATACATGATAGAAAAGGAGGATTTCTTTGTGCAGCACGTGGCTAGCAATACGTGATAGAAAAGGAGGATTTCTCTGTGCAGCACTTGGCTAGCAATACGTGATAGAAAAGGAGGATTTCTCTGTGCAACACGTGGCTAGCAATACGTGATAGAAAAGGAGGATTTCTCTGTGCAGCACGTGGCTAGCAATACGTGATAGAAAAGGAGGATTTCTCTGTGCAACACGTGGCTAGCAATACGTTGTAGAAAAAGAGGATTTCTCTGTGCAACACGTGGCTAGTAATACGTGGTAGAAAAGGAGGATTTCTCTGTGCAACACGTGGCTAGCAATACGTGACAGAAAAGTAGGATTTCTCTGTGCAATACTCGACTAGCAATACGTGATAGAAAAGGAGGATTTCTCTGTGCAGCACGTGGCTAGCAATACATGATAGAAAAGGAGGATTTCTTTGTGCAGCACGTGGCTAGCAATACGTGATAGAAAAGGAGGATTTCTCTGTGCAGCACGTGGCTAGCAATACGTGATAGAAAAGGAGGATTTCTCTGTCCAATACTCGACTAGCAATACGTGATAGAAAAGGAGGATTTCTCTGTGCAGTACGTGGCTAGCAATACGTGATAGAAAAGGAGGATTTCTCTGTGCAACACGTGGCTAGCAATACGTGATAGAAAGGGAGGATTTCTCTGTGCAATACTCGACTAGCAATACGTGATAGGAAAGGAGGATTTCTCTCTGCAGCACGTGGGTAGCAATACATGATAGAAAAGGAGGATTTCTTTGTGCAGCACGTGGCTAGCAATACGTGATAGAAAAGGAGGATTTCTCTGTGCAATACTCGACTAGCAATACGTGATAGAAAAGGAGGATTTCTCTGTGCAGCACGTGGCTAGCAATACGAGATAGAAATGGAGGATTTCTCTGTGCAACACGTGGCTAGCAATACATGATAGAAAAGGAGGATTTCTCTGTGCAACACGTGGCTAGCAATATGTGATAGAAAAGGAGGATTTCTCTGTGCAACATGTGGCTAGCAATACGTTATAGAAAAGGAGGATTTCTCTGGCAACATGGGGCTAGCAATACGTGATAGAAAAGGAGGATTTCTCTGTGCAATACTCGACTAGCAATACGTGATAGAAAAGGAGGATATCTCTGTGCAATACTCGACTAGCAATACATGATAGAAAAGGAGGATTTCTCTGTGCAGCACGTGGCTAGCAATACGTGATAGAAAAGGAGGATTTCTCTGTGCAGAACGTGGCTAGCAATACGTGATAGAAAAGGAGGATTTCTCTGTGCAATACTCGACTAGCAATACGTGATAGAAAAGGAGGATATCTCTGTGCAATACTCGACTAGCAATACGTGATAGAAAAGGAGGATTTCTCTGTGCAGCACGTGGCTAGCAATATGTGCTAGAAAAGGAGGATTTCTCTGTGCAGCACGTGACTAGCAATACGTGATAGAAAAGGAGGATTTCTCTGTGCAGCACGTGGCTAGCAATACGTGATAGAAAAGGAGGATTTCTTTGTGCAACACGTGGCTAGCAATACGTGGTAGAAAAGGAGGATTTCTCTGTGCAACACATGGCTAGCAATACGTGATAGAAAAGGAGGATTTCTCTGTGCAATACTCGACTAGCAATACATGATAGAAAAGGAGGATTTCTCTGTGCAACACGTGGCTAGCAATACGTGATAGAAAAGGAGGATTTCTCTGTGCAATACTCGACTTGCAAAACGTGATAGAAAAGGAGGATTTCTCTGTGCAGCACGTGGCTAACAATACGTGATAGAAAAGGAGGATTTCTCTGTGCAATTCTCGACTAGCAATACGTGATAGAAAAGGAGGATTTCTCTGTGCAACACGTGGCTAACAATACGTGATAGAAAAGGAGGATTTCTCTGTGCAATTCTCGACTAGCAATACGTGATAGAAAAGGAGGATTTCTCTGTGCAACACGTGGCTAGCAATACATGATAGAAAAGGAGGATTTCTCTGTGCAATACTCGACTAGCAATATGTGATAGAAAAGGAGGATTTCTCTGTGCAACACGTGGCTTGCAATACGTGATAGAAAAGTAGGATTTCTCTGTGCAATACTCGACTAGCAATACGTGATAGAAAAGAAGGATTTCTCTGTGCAGCACGTGGCTAGCAATACATGATAGAAAAGGAGGATTTCTTTGTGCAGCACGTGGCTAGCAATACGTGATAGAAAAGGAGGATTTCTCTGTGCAGCACTTGGCTAGCAATACGTGATAGAAAATGAGGATTTCTCTGTGCAACACGTGGCTAGCAATACGTGATAGAAAAGGAGGATTTCTCTGTGCAGCACGTGGCTAGCAATACGTGTTAGAAAAGGAGGATTTCTCTGTGCAACACGTGGCTAGCAATACGTGATAGAAAAGGAGGATTTCTCTGTGCAATACTCGACTAGCAATACGTGATAGAAAAGGAGGATTTCTCTGTGCAGCACGTGGCTAGCAATACGTGATAGAAAAGGAGAATTTCTCTGTGCAATACTCGACTAGCAATACGTGATAGAAAAGGAGGATTTCTCTCTGCAACACGTGGCTAGCAATACGTGATAGAAAAGGAGGATTTCTCTGTGCAATACTCGATTAGCAATACGTGATAGAAAAGGAGGATTTCTCTGTGCAACACGTGGCTAGCAATATGTGATAGAAAAGTAGGATTTCTCTGTGCAATACTCGACTAGCAATACATGATAGAAAAGGAGGATTTCTCTGTGCAGCACGTGGCTAGCAATACATGATAGAAAAGGAGGATTTCTTTGTGCAGCACGTGGCTAGCAATACGTGATAGAAAAGGAGGATTTCTCTGTGCAGCACTTGGCTAGCAATACGTGATAGAAAAGGAGGATTTCTCTGTGCAACACGTGGCTAGCAATACGTGATAGAAAAGGAGGATTTCTCTGTGCAACACGTGGCTAGCAATACGTGATAGAAAAGGAGGATTTCTCTGTGCAATACTCGACTAGCAATACGTTATAGAAAAGGAGGATTTCTCTGTGCAGCACGTGGCTAGCAATACGTGATAGAAAAGGAGGATTTCTCTGTGCAATACTCGACTAGCAATACGTGATAGAAAAGGAGGATTTCTCTGTGCAACACGTGGCTAGCAATACGTGATAGAAAAGGAGGATTTCTCTGTGCAATACTCGACTAGCAATACGTGATAGAAAAGGAGGATTTCTCTGTGCAACACGTGGCTAGCAATACGTGATAGAAAAGGAGGATTTCTCTGTGCAATACTCGACTAGCAATACGTGATAGAAAAGGAGGATTTCTCTGTGCAGCACGTGGCTAGCAATACGTGATAGAAAAGGAGGATTTCTCTGTGCAATACTCGACTAGCAATACGTGATAGAAAAGGAGGATTTCTCTGTGCAACACGTGGCTAGCAATAGGTGAAAGAAAAGGAGGATTTCTCTGTGCAATACTCGACTAGCAATATGTGATAGAAAAGGAGGATTTCTCTGTGCAACACGTGGCTAGCAATACGTGATAGAAAAGGAGGATTTCTCTGTGCAATACTCGACTAGCAATACGTGATAGAAAAGGAGGATTTATCTGTGCAGCACGTGGCTAGCAATACATGATAGAAAAGGAGGATTTCTTTGTGCAGCACGTGGCTAGCAATACGTGATAGAAAAGGAGGATTTCTCTGTGCAGCACTTGGCTAGCAATACGTGATAGAAAAGGAGGATTTCTCTGTGCAACACGTGGCTAGCAATACGTGATAGAAAAGGAGGATTTCTCTGTGCAGCACGTGGCTAGCAATACGTGATAGAAAAGGAGGATTTCTCTGTGCAACACGTGGCTAGCAATACGTTGTAGAAAAAGAGGATTTCTCTGTGCAACACGTGGCTAGTAATACGTGGTAGAAAAGGAGGATTTCTCTGTGCAACACGTGGCTAGCAATACGTGACAGAAAAGTAGGATTTCTCTGTGCAATACTCGACTAGCAATACGTGATAGAAAAGGAGGATTTCTCTGTGCAGCACGTGGCTAGCAATACATGATAGAAAAGGAGGATTTCTTTGTGCAGCACGTGGCTAGCAATACGTGATAGAAAAGGAGGATTTCTCTGTGCAGCACGTGGCTAGCAATACGTGATAGAAAAGGAGGATTTCTCTGTCCAATACTCGACTAGCAATACGTGATAGAAAAGGAGGATTTCTCTGTGCAGTACGTGGCTAGCAATACGTGATAGAAAAGGAGGATTTCTCTGTGCAACACGTGGCTAGCAATACGTGATAGAAAGGGAGGATTTCTCTGTGCAATACTCGACTAGCAATACGTGATAGGAAAGGAGGATTTCTCTCTGCAGCACGTGGGTAGCAATACATGATAGAAAAGGAGGATTTCTTTGTGCAGCACGTGGCTAGCAATACGTGATAGAAAAGGAGGATTTCTCTGTGCAATACTCGACTAGCAATACGTGATAGAAAAGGAGGATTTCTCTGTGCAGCACGTGGCTAGCAATACGAGATAGAAAAGGAGGATTTCTCTGTGCAACACGTGGCTAGCAATACATGATAGAAAAGGAGGATTTCTCTGTGCAACACGTGGCTAGCAATATGTGATAGAAAAGGAGGATTTCTCTGTGCAACATGTGGCTAGCAATACGTTATAGAAAAGGAGGATTTCTCTGGCAACATGGGGCTAGCAATACGTGATAGAAAAGGAGGATTTCTCTGTGCAATACTCGACTAGCAATACGTGATAGAAAAGGAGGATATCTCTGTGCAATACTCGACTAGCAATACATGATAGAAAAGGAGGATTTCTCTGTGCAGCACGTGGCTAGCAATACGTGATAGAAAAGGAGGATTTCTCTGTGCAGAACGTGGCTAGCAATACGTGATAGAAAAGGAGGATTTCTCTGTGCAATACTCGACTAGCAATACGTGATAGAAAAGGAGGATATCTCTGTGCAATACTCGACTAGCAATACGTGATAGAAAAGGAGGATTTCTCTGTGCAGCACGTGGCTAGCAATATGTGCTAGAAAAGGAGGATTTCTCTGTGCAGCACGTGACTAGCAATACGTGATTGAAAAGGAGGATTTCTCTGTGCAGCACGTGGCTAGCAATACGTGATAGAAAAGGAGGATTTCTTTGTGCAACACGTGGCTAGCAATACGTGGTAGAAAAGGAGGATTTCTCTGTGCAACACATGGCTAGCAATACGTGATAGAAAAGGAGGATTTCTCTGTGCAATACTCGACTAGCAATACATGATAGAAAAGGAGGATTTCTCTGTGCAACACGTGGCTAGCAATACGTGATAGAAAAGGAGGATTTCTCTGTGCAATACTCGACTTGCAAAACGTGATAGAAAAGGAGGATTTCTCTGTGCAGCACGTGGCTAACAATACGTGATAGAAAAGGAGGATTTCTCTGTGCAATTCTCGACTAGCAATACGTGATAGAAAAGGAGGATTTCTCTGTGCAACACGTGGCTAACAATACGTGATAGAAAAGGAGGATTTCTCTGTGCAATTCTCGACTAGCAATACGTGATAGAAAAGGAGGATTTCTCTGTGCAACACGTGGCTAGCAATACATGATAGAAAAGGAGGATTTCTCTGTGCAATACTCGACTAGCAATATGTGATAGAAAAGGAGGATTTCTCTGTGCAACACGTGGCTTGCAATACGTGATAGAAAAGTAGGATTTCTCTGTGCAATACTCGACTAGCAATACGTGATAGAAAAGAAGGATTTCTCTGTGCAGCACGTGGCTAGCAATACATGATAGAAAAGGAGGATTTCTTTGTGCAGCACGTGGCTAGCAATACGTGATAGAAAAGGAGGATTTCTCTGTGCAGCACTTGGCTAGCAATACGTGATAGAAAATGAGGATTTCTCTGTGCAACACGTGGCTAGCAATACGTGATAGAAAAGGAGGATTTCTCTGTGCAGCACGTGGCTAGCAATACGTGTTAGAAAAGGAGGATTTCTCTGTGCAACACGTGGCTAGCAATACGTGATAGAAAAGGAGGATTTCTCTGTGCAATACTCGACTAGCAATACGTGATAGAAAAGGAGGATTTCTCTGTGCAGCACGTGGCTAGCAATACGTGATAGAAAAGGAGAATTTCTCTGTGCAATACTCGACTAGCAATACGTGATAGAAAAGGAGGATTTCTCTCTGCAACACGTGGCTAGCAATACGTGATAGAAAAGGAGGATTTCTCTGTGCAATACTCGATTAGCAATACGTGATAGAAAAGGAGGATTTCTCTGTGCAACACGTGGCTAGCAATATGTGATAGAAAAGTAGGATTTCTCTGTGCAATACTCGACTAGCAATACATGATAGAAAAGGAGGATTTCTCTGTGCAGCACGTGGCTAGCAATACATGATAGAAAAGGAGGATTTCTTTGTGCAGCACGTGGCTAGCAATACGTGATAGAAAAGGAGGATTTCTCTGTGCAGCACTTGGCTAGCAATACGTGATAGAAAAGGAGGATTTCTCTGTGCAACACGTGGCTAGCAATACGTGATAGAAAAGGAGGATTTCTCTGTGCAGCACCTGGCTAGCAATACGTAATAGAAAAGGAGGATTTCTCTGTGCAACACGTGGCTAGCAATACGTGATAGAAAAGGAGGATTTCTCTGTGCAGCACGTGGCTAGCAATACGTGATAGAAAAGGAGGATTTCTCTGTGCAACACGTGGCTAGCAATACGTTGTAGAAAAGGAGGATTTCTCTGTGCAACACGTGGCTAGTAATACGTGGTAGAAAAGGAGGATTTCTCTGTGCAACACGTGGCTAGCAATACGTGATAGAAAAGGAGGATTTTCTCTGTGCAATACTCGACTAGCAATACGTGATAGAAAAGGAGAATATCTCTGTGCAATACTCGACTAGCAATACGTGATAGAAAAGGAGGATTTCTCTGTGCAGCACGTGGCTAGCAATAAGTGATAGAAAAGGAGGATTTCTCTGTGCAGCATGTGGCTAGCAATACGTGATACAAAAGGAGAATTTCTTTGTGCAACACGTGGCTAGCAATACGTGGTAGAAAAGGAGGATTTCTCTGTGCAACACGTGGCTAGCAATACATGATAGAAAAGGAGGATTTCTCTGTGCAATACTCGACTAGCAATACGTGATGGAAAAGGAGGATTTCTCTGTGCAACACGTGGCTAGCAATACGTGATAGAAAAGGAGGATTTCTCTGTGCAGCACGTGGCTAGCAATACATGATAGAAAAGGAGGATTTCTCTGTGCAACACGTGGCTAGCAATATGTGGTAGAAAAGGAGGATTTCTCTGTGCAACACGTGGCTAGCAACACGTGATAGAAAAGGAGGATTTCTCTGTGCAACACAGGGCTAGCAATACGTGATAGAAAAGGAGGATTTCTCTGTGCAATACTCGACTAGCAATACGTGATAGAAAAGGAGGATATCTCTGTGCAATACTCGACTAGCAATAAGTGATAGAAAAGGAGGATTTCTCTGTGCAGCACGTGGCTAGCAATACGTGATAGAAAAGGAGGATTTCTCTGTGCAGAACGTGGCTAGCAATACGTGATAGAAAAGGAGGATTTCTCTGTGCAATACTCGACTAGCAATACGTGATAGAAAAGGAGGATATCTCTGTGCAATACTCGACTAGCAATACGTGATAGAAAAGGAGGATTTCTCTGTGCAGCACATGGCTAGCAATACGTGCTAGAAAAGGAGGATTTCTCTGTGCAGCACGTGACTAGCAATACGTGATAGAAAAGGAGGATTTCTCTGTGCAGCACGTGCCTAGCAATACGTGATAGAAATGGAGGATTTCTTTGTGCAACACGTGGCTAGCAATACGTGGTAGAAAAGGAGGATTTCTCTGTGCAACACGTGGCTAGCAATACGTGATAGAAAAGGAGGATTTCTCTGTGCAATACTCGACTAGCAATACGTGATAGAAATGGAGGATTTCTCTGTGCAACACGTGGCTAGCAATACGTGATAGAAAAGGAGGATTTCTCTGTGCAATACTCGACTAGCAATACGTGATAGAAAAGGAGGATTTCTCTGTGCAGCACGTGGCTAGCAATACGTGATAGAAAAGGAGGATTTCTCTGTGCAATTCTCGACTAGCAATACGTGATAGAAAAAGAGGATTTCTCTGTGCAACACGTGGCTAGCAATACGTGATAGAAAAGGAGGATTTCTCTGTGCAGTACGTGGCTAGCAATACGTGATAGAAAAGGAGGATTTCTCTGTGCAACACGTGGCTAGCAATACGTGGTAGAAAAGGAGGATTTCTCTGTGCAACACGTGGCTAGCAATACGTGATAGAAAAGGAGGATTTCTCTGTGCAATACTCGACTAGCAATACGTGATAGAAAAGGAGGATTTCTCTGTGCAGCATGTGGCTAGCAATACGTGATAGAAAAGGAGGATTTCTCTGTGCAATACTCGACTAGCAATACGTGATAGAAAAGGAGGATTTCTCTGTGCAACACGTGGCTAGCAATAGGTGATAGAAAAGGAGGATTTCTCTGTGCAATACTCGACTAGCAATACGTGATAGAAAAGGAGGATTTCTCTGTGCAACACGTGGCTAGCAATACGTGATAGAAAAGGAGGATTTCTCTGTGCAATACTCGACTAGCAATACGTGATAGAAAAGGAGGATTTCTCTGTGCAGCACGTGGCTAGCAATACATGATAGAAAAGGAGGATTTCTTTGTGCAGCACGTGGCTAGCAATACGTGATAGAAAAGGAGGATTTCTCTGTGCAGCACTTGGCTAGCAATACGTGATAGAAAAGGAGGATTTCTCTGTGCAACACGTGGCTAGCAATACGTGATAGAAAAGGAGGATTTCTCTGTGCAGCACGTGGCTAGCAATACGTGATAGAAAAGGAGGATTTCTCTGTGCAACACGTGGCTAGCAATACGTGGTAGAAAAGGAGGATTTCTCTGTGCAACACGTGGCTAGCAATACGTGACAGAAAAGGAGGATTTCTCTGTGCAATACTCGACTAGCAATACGTGATAGAAAAGGAGGATTTCTCTCTGCAGCACGTGGCTAGCAATACATGATAGAAAAGGAGGATTTCTTTGTGCAGCACGTGGCTAGCAATACATGATAGAAAAGGAGGATTTCTCTGTGCAATACTCGACTAGCAATACATGATAGAAAAGGAGGATTTCTCTGTGCAGCACGTGGCTAGCAATACGAGATAGAAAAGGAGGATTTCTCTGTGCAACACGCGGCTAGCAATACATGATAGAAAAGGAGGATTTCTCTGTGCAACACGTGGCTAGCAATATGTGGTAGAAAAGGCGGATTTCTCTGTGCCACATGTGGCTAGCAATACGTGATAGAAAAGGAGGATTTCTCTGGCAACACGGGGCTAGCAATACGTGATAGAAAAGGAGGATTTCTCTGTGCAATACTCGACTAGCAATACGTGATAGAAAAGGAGGATATCTCTGTGCAATACTCGACTAGCAATACGTGATAGAAAAGGAGGATTTCTCTGTGCAGCACGTGGCTAGCAATACGTGATAGAAAAGGAGGATTTCTCTGTGCAGCACGTGGCTAGCAATACGTGATAGAAAAGGAGGATTTCTCTGTCCAACACATGGCTAGCTATAAGTGATAGAAAAGGAGGATTTCTCTTTGCAACACGTGGCTAGTAATACGTGATAGAAAAGGAGGATTTCTCTGTGCAACACGTGGCTAGCAATACATGATAGAAAAGGAGGATTTCTCTGTGCAACACATGGCTAGCTATAAGTGATAGAAAAGGAGGATTTCTCTTTGCAACACGTGGCTAGCAATACGTGATAGAAAAGGAGGATTTCTCTGTGCAACACGTGGCTAGCAATACGTGATAGAAAAGGAGGATTTCTCTGTGCAACACGTGGCTAGCAATACGTGATAGAAAAGGAGGATTCCTCTGTGCAGTACGTGGCTAGCAATAAGTGATAGAAAAGGAGGATTTCTCTGTGCAGCACGTGGCTAGCAATGCATGATAGAAAAGGAGGATTTCTCTGTGCAACACGTGGCTAGCAATACATGATAGAAAAGGAGGATTTCTCTGTGCAATACTCGACTAGCAATACGTGATAGAAAAGGAGGATTTCTCTGTGCAACACGTGGCTATCAATACGTGATAGAAAAGGAGGATTTCTCTGTGCAATACTCGACTAGCAATACGTGATAGAAAAGGAGGATTTCTCTGTGCAACACTTGGCTAGCAATACGTGATAGAAAAGTAGTATTTCTCTGTGCAATACTCGACTAGCAATACGTGATAGAAAAGGAGGATTTCTCTGTGCAGCACGTGGCTAGCAATACATGAGAGAACAGGAGGATTTCTTTGTGCAGCACGTGGCTAGCAATACGTGATAGAAAAGGAGGATTTCTCTGTGCAGCACTTGGCTAGCAATATGTGATAGAAAAGGAGGATTTCTCTGTGCAACACGTGGCTAGCAATACGTGATAGAAAAGGAGGATTTCTCTGTGCAATACTCGACTAGCAATACGTGATAGAAAAGGAGGATTTCTCTGTGCAGCATGTGGCTAGCAATACGTGATAGAAAAGGAGGATTTCTCTGTGCAATACTCGACTAGCAATACGTGATAGAAAAGGAGGATTTCTCTGTGCAACACGTGGCTATCAATACGTGATAGAAAAGGAGGATTTCTCTGTGCAATACTCGACTAGCAATACGTGATAGAAAAGGAGGATTTCTCTGTTCAACACGTGGCTAGCAATACGTGATAGAAAAGTGGTATTTCTCTGTGCAATACTCGACTAGCAATACGTGATAGAAAAGGAGGATTTCTCTGTGCAGCACGTGGCTAGCAATACTTGATAGTAAAGGAGGATTTCTTTGTGCAGCACGTGGCTAGCAATACGTGATAGAAAAGGAGGATTTCTCTGTGCAGCACTTGGCTAGCAATACGTGATAGAAAAGGAGGATTTCTCTGTGCAACAGGTGGCTAGCAATACGTGATAGAAAAGGAGGATTTCTCTGTGCAGCACGTGGCTAGCAATACGTGATAGAAAAGGAGGATTTCTCTGTGCAGTACGTGGCTAGCAATACGTGATAGAAAAGGAGGATTTCTCTGTGCAACACGTGGCTAGCAATACGTGATAGAAAGGGAGGATTTCTCTGTGCAATACTCGACTAGCAATAAGTGATAGGAAAGGAGGATTTCTCTCTGCAGCACGTGGCTAGCAATACATGATAGAAAAGGAGGATTTCTTTGTGCAGCACGTGGCTAGCAATACGTGATAGAAAAGGAGGATTTCTCTGTGCAATACTCGACTAGCAATACGTGATAGAAAAGGAGGATTTCTCTGTGCAGCACGTGGCTAGCAATACGAGATAGAAAAGGAGGATTTCTCTGTGCAACACGTGGCTAGCAATACATGATAGAAAAGGAGGATTTCTCTGTGCAACACGTGGCTAGCAATATGTGGTAGAAAAGGAGGATTTCTCTGTGCAACACGTGGCTAGCAACACGTGATAGAAAAGGAGGATTTCTCTGTGCAACACAGGGCTAGCAATACGTGATAGAAAAGGAGGATTTCTCTGTGCAATACTCGACTAGCAATACATGATAGAAAAGGAGGATATCTCTGTGCAATACTCGACTAGCAATAAGTGATAGAAAAGGAGGATTTCTCTGTGCAGCACGTGGCTAGCAATACGTGATAGAAAAGGAGGATTTCTCTGTGCAGAACGTGGCTAGCAATACGTGATAGAAAAGGAGGATTTCTCTGTGCAATACTCGACTAGCAATACGTGATAGAAAAGGAGGATATCTCTGTGCAATACTCGACTAGCAATACGTGATAGAAAAGGAGGATTTCGCTGTGCAGCACGTGGCTAGCAATACGTGCTAGAAAAGTAGGATTTCTCTGTGCAGCACGTGACTAGCAATACGTGATAGAAAAGGAGGATTTCTCTGTGCAGCACGTGCCTAGCAATACGTGATAGAAATGGAGGATTTCTTTGTGCAACACGTGGCTAGCAATACGTGGTAGAAAAGGAGGATTTCTCTGTGCAACACGTGGCTAGCAATACGTGATAGAAAAGGAGGATTTCTCTGTGCAATACTCGACTAGCAATACGTGATAGAAATGGAGGATTTCTCTGTGCAACACGTGGCTAGCAATACGTGATAGAAAAGGAGGATTTCTCTGTGCAATACTCGACTAGCAATACGTGATAGAAAAGGAGGATTTCTCTGTGCAGCACGTGGCTAGCAATACGTGATAGAAAAGGAGGATTTCTCTGTGCAATTCTCGACTAGCAATACGTGATAGAAAAAGAGGATTTCTCTGTGCAACACGTGGCTAGCAATACGTGATAGAAAAGGAGGATTTCTCTGTGCAGCACGTGGCTAGCAATACGTGATAGAAAAGGAGGATTTCTCTGTGCAACACGTGGCTAGCAATACGTGGTAGAAAAGGAGGATTTCTCTGTGCAACACGTGGCTAGCAATACGTGATAGAAAAGGAGGATTTCTCTGTGCAATACTCGACTAGCAATACGTTATAGAAAAGGAGGATTTCTCTGTGCAGCACGTGGCTAGCAATACGTGATAGAAAAGGAGGATTTCTCTGTGCAATACTCGACTAGCAATACGTGATAGAAAAGGAGGATTTCTCTGTGCAACACGTGGCTAGCAATACGTGATAGAAAAGGAGGATTTCTCTGTGCAATACTCGACTAGCAATACGTGATAAAAAAGGAGGATTTCTCTGTGCAACACGTGGCTAGCAATACGTGATAGAAAAGGAGGATTTCTCTGTGCAATACTCGACTAGCAATACGTGATAGAAAAGGAGGATTTCTCTGTGCAGCACGTGGCTAGCAATACGTGATAGAAAAGGAGGATTTCTCTGTGCAATACTCGACTAGCAATACGTGATAGAAAAGGAGGATTTCTCTGTGCAACACGTGGCTAGCAATAGGTGATAGAAAAGGAGGATTTCTCTGTGCAATACTCGACTAGCAATACGTGATAGAAAAGGAGGATTTCTCTGTGCAACACGTGGCTAGCAATACGTGATAGAAAAGGAGGATTTCTCTGTGCAATACTCGACTAGCAATACGTGATAGAAAAGGAGGATTTCTCTGTGCAGCACGTGGCTAGCAATACATGATAGAAAAGGAGGATTTCTTTGTGCAGCACGTGGCTAGCAATACGTGATAGAAAAGGAGGATTTCTCTGTGCAGCACTTGGCTAGCAATACGTGATAGAAAAGGAGGATTTCTCTGTGCGACACGTGGCTAGCAATACGTGATAGAAAAGGAGGATTTCTCTGTGCAGCACGTGGCTAGCAATACGTGATAGAAAAGGAGGATTTCTCTGTGCAACACGTGGCTAGTAATACGTGGTAGAAAAGGAGAATTTCTCTGTGCAACACGTGGCTAGCAATACGTGACAGAAAAGTAGGATTTCTCTGTGCAATACTCGACTAGCAATACGTGATAGAAAAGGAGGATTTCTCTCTGCAGCACGTGGCTAGCAATACATGATAGAAAAGGAGGATTTCTTTGTGCAGCACGTGGCTAGCAATACGTGATAGAAAAGGAGGATTTCTCTGTGCAATACTCGACTAGCAATACGTGATAGAAAAGGAGGATTTCTCTGTGCAGCACGTGGCTAGCAATACGAGATAGAAAAGGAGGATTTCTCTGTGCAACACGCGGCTAGCAATACATGATAGAAAAGGAGGATTTCTCTGTGCAACACGTGGCTAGCAATATGTGGTAGAAAAGGCGGATTTCTCTGTGCCACATGTGGCTAGCAATACGTGATAGAAAAGGAGGATTTCTCTGGCAACACGGGGCTAGCAATACGTGATAGAAAAGGAGGATTTCTCTGTGCAATACTCGACTAGCAATACGTGATAGAAAAGGAGGATATCTCTGTGCAATACTCGACTAGCAATACGTGATAGAAAAGGAGGATTTCTCTGTGCAGCACGTGGCTAGCAATACGTGATAGAAAAGGAGGATTTCTCTGTGCAGAACGTGGCTAGCAATACGTGATAGAAAAGGAGGATTTCTCTGTGCAATACTCGACTAGCAATACGTGATAGAAAAGGAGGATATCTCTGTGCAATACTCGACTAGCAATACGTGATAGAAAAGGAGGATTTCTCTGTGCAGCACGTGGCTAGCAATACGTGCTAGAAAAGGAGGATTTCTCTGTGCAGCACGTGACTAGCAATACGTGATAGAAAAGGAGGATTTCTCTGTGCAGCACGTGGCTAGCAATACGTGATAGAAAAGGAGGATTTCTTTGTGCAACACGTGGCTAGCAATACGTGGTAGAAAAGGAGGATTTCTCTGTGCAACACGTGGCTAGCAATACGTGATAGAAAAGGAGGATTTCTCTGTGCAATACTCGACTAGCAATACGTGATAGAAAAGGAGGATTTCTCTGTGCAACACGTGGCTAGCATTACGTGATAGAAAAGGAGGATTTCTCTGTGCAATTCTCGACTAGCAATACGTGATAGAAAAGGAGGATTTCTCTGTGCAATACTCGACTTGCAATACGTGATAGAAAAGGAGGATTTCTCTGTGCAGCACGCGGCTAGCAATACGTGATAGAAAAGGAGGATTTCTCTGTGCAATTCTCGACTAGCAATACGTGATAGAAAAGGAGGATTTCTCTGTGCAACACGTGGCTAGCAATACGTGATAGAAAAGGAGGATTTCTCTGTGCAATTCTCGACTAGCAATACGTGATAGAAAAGGAGGATTTCTCTGTGCAACACGTGGCTAGCAATACATGATAGAAAAGGAGGATTTCTCTGTGCAATACTCGACTAGCAATATGTGATAGAAAAGGAGGATTTCTCTGTGCAACACGTGGCTAGCAATACGTGATAGAAAAGTAGGATTTCTCTGTGCAACACTCGACTAGCAATACGTGATAGAAAAGAAGGATTTCTCTGTGCAGCACGTGGCTAGCAATACATGATAGAAAAGGAGGATTTCTTTGTGCAGCACGTGGCTAGCAATACGTGATAGAAAAGGAGGATTTCTCTATGCAGCACTTGGCTAGCAATACGTGATAGAAAATGAGGATTTCTCTGTGCAACACGTGGCTAGCAATACGTGATAGAAAAGGAGGATTTCTCTGTGCAGCACGTGGCTAGCAATACGTGATAGAAAAGGAGGATTTCTCTGTGCAACACGTGGCTAGCAATACGTGGTAGAAAAGGAGGATTTCTCTGTGCAACACGTGGCTAGCAATACGTGATAGAAAAGGAGGATTTCTCTGTGCAATACTCGACTAGCAATACGTGATAGAAAAGGAGGATTTCTCTGTGCAGCACGTGGCTAGCAATACGTGATAGAAAAGGAGAATTTCACTGTGCAATACTCGACTAGCAATACGTGATAGAAAAGGAGGATTTCTCTGTGCAACACGTGGCTAGCAATACGTGATAGAAAAGGAGGATTTCTCTGTGCAATACTCGATTAGCAATACGTGATAGAAAAGGAGGATTTCTCTGTGCAACACGTGGCTAGCAATACGTGATAGAAAAGTGGGATTTCTCTGTGCAATACTCGACTAGCAATACGTGATAGAAAAGGAGGATTTCTCTGTGCAGCACGTGGCTAGCAATACATGATAGAAAAGGAGGATTTCTTTGTGCAGCACGTGGCTAGCAATACGTGATAGAAAAGGAGGATTTCTCTGTGCAGCACTTGGCTAGCAATACGTGATAGAAAAGGAGGATTTCTCTGTGCAACACGTGGCTAGCAATACGTGATAGAAAAGGAGGATTTCTCTGTGCAATACTCGACTAGCAATACGTGATAGAAAAGGAGGATTTTCTCTGTGCAATACTCGACTAGCAATACGTGATAGAAAAGGAGGATATCTCTGTGCAATACTCGACTAGCAATACGTGATAGAAAAGGAGGATTTCTCTGTGCAGCACGTGGCTAGCAATAAGTGATAGAAAAGGAGGATTTCTTTGTGCAGCATGTGGCTAGCAATACGTGATACAAAAGGAGGATTTCTTTGTGCAACACGTGGCTAGCAATACGTGGTAGAAAAGGAGGATTTCTCTGTGCAACACGTGGCTAGCAATACATGATAGAAAAGGAGGATTTCTCTGTGCAATACTCGACTAGCAATACGTGATGGAAAAGGAGGATTTCTCTGTGCAACACGTGGCTAGCAATACGTGATAGAAAAGGAGGATTTCTCTGTGCAATACTCGACTAGCAATACGTGATAGAAAAGGAGGATTTCTCTGTGCAGCATGTGGCTAGCAATACGTGATAGAAAAGGAGGATTTCTCTGTGCAACACGTGGCTAGCAATACGTGATAGAAAAGTAGGATTTCTCTGTGCAATACTCGACTAGCAATACGTGATAGAAAAGGAGGATTTCTCTGTGCAACACGTGGCTAGCAATACGTGATAGAAAAGGAGGATTTCTCTGTGCAATACTCGACTAGCAATACGTGATAGAAAAGGAGGATTTCTCTGTGCAGCACGTGGCTAGCAATACATGATAGAAAAGGAGGATTTATTTGTGCAGCACGTGGCTAGCAATACGTGATAGAAAAGGAGGATTTCTCTGTGCAGCACTTGGCTAGCAATACGTGATAGAAAAGGAGGATTTCTCTGTGCAACACGTGGCTAGCAATACGTGATAGAAAAGGAGGATTTCTCTGTGCAGCACGTGGCTAGCAATACGTGATAGAAAAGGAGGATTTCTCTGTGCAACACGTGGCTAGTAATACGTGGTAGAAAAGGAGAATTTCTCTGTGCAACACGTGGCTAGCAATACGTGACAGAAAAGTAGGATTTCTCTGTGCAATACTCGACTAGCAATACGTGATAGAAAAGGAGGATTTCTCTGTGCAGCACGTGGCTAGCAATACATGATAGAAAAGGAGGATTTCTTTGTGCAGCACGTGGCTAGCAATATGTGATAGAAAAGGAGGATTTCTCTGTGCAGCACGTGGCTAGCAATACGTGATAGAAAAGGAGGATTTCTCTGTCCAATACTCGACTAGCAATACGTGATAGAAAAGGAGGATTTCTCTGTGCAGTACGTGGCTAGCAATACGTGATAGAAAAGGAGGATTTCTCTGTGCAACACGTGGCTAGCAATACGTGATAGAAAGGGAGGATTTCTCTGTGCAATACTCGACTAGCAATACGTGATAGGGAAGGAGGATTTCTCTCTGCAGCACGTGGCTAGCAATACATGATAGAAAAGGAGGATTTCTTTGTGCAGCACGTGGCTAGCAATACGTGATAGAAAAGGAGGATTTCTCTGTGCAATACTCGACTAGCAATACGTGATAGAAAAGGAGGATTTCTCTGTGCAGCACGTGGCTAGCAATACGAGATAGAAAAGGAGGATTTCTCTGTGCAACACGTGGCTAGCAATACATGATAGAAAAGGAGGATTTCTCTGTGCAACACGTGGCTAGCAATATCTGGTAGAAAAGGCGGATTTCTCTGTGCAACATGTGGCTAGCAATACGTGATAGAAAAGGAGGATTTCTCTGGCAACACGGGGCTAGCAATACGTGATAGAAAAGGAGGATTTCTCTGTGCAATACTCGACTAGCAATACGTGATAGAAAAGGAGGATATCTCTGTGCAATACTCGACTAGCAATACGTGATAGAAAAGGAGGATTTCTCTGTGCAGCACGTGGCTAGCAATACGTGATAGAAAAGGAGGATTTCTCTGTGCAGAACGTGGCTAGCAATACGTGATAGAAAAGGAGGATTTCTCTGTGCAATACTCGACTAGCAATACGTGATAGAAAAGGAGGATATCTCTGTGCAATACTCGACTAGCAATACGTGATAGAAAAGGAGGATTTCTCTGTGCAGCACGTGGCTAGCAATACGTGCTAGAAAAGGAGGATTTCTCTGTGCAGCACGTGACTAGCAATACGTGATAGAAAAGGAGGATTTCTCTGTGCAGCACGTGGCTAGCAATACGTGATAGAAAAGGAGGATTTCTTTGTGCAACACGTGGCTAGCAATACGTGGTAGAAAAGGAGGATTTCTCTGTGCAACACGTGGCTAGCAATACGTGATAGAAAAGGAGGATTTCTCTGTGCAATACTCGACTAGCAATACGTGATAGAAAAGGAGGATTTCTCTGTGCAACACGTGGCTAGCAATACGTGATAGAAAAGGAGGATTTCTCTGTGCAATTCTCTACTAGCAATACGTGATAGAAAAGGAGGATTTCTCTGTGCAATACTCGACTTGCAATACGTGATAGAAAAGGAGGATTTCTCTGTGCAGCACGTGGCTAGCAATACGTGATAGAAAAGGAGGATTTCTCTGTGCAATTCTCGACTAGCAATACGTGATAGAAAAGGAGGATTTCTCTGTGCAACACGTGGCTAGCAATACGTGATAGAAAAGGAGGATTTCTCTGTGCAATTCTCGACTAGCAATACGTGATAGAAAAGGAGGATTTCTCTGTGCAACACGTGGCTAGCAATACATGATAGAAAAGGAGGATTTCTCTGTGCAATACTCGACTAGCAATATGTGATAGAAAAGGAGGATTTCTCTGTGCAACACGTGGCTAGCAATACGTGATAGAAAAGTAGGATTTCTCTGTGCAACACTCGACTAGCAATACGTGATAGAAAAGAAGGATTTCTCTGTGCAGCACGTGGCTAGCAATACATGATAGAAAAGGAGGATTTCTTTGTGCAGCACGTGGCTAGCAATACGTGATAGAAAAGGAGGATTTCTCTGTGCAGCACTTGGCTAGCAATACGTGATAGAAAATGAGGATTTCTCTGTGCAACACGTGGCTAGCAATACGTGATAGAAAAGGGGGATTTCTCTGTGCAGCACGTGGCTAGCAATACGTGATAGAAAAGGAGGATTTCTCTGTGCAACACGTGGCTAGCAATACGTGGTAGAAAAGGAGGATTTCTCTGTGCAACACGTGGCTAGCAATACGTGATAGAAAAGGAGGATTTCTCTGTGCAATACTCGACTAGCAATACGTGATACAAAAGGAGGATTTCTCTGTGCAGCACGTGGCTAGCAATACGTGATAGAAAAGGAGAATTTCACTGTGCAATACTCGACTAGCAATACGTGATAGAAAAGGAGGATTTCTCTGTGCAACACATGGCTAGCAATACGTGATAGAAAAGGAGGATTTCTCTGTGCAATACTCGATTAGCAATACGTGATAGAAAAGGAGGATTTCTCTGTGCAACACGTGGCTAGCAATACGTGATAGAAAAGTAGGATTTCTCTGTGCAATACTCGACTAGCAATACGTGATAGAAAAGGAGGATTTCTCTGTGCAGCACGTGGCTAGCAATACATGATAGAAAAGGAGGATTTCTCTGTGCAGCACTTGGCTAGCAATACGTGATAGAAAAGGAGGATTTCTCTGTGCAACACGTGGCTAGCAATACGTGATAGAAAAGGAGGATTTCTCTGTGCAACACGTGGCTATCAATACGTGATAGAAAAGGAGGATTTCTCTGTGCAATACTCGACTAGCAATACGTGATAGAAAAGGAGGATTTTCTCTGTGCAATACTCGACTAGCAATACGTGATAGAAAAGGAGGATATCTCTGTGCAATACTCGACTAGCAATACGTGATAGAAAAGGAGGATTTCTCTGTGCAGCACGTGGCTAGCAATAAGTGATAGAAAAGTAGGATTTCTCTGTGCAGCATGTGGCTAGCAATACGTGATACAAAAGGAGGATTTCTTTGTGCAACACGTGGCTAGCAATACGTGGTAGAAAAGGAGGATTTCTCTGTGCAACACGTGGCTAGCAATACATGATAGAAAAGGAGGATTTCTCTGTGCAATACTCGACTAGCAATACGTGATGGAAAAGGAGGATTTCTCTGTGCAACACGTGGCTAGCAATACGTGATAGAAAAGGAGGATTTCTCTGTGCAATACTCGACTAGCAATACGTGATAGAAAAGGAGGATTTCTCTGTGCAGCATGTGGCTAGCAATACGTGATAGAAAAGGAGGATTTCTCTGTGCAACACGTGGCTGGCAATACGTGATAGAAAAGGAGGATTTCTCTGTGCAATACTCGACTAGCAATACGTGATAGAAAAGGAGGATTTCTCAGTGCAGCACGTGGCTAGCAATACGTGATAGAAAAGGAGGATTTCTCTGTGCAACACGTGGCTAGCAATACGTGGTGGAAAAGGAGGATTTCTCTGTGCAACACGTGGCTAGCAATACGTGATAGAAAAGGAGGATTTCTCTGTGCAATACTCGACTAGCAATACGTGATAGAAAAGGAGGATTTCTCTGTGCAGCACGTGGCTAGCAATACGTGATAGAAAAGGAGGATGTCTCTGTGCAGCACGTGGCTAGCAATACGTGATAGAAAAGGAGGATTTCTCTGTGCAGCACGTGGCTAGCAATACGTGATAGAAAAGGAGGATTTCTTTGTGCAACACATGGCTAGCAATACGTGGTAGAAAAGGAGGATTTCTCTGTGCAACACGTGGCTAGCAATACGTGATAGAAAAAGAGGAATTCTCTGTGCAATACTCGACTAGCAATACGTGATAGAAAAGGAGGATTTCTCTGTGCAACACGTGGCTAGCAATACGTGATAGAAAAGGAGGATTTCTCCGTGCAGCACGTGGCTAGCAATACGTGATAGAAAAGGAGGATTTCTCTGTCCAACACATGGCTAGCTATAAGTGATAGAAAAGGAGGATTTCTCTTTGCAACACGTGGCTAGTAATACGTGATAGAAAAGGAGGATTTCTCTGTGCAAAACGTGGCTAGCAATACATGATAGAAAAGGAGGATTTCTCTGTGCAACACATGGCTAGCTATAAGTGATAGAAAAGGAGGATTTCTCTTTGCAACACGTGGCTAGCAATACGTGATAGAAAAGGAGGATTTCTCTGTGCAACACGTGGCTAGCAATACGTGATAGAAAAGGAGGATTTCTCTGTGCAACACGTGGCTAGCAATACGTGATAGAAAAGGAGGATTCCTCTGTGCAGTACGTGGCTAGCAATAAGTGATAGAAAAGGAGGAATTCTCTGTGCAGCACGTGGCTAGCAATACATGATAGAAAAGGAGGATTTCTCTGTGCAACACGTGGCTAGCAATACATGATAGAAAAGGAGGATTTCTCTGTGCAATACTCGACTAGCAATACGTGATAGAAAAGGAGGATTTCTCTGTGCAACACGTGGCTATCAATACGTGATAGAAAAGGAGGATTTCTCTGTGCAATACTGGACTAGCAATACGTGATAGAAAAGGAGGTTTTCTCTGTGCAACATTTGGCTAGCAATACGTGATAGAAAAGTAGTATTTCTCTGTGCAATACTCGACTAGCAATACGTGATAGAAAAGGAGGATTTCACTGTGCAGCACGTGGCTAGCAATACATGAGAGAAAAGGAGGATTTCTTTGTGCAGCACGTGGCTAGCAATACGTGATAGAAAAGGAGGATTTCTCTGTGCAGCACTTGGCTAGCAATATGTGATAGAAAAGGAGGATTTCTCTGTGCAACACGTGGCTAGCAATACGTGATAGAAAAGGAGGATTTCTCTGTGCAATACTCGACTAGCAATACGTGATAGAAAAGGAGGATTTCTCTGTGCAGCATGTGGCTAGCAATACGTGATAGAAAAGGAGGATTTCTCTGTGCAATACTCGACTAGCAATACGTGATAGAAAAGGAGGATTTCTCTGTGCAACACGTGGCTATCAATACGTGATAGAAAAGGAGGATTTCTCTGTGCAATACTCGACTAGCAATACGTGATAGAAAAGGAGGATTTCTCTGTTCAACACGTGGCTAGCAATACGTGATAGAAAAGTAGTATTTCTCTGTGCAATACTCGACTAGCAATACGTGATAGAAAAGGAGGATTTCTCTGTGCAGCACGTGGCTAGCAATACATGATAGAAAAGGAGGATTTCTTTGTGCAGCACGTGGCTAGCAATACGTGATAGAAAAGGAGGATTTCTCTGTGCAGCACTTGGCTAGCAATACGTGATAGAAAAGGAGGATTTCTCTGTGCAACACGTGGCTAGCAATACGTGATAGAAAAGGAGGATTTCTCTGTGCAGCACCTGGCTAGCAATACATGATAGAAAAGGAGGATTTCTCTGTGCAACACGTGGCTAGCAATACGTGATAGAAAAGGAGGATTTCTCTGTGCAATACTCGACTAGCAATACGTGATAGAAAAGGAGGATTTCTCTGTGCAGCATGTGTCTAGCAATACATGATAGAAAAGGAGGATTTCTCTGTGCAACATGTGGCTAGCAAAACGTGATAGAAAAGTAGGATTTCTCTGTGCAATACTCGACTAGCAATACGTGATAGAAAAGGAGGATTTCTCTGTGCAGCACGTGGCTAGCAATACGTGATAGAAAAGGAGGATTTCTCTGTGCAACACGTGGCTAGCAATACGTGGTAGAAAAGGAGGATTTCTCTGTGCAACACGTGGCTAGCAATACGTGATAGAAAAGGAGGATTTCTCTGTGCAATACTCGACTAGCAATACGTGATAGAAAAGGAGGATATCTCTGTGCAATACTCGACTAGCAATACGTGATAGAAAAGGAGGATTTCTCTGTGCAACACGTGGCTAGTAATACGTGGTAGAAAAGGAGAATTTCTCTGTGCAACACGTGGCTAGCAATACGTGACAGAAAAGTAGGATTTCTCTGTGCAATACTCGACTAGCAATACGTGATAGAAAAGGAGGATTTCTCTGTGCAGCACGTGGCTAGCAATACATGATAGAAAAGGAGGATTTCTTTGTGCAGCACGTGGCTAGCAATACGTGATAGAAAAGGAGGATTTCTCTGTGCAGCACGTGGCTAGCAATACGTGATAGAAAAGGAGGATTTCTCTGTCCAATACTCGACTAGCAATACGTGATAGAAAAGGAGGATTTCTCTGTGCAGTACGTGGCTAGCAATACGTGATAGAAAAGGAGGATTTCTCTGTGCAACACGTGGCTAGCAATACGTGATAGAAAGGGAGGATTTCTCTGTGCAATACTCGACTAGCAATACGTGATAGGAAAGGAGGATTTCTCTCTGCAGCACGTGGCTAGCAATACATGATAGAAAAGGAGGATTTCTTTGTGCAGCACGTGGCTAGCAATACGTGATAGAAAAGGAGGATTTCTCTGTGCAATACTCGACTAGCAATACGTGATAGAAAAGGAGGATTTCTCTGTGCAGCACGTGGCTAGCAATACGAGATAGAAAAGGAGGATTTCTCTGTGCAACACGTGGCTAGCAATACATGATAGAAAAGGAGGATTTCTCTGTGCAACACGTGGCTAGCAATATCTGGTAGAAAAGGCGGATTTCTCTGTGCAACATGTGGCTAGCAATACATGATAGAAAAGGAGGATTTCTCTGGCAACACGGGGCTAGCAATACGTGATAGAAAAGGAGGATTTCTCTGTGCAATACTCGACTAGCAATACGTGATAGAAAAGGAGGATATCTCTGTGCAATACTCGACTAGCAATACGTGATAGAAAAGGAGGATTTCTCTGTGCAGCACGTGGCTAGCAATACGTGATAGAAAAGGAGGATTTCTCTGTGCAGAACGTGGCTAGCAATACGTGATAGAAAAGGAGGATTTCTCTGTGCAATACTCGACTAGCAATACGTGATAGAAAAGGAGGATATCTCTGTGCAATACTCGACTAGCAATACGTGATAGAAAAGGAGGATTTCTCTGTGCAGCACGTGGCTAGCAATACGTGCTAGAAAAGGAGGATTTCTCTGTGCAGCACGTGACTAGCAATACGTGATAGAAAAGGAGGATTTCTCTGTGCAGCACGTGGCTAGCAATACATGATAGAAAAGGAGGATTTCTTTGTGCAACACGTGGCTAGCAATACGTGGTAGAAAAGGAGGATTTCTCTGTGCAACACGTGGCTAGCAATACGTGATAGAAAAGGAGGATTTCTCTGTGCAATACTCGACTAGCAATACGTGATAGAAAAGGAGGATTTCTCTGTGCAACACGTGGCTAGCAATACGTGATAGAAAAGGAGGATTTCTCTGTGCAATTCTCGACTAGCAATACGTGATAGAAAAGGAGGATTTCTCTGTGCAATACTCGACTTGCAATACGTGATAGAAAAGGAGGATTTCTCTGTGCAGCACGTGGCTAGCAATACGTGATAGAAAAGGAGGATTTCTCTGTGCAATTCTCGACTAGCAATACGTGATAGAAAAGGAGGATTTCTCTGTGCAACACGTGGCTAGCAATACGTGATAGAAAAGGAGGATTTCTCTGTGCAATTCTCGACTAGCAATACGTGATAGAAAAGGAGGATTTCTCTGTGCAACACGTGGCTAGCAATACATGATAGAAAAGGAGGATTTCTCTGTGCAATACTCGACTAGCAATATGTGATAGAAAAGGAGGATTTCTCTGTGCAACACGTGGCTAGCAATACGTGATAGAAAAGTAGGATTTCTCTGTGCAACACTCGACTAGCAATACGTGATAGAAAAGAAGGATTTCTCTGTGCAGCACGTGGCTAGCAATACATGATAGAAAAGGAGGATTTCTTTGTGCAGCACGTGGCTAGCAATACGTGATAGAAAAGGAGGATTTCTCTGTGCAGCACTTGGCTAGCAATACGTGATAGAAAATGAGGATTTCTCTGTGCAACACGTGGCTAGCAATACGTGATAGAAAAGGAGGATTTCTCTGTGCAGCACGTGGCTAGCAATACGTGATAGAAAAGGAGGATTTCTCTGTGCAACACGTGGCTAGCAATACGTGGTAGAAAAGGAGGATTTCTCTGTGCAACACGTGGCTAGCAATACGTGATAGAAAAGGAGGATTTCTCTGTGCAATACTCGACTAGCAATATGTGATAGAAAAGGAGGATTTCTCTGTGCAGCACGTGGCTAGCAATACGTGATAGAAAAGGAGAATTTCACTGTGCAATACTCGACTAGCAATACGTGATAGAAAAGGAGGATTTCTCTGTGCAACACGTGGCTAGCAATACGTGATAGAAAAGGAGGATTTCTCTGTGCAATACTCGATTAGCAATACGTGATAGAAAAGGAGGATTTCTCTGTGCAACACGTGGCTAGCAATACGTGATAGAAAAGTAGGATTTCTCTGTGCAATACTCGACTAGCAATACGTGATAGAAAAGGAGGATTTCTCTGTGCAGCACGTGGCTAGCAATACATGATAGAAAAGGAGGATTTCTTTGTGCAGCACGTGGCTAGCAATACGTGATAGAAAAGGAGGATTTCTCTGTGCAGCACTTGGCTAGCAATACGTGATAGAAAAGGAGGATTTCTCTGTGCAACACGTGGCTAGCAATACGTGATAGAAAAGGAGGATTTCTCTGTGCAACACGTGGCTATCAATACGTGATAGAAAAGGAGGATTTCTCTGTGCAATACTCGACTAGCAATACGTGATAGAAAAGGAGGATTTTCTCTGTGCAATACTCGACTAGCAATACGTGATAGAAAAGGAGGATATCTCTGTGCAATACTCGACTAGCAATACGTGATAGAAAAGGAGGATTTCTCTGTGCAGCACGTGGCTAGCAATAAGTGATAGAAAAGGAGGATTTCTTTGTGCAACACGTGGCTAGCAATACGTGGTAGAAAAGGAGGATTTCTCTGTGCAACACGTGGCTAGCAATACATGATAGAAAAGGAGGATTTCTCTGTGCAATACTCGACTAGCAATACGTGATGGAAAAGGAGGATTTCTCTGTGCAACACGTGGCTAGCAATACGTGATAGAAAAGGAGGATTTCTCTGTGCAATACTCGACTAGCAATACGTGATAGAAAAGGAGGATTTCTCTGTGCAGCATGTGGCTAGCAATACGTGATAGAAAAGGAGGATTTCTCTGTGCAACACGTGGCTAGCAATACGTGATAGAAAAGTAGGATTTCTCTGTGCAATACTCGACTAGCAATACATGATAGAAAAGGAGGATTTCTCAGTGCAGCACGTGGCTAGCAATACGTGATAGAAAAGGAGGATTTCTCTGTGCAACACGTGGCTAGCAATACGTGGTGGAAAAGGAGGATTTCTCTGTGCAACACGTGGCTAGCAATACGTGATAGAAAAGGAGGATTTCTCTGTGCAATACTCGACCAGCAATACGTGATAGAAAAGGAGGATTTCTCTGTGCAGCACGTGGCTAGCAATACGTGATAGAAAAGGAGGATGTCTCTGTGCAGCACGTGGCTAGCAATACGTGATAGAAAAGGAGGATTTCTCTGTGCAGCACGTGGCTAGCAATACGTGATAGAAAAGGAGGATTTCTTTGTGCAACACATGGCTAGCAATACGTGGTAGAAAAGGAGGATTTCTCTGTGCAACACGTGGCTAGCAATACGTGATAGAAAAAGAGGATTTCTCTGTGCAATACTCGACTAGCAATACGTGATAGAAAAGGAGGATTTCTCTGTGCAACACGTGGCTAGCAATACGTGATAGAAAAGGAGGATTTCTCCGTGCAGCACGTGGCTAGCAATACGTGATAGAAAAGGAGGATTTCTCTGTCCAACACATGGCTAGCTATAAGTGATAGAAAAGGAGGATTTCTCTTTGCAACACGTGGCTAGTAATACGTGATAGAAAAGGAGGATTTCTCTGTGCAAAACGTGGCTAGCAATACATGATAGAAAAGGAGGATTTCTCTGTGCAACACATGGCTAGCTATAAGTGATAGAAAAGGAGGATTTCTCTTTGCAACACGTGGCTAGCAATACGTGATAGAAAAGGAGGATTTCTCTGTGCAACACGTGGCTAGCAATATGTGATAGAAAAGGAGGATTTCTCTGTGCAACACGTGGCTAGCAATACGTGATAGAAAAGGAGGATTCCTCTGTGCAGTACGTGGCTAGCAATAAGTGATAGAAAAGGAGGAATTCTCTGTGCAGCACGTGGCTAGCAATACATGATAGAAAAGGAGGATTTCTCTGTGTAACACGTGGCTAGCAATACATGATAGAAAAGGAGGATTTCTCTGTGCAATACTCGACTAGCAATACGTGATAGAAAAGGAGGATTTATCTGTGCAACACGTGGCTATCAATACGTGATAGAAAAGGAGGATTTCTCTGTGCAATACTCGACTAGCAATACGTGATAGAAAAGGAGGATTTCTCTGTGCAACACTTGGCTAGCAATACGTGATAGAAAAGTAGTATTTCTCTGTGCAATACTCGACTAGCAATACGTGATAGAAAAGGAGGATTTCACTGTGCAGCACGTGGCTAGCAATACATGAGAGAAAAGGAGGATTTCTTTGTGCAGCACGTGGCTAGCAATACGTGAAAGAAAAGGAGGATTTCTCTGTGCAGCACTTGGCTAGCAATATGTGATAGAAAAGGAGGATTTCTCTGTGCAACACGTGGCTAGCAATACGTGATAGAAAAGGAGGATTTCTCTGTGCAATACTCGACTAGCAATACGTGATAGAAAAGGAGGATTTCTCTGTGCAGCATGTGGCTAGCAATACGTGATAGAAAAGGAGGATTTCTCTGTGCAATACTCGACTAGCAATACGTGATAGAAAAGGAGGATTTCTCTGTGCAACACGTGGCTATCAATACGTGATAGAAAAGGAGGATTTCTCTGTGCAATACTCGACTAGCAATACGTGATAGAAAAGGAGGATTTCTCTGTTCAACATGTGGCTAGCAATACGTGATAGAAAAGTAGTATTTCTCTGTGCAATACTCGACTAGCAATACGTGATAGAAAAGGAGGATTTCTCTGTGCAGCACGTGGCTAGCAATACATGATAGAAAAGGAGGATTTCTTTGTGCAGCACGTGGCTAGCAATACGTGATAGAAAAGGAGGATTTCTCTGTGCAGCACTTGGCTAGCAATACGTGATAGAAAAGGAGGATTTCTCTGTGCAACACGTGGCTAGCAATACGTGATAGAAAAGGAGGATTTCTCTGTGCAGCACCTGGCTAGCAATACATGATAGAAAAGGAGGATTTCTCTGTGCAACACGTGGCTAGCAATACGTGATAGAAAAGGAGGATTTCTCTGTGCAATACTCGACTAGCAATACGTGATAGAAAAGGAGGATTTCTCTGTGCAGCATGTGTCTAGCAATACGTGATAGAAAAGGAGGATTTCTCTGTGCAATACTCGATTAGCAATACGTGATAGAAAAGGAGGATTTCTCTGTGCAACACGTGGCTAGCAATACGTGATAGAAAAGTAGGATTTCTCTGTGCAATACTCGACTAGCAATACGTGATAGAAAAGGAGGATTTCTCTGTGCAGCACGTGGCTAGCAATACATGATAGAAAAGGAGGATTTCTTTGTGCAGCACGTGGCTAGCAATACGTGATAGAAAAGGAGAATTTCTCTGTGCAGCACTTGGCTAGCAATACGTGATAGAAAAGGAGGATTTCTCTGTGCAACACGTGGCTAGCAATACGTGATAGAAAAGGAGGATTTCTCTGTGCAACACGTGGCTATCAATACGTGATAGAAAAGGAGGATTTCTCTGTGCAATACTCGACTAGCAATACGTGATAGAAAAGGAGGATTTCTCTGTGCAATACTCGACTAGCAATACGTGATAGAAAAGGAGGATTTTCTCTGTGCAATACTCGACTAGCAATACGTGATAGAAAAGGAGGATATCTCTGTGCAATACTCGACTAGCAATACGTGATAGAAAAGGAGGATTTCTCTGTGCAGCACGTGGCTAGCAATAAGTGATAGAAAAGGAGGATTTCTCTGTGCAGCATGTGGCTAGCAATACGTGATACAAAAGGAGGATTTCTTTGTGCAACACGTGGCTAGCAATACGTGGTAGAAAAGGAGGATTTCTCTGTGCAACACGTGGCTAGCAATACATGATAGAAAAGGAGGATTTCTCTGTGCAATACTCGACTAGCAATACGTGATGGAAAAGGAGGATTTCTCTGTGCAACACGTGGCTAGCAATACGTGATAGAAAAGGAGGATTTCTCTGTGCAATACTCGACTAGCAATACGTGATAGAAAAGGAGGATTTCTCTGTGCAGCACGTGGCTAGCAATACGTGATAGAAAAGGAGAATTTCACTGTGCAATACTCGACTAGCAATACGTGATAGAAAAGGAGGATTTCTCTGTGCAACACGTGGCTAGCAATACGTGATAGAAAAGGAGGATTTCTCTGTGCAATACTCGATTAGCAATACGTGATAGAAAAGGAGGATTTCTCTGTGCAACACGTGGCTAGCAATACGTGATAGAAAAGTAGGATTTCTCTGTGCAATACTCGACTAGCAATACGTGATAGAAAAGGAGGATTTCTCTGTGCAGCACGTGGCTAGCAATACATGATAGAAAAGGAGGATTTCTTTGTGCAGCACGTGGCTAGCAATACGTGATAGAAAAGGAGAATTTCTCTGTGCAGCACTTGGCTAGCAATACGTGATAGAAAAGGAGGATTTCTCTGTGCAACACGTGGCTAGCAATACGTGATAGAAAAGGAGGATTTCTCTGTGCAACACGTGGCTATCAATACGTGATAGAAAAGGAGGATTTCTCTGTGCAATACTCGACTAGCAATACGTGATAGAAAAGGAGGATTTCTCTGTGCAATACTCGACTAGCAATACGTGATAGAAAAGGAGGATTTTCTCTGTGCAATACTCGACTAGCAATACGTGATAGAAAAGGAGGATATCTCTGTGCAATACTCGACTAGCAATACGTGATAGAAAAGGAGGATTTCTCTGTGCAGCACGTGGCTAGCAATAAGTGATAGAAAAGGAGGATTTCTCTGTGCAGCATGTGGCTAGCAATACGTGATACAAAAGGAGGATTTCTTTGTGCAACACGTGGCTAGCAATACGTGGTAGAAAAGGAGGATTTCTCTGTGCAACACGTGGCTAGCAATACATGATAGAAAAGGAGGATTTCTCTGTGCAATACTCGACTAGCAATACGTGATGGAAAAGGAGGATTTCTCTGTGCAACACGTGGCTAGCAATACGTGATAGAAAAGGAGGATTTCTCTGTGCAATACTCGACTAGCAATACGTGATAGAAAAGGAGGATTTCTCTGTGCAGCATGTGGCTAGCAATACGTGATAGAAAAGGAGGATTTCTCTGTGCAACACGTGGCTAGCAATACGTGATAGAAAAGTAGGATTTCTCTGTGCAATACTCGACTAGCAATACGTGATAGAAAAGGAGGATTTCTCAGTGCAGCACGTGGCTAGCAATACGTGATAGAAAAGGAGGATTTCACTGTGCAACACGTGGCTAGCAATACGTGGTGGAAAAGGAGGATTTCTCTGTGCAACACGTGGCTAGCAATACGTGATAGAAAAGGAGGATTTCTCTGTGCAATACTCGACTAGCAATACGTGATAGAAAAGGAGGATTTCTCTGTGCAGCACGTGGCTAGCAATACGTGATAGAAAAGGAGGATGTCTCTGTGCAGCACGTGGCTAGCAATACGTGATAGAAAAGGAGGATTTCTCTGTGCAGCACGTGGCTAGCAATACGTGATAGAAAAGGAGGATTTCTTTGTGCAACACATGGCTAGCAATACGTGGTAGAAAAGGAGGATTTCTCTGTGCAACACGTGGCTAGCAATACGTGATAGAAAAAGAGGATTTCTCTGTGCAATACTCGACTAGCAATACGTGATAGAAAAGGAGGATTTCTCTGTGCAACACGTGGCTAGCAATACGTGATAGAAAAGGAGGATTTCTCCGTGCAGCACGTGGCTAGCAATACGTGATAGAAAAGGAGGATTTCTCTGTCCAACACATGGCTAGCTATAAGTGATAGAAAAGGAGGATTTCTCTTTGCAACACGTGGCTAGTAATACGTGATAGAAAAGGAGGATTTCTCTGTGCAAAACGTGGCTAGCAATACATGATAGAAAAGGAGGATTTCTCTGTGCAACACATGGCTAGCTATAAGTGATAGAAAAGGAGGATTTCTCTTTGCAACACGTGGCTAGCAATACGTGATAGAAAAGGAGGATTTCTCTGTGCAACACGTGGCTAGCAATACGTGATAGAAAAGGAGGATTTCTCTGTGCAACACGTGGCTAGCAATACGTGATAGAAAAGGAGGATTCCTCTGTGCAGTACGTGGCTAGCAATAAGTGATAGAAAAGGAGGAATTCTCTGTGCAGCACGTGGCTAGCAATACATGATAGAAAAGGAGGATTTCTCTGTGCAACACGTGGCTAGCAATACATGATAGAAAAGGAGGATTTCTCTGTGCAATACTCGACTAGCAATACGTGATAGAAAAGGAGGATTTCTCTGTGCAGCACGTGGCTAGCAATACGTGATAGAAAAGTAGTATTTCTCTGTGCAATACTCGACTAGCAATACGTGATAGAAAAGGAGGATTTCACTGTGCAGCACGTGGCTAGCAATACATGAGAGAAAAGGAGGATTTCTTTGTGCAGCACGTGGCTAGCAATACGTGATAGAAAAGGAGGATTTCTCTGTGCAGCACTTGGCTAGCAATATGTGATAGAAAAGGAGGATTTCTCTGTGCAACACGTGGCTAGCAATACGTGATAGAAAAGGAGGATTTCTCTGTGCAATACTCGACTAGCAATACGTGATAGAAAAGTAGGATTTCTCTGTGCAGCATGTGGCTAGCAATACGTGATAGAAAAGGAGGATTTCTCTGTGCAATACTCGACTAGCAATACGTGATAGAAAAGGAGGATTTCTCTGTGCAACACGTGGCTATCAATACGTGATAGAAAAGGAGGATTTCTCTGTGCAATACTCGACTAGCAATACGTGATAGAAAAGGAGGATTTCTCTGTTCAACACGTGGCTAGCAATACGTGATAGAAAAGTAGTATTTCTCTGTGCAATACTCGACTAGCAATACGTGATAGAAAAGGAGGATTTCTCTGCAGCACGTGGCTAGCAATACATGATAGAAAAGGAGGATTTCTTTGTGCAGCACGTGGCTAGCAATACGTGATAGAAAAGGAGGATTTCTCTGTGCAGCACTTGGCTAGCAATACGTGATAGAAAAGGAGGATTTCTCTGTGCAACACGTGGCTAGCAATACGTGATAGAAAAGGAGGATTTCTCTGTGCAGCACCTGGCTAGCAATACATGATAGAAAAGGAGGATTTCTCTGTGCAACACGTGGCTAGCAATACGTGATAGAAAAGGAGGATTTCTCTGTGCAGCATGTGTCTAGCAATACGTGATAGAAAAGTAGGATTTCTCTGTGCAATACTCGACTAGCAATACGTGATAGAAAAGGAGGATTTCTCTGTGCAGCACGTGGCTAGCAATACGTGATAGAAAAGGAGGATTTCTCTGTGCAACACGTGGCTAGCAATACGTGGTAGAAAAGGAGGATTTCTCTGTGCAACACGTGGCTAGCAATACGTGATAGAAAAGGAGGATTTCTCTGTGCAATACTTGACTAGCAATACGTGATAGAAAAGGAGGATATCTCTGTGCAATACTCGACTAGCAATACGTGATAGAAAAGGAGGATTTCTCTGTGCAGCACGTGGCTAGCAATATGTGACAGAAAAGGAGGATTTCTCTGTGCAGCACGTGGCTAGCAATACGTGATAGAAAGGAGGATTTCTCTGTGCAGCATGTGGCTAGAAATACGTGGTAGAAAAGGAGGATTTCTCTGTGCAACACGTGGCTAGCAATACGTGATAGAAAAGGAGGATATCTCTGTGCAATACTCGACTAGCAATACGTGATAGAAAAGGAGGATTTCTCCGGGCAGCACGTGGCTAGCAATACGTGATAGAAAAGGAGGATTTCTCTGTGCAGCACGTGGCTAGCAATACGTGATAGAAAAGGAGGATTTCTCTGTGCAATACTCGACTAGCAATACGTGATAGAAAAGGAGGATATCTCTGTGCAATACTCGACTAGCAATGCATGATAGAAAAGGAGGATTTCTCTGTGCAGCACGTGGCTAACAATACGTGATAGAAAAGGAGGATTTCTCTGTGCAGAACGTGGCTAGCAATACGTGATAGAAAAGGAGGATTTCTCTGTGCAGCACGTGGCTAGCAATACGTGATAGAAAAGGAGGATTTCTTTGTGCAACACATGGCTAGCAATACATGGTAGAAAAGGAGGATTTCTCTGTGCAACACGTGGCTAGCAATACGTGATAGAAAAGGAGGATTTCTCTGTGCAATACTCGACTAGCAATACGTGATAGAAAAGGAGGATTTCTCTGTGCAGCACGTGGCTAGCAATACGTGATAGAAAAGGAGGATTTCTCTGTGCAATACTCGACTAGCAATACGTGATAGAAAAGGAGGATTTCTCTGTGCAACACGTGGCTATCAATACGTGATAGAAAAGGAGGATTTCTCTGTGCAATACTCGACTAGAAATACGTGATAGAAAAGGAGGATTTCTCTGTGTAACACGTGGCTAGCAATACGTGATAGAAAAGTAGTATTTCTCTGTGCAATACTCGACTAGCAATACGTGATAGAAAAGGAGGATTTCTCTGTGCAGCACGTGGCTAGCAATACATGATAGAAAAGGAGGATTTCTTTGTGCAGCACGTGGCTAGCAATACGTGATAGAAAAGGAGGATTTCTCTGTGCAGCACTTGGCTAGCAATACGTGATAGAAAAGGAGGATTTCTCTGTGCAACACATGGCTAGCAATACGTGATAGAAAAGGAGGATTTCTCTGCGCAGCACGTGGCTAGCAATACATGATAGAAAAGGAGGATTTCTCTGTGCAACACGTGGCTAGCAATAAGTGGTAGAAAAGGAGGATTTCTCTGTGCAACACGTGGCTAGCAATACGTGATAGAAAAGGAGGATTTCTCTGTGCAATACTCGACTAGCAATACGTGATAGAAAAGGAGGATTTCTCTGTGCAGCACGTGGCTAGCAATACGTGATAGAAAAGGAGGATTTCTCTGTGCAATACTCGACTAGCAATACATGATAGAAAAGGAGGATTTCTCTGTGCAACACGTGGCTAGTAATACGTGATAGAAAAGGAGGATTTCTCTGTGCAATACTCGACTAGCAATACGTGATAGAAAAGGAGGATTTCTCTGTGCAACACGTGGCTAGCAATACGTGATAGAAAAGTAGGATTTCTCTGTGCAATACTCGACTAGCAATACGTGATAGAAAAGGAGGATTTCTCTGTGCAGCACGTGGCTAGCAATACATGATAGAAAAGGAGGATTTCTTTGTGCACAACGTGGCTAGCAATACGTGATAGAAAAGGAGGATTTCTCTGTGCAGCACTTAGCTAGCAATACGTGATAGAAAAGGAGGATTTCTCTGTGCAGCACGTGGCTAGCAATACGTGATAGAAAAGGAGGATTTCTCTGTGCAACACGTGGCTAGCAATACCTGGTAGAAAGGGAGGATTACTCTGTGCAACACGTGACTAGCAATACGTGATAGAAAAGGAGGATTTCTCTGTGCAATACTCAACTAGCAATACGTGATAGAAAAGGAGGATATCTCTGTGCAATACTCGACTAGCAATACGTGATAGAAAAGGAGGATTTCTCTGTGCAACACGTGGCTAGCAATACGTGATAGAAAAGGAGGATTTCTCTGTGCAGCATGTGGCTAGTAATACGTGATAGAAAAGGAGGATTTCTTTGTGCAACACGTGGCTAGCAATACGTGGTAGAAAAGGAGGATTTCTCTCTGCAGCACGTGGCTAGCAATACGTGATAGAAAAGGAGGATTTCTTTCTGCAACACGTGGCTAGCAATATGTGGTAGAAAAGGAGGATTTCTCTGTGCAACACGTGGCTAGCAATACGTGATAGAAAAGGAGGATTTCTCTGTGCAATACTCGACTAGCAATACGTGATAGAAAAGGAGGATTTCTCTGTGCAACACGTGGCTAGCAATACGTGATAGAAAAGGAGGATTTCTCTGTGCAATACTCGACTAGCAATACGTGATAGAAAAGGAGGATTTCTCTGTGCAGCACGTGGCTAGCAATACGTGATAGAAAAGTAGGATTTCTCTGTGCAATACCCGACTAGCAATACGTGATAGAAAAGGAGGATTTCTCTGTGCAGCACGTGGCTAGCAATACATGATAGAAAAGGAGGATTTCTTTGTGCAGCACGTGGCTAGCAATACGTGATAGAAAAGGAGGATTTCTCTGTGCAGCACTTGGCTAGCAATACGCGATAGAAAAGGAGGATTTCTCTGTGCAACACGTGGCTAGCAATACGTGATAGAAAAGGAGGATTTCTCTGTGCAGCACGTGGCTAGCAATACGTGATAGAAAAGGAGGATTTCTCTGTGCAACACGTGGCTAGCAATACGTGGTAGAAAAGGAGGATTTCTCTGTGCAACACGTGGCTAGCAATACGTGGTAGAAAAGGAGGATTTCTCTGTGCAACACGTGGCTAGCAATACGTGATAGAAAAGGAGGATTTTCTCTGTGCAATACTCGACTAGCAATACATGATAGAAAAGGAGGATATCTCTGTGCAATACTCGACTAGCAATATGTGATAGAAAAGGAGGATTTCTCTGTGCAGCACGTGGCTAGCAATAAGTGATAGAAAAGGAGGATTTCTCTGTGCAGCATGTGGCTAGCAATACGTGATACAAAAGGAGGATTTCTTTGTGCAACACGTGGCTAGCAATACGTGGTAGAAAAAGAGGATTTCTCTGTGCAACACGTGGCTAGCAATACATGATAGAAAAGGAGGATATCTCTGTGCAATACTCGACTAGCAATACGTGATAGAAAAGGAGGATTTCTCTGTGCAACACGTGGCTAGCAATACGTGATAGAAAAGGAGGATTTCTCTGTGCAATACTCGACTAGCAATACGTGATAGAAAAGGAGGATTTCTCTGTGCAGCATGTGGCTAGCAATACGTGATAGAAAAGGAGGATTTCTCTGTGCAACACGTGGCTAGCAATACGTGGTAGAAAAGGAGGATTTCTCTGTGCAACACGTGGCTAGCAATACGTGATAGAAAAGGAGGATTTCTCTGTGCAATACTCGACTAGCAATTCGTGATAGAAAAGGAGGATATCTCTGTGCAATACTCGACTAGCAATACGTGATAGAAAAGGAGGATTTCTCTGTGCAGCACGTGGCTAGCAATATGTGATAGAAAAGGAGGATTTCTCTGTGCAGCACGTGGCTAGCAATACGTGATAGAAAAGGAGGATTTCTCTGTGCAGCATGTGGCTGGCAATACGTGGAAGAAAAGGAGGATTTCTCTGTGCAATACGTGGCTAGCAATACGTGATAGAAAAGGAGGATTTCTCTGTGCAGCACGTGGCTAGCAATACGTGAAAGAAAAGGAGGATTTCTCTGTGCAACATGTGGCTAGCAATACGTGATAGAAAAGGTGGATTTCTCTGTGCAGCACGTGGCTAGCAATACGAGGTAGAAAAGGAGGATTTCTCTGTGCAACACGTGGCTAGCAATATGTGGTAGAAAAGGAGGATTTCTCTGTGCAACACGTGGCTAGCAATACGTGATAGAAAAGGAGGATTTCTCTGTGCAATACTCGACTAGCAATACGTGATAGAAAAGGAGGATATCTCTGTGCAATACTCGACTAGCAATATGTGATAGAAAAGGAGGATTTCTCTGTGCAGCACGTGGCTAGCAATACGTGATAGAAAAGGACGATTTCTCTGTGCAGCATGTGGCTAGCAATACGTGATAGAAAAGGAGGATTTCTTTGTGCAACACGTGGCTAGCAATACGTGGTAGAAAAGGAGGATTTCTCTGTGCAACACGTGGCTAGCAATTCATGATAGAAAAGGACGATTTCTCTGTGCAATACTCGACTAGCAATACGTGATAGAAAAGGAGGATTTCTCTGTGCAGCACGTGGCTAGCAATACGTGATAGAAAAGGAGGATTTCTCTGTGCAACTCGTGGCTAGCAATACGTGATAGAAAAGGAGGATTTCTCTGTGCAATACTCGACTAGCAATACATGATAGAAAAGGAGGATTTCTCTGTGCAGCACGTGGCTAGCAATACGTGATAGAAAAGGAGGATTTCTCTATGCAACACGTGGCTAGCAATACGTGGTAGAAAAGGAGGATTACTCTGTGCAACACGTGACTAGCAATACGTGATAGAAAAGGAGGATTTCTCTGTGCAATACTCGACTAGCAATACGTGATAGAAAAGGAGGATATCTCTGTGCAATACTCGACTAGCAATACGTGATAGAAAAGGAGGATTTCTCTGTGCAACACGTGGCTAGCAATACATGATAGAAAAGGAGGATTTCTCTGTGCAGCATGTGGCTAGTAATACGTGATAGAAAAGGTGGATTTCTCTGTGCAGCACGTGGCTAGCAATACGAGGTAGAAAAGGAGGATTTCTCTGTAAAACACGTGGCTAGCAATATGTGGTAGAAAAGGAGGATTTCTCTGTGCAACACGTGGCTAGCAATACGTGATAGAAAAGGAGGATTTCTCTGTGCAATACTCCACTAGCAATACGTGATAGAAAAGGAGGATATCTCTGTGCAATACTCGACTAGCAATATGTGATAGAAAAGGAGGATTTCTCTGTGCAGCACGTGGCTAGCAATACGTGATAGAAAAGGACGATTTCTCTGTGCAGCATGTGGCTAGCAATACGTGATAGAAAAGGAGGATTTCTTTGTGCAACACGTGGCTAGCAATACGTGGTAGAAAAGGAGGATTTCTCTGTGCAACACGTGGCTAGCAATTCATGATAGAAAAGGACGATTTCTCTGTGCAATACTCGACTAGCAATACGTGATAGAAAAGGAGGATTTCTCTGTGCAGCACGTGGCTAGCAATACGTGATAGAAAAGGAGGATTTCTCTGTGCACTCGTGGCTAGCAATACGTGATAGAAAAGGAGGATTTCTCTGTGCAATACTCGACTAGCAATACATGATAGAAAAGGAGGATTTCTCTGTGCAGCACGTGGCTAGCAATACGTGATAGAAAAGGAGGATTTCTCGAAGCAACACGTGGCTAGCAATACGTGGTAGAAAAGGAGGATTACTCTGTGCAACACGTGACTAGCAATACGTGATAGAAAAGTAGGATTTCTCTGTGCAATACTCGACTAGCAATACGTGATAGAAAAGGAGGATATCTCTGTGCAATACTCGACTAGCAATACGTGATAGAAAAGGAGGATTTCTCTGTGCAACACGTGGCTAGCAATACATGATAGAAAAGGAGGATTTCTCTGTGCAGCATGTGGCTAGTAATACGTGATAGAAAAGGTGGATTTCTCTGTGCAGCACGTGGCTAGCAATACGAGGTAGAAAAGGAGGATTTCTCTGTGCAACACGTGGCTAGCAATATGTGGTAGAAAAGGAGGATTTCTCTGTGCAACACGTGGCTAGCAATACGTGATAGAAAAGGAGGATTTCTCTGTGCAATACTCGACTAGCAATATGTGATAGAAAAGGAGGATTTCTCTGTGCAGCACGTGGCTAGCAATACGTGATAGAAAAGGACGATTTCTCTGTGCAGCATGTGGCTAGCAATACGTGATAGAAAAGGAGGATTTCTTTGTGCAACACGTGGCTAGCAATACATGGTAGAAAAGGAGGATTTCTCTGTGCAACACGTGGCTAGCAATTCATGATAGAAAAGGACGATTTCTCTGTGCAATACTCGACTAGCAATACGTGATAGAAAAGGAGGATTTCTCTGTGCAGCACGTGGCTAGCAATACGTGATAGAAAAGGAGGATTTCTCTGTGCAACTCGTGGCTAGCAATACGTGATAGATAAGGAGGATTTCTCTGTGCAATACTCGACTAGCAATACATGATAGAAAAGGAGGATTTCTCTGTGCAGCACGTGGCTAGCAATACGTGATAGAAAAGGAGGATTTCTCTATGCAACACGTGGCTAGCAATACGTGGTAGAAAAGGAGGATTACTCTGTGCAACACGTGACTAGCAATACGTGATAGAAAAGGAGGATTTCTCTGTGCAATACTCGACTAGCAATACGTGATAGAAAAGGAGGATATCTCTGTGCAATACTCGACTAGCAATACGTGATAGAAAAGGAGGATTTCTCTGTGCAACACGTGGCTAGCAATACATGATAGAAAAGGAGGATTTCTCTGTGCAGCATGTGGCTAGTAATACGTGATAGAAAAGGAGGATTTCTCTGTGCAACATGTGGCTAGCAATACGTGGTAGAAAAGGAGGATTTCTCTGTGCAACACGTGGCTAGCAATACGTGATAGAAAAGGAGGATTTCTCTGTGCAATACTCGACTAGCAATACGTGATAGAAAAGGATTATTTCTCTGTGCAACACGTGGCTAGCAATACGTGATAGAAAAGGAGGATTTCTCTGTGCAATACTCGACTAGCAATACGTGATAGAAAAGGAGGATTTCTCTGTGCAGCACGTGGCTAGCAATACGTGATAGAAAAGGAGGATTTCTTTGTGCAGCACGTGGCTAGCAATACGTGATAGAAAAGGAGGATTTCTCTGTGCAGCACGTGGCTAGCAATACGTGATAGAAAAGGAGGATTTCTCTGTGCAACCCGTGGCTAGCAATACGTGATAGAAAAGGAGGATTTCTCTGTGCAACACGTGGTAGAAAAGGAGGATTTCTCTGTGCAACACGTGGCTAGCAATACGTGATAGAAAAGGAGGATTTCCCTGTGCAATACTCGACTAGCAATACGTGATAGAAAAGGAGGATATCTCTGTGCAATACTCGACTAGCAATACATGATAGAAAAGGAGGATTTTTCTGTGCAGCACGCGACTAGCAATACGTGATAGAAAAGGAGGATTTCTCCGTGCAGCACGTGGCTAGCAATACGTGATAGAAAAGGGGGATTTCTCTGTCCGACACATGGCTAGCAATAAGTGATAGAAAAGGAGGATTTCTCTTTGCAACACGTGGCTAGCAATACATGATAGAAAAGGAGGATTTCTCTGTGCAACACGTGGCTTGCAATATGTGATAGAAAAGGAGGATTTCTCTGTGCAACACGTGGCTAGCAATACGTGATAGAAAAGGAGGATTTCTCTGTGCAGTACGTGGCTAGCAATAAGTGATAGAAAAGGAGGATTTCTCTGTGCAGCACGTGGCTAGCAATACATGATAGAAAAGGAGAATTTCTCTGTGCAACACGTGGCTAGCAATACATGATAGAAAAGGAGGATTTCTCTGTGCAACACGTGGCTAGCAATACGTGATAGAAAAGGAGGATTTCTCTGTGCAACACATGGCTAGCAATACGTGATTGAAAAGGAGGATTTCTCTGTGCAGCACGTGGCTATCAATAAGTGATAGAAAAGGAGGATTTCTCTGTGCAGCACGTGGCTAGCAATACATGATAGAAAAGGAGGATTTCTCTGTGCAACACGTGGCTAGCAATACATGATAGAAAAGGAGGATTTCTCTGTGCAACACGTGGCTAGCAATACGTGATAGAAAAGGAGGATTTCTCTGTGCAACACATGGCTAGCAATACGTGATTGAAAAGGAGGATTTCTCTGTGCAGCACGTGGCTAGCAATACATGATAGAAAAGGAGTATTTCTCTGTGCAGTACGTGCCTAGCAATACGTGCTAGAAAAGGGGGATTTCTCTGAGCAGTACATGGCTAGCAATACGTGATAGAAAAGGAGGATTTCTCTGTGCAGTATGTGGCTAGCAATACGTGATAGAAAAGGAGGATTTCTCTGTGCAGTATTTGGCTAGCAATATGTGATAGAAAAGGAGGATTTCTCTGTGCAGCACGTGGCTAGCAATACATGATAGAAAAGCAGGATTTCTCTGTGCAGCAATACATGATAGAAAAGGAGGATTTCTCTGTGCAACACGTGGCTAGCAATACGTGATAGAAAAGGAGGACTTCTCTGTGCAACATGTGACTAGCAATACATGATAGAAAAGCAGGATTTCTCTGTGCAGCACGTGGCTAGCAATACATGATAGAAAAGGAGGATTTCTCTGTGCAGTATGTGGCTAGCAATATGTGATAGAAAAGGAGGATTTCTCTGTGCGGCACGTGGCTAGCAATACATGATAGAAAAGGAGGATTTCTCTGTGCAGCACGTGGCTAGCAATACATGATAGAAAAGGAGGATTTCTCTGTGCAACACGTGGCTAGCAATACGTGATAGAAAAGGAGGACTTCTCTGTGCAACATGTGACTAGCAATACGTGATAGAAAATGAGGATTTCTCTGTGCAACACGTGGCTAGCAATACGTGATAGAAAAGGAGGACTTCTCTGTGCAACATGTGACTAGCAATACATGATAGAAAAGGAGGATTTCTCTGTGCAATATGAGCTGGTTTTGACACAACATGAGCATAATTTTCGATTGAAAAAGTTCCACATAAAAAAATTGCATAATTCTGCCCATATACAGAGGTTGAGATGCATTTCCTTTGACAGCAGTAGCAACATATGAGCCTGATTTATAGCAGACACAAGTCACAGGAAGGTATGTCCCACTTATGTTGTAAACTATTTATCTGCAACAACCTTCTGTAATACAACGGAAACTGCTCCCAGTGTACACAAAAAGAAAGAAAAAGTGCTAAATACCAGCTCAAAAAAGCATAAACCACCCATTTGCTATTAGCGGAATAATGCCAATCTCGTAGGCGCACGTGCTGACATATGCAGTGTGAATTCCTGCTAGCTAGGCTACATACAGAAACACAGTACCCGCTCTACATCAGGCTCTAAGGGGTAAATGTAATAACCTGCTACTTGCAGGCATAGACTTCCCTGCGAGGCTGCCCGAAGTTTAAAAGGGGCAATCATTTATGATTCAAAACCAGCCTGGTTCAATCAGCCCTGACTCAATAAATGGAAATGTAATCAAATTATTAAGTCTAATATGATGTACATCATATTTTTATTTCTTCTTCAGATATAGCTGTCTCACTGCACCCACCATAGCTTTCTTACTGGCCCGACCATAGCTGCATTGACCCTCCTCAGCTGTCTCACTGACCCATCCTTAGCTGTCTCACTAACTTCTCCTTTGTTGTCTCATTGACCCCTACTCAGCTGTATCACTATCCTCTCCCTAGCTGTCTCACTGACCTCCTTAGCTGTCTCAGTAACTCCTCCTTTACTGTCTCAGTTCTCAGTACCCCTCCTCAGCTGTCTCACTAACCCCTGCCTAGCTGTCTCACTGACCCCTCCTTAGCTGTCTCACTGACCCCTCCTTAGCTGTCTCATTGACCCTTCCCTAGCTGTCTCATAGCAGCAATAGCCAAGAGCATAAAATACATCCACAACTGAACATTATTTAAGGTCATCTGATGATAGCATTATTAAGTCCAGCTGTGCTAAGTAAATATACCAGGTAATTATATAAAATACACCATTCAACATACACTCATAACCAGCAGCGGCTCCAACCTCTATTTCACAGGAGGTCTGCCTGTCTGAAGTATGTGCAGGCTTCTAGGGACTGCATTGGCTGCAGCCCCTAGAAGCCAGACAGAAATGCCATTATAGCAGGGGAGTGGCTTCCAGTTGAAAGTGCTCTCTCCACTAATTGTAGTCCAGACTGGGCCAAAAAACACCTCCCCCTGGGACTCTCTGTATGGCTATGATTAGCAGGGAGCGCTTCCAATGGGAATCCACTGCCAATGCTAGGCTTTCATTGGAGTGGCAGATTTTACTGGTTGCAGCCCTAGGTAAAATCCACCACTGCTCATAACAATCAAATTTACTGTGGCACAAATGTATAAATATAATCAAAATTATTTAATAAAGCTTGAACAGAGATAAAATTGGAGATAAATAGCTCCAACCAATCAGCTCCTAACTGTCACTTTACAGGCTATGGGGTAGATATATTATAGCGGCACTTCCAGGAAGCACTACCGATGAAATGTATGAACATATCTCCCCCCTCCGGCGCTACCCACTAGAGACCACAACGCATCAGCCTAGTGCTGATGCACTGTGTCTCAGTCCCGGCCAGCTCCATTGAGCATGCGCGGCATCTCGCAAGTATCACAAGATCCCAGCGTGCAGCCTGGACCAAGCAGCCGCCGCCACAGGGACAGCGCTGTCCCTGCTGTGGGGATAGGGCAGCACCAGGCTGTACCTGTTGATAGCGACAGCTACACCGGGCCGAACGATCTGGCGATCTGACCGTTCATACATGGCCAAGGCTATCAGCGTGGCTGGCTTGTAGATAGCAGCGCAGATAATGACAGGGGCGAGTAGCCCCCCTGTCATTTACCACCCAGACCCCCGATCATACATCGGGTAGAAGCGGTATCAGCGCACATAACATGCACTGATACCGCTTCTGAGCTTCTTACATCTCCACCTGTGTTTGAAAAATGACAGTTAGGAGCTGATTGGTTGGTGCTATTTATCTCCAATTTTATCTCTCTCCAAGCTTTATTAAAGTGGTTCTCAAACTCAGCCCTCAAGTACTGTCAACAGGTCATGTTTTGAAGATTTATGTCTGTGGAAACAGGTGGGATAATTAGTGACCAAGCAGTATATTAACTAAAGTGCAGGTTTTTAGAAGTGGAGTTGTTGCCCATAGCCACCAATCAGATTCTAGTTATTATCTTCTAGAAGGTGCTATATAAATGATAAGTAGAATCTGATTGGCTGCTATGGACAACAGCTCCACTTCTAAAAACCTGCACTTTAGTAAATATACCCCAAACTGTTGATATGTGTCTTTTATTTGGAAGGTGGTAAGCAAAATATATAGTATTTATAGTAGCAGCAGAATCCCAGATGCAACAGACAGATCAGGACTTAACCAGTACTTGGTTTATTGTGCAGCAATATGTCTGTACAGCCGTACTCACAGCTTACATACACACGGTATCTGGATGGGGCTGAGCTTGAGCGGTACATATAATTCAGAGCATTAAGGAGATGTAGGGGTATATTTACTAAAGTGCAGATTTTTAGAATTGGAGATGTTGCCCATAGCAACCAATCAGATTATAGCCATTATCTTCTAGAAGGTGCTAGATAAATTAAGTAGAATCTGATTGGTTGCTATGGGCTACATCTTCAATTCTAAAAACCCACACCTTAGTAAATATACCCCATAGTGTAAACACTTGCTCCCCAGTTTTCCTCTCTGTGCCCCTTAGAGAAGGATAAAGACTCTATGAGGCCCCAGGCTCTGCCAAAATACCTCAGGAAGTGACCTGTAGCAATATGTATTTATTATTATGGCAAACCATCCCATTTCAAATTGTAATAACAATGTCGCAGCAATAATATATAAATGTAAATGCAGTTGATTGTACCTCCTTTGGAGTAAGTTGCCATCTTAAGTTTCCACATCGGGCGGCCCATACACACTAGATAATCCGATGCCCGACCGCTCAATGTGAGCCTCTGCCGCATCCCGCTGCATGGGGTCATCAGCCGCAACATCAGGTCGGCCCTACATGCAGGCCAACCTAATGATGTAACTGACGACACCACGGGAGGTATGCAGTCGGGAAGCCGGCGGACCTAATCAGGACAGCCAGCTTACCGACTCCTTAATTCCGGCGAGGGTTAAATGACAGGCATCTAAATATAGACGCCTGTCATTTTACCGGCGCCCGGCATCCCGATCGAAGGGGCGCCAAGCGAGGATAGCCTTGGGGGGGGGAGGGTTAGGTTTAGGGTTCCCGGGGGAGACAGTTTTAGGCACCCCCCGGGAGGTTAGGGTTAGACTAGGGGGAGGGAGGGATAGGGTTAGGCACCCCCGGGGGACTTAGGTGTAGGCGGCGAGGAAGGGGGGGGTTAGGTTTAGGCACTTAGAGGGGGGATTAGGGTTAGGCACTGGGGGGGAAGGTTGGGGTTAGGCACCCCAAAGGGAGTGTTAGGGGTTAGAATAGGTTAGTGAATACTTACCTGGGGACGATCTGGATTTTCATCCTTGTCGGGCTGCTGCTCTCGGGATTTGAACCGCCGGGCATGGGTCCGGCGGTAAATCATCACGATTCCCCATGGGAGCATACATCACACAACATAGAGCATTCACACTAGATGATTTTGAATGAAGTGTTGATCCGATACATTGGAATTGGGCATAGCTTTCCAAAAATCGTCTAATGTGTACAAATCTTTACTTCAGATGTCCACTTACACATTTAGACCATTGAGTCTCCCAGATATATCATGCTCCCTGTACGTACTTGTTCTGCTGACAGCAGTGGCACTGACATCTGTCAGGGTGGAAGGTTCCTCCAGAGTAAGTAACAAAACGAATCTAACGGGACTAAGAATCCCCAGAAACCCAATCATAAAGACTCATCTGTGCATGCATTGCATTACTGCTACATCCATGCTAGTCCTTGCAAAAAACTTACTGGGGAAACCTCACACCTGTGGCAAAACACATTTGGAACAACCCCTATACAGAAGACTATCGACACAATTCACACATCTAGTTATTCTTTTTAATCCTACTTCTGTTTCTTGTGGATTTGAACATTGTAACAGTTACAAAAAAACACAATTCTGGTTATTGTAACAGGAGATTTCTTAACACACGCTGAAAGGAACATGATATAAGGACCCCACACTTAACATGAAGAAATGGTTTGAGCTCAAAGAGAAGTCACCTATGTGTATTGCAACCCACTCCATCCCTATGGGAAGGAAGTCCAAGTTACGAAGAGGGAGCCTTTCAGATACCTCCATCCCTGTCCAGCTTGTTCCGCGGGACGTCGGGTCTCTTGTGCGCATGTGTGACCTGCAGGTCACGCATGCACACTTGTCTCACTGCTCCGAATGGAGCAGTGAAACACTTCAGTGAGACAGCTGATTTTCGGATCAGCTGTCTCCGTGCCGGAAGAATGATTAATTGCTCCGGCACTCATGGCGAGATGGAATGTTAATTAACATAATGAATAGGCCCCTAAGAATTATATTCAAAAGAAAGCTCACAAGCATTTATATAAGTAGTAGTACATGTCGCATAGAACTTTTGTACTCTAGATGAATAAACTATATTTTATTGCAGTAAAGCCATATTTATTTGGTTGGGTTCAACCTATAAACAAATTGCTAACAGAAAATCTGGAAACAATAGTAGGTAATTATATTCAACGGATATTTGCTATTATTTAGCAAGCAAAGAATGTAGCAAGCAATATTATTAGTTCTGCACATATGCCTTAAGCAGCAGTAGAAATAATGCTTCATTAGTTGTAACCCATAAGCACAATATTTATAAGAATCCAGTCACAGCAGTAGTTATATGTTTCCGCTAGTTGGTAACATTTACTCTTAATTGACAAGCAAAAGCTTTTGCAGAAAATAGTTGTTAGTTTAACACATGTATGCTTACATGTAGGCATATAAAGATAGGCCTGTGATAGTTCTGTCTGCCTAAAATTAAGAGATTCTCCAACAATAAAAGGTTCTAATGTTCTTTTAAATGCTTCTCTACTCTGATATATAATGACAGCAGTACAGACAAATCCCATCTCCAAAATGTCTTATAAAATATCAATTTTAATGTCTTAATATGGGCATAAGTACATTCTAGATAGGGGAAATACAGTAGGGACTCTTTCTCCTTATCTTATACTGTTTACAGTTTGGGCAGGATGAAACTTTCATATACTGTACATCATTTGTGTCACGTCTGAGACTGGAGAAGAGGACGTGGTGGGCCTAAGTTGGGGAAAGAAGCGGAGACGAGGGGCCTGGATGTACGTTCTCCTCATCCACAGGTCTTGAGTGTTGGCGAGACCTGGGCAAAGGTGCGGAGTCTAACCCACAGGATGGTGTTCGCCAGTGACCCCTGGGCTTAGCTGCACCCCGTGAGCAGGTCGCGGTCCTTTGACCAGGTACCCAAGCCCTGCAGGGATAGAGACACTACACCCGTGGCCCAGCGAGGATATGCCTGCTTAGGCACCAAACAGTCCCTTAAAACACTGTATAGAAAACACCTTGACATGAGGATCAAATGTCAATAAGGATTTCAAGTGGGAAGCAACTCACGGTTACTTGAGACGTCACCAGAGATAGAAGGCACACGGGTAGAGGTGGTATACGTTGTAGCACGGATGTTCACTGGAGACGTAAGGCACACAGGTGGGGATGGTAACACTGCTGCACGCGTATTCACCAGAGACGTATAGGCACACAGGTAAAGGTGGGTACACTGCTGCACGGGTATTCACCAAAGACGTAAAGGCACACAGGTAAAGGTGGTAACACTGCTGCATGGGTATTCACCAGAGATGTATAGGCACACAGGTAAAGGTGGGTACACTGCTGCATGGGTATTCACCAAAGACGTGAAGGCACACAGGTAAAGGTGGTAACACTGCTGCACGGGTATTCACCAGAGATGTATAGGCACACAGGTAAAGGTGGTAACATTGCTGCTGTATGGGTGAATAGGAACCTGGACCGGGAACTCACTAAAGCACGCTAGGAGACAACCGTTGTTCAGGCAATTTCCCATAACCTGTGGAACAGTTTTATACCCAGGGGAACCCTTTGACAGGTGCACAGCATCAGCTGAAAACAGGCCTATCATGGAGAAGGGTCCAGTCACATGGGCCGACTGTCATGGCGGCGCCCATGTCCGGATTTGTGATGCCAGACACCAGCCCTCCAGGAAGCCACAGCATGCGGGGAGAATACTCAGCTTCTCCCCCGCCGTCGCGCAGGCCGACCGACCACCCAGGATGAGAGGGGAAGCCGGCGGTGCGGTAAGCGGGCGCCGATCCCCGGCTGAGCCCTGACAATTTGCCATAATGTATGTGACCTGAAGGACTAAGCTCAACTGCAAACTGTAACTGCTTGTGACATCACAGTTACTGATGACATCACACATCTACTTGTATTGCTGATGAAGCCCCTGTATCTCTGTTTTTCGAAACTCCAAACTGCACAGTCACATCTTGTGATACTGCAAGTTTGTTTTATTCTCTAAGAGCCCTATTATTGTCTTCTGACATAACATGGGAACTATTAAGAGAAAAAACCTCCAGACTGTGAGGTTCTGGTTTTGTCGTGGGCCCGGGGTGGTAATAGGAGCAGACACTGAGCTGATTTAAAAATAAACATGGAGTTTTTAATGAGTGGCTTAACAGACATGAATGTGGCAAAACAAAAAGTCTGGGTTTAGCACTAAAGTGCACTTGGGGAACTGTAGTGAAGCAATGGGAAAAAGTCCAGGTAGTGATAACAGAAAGTAGTCCGTAATCCAGGTTTTGTGAGGCAGAAATGATTTTCAGGCTGAAGTGAATTTGCAAGCAGAAGTGAATTTGCAGGAAAAAGGCAAGTGGAGGCAGGGTGCAGGGTAACAGCTGGCACAGGTACTCAGGCAAAGGAGAGGCAATGGAGGAGGCAGGAGAATCCAGCAGGACTTGAACAGGCAGGGTGAAGCAGGCTAGGCAATGATCCCAACAGACAGGTGAAAGCACAGGAACTCTCTCAGCTCTCACTGAGAAATACGTTGCACTGGCAGTGAAAGGAAGCTCTGCACTCTCTTAAATACCCAGTGCCGGACTGTGACTGGCCAGAGAGAGCATGTGACACACCAGGATAGGGCAACTAGGTCACATGACCGTAGGCAAGATGGCGGCGCCTATGCCAGAGTGGAACGGAAGCACCACCAGGCCTAACCAGACCAGAGTGACAGTATGCCCGCACAGGACTACACACAGCCAATGTACTCCGCCAGATACCAGCGCCACCACCAGACGCCCCTCGCCATAATGTCCTCACAGGTAATACCTGCCGGTCAGCATGCCGAGAACCCCTGGTCGTGACACAGACAAAGCAGGGAGATGGAGAAATCAAGTAAAACAGACCAAAAAAGCAGAGAGATGCAGAAAAAAGCAGGCAGGCCAGACAAAACCAGCCAAGAGAGAGGGGAGAATAAACTACGCATTTATTGCAGGTTTACAGAGAGGTTGGGACAGGTTTACTGGATTTATAAAAAAGAAGAAAAAACAATTCATAACAGCGATTAGCAGAGGCCAACCAGGCATCCCACCAGTTCATCAAGCTGCAGAAGAGAATTTCTCTATGCCAACAAGCTACAAAGCACAGAGACCGTCCCCTTAACAGTAGAAACATTTAATTTTCACTCCATACTTGGAGAGGGAGGTTATGGCAAAGTGATGCTGCCAACAGATGCTATTCGTAGGGAAAGAGTGGCAGTTAAAATCCTAAAGAAGAGAACACTAATAGAGTATGAGGACAGTTTGGTTGAGTGTCGGGTCCTTGAGTTGGCACATGAGAGCATTTTTCTGATCCATGGTTATGCAGCCTTCCACACAGAGAGCTATCTATACTGTGTAATGGAACTGGCTGGCGGAGGGGATTTGTTAAATTTCATGAATGAGACCTCAGAGCTGACCGTCACCACAATAATATTTATAGCAGCAGAACTGGTTTGTGGACTGCAGTTTATGCATTCAAGGGGGATTATTCATCGAGACATAAAATTGGATAACATTTTGCTGACCACAGAAGGCCATGTTAAAATCACTGACTTTGGTCTGGCCCTATTGAATGCATATGGAGAAACTGATGCCACAGACTTTGGTGGGAGACCTGGCTATAATGCACCAGAAATGATAAACTGCCAGCCATACAGTGCAGGTGTAGACTGGTTCATATTTGGAGTTATTTTATATATACTCACCATAGGATCATACCCTTTTACTGGAGAGTCAACATCAGAGGTAGAGACAATGACCCTTACACAAGAACCAGCATTCCCAGGCCTTACTGCTCCTGTAACAGAGGACATTTTAAGAAAGCTCCTGTGCAAAGAACAGTCCTTCCGGCTCGGGGTAAATGATAATGTGCGAGAACACCTCTTCTTCTCTGTAATTAATTGGGAAGAGACAGAGACTGGAAAAACTGCATCCCCAGTCACAGCGCACAAGGACTCCATGGATCTAGATACAGAACAGCAAATTCCTGTGCCCCATAGTGAAGTTTTCAAAGAACCAATTACTGCCAAAAACAAAGGCTTTTTGATAACATTCAGTTTGTTTGCTCCATATGGAGTGAAACATATCACAATGTGCCAATGGAAGAAGATACTATACCATCAGACAAAGACCTGGACTAATGTAAACAGAAAATTCTGCAGTCCTAAAAACATCTTTTTCCCGCTGCGTGTACTGCTTGCCCTGACCTCTGCGATGTCACTGGAAATCCTCTGTCTGCTGCCTACCACAACCTCGGCTACATCCCTGGAGATGCAATGTCTGTTGCATACCCTAACCTTGGCTATGTCCCAAGAGATGCGCTGTCTACCACGACCTTGGCTACATCCCTGGAGATGCACTGTCTGCTGCCTAGCACCAACCTTATCTATGTCCCAGGAGAGGCAAAGTCTGCCGCTTCCCCAACATCGGCTATGTCTCTGGAGGTGAATTATCTGCTACCTGCCCCTACCTTGGGTACGTCCCTGAAGATGCACTGTCTGCCACCTGCCCTGACCTCATCTGTGTCCCAGGAGATGCACAGTCTGCTGCCTGACCTGACCTTGGCTATGTCCCTGAAGATGCACTGGTTGCCGCCTGACCTGCTACATACCTGGAGATGCACTGCCTGACCTGCTACATACCTGGAGATGCACTGCCTGCCATCTGCCCCAACCTTTGCTACATCATTGGAGATGCATGTCTGCTGCCTGCCCTGAACTCTGCTACATCCCTGGAGATGCTCTGCCTACCTACTAGCCCCGACCTTGGTTACGTCCCAAGAGATGCACAGTCTGCCATGACCTTAGCTATGTCCCAGGAGATGCACTGGCTGCTGCCTGCCACAACCTTGGCTACATCCCAGGAGATGCATGGTCTGCCAACTAGCCCCGATCTCAGCTACATCCCTGGAGATGCACTGTCTGATGCCTGCCACAACCTCGACTATGTCCCAGGAGATGCACTGTCTGATGCCTGCCACAACCTCGACTATGTCCCAGGAGATGCGGGGTCTGCCACAAACTCAGCTACATCCCGGGAGATGCACTGTCTGCTGCCTGCCCCGACTTTGGCTACATCCCTGGGGATGCACTGTCTGCTGCCTACTACGACCTTGGCTATATCTTTGGAGATGCAATGTCTGTTGCTTGCCCTAACCTTGGCTATATTCCAGGAGATGCACTGTCTGCCGTGACCTTGACTACATCCCAGGAGATGCACTGTCTGCTGCCTAGACCCAACCTCATCTAAGTCCCAGGAAATGCACAGCCTGCCACCTGCCCCGACATCAGTTATGTCCCTGGAGATGAATAGTCTGCCACCTGTCCCGACCTTGGTTACATCCCTGAAGAAGCACTGTCTTCTGCCTGCCCTGACCTTGGCTACGTCCCTGAAGAAGCACTGTCTGCCGCCTGCCCCAGCCTTGGCTACGTCCCTCAAGAAGCACTATCTGCCGCCTGCCCTGACCTCGGCTACATCCCTGGAAATGCACTATTGATACTTTTACTGAAATATATACATTACTCACGTAAAATAAAGTTTTAAAAATAAAATAAACAGGAAAATTGTGGAAGGAATAAATCAAGGCATGGTAGGGCTAAAAGAAGCTTAATCCTTAAAAAGTCAACAGAGATGTGTTTAGCAATGGTGTACATTATATAATCTATTGGAAAACATAGATGGCCTAATTCAGATGTGTACATAATGTTGATGCAGCATGCATGCAGCTGATGTTTTAAGTCTGAGTTTCACTTCACATGCACACCGTTGGTAACCACTGGAAGATGCAGAATGAATTTGAATGCAAGAGCCATGTATTTCAGTGGGTGTTACAAGGAGGTAACAGGGGGTTGGTTAGGCAGATGCTGGCGTGTCATGGGCAGATAGCGGTCAGCAACTGCATCTAAAGGCGCAGATGCACTGACACCGGTGTCCAAGTTGAGATGGAGATTCTGCGCCTCCATAGGGCTGGTGTTCGATGGTGCGACCGATGGTGCATCTTAATAGTCTCCGTAGGAAGATCATTGGCTGTTGCATTAGCAAAAAGATTAAGTCTCGGTTGCAATAGCATCCACCTCTGAACCAAGCCCAAAATATGTTACTCTAGAGAACCATAATTAATGGAAAAATGAATTTGATATATGTTTATTCATTTTTAGAGTGCTCTATTAAAGCAAAACTATCAGACAAAAGTTGTATAGAATTTAAGTGATCATTCTAGTTCACATTTAAGCAAAAGATGTGCATACACTAGATTACAATTAGGGCCTCCTTTATACTTTGATGCATTTTTGCTCCAAACATTCACATATAGATTCTGATGCATATGAATGTGCACTTTTATGTGTATTTTTAGGTAGTGTTCACTCTAGCTCCGGCGGCAGGCAGGGCGCCGGAGCTAGAGAGGGCAACCATGTGCGCGCGCTGAAGGCGCGCGCACGTCCGAAAAGGGGACGTGATCATGAAAAGGGGGTGTGTCTATAAAACGCGTCCCCTTTTCGTCATACTTGGGGGCGTGCCCGGCACTTACGGACACGCCGGGCAGCCCCCAAGCGCTGCAGAAAGGGAGAACAGATGCCAGGCGCATGCGCCTGGCGTCTATTCTCCGGCGGTGACCGGGTCACCGCACATTTTTCCACCCGCGGGACACTGCGTCCCGCTGGTGAAGACGGCACCCGCAGGCTGTGAGGGCAGTGTGCTTTTTGCCCTCCTCCTGGAGGGCAGGGTGCTTTTTGCCCTCCAGAAGGAGGGCAGGGCGCCGCGCCCCGCTAAAACAGCCTAGCGGGAACGCTATTTTAGGCATGCACAGCTCCAGATACGTCTCCCAGACTGTCAGAAATGTGTAGACCTGCACCTAATACAGTACAGTTGTGACTTTGATTGTGTTAATAGTAAATATGTTATAGACCTATACTGCTTTTCAGTACTCAACCTACACTTGTCTGCCCCCCATTCAACCTCTTTAGGTATAGGGGGCTACATATAAGATATGCTGACATGAACATAGCGACACATTCTGGTATGCATGCACAGTATGGAAATGCATCATTTTTAATGACACCCAAATACAGTGATCGAAGTGGGTATTTAGAAGTGGCAGTATGGAAATTTGAATTGAATGGCCAGGGGTCACCCCAGGTACCCAGAAGCTTTAGGGATTAGCACTATGCATTTTTTAAATAAACATTTTATTGAAGTTTTACATAAATTTACAGAAAATAATAAAACAATAGAAAACATTAATGTTCTAATAACAGGAGCAAAGTGAAAAATACAAAAGAGGTGAAAATTAGCTAATGGACAAAAAAATAAAAGCGATAATTTATATAAAAAATACCTGTCGTGGGAAGAGACTTGAGATTCACAAAACATATAAATCATCACTTTATATTACAGTAACCAAACAAAAAAAAAATATGAGACATACCATGAGAAAAAAGGAGGAGAAGGGGAGAGGAAAGGGGAAGACAAGACAACAATATTGAGATTGAATTATTAGCCTGTGTACAAATAAAAAAAAATTAAATAACTGTGTTTTACAATAAAAAAGTGCTGCATCTGGGAGATTATATTAACTCAAAGGGCCGTATTCAATTAGTGGCCATTTTTCAACAAAAACTCAGCGAAAACGGCAAACAAGCGAAAATGGAGAAAAAAAAATGGAGAAAAGTCCCAGACCAGGAGAAAAAAAATGCAAAATCCCTATTTTTGGCTAAAAATGTGGGGATTTCTTTCAGAAACCTTTAGACACCCTTTAAACATAAATTACCCCAATTTTTTATCATAAGTTGTGTACTTTGGCGAAAAATGACCATGCAAATCTTGAAAAAAAAATCGTTGAGCAATTTTATTTACTGGAAATTACTTATCCACATAAATTGGGGGTACGTTAAATGGGTGCAAGCATATTTTCTTGTCGTAAAAATGCAGTTTTTAAAACCGTTAAAAGAATGCCAGCTGCGACCGTGTGTGATGTTTAAAACACTTGACGCATCCATACCACCCCCCGAAAAAAATCAGACCCAATACGTTAAAACCATTTTTTTCAACTATTTTTTTTTCACCAAAGTACGCAACTTACTAAATTGTTTTGTGCTAATTTATCATTAGCGGGTTGTCAAAAGAGTTCTGAAAGAAATCCCCACATTTTTAGACAAAAATAGGATTTTGCTTTTTTTTTCTCCTGGTCTGGGATGGAGAAAACTTTTCTCCAATTTTTTTTCTCAGTTTTCGCCTTTTTGTCATTTTCCAATTTTTTTGGGCAAAAAACAGCCATTTTCACCGCTAACTGAATACGGACCAAAGTCGCTAGACGGCAAAGGAGACACCAATTGGATGTTTCAAATAATTTTGCATATGTAATTGAGTGATGGTGTCTAATTGATCTATATAAATTTCCCATTTCTTAGAATACCTGGCAACACCCTTCTCAACATCCAGCAATGTGGCTTGCCTTTCATAATAAAGAATACGGAGGAGCATATTTTTGAGTCCAAAAATAGTGGGAGCTGATTTAGTAAATTATTTGGTGAGTATACATTTTTTTAGCAGTAGTGTGAATAACACAAAACATAGGAATGATGCTTTTTTTGTTAGGTCCCAGATTCCAATAGGAAAAATGTAAAAGCAAATAAAGGGTAGGATGTTTAGATAAATGTAAGGAGAAAATCTTATTAAGAAAACCAGTTAATTTATCCCAAAATTTTCTGATTTTGCTACATTCCCAAAAGTTGTGATAGAAGGATGCATCCCTGACACCACATATCGGACATGATCCTGATTCTCCTGAAACCATGTGTTATCTCTGAGCTGGAGCTATGTAAGCTCTATTTAAAGTTTTAAGATGGACTTCTTGTAGAGCAGCTGAATGCAGATGTTTTAATATAGACCCACAATGGTGTAAGCAAGTATCAGGAGATACTATGGATGGAATGTCACTAGACCATTTATTCACAGAGCATTGCCATAAAGCATCACATTGGGACGTGATAATAGTACTATATAAAAATCTGATTTTGGTGAAATTGGTAAGAGTAGAGGACATGTGGGTTAAAAGGGGATCAGTATCTTGATCCGCCAATTTGGTATCAGGTAGAGATTGAGCAAAATGTCTTGCTTGCAAAAACATAAAAATGATTATTAGAGAGGTTTAATTTATCTTTTAAAGATGGAAAAGTATAAATAATACCACCAGGATCAAATATGTCTCGAATAGCAGATATACCAGTGGTCTTCCATGAAAGAAAAGTGACATTATCTAGACCTGGAGCGAAGCACGAATTGCCCCAAAAGGTAGTAAAAGGGGAGCTAGTAAAATGACGCTTCAGTTTCTTATTAACATAACACCAGGCTTTATAGACATCCTTGAAAAAGATATTTGTGGTAATTATGGGTTGTAAAAGAGATTTAGGGACGGTTAACAGTGCACTAGGTGAATATGGTGAAAATAAAGCTTCCTTCAATGACCAATTGGTATAAGCAGAAGATTGGGTGATCCAGTCTGAGATGTATCTGAAGAAGGCAGCCCGAGTGAAAGAACAAAATCCAGAACCACAAAACCACCCTCACTTTTGGGTAAATCTAAGTTTAGAAAACGCTGTCCTTGGTTTTTACCTCCCTAGATAAAAGATGACAAAAAATAGGTGAATCTAGCCATGTCCCAAAGAGTTAAACCTATAGGAAGCATCTGTAATAGATAAGACAGCTTTTGGAAGGCTACACTCTTAATCACAGCTACTTGACCAGATAAAGACAATGGGAGAGACATCCAATTCATTAGCAAATTGTTTAGAGAGGAGAAGATAGGTGTGAAGTTAGCTGAGTATATTGTAAGGTATGGGGTATCATGATACCAAGATATTTAAGGTGATTGACAAATAGCAAATTGGGATAACATAGGTTGAGAATGAAATAAAGAAATATCAGTGGACAATGGTAATAATTTAGACTGAGTTGGAGATAAACAAAAGCATATCATCTGCAAATGAACCCAATTTCACCTCCCATCTGCAAATAAACCCAATTTCACATTATGTAGGGCAATAGCTAAAGGCTCAATTGCTATGGCAAATAGTAGTGGTGATTGAGGACAACCCTGGCGGGTGCCTTTTTCTATCAGGAATGGGTTGGATAAATAGCCATTGTTTAGTATCTGGGAAGAGGAGCCGGAACATAAGGAATAAATTATTAGAATAAAATCATATGGTGTCCCAAATCTCCGAAATGATTCAAATAAATGGTCCCATGTGATTAAATCAAAAGCCTTCTCCACATCTAATGGTAAAATAGCATGAGGAGACATAGAAGATTCTAACCACTGCATAACTGAAAGTACCTTTCGGATATTGACTTCCCCAAATAAATCCTGATTGGTCTTCATGTATAATAGATGGTAAAATAAACTTAAATCGATCAGATTACATTTTGGTAAAAAGCTTATAGTCCATATTCAATAAAGATCTTGGTGGATAATAACCTGGAAATTTTGATAGACTTAGCATTTTGCTAGATTTATATTTATGGAAATTACAATTACAATTAGTATAAAAAGTGTATTTGGACTAATGTCTTTTCATGTACATATGCTGCTCTATTCAGGTGTGTGGGAGAGGATTTAAAATGTTGATATGCCATGGTCAAAGTAGATGGTGTATCTAAGTAGTGCAAAATAGTTTGTCTATATGGGAGCAGAAAGACATTATATCTCCCTTAAGGTCTGGTTTAGAGGCTTGCCAAAATAGCATTGCTGAGTCTCGCTCAACATCTAAGTGATTATTTTTATTTGTCATCTAAACGGTATCTAACAGATCACAAAATATCCTAGAGTGGGATAAATGGGATGGGAAACACCATTGTCTATAATGACCTTTGTCAACAGATGTGGATATTTTAATCCAGCACAGTGTGTGGTCAGAAACATAATAGGCTCAATATTTGAAGCTATAACACGTGAAAACAAAGACAATGACATCAAAATATGGACAATAGGGGAGAGCGTGCCAAATGAAAAGTGTAGTCATTTTTTGCGTTTGATAGGGGAATTGAATCCCCTGACATTCGGTGTACCAATTAAATTAGGCATAGTTCTAACATGTCACAATTGATATTAGGGGCTCGGGGGGGTTCGGATTTCTGAAATCCGAACCCCCCCGAGCCCCCCCGATCCGAGGCCGATCCGAGTCAGGCTCGACTTTTCCAGCCTGACTCAAATCTGAAATCGAGGCAAAACATCATCATCCCGCCTTCCGGGTCTCGCGGGTTTTGGATCCTATATAAGGTACCCACGTCGGCGCCATTTTCTCACTCGGCTGTGGACAGTGAAGAGGGATGGTGGGAGTTAGGGCTGGCTGGCTGGGCTGTGTAGTGTAGTGTTGTAGTGGAGTGTAGTGTAGTGCAGTGTAGTGTTGTGCTGTGCTGCGCTGTGCTGCTGTTGTCCATAGGGGCTGTGTCCACTACTTCAAAGTCCATAGGGGCTGGCTGGACTGTGTTGTGCAGTCAGTTGTCCATAGGGGCTGTGTCCACTCCAAAGTCCTGTGCAGTGTCCCAGTCCTAAAGGGGTGCTGTAGTGTTGTCCAGGGGGTGCTCTGTCCACCAGGGGTGCTCCCCCCAAGTGCTAAAAAAATATATTTTTTTTCTGTGTTTGTGAATTGTGTGCACTGTGGCTGCACGTGCATCAACAAAGGAGCAGCGCCAAGCGTGCGCCTGTGTCCCATAAGTAAAAGGCCGGCTGGCTTGTCCGTTAAAGGGTGCTGTAACCACCAAAGGGCACTCCAAACAAAATTAAAAAAAAAAAATTTTTGTGTTTGTGAATTGTGTGCGCAGTAGCCGCACGTGCATCAACAAAGTAGTGCCAAGCGTGCGCCTGTGTCATAAGTAAAGGGCCGGCTGACTTGACCGTTAAAGGGTGCTGTAACCCCCAAAGTACACTCCAAACAAAATAAAAAAATATTTTCTGTGTTTGTGAATTGTGTGCGCAGTAGCCACACGTGCATCAACAAAGTAGTGCCAAGCGTGCGCCTGTGTCCCATAAATAAAGGGCCAGCTGGATTGACCGCTAAAGGGTGCTGTAACCCCCAAAGGGTACTCCAAACAAAATACATTTTTTTTTCTGTGTTTGTGAATTGTGTGCACTGTGGCTACACGTGCATCAACAAAGGAACAGCGCCAAGCGTGCGCCTGTGTCCCATAAGTAAAAGGCCGGCTGGTTTATCCATTAAAGGGGCTGTAACCCCCAAAGGGCACTCCAAACAAAATAAAAATATATATTTTTTTGTGTTTGTGAATTGTGTGCGCAGTAGCTGCACGTGCATCAACAAAGTAGTGCCAAGCGTGCGCCTGTGTCCCATAAATAAAGGGCCGGCTGTATTGAATGCTAAAGGGTGCTGTAACCCCCAAAGTACACTCCAAACAAAATAAAAAAATATATTTTTTTGTGTTTGTGATTTGTGTGCGCAGTAGCCGCACGTGCATCAACAAAGTAGTGCCAAGCGTGTGCCTGTGACCCATAAATAAATGGCCGGCTGGATTGACCGCTAAAGGGTGCTGTAACCCCCAAAGGGCACTCCAAACAAAATAAAAAAAAATATTTTTTTGTGTTTGTGAATTGTGTGCGCAGTAGCCGCACGTGCATCAACAAAGTAGTGCCAAGCGTGCGCCTGTGTCCCATAAATAAAGGGCCGGCTGGCTTGTCCGTTAAAGGGTGCTGTAACCCCCAAAGTACACACCAAACAAAATAAAAAAATATTTTCTGTGTTTGTGAATTGTGTGCACTATGGCTGCACGTGCATCAACAAAGGAGCAGCGCCAAGTGTGCGCTTGTGTCCTATAAGTAAAGGGCCGGCTGGCTCATTTCTTAAAGGGTGGTGTAACCCACAAAGTGCACTACTCTCCAGCAAAAATAAAAAAATATTTTCTGTGTTTGTGTGCGCCTTAGCCGCACGTATATATCAATATAACATAAATGGAGGACCAAACTTTCTCCGATAAAAATAAAATAGGGAAAGATCAAGAACCACTTCCTCCTAGTGCTGTTGCTGCTGCTGGGAGTTGTTCATCATCCCAGAGAGGAAGTAGGAACACCACTACTTTTACTAAACAATTGACCCTCCAACACTCCCTAGCGAGGAGGATGAAGTACGACAGCAGTCATCCTGAAGCAAAACGTATAACTGAGGCCTTGACTGCTATGTTGGTGTTAGACGTGCGTCCGGTATCCGCCATTAGTGCAGTGGGATTTAGACAATTGATGGAGGTAGTGTGTCCCCGGTTCCAAATCCTGTCTAGATTCCACCTGCATCCTCAAAGCAGCAGCGACAAGCATGCGTCTGTCTGTTAAAGGGTGGTGTAACCCTCAAAGTGCGCTCCACAAACAATAAAAATATTCTTTTTTTTTCTGTCTTTGTGAATTGTGTGGGCTGTAGCCGCACCTGCATCCTCAAAGCAGCAGTGACAAGCATGCGTCTGTCTGTTAAAGGGTGGTGTAACCCTCAAAGTGTGCTCCACAAACAATAAAAATATTCTTCGTTTTTTTCTGTCTTTGTGAAATGTGTGGGCTGTAGCCGCACCCGCATCCTTAAAGCAGCAGCGACAAGCATGCGTCTGTCTGTTAAAGGGTGGTGTAACCCTCAAAGTGCGCTCCACAAACAATTAAAAAATTCTTATTTTTTTTTCTGTCTTTGTGAAATGTGTGGGCTGTAGCCGCACCTGCATCCTTAAAGCAGCAGCGACAAGCGTGCGTCTGTCTGTTAAAGGGTGGTGTAACCCTCAAAGTGCGCTCCACAAACAATTAAAAAATTCTTATTTTTTTTTCTGTCTTTGTGAAATGTGTGGGCTGTAGCCGCACCTGCATCCTTAAAGCAGCAGCGACAAGCGTGCGTCTGTCTGTTAAAGGGTGGTGTAACCCTCAAAGTGCGCTCCACAAACAATAAAAAAATTCTTCTTTTTTTTTCTGTCTTTGTGAAATGTGTGGGCTGTAGCCGCACCTGCATCCTTAAAGCAGCAGCGACAAGCGTGCGTCTGTCTGTTAAAGGATTACATCGGTGACAGCATCCAAGTAGGCATGTCAGACAGTCCGTACCTGTACTGGCAGGAAAAAGAAGCAATTTGGAGGTCCCTGTACAAACTGGCTCTATTTTACCTGAGTTGCCCCCCCTCCAGTGTGTACTCCGAAAGAGTGTTTAGTGCAGCCGGGAACCTTGTCAGCAAAAGGCGTAGGAGGTTGCTTCCACAAAATGTGGAGAAGATGATGTTCATAAAATGAATTATCAACTCTTCCAGGGAGACCAGCCTCCAGAACGTACAGAGGGACCTGTGGTTGTGGATTCCAGCGGGGACAAATTAATACTCTGTGAGGATGAGGATGTACACAACACTGAAGAGGGTGAGGAATCGGAGGATGAGGACGACATCTTGCCTCCGTAGAGCCAGTTTGTGCAAGGACAGATTAATTGCCAGCTTGTTTTGTGGGGGCCCAAACGAACCAATCATTTCAGCCACAGTTGTGTGGCAGACCCTGGCGCTGAAATTTTTGGTTTGTTAAAGTGTGCATGTCCTGTTTATACAACATAAGGGTGGGTGGGAGGACAATTCCATCTTCCGCCTCTTTTTTTTCTTTGAATTATGTACTGTTTGGGGACTAGTTTTTCAAACTGCCATCCTGTCTGCCACTGCAGTGTCACTCCTAGATGGACCACGTGTTTGTGCCGCCCACTCGTATCTCTTAGCATAGTCATCCAGCTACCTCGGTGCAACCTTTTGGATATAAAAACACTATTGTGAGGTGTGAGGTGTTCAGAATAGACTGGAAATGAGTGGAAATTAAGGTTATTGAGGTTAATAATAGCATAGGAGCAGAAAAACACACAAATTCTGTGATTTTAGCTGTTTTTATGCAAAAATACAGATCCAAAACACAAAACCCAGAACCCAAAACACGGAAGGGTGGTTTTGGCAAAACCAATCCAGATCCAAAACACGAAGAAAGATCCAGATCCAAAACCAAAACACAAAACACGAAAAGTGGCCGGTGCACACCCCTACTAAAAATGTATTCAAAGTCTACAGGGTATGAATCACTCTACTCTTATCTCTTCCAAGCATCAGCTGTTTTGAGTGCTTACCTGCATGATGGAAACCTTCATATTTTCATTTGCAAAAATACTTCCCTGTGTTTAATATTTGAAACTGGCTATGCTTTTTATTTATATGGGTTATTCATGTGTTCAAGACAAAAACAACGGATATTCGGTTCTACACTAAAACCAAGTATGGTATTCAAATGCTAGACATACAACAATATTTTTTAAGCTAAACTGATAAGTGCATGCCTAGAATTCCAAAACCAAGCCTTATCTATTTTTGTTGAATACTTTGCTTTTAAAATGAAAAATTAATTTGAGCACATCAACAGGCAAAATACTTTCCTTGTAAGCTAGGCACAAACTTTTCATGTATGAAGTCACGTTTTAAATGTAAAGAATTTACTTTAAAAGTGCAATACTAGCAAAACTTAAAACAATTACTTAGATCTTTCAATACTACATTGTAAATGTAAACTAGAGATGAGCGGTCCGGTTCTCTGAAAACCAGACCCACCCGAACTTTCAGATCCGAGACGAGAACAGAGCTAGGCTCTGGTTTTCCCGCGTGAATCTGATCTCAAAATGAGGTAAAACGTCATCCTTCCGCTGTCGGATTCTCGCGGGTTGATAATATAAAGGTCCCCTCGATCGGCACCATTTTCACTCCAGCTGTAGAGAGAGAAGCTAGCAGACGTAGTCAGTCACTGTCAGTCACTCAGTGTATGTGTCCAGTCGGGGTCTTGGCCTGAAGGCTGCTGCTGTGTTGTCCATAAAGGGGCTTAGGCTGCAGTATATAATGGGGGCTTCCTTCAGTGGGTGCTGCAGCTGCTGTGTCACTTGACCTGTCAATTAACTGTGGCTGCTGCTGTGTTTTTGACCATGCCATCAGGCTAGGGCTGCAGTCCATAAAGGGGTGCTGTGTTGTCTGGGGGGGTGCTCTTCCCCAGTTTAAAAAGTTTGTGTGTGTGCGTTAGCAACTTAGCTGCACTATTATTGTACGGTGACACTGCCGCAGTTTATTCTCTACGTATTTGTGACTCTGCAGGTGGTCTGTCCGCACTTGGCAGGGGTGCTTTGTTGTCCATCAAGCATGGGTGCTGTCTGTGTAGTTCATCAAGCGGCTGCTTCCTCATTCAGGGGTGCTCTTCCCCAGTGTGAAAAAAATTAATAATATCAATATCAATCCACGTTGCGTTAGCAACTTAGCTGCTCTATTATTGTTTGTGACACTACCGGCCAGACCGCAGTTTATTGTCCAGGTATTTGTGACTCTGCAGGTGGTCTGTCCGCACTCGGCAGGGTTGCTTTGTTGTCCATAAAGAAGAGGTGATGTCTGTGTTGTTCATCAAGGGGCTGCTGCCTCGTCCAGGGGTGCTAATCCCCAGTGTAGTTATTCTTGTTGTTATTCTTTTCTTATTTATAAAGAATCTTGTGACACTGTAAGTGGTGCCGCAGTGTAATATTCAACACGTATTAAATTAGTTTGTGACACTAAGTGGAAACTTTACAATGTTACAATTTAATAACACAAAGGCCCTCATTCAGAGCCGTACGCTCTGAGCAGAGCGCACGCTCTGAATGAGGGCCGGCCTCCATGAAAATGGAGCGTCCTCCTGGACGCTCGTATAGCTGTGGGTCACCACCCACAGGCTATACGAGCGTGCATTTTGATGGCCGCGATGGTCGTGACCATCGCGACCATCGAAATTGCGAGCTGGAGCCTGCGGTTGAGGTTTTCAACCGCAAGCTCCGGAATGATTTTGGCTCTATCAGAGCCAAAATCACTCCCACTGACATCACTAGTGATGTCAGTGGGCCGGCTTCTGACGGGAGGCGTTCCCGTGGGAACGCCCCCGTCAGGGAGGCACGCCCCCAGCACGCCTACCAAAGGGGGCGTGCTGTCAATCAACATCGACAGCACGCCCCCTTTGATCAGACACAACGAGCGAAGGACTTTCCTTCGCTCGTCGCGTCTGGCGCATGCGCACGACGGAGCTCCCTCCGTCGTGCGCATGCTCAGTCCATAACATCGACCCACTTGCGAGCGGACAGCCGCTCACGAGTGGGTCTGAATCAGGCCCAAAGTTAGCAATAAAAAATGCAACTTTTCACTTCTTTCTTCAATCATGAATAAATGATTAGTCTACACGCCGACTACAAAACCACAACAAAGTGCTAAATAACGTGCATAATATATAAAACATAATGACACCACAAACGCCTCAGGTGAGATTCACATAAACATATTTTCAAAAGGTGAAATTATAGGATATGGTTTAAAAAATGGAATAAAGCAGCTAAAACTGCATTCTCTGATTAACATGGGTATATTAATATGGGAGCGAAAAGTCCGTGCTGGACTTTTCGCTGCACATCTGAGATTTTCCTTGGATAAAGTATCGGGCGCGCACCCGCTTTATCCCCGTATTCAATATAAAAGCTACGAAAACGGGAACCTGCAAAGTGGGATCTGCGATAAAATACGAAATTTTCCTGGAATAAATTGTAGGACCTCCCTAAAGCTGTAAAAACATGGGGGATCACTATGGGTACCCCCGTTTGAGCCTGAAAATGAAAGTCGGGGATTTAAATAGCGGCTGCAGGTGTTTTTTTCCCGACATTGAAGGAGTGTTGCAGAAGAGCACTTAGGTTATTTTTTGGGGGGTTTTTTTAGTGGTCCCATCAAATTTGGGGTACATGAAAATGGGTACTAGCATATTTTTAAGTCCCTAAAGTCTGTATTTAAATATTCTGCAAATACGCACCTGCCGCTAATAACCTATTCTAGAATACACCTGTCGCATATTTGCAGAATAGCCCTGAATCTATTTCCCTTTTTTTTTTTTTCACCCCAAATTTTAAATATTTTTTTTGGGGTGTCCCTATTTTTTTTAAAAACTTTTTTTTGACACAGGTTATTTTAAAATGACATTCCCAGGGATGCAGGCTAATTTTTTTAAGCCTGCACCCCTAAACCCCAATTCTGCACTTTTTTTCGCCACCTATTCAGTGGTGAAAAGTTATCCCCGTTTTTTTTCAAAGACTTTTTGAACCTGCGAAAAGTCTTTGAAATTGAATTCAGTGTAAAACTAAAACCAGCGAAAATGACGTCATCGGTGCGAAATAATGGCAAAAAATTACTTTTCGCTCCATATTCGCTCCATATTGAATACCCCAGTAGTGCCCCTACTCCCTACCCATGGCCACTCTACCTCAATTTCAGCGAGTCAGAGGGGCAACTCCATGCAACGTATTCCAGAGTGCAGCTGTTCCTCCTGTAGCCAAGGTCAGAAGATGTGTAGGGGATGTGGTGATATGAACTAATATGGAGTTCACATCCACTAAAGCGGACAATGAATCCCCAATCTAACAGGGAGCGCAGCTGTAATTTATACACAACACAGTATAGGATGACGATATAGGCTTGGGTGATGTTATAATCTGGGAGATGTTATAGAGATAGGGACCTTAACCATCTAGGAACCTCCACCCTGTTACGTCATCTGCAGAGCATCCAGGGCCGGTGCTAGACTTCTAGGTACCCTATGCAAAACTTCTGCACGCAACCCCCCCCCCCCGTACTCATTTCCCCTCAGGTGAAAATGACTTTGCACAGGTGGACTGGCGGATAAGTTTTGTGTTAATATATATATATATATATATATATATATATATTTTATGAATTTTCCTAAATCGCTAGAGAGAAATAATTGCTCTCCAGACTTTCATTGTGGTTCCAAAGCACAAAAAGTTCTTATTGCAACAAAGAGTAAGTTACACGCTTTGATCTATCACAATTAGCGCAAAGACAGTTAAATACAAAAGGTACAGCTTGATACTCAAGAGAATTGCTACTGGCTGGGACCAGTGCGCAAGTTATATACCCTACAGATCATCATTACAGCAATGTAGATAGACAAACATAATTCCATTGGTTCTTGCTCTTGGTCTTTGTAGTACGCTGTAGTTCATAGGACAGTTCATATGTTGTCACTAGGGGTATGTCCCAATTCTCCAACAATGTCTTGAGATTACATTGTCTTTCTTTAACTGGTTTAAGACACTACATACAGAGTATACATTCTAACCAATAATTTCCGATAATCCATAACCATTGAACGCAAGATGCGACTCCCTCGATTCGAATATCTGGAAATAAACAGGGTGTCAGTATAGTACCAAACATGCCATGCGTACCATGTTGTATACCTTAAATATCATATATGCACACTTTATACCATAATGATTGTCTAATAAAACCTTTTCTATATGTGCTTGCATAAGTAATAGTGAGATATTTACAGAAATACATAAGTATGCATTGCGCGTCTGAGCACAGCGCAAATGTTGCGGTGCGTGTATGCATTGTGCACAACGCAATTATGCCCTGTGTGTTTGTGCATTTTATCTTACATACGCTAATGTGCGTTGTGCGTCCTCATATTAAAATAGTTACTGGGTATGTTCGTGGGTATGTGCGTAAGCATAAGAGCGTCTATGTGTTTGCATTGTGGATACACATGCGATTGTCTGTGTGTATGCATGTGTGTGCAAATGTGCATTAGTGTTTTTGTCATGGATTAAAATTATATATATATATATATATATATATATATATATTAATATATATATATAGCGTTATCCAGTAACTGGTATTTTTGATATTATATCCGTCCGAATCTAATTACAAAAGGTCATATAAAATGAAGTTTGTCCTGTTCACAGGTGAGGCAAGCCTTGGCCATAGTCAAGAAGTCTGATAACTTTAACAAAGGCTTTCTTATGCTTATTTAGAATACAATTGTCAGTACTTCTTAACCACATCAGCATTGGACACAAGGCATACAATTGCTAATGTTTATCAAACTTCTGACAATTGTTTCTAACGTTACATTCAGAACACTTCCTGAGCATATCAGTGTCTGCGTTACACTTCAATTGCCACAGACATACTGTGTCTGTATGCAGAGCTTCTCAATATATATGCAAACACTCACAGTATCTTTGTGTACTTTTAATTACTTGTCACAGACATACTCCTGCTTCTCACACACTTGACAAAACCTTGAATGACATATATATATACGAATTTGTGCGCATCGGCTTGCTTCCGACGCAGAGTAGCATCCGATTTACTCTTTATCAGCCCATAAAAGACTAGATCGGCAGATAATAATTATAAATGATCATAACCAATTATTTGACTTCAACAATATACACACACAAAATAAATAAAAAAATATATATATATATATATATATATATATATATATAGACCAGGAGGTGCGACACTCACGGACCAATATGACGATACACGACGGTGAGCCAGATAACGTTTCAGTTCTTTATGTAACTGTCTTCAGAAAAGTACAAAACATACAAACAACATACCTTAAGTAGCCCATCACCAATCACCAAGTGTCCAATCCGTGCCGCATGTTCAGCGTCCACATTCCCGCTGAGTCGCCGGCGCTGACGATGACGTCACCACTCACGTCGCACACCACGTGACACCCACACCAAGCGCCAAGCGTTGCTAAGCAACCAAATAACAGATTGTTAAACCACATCACCACCTGCGCATGGTCCGTGAGTGCCGCACCTCCTGGTCTGTAGTTTGCTATTTTTGTGGGGGCACCCGGCAAAGCTGCTTATATTTTTGATGAGTGCCGGTCCTGTGTTGTTCGTAGTTGGTTATGCTCTGTGGTGAAGATGCATTTCTCCTGACAAGGCACCTTACAAACTCCTATATTAGGGGTTAACTTAATCTTTGTCATCATCTCCAGTCCCTCCGTGTTTTTAAAAAGTATTGTGATATACATTTCTTATATGGTTTTGGTGTTGTGACACTTTCTCACTGGATTGGACACATTAACAATTTGTGGCACATGATACTACCGGTGTGACATTGTTGTATAAATGGCAGAATCACAGGCTGATGCTTCTGAAACCTTATTTAACCCCAGTAACTATCCAGTGGGGGATGCCTTTACTTACTCAGAATCTGAGGCAGAGGACATTCTCTATAAAGAGATATTGGATGATGAGGCTGAATCTTGCACACCAGATGTGATTTTCCGAGATTTAATACGATTAAAGAAAAAAGAAATCGATTTCAAGTTACATGGTATCTCACTTAGTGACTACTTTAAGACCAAAAAAATACCTAGAGGTTTCCGTATTAGAAATTGCCCAACAATAGGTCGGAATGATCCAGCATTTTGTAAAAAATGGATCGCCATTTTAAATAAATGTTCGTATGACTTATTATTATTGGTGATTGAACAATCTAAAAAAGAACTAGCAATGATTGTTGAGAAAATCGATAGTTTTGAATCCATACACCTGCCCACGTTAAGAGCTGATAAAGATTTAGACTGGATGGAAAAACTGTCCAACCAATTAAATGTTTACAAGAGAGACTTGATTAAATTTAAAAAAGAAAAATTGCGGAAGGTCGAATTGGATTACGAGAGACACCAGGTATATCGGTGGCTGGCAGGAGGGCAGCAGGAATATGAACGGAGGGTACCATTCTTTAGGAGACGGAGACCCCCTCATCCAGCAGTGGACAGTGAATCATCTCAGGAATTATATAGTACTGTAGTACTGCTAGCGATACAGACAGACCTAAGGGAGGTGCGAGTCGACAACCTTCTGGCCCTTTAGGGGTTATTACCCGTACCAGAATGCCTTTCGTTCCAAACGCTATACCAGACGAGGTGGCCAAAACTGCCGAAGGCAAACGTGGCAACAAACCCCCGCTACCACGGAGGAAGTAATCTTTAATCTGTCCTCTCATATATTAACAAAAAGTGAAACCAGTTTGCTTAAGAAGGGTCTATCCTTTATTCCCTCAAATCAATTAAAGGAGGTGGACTGGCAGATTGAAAAATACCAACTACAACGAAAGTTAAAACTGAGGGAATTTTTCTTTAAAAACCCCAGTAAACAGGAACCAGTGCCCCCCCCTATAAGCATTCCAGACAAAGTTAAAAAGTTGAAAGAGAGATCACAGTTTGACCCAGTCTCCTATAATCCTTCGATTAAAACTTTTATACGTTCCTTGGATCATGAGGTGGCCCTTCAATTGAATGAACATAAGGGCCCGCACCCTAACCTTACGAAATTGGAAAGAGAGGCACTGAGATCGCTCTCTAAGAATTCTAACCTATCTGCCCCGCGGACAAGGGGGGAGCAATTGTGCTGCAGGATACTCCTGAATATGTGATGGAAATTAACAGGCAACTCAGTGACTCTAAAGTTTATCATAAACTTAGTAGTGATCCTACTTTACAGTTCAAACAAGAACTGACTGAGATTCTTTTGTCCGCTAAGGATCGTGCTGTCATCAATGAGGAACTTTTTGATATTCTTATTCCACACTTTCCAGTCACACCGGTGATATATACCCTTCCCAAAATGCATAATGGCATTTTACCCCCTCCAGGCCGACCGATTATATCGGCCAGGGGGTCATTATTCCAGCCAACGTCTATATTTTTGGACTCAATATTACAACCGCTGGTTCAAAACCATGTTCACTTCTTGTTAGATAGTACCTCCTTACTCAATAAGCTAAAACCATTTGAGGTTCTTACAGAAAATGTATGGTTTATTACGGCTGATGTATCTAGCCTATACACTATCATACCTCATTGTGATGGCCTTGATGCTGTGAAACAGATGCTAAGAAATAGTGATTTGTTTACCTTGAATCAAATTGAGGTGTATCTTTCTTTGTTTGAAATTATCCTAACAAAAAATTTCTTTATGTTTAACAATATATTTTACCAACAAATCACAGGCTGTGCCATGGGGTCCTCAGAGGCTCCGGCATATGCCAACTGCTATATGTTTGGAATTGAGGAGGAATTATTCTTTAAGAATGGGGACATCTGCGATGAAATCGTGTTTTATACGAGGTTCATCGACGATCTCCTTATTTTTTGGAGAGGCACTGAAGAGAAATTTACTAAATTGATTGAGACTCATAATGCGACTGAATGTCCTGTTAAACTTACATACAAAATGAGCCAAGAGTGTATAGATTTTCTTGATATTAGATTAATAAGAGAAAACAACAGATTAATTACTACACTATTCACTAAACCCACGGACCGTAACACATTGTTACAATATCAAAGTTGTCATCCTTATAAACTGAAGGCAGGTCTCCCATATTCACAAATGCCACGTGTAGTTAGAACGAATAGTGATATAGCGAGGGCTTCTCAACAGTTAGATGAAATTATATTAAAATTTGCCCAGAGAGGCTATAATAAACAGCAATTGCTAACCACTAAAAATAAGGTCCTAGCTTTGAATAGAGACCAACTACTATGCACACAGCATGATAAGGATGTAAAGAACAGATTCCCATGGGTAACTCGTTTTAATGTACATTCCACAATGATAAATAGAACATCAAAAAAACTCTGGCCAATTGTGGCAACAGATCCAGACCTTGATCTGAACAGGGTTAATCTTATGCCATGTTATTCTAGGGGAAAAAATCTTAGAGACCTATTGGTGAAAACAAACTACAGTTCTAAGGATGCATCAGGTCCTCTTCATTTCCTTAGTATTAAACAACATGGGTGTTTTAGATGCTCATGTACTACCTGCAGATTCTTGATTCAGGGTAATATATTTTATCACCCGCATACGGGTAAAAAAAATTTCATACAGCATCACCTCACATGCAATAGCATGTTCGTGATATATCAAATAATCTGTCCTTGTGGGCTCTCCTATATTGGGAAGACACAGCGAAAATTTAAAGAAAGGATGGCGGGCCATAGGTCTGCAATTAAAGCAGCAATCACCCATGGTACAAGTGACCAACCCGTAGCGAGACATTTCCAGGAATCCAAGCATACTTTAACGTCATTAAGATATCGGATGATTGACCATGTCCCACCTTTAATGCGGGGTGGGGATCGTGGGAAATTACTATTAAGGAAAGAGGCAGAATGGATTCTGAGACTTGATGTACTATATCCTAAAGGTCTAAATGATAATATCTCTTTTGTTGGCTTTAGTTAAATCCTGATGCACCACTGCCATTATGTGTTAGACTTAAGTTCCCTTTGGCTAATGATTCATGATGATAGTGTTTTGATGTTTGTATGTAGTATATTTCCATCTAATTGGGTTTATACAGGATAGTGCAGGTATTTAATTGTCCACTTATATAGCAGGGCGATGTATATGTAATATCGGTCTGTATTAGGGGTAAATTCAGCACTGTTGCATATTTTGTGTATATTTCTTTATGAGCTTGATGTCGAAGGAATTATGACCTGTGTGTTGAGATATGTCCCGTTTTAAAATACATCTTGTTCTTATAATTATAACTATGGTTTATCTGGGTAAATAGGCTATGTGAGTAGTGTATTTTGATATTGTTAGCGTTTAACTAGCCTGTATGTACTGCTGTATTTATATAATATAACTATGTATCATGCGCAGGTGGTGATGTGGTTTAACAATCTGTTATTTGGTTGCTTAGCAACGCTTGGTGTGGGTGTCACGTGGTGTGCGACGTGAGTGGTGACGTCATCGTCAGCGCCGGCGACTCAGCGGGAATGTGGACGCTGAACATGCGGCGCGGATTGGACACTTGGTGATTGGTGATGGGCTACTTAAGGTATGTTGTTTGTATGTTTTGTACTTTTCTGAAGACACTTACATAAAGAACTGAAACGTTATCTGGCTCACCGTCGTGTATCGTCATATTGGTCCGTGAGTGACGCACCTCCTGGTCTGTAGTTTGCTATTTTTGTGGGGGCACCCGGCAAAGCTGCTTATATTTTTGATGAGTGCCGGTCCTGTGTTGTTTATATATATATATCTATACACACAGTTTCAGGGGCATAACTAGAACTTTTTGGGCCCTGTAGCAACAGTTTTAAGGAGCCCCACTAACTTAGGTCTTACACAATGCCCACAGTAGTAGTTCCGCTAAAACACTAAATGCCCATTGTAATGGTGCCCCTTATGCAGTGTCCCCAGTAGTAATAATTCTCCCTGAAGAAATGCCCCTAAAAGTAATGCCCCCTGTAGTAGTGCCCCCAGTAGTAATGCCCCCTGCAGTGCCCCCAGTAGTAAGGGCCCCTGTAGTACCCCCAGTTGTATTGCCCTTGTAGTGCCCCCAGTAGTAATGCTCCCTGCAGTACCCCAGTAGTAATGCCCCTTGAAGTGTCCCCAGCAGTAAGGGCCCCTGTAGTGCCACCAGTAGTAAAGCCCCTGTAGTGCCCCCAGTAGTAAGGCCCCTGTAATGCCCCCCCCAGTAATAAGGCCCCTGTAGTGCCACCAGTAGTAAGGCCCCTGTAGTGCTCCCAGTAGTAAGGCCCCTGTAGTAAGGCCCCTGTAGTGCCCCCAGTAGTAAGCCCCACACACACACACACATAAAAAAACAATACTTACCTTAAACTCCGCTCCAGTGCCTGCTGCCGTCCGTCCCCGGCGCCCACTCCTCTGAACTATGGGAGTGAGCTCCGTCCTCCGGCTGCCGCTGGCACTGGGGATTGGGGGGTGAGAAGGAGCCGGGCGCCCGCTGATAACACAATCTCAGCGGGCACCCGGCAAATGGGGGATGCAAACGTCGGGCAGGAGGGCCGGGCGCCCTCTAGTGGCAGACGCCCCTAGGAAGCTGCCTAAGCTTGCCTAGTGGAAGCGCCGGCCCTGAGCGCATCCATCAAAAACGTTTTTGCAAAATTCAGAAACTTTGTCTAAAAAAGTAACAACAAGCAGTCCAGCGTTGGCTAGCTCCCTTCTCTCTGCTAGATCCAAGCACCTGCCATCTTCACCACCAACACCTTCATCAACAATATCCTCAATCATGAAGTGACTGGTTTGTTCGGGCCCCCACGAAACAAGCTACCAATGGGCAGCTGACATTGCTGGCAATGATCTCTATGTGCACAAACTGGCATTACAGAGGCAAGATGTTGTCGCCATCATCATCATCCGATTCCTCTCCCTCATCAGTGTATACATCATCTTCACACAATATTAATTGACCCCGCTGGAATCCACCAGTACAGGTGCCTCTGTAATTTTTGGACGTAATTGGCAGTAAAAGTCTTTGTCGTAGAATTTGTAGTTCATTTTGAGGACATAATTTTTTCCACATTTTGGGGAAGTAGTCTCATAGGCCGATCGCTGACAAGGTTCCCGGCTGTCCTGAAAACTCTTTCTGAGTACACACTGGAGGGTGGGCAGCTCAGGTAAAGCAAAACCAGTTTGTGCAAGGGCCTCCAAACTAACTTTTTTTCCTGCCAGTAGTCAAACGGACTGTCTGACATGCCTATTTGGATGCTATCATAAACATTTTTTAAATAGTCCTCAAACATTCTTTGAATGGTGACCGTATCAAATGGAGTCACGGTAGAGGTCTCATTAATTGTAGGCAATTCTTTTAGACCCGACAAGATGTCAAAACTTGATTGTGTTGACTCATCTGCATCACCAGTGGGTGTTTTGGGAAAGTTACATTCTTTGTCTGCAGATGCACTTCCTTGAGAAACTGAAGGCATCATATGCCACTTGAGCTGACAATTTGATTACCAACAGTTCTTTGCATCTCTTCAGATCTGTGTACGTTGGGAAGAAAGACTTCATCCCTTCTGGGGGCAGCAGCAGGCATAGTGCTCAAAGATTCTCAAGAAAGATACAACGTAAGACTTAAACCTTAAATCTTATATCTTGCATTTGCTCTGTTTGGCTTTACATATGTGTGGTTAAGTGGACAGTGGGTACAACGGCATTTTGGAGGTCACTAATTATAATTTTTTTAATGTCCCTGTACATGTCAGGAAATGCTTTTCTAGTGAAATGGAATCTTTGCAAAGGATTGTTTAACAGTCAAGTATTTTTGAAAGCACTATTAGTAGTCTTCCTGGTCCCCTTCTGGGATGAAAATCCACTCCCAGCAGCAGCAGGCATAGCACTCAAGGATTCTTCTGGGGCAAGGACTGATGTGAATGAGTAAAATATGTTTTGTAAATGCCTTCCCTCCCCTCCCCTCCTCACTCATAAATTTGCTTCAGAATCAAAAAATGAAATTAAATTTACTACCAATCAACTCTTCCTGTCCCTGCCTTCAACTACATACATACTCCAACTCACTCAGGCCTCTTGAATAATAAAAACATTTGTTTCCTGATGTGCCATGTTGGAAGTTGAACTGCCACGTGTTTGTGCCACCCACTGCTGCTACTTAGCTTAGTCAGCCAGCTAGCTTGTTGCAAATTTTATTCCTAAACCATATGAAAACAATATTGTGAGCTGTGAGGTGGTCAAATGTTAGCAGATTTTATCAATTTTGAAAAAAAATACAGATCCAAAACCAATACTAAAACCAAAACACCCAAGGGGCAGTTTTGGCAAAAACAAATCCAGATCCAAAACAAAAGGAGATACAGATCCAAAACCAAAATATGGGGAACAGCGCACATCCCTAATGTAAACTAAGTAGAGTATCATTTTGCCTTGTGGAACATAACCTGATTCTTGCAACAGAGGGTCAATAAACCAAATACAGGTAATAAGGATAATTTAAAAGCCAAAATGCTTGCAAATTAACTTCGTAATATCAACATTTTCCAGACAAGTTGCTCTTTATAGAAACTTTATTGTATGAAGGTATACTTTTCTAAATTATTGTGTTTTACATTGCTGAAAACATATAACTGTATGCAGCACTGTACAAAGAATAAATATTCATTCATAGCGTTCCCTGCCACACTGGAGCTTGCAGCCTACATTCCCTACCAGGGAATAGGCATGTCAGACAGTCCGTTTGACTACTGGCAGGAAAAAAAGTTAATTTGGAGGCCCTTGCACAAACTGGTTTTGCTTTACCTGAGCTGCCCACCCTCCAGTGTGTACTCAGAAAGAGTTTTCAGGACAGCTGGGAACCTTGTCAGCGATCGGCCTATGAGACTACTTCCCCAAAATGTGGAAAAAATGATGTCCTCAAAATGAACTACAAATTCTACGACAAAGACTTTTACTGCCAATTACGTCCAAAAATTACAGAGGCACCTGTACTGGTGGATTCCAGCGGGGTCAATTAATATTGTGTGAAGATACACTGTATACACTGATGAGGGTGAGGAATCGGATGATGATGATGATGGCGACAACATCTTGCCTCTGTAATGCCAGTTTGTGCACATAGAGATCATTGCCAGCAATGTCAGCTGCCCATTGGTAGCTTGTTTCGTGGGGGCCCAAACAAACCAGTCACTTCATGATTGAGGATATTGTTGATGAAGGTGTTGGTGGTGAAGATGGCAGGTGCTTGGATCTAGCAGAGAGAAGGGAGCTAGCCAACGCTGGACTGCTTGTTGTTACTTTTTTAGACAAAGTTTCTGAATTTTGCAAAAACGTTTTTGATGGATGCGCTCAGGGCCAGCGCTTCCACTACGCAAGCTTAGGCAGCTTCCTAGGGGCGCCTGCCACTAGAGGGCGCCCGGCCCTCCGGCCCGGCGTTTGCATCCCCCATTTGCCGGGTGCCCGCTGAGATTGTGTTACCAGATAATTGCAGTGCTCAGATTAATTATGTAGTGAATATATGGAAGAGAGGGCCCATTTTGAGAGATTATATAATCTAGATAAACTGTAAGTGGACACAAAGAGGGTGAGGGTGCAGAGTTGAGGAAGAGTCTAGTGTCTAATATTCTTTGCCTATACTGTATATTATACATACTATACATACAGGTTATAGTGTCTAATTTGCTAGAAGCCAGTTTACCTACCAGTATGTTTATTAACTGCGGGAGGAAACTTCATTATCCAAGCAGGCTGCTATTGTTAAGAAGAAAGTGGAAGTCAATATTAAAATGCTGAACAACAGGAACACAGGAATAACAATATAGTATAGTCAGCAATGTTCCAGAGTCAGTGGATAAATTCCAGCTAGAACCCTATTTACTTTGGCTCTTCCAAGCCATTGTACCTGAGTTCACTTCTTAGTAAATGACATTCAAATTAAAAAGGGCACATGAGATTCTATGTCCCAAACCTTAGAATTGTGACTCAGAGACATTAATATAATTCAAAGTTAGCAGCAAATTTTAAAAAAAAGGAGTAAGAAAAAGGAGCAATTTGCACTTTGACAAAACCATGATGTATTGTAGGTAGGGCAGATTTAAAACATGCAGAGATTGAAAAGTGGGAAGGGACGTGTCTTTGCTTACAAATGATCGTCGGTTACCAGTACTTATTTGTTACATGCAAAAGCAGTCAGTATTTTCCCTGCATGCAAAAAGATAAATGCATTTGTATCCCTTTCATTGCTGCATGGTTTGTTCCAGGAGCAAATTGCTCCTTGTTTTCTGCTTTTTTGATCTGCTCCTAAATCTGAATCAGGCCCATTGTTCTCAAGTTCTCATTCAAACTCAAGGACAAGATAACAAATGTTTGCTGGAACAATATTATATAATTTGTAATCTTCCAAGATCTGGTTCCTTCCACCATCATTAAATGCCAGGATCTCAGAGAATTCACAAAAACACAAGCAGAACAATGGATACAAATATAAATAGGGCTTCTTATTCAGGCGTTTGGTGAAGGTTGGAGGCTGTTAAATCACCATGTGTAATCCTGGGGAAGGTACTGTAGACACTTTGGCCCTGATTCAGAGCCGGACGCTATGACAGAGCGCTCGCTCTCAATCAGGGCCGGCCTTCTTGCTTTTTAGAGCGCCCTCCTGGCCGCTCGCATAGCTGTGGGTGACCACCCACAGCTATAGCGAACGGTCAGGAAGATGGTCGCGATGGTCAAGACCATCGCAACCATCGGGCTTGCGACGAGACCCTTGTGGTAGGGTCTCGTTGCCGCAAGCCCCAGATAGCTTTTGGCTCTAACAGAGCCGAAATCTCTCCCACTGACATCACTTGTGATGTCAGTGGGGCCGGCCCCAGACGGTGAGCATTCCCATGGGAACGCCTCCATCTGGGCAGCCACGCCTCCGGCCCGCCCACCAAAGGGGGCATGCTGTCACTCAACATTGACAGCACACCCCCTTTGGTAGGAGACCCGGAGCAACGGATTGCCCGTCGCTATCCGGGTCTCGCGCTTGCGCACGACGGATCCGGCTCCTTCGTGCGCATGCGCACTGGGCCACCATCGACCCGCTTGCGAGCGCATAGCACTCGCGAGCGGGTCTGAATCAGGCCCTTACTCCACACATTCAGCCTTGGCCGTCGCTCCTTGGATACATCCTTGCAGCAGTACACTTTTCTGGATGTTCCTCATTAATGGTTCCAGATTCTGAAAGCTAATTGTCTCACTTATATTATGACTCTAAAGATCATCTCATGACTTTTCCTCATTACTAATGGTGTCTCATTAGGACATTTGTGATATTTAGTGATATTATTTTGTGGTTTCTAGGTTCTATTTACATACTACACTGGTATATTAGCTTTAGATTACGGTCAGGTAATGTTTGAGGTGTAATGCTGGAAACCTCAATTGTCTTTTTTCACTAAGGCATTCTCCACCTCTGACTAGCTGTGTGGGACAGTTGAGACTGCATTTTTATTTAGCGCTACACATAAATGCTCATCATGACCTTAGTTTTAGATGCATAGCTATGTTATATGTTTTGTACTTATTATTTTACATGTACTGCACTTTTGCAGTTTTATTGCTGCAACAGTTTTTGCATGTTTATTTTTTCCCCCATTATTGTGCTTCCGACCTACATTTCTCGCTGAGTGGGCAGGCCTTTGCCACCCTCCCTTCCATATACACGGTCTACAGCCAAGGTTGTAAAAACACTGAGCCCCTCTGGTCACACACACATGCACACATACACCAGTGACATGTGGTGAGGTCAATGGCTGTGGAGGCACACATGGAGATGGGTCTCACCCCCTACTCACTGTATCTCTCCCCTCACTACACTAAGCATCAGTGTCTATTGATTTTCCTACCTGCATCACCTCATCTAGGCAATATTTTGCCTAGAAAAAGATGCCTTGAAAAACACCTGCAGATTGAAATGCATTGGCTTGTGAACTATTGGTGTGTTTAGACCTACCATCTGGACTACACTGACCTTTAAAAGGAACTTGCACTAACTCTATAACAAATCCAGAAAGTTATATTGAGTTGTTTTACACCTTTGGCGGTTCCTGGTGAGGTCTGAAGCCGTTATGGATGGTGATCTTTTTATTCTGTGTTTGACAAAATTCTCTTCATGTATGAGCTTTGTGGGAATTATACTTCCATCTGGAACACCATAAATATACCGATATATGACAGATCATCTGATGACTCATGTGAGTATGGTACGCTCACATATAAAGAAACTGTTATAAGTCTTTACCTGCATATGTTATAGTGAGTGGGGTACGCCCCTTATACTGTTTACCTATCCTCTTGGTTATGGTAGCACAGATATTGGAGTCTATATAATCACATTGGGACCACCTTAAAGATACCTTTATGTGCTCACATGCTGTACCTGCACTCTATGGGAGTAGGGTATGTTCGGCTACCCCCTGCATTATAGACTATCATTAATAAGTTTTAAGCTGTTGAGGAGGTCCGACACACTGTTGTCTCTCCCTTTTTTTGTATGTTTCAAGATCTTTGGAGAGAAAAGAGAAAAGACTCAGATGGACGGATTCATACACCTCGCCTCCATCATTTATTAACGTTTTATATTTCCACTTATTTATTACTTTCTGTGTTATCATTTTAATTGTCATTAAGTTTTAGTAGCGCCAAAGTCTGGGAACTTAAATTTTTGTTATTTGGCTGGCTTTGTTTGGTGTAATAGGTTTACGCAATGGTGTGGACTCTCTTATTTTTCCATTGTCAGTACAATAACAATAATATTAGTATAACAAAATAATGCAATTTTTTTTTTTTAGTAGGGCAGGGAGTGCTGCTCAGGCCTGTCAATTTTCTGTTTATAATCATTCTTGTTTCCTTTTCTTTTATCCCCAGCATCTCCTGGTCGCCCCTATATCCTCCCTGGCCAAATCCCCCTCCATCTGGCCACCTCCCTAGCACCTTTAGTCACATCCTTTTTTATTTAACATACACATTTCAAAATACTGTAATATCCGGGACTCAAACCTATCACCTGTCACATGGCTGTCGGACACCTTACACATGGAGCTATCTGCCCCACAATTTCTGATGGCAGCCCTCAACACAGTCACCGATCACCAACCCAGGTGTTACTAGCACACCTCGAGTACCCTTGCCAGTGAGTTCAGCTGCCGGCACAGGGTACATAATGTACACTGATCTCTCCGCCGCTGATATATGCTACACTGCCAGCTCCAGGCTTGTGCACGGCTTTTTTGATGGACAAATTCTGCTGCAGGTGCAGCTTCACCAGCGCTCTCCTACATCTACAGCTGGTGAGTTATACTGCATAATTATTGTGTATTATCCCTGCAGCCATTGGATTCACACTGAATTTGGCAGTGAATAACAGTGGTACAATGGAACTCCATCATCGTAAGGGACAAATCAAATTTGTTATGCCCTTTCCCCATGAGGCCACACCCTTTTTCCGGACAAGCGTCTCGTGTACCTATTTAAAAAACGGGTGGTGTGGGGGGGCGCCAATGTTCTTTCTGGCCCAGGGCACCAAAAAGTCTAGTTATGGCTTTGCTTTCATTTATCTGGAATGATGGAAACCCAGAAACCAAATAGATTGTAGCAATGAAAGTTTGTTTAGAGAAACCAAGTAAAAAGAAGATTGCAATAGATAATGAGGAAGATAATGAGCATATCAATTATAATTTTTGTAGTAACTTGTGTAAGGTCTGTTAGATTTCTGGAAATGTTAGCTATTTGTAAGAGGATTTGGATGCAGATTGGATGTTGGAATCAAAGAATACAGATGTGTCCTCATGCACTGATCATTTTGATGTGTGACGTTTGTAGATCTGTGTGCGACTGAGTCTGAGGGGCCTATTCACCATAACTAAAAAAATCGATGGAGGTAATTAGGTTTAGAACTCGCATGGAGTTCTACCTAATTACCAGAGGAATTCATCATTCCTCCTCTCCATAACTATCTATTCCAAAAAGCTGTCATTTTTGCTATGACAGCTTTTCATAAAATAGATACTTTTCCCTATCTGCTCTAACTTACCGCAGCTGTAATCAGTGCTGCATATACGCCGTTATGTTCACAAAAGCGGCGCATGCGCATCACTGATTACAGCTGCAGTAATTGTGTCCCCCCAAACCTCCCCCACCTACCTAGCCGTCTGCATACCCCGACCTCCCGCAGCGGACAGTACGGCCAGGCATGGGGGGGGTTGGCTGAAGATTTGAAAAAAAATTTTTTTACTGTGTTCTGCCGGGAGAACACACAGCGCAGCAGCCGGAGCCAGAGGAGGGATCAGGGAGTGACGGAGGGAGCCAAGGAGGACATGCTCACGCTGAAAGCAGGTAAGTATATCACGCTGTACGCCACCTGAGAGTGACGTATGGTAACACCATCAAATTCAGAAAATACATAATTTTCGGCATTTGATGAATAGCCTAATTTCTACATCCCCATACTAAAGAATGGGGAATGTGGAAATTAACGCAGACGGACTTAACCAGGAGATATCAGTGATATCTCCTGTGTTAAGTGTTTTAATGAATACTAAGAAAACGGTAATTAAGGAAAATGTCTTTAAAACCGTTATTTTAGTGTTGATGAATAGGCTCTGTGTAATAAGTGCTCCTATGCAGCGGCCATGGCTTTAAGTCACGGCAAGTTCCATTTTGCCTCATCTGTGACTTTGTACATGTTTAAAACTAATTCCCGTGCAGTTAAAAGTCACTGCATCTCTTGAACACTGTGAGTGATGTATTGCTGCAGCTGCGATGCCAGTAAGACACAAAATTTAAAGAAAGAGTGCTACTCTGCACCTCTCGGAGCGGCTCAGTCGTGCCGGGCATCTTGTGCTGTATGGCGTATAGACTCTAGATGTATTGAGGACACGTCTTTAATTCTGAGTCAAGGATGACACCTAGCTCTGTGAGCTTCAGAAAAAAAGGAAGAACTTAAAAAACAAGGCTAAAATCCTCATTCTACACCTTGTGGAGCCATGACTTCTAGAATACCTTATTCTTTTATCACAAATGAGTTGTTTTACTTAATACCTGCAATAGAACTGATTGGCAGAACCTTAATATCAAACCTGAGCTTTATCCCACTTTGGACCAAAACACTTTCCTGCTTTCATATGTCCCCAGCCAATTGCTGCCAACTACAGACAACAGCTTAAAGGTGCCATGAAGGCAGGGGTCTTTATAACTCCTTTAATCAATTATTTCAAGAGATAACATGTCAAATTTATTTAATTGTAAAATGTTAATTTAGGATAGTACTATGTACCTGGCCAAAAGTATGTGGACACCAAAACATCACACCCATATATGTTTGTTGAATATCTAATTTCAAAGTCATGAGCATTAATACATTCAGTTTGTGCCTCCTTTTTGATACTATAAAAGCCCCCACTCTTTTCACTAGATTTTGGGGATTCGCATCCATTCAGGCAGTGATGTTGGGTCATCTCAAAGTTGTTCAACTGAGTTGAGATCAGAGCTGAGTGGAAGTCAGTTAAGTAGTTCCACACCAAACTTGGCAAAACCATTTACGATGAACCTCACTTTGGCAGCATCATGCTGAAATAAGAAAGGGCCTTCCCTGAATTGTTGCTGCAGAGTTGGAAGCACACACTTCATTGTATACTGTAGCATTGAGATTTCTCTTTACTGGAACAAAGGTGCACAGGCAAACCATGAAAAATAGTCTTGAACCATTATTCCTCCTCCACCAAGCTTTACAGTTGGCAAGATGCTTTTGGGCAGGAAGTATCCTCAAAACCTACATTTATTTGTCAGACTGCCAGTTGGTTAAGCATAATTCTTCCCTATAGAGAATGCATTTTCACTGATCCAAAGTCCAATGGCAGTGTGCTTTAAAACATACCAGTCTAGATTTGGTATTGCTGATAGGGGGTATCCACTAGACGATAAAGTTGAACGATTGAACGATAATGACAAAATCGTTTGATAATCGTTCAAACATCGTTTGAACATCGTTTGCAAATCGTGCAGTAATTGTTTCTAACGATGTACGATGCGCGCTCCCGCTGGTCGTTTGATCGTCTCCTCCATCGACTGAACATGCAGGTCAATTTCACTTGATTGCTTACACATCGTTTACACATCGTTTATACATCGTTTACACATCGTTCATGCTGAACGATCAAACGATGAACCACTGTCTGCCCACTATAGCTGAAAGCTCTCAATTACAGATTAAAACAACATAGTTTATTGTTAGATCTTTTCCAAATCGTTTGCAGATCTTTTGCAAATCGTTTGCAAATCTTTTGCAAATCCTTTGCAAATCTTTTGCAAATCCTTTGCAAATTGTTCAGAGTGGAAGATCATATTTCAAGGGAAACTTCAAGGGAAAATCGTTAAGAGGTTGGACAGGGATAAAATCGTCTAGTGGATGCCCCCCAATAGTGTTTTGAGGCTTGTATTTACATGATCAGTTATGGAAACCCAACATGAAGCTCCCGATTTACGTATCAGCCCCATTTTCCGGGAGTGGCCAGCCCAGAGACTGCGTGGAGGCTCCTCCTTCTCTTCATGCCTGTACCCTGCTGATTTCTGCAGCAGCACAGGCACTGGACAGAGACCATCAGCAGCCCATCAGAGGCCCCTGGGAATCACATGTCCCTATTGTCTCTCCCGGGCCTGAAAGGAGTACCACATATGTTTGGCCATGTAATGCATGTTTGTTATATGAGTTTAATCATCTGTAATAAAGAACATCAAGCATTAGAAATAAACAAAAATGCATTTTTTTTTAAAAAAAATGGAATTTGGTATTTTAATGTGCTGATAGCGATCCCTTGTCATCTTCACTATATCTCTATTCACTTTTTGGGAATCATGTTACAGCTAATTTGATAACGAATTATACAAAACAACAAAACTGAAATCATAGTCACTATGACCAAGGCCAGATTTTCTTTTCTTTGCAAACAGCAACAGGATTAATGTATGTTCTGTTGTCCTTGTTTTTCAGACTATGGGCCTGACTCAGCAAGGATCGCTATTCTGCTAGAACGCACGCATCGCAGTTGCTAATATTAGCGGTGACATGCAAATATTTGCAATCGCATTGCGATCACAGTCTAACATACAGATGCCCACTTCCCCTTACACACATCCATATACTTGGGCAATATTGCTAAATAATCGATAACATTGAGTAACATCGGACACATAAGCACAGGTAAGGCTGGTCAGACCTCACTCAGAAATTGCTAACTTCAGCACACGCTATGAGGCCTCAGGCTGCGTATGGTATTGCAGTGGATCATTTATGTACACCCCTGCAACGGTGTTGCAACACACTGGCACGCCTGCGTTTGCCCGACCACCCCCCCATCACCACCCACAAACGCCACCTCCTGTCAATCACTGTGCTCTGGGTCTGCATAGCCTCTGCAGACGCAGTTCCCATCGCAATTGCTAGTTCACGCACACACACTGCGATGCATGCACATGCGCAATGCAAATTAATTGACTGATTGCCTGCGTCTTTGCTACTACGATCCTTGCTGAATCAGGCCCTAAATCCGCATGACTCTTAGACAGTTGTCTAATAGTTCTAATTTTTCTCAAAACTATCATTACTCCTTAGTCATGCTGATACTACTCATGTCATGAGGGAGACATTTGTCTGGTTCAGTACAGTACTTCCCCTTTTGACTGAATCAACCTGGGTTTAATTGATGTAAAAGTATTATCTCAATCCCATTTTCAGTCCAAAAATGAGTAGGAAATACTGAAGCAGACAAATGCTTCCTTCATTACATACTGTAGGTCATGATGGCATGCCTGTCTTCTAGAGATCCGTCCAACCTGTATGTACTCCAGCAACAATGGAGATACTGAATACTCCTATCCGAGAAATTAAACTGGATCAAACCAGGAGAATCTAATGATCATGTAGAAAATGAAAAGATGGATTTAGGATTATTATGAACACACAATTTTACAGTTATATTTCATACCTCACTGGAACCACTAGAAATACTTCATAACCAGGAAAGTGTGAACTGTAGCTGAATTACCTTCTGCAATCCCAAGCGCTACATTTGGCATTTTATATACTCTATACAGGCTTATTACAGATAGAAAAGTTCATGACACCAGAGTATAATTTACTGGATTCATCATGTAATTGCTCACCCACTGAATTATCGGCAATAACTATTATTCTAAATTAGAACCTCCATCATTTGCACTTCAGTTTTACAGACCACCATCATGGTAATAATTCTACCTTTAAAATATGTGAATATACCTCTTCTGACAACTGTTTGCTTTTATGAAAGATGAATAATCCCATTAGCTCAACATTATCAATCACCTGCTGTCAGTTTCCTGCTTACACAGTCTCAGAAACAATTCCCTGCTAATCCAAAACACACTGCAGCCCCCAGACCAAATATGTAATATAACAAGAGGAGGCTTCATTCCCAATTGAATAACCAGACGTGACAATACTGTGAAAAAATATATATTTTACAATCTCTGCAGATATAGGGGCCTGTTGAAGTGTTCACTTCTCTGCGGGGGATACTTTACTATCCCACTCCCTGCGGGGGATACTTAACACCGGAGGGGACAGCTGCTCCGAAAATCAGCTGTTCCTGCAATTAGCTACAGAAGTAGGATGGAGTGCATTTCATATGCAAGGAGTTAGTTAAACACCCGAGCCTGTGGGTGTCAGACTCAAAGTGGACAAGAAGGGGCTAGTTGTTTAGTGAGATAGTGTTGTGGGGTGGGGTTAGGTTTGGTTAGCCTATAGGACTGGCAGAGGATGGGTTTTTTCAGTGCTATTTCAGAGTTGCTGCTTGGCAGTCATTTCATAGAAATTTCTCTGGTCGGCTGTTTCCCGCCCTCCCTCCCTTATTCATTGAGTTGTTTGATGTCGGCTTTTCTTGTGGCGGGAAAGAATGCTAGCAGTCGCCATATGACTTTGGAGCTTGAGGTGCTCTCCCTTCCAATACATAGATTAGGCTGATTTACCCTACTTGGGTCAGCGCCAACCACCTAACCAGATGGGCCTCATGTCGTGTCATTTGGATGGGAGGTGGATACCTTGGGCATGGTAGGTTGCTGGCTGCTCGCCTCCCATTTAAAAGATCAGTGTGAGTATGCAGTTGGTGATCTTGCATTGTGGGGCCGCTCTTTCTGCACCACCATACTTTGTCTGTCTTTCTTTATCCTTCTATTAGTTAGATCAGTTATAAATTAAATAGTTTGATTAGTTTAAAAATAAATAAAGCTGACCTTCCTTTCCCCTTATACAAGTCTCTGTGTCGTTATTTCATTATGAATATGGTTGATGGTTTACCCTGCACTGTTAGGAGGGAACACTCATCAGGCGATGGGTTTAGTAGCTGTGTTACTTACCTGTCCCCACGGCCGGCTTCTGCACATATGTAACCTGAGGTCACACATGCACGAAACCGCCAGGGAGTCAGTGAGGAGGCGGCGGAGGCATCCGCTCAGATCCCTCTTCGCATCCCCGGAACTCCTTCCCATAGGAAGGAGCGAGGCTACGAGAACAAGCACCATCTGAAGATGGCACTTGTTCTCACAGGCAAACTCGACAACTTCAGTTTTCAGAGTTTACTGAATATCATGTGGTCCTAATCAGATCCCTGATGATAAATGGCCCGGTAACTTAAATATGCGGAAACTAGCGTTTCTTGTTGGTTATCGGGCCATTTATCATATGACGAATATAGTTAAATATAGACTAATTAAGGGGTCTATTCATCATCCCTTAATTCCTACAGAAAGGTCAAAGCCATTCATCATTCATGTACAATTCTCCCCCCGATAATTTCCACAGTCCCCATACTATAGTACACAGCAGCTTGTGCAACTACACTGAGGACCAGTAGCACTGGCAGCCACCCGGGGGGAGTGGGGGCCAGAACGGACATTGGCAGGGGGAGGGGGGACACCTGCGGTGGCCAGAATGAACACCTACGGGCATGCGGGGGGCCGGAACACAAGGAGGGAGGGGGTCCGGAATGGACACCCATGACTACATGGGGGGAGGGGGCCAGAATGGACACCCACGTCCCTACGTGGGAAGGGGGGGCCGTGATGAACACCGGCTGTCACGCGGTGCAGGGGGGGAGGCATTGGGGACCCCCTGGTGGAGAGAGCAGGGGGACATACATTGGCGGTGGGGTGTCTAGGGTGAAAGACAGCAGCAGAAATTAGAGAGGGGGACAGACACAGTGAGGAAATCCTTATGGATACCTCAGCTGTAGGGGAAAAGTGATACTTTGTTAGGGAGGCATGATGAATGCCTCCAAAATGTTTTTTAAACTTGTAGCTAGTTTAAAACATAATTATCACTAGTGATAATTATGTAATGATGAATAGGCCCCTTCAAAGAGGAAATTTGAACTAAAACTCATCTGAAATTTTCTTTTTTTCAAAGCAAATTTGAAACACAAGTTTAATGCTGACACACTTAATAGCATATTGCATAGAACAGTGATATAGTGTGTGCTATCACTAACAGCCACATACCAGATTTGCTGTAGAAACCCCTGATGTCCCCAGCGTCTGCCTTATAATACATTTTGGAGAAGCAGCAATACACCATTTTATTGAAAATGCAGAAAAAAGTGGTTATCATAGCTTCATACATCTGCTCCTAAAACTGACCCAGCTGCCAACTTCTGCATCATGTGACCTCTCCAGGAGGGCAACGCAACACACCAGTGCCGTGTGCTTTCCCTAACTCCTCTGTGGGCTCCATTAAATATGCTGAGTCCTATCACGTAGACATGCAGAACAGGGACACAATAGGCTACATTCTGTGCACTCAAGCTCCTCCTCTGTTAAGTTCTGGAATTTGGGACTACCCCTGCAAAATTGGGATGGTTAGGATGTATGAACTGTCAGTTAAGTAACTTTGGGAGGTGTGAGAGGCATGTTGGGGGGGGAGGTCTGAGGGGCATGTAAGAGCCATGTTCGGATTCTGGGGAGGTCTAAGGGGTGTGTAGTGCTATTTTGGAACAGCAGAGGTGTCTTAATGGAAATTTGATTGAGAGGAATGTAGATGCTATATTTGGGATTTATTTTATTCATGAAAGTATATAAAATCACAGTAAATGTGAGAATTCAATAAGAAAAGCAAGGTTAATGCAAGCATAGAAATATCCTACAGGACCACATGGAAATCTTGTTCAAAAATACTCTGGGGATATGACACAAATAAAGAAGCCACCTTGAAATGTGCTGTGTCTTAAGCTCGGTACACACTGAGAGCTATATTGGCCGATCAATTGATCGGTCAATATATCTCGTGCTCATCGCCCAGTGTGTACCAGCGATATGGCTGTGAATGACGTTGTTCACAGACATATTGCTTCGGCTGTGCTGCACAGCCAAAAGGCAGATATATCTGTAGATATATCTGTCCATTGGGTAGTGTGTACGGGCAGTCAGATGATACAGTATATCTGCAGATCACTCGATCTGCAGATACTGTATATCTGTTCAGGCTGTACCCAGCCATTCCAAAATGGCACAACGTGACCAGCAACCAGGGGCGTAGAGAGCCACGCGGGGCCCCGGTAAAGAGGGGGCGTGGCCTAATTTCAGGAGGCGTGGCTACGCCCCCTTGAAAAAACACCAATTTTTGCAGAGCCGCAAAGCGGCGCTGGGCGCCGGGGAGGGGGCGCTGTGAGCCCCTCAGCCCGGCGCAGAGCCAGTGGGGGTGCGATCAGTGTGATCGCTCCCCCCTTCAGGCATAGGAGATTGCTGTGGCTGCTACTTAGCAGCCGCAAGCAATCTCCCGCTGCAGTCCAGCACACGCTGTGTGCTGGGCTGCTACAGAGGGAGGGAGGGAGGGAGGAAGTGAGGGGGGGGGGCGGCGCCAGACCCGGGCCCCCGCCGGGCCCCTGCCAGGCCCCTCTGGAAGCCCGGGCCCGGGTAAACTGTACCCGCTCCCCCCCCCTCTCGGCGCCCCTGCCAGCAACATCGCTATATTTTTCTTGCACCAATAGAAAGAATTTAGTGATGTTAATCATACCATATTAGGCAGATATGTGCCAGCTAGATATTTGGCCGCACATCATTACTAATTGAATCAGGCCCTAAAGGTCATTTACAAACCACAAAAAAACGTAATGTGAACAGTTGTGATGGCTCATACCTACAGTACTTTTGCGTAAAATGCCACTAGATGGACAGGGATATTGATGTAGGCAAGTTCTCAATGTCTGCAGGAGTGTAAACGTTTGCAGAGGTCAGTGAGAGGAACTTGGCTAAGTGCTTCTACTTTCGCTCTGGATAAGAGAAACAAGATTTTGTTTTGTGGGATTGTTTAAATGAGATATAGGGGTAGAAATGTCTAGTTTACAGCAGTCTTGACTGCTTTGCGGGAGAAAACAGCCATTTTCTCTCCACAGAAAGGACTAGAATTCTCTGCTATCTATTTGGTAGTGTACCTTGAAATGTATTTTGCATACAAGTAAGCATTGCGGGTCAGCAGGTTTTGCAGTCAATAAATGACCTTTATTATATTAAGGGCCTGATTCAGAGCCACTCGTAAGCGGCAGCTCGTTCGCTCCGAGCGATGTTTGCCCAACTGCGCATGCGTACGGATCGTTATATGCATGCGCGAACCAGTCAGTGCGGTCGAAATTCATGTGCTCGCAAAATAGCGAATGCCTGCTAATTTGAGTGACAGAATGAGGCGTATGTGGGTGGTAACAGGGGAAGGTGCTTGAAAACGGGGAGTGGAAATCCGATCGCAGGCGTGCTTAAAGGTCAAAACGGGCGTTTTAAGGGAGTGCATAATTAATCCAGCAGCGTCATTGACCACGTCACTTGGTTTTTTTAAACTCAGAACTGCTCGCAAAATAGTGGTTGAAAAAACCAACCACAAGAATAGCGAGCAGGTCATACGCTGGTCGATGTACTCGATTAATCTAATAAATAGCGGACATGACGTATGGTGCGAGCGGCCAGGGGGCGTATTTTCCAAATTTACGTTCGCATGTTTTGCTCGCTCGTTCAGACTTAGAGGCGTGAACAGACCGCAAAGTGCGAACGGTTCATTTGAATAGCCACCCCTTCTTAGAAAACGAACGACCGCAAATAGCGAGCGGCTCTGAATGAGGGCCTAAGTCTGCTACTACTGTATGATAAAGATTTGCATATTTGAATGACTGCAATTGTGGATTTTCCCTCTCTGTGCGCAAAGCAACAGATGTTGAACAATAAAGAAAGTTGTCAGGAATTTTTTTCAATAATTGTGGACATCACACAACTGTGCAAACACAACATGAATCATATGAGTAGTTTAAAAACTATCCCCATATTCAATTAGAAATCAGCGAAAACGGGATCCGACGAAACTGTAACATGCAAAAAGTACTGTCAGATTTGAGGAAATAAGCCTGACACCCCCCAAAAGATGCACTGACTTTGGGGTTCACTCTAGTTACCCCCGATTAGGCCTGCTGAAGGTATTTAGCGTCTTTGCACAAGTGGTGAAGAATAGCATTTAGCAGGTTTTTTTGCAGAAAATAAGTAGTCCCAGCAAATTTGGGGTACATGAAAATGGATGCTAGCATATTTTAAAGTTGCTAAAGTGATCTTTTAAAAAGTGAAAAAAATCCACCTTCCGCAACCACCTGCACTTAAAAACACCTTTGGCATACTTAGAGGCCCCCTGGAGTCTATTTTGCTAGTTTTTAAGTATGTCCCCCAACTTTGGACTTTTTCATTGCCAAAATGAAAGTACTTTTTTTGGGGTGATCTAAAGCATTTTTTTTTACTTTTTTTGACGCAGTTTATCTTTGGGGGACTGTCCCAAGGGTGCAGGGTTTTTTTCCGAAAGGATTGCACCCCAAAACCCCAATTCTGCACTTTTTTTCAACACCTATTCATAGGCTAAACTTTTTAGCAGTTTCTAATGCATTGAGTTTCCGCAGCGGCGAAAAGTCTCCAGAATAGAAAACGGAGGAAACTTTTCGCATGGCAAAATGACGTCACTCGTGATACTTTATCGCAGAAAACGGCTTTTCGCACCTAATTGAATACGGCCCAATATTGGAGAGGATGTTAACAGAAAATGACTACAGTATCATAGAATCTGTTTGAAATTGATCATAACATTATCAATCATGTTGGTAAATGTGGTCTGAAGATTATTGGTATCGACTGATATGCAGGAAAACAGGAATAAAATAAGAAGTAAATTTAAAAAAATTCTACAAATATGACTTATATAACCTTCTTATTACCAGTGGCGGATTTTGCCTAGGGGCTCCAGACCCCCAGTAAAATCTGCCACCTCAGTGTAGTCAGTGCAGTCCGTGACTGCACTGGCTACACTGTGACTGGCAGTAGCGTCCTATTGGAAGCGCTACCTGCCAGTCACAGGTTACATACATGTGGTCCCAGCCAATGAGCGTCCACTACATGTAAAGCGGCCTCTGATTCTCTGGCGGCCTGTGGGATTTCCCGTGGAGGCCTATCAGCGGTCAGTCGTGAAGTATTGGTATTTGTGACAACACATACCAATACTTGTCCATATGGGTTTGGTTTTTCGGTTTGTTATGTTGCCAAGACCCCTGGATGCTTCGGAGAGCAGCGTGAGGATGGAAGTCAGTATCAGATCTTCATTCCAAATACATCCAAACGGATTCTACATGGGACAAGGGGACAGACCAGCTGGCAACAGGTATGTGTGAGTGAGGTAGGTGTGTAATAAATTTTTACTTTAGACGGTGTGTGTGTACTGTCTTTTTTTAAATATTTATTTTACAGTGAAGGTACGGGTGCTGGCCCCCTGCTGGCACTTGTAGTTCCACAAGTGCAAAAGGACAGGCATGCTGACACCTGTAGTTCCACTGTAAAATACAACTATAACTATTTAACACATTATTACCCCCGTTCCCACCGCCTAGGGGTGTGGGGAAGAGCCCCGGGCTACCAAGCCTATGATTTCGGGAGAGGGGGGACCCCTTCTTGTGGGGGTCCCCACCTCCCCTGAGATCCCCGGCTTGGGCTGACCAGCTTGGGGTGTGAATGCTTTGGCCATTGAGACCCGATAATAGGGTCTCCTGGCTGTGGCATTTCACCCCAGTTGGTTTGGGTCCGGTGCTGGATTTAAATATAGGGGGACCCCTACGCAATTTTCTTTTACCCCTACTTTCAAAACCAGGACTGGCTCTGCAGCCAGGTGCAGGTTCCTAAATTATGGTGGAACCCTACTTGTTTTGTTCGTCATAATTTTAGGAACCAGGACTGGCTGAGAAGTGGGGGCCCTACGTCATTTTTTTTCATATCACTGATATGTGCAGGCTGCTTGCTCGGGAGAGTTTTGCATAAAGAAAACACTGCAATCTCGGGTGAGTAATCTCATCTAATCTCATCTAAACTTGCTACTCGGGGGAAAAATCTCAATCTAATTCAACATAGACCAACTCACCTTCAGCTAAACTCACTTCTTAGTAAATTTGTGAGTTGAAAAACTGGAAAATCACCCGAGTTTCGGCGATGCTAATCGAGTTTAAAAAAAAAAAAACTCGATCAGACTCAATTCTTAGTAAATTTACCCCTTAGTATAAACTGTTATGCCCACTGCTGGGTTATTGAGGATATTGAGATGTGAAGTCATGTACCAATGCAGTAGAACTTTTCTTAAATTAAGCCTAGTGGCTCAACTCATAGCCCAGCCAGTACACAGGAACAGAGCCCTTGCATCATGTAGCCTGAAGCTGCTTTGTGCCTGCCAAGTCACCACCATTACAATTACACAGGAAGCTTGGAACAGCTTGTCCCCTAGTGACAACACTTTTGATAGACAGTGGTTCTTGGCTTGTTGAAAACCAAGACCTTCATTTGTATTATGGATTGGTCTTTGTCCTAAGGAAAGACCTTATGAGATACTGCAGCACCTTATTCACAAGGTGGAGAGGGAAGGAAACTATCCATAAAGCCGGGTACACATAAACATAGACGATATGTCGTCCGATCCGGCCGGAATGTACGACATATTGGACACATCGTCTAGTGTGTACCCGCTATGCAGGAATGAGAGACTTGCAGTTGTTGGATTTCATTTGTAAGGAATGGCCTTGATGTTGCAGCTTCTGCCATGTTCAGTGGAAATGCATGAAGACAGACAACAGTTACTTCTCGACGCAGGGGCAGTACTATGGGAGGCAATGGAGGCGCTTGCTGCTGGGCTCCAGCACTGAAGAGGCACCTCATCCATTTCCCACAATTATATTAATTCCACTTAGGGCTGTAACTATGTACCCGGAGAGTACCATCATGGACGCCCAATACATGGCACCTGAGAAGCCACTATACACTAGTGGAGAGCTCTGTGTCAGACCATCAGCTGCCGCCTCCGTCTATATATAGTCTGTCCCTACTCATTGGTGTTGCTGCTCCTCAGCAGCTTCTTTTGTCAGTGTCACATGTCCGGTGCCCCCCCCCTCACCCACAATTCTCTGTCTCACCCCTCCATGGCATGCCTATAATCTGTGTGCAACTGCGGGTGTATCTGCTTGCGAAACGCTAAATTACAGTGTCATTGGCTATGGCGGGGGGGCACCAAACTATATCTTGCCTCCAGGCATCTGGGTTGAACTTACGCCACTGTCTCGACGGCAGCAAATAATTGCAGAATCCCCCAAAACAGCTCACTCTGTTGGGAGTCAGCTGTAGTATGGTTGGTATGGTGTACCTATTGGAGTGAGCTGACTAGCCATGCCATGCTTGTCGAACGTAATGTGGCCAAAGGTCAGGAATGTCAAGATCATTGCAGTTAAGGCATCGTACCTAGTGCAACCCTGCTTCCCTTTGCGAATATTCACACCCAGATGGAGAACTCTGCCCGCACTCTGGAGCAGAAGGGGATGGAGGACACTTTGTGTGTGACTGATTACATCTGATATTTAAATTAGAAATATTCCTTTCCTATATACGTTTTAGTCTAACTAGTGACTTTTCACCCTGTTACCTGTGTAATGTGTACTTTTGCAGTTGTTATCGTCTGTGTGACCTGTGAACCTATAAAGGTGGGGTATCGTATATAAAACATATACCTATGTCAAGGTGAGTCTTACCTAATGGCAAACAAAAGGGGACAAATAAACCTGGTATGCGCACTATCATTATATGCTATTATGAGTAAATATTGGGGAGCTATCTATATATATATGCTGTATATAATCACAGATGCAAGGGTCCGGCACTCTAATAGTATAACATTGAACGTGCCCGGGTGCCGCTCCTATAGAAAACAGATATGCAGCAAGAGAGTTGGATGGCACTTCAGGTCTAAATGGCACTTCAAAAACAACAGGCAGGAGCCAGTAAGTGTGTCAACGTTTCAGCGCACAATCGCTTTTATCAAGACCTGGAGTGCCATCCAACTCTCTTGCTGCATACAGTCAGGTCCATAAATATTGGGACATTGACAGAATTTTCAGATTTTGGCCTCTATTCACCACCACAATGGCTTTGGAATGAAACAAACAAGATGTGATTTAACTGCAGACTTTCAGATTTAATTTGAGGGTAATTACATCCAAATCAGGTGAACGGTGTAGGAATTACAACGGTTTCTATATGTGCCTCCCACTTTTTAAGGGGCCAAAAGTAATGGGACAAACTAAATAATCCTAAATCTAACATTCACTTTTCAATACTTTGTTGCAAATCCTTTGCAGGCAATTACAGCCTGAAGTCTGGAACGCGTAGACATCACCAGACGCTGGGTTTCATCCCTGGTGATGCTCTGCCAGGCCCCTCTTCAGTTCCTGCTTGTTTTTGGGGCATTTTCCCTTCAGTTTTGTCTTCATCAAGTGAAATGCATGCTCAATTGGATTCAGGTCAGGGGATTGACTTGGTCATTGCATAACATTCCACTTTTTAGCCTTAAAAAACTCTTTGGTTGCTTTTGCAGTATGCTTCGGGTCATTGTCCATCTGCACTGTGAAGCGCCGTCCAATGAGTTCTGAAGCATTTGACTGAATATGAGCATATAATATTGCCCGAAACACTTCAGAATTCATTCTGCTGCTTTTGTCAGCAGTCACATCATCAATAAATACAAGGGAACCAGTTCCATTGGCAGCCATACATGCCCACGCCATGACACTACCACCACCATGCTTCACTGATGAGGTGGTATGTTTTGGATCATGAGCAGTTCCTTTCCTTCTCCATACTATTCTCTTCCCATCACTCTGGTACAAGTTGATCTTTGTCTCATCTGTCCATAGGATGTTGTTCCAGAACTGAAATGGCTTTTTTAGATGTTGTTTGGCAAACTCTAATCTGGTCTTCCTGTTTTTGTGGCTCACCAATGGTTTGCATCTTGTGGTGAACCCTCTATATTCACTCTTGTGAACTCTTCTCTTCATTGTTGACTTTGACACATATACATCTACCTCCTGGAGAGTGTTCTTGATTTGGCCAATCGTCGTGAAGGGGTTTTTCTTCACCAGAGAAATAATTATTTTGTCATCCACCACAGTTGTGTTCCATGGTCTTCTGGGTCTTTTGGTGTTGCTGAGCTCTGATGGGTTTGTTTTGATTTTTCAGCCTAATGATGGCTTGCTTCACTGATAGTGACAGCTCTTTGGATCTCATATTGAGAGTCGACAGCAACTGACTCCAAATGCAAATGTCACACCTAGAATCAACTCCAGGCCTTTTACCTGCTTAATTGATAATGAAATAACGAGGGAATAGCCCGCACCTGTCCATGAAATAGCTTTTGAGATGATAGTCCCATTACTTTTGGCCCCTTAAAAGGTGGGAGGCACATATTGAAACTGTTGTAATTCCTACACCGTTCACCCGATTTGGATGTAATTGCCCTCAAATTAAATCTGAAAGTCTACAGTTAAAGCAGTTTTGTTTCATTTCAAAACCATTGTGGTGGTGAATAGAGGCCAAAATCTGAAAATTCTGTCAATGTCCCAGTATTTATGGACCTGACTGTATATATATATATATATATATATATATATATATATATATATATATATATGGGTCTGTTAATTAGTACACACTAAGTTAATAAGTATACTTTTTTAAACCAAAAACTTTTTTTGCCAATAAATCACAGCAGTCTCACTCCTTTTGTATTCTACATAAAAGATGATAGTTCAGGTCCCCCTCCTCATTGTCTATTGGTGTGGTAAAGGCCCATTTTGATGTAAAGTATAGCAAAAGTTGTGATGAACATTCACTCATGAAAATACATTCATGCTCCTATCACCTGTTTTTCCTAAATACATTTAAAGATCATAATAATTGTTTACCAATCCTGACTGTTGCAGTCCAGGATATGTTACATATATTATTATTATTATTATTATTATTATTATTATTATTATTATTACTATTTATTTTTAAGGTGCCACAAGTGATCTGCAACACCGTACATATGTCAGTATTAGGACAGTACAGGGTACAAACAACATTACATTACAATACAGTACCCAAAACATAAACAGAGCACAAGTAACAATTAGCAACACAATTCTCCATACACAATACAGCTGGGAAGTGCTAGAGAAGAGGTCTGTGAAAACAGTAGGGAGGAGGACCCTGCTCCTAGTTTACAATCTAGGGGAGAGGGGCGTCAGACAGATGACATGATGCATGAGGATAAGGACCTGAGGGCAGGAAGGAGGTGAGGTAGACATTGCTGAGGCAAGAGGGTGGGGTGAGTGACCTGGTGACAGGGTTATGTGGTGGAAGGGTATGCTTTGATGAACAGGTGGGTTCTCAATGCACGTTTGAAGCTATGCAAGGTTGGGAAGAGCCCGATGGAGCAAGGGAGCTTATTCCAATGAAGGGGGGCCACACAGGCAAAATCTTGGATTAGAGCGTGAGATGCAGTAACCAGGGTAGAGGAGAGGTAACAGTCATTGGCAGACTGAAGTGGGCGGGAGGGAGTATGTAAGGAGATGAGGTTAGAGATGTAGGGAGCAGTGGAGTTAGAGAGGGCCTTGTATGTGAAGGTGAGGAGTTTGAAGAGAATTTGTTATGGATTGTGATTGGTAGTCCCCAAAGGGATTGGGAGTCAGTGCAGGTTTTGGCGGAGGGGAGTGGCGGCAGTGGAATGACGGGAGAGGAAGAGAAGTCTAGTTGCTGCATTAAGAACATATTGGAGGGGAGAGAAATGGCAACGTGGGAGGCCTGTGAGGAGAAGGTTGCAGTAGCCGAGCCGAGAAATAATTAGTGAATGAATAATCAGTTTGGTAGCATACTGGGAGAGGATTGGCCTAATGGGAGTGATATTATGTAGCTGGAACCGACAGGAATGAGCCAGAGATTGAATTTGAGGGGAAAAGGAGAGGGTGGAGTCAAGGGTGACACCTAAGCAGCGAAGTTGGGCAACAGGGGAGATGATGGTATTGTCAACAGTGACAGAGAGATTGGTGTGGGAGGAGACTCTGTTAGATGGGAAGATGATGAGTTTAGTAGTAGACACTAAAGTGTCTGTAGTTCTATTTTGACTAAAGCTAGATTATGCAAGTGACAGCAAGTGACTAAAATAGCTGCCTTGCAGTTGCATACAGAAGCAAACCACCAGATTTAGGGGCATATTTATTAATATATGCAGCCAGCCCCTGATAATAAGGATTCCTTAACGCCGTAATTCGTACCAATAAGAAATCCTTATTCCCTTAAATGTATTATTACTGGGTAGCCGGGAGAGGACTCCAATAGTAAATGTAAAGTGGTCACATTACTTTCTATTTCAGCAAGATGCGCATGCGTCAAAGATGGAGTTTACCAAGCTTGCATTCTGGAGCTTGGTAAATCTGATAGCTGCGCAGCCCTCATATGGGAGCTGTGGCTGCTGTCGGAAATGGCAGGACTGCGGCATATCTGGAGATATCTGCTGCGGTCCCCCATGGTACATTCGGGTAATACTTAATATAACACCATTTTCGGGGCATATCCAGCAAATAATATTTGACAAAAAAGGAGTATTATTGAGGCAACTAAACCACTTATTCAGTAGGCTAAAGGTACATTCTATCACTCCCTCAGAGGCGTCACCAGGTGTGACACCCAGTGCGGCACGCAACAGCCTCTTGCATGCGCCTTATGCATTGTGCCATCAAGGCCATGCCCCCTCATGTGATTATTTGGGGAAATGGCCGAATATCAAGCCCCCGTCTTCAATACGCTGGGGGCTTGCCATTGAGATAATGATAGTAGTGGCATTTGATGTATACCTCTGCTTTGGTGGTCTCAGATAAATATGTGTAGACTCTATAGACAGGGCTGGCGCTAGGCACTGCTGCACCCCTTCCCTCCCCCTGAGCATTAATCCAATAACACCAGCGGGAGGGTGGGAGCGGGGTTTTCCTGTGACGGCCCGTTCAGGCAGGGCTGCGCTCTGGGAGATGGACCTGCTAACCCGTGACTAGAACCACCACTGTCTAAGGCATGAGGTAGTACTTTTAGCCTATAGAAGGCTACCGTTATCTCTTCCCAGGGGCGAATCCACCCATTGGCCAGGAGGGCACTCGCCAGGGACGCCGGCCAAGGGGGGGCGCCACCCAGTGGTGCCACCCACGGACAGCAGGTAGATACACCCCTGACTGACTGTGTATAACTCCCCGCTCCCACAGTGCATAACTGACTTTTTACTTTGTAACAATGACGGCAGCCGCGGCCCACAGAGTTTAATGGCAGTAGCACCGGCTGCCACACATCAAAGGTCAATCATTTATTGCAGCAGCCAGCCGTCCTTAGCTGTGTGTCAAAGAGTAGGACAGATGCTGGCACGCTGCTGCTCCTCCCCTCACAGGCAGCTACATAGAGTGACTCTGCCCCCGGATCTCTATGAAGATTCCGCCCCCAGATGTCTGTGGAGGCTGCAGCTGTCACTGTAAAGCTCGAACAGGATCAAGCAAAGTAAGTGTGGAGGAGATGATGGAGAGGGGAAACTATTAATGTAATGGGGCTGGTCTATTAAATTATTAGTATAATGGGGGTGAACCATATAATGTAATAGGGAGGGGACTGAGCTATTCATTTTATTATCATTTTGTGGGTTGGCTATTTATTAGTGTGGTGAGGGTTAATAATTTATGTAATGGGTGGGGTAAATCATTTGACAGTGGGTGGCAACTATTTATTTAATGATTAGGGATATTTAATAATATAATAGTAGCATCTTGGCAATGTCTATTAATTTAAGATGGGGTGAAGGGTAATTTATTAAATATTAATGCTAATTATAAGCTTGAAGGGATGGAAGGTTTATTGGAGATGGATACATGGGATCAACAGTGATTATGTTGATGCCAGAATAGAAGATGTGAAATGACTGAGCAGAAAGCGCTGAACACCGCGATCGCACTCACCGCCGGGACTCCCAAGCCCTGCGCATTGTGTAACTTCCAGTATCCCCATACAATGGAATGTAGTTTAAATCCCGACTGTCGAGATGCTGGTGCCAGAATCCCGACACCAGTCAGAATCCCGGCACCAGCATACCAACCGCCAGCATCCCGATGGTAAGTGTTAGGGGTTAGGGTTAAGCACTAGGGGGAAGGTTAGGCCCAGGCTGCAGGGGGGAGGTTAGGTTTAGGCTGCGGGGCGGAAGGGTTAGGGTTAAGGGAGGGGTTAGGATACCCTAACCTGAAGGGATGCGAGAGTCAGGATTATGACCACCAGGATCCCTACCCTGACCTCACACAACTGCATGCCAAAAAAAACTCTGCTATCTTTGCTGTTTGTAGAATGTGTGTTCTTTATTAACAACAATGCGAAGGCACTATTTTCCCATGTGGGCTATATAAAACTATATACATTATATTGTTTAGGAATAATGTAATATATCTGAGGGGGGGCGCAAGTCACTTATTTTGCCTGGGGCGCTTGGACCCCTAGATACACCCCTGGCTCTTCCCACTGTACCCACTGGCACTGCATGAGAAAGCATTGTGACACTAATCCATCCACCAAATTTCCTATGAACACCATTTTATCATTTTAAGGTGTAGTACACCAATGATACTTAACTATGGGCCTCATTCAGACCCACTTGCAAGCGGCTGTCCGCTCGCAAGTGGGTCGATGGTGTGCACTGCGCATGCGCACGACGGAGGGAGCTCCGTCGTGCGCATGCACCAGACGCGACGAGCGAAGGACTTTCCTTCGCTCGTTGTGTCTGATCAAAGGGGCGTGCTGTCGATGTTGATTGACAGCACGCCCCTTTGGTGGGCGTGCCGGGGGCGTGCCTCCCAGACGGAGGCGTTCCCAAGGGAACGCCTACCGTCAGAAGCCGGCCCCACTGACATCACTAGTGATGTCAGTGGGAGTGATTTTGGCTCTGATAGAGCCAAAATCACTCCAGGGCTTGTGGTCGAAAACCCCGACCACAGGCTTCTGGTCGCACTGGCGATGGTCGCGATGGTCACGACCATCGCGACCATCATCCTGCACGCTCGTATGAGCTGTGGGTGGTGACCCACAGCTATACGAGCGTCCAGGAGGATGCTCCATTTTTATGGAGGACGGCCCTCATTCAGAGCGAGCGCTCTGCTCAGAGCGTCCGGCTCTGAATGAGGGCCAATGTCTTTTACCTGGTACTTTTTCCAGCAGGTTTTCAGGTGGTTTGTGAAAAACAGTTTCACTAATCTCACTCTTTCAGAATGGCTTAGTGTAATGCAGCGCTTTGTAAATAGGCATTTATCTGATGGCTTCTCAGCTGCAAGTCAGTTTCACTAAACCACACTTTAGTAAATATCCCTCATAGATTTTCTAAACATTACACTGTAATGTCTAATGAACAAATATGTAATGAATTAACTAGAAATAACATGCAGAAATAGGTTACATTTCTTTTTTCAGTAACTCATCTGGTGAAATGTGAAGTTTAGTGCTGAGAGGTTCTAATTATTGCTTATTTTGTTTTCAGTTTAAGAGAGCTTCTATTTAAATACAGCTGTAGTTTACAATTGTGTTAACTGTGGATGACACATTCCCCTAGGTAGTATACTGTATGTGTATCAGAACCATGTGGCATATAATTTCACTCCAGTATAGTTTATCTTAGCTGAACCATTATATACAGCTACAGGACATGAAGAATTCTACAGTATAAACCAGTGATGAGCAAAAGGAGGCCCTACGGCTCATGGGCCCTCCAAGCCTTCACTTGCGGCTTCAGCTCTTTCCTGCTTTAATGTCAGATTGCTTGTTATTGCCTGTAACAGTTATTTAATACAATACCTGCTGATATGTCATTCACACTTGCCAACTTTTGAAACAGCCTGTCAGGGAGATTGTGAAAGTAACACCTACATGTGTGCAGCACTGATCAGGGTGTGTACTGCTCTTTCTGAAAGGCGCGTCATCAAACTGATAATGAGCCCCGAAGCAGTTACAAGTTTTGGCACATATCACCCCAGTTATGAGGAAATAACTGCTAACCATTAGTCCAAATAATTTGAGACATGTATTTCAGATCTAGAATGGGGCAAGATAATTTTTTTGATATGTGGAAGAGAATGCTCTCCTTCCTAGGTTGGAGTAGTACGTATACCGTAGCATAAAGATTGTAAGCTTGTAAGCAGGACTCTCTTACTGTACCTCTTTATTTGTTCCCAATCATAAAGCACTATAAGTAAACTCTAATAAATAAGAATAAATATATAGCAACATTGTTTTCCCAAAAAGCAGTGAAAGTGTTGTGAATGTATAATATCTTAATGTGAGAATGAAAGCAAAATGCTTCACCATGTAACTACAGGAATAAGTGCAATTCAGGAAAGGACAGTTTAACATTTGGCAACTCAAGCAGCCACTTTAGTATAAATTCCTCACAGTCAACCATACAGATCAAAACCCGCATTTTTATTTAATTAGTTTTCTGTCTCCATCCTCACCCAATCCCCTCTTTCTCTCCTCCTCTCCACCCCCCCCCCATGCTTACTCCCCAATTCTCTCTCTCACTCTCTACCCCCACCTTTTTCTCTCTTTCCCAGCCCAACACTTTCTCCCCACCTCTCCTCTCCACTGTCTCTCTCCAACACCACCCACTCACTCTCTCTGATGTTTCTGACACTGGTGGGAGGGGTCAGAGCTCAGACCAAATGTCTTTATATGTCAATATAACATAATTTTTATCAGCAGATTATTTTATTATATAGAACACACAAAATTATGTAAGATAGATAGATAAATAGATAGATAGATAATATGTGTATATTATATATATATATATATATATATATATATATACAGTTAGGTGCATAAATATTGGGACATTGACAGAATTTTCATATTTTGGCCTCTATTCACCACCACAATGGCTTTGAAATGAAACAAACAAGATGTGCTTTAACTGTAGACTTTCAGATTTAATTTGAGGGTAATTACATCCAAATCAGGTGAACGGTGTAGGAATTACAACGGTTTCTATATGTGCCTCCCACTTTTTAAGGGGCCAAAAGTAATGGGACAAACTAAACAATCCTAAATCTAACTTTCACTTTTTAATACTTTGTTGCAAATCCTTTGCAGGCAAATACAGCCTGAAATCTGGAACGCATAGACATCACCAGACGCTGGGTTTCATCCCTGGTGATGCTCTGCCAGGCCTCTACTGCAAATGTCTTCAGTTCCTGCTTGTTCTTGGGGCATTTTCCTTTCAGTTTTGTCTTAATCAAGTGAAATGCATGCTCAATCGGATTCAGGTCAGGGGATTGACTTGGCCATTGCATAACATTCCACTTTTTAACCTTAAAAAAACTCTTTGGTTGCTTTTGCAGTATGCTTTGGGTCATTGTCCATCTGCACTGTGAAGCACGGTTCCAATGAGTTCTGAAGCATTTGACTTAATATGAGCATATATTGCCCAAAACACTCCATGACACTACCACCACCATGCTTCACTGATGAGGTGGTATGTTTTGGACCATGAGCAGTTCCTTTCCTTCTCCATACTATTCTCTTCCCATCACTCTGGTACAAGTTGATCTTTGTCTCATCTGTCCATAGGATGTTGTTCCAGAACTGAAATGGCTTTTTTAGATGTTGTTTGGCAAACTCTAATCTGGTCTTCCTGTTTTTGTGGCTCACTAATGGTTTGCATCTTGTGGTGAACTCTCTATATTCACTCTTGTGAAGTCTTCTCTTGATTGTTGACTTTGACACATATACACCTACCTCCTGGAGAGTGTTCTTGATTTGGCCAACTGTTGTGAAGGGGTTTTTCTTCACCAGGGAAATAATTCTTCTGTCATCCACCACAGTTGTTTTCCGTGGTCTTCCGGGTCTTTTGGTGTTGCTGAGCTCTCCGGTGCAATCTTTCTTTTTAAGAATGTTCCAAACATTTGATTTGGCCACACCTAATGTTTTTGCTATCTCTCTGATGGGTTTGTTTTGATTTTTCAGCCTAATGATGGCTTGCTTCACTGATAGTGACAGCTCTTTGGATCTCATATTGAGAGTCGACAGCAACTGATTCCAAATGCAAATGTCACAGCTAGAATCAACTCCAGACCTTTTACCTGCTTAATTGATAATGAAATAATGAGGGAATAGCCCACACCTGTCCATGAAATAGCTTTTGAGTTGATAGTCCCTTTACTTTTGGCCCCTTAGAAAGTGGGAGGCACATATAGAAACCGTTGTAATTCCTACACCGTTCACCTGATTTGGATGTAATTACCCTCAAATTAAATCTGAAAGTCTGCAGTTAAAGCACATCTTGTTTGTCTCATTTCAAAGCTATTATGGTGGTGAACAGAGGCCAAAATATGAAAATTTTGTCAATGTCCCAATATTTATGCACCTGACTGTATATATATATCTGCCTGGCCCTAATTTTGAAGTGCTGTTTGCCTCATATATATTGTTTCTTCTAGTGTTTGTGGTACATTTTAGTATAGTAAATTGTGATTACTGTTAATTCGTATACATACTGTAGTTTAAATGAGAAGCATGCATTTATCTTTGAATGCCTTAACAAATATATTGCCGTTGGCAGTTTGAATTGTTGGGAGGCTGTGACAAGTGTATGAATTAATGCATGCTGATTTGCTTCTATATACACAAAGTTGAGGCTTGTTTATTTTGCATTCCCATTTAATCCACCAACCACTGCCTACACTCCACCACCTGCTAGGCCTGCTGCCAGGCCCTGTTTCACAACAGAGCAAGAACATCTCCCAAATCTCAAGACACAGATAAAGAAATGTTTAAACGAAGAATACCATCTCACCACAGGCTTAGGAATTCTTACACGTCTGCTGTTGCATTAATGCTAAAAGTATATGTCATAGAAAGGATAACTGTTGGGGAGGTTTATGGAATTTAGGATAACAGGCAAGATATTTTCTTGTTTTATAAACTTGTGCCAATTAGAAAGCGTTCACTGCAGTCTTGTGTGAGGATGAGCAAATCTGACACATTTTTCTTCAGTACCTAACCCATGTTGTAGATTTTTTTTGTGAACCAATAACAATTTTGATCAGTTTATATTATGTCACCTAATAATTGTTTGTAAAGTGTGACCATGTGATTTCTCGGCATATTACAACATTCATTTTATCCAATCTTCTACCAATCCATCTTGTGCTCTGAAACATTGCCAGGAAGTTTATTAATATTTCCATGAGACACAAAACGGTCTGTACAAGTTACAGAGTGAAACTACTACGCATAAGCTACAGAATGCCACACCTACAGCCCATTATTTTTACTGTCAGTAGTGCGATAACATTTCTGTAGATTTATAATTTCATTAAGAGTGTTCTTTGGTAACTAAAAAAAAAAACATTTTAATTAGAGATGTGTGGGTTCGGTTTACGTAAATCCGAACACACCCAGAATGGCACTCCTATCTCATACAGATCCATATAATAACCCCACTGGGACTGGGTATATCTTTATTCAACATTTGTATTCCTGAAGAAAAGATTAAATTTCTACTAGAGTCTGAGAGGCTGTGCACTTACGGGTTTGGTTGTGTCCCCTATCAGCTGTTGTAGTGTTACAATTTTTGTTGTTTTAATTCTGCCAACCAAACATACATAAGTGCTAAGACGGGCAACTAGTTGTGGCTGCTATTTAGCTCTTAAAGTAATGAAAAATGTAAAGCTAAGCTTTTGCAAATATGCTACACTATAATATATATATATATATATATATATATATATATACACACACACTAAGGACCTGCTCTAGGTTTAGTAAATATTCTAGTGGGTGAGTAACCATGAGGAGGAGAACTGCAACTGTGCTCAATTTGAAATCCCTTCTCCCCTTTCTTGACCACTTTTGATGTGAAGGTTTTATTGCAATGTGATAACCAGTGGATCAATAGCCAGCGTAATAAAGCTGGGAATTAAAGGCATCTCTGTCCTTTTCCCCTGAGAATATGGATGGTGTCATTATGCAAACCTGTGATCTTTAACAGAGCAATCTGAGTTGACAGCACACCTGTTGGCAGAACATATGTTACATCTGTCGAAGCTGGATTATTGGCTGAGACAAGATCAGTTTAAAATTGAATCGCAGCGACACCATCTTGCAAATGGCCGCCTAAGCGCCATTTTAGATAAACTCACACTTTATTACATGTGGCGATAATATTAGCATCACGCGATTGCATCTGTGACCATCGCCATAAGTTGCGGCGATTCACCAAAAGCCCATTTCATGACTTTACGTAGTTTGGGTGCTCTGGATAAAGTGTATATTATTATAATTCCCCTAAAGGATATATTGCATTAGCTAAACAGAGCAAATGGCCACGTGACAACTAGCCTGTGTAGACAAGCTTCCTGAATATAACGTCTGCTCTCACTCCAGATGGCCCTGCTTGAATACACACCTTACATTAGCAGGCTTCCTGCAATAAAATACCTTCAAAGCCAAGAGTGTTATCTTAGGTTTGGGTCTTGTAGCTGGGCTAATTTGCATTTACACAAGAGTCTGGGAGAACAAAAGACTTTACTTTTGAGCCTGGGAAGGGTGGGGGCTGCTGAGAGAGGGGGGGCATGTGGAACTATAAGGCTCAGCATTCCACACTGCTAGGTGTTCACTTAGTTTAAGTGAGATCTAAGTGCACCATTTCTCATACACACATTAATACGCACAATTGTACTGGTAACTAATCGCATATTAGCGAATGCATAAGATCCTATATGAAAATGCTGTTCATTAGCTTTATGCACACGCATCTGCTCCAAGTTAACTAGCGTCTTTACATCAAACCCCGCATACTCACTCATTACATATTCACATACAAGGTTCCATAAGCTTTAAAGGTATAAGATTTAAGTTTGTGCATTTAGTATAAATGCTGTGAAATAAAGATTATTTGGTAACTAAGGTTTTATACATGCTAAGTAAGCCGTGTTGGTTTTGTACTGATGCGTACTCTTTCAACAGAATTCCGGTATTATCGGTGTGGAGAACGCATCATGCATTCTCAACTTATGGACCGCAGAGACTTCAAGCAACAAAATGTATATTATATGAACAACTGTTAGAATGTTGCATGGGGCGGGAAACCAGAGACCCTCAGTTGTTGGAGGCTGGGTTGTGTCTATTTGAACCAGCCTGTTAAATGCTCTGTAACAGATGCATCCCCCTTGAGGACCAATGGCATCAGCAACAAACTTCTCTATTGTGTTGTCTATTTCTAGGGGGTATAAATATTTGTGCTCCAACACTGGGTCTTAGTCTTCTTAGTCTTAGTTGAATGCTGATTGACGAAGGATTTCTTGCTGATGCCTAACATCTGGTCCGGAAGCGCTGCGTATGTATACTGTACTTGGGTCTGTATAATTCCTTTGCGCCGAATTGTGTATGGATCAATAGCGTGTAACTGACTGTACTTTTACTCGAATAATACTTTGTGCTTCGGAACCACACGTTCCAAGTCTGGAGTCTTTATTTACTGTATAAACTGCGTACGCAAATTAGCGTCATCCTTAGAAGGTATAGGTAGGATATTAGAAGGTATAGGAAGGAGTGTATAGAGGTTCTAATCCAGTATCGTTACATCTTTTTGTACTGCGCCTGCTCCAGAGCTGAGTGTACGCAAATACAGGCAATACAGAGTCGTACACATTTCAGTTTAATCTCAACTTGACACTGAAGGGGCTGTAACAGGGCTATCTCATGTATGCAATGTTCAGTGCGGATGGTTGATGGAAATGAGGCCTATGCAGAGTTGTCTGAAAGTATAATGTCTGTTTTCAGATGTCTCTTTTGCATCAAGGATAGGACGGGTGAAAGGGAGCGATGAGGATGATGATGATGAACAAAACAAATGTATCGGAGCTTTCACATATTAGAAAGGATTAAAAAAATAATTTAAAAAACACTCCCCTGCAATAAGTAAACAAGCCCAACATTAATGTGACCTGTGCTGTTTAGAGCTAAAACAATGTGGCCACCCTGCACATGGGCCCAAGTACTTACTTGCACTTGTAGTGCCATTGTAGTGTACAGTAAAAGTGATAACCAATAAAATAAAAATGTCCCAGAATAAATACTTAAGTAAAATCTCCCTAGTGCCAATGGGAAGCATGAAATCTATAAGGATTTTTTTAACTATAAATAAAATTCAAATGGAGGCAGAGCATCAATTGCAAAAGTTCAGCAACATAAGAGATTGCTCATGATTTACTGTCCGTCTTTCCTAGCTGGGTTAACCTGAGCTATCCTTTTGCGGAACATGCTCCTCTATAGCAAATACATTAAAGACTCTACAAACAACGGTAACTAAAATGGCCTACATCACAAAACTTACCTGGAAAGACTAATGCTGGCCATACACTAGTGCGATTTCAGGCCGATTGCCCGATTTGCGAAGCGTTGTACGATGAATCGTGTGGAAATCGTGTAGTTTTTAAGGTAGGATATGATCCGATGCACGCTCCTGCAGCTCTCAAATCTTATCGTATGATTAGATGTGCAGCCCATCATATCTATCGTGATCGTATGCCGATCATGCTGTGTATTTGTGCATCCGACCGGCATCATTTCAGTGACATTTTGAAGAAGTGTGTTTTCTTTCAATGACCTTCTCTCCTAAACTGCAGATCGGTCGTATCATGAGATCTTATGTACATCGTGTGTCAATCGTGTGGCCAGGACTGCCAGGGAGCTGCCGGGGAGTTCAAGGGAAAGCGTAAGATGAATCTTATCTTATGCTGGTCGTACTAGTGTATGTCCAACATAAGGGGTATATTTACTAAAGTCCAACAGATAAAAATCTGGCGCCAGTGGGGGTATATAATAGATTCAATAATTGGATCACAGGTGATTATAGCTGCACACCTATAGAGAGTGTTGTATTCGTCAATAAACCTTTTAATATATTCCTTCCTATAAACCTCTAAGATTCACCTGCCTAGAACCTCTAAGACAAAACCCTGCCTAAAACCTCTAAACAGAATGCTAATTGCGTACGCAGTTTAACCGCAAATAAAGACAGGAGTGGAATCTGTGTTTCCAACGCACAAGTATTATTCAGGTAAAAGTACAGTCAGTTACACGCAATCTATACATACACAAGTTAGGCGTAAAAGGAAATAATACAGACCCAAGTACGGTTATACATACGCTGCGCCTCTGGACCCAGAGATAGACTTCTGACTAGATATCCTCAGTTCACCCAAAATTCAGCATGAACTGGCCAACCAGTGTTCGGACACATGTATTTATTCCCCCCCAGACTGAAACAGGACAAAGGGGGAACTTCCTGCTGATCTCATTGGTTCCCAGAGGAGAAGCATATGTAACGACACATTTAACAGGTTGTTTCAAATTGACTTTCCCTGCCTCTAACAGCCGGAGTCTTTCTGGTAACGCCTCCTGTAACATTCCATCAACTAAACATTTTGTTGCTTGTAAGTTCTGCGATCCGTAACTTGAGTTTGCATGATGCGATCTCTCCACCGATAACACCGGGATTCTGTAAAAAGCGTACGCATCAGAACGAAACCAAACACACCTTGCTTATCATGTATAATACCTTAGATATCAAAAACCTCTATTTCTTAGCATTTAAACTAACTTAACCAACTTGAATCATACAATTTGATGCTAATGGAACCTTGTGTGCGAATATGTAGTGTGTGAGTATTCGGGGTTTGATATAAGGACGCTAGTTATTAATGAGTGAGATTTAAGTGCATAATTTCTCATACACGAAGTGAACATCCAGCATTGTGGATGGCTGAGGGTTGTAGTTCTACATGCCCTCTGTCAGCAGGCCCCCACCTGTTGTGTGTTCAAAGGAAAACAAAACCTCTTTTGTTCTCACAGACTCTTGTGTGAAATTCAAATGTATTACCACCTCAAGCTGTGGAATTTGGGGCCATCCTGTCTAGGATTCAGACAAATCCAATTGTGTAGATATTATATTACAATTGCCACAACTATACTTTATCTGCATCCAGGGATTCCCAATTTGTATGTAAAAATACCCATTGTCTCTTCTTATTTACTTTTACTCAGAAAGCTTGTTTTTCCAGTTGCCCTTGGTAGGTTAACAAAAACATTGCCATCTGTTCTTAGCTCCTGAGTTATAACTTGAATTGACGCTGACCACAAAAATGGTGTCTTGCGATCTCATTTCCAAAATGGAGTCTTGCGGCCATTCGCAAGATGGCGTCGCCGCGATTAAATTTTAAACTGAACTTGTCTCAGCCAATTATTCAGCTTTGACAAGAGGTTTTGCCTATCCTCTCACAATGCACAATACACACACAGGAAAAAAAGATAACACCAGTCAACACGAATTTTGAGTCTGGGTTCTGCATATCTGATTTTTATTTCTTCCACATTAAAAAAAATTAAAGAAAAAATAGTTTTACCCAAAAAAGTTTGCTTTTGTAGCTAACAATTCTATAAGAACAATGAAGCGCTATCTCATTATCTAATTAAATCAGTGTTTAATAATATAGATATATGAATATATAGATGGCCACAGTAGAAACTTACAACATATGAATAAAATAATTTTAATATTCAAAGGAATAAATATAGCAGTCTCAATACAGCAAAACAGTTTATGAGCTCAATTCCTTGCAGCTTTTGTTTTTGATAAGATACACTTGTATCAATTATTATTCACAACATTAGAAATATTTCTGACACAATTCAAAGATAATAATCTGTCCAATTGGTACAGGAAAATGAAAGATCCAGAGTGCTAGTTTAAATATTTGCCGTTTTTTTCCCATACAATTCCTTGTTATAACATACTAAATAGTCCTATAAAGAGTCCAATAGCAGGATATAAAACAATGTATGCAACTTAATTAAGTTGGCATCAAGCAGGATTCCAATATATATAGATGCAGTCCTCCTGATTATATAAGAGCTGAAATATCCAAGATATTATTACTTAAAAGAGCCCACTTTTCCTGCTTTCTCTGTTGTAGCAGACCAGGCTGTTATATATATCAGCAAAAAATGAAATGCTATGGCCACTGTATTAACGCTAGACTCCAGTGTATGGACAGAGTTTCCAATGCAAATAGCAGCTCCTCCAAGATGATATGGAGACCGCGGTGTGGGTCCGTTTAGCAGTTAGTAAGTATTACTTAACACGTGGTGCACTCACATTTTTCAGAAGTCGGACCTTTCTCCTCTGCTCCATGGAGGTCAGTCCGTATTCAGTCTCCACAGCAGCGATAGCTGTTGCTGGCATCTGGTATGGGTAGCCAGCACCGTTCTCCTCTGCTCCACAGAGACCGGGAGTATGCAGTTTTCCACAGTGATGTCCGCTAGTGTTGGTGTCTAGTATGTACAGCTGACACACTTGGTGTGATCACACGGGCAGCTTGCAAATTACAGCCGTATACCTTCAATGCGTTTCTCCGCCTCTAAAACATTCAGCGGCTTCCTCAGGAAGTAGATAGTGTGGGGCTGTATTACTCCTTATTTAAAGGGTAACTAGATTGCCAACAGCTGCATATAATTAACGACTTAGAGTATTTGTTCCTCCCATATGGAAAATATTTAGTAAGGTTTTCATTACCATACTCTTATATAATCGCAACCAGCATAACTTAGATTGCTAATTTTATACAAAACAGAGAAGCCATCTATATATCTTCTTGTTTAACTAATAATGTTACTGTCTATAAATATCAAGATATATAAAAAAAAACCTACACATCAATTTTAATAAATAAACATTAAATAATAATTATTAAATATAGAACTATTTAGTCTGTTATAACAAGGAATTTTATGGGGGAAAAAACGGCAAATATTTAAACTAGCACTCTGGATCCTTAATTTTCCTGTACCAATTGGACAGATTATTGTCTTTGAACTGTGTCAGAAATATTTCTAATGTTGTGAATACTAATTGATGCAAGTGTATCTTATTATCAAAAACAAAATCTGCAAGAATTGAGGGCTTGATTCAGACCCGCTCGCGAGCGCTGAGCGCTCGCAAGCGGGTCGATGTTGCCCAAGTGTGCATGTGCACGACGGAGGCAGCTCCGTCGTGCGCACGCGCGAGACCCAAATAAGGACGGCCAAGCCGTCGTTATGGGTCTCACAACAAAGGGGGCGTGCTGTCGATGGTGATTGACAGCACGCCCCCTTTGGTGGGCGTGCCGGGGGCGTGGCTGCCCAGACGGAAGCGTTCCCATGGGAACACCTACCGTCTGGGGCCGGCCCCACTGACATCACTAGTGATGTCAGTGGGAGTGCTTTTGGCTCTGATAGAGCCAAAAGCACTCCAGGGCTTGCGGCAGATGAGACCCTACCACAAGGGTCTCATCGCAAGCCAGATGGTCGCGATGGTCTTGACCATCGCGACCATCATTTTGGCCGCTCGCTATAGCTATGGGTGGTCACTCACAGCTATGCGAGCAGTCAGGAGGCCGCTCCAAAAAGTAAGAGGGACGGCCCTGATTCAGAGCGAGCGCTCTGTCAGAGCGTCCGGCTCTGAATCAGGGCCTGAGCTCATAAACTGTGTTTTGCTGTATTGAGATTGCTATATTTATTCCTTTGAATTTTAAAATTATTTTATTCATATGTTGTAAGTTTCTACTGTGGCCATCTATATATTCATATATCTATATTATTAAACACTGATTTAATTAGATATTGAGATAGTGCTTCATTGTTCTAATAGAATTGTTGTTGTTTTTTTTTCAAATCAATAGGTAGAGTATAGCCTATCTTGATATTTGAAGAAGCAATCTCAAGGCGCCTTAACAGCTGTGTGAACAAATTTTCTAATTTTTAATTTTTCCAGCGCTAGATTGTTTGTTTTTCTGCTTTTGTGGCTATCAGAATAAAATTATGGATTTTAAGAAAATGTACCTATTTCACAGAGTGAGATTGCTGTCACTCACAAAATGGTGGAGCTGCTAATGCTCATTGGAATACACACATGCAGTATATGCAACTGAGCTCTGAGCAGTTATGTGGCACACACATCCCACTCAGTGCCCACAATCTTCCCATTCAGTCACCACAACAATTCCAACATCCTTCTCACTCCATAAATCCATCTCATTCATTATACACATTCAGCTTCCCAATTGCTAAAACTATCATACTCTGTCTATACATGGATACTATCTTCGCCTCCATGCTACTACAACTTCCCCAATCCCTACAGCTGTGTGTTCTCCCAACTGTGCTAGTCTGCATGCCCTGATCCACACCAATATGTCTTTCCCCATGTGCACTGCCCTGTCTTCCTGCATCCGTGCCACTCTGTTCCCTTCTATCTGCACCTCATCTGTGCCACTCTTTATTCCTCCATCTGCACCACTCTGTGCCCCCTAACCGTGCCACTCTGTCTTTCCCCTCCCACCCAATCCACTCTGTCTTCTCACCCATTTGCACCAATCTGTCTTCCCCAATCCCTTTTGTTGTGTTCTCCCATTGTGCTAGTCTGTATTTCTCATCCACACCAATATGGCTTTACCCATCTGCGCTGCTCTGTCTTCCCCATCCATGCCACTCTGTACCCCCTATTCATGTTGCTCTGTTCCCCCAAACTGTGCCACTCTGTCTCTCCTCTCTTGCCTCCCTGCCGAAGGACTGTGAGTGGACGGCACCTCGTGCTGGCTGTATATAAGCCAGCCGAGGGGGCAGGGTGATGACGTCCCGAGCTGTGATTGGCTCACGGCGGCCATCTTTGAATTTCAAAATTGGCGCTGGGGCACGATTTTTGAAAAGGGCACACTCCATTCTAACCATTGAAGTCAATGGTGAGAACAGCTCATTGGATGAGAGGCAGAAGGCTCGCCTCTCTCAGCCAATTAGTGCTCCGCACTGGGTTTTCTGAACTGAGATCCCGGGCAGAGCTGTCATCCGGGCAGTAGTGTCCTTAGAGGACACTACTAATGTCCGTGGCTCATTTAATTGTGCATTTTTATTTTGCCAAGACCCAGGATTTGCCTACTTTGGAACGAAGAGGACAGATCCACGCATAGGAGGAGGTGAGTATGGAATTTTTATTACAGGTACTCCATAGGATTGTCTACTGGAGAAGAGGACAGATTGGCTTCAGGGATACTAGGTGAGTATGTGAGATAGTGTGTGCATGTGTGAGTACATGTGTGTGTGCATGTATGTTATAATAAAATTTTACTTTTCTACAGTGTGTTGTGTTTTTTTAATACTGCTTTTGCTGTGGAACTACAGGTACCAGCAGGCCCGTAATGCCCCGCATGCTGATACTTGTGGTTCTCCGAATTACCAGCATGCGGGGAAGGCTTGCTGGGAACTGTAGTTCCACAGCAAAAGCCAATATTTTAACTCTTAACTTGCACCACACTTTACACAATTAACCCAGCACCCACCGCCCAGGGGTGCCGGGGATAGCCCCAGGCTATCAGCCTGGGCCTGGGGTGCCCTGGAGAGGGGGACCCATTTATTTGGGGGTTGCCAGCTCTCCGGGGATCCCCAGCCTGGGCTGACCAGCGGTCAGGGGTGATGCTGCCGCTGGGGGGGCCGGTGAAAGGGCTTCCCTGGCTGTGGCATCACCCCCTGCTAGAAAGAGTCCGGTGCTGGTTCTGGTAAATACAGGGGGACCCTATGCATTTTCCCCCCTATATTTCCAGAGCCCAGTGCTGGCTGCGCTGAATACGGGGGACCTCTACATCATTTGTCCCTTATATTTAGCACAACCAGTACTGGGAGCCCGGTGCAGGTTGTTTTTTTGGGGGTGGGGCCACGCCATTTTTTGTTTCTGTTTTTAAACACAGAAGCAGGTATCATAGATCTTCCAGATCCAAGCCTGCATTCTGTGTGCTGTTACCTCCCCTGGGTCCTAACACCTGCCCCACCACTGACCGCACTACCACCCACACCGCCGCCAAGGCCCACTACCGTCCCTGGGTTCTAACCGCAGCTAACGGCTGCTACCCCCCCACGCCTTTACCCCGGGTCCTGCTGCAGCTAATGGCCTCTTCTTTCCCCCAAGCCCACCACCACTAAAGCATGCAAATGACGGCGATCTTTGTACACCCAAGTGAAGCCACAGTGAGTGGAGGAGGCTCCTACTGCAGCTGCGCAGCAAGTTGAAAAGTCCTATCTATACAATGGGGCATTCTTGAGGTGATAGTTTAAAAACTGTAACTTTATAATTTACCTGAACTCCAAAAGCACGTACCCTGGCACAATAGCTACCTAATAAAACAAACCACAAGTCTAAATTCGCCCTCTACCTAGAGTTATGCCTTCCCAAAAATCCCCATAGACAACACCAGAAAAGTTGTCCTAATTGAGAATGTCAGAAATAAGTGACAGTTAGAGCTTTAGATTACTCCCAAATCCTCATTTTTTCATGTTTATGCCCTGAAATTTGGCATGCAGCACTGAGCGACAGTTCTACCTGGCCATGCCAAATTTCAGCTTGGTATCTCCAACAGCTTTTGAGGTGTAGCCCCTTAAACACCATGCTCCCCTCCGGAATTCTCTATATAGATTTCCGTTTTTTTAGATGCAGCCTTAATATAAGGAAATGACTGTGCCGTTATAAATAAGCTCTTTAAAATTCTCAGCTCTGTTGTTTCTGAGAAAACCATGAACCACTACTTTAAGGCTGTTCCAGGCTTGTCTTTCGTGAGTGTTGAGTAGCTGTGGAAATTCGTCACTGCCATTATTTTCTTTATTTGTGGTCCGATGAAAATACTGGCTTTAACGATGGCTTGGGATAACTTAGGTAGAACATTTTTTAAATATTAAAAAGCTTCAGAATCTTGATGAAGAGCCTTTATGAATTGCTTCATAAGGCATAATTTTGTATGCAATGGAGGCATCAATACGTGTTTAGGCTCCACAATTGGTTCCCATTTGACATCATGTTTTCCTATATGGAACTTGGGCCCTGATTCAGACCCACTCGCGAGCGGCTGTCCGCTCGCAAGTGGGTTGATGGTCTGCACTGCGCATGCGCACGACGGAGGGAGCTCCGTCGTGCACATGCGCGAGACGCGACGAGCGAAGGACTTTCCATCGCTCGTAGTGTCTGGTCAAAGGGGGCATGCTGTCGATGTTGATTGACAGCACGCCCCCTTTGGTGATGTCAGTGGGAGTGATTTTGGCTCTGAGAGCCAAAATCACTCCTGGCCTTGCGGTTGAGAAACTCAACCGCAGGCTTCTGCACGCAGTGGCGATGGTCGCGATGGTCACCTGCACGCTCGTATATGCTGTGGGTGGTGACTCACAGCTATACGAGCATCCAGGAGGACGCTCCATATTTATGGAGGTCGGCCCTGATTCAGAGCGAGCGCTCTGGTCAGAGCGTCCGGCTCTGAATCAGGGCCCTGGTCCACTTAGGCCATGATTGCTGTTGGTAATGCGCTGTGTCTGCTCTACTGTCCCATAAGCAAAGGTAGCAAGGATATTTAGCATTCCCATCAGAAAGCCAACCATCTTAAAATCCCCGATCACTGGCCAGGTGTACTCTTTATACTTTAAACTATCAAGCACCATTTTCACACTCTCATAAATTTCTTTGAGCATTACAGAATGAACCAAAGGAAGAGATGAAAATGTATTTCCATTGTGAAGAAGGACAGAATTTAAGCTTTTTGTAGAACTGTCTATGAAAAGACATCAGTCAGAAGGAATGCATGGGATTCCGATTTCTTCAAACAAGCCCTTCACATCATTACAATAGCAAAGTCCATCTTGTTTAGTGAAAAAGCAAGAAAATGCTTCATGACGCTTTCTTTGAGCACTTATTTTAACAATTGTTTCAAGCAAATTCCACACTTTCAACCGAGAAGCTAGGATTTCTGCTTTACTTTTGGGCAGCTTCAGATCTCTAACGAAGTCGTTTAGCTCTTTTGAGTCACTGATTTGATCACAAAGTCTTCACTGTCATAGCTACTACTAGAAGTTTGTGATGCAGGCACTTGGGAATTCTTCAGCTCTGGACGAGAAGGTACAGGAAAATTTTTACTATGGGGCATTGGAGCAAACATTGAAGGTAGATCTGGATAAAAAATCTTTTTGCCATTTTTGCCAGCCCATCGCTTACGTGGGTTAACTATACAAAAATAGCAAACTTGAACATGATCAGTGGGTTCCCTCCATATTCTTGGCACTGTAAACCTCATAAAAAAAATGTTGCCACGATACCAGGCTAAAAATAAAAAAACTATCATAAGCAATGAAAAAAATATTAAAAATATAGTTTAAATTGGCTTAAAAGATGTTTTGTGTCTACTTACCTTGTAAATTGTTTTTGCAGTTATTACATGAGAAATGAGGTGCCCAGTTTTTATCTTGACTTCGAATGGGTAGTTTAAAATAAGCTTCATAGGCTTCACAAAGCCTTAAATTCATAGTCAAAGCAAATATTTATCTCTTGTTTTGATAAACTTTCCACAAATATAGCAAAATGAGTCTACATCATGTTTACAACTTCTTGAGGCCATTTTTGGACCTAGCGTCACACAAATATCATATTGTCTTGTTAGTGATCTCATGTGACAAGTTAATGTTCTGCACTCTGCTAGTTAAGTCTACTCTGTTCTGTGCAGATTTGCATTTGTTTGTCTATGCTTAGCTGCCTTTTGCCATGTGACAGGTCAAAGGGTTAGATCCTCCTTTTTTGTTACTAGTCAGTTATCTGTGCATGAGTTGCTGACAGGCTGTGTTAAGTTTTCTCTACCCCGGAGACTTATATCTTCTTACCGTGCACTGTTTATTCTCTTATTTGTTACATGTACAGTGCTTCCGGAAAATATTCACAGCGCTTCACTTTTTCCTCATTTTGTTATGTTACAGCCTTATTCCAAAATGGAATAAATTCATTTTTGTCCTCAAAATTCTACACACAATACCCCATAATGACAACGTGTAAAAAGTTTTCTTGAGATTTTTGCAAATGTAATAAAAAAAAAAAAACTAAGAAATCACATGTATATAAGTATTCACAGCCTTTGCTCAATACTTTGTTGATGCACCTTTGGCAGCAATTACAGCCTCAAGTCTTTTTGAATATGATGCCACAAGCTTGGCACACCTATCTTTGGGCTGTTTCGCCCATTCCTCTTTGCAGCACCTCTCAAACTCCATCAGGTTGGATGGGAAGCATCGGTGCACAGCCATTTTCAGATCTCTCCAGAGATGTTCAATTGGATTCAAGTCTGGGCTCTGGCTGTCCCACTCAAGAACTTTCACAGAGTTGTCCTGAAGCCACTCCTTTGATATCTTGGCTGTGTGCTTAGGGTCGTTGTCCTGCTGAAAGATGAACCGTCACCCCAGTCTGAGGTCAAGAGCGCTCTGGAGCAGGTTTTCATCCAGGATGTCTCTGTACATTGCTGCATTAATATTTCCCTCTATCCTGACTAGTATCCCAGTTCCTGCTGCTGAAAAACATCCCCACAGCATGATGCTGCCACCACCATGCTTCACTGTAGGTATGGTATTGACTTGGTGATGAGCGGTGCTTGGTTTCCTCCAAACATAACGCCTGGCATTCACACCAAAGAGTTCAATCTTTTTTTGCTCGTGGTCTGAGAGTCCTTCGGGTGCATTTTGGCAAACTCCTGGTGGGCTTCCATGTGCTTTTTACTAAGGAGTGGCTTCCGTCTGGCCACTCTACCATACAGGCCTAATTGGTAGTTTGCTGCAGAGATGGTTGTCTTACTGGAAGGTTCCCATCTCTCCACAGAGGAATGCTGTAGCTCTGACAGAGTGACCATCGGGTTCTTGGTCACCTCCCTAACTAGGGCCCTTCTCCCACGATTGCTCAGTTTAGACAGCCAGCCAACTCTAGGAAGAGTCCTGGTGGTCTGAGCTTCTTTCATTTATGGATGATGGAGGCCACTATGCTCATTGGGACCTTCAAATCAGCAGATATTTTTCTGTACCCTTATGTACATGTGATTTCGAGGTAGTTTTTTTTTTTAGTAAATTTGCAAAAATCTCAAAAAAACTTTCTACACTTTGTCATTATGGGGTATTGTGTGTGTGACAAAAATGAAATTATTCTGTTTTGGAATAAGGCTGTAACATAACAAAATGTGAAAAAAGTGAAGCGCTGTGAATACTTTCTGGATGCACTGTACAGTGATCTATTCTGCAGAACTACAGCTATATTATATAGACAGTCATTCCAGTCTGTATTAATAAAAGGTTCACAGTTCCAGAAATCTCATCGTCTGTACATTGAGAGATGGACATTGTTTAGCTATCTGAATAGTTACACACTGCTTACGTGTAATGAGGGTCAGAATACCACTTACTTTCCCTCCGCTTGTCCCCTCCCTTATTTACTAAAACACGCTTCTCCTTATATGATCATTCAAAACCTTTAATATTTATTGATCATTGTAAAAAGGGACAAAAGCAAAGTTTTTCAAAAATAAACAAAGGTTTTGGTTATTTTTCGATACAAAGAATCAGAAAATAGTCATTAAAATAAAGACTCAAAAAACATTTTTTTTTTGTTGACCGGTGTTGCACTTAGCACACAGTACCACACTCAAATAAGGGATAAACAATCTCCTATTTTAATAGTAAAAAAGTTCACATAACAATGAATATAAATATACACATGTATTAAAACATCACGAATAAGTATGATGGCTGTATTGATACTACTGGCAAACACACGAAGAGTATATGAGGGATTATTCATATGCATATCCACATCTGAAATTGCCGTTAGAGCATGGAACGTATCCAATATGGAGATGTATGCAATATAATAGAAATGTATCCGGTATAGAGATGAATATAATAGAGTATCAATTGAGAAGAAAGTGTTCAAAGAACTGCTGGGAATGCAATTGCTCCACTCATAGTCATTTAGGCAACTGACAAGTGTGTCACTTAGCTTACCATTAATAGATGTTCCGGTGAGCAAATATCTCAAATCTCCCGGTCAGTACATAAGCAATCTTCCAGCCAGCACCACGTATGACAGGCTCTCACCAGTGTCGCTCCCGTTGTGCTGATTCCTCCTAGAGCCCCAGCGATGGTGTGGCCGGCAGCTCTGGTGTATAATGGAGGCTGGAATATTATTGCCAGTAAGAGGGAAAAAGCTTCAGGGTAGATGGAACAAAGGCCCTCATTCAGACCGGGACGCAAGTGGCCGTTCGTACGTTAGGCGAACGTAAAGAAATATTTAAATTCAGGCACACGCTCGTATTTTCGTTCGCATCAAAACATCCTCCCCAAACTCAGGCGACCCCTCCTCTAACTAACGAGCGTGCCAAATAGCGAGCGTACATCCCCGAAGTGGTTTGAAGGGAACGCACGCACTAGTACTACCCGGAAGTTGGCCTGAGACATTTCGATTAACTGCTCGTTTATTCTGCCTACCTCCCTCAATCGTAACATGCCAATCAATATATCAATTAGCTTAACTGGTTTTTTTTTTTTTTTTTACACAATGCAATAAACTTTATTTATGTCCGTGTTTGTGTTTACCCGCAGAATACGTACGGCTTAAACATTCGCTTTTATTTGTCAAAATACATGTTAACCCCTATAAACGAATTGGTATATTTCAAAACAACAAGATAGTGTCACTAGCGCAGTCTGTATGGAGAGGTCTACAAGGTATCCATCTTCGTCTCACAGAATGTCTTCACCACTGTTTCATTTCAAGATACGGAACCGTATTCTGGATAGAACTCACCACTGGCACTCTATTACCGTTCACTGAAAGGTTTCTTTAACACCTCCTTTTTCTTTCAACACATCACACTTCTTAGGGGTCTATCAACAGACACCATAAATCCACCTTGGTTCATACGTATAAAGGTTTCTTGTTACGACTCCCCTTATATATCCAATTGATGAAAAAATTTATCTATTTTCTTAAAACAATTCTTTATTCCAAATCGGAACCATAAAAAGTAAAAAATAGTCACATCACAAAAAAAAGCACATATAGCAGTATTGGAACTATAGGTGGCAATAGGATATTCACAATATGGTTTTAAAACCTTCCTGATGACCCGGGCATAATCAGAGAAGGTAATCCAACTGGATGACACGTGGAAGAAAAAACCATTTAGAGAAATATCCAAAAAGAGATGTATAATACCGCCTGTTGTCCAATTCCTCCTGCTGTTCTTTGGAATAATTGGTATATTTGTTTTTAGCCCCGCATATTTCATGGAGTTCATTTTTTAATGTAAATTTGCTTACGCATGTCACTGCATTAAGCCTATCATAAGTCTCCTCAGATTTCTGGCCCTGTCGAACACATGACTCATACACTAACCAATAGAATTGCTCCTGTTAATATCCTAAATACATTAGCCAATCAGAAAATTTTTGAGCACTTTATCAAAAATGATTTTTTGGCAAAACTCCATTGCCATCATGAGAGCCTCCGCATTCACCAGGCGCGAGCTGCTGGTGCTTACGGAGGTGATGGATCGGCGGATAACCAGCCAGCCTCCACCCATCACCAACCGGGAGAAGCGATCCGCATATGCGGAGGTTCGGGCCCGCCTGCGCTCCTTCGGCTCACGCCGCCATATCGGGCAGCTGGAGCGCAGGTGGTCGGACCTGCAACGGCGGACGCCCCACTTGCTGGCATGCTTTCGCATGCAGATCGCGGCGAGTAAGTTTAATGGATTGTGGTTTTCATGTTTGTCTTTGTGGCCCTAACTGCATGGCCATGTTTTCCGTGTCTTTCATCTTTATTCATTCTCCTCATATCTGCATGGCCATGTTTTCCCTGTCTTTCATCTTTATTCATTCTCCTCATATCTGCATGGCCCTGTTTTCCCTGTCTTTCATCTTTATTCATTCTCCTCATATCTGCATGGCCCTGTTTTCCCTGTCTTTCATCTTTATTCATTCTCCTCATATCTGCATGGCCATCTTTATTCATTCTCCTCATATCTGCATGGCCATGTTTTCCCTGTCTTTCATCTTTATTCATTCTCCTCATATCTGCATGGCCATGTTTTCCCTGTCTTTCATCTTTATTCATTCTCCTCATATCTGCATGGCCATGTTTTCTGTGTCTTTCATATTTATTCATTCTAATTTTTTTTTTTGGGGGGGGGGGTTTGGGGGTGCTTTTGAAATTGATTTTGTTTGCGGATTTGTGTTGGATCTAACCACAATTTGTTTTCCATCTTTTAGGGGCCCAGAGAAGACTACGCCATCAGCGTCCCGCCAGACGGCCTGCACGGCCACTCTCCCCCACCCCCAGCCAACACTCCAACTCCACTCCTTCCCCTATTCCCCCCTCCTCCCCAGCCTACACCCTCAGCCAGATTTTTCTGGACTCCTTCCCCTCCGTCCCAATTCCCCCTCTCCTCCAACCACCCCTCTTCGAATGACCCCCTCTCCGGAGTCGGTCATTACACCGCCCCGATCTTTGGGGAAAGGACCCACCTCCGAGGAGGACGATGGAGGGCCTTCTGTAGCTGGCTTTGGGTCTTCCGGTATGTTTTTTGTTGCTGTTTTTTTTCCACACAAACTGTTTGTTTTTTGTTTTTAATTTTATGTTTTTTGTTTGTTTAACACAAAAATAAGTAGTTTTGGTCATTTGCCATAACCTGTTACTGCTGTTTTCAACATACACATAGCACACCTGTCTGAATTTGGACATAGGCCTTGTATTTTTGCCCTACACCATTTTAGTGTGATGAATTTTAATGCATTATTGTTTTTTTATGTGGTTTCACTATTGTTGTATTAATCCCCAATTTTTTCTCACCCACAGAGGAACAGAGGCTTCGGGCAAATTTAACAGGAAGTGTGGCCCAGATGCACAGCCAAATCATCGGGGTGCTGGTGGTCCTTGACCGTATGTCGGTCCTCCTTAGGGAGTAGTTTTTTTTTTGTTCAACATTCTGTAAATAAATTGTTTTGTTTGAAGTTACGTTCTGGCTCATTCGTTTTGTCCCAACCACATAATGTTTACCCTGACATAAGTATAGTGTTTCTGCAAGGATTTCACATTTGGGACAATAAGAGTGTGTGTTGTATTTTTGGGTCAAACAGCCACAAGAAACACCTAATAGTACAAATCTGATTTCCCTTTTTTGGTGTAGTCACAAATAGATATTTCAACATTTTCCAGGTTCCTAGTTGGTGTGCAAGCAGCTTAGGGCAATATTACGAAGCAAAAGGATTGTACAGGCTTCCTTTTGGTGTTGGTTTGGACCCAGAATAAAGGAATCATTTTTGCACAAATGGCGTCAGTACTGGATTACCCCTTAGTCAAATGTTACATGTGTGAACCTAGTTACACTTGGTGGTAACGTTACAAAAAAGGGACAACATTTCGCTCTAAAAAAATTTATTACCAACATAACAGAAACTGCAAAGTGGTCACTCACAAACAAAACACACAGTGATAATCTCAAATACAACACATACCAAAAAACAAACACCCCAAAAAAACAATCAAGAACTGGTTGATGAAGGACCATGCCAACATGATTCCACATATATGGCGTGGCAAGAAGTGTTCCCGAATATAGCCACAAAATATCCACATACAGGTTTTGTAAGGGTAGCAGGAAGTAGTCATCGTTGGAGTGCCAAAGATTATGTCAAAAAACAGAAGAGGGAGAAACAAATTAGCAAAAAATTAGATGCTCTCAAACAAACCCAACCACATTAGGTATCAACACTGTTTTTTTGCAAATAATTACCTAAAAAATCTGGCCACCACATCATCGCGTATGGCCGCCCCACATACTGACCTCCGACCAACCTCGGGGGGGCCATCCTCAGATAAGGCATCCTCTGGCTGCATTGGGACACCACTCCTTATGGCGATGTTGTGAAATATCCCACACAGGACCACAATTTTCGAAACCATATCCAGCAAATACATGAGTTCGCCACCAGAGCGGTGGAGGCATCTGAATCGGCCTTTTAAAAGGCCGATACAGCGCTCCACCACTTGCCTGGTGGCAGTAAGTGTGGAATTATACTCACTTTGTGGCCCTGGCATGGGAGCCAAATAAGGAGTGAGCAGCCAGGACGTGCAAGGGTAGCCACTGTCTCCTGTGAAAACGAAAAGACAACATCAGGCTCACTCTGTATGAAGCTTAACATTGTTATGTACTAAAGGTCTTCACTTACCAAGAAGCCACGCATCACCAGCTTGTAGGTTGGTTAATTTGTGCCATATCCCTGATTGCCGGATGACGAATGAGTCATGTGCACTTCCTGGTAATTTTGCATTCAGGGACAGGATCTGGAGGGAGGCATCACATACCACCATTACATTGAGGGAGTGATAGTGTTTACGGTTTCTAAATATTGACTCCAGCCGTGCTGGAGGCTGAAGTGGTATGTGAGTACCATCCACAACCCCTATGATGTGTGGGAAGCCAGCTATTTGGTAAAAATTGGCCTTGGCCACACTAAGGGCACCCATATCCAAAGGCATTTGAATAAAATGATGGAGGTGCTTGAAAAGTGCCTCCATCACTGCCCTCAGGATCCGGGAAAAGGAGGATTGTGAGATGCCCGCCACTATTCCCACCGTTGTTTGGAACGATCCTGAGGCACAGAAATGTAACACCGCCATTAATTGCGTAAGTGGTGGAATTGCTGTAGGACTGTCAATTTGCCGCTCAAGATCACTCTCTATTAATGAGAGAGTGTCTATGATGATTTTTGGAGGAAGACGGTATCGTCTTAAAACCTCATCATCTGGCATTCTAAAAAGGGTGACACGTGTTCGAAATATCTGGGGCCTTGCACGCCTACGATGCCTACGCCTGGGACGAGATTGAGGTTGGTCGGCTTCCGGGAGCAGGGCCAGAACAATCCGACCCAAATCAACCTGAAATGACAACATTGGAAGGTCAGCCTTTTTACAACACCCAATAAAAATACATGTAACTTTGCTTTCAAATACCATCCAGTGATGCTTACATGCTGGGGTATTGTCATGATATGTTGTAACTGCAAATAATAACATCAAAAATATACATAATTTTATGCTGGCCATGTCATTATCACAAATTTAAGCAACACAAAACAGAAAAGGGGACAGACACACATTTGGCCCAAGAGCAAAATGACGTTACGCACACTACGCCAAATAGAGGCCAAATGTAATCAACCAATGCTCCAGGCGACAAAAAACATTATTAAGGGATGAATACACATTTCACAATGCGCTAATTAGTTCACAAATACAGGGCACAATAGCAAGTAGTAAAAATGCGCTAATTAGTTAACAAATACAGGGCACAATAGCAAGTAGTAAAAATGACCTAATTAGTTCGCAAATACAGGGCACAATAGCAAGTAGTAAAAATGCGCTAATTAGTTTGCAAATACAGGGCACAATAGCAAGTAGTAAAATGCGCTAATTAGTTTGCAAATACAGGGCACAATAGCAAGTAGTAAAAATGCGCTAATTAGTTCGCAAATACAGGGCACAATAGCAAGTAGTAAAATGCGCTAATTAGATCGCAAATACAGGGCACAATAACGGCGGCCAAAAATATTAACAAAAAACACAGAGTTCGATTTGCCAAAAAACAACGTCACATGTGGAAGGCCAACCAAAGTTGCGTACAGACAAACAAGAACATTCCCTAAACAATTTAACACATGAACTTACCAAGAGCTAATATCTAAGAAACCGGACCAAAATGCCTTTGGGGCAGAGCCAAAAAAAAACCTAAGAGAGATGAAATGACGGAAAAAAAATATTAGAAAAATCAACACCACAATGAGAGACAAATTGCCCCGAAGTTATACTTCCCCAAACCTACCAAAACTGGAAACGATCCAAAAAACCAAAAGTGAAAAAAAAGGAACTGAAAACCAAGAAAAACCGCTAACACAAAAAAAATAAACAATAAACGCAATCTCCAAAACCAGCCAACAATCAACTCCAACCAACGTAACCTCCAACATTCAATAAACACCACCTCGAGTCGAAACGCCACAACCCATAAATAGTGTTTAGTTTCCCGCCCAAATTAAGGAAGGATCAGAGGAACGCACAATCAATGATGCGGCCGCAAAATAAGGACGCATGTATAAATACGTCACAAGACAAAAACACAATTCTGGTGTATTTCTAGTTGGAACAACACACATGGATACAGACCAGGAAAACAATGGACAACAGTCCCGCGGTAAGTATTTCATGCATTTTGACTCAATGATTAATTCTAAACATATTATTGTGCAAGTTGGGAATTTGAGATTTCTTCAAATTACCCCAAATAGGTGAGGAGGATGACATGGAAGAGGCTGCTGGGCCCAGTAATCCGGGCAAAGCTGCCAAAAAGAAAAGGCAGCCACAATTCACAAGAAAGGAGATGGAGGTTTTGATTCAGAAGTGTGTGGACATCCTGCCACAGGCAGACAGGAATATGAGTGCAAGCCAGAAGTGGAGAATGTGGGAAGAGGTAGCCGTGGAGGTCAGTAGGGTGGGGGATTATGTCCGTCTAGCCCGGGATGTCAAACGGCGGTAAGTAAACACTTGACCACCCTAAAACCAACAACCCAATCAAATAAAAAGTAATGCTTCCAATTTAACCCACAGATGGCAAGACTTCAAATATCGGCTGAAACAAAAAATGGCACACAGGGCTAGGCATGCAAGGGGGACAGGTGGAGGTCCCACCCCTGTGTCATTGGAGTTTACAGATTTAGAAGAGCTGGCACAGGGGTGTGTGCAGCCTGTGGAGGTGTTTGGCGTGTCCAACATGGATACGGACATGCCAGACTTTGCGGCTCCTCATGTTGTCCCAGGTAAATGTTGTGATGTCACCAACTGTGAAATGTTATTGTGCCAATATGTAGATTCTAATGTGAGTCTTTTCTCATTTTTCCAACAGAGACACAGGCAGATGAGTCTGCTCCAGAGGGGAGCCTTGGCCGCAGAATTTCTGCTGGCTCTGCAGGGGAGGAACCAGTACATCCGGCTGAGGACCCTGCAGAAGCCAGTCCAGGGCAATCCCCCTCGCAGGCAGTGTCCCTCCTCACAGAACTCAATTTAAAATCGGATTTCCATACGGAGATTCTGCAGAGGATGGACGCCAGTCTGGTACGGGTGGCTGAGGCCCTGGAGCAAAATGCTGCGGCCAACGTGACCATTGGTCAGGCCCTGGCGGAAAATACCAGGGCCAACATCCGCATCGCCACTGCCCTGGAGCAGCTCGTTCGCCAGCACATGGTGGAGCCGACCTCCCTTCCTGCCGGAACATCAGGATCCTCCACCTCTGGCACAACATCAGCCAATCCTCCAAATGTGCCTAGCCCTGTGCCTAGTCCAGAGGCCACAACATCTGCCTCTGGACAGGCCAGCCCGATCACATCCCGGCCCAGCCAAACGGGCGAAAAAACGGTGACACCATTGGCTACTTTTCCCACAATCCTTCTGTGCTTGCCTCATATTCCTTTCTGGCCAAAACTTCCCTCTCCTTTCTTGTGAATTGTTTTTAATTTTTACATTTACGTTTATTCAACAATTATTGTTTGCACAATTAATAAATATTGTGGAACACTGCCCAAAATGTTGTAGTTCAATATGGTTTTTTTTTATGGGTGGATACAAATAAATTTTGCAGAAATGTACGACTTTGTATTCTGACATTCTTTACAAAATGGGTTACTTTTAATCCGGGCCCACAAGCCAACAACGTTCAAAAACACAAATTACACATTGTAAAAAAAGTGCTCGTTAAGGAACGTTTTAAACATTACCTAAGGAGTAAAAAACACCTTGCAAACACAAAATGAGGGACCAAACCTAAACATGATGACATTATTGTTACAATAGTCCAAAAACGAACACATTGCGGCCAAAATACACCCCCACAAATGTACGCTAATTGATTGTGTAATCCTGACATTAGCAGCTATGATTTCCACCTGCGTTCGGTTTTGTGCTATCCAAAAAAACTGCTTTCCAAACACATACCAAGCCGGTTTTCAATCCAACACTAATTGATTTTCTGACAAGCCGTGATTAATCGATGCAACATCGTGGAGTGTCGGGACGGAGAAGGCCATCGCCACTGTGGTCGAGTTATCCAGCCCCTAAGCTGTGCGAGCATTTTGAAGGGAAAGAGGATCATCCAGTGACGTATGAGTTTGTACGAACACATTTGACGTTCGCATTTGTTAATGTATGTACGCCCCAAAAACGCCTCGCCACGCCTGCGTTTTTCCATCTCCACCCCCGTCAACGCCCAAAAACGGCCTGTTCTGTCAATCACATTTGACATGTCACTTCCTGTACGCTATTTGACGAACGAGACAAAAAAAACTCGCAATCAGCCGTACGCACATGCGCAGTGTAACACCGGCGCATGCGCGGTTAGTCAACATCGGAACGCAACGAGCGTACTGCCTCTAACGAACGGCTCTGAATCAGGGCCAAAGTCTCCTCCAGCTGTAAGCGGGCACCCTGCTTATTCAATGTAATTTCTCCACTGTCAGCACACTGATCGAGTGACCCGGCAATCCAATCCAGGTACTGTAACTTGCAGGGTTTAAACACGGGAACGACCCGTGAAACCCTGCAGTGTAAATGGCGTGATCCGGGTCACGATGACCCGGATCGTGCCGCATGCCTGCCGATTGGCCGGCTTCAGTGGCGCTTGGAGATGACATTATTTCCAAGCGTCCACTTCAATGCCGGGAGAGCCGGGTCACTGCAGACCCGGCTCCAGTGTGAACGGTGCCGACTCGGGAATATCCTTTGTGGGCACCAGGGAAGTTCCGGATCTGATCCGGATTGGAACACTGGGCCTGATTCAGAGCCGGACGCAATTTGCGAACGGTCGTTCAGAAAAAGGGGCTGGCTATTTAAATTGAGCGCTCGCTCTTTGCGGTCTGTTGATGCCTCTATGTCTGAGCGAGCGAACGAAACATGCGCTCGCTATTTTGTAAAGACGCCCCCTGGCCGTTCGCATCATACGTCATCTCCGCTATTTATTAGATTAATCGAGTACATCGAAAGGCGTCTGAACTGCTCGCAGTGCTTGTGGTAGGTTTTACTTCCCGCAATCACTGCGAGCAGTTCAGGCTAAAAGACAACCAAGTGACGTGGTCGATGACACTCCCTTACTAATTATGCACTCCCATTGAACGCCCGTTTTGACCGTTTGGCACGTCTGCGTTCGGATCTCCACACCCCGTTTTCAAGCACCTTCCCCTGTTACCACCCACAAACGCCTCATTCTGTCACTCAAATTAGCAGGCCCTCGCTGTTTTGCGAGCGCACGATTTCGACCGCAATGACTGGTTGGCGCATGCGCATTACGACCCATACACATGCGCAGAAATGCGAACATCGCTCGGAGCGAGCGAGCGGCTGCTTACGAGCGGCTCTGAATCAGGCCCTCTGTTCCAACCTCCGGGTCAGACCCGGAATTTAGTTATAAAAGCGGTATTAATGTGCTGCTATTACTGTGAATGTTACATGTGAAATGTGATTGTATACTTGTTTAGGGTTAAATTTGTATTATTATTTTCAGGCATCCCTCTATAAATTTATTGAATTAATTAGCTATTTGTTTCACTGGTCAGCCTTTCATTTAATTTTTAGGTGAAGTAGTTATTATCTGACATCAAATTCTATGTTCTATATAAGTGGTTAAATATAAACTACATTTGTTACAGCTGTATCAACTTTCAGTCAGATAGCAATGTGTACTTTTCAAATGGAGGAAATTGAATGCATGAGCATCTGAGACTCAGTTAGTATGCCAGATAAGGGTGAGGTGTATACTCATTCTAAAAACATCTCTTGTGCTCCCCAACTACTTAATAAATCCTTACCTACTCTCCCAGAATATCTTGGAATCTCCAAAATGTTGGAGCGTTCTCTCTCCCAGGCTCTAGAGAGAGCGTAGGCCAGCATCCTAGAGCCACTCACTCCCCCAGTAATTTGTGTCAGTATCCCTGCTGCGAATCATGACATTGACAAATGGGGGGGGGGGAACAGGTATAGGATGGATCAATTTCCCGACACCATGCTCCCTGCACCTCCCACCTGCACTTGGTTTCCGATTCTCCCAGGGGTCATTGTTTTAATGTTGGCAATTATGAGTGAATCTAACAGAAGACTTTGTACACCCGTCAATAATACAGAATTTGCAAACTCCTATGTAAACATGGATTTCTCCAAATAACAAGGTCAGAAAGTTAAAATGATATTGTATTATCCACTTTGTGTTGAAAGCAATACTGGACCTGCTGGAATGTGTGGAACAAAAATAAACTGACTTAGAAGAAAAAAATCCATCAGTTTGCAAGAAAACAGGAAGCAGAGCCCTGTGGGGATAACATCAGAAATGCTGCCACAGACAAAGGATATTAGTTTTGCAGACAGAGACATTGAGAAATAAGATGCTGAATGCATACAAAAACCATATTCCATTACTGGCCCTGTAAGAGGTCACCAGGAGGAAATTAAATCTAAAGCAATGGATGAGGAACACAGACAGTCTGATATTTATTTTATAAAATATTTTGAGTCTGAGGGGGATATGTATCAAACCTTTCAGAGATACAGTTAAGAAATTGCCCATAACAAACAATAAGCTTCTAACTGTCATTTAACTAGCACAGTCTATGAAATGACTGAAGCTGATTGGTTGCTATAAGCATACATGCCTACTCTCCCGGAAGTCGCGTGAGGCTCACGATTTTTCGGGTAACCCCCCGCACCCCCGGTAGAGTAGGCACGTCTCCTGCATTCCTGCCCTCTTCCTAGTGAAGTGGGCAGAATGGGGAGAATTTCCATAGAGATCGGGGGTCTCCGAGAAGGGGACGGGGCTTAATGACTCGATTCTGCAAGATTCCCGTCATTTGGCTCCACACCCTATTTAAAATGTGCTAATCGCGGCTATTTATCGCAAGAGGTGGGGATTAATGATGCAACCCACCAGGCCCCGCCCCCACCTGCTTCTCGTCCCTGGCCTTTTCTCGGGGGAGGAAAAAAGAAAAGTAGGTAAGTATGGCTGTAAGCAGATTCTCCACTTTATCTCTCTCAAAAGTTTAATACATCTCCCCAGGACATTTCACAATGAGGTGCAATGAAAAGCTGCACTATTGCACAGTATATGGTGTTTTTCAAATCATACCTGGCCATACTAGGCATAGTTCATTTTAGTGTTATACAGTTATGGGCAGCATGGATGTGTTGTGGTTAGCATTACTGCCTCACAGCACTGATATTTTTGGTTCAATTAGTATCACAGCCCTATCTGTTTATATGTTATCCCTGTGTTTGCAAGAGTTTCTTCTGGGCACTAAAGTTTCCTCATACAATCCAAAAAACATGGCTTATTTTAGATGCCTTGTAACATATTAGGCTCCAAACTCTCCCTTTCTTTCTCACAAGCAACCAGTGGCAGATTTTACTGTAGCTACGGGCTGCAGGCATAGCGTGGAGCCATGGCATCCAGAGCATGCCTATGTATGGTAGTCAAACTACATCCCCCCGTACCCTAAAGCAGGGCCGAAATTAGGATTTTTGTCACCAGGGGCAGGACAGTAATTTGGTAATACCCCCTGTAGCAGTGCCTCTATAGTAATGTCCCCTGAGGTAATGCCCCTGTAGTAGTGCCCATATAATAATGCCCCTGTAGTAGTGCCCATATGATAATACTCCCATAGTAATGCCCCATAGCAATGCCCCTGTAGTAGTGCCCATATTGTAATGCTCCTGTAGTGCTCATGCCCCTGTAGTGCCCATGCCCCCATAGTAATGCCCCTGTGGTAATGCCCATGCCCCCATAATAATGCCCCTGTAGTGCCCATGCCCCATTAGTAATGCCCCTTATTGACCATGCCCCCATAATAATGCCCCTGTGGTAATGTCCATGCCCCCATAGTAATGCCCCTGTGGTAATGCCCATGCCCCCATAATAATGCCCCTGTGGTAATAGTAATGCCCATGCCCCATAGTAATGCCCCTGTGGTAATGCCCATGCCCCCATAGTAATGCCCTTGTGGAAATACCCATGCCCCCATAGTAATGCCGCTGTGGTAATGCCCATGCCCCATAGTAATGCCCCTGTGATAATGCCCATGCCCCTGTAGTGCAGCTTATTAAAAAAAAAAATACTTACCTTGAACCCTGCTCCTGCATCCAGCGTCACGTCCGGTCCGCCGGCTGCTCCTCGGAACTATGGGGGAGACGTCATATTACCAGCGGACGTCCGGCTTGGAGCCTCTCTGCAGCACCGGGCTGGAGGTCACTGGCACCGGGTACAGCGGCTCACCCGGTGCACGTGCACCTCCAGCCCCCCCCCTAGTTGCGGACCTGCCTAAAGTGGGTTTGATGAATATGTATTTATAGAGCAGTCATATAATTTAAATTCAATAAGCTTTTTATGAATATATTATTGATTTCTATTTTATAATATGTGAATTACCTCAGGAAAGGGTCCCAACAATATATGATGAAGTTTCTGCAGTGCAGACTGACAAGCAGTAAATTCACCACCTCAGAGTCACCTCACTCGCTCTTAGTTTGGCTGAAGTTGAACCGCTGAGACTGCAGCAGCGAGTTCACAGACAGGAGGAGCAGGAATTTTCTGGATTAGGGGGTCAACCTTGCCTCACCCATCTCCACCTGGTGTATCACCAACACCATGACCACCCCAGTTTCTATCTAAAGGCACACTGATCGGTGTCAGTAGCTGCCCTACCTGCTCTGCGCAGAACATCACTCACAGTTTCAACTACCAGGATCACCATGGTGTGAATTGTGATGAGTGAGCTCACAGTCAAGTGAAGTCAGCATATGTGGTCCAGCCCGAAGGCTCCCTCTCTTTATTTGGACACTTCCACGGCTCCTCATGTCGTGCATGTGATGTCATGACTGTGATTAGCAGAGAGTGCTGCGGCTGATGCATCCCTAGAAGCTGGTGTTTGTGTGCATGCGCAGGTCCTGGCACCTTTCAGATCCATTGCGCATGTGCAGGACCTAGCACAGGCGTCGGGACAAAGTCAGACCGAATGCTGAACCACGGTCCTCCTCACTGAACAGGGTAGGATCCGCCACTGCAAACGATCCTCAACCCCATAATGTCTTACCAGTTCAAATTGTTGTAAAAACTATATTAAACATTAACACACATAAATATTATATGCAATATGTAACTTTTACTATAAACTAGCTGGAGTACCCGGCATTGCCCGGGATTTTCAGAATGTTTGTTTACACATCATCCTCCAACCAACCTCTCTTTAGACAGGCCTCATGAAAAGTGTGACAAACTTCCCCATCAACAGTCCTAAGGTCTTCGAATGAAGTAGGACCTGTAACGGTGTAAAGCAAACTTCGGAGATAGAAGCATTCAAAATTTGTAGGATGTACAGTGTAAACACGGCCAAGAGCTTCTGTTGCTCTGATACCAGGATGACCATCTACAGCGACTCCCTGTTTTCTGCGCAGAAAAACTTTGGGAGAAGCATTCCATGTGTAATATTTTGGCAGCTCACAGAACAGCAGGGTCCTTGCAAAGTCAACATTTTGACACAGTTGGAAGAAAAAAGTTAATGCTGTTGCGTAATTTGGTATAGTCAGAGAGCTGAGAATGCTGGCAAAGCCTGCTAAAGCTCTCTTCGATAATAAACATTAAGATCATGACAAAACATGACAACACAAAACGCTTGCTCCGAGGCCCCACCCATATACCGTGAGGCCCCACAATGAGCATCCAGCAAAAATTGTGATTTTAAATTAATCAAAAATTAATAGTAATTAATTTCGATCTAAAAAAATTTTAGTTGCCTCCGCCGTGTTTTAATACGCTCATATGTAAAATGTCACGATCCTCGCTTGTAAACTGTGGATTTGTATAGAAAACAGGGAAGATTCCGCACAGAACCATAACTAGAATTATTTTAACCAACCATCCATATCCATGAATAATTTATACATCATAAATTTATGTTGGTGGTGCTCCCACAGCCTAAATATAACAGATTTATTAGAAAAAGAAAAAGTAAGGCTATTCTTGGGGCACACTTATATATGAATTCTTATGATTGAAATAAAATATAACTTTTAATATTAATAGTAAAATATATACCAGGTACACATAAGGTCATAGGCGAACATATTAAGAGATAATTTCTGCAAAGTACCCCACACATACAATTTAGGGTAACAATTGTGTTAGAGTGTAGATGTTGCAATAAATACCATGGGTATTGGTATATAGGCTACACAGTGCGCAGTCCTATGATCCCCATTAAACAGTACAATATCTATCTACAGAACCTGGTATTCCTGAGTGGTCCCCCACATCAGTACTAACCAGGCCTACCACTGGATCGCTTCCAAGATCAAACGAGTTTGGGCATAGTCAGTGAAGTATGACTGTAGATTATTGCTACTGAAAATATATGGGGATTCACTTATGCACACGGTCTGAGCCTATTTCAAAAATGTAGGACTACTCTCAAAAGAGAGGTCCAATTAATAATCAGTTGCTGTCAAGACAGGTGGTGCATAAGCATACCTTCCTTGTGATGCAATCAATTGACACATATGGCATAGACATGTATAGATTGTAACTATAGGAGAACATCACATAGGTAATTTATCACAAGTTATACTTAGTTCCAAGTATACAGAATAGGAACTCTACACAATAACATAGCCTGACAGAACACATAATATACAATCACCCCATAAACACAGAGCATCAATTTTATATAGATTGAAAATACATTAATTATGGTGGCTGCATAAATATGCTAATCCAAATGGTTCTCCTATGATCAAATATTCTCTATCAGTGAATATCTCCCACCAGGAAATGCTCCAAAACTTCCAAATCGGGCTGCAATAGAGTATAATAGCAGGCACTCTCATTAATCTAGTATATAATAGGAATGACAGAGAGTACAAAAAAGGTTTTATCAGCCATACATAGGAAACGAGCTAAATCACAGGAGTAGGTCATATCCCCAAAATGCTAGAGAAAGAAATAGGAGATGGCAATTGGAAAAAGAAAATGACAGGCTAAGCCTGAACAAATCTATCTGGCTGACCAGACACAATCATCTGTCAGCCTATACGTTACCAGTGTGAGGTATAGTGGAGCCCAGTCGTGCACTGACTGGGTTTTCCTTAACATCAGCAGAGTCTCATATGTAAACAGAGGACGCGCATTTCGCCCGCATTGAGGCTTGATCACCTGCTATTATACTCTATTGCAGCCTGATTTGGAAGTTTTGGAGCATTTCCTGGTGGGAGATATTCACTGATAGAGAATATTTGATCATAGGAGAACCATTTGGATTAGCATATTTATGCAGCCACCATAATTAATGTATTTTCAATCTATATAAAATTGATGCTCTGTGTTTATGGGGTGATTGTATATTATGTGTTCTGTCAGGCTATGTTATTGTGTAGAGTTCCTATTCTGTATACTTGGAACTAAGTATAACTTGTGATAAATTACCTATGTGATGTTCTCCTATAGTTACAATCTATACATGTCTATGCCATATGTGTCAATTGATTGCATCACAAGGAAGGTATGCTTATGCACCACCTGTCTTGACAGCAACTGATTATTAATTGGACCTCTCTTTTGAGAGTAGTCCTACATTTTTGAAATAGGCTCAGACCGTGTGCATAAGTGAATCCCCATATATTTTCAGTAGCAATAATCTACAGTCATACTTCACTGACTATGCCCAAACTCGTTTGATCTTGGAAACGATCCAGTGGTAGGCCTGGTTAGTACTGATGTGGGGGACCACTCAGGAATACCAGGTTCTGTAGATAGATATTGTACTGTTTAATGGGGATCATAGGACTGCGCACTGTGTAGCCTATATACCAATACCCATGGTATTTATTGCAACATCTACACTCTAACACAATTGTTACCCTAAATTGTATGTGTGGGGTACTTTGCAGAAATTATCTCTTAATATGTTCGCCTATGACCTTATGTGTACCTGGTATATATTTTACTATTAATATTAAAAGTTATATTTTATTTAAATCATAAGAATTCATATATAAGTGTGCCCCAAGAATAGCCTTACTTTTTCTTTTTCTAATAGATTTGTATAGAAAGACAGAAGTACAGAAGGACAAATTTTCGCTTTGATATAGTAGAGAAGATAGAAAAGAAAAAATAGTAGATACACTAAATCCTTTTGTAATTCCGTGCCTGACCTGTAGAGGGTGAATGCTATGCAAAAATTGTGCAATTCGCCCTGGCATGCTGTCAATCAAATGCTGGGTCACATACTGACTGATGGCCGCCCATTCTTGCCTAATCAATGCTTGGAGTTTGTCAGAATTTGTGGGCTACTTTTGTGAGTGAAAATGGATGACATACATCCCAGGTATAATTAATATTTGAGGGTACCCCCTTAAAACAGGTGTTTTGGGTGGATTTCCCGCAAATATTAATTGATAAGTAGCCCCAAAGAGTTAAATACCAAAAAGAAGCAATGGTTATCATTAATAAGAGTTATTTAATAGTGTTATTTAGCTATAGACAGTTTCAACTGGAATGAGACCTTCAAGCATCTTGTGTGAGAGCATAAAGTACATGCTTTAAGAGCTCTCTATAAAACACTCTTTGGTAGCTTAGTGTTCTATTTTCTTATAGCTTGCATAAGGATTTTGAGCTATCCAGAGTAGATGTCATGTTAGAAGTAAAAGTGATGAAAACTATTATAGAGACATCTTTAACATCAGATATTTATTGCATGGTATGTAAAATATATTATGACAAATTCTAAGCATCTTTAAAATCTTCTTGATGAATGCATGGTGTTACTCTCTAGAAAACTTAGTGGTCCCATCAAAATATTGCAAAATGGACCCCAAATTTCTCGCTACACTCCTGATGTACTCATTGGTTAAACATAGCAGGGCTAAGGGGTCTATTTATTAAGCACTGCCATGCCAAGCGGCAGTTCTAATTTAGTATCCAACTCGCTGCGAGTAGCAGTTGTGGATAAAAACACCTGAGCAATTCAACATTGCCCTGGGGGAGAACTGATTCAAAAATCAGCTGTCCCCACAATCTCTATCGTTACTACTTACACAACAGTTAAAGTTAACACTACAAAGCAGTGGTGGATTATACAGATTTTACCTAGGGGCTGCATCTGCATCCCCCCCAATAAAATTCTCCACTCCCCTGTGATCCCCCCAGTCCCCCTGCATGTGAATTAGCAGTTCACCATAATACAAGCAGAAGCGCCTCCTATTGGCAGTACTTCTGATAATTACCAGTTATTATATAGAGCACACATATTCCGCAGTGCTTTACAGAGAATATTTGGCCATTCACATCATTCCCTGCCCCAGTAGAGCTTACACTGTATATTCCCTATCATATGCGCACACACATACACACTAGGGTTCATTTGTGTTGGGAGCCAATTAACCTACCAGTATATTTTTGGAGTGTGGGAGGAAACCGCTGCATTACTAATCACGGGGACAGCTACTTTTCAGAGCAGCTGTGTCCTCACCGGAGCAATGATGAATTGCTCTGGTTATAAGTATCCCCCTGCGGCAAGATGGATACTTAATATCGGGGGCCATACAGACACAAACATGAAGATTACCCTTATACAACTTTATTTTCTATTCTTTCTCTTAGTCTCATTGGGGCATATTTATTATGTGCTGTAGCACATTTTACCCCGGTTTACAGTAATTTATTATTCTTGCATATCGCAGCAATAAGAAATTATATTTCGGTAGTATATATTAAAAATGTCTTGCAGGGAAACATGCGGAAGTATAGATACAGTCAAAACCAAAAAAATTAAAATATAAAAAAGGATAGAAATGACAGACCATATAATCTATATGCCCGGAACAAGGTGGAAATTAAATTTGACACTCCTTTAATTACATCGATACCCCAGAGCTGAAATATTGCCATTTTGTCCACAGGGTAGATAAACATATTTTTCCTCTGGGCAGGGAACAGAAGAGGCAATATATAGCATGAATAACCACAAAATGGCAGCTCTAAGTTACAATTAGTGATACATCAATCTGAGTGCACACAGATACTGTATATAATGATTCAAACAGAATTTTAATATAAAAATTATAAATAATGAATAATGCCAATAACATAAAAAGTAGTATACAAACAGCCTAGACTGTTAACAATTCTGATTTTGATCCTGTAGCGGATGAAGCCCCTTTCCCTGGAGGTCCTATGTTCAGAAAGGAAATTTTTGTTGAACCAGAGATTCCGTCTCTTCCTGGTGTATCAAGACGTTCCCGAAAGAGCAAGAAGAATCGTCGAAAGCATTAATTGCTACCATGGTTTCTGCTTCTCCAATGAAGAGTGTTGTTGATCTTCAGAGATCTATCCAAGTCTTCATTTTTTCTCTCAAGTCATAGTGGTGTCAGGAGGCCACCCGTTAGGAGGGCGGTAATGTCACACTCTGCACAAATTGTGTGACTTACCTTGCCATTTGCTGCAGGTAAGGATTTCTGCCTGACCTTGTTTGGGAACCATGCAGTGACATCACCATCATGCACTATGTCAGCTGATAGCATTCTTCCAGTGAGAGTGCTCCTGCCTCAGCTGACCTCAGCAGCCTATCAGGGACTTGCAGCAGAGTCATATCCCCTGTGAGAACTCCCACTGGTGCCTGAGCAAAGTGCTGCTTCCTAGAGCTCAGTTCTAACCTGTGGCTCCTTTGTGCAGAAAACCACCACTGCTATCAGGCTCATTTACCAGACTCCAGCATTCCCGTGATATTCCGTTACCTGTTCCTGACCTTGGCTTCGTTTGTGACCCTGATTTTGCCTGACCCCTGGTACTGCATCTGATATCTGGTTTTGACTTCGGCTATTCCCTGTGACCTGTTTACGCTTGCTACCTGGTACCATCTAAGTCCATTTGGTTCTGACCCAGCCTGTCGACTAAGCTATACGTCTTCTCCGCTTCATCCGGAGTTTACCAGCACCTGTATAAGGGAACCTATCCTGAGGGCCGCAACCTGTGTGTCGGACGCAGCCAAGCCCATACCTTATTGCGAGGGTCCGTGGTGAATACCGCTGGCACATTAGACTCCGCGCCTCAGGCTTAGGTCTAGCCAACTCCCAAATATGGGCCACATGCATAACCACCCGAGAGTTGTGACAATAGTTATCTAAATGTTCTAACAACATGGGGTTTTAGCTTTCCCCTCTGGCCATCACTTTGTGTTGCTGATCTTTTATAACACATTAACTATCTACTATAAGGATTTCCTGTATTCCGTTATTGTTATTTTTTAACTATGTTATTTTTTAACTCCTTTTTCTCATCGACCAATATTGCCCTGTCTGTGTCTCTGTTTAGAGTAATAGATGTTTCCTTTTTATTTATGTTTATCATATTATATCCAGTAAGAACAACATGAGCTTTCAAGTGAGTACTATATGCTATATGACTTATTTTATAATAAATGTAAGAATGATATAATGTATTGATAGAAGGACACAATAGATATCTAGAACACCATTTTAGGTTGAAGATGTTAAGGATACTGGATTTCAACCTCTATACGCACATACCTATACCTTCTAAACCCTGCCTATAAACCTCTAACATTGACACTATTTGCATACGCAGTCATACAGTAAAATAAAGACTTTAGACCTTGAACATGTGTTTCCAAAGCACAAAGTATTATTCAAGTAAAGTACAGTCAGTTACACGCTGTGATCTAAGTACAATTTAGTGCAAAGAATTATACAGACCCAAGATACAGTTATACATACGCACGCGCTCTGGACCAGATACCGGCATCAGCAAGAAACCTCCGTCAATCAGCAATCAGCAAGAAGACTCCAGACTGGGGTCACAACACACACATTTATACCCTTACAGAAACAAACAACACAATAGAGAGGTTTGTTGCTGATCCCATTGGTTCCCAGTGTGGGTGCATCTGTTACAGGATATTTAACAAGTTGATTCAAATGGACACAGGTCAGCCTCCGACAGCCTATTGTCTCCTCTATTCCCCTTGCATGCAAATCTAAGCTGTTAGTTTCACAAAATACATTTTGGTGCTTTATATCTCTACGGTCCATAAGTTGAGAATGCATGTTGCAATCTTCACACCGATGATACCGGAAAGCTGTTGAGAAAGTGCAGATCAGTATAATACCAAACACGGCTTACTTATCACGTATTAAACCTTAGATACCAAAATAGCCTTTATTTCACAGCATTTGTAATAAATGAATAAAACTTGGATCTTATACTTTAAAGCTATGGAACCTTTTATGTGAGTCTGCATTATGTAAGTATTAGGGGTTTGGGAAAAGACGCTAGTTAGGTTTATCTGATTTGGGGCAGATGTTGCCGCATGCAGCTAATAAACAGCGTTCGCATGCAGGATATTGTGCATTCGCTAACGCGCGTCATGTTAGCAGCGCAACTGTGCGTAATGTGCGGTGTTTTTGCATGAGATTCTATTTATGATGGATTTAATATATATATATATATATATATATCATTTCTTACTAACATTTTCAAACTGCAATGCAAATGTGTTATGGGCAGTGAGCTTCACTCTCAAACAGGGTGGAGACCCTCAACCGTGTTGGTGCAAGCCTGTCTGACAGTGAGTTAAAAAGAGCAGATTTCTTACCACTGTTCATTCAGTCAAATTCAAGTGTCTGAGCCATATTACAATTGCCACAGCTACACCTGTCGACATATGGGGTCTCTCCATTTACATGCAAAAACACCCACAGTTCCTGGTGTATTGTTCTTTTCTAATTCCTTTTCTCAGGAAGCTGTTTTTGTAGTTGCTAAATGATACTGTGTTTGTTTTGGTATTTCTCTATGCAAGGTTGTCCCCAGAATGGGCCTGTCATGGCTTCTAAAAAGATTATCAAAAACATTGCCATCTGTACTTAGCTCGTGAGTTGCAACTTAAAATGGCGCTGGTCGCAAAATGGTGTCTTGCAGATTCCTATTTTTAAGATGGAGTCTGGTTGCCATTCGCAAGATGGCGTCGCTCCAAGCTAATTTTACACTGATTCTGTCTCAGCCACTAAACCAGCTTCGACAATGTCCTCACCTAGTATTTAGAAACAACTAATACACATAAAAAATTCAAAATCATTTGCTACAGGTTTGACTATGTTACTGTCTTTTTAAATAGAGACGGTTACTATGCCAACCAGAAATACACTATTAGTATCTAAAGAAAATAACTAGATAATTCCTGTCTATCCCTTTTTGCATCAAAAACATAGGAGTTAATGTATTTATTTATTTTATTATTTTTTCAGTATGAATTTTTACATCAATCCATATATACTATGAGAATAAATGAATTGACCACGAGAGATGAAAAACGTATAAATAGGATATGATGTAAAAAGCTTGCTGTTCAAATCACCGGAAGTTTCCAACGAACCGCAATCCAGGAACTTGTGATGACCACGTATATCTGTGTTGATCGCGGCTCTAAGAAGAATGCTGCTAACAACTTCCGCCCATCAGTGTTTGGACGGGCAGGATACAACATCTCCATAAGTAATGACAGATTAGAGATCGTGGGGGGCTTTCATTCCCCTCTGTGTCACGTGATCGCATGTGCGTTCCAAACACCGGAAATGCTTTTGCGGTATGAGAATGAGAATGAAATCTACTCATCTTCCTCAACTACTCTACAAATTCTCTTAAGTCTGCCTTTTCTATATATTTATGTATATGCTGATAAATTGTTTATATATGTTTGTTTTTCTATGTATGAAGTGCACTTTATTGAATAATTGTGATATTCCGGTGTAATCAATTGCCCATTGAGAAGGGTATATAACTCCAAACAGGGAGAGGAACTTCCTTTGATAAAGCAGCGTACAGCAGCGAAACGTGTCAGAAACTCACCCCCATTCACCCCAAAGAACCCTTTTTCTATATATGGAACTGCTTGAACCAGCACTGGACCCGCTTTCAGCCCTACCTGAACTTTTTCCATACATTGGAACTGATCTCCGGAACAAGTGGAAGAGGCTTTACCACAGGCACTGCATAATACTGGTGAGGACTTATCATATTTACTTGAAGTATCTCCAATCTTCATTTATCTATGGGACAATTTCCTCCAGCGGTGCCTCAGCTCTATTGGATAATGCCCCCATGATAAAAGGAGTCATAGACACTCAACCATCTTGCTTACCAAGTCCAGTGTTTTATTTGGAACAAGCATACGCAACCTTTTAATCTATTTCACAACTGCTCTTCCCTCTAGGGTTCTGGAAGTGTTTAGTGGATACCATTTTAATTGCTAACAGTCTAGACTGTATGTATATTACTTTTTATGTTATTGGCATTATTTATTGTTTATAATTTTTATATTCAAATTCTGTTTGAATCATTATATATCTGTGTGCACTCAGATTGATGTATCACTAATTGTAACTTAGCGCCGCTATTTTGTGGTCATTCATTCTATATGTTGTTTACTGGAGGTGACTACTCCAGTTTTTTCAGTAGCTGCTTTAGAACAACGACACCCATTAGTGCCTGAATTCCCTTGATTGGGTAATTTTTCTTGCAACAGGAGAGGCAGTGCCAGGGTAGGTGGAAGGTTTCTAGGCACCCTAGGAAAAGCTACACAAAACTGCCCCTGCCCCCCCCCCCCCAATGTAATCCACCCAACCCCTCACATACAAGATACTCATTCACTTCAGCCCTGTATTTGTACACAATTGCAAGTCACACTTGCAGCTGCCAATAGATGAGCAATGAGAAAAGATGTGCATGTTCACTACAGACAATGCAACCTGCAGCCAAAAAAAGACGCAAATTACAATTATGTCTGATTTATGTTAAAATATAATTCTAAAACACAAGCCCAGGTGCTCCAATTATTTGACTCCACAGAGTGTTTTCTTCTTTGACAGTTATCAATATAATATTGTTGTACTGAGCAGATACACCACCTCACACTGGTCCATTTGAAGTGTATACAATAATTGTGATGGGGTGCGGCATTACTCACTCCTACCGAGTGTAGTGGCCATTATTGATTGGTAAAGTGTAATATTCATGTGTTTCTTTTCTCTTCCCCCTTTCCCCCTCCCTTTCTTTCTTAGTGTGTTCACCTCACCCCTCCCTTCTTACTGAGTTATGCAAACATGTGGGCATTAGTAACTTTTTATACAGTATGCCTACAACTGAAACACTTTGCTGTTGCTATTGGAGTCTATCTCCATGAGGTTTCCTATATGGACTGAGGGTCTGATTCAGCACGGATCACTATTCTGCTTATACACACGCAACACAGTTGCTAATATCAGCGGTGATATGTAAATAACTGCATTCATATTGCGATCGCAGCCTAACATAAGGACGCCCACTTCCCCTTAGTCACATCCTTATACTAGGGCAACATAGCTAAACAAATTGGTAACATCGAGTAACATTGGACCCATACACACAGTTAAGGCAGGTTGGACCTCACTCAAGAATTGCTTACTTCAGCACACGCTATGAGACCTCAGGCGGTGTCTGATATCGCAGTGGCTAATTTATGCATGCCCATGCAACACTGTCCCAACGCACTTGTCACACGCCGGCCTGGAGACCCCAGAATCAGACCCCGTCGCTTACCTGTGCGGGCGCTGACCCGCGCTGTCTTCCGGCTCCCGCGCTGTACGCTCCTTCCTCTTCTCCCAAGGCAGTCTCCGCTGTTGTCCTCTGGAGGGTCCCGCTGCTGTGCTGCTCCCACGCCGGCTCCTGCTGACCGCTGGTCCCCGCTGACTACCTCCAGGAAGCGCTGTCCTCCGGTCCATGGGCACGGCCATCTTGGATTGCCCATGTGACCCTACTACCACCAATGAGGATCCTTCTCCTTCTCTCTCAGCCTGTCAGCTCCCAGTGTCCACTATAAAAGGATCCCCAATGCTCACACAAGTTGCCAGTGCAACTAGTTTCTTAGTTTAGCTAAGCAAGCCTTCCCACTGCGCTCCAGCCGCTCCACGTAGCCACTCAGCTACCAACGTCTACCCACGGCTATCCAGCCGCTCCACGTAGCCACTCAGCTACCAACGTCTACCCACAGCTATCCAGCCGCTCCACGTAGCCACTCAACTACCAACGTCTACCCACGGCTATCCAGCCACTCCACGTAGCCACTCAGCTACCAACGTCTACCCACGGCTATCCAGCCGCTCCACGTAGCCACTCAGCTACCAACGTCTACCCACGGCTATCCAGCCGCTCCACGTAGCCACTCAGCTACCAACGTCTACCCACGGCTATCCAGCCGCTCCACGTAGCCACTCAGCTACCAACGTCTACCCACGGCTATCCAGCCGCTCCACGTAGCCACTCAGCTACCAACGTCTACCCACGGCTATCCAGCCGCTCCACGTAGCCACTCAGCTACCAACGTCTACCCACTGCTATCCAGCCGCTCCACGTAGCCACTCAGCTACCAACGTCTACCCTCGGCTATCCAGCCGCTCCACGTAGCCACTCAGCTACCAACGTCTACCCACGGCTATCCAGCCGCTCCACATAGCTTCCTAGCTACCACGTTACTGCCGCATTCCTCAAACTCCTGTCAATTCGCTGCACCCTCTCATGCGGAGAAACTTCATTAAGCCAAGTCTCCTCCAGTGAGCGTCTGCGCCAAGTAATACAGATCCAAGGCCCAGTCCGGGAACACAGCTCTTAAATTCCACATTTGTGACAGTTTGCACTGGCCAGATGGACTCGGCAAGTGGTCAAGGATCTGGGGTAGAAGCCTCGCAGGATGTACTATCCCGTCTGGAAAGACAGGAGACCTCTCAGGCTCAGCTGATCCAATTTATCCAAGATATGTCGTCACACCTGGACAACATTCAGTCCTTACTGGCTCATCCCGCTCCCGCTGGCTCCCAAGCCGCCTCTCCTCCTGTGGTGTCACCTGCTCCTCCGGTTCTACCTCCTGCTCATCTTCAGCTCTCCCCTCCGAGCAAGTTCGATGGCAACCCCAAATTATGCAGGGGTTTTTTAAACCAATGCGAAATCCAATTCGAGCTACAATCCGCCAACTTTCCGACGGCCAGAACCAGGGTGGCATATATCATCTCTCTACTCTCTGGCCAAGCACTCGATTGGGTCTCGCCCCTTTGGGAGAAGTCGGATCCCCTGCTCTCCAACTACCCCGAATTTGTTGCTACATTTCGCAAAATCTTTGATGAACCCGGAAGAACCACTTCCGCATCAGCTGATATTCTACGCCTCCGTCAGGGCAGCAGGACCGTCGGCCAATACGTAGTCCAGTTCCAGACTCTGGCTTCAGAACTCAATTGGAACGAGGATGCCCTCATCGCTGCCTTCTGGAGTGGCCTTTCTGAAAGGCTCAAAGACGACCTAGCTTCCCGTGACCTTCCAACCAGTTTGGATGGGTTAATCTCTCTCTGCAACAAGGTGGATCTCCGTCACAGGGAGCACGCCTTGGAAAGAGAGAGATTTGATCGTGGAAGGCCACGTCCAGTTTCCCGCTTACCCTCTCCTCCTCTGGGCGAAGAACCCATGCAGGTCCCATGCTCTCATTTATCGGCAGAGGAGCGGCAGAAAAGGCAGAGGCAGAACCTCTGTATGTACTGCGGATCTCCTCAACATTTAGTTAAAACTTGTCCCATTCGTCCGGGAAACGCCTCCTCCTAACTTATGAAAGAGAGGTTAAGTTAGGAGTTGCCATTGAATCACAAAGGAAGTCTGATTCCACCATCCAGGCTCATTTAAAGTGTCCTCGAGGTTCCAAAGCTGTATTAGCTCTCCTGGATTCCGGAGCGGCAGAGAACTTTGTCACTACTGACTTTGTCCAGAAGCATCAAATCCCCATGGAAGCGTTGCCTCGAGTCATCACTTTAACCGCCATCGATGGTAGTCGCATTTCTAGTGGAACCATCACCCATCGTACAACACCACTTAAACTTACCATTGGGGTGCTCCATTCCGAACAACTATCCTTCCTAGTGATTCCCAAAGCCTCTCATTCTTTAGTCCTCGGATTACCCTGGCTACAGAGACATTCACCACAAATCGATTGGACCACCATGCAAATAACCTCCTGGGGTTCCAATTGCTTCAAAGGCTGCCTTCAGCGGGTAATACCTATCAGATCTTCCGGGATTCTACAGACCTGCCCAAAGCCTACAAGGGGTTTCAGGACGTCTTTAGCAAACAGAGCGCAGACCTGTTACCTCCCCATCGTGATTGGGACTGTCCCATAGATATGTTTCCCGGGAAGAATCCTCCTAGAGGCCGAACCTACCCTCTATCTCTCCCTGAGACTCAGGCCATGTCGGAGTACATTACGGAAAACTTAAGTAAAGGCTTCATTCGACCTTCCACGTCTCCAGCAGGGGCTGGATTTTTCTTCGTAAAAAAGAAAGATGGTGGCTTGCGCCCGTGTATTGACTACCAGGGTCTTAATGAAATAACTATTAAGAATCGCTACCCTCTTTCTCTCATTACAGAGTTATTTGATAGAGTCAAGGGAGCCACAGTTTTTTCCAAACTCGACCTAAGAGGAGCCTATAATTTAATTCGTATCCGTCCAGGCGATGAATGGAAAACGGCCTTCAACACCAGGGATGGGCACTACGAGTATCTCGTTATGCCCTTCGGCCTCTGTAACGCTCCGGCCGTCTTCCAGTTTTTCGTCAATGAAATCTTCCGGGAGCTCTTGTACAAGTGTGTGGTCGTTTACTTAGACGACATTTTGATTTTTTCTCAAGACCTCCAAACTCATCGAGACCAGGTCAAACAAGTCCTTCTGAGGTTGCGGTCCAATCAACTGTTTTGCAAATTAGAGAAGTGTCTGATTGTGGTCTCAAGTGTACCATTCCTGGGATACATCATCTCCGGAATAGGCCTTCAAATGGATTCGTCAAAACTACAAGCCATTCTCGATTGGTCTCTTCCTTCTTCCTTAAAATCCATACAAAGATTCCTAGGATTTGCCAACTATTATCGCAAGTTTGTAAAAGGTTTCTCGACTCTGGTAGCTCCGATTACAGCCCTCACCCGCAAGGGAGCAGATCCAACTATATGGCCCGTCGAAGCTACCTCTGCATTTCAACTTCTTAAGCAAGCCTTCATCTCCGCTCCCATCTTAAAGCAACCAGACTCCACCCGGCCCTTTATCCTGGAGGTGGACGCATCCTCTGAAGGTGTCGGTGCAGTGCTCTCCCAGCGATTTAAAGATGAAAAACTTCATCCCTGTGGTTTCTTTTCCCGGAAGTTTTTGCCTGCAGAAAAGAACTACACCATTGGAGATCAAGAGTTACTCGCCATGAAACTAGCCCTCGAAGAATGGCGATATCTTCTAGAAGGAGCTCATTACCCCATTACCATTTTTACTGACCATAAGAACCTCCTTTATCTTAAATCTGCAAATTGCTTGAACCCTCGTCAAGCCCGGTGGGCAATGTTTTTCTCCAGATTTAACTTCAAAGTCTCCTATCGCCCCGGTTCACAAAACCTCAAAGCCGACGCACTCTCCCGTTCCATGACGAGCTACCCTGATCTACCCATGGAACAGCCCCAACCAATCTTGAATTCAGCTTTCTTTGCCTCTACGCAATTATCTTCTATACCCCCGGTTGGGAAGACTTTCGTCGCTCCGGAACTCCGCAAGAGGTTACTGCATTGGGCTCATGCTTCCCGGTTCTCTGGTCACTTGGGTATGGATAAAACCCTAGAATTTATCCAGCGGTCCTATTGGTGGTCTTCGATGAAAAAGGACGTCAGGTCTTATGTGTCTTCATGCATCAAATGTGCCCAACACAAGATACCTCGGCGGGTTCCACATGGTCAACTCCAACCTCTTGCAATTCCATCTAAGCCATGGACTCACCTATCTATGGATTTCATCTCTGATCTTCCTCCATCTCGGGGCCACAACACAATTTGGGTTATCGTGGATCGTTTTTCTAAAATGGCTCATTTCGTACCACTTACTTGGCTTCCGTCTGCACCTCTACTCGCCCAGAGCTTTATAAAAGAGATCTTCAAGCTCCACGGCCTTCCTCAAGAGATCATCTCCGACAGGGGAGTACAGTTCGTAGCGAAGTTCTGGAGGTCACTCTGCTCAGCCCCTCAGGTAAAACTCAAATTTTCTACCGCTTATCATCCCCAGACCAACGGTCAGACCGAAAGGGTCAATCAAGACCTGGAACAGTTCCTGCACTCTTTTGTCTCATCCTCCCAAGATGACTGGATTGAACTTCTTCCTTGGGCCGAATTTGCCCACAATAATCATTATCACACGTCCACCAGCTCAACTCCTTTTTTTACAGTTTTTGTTCAACATCCTCGAGTGCTGGATTTCCCTCTTCTTCCAACATTAGATGTGCCTGCGGCCAAAATGTCCCTTCAACGGTTCTCCAACATCTGGGAAAAGGTTCGTTCCTCTCTGACTAAAACATCAGCCCGGTACAAGAGATTTGCTGACCGCCAAAGATGAGCGGTTCCAAATTTCCAACCTGGGGATATGGTCTGGCTCTCTACCCGAAACCTAAGACTCCGAGTACCCTCGATGAAATTTGCTCCGCGATTCATTGGTCCATTCCCAATCATCAAAGTCTTGAATCCTGTGGCTTACAAGTTAAAGCTTCCTCCATTTCTTCGCATTTCAAGTTCTTTCCATATTTCTCTTTTAAAACCACTAGTCTTAAACCGATTTCAGAAGGTCCTGCCTAAAGCTTCTAGTGTTCAAACACAGCAGGGAGAGGAGTTCGAAGTTGACAGAATCTTAGATTCCCGTTGTCGATACAACCATCTTCAATACCTCATCGACTGGAAGAATTATGGTCCGGAGGAACGAATCTGGATAAATGCCTCCGATGTCCATGCACCCCGTCTGGTCAAAGTGTTCCATATGAAATTTCCTCATAAACCAAGGAAGTGTCCGGTGGCCACTCTTGAAGAAGGGGGTACTGTCACACGCCGGCCTGGAGACCCCAGAATCAGACCCCGTCGCTTACCTGTGTGGGCGCTGACCCGCGCTGTCTTCCGGCTCCTGCGCTGTACGCTCCTTCCTCTTCTCCCAAGGCAGTCTCCGCTGTTGTCCTCTGGAGGGTCCCGCTGCTGTGCTGCTTCTACGCCGGCTCCTGCTGACCGCTGGTCCCCGCTGACTACCTCCAGGAAGCGCTGTACTCCGGTCCATGGGCGCGGCCATCTTGGATTGCCCATGTGACCCCACTACCACCAATGAGGAGCCTTCTCCTTCTCTCTCAGCCTGTCAGCTCCCAGTGTCCACTATAAAAGGATCCCCAATGCTCACACAAGTTGCCAGTGCAACTAGTTTCTTAGTTTAGCTAAGCAAGCCTTCCCACTGCACTCCAGCCGCTCCACGTAGCCACTCAGCTACCAACGTCTACCCACGGCTATCCAGCCGCTCCACGTAGCCACTCAGCTACCAACGTCTACCCACGGCTATCCAGCCGCTCCACGTAGCCACTCAGCTACCAACGTATACCCACGGCTATCCAGCCGCTCCATGTAGCCACTCAGCTACCAACGTCTACCCACGGCTATCCAGCCGCTCCACGTAGCCACTCAGCTACCAACGTCTATCCAGCCGCTCCACATAGCCACTCAGCTACCAACGTCTACCCACGGCTATCCAGCCGCTCCACGTAGCCACTCAGCTACCAACGTCTACCCACGGCTATCCAGCCGCTCCACGTAGCCACTCAGCTACCAACGTCTACCCACGGCTATCCAGCCGCTCCACGTAGCCACTCAGCTACCAACGTCTACCCACGGCTATCCAGCCACTCCACGTAGCCACTCAGCTACCAACATCTACCCTCGGCTATCCAGCCGCTCCAAGTAGCCACTCAGCTACCAACGTCAGCCACTCCACGTAGCTTCCTAGCTACCACGTTACTGCCGCATTCCTCAAACCCCTGTCAGTTCGCTGCACCCTCTCATGCGGAGAAACTTCATTAAGCCAAGTCTCCTCCAGCGAGCGTCTGCGCCAAGTAATACAGATCCAAGGCCCAGTCCGGGAACACAGCTCTTAAATTCCACGTTTGTGACAGCACTAGCACACCTGTGTTCGCCTGACCACCCCCCAGTCACCTCCCACAAACGGCACTTCCTGTCAATCACTCTGCCATGGGTCTGCGTATCCTCTGCGATCGCAGTCCTGATCGCATCGGCCGGCTCGCACACACGCATTGCTATGCACACGCAGTATGCAACAATTGGCCAATTCTGTGCGTATAAGCAACTGCGATCCTTGCTGAATCAGGCCCTCAGTTATTTGATGAATAGCTGCTTTTTTTTTTTCATTTGTGCCAAAGAAAATTTTTACCGTTTGAGAAAAACTGGTTCATATGATGCGATATCTCTGGCTGGCCCAGAGAAATTTGATTGTCTCATGCTTTTCTCTAAGGTTGTTTAGTACTTTGCCTTTTATATGTGAAGCTATTGTTTTTTGGTCTTGTACCTCTAATGCCTTTTTTGTTGTGATTCATGCTGTTTACTAATGGAAAATCAATAAAAATATTTTTCAAAAAGATTATCCTAAAACAAACATGTCCACGCTATATAATAACAAATACATGTGATTAACAAGAGCTGTCATCTACTGTACGTCAGGTAAATCACTAAAATATACTACAGAACTTGCCAACTCTCCCTATTTGTCAGGGAGACTTCCTGAAATAGTAGCAATCTCCCTAACCATAAAGAGTCTAGGGGGTAAATTTACTAAGATTTGAGATGGTCCCGATTTGCAAAGTGATTCATCTCGCTGGAACTCCCCAAAACTCGGGTGATTTAATCCTTTTTTTTATTCCAAATTTGCCAACACGCGATTTGAGGCTAAACGAGTTTGCCGATGGTGAAGCAGAATGAGATATCTCTCCGGGGTAACTCGTTTTGCAGGAGATTACTCACCCGAGATTGCAGTGTTTTCTCTCTGCAAATCTCTCCCAAGCTAGCAGCCAGCACATATCAGTGAGATATGTGCTTGCTGCTTGTTTGTTAAGACTTGTAAAAGAGTTAAATGTTTTTTTTTTTTAAATGGCGTAAGGTCCCCCCCCCAAAAGACTAACCAGCCCCGGACTTGCCAGCCAGTCCTGGTTCTTAAAATTACAGGGAACAAAATGTGTAGGGTTCCACTGTAATTTAAGAACCAGCACCAGGCAGCAGGCACAGAGCTGGTTTTAAATATACAGAGAAAAAAATTGGCGTGAGGTACCCCTTATAATTAAAACCAGCCCTGGACCCTTTCTAACGGGGGACTGATGCCACAGCCAGGGGAGCCCTATCACCGGGCTCCCCAGCTGCAGCATCAGCCCTGACCGCTAGTCAGCCCAGGCCAGGGATCCCTGGGGAGTTGGGGACAACCCCAATAAAGGGGTCACTCTCTCCAGGGCACCCCTGGCCTAGGCTGATAGCCTGTGGCTATCCCCACCACCCCTGGGCAGTGAGTGGCGGGTTGATAATGTCTGTGTATTGTGTAAAAATTAGAATATTTCACATTGTCTATACAGTGGAACTACAGGTCCCAGCAAGCCTCCCCTGCATGCTGGTACTTGGAGAACCACAAGTACCAGCATGCGGGGCATTAAGGGCTTAATGGTATGTGTAGATCACCTGTAAAGAAATGTGTAAAAAAAAAAACAACACACACCGTGAAAATTTAATTTTATTACATACACATACATACTCACCTGGTCCCAGATGTTCATGTCCCCTGGTCAATGTACAGTATCCATTGGAAGTACCTGTAAAAAAATAATCACCTTTTATCCCACGATGTTCTCTGCAGTAATCCAGAGGGGGGCCCGGATACTCTGTATCAACACGCATCAGCATGTTGATACAGTAACAATAATGAGAACTCAGGGCTTGAGCTCTCATTATTGCCGGGACGTCAGCCAATCAGCGGCGGCTTACATTAGCAGCCGCTCATTGGCTTGGACCCACGTGGACTTAGCCAATGAGCGGGACCTCACGTAATTTTTTTTTAAATTAACCCTATTTTAACCATTTACAGAAAAAAACATACTGTTTCTGACCATCTCGCAGCTCAGGGTTTAGCTAAGCAAGCCTTCCCACTGCACTCCAGCCGCTCCACGTAGCCACTCAGCTACCAACGTCTACCCACGGCTATCCAGCCGCTCCACGTAGCCACTCAGCTACCAACGTCTACCCACGGCTATCCAGCCGCTCCACGTAGCCACTCAGCTACCAACGTATACCCACGGCTATCCAGCCGCTCCATGTAGCCACTCAGCTACCAACGTCTACCCACGGCTATCCAGCCGCTCCACGTAGCCACTCAGCTACCAACGTCTATCCAGCCGCTCCACATAGCCACTCAGCTACCAACGTCTACCCACGGCTATCCAGCCGCTCCACGTAGCCACTCAGCTACCAACGTCTACCCACGGCTATCCAGCCGCTCCACGTAGCCACTCAGCTACCAACGTCTACCCACGGCTATCCAGCCGCTCCACGTAGCCACTCAGCTACCAACGTCTACCCACGGCTATCCAGCCACTCCACGTAGCCACTCAGCTACCAACATCTACCCTCGGCTATCCAGCCGCTCCAAGTAGCCACTCAGCTACCAACGTCTACCCACGGCTATCCAGCCACTCCACGTAGCTTCCTAGCTACCACGTTACTGCCGCATTCCTCAAACCCCTGTCAGTTCGCTGCACCCTCTCATGCGGAGAAACTTCATTAAGCCAAGTCTCCTCCAGCGAGCGTCTGCGCCAAGTAATACAGATCCAAGGCCCAGTCCGGGAACACAGCTCTTAAATTCCACGTTTGTGACAGCACTAGCACACCTGTGTTCGCCTGACCACCCCCCAGTCACCTCCCACAAACGGCACTTCCTGTCAATCACTCTGCCATGGGTCTGCGTATCCTCTGCGATCGCAGTCCTGATCGCATCGGCCGGCTCGCACACACGCATTGCTATGCACACGCAGTATGCAACAATTGGCCAATTCTGTGCGTATAAGCAACTGCGATCCTTGCTGAATCAGGCCCTCAGTTATTTGATGAATAGCTGCTTTTTTTTTTTCATTTGTGCCAAAGAAAATTTTTACCGTTTGAGAAAAACTGGTTCATATGATGCGATATCTCTGGCTGGCCCAGAGAAATTTGATTGTCTCATGCTTTTCTCTAAGGTTGTTTAGTACTTTGCCTTTTATATGTGAAGCTATTGTTTTTTGGTCTTGTACCTCTAATGCCTTTTTTGTTGTGATTCATGCTGTTTACTAATGGAAAATCAATAAAAATATTTTTCAAAAAGATTATCCTAAAACAAACATGTCCACGCTATATAATAACAAATACATGTGATTAACAAGAGCTGTCATCTACTGTACGTCAGGTAAATCACTAAAATATACTACAGAACTTGCCAACTCTCCCTATTTGTCAGGGAGACTTCCTGAAATAGTAGCAATCTCCCTAACCATAAAGAGTCTAGGGGGTAAATTTACTAAGATTTGAGATGGTCCCGATTTGCAAAGTGATTCATCTCGCTGGAACTCCCCAAAACTCGGGTGATTTAATCCTTTTTTTTATTCCAAATTTGCCAACACGCGATTTGAGGCTAAACGAGTTTGCCGATGGTGAAGCAGAATGAGATATCTCTCCGGGGTAACTCGTTTTGCAGGAGATTACTCACCCGAGATTGCAGTGTTTTCTCTCTGCAAATCTCTCCCAAGCTAGCAGCCAGCACATATCAGTGAGATATGTGCTTGCTGCTTGTTTGTTAAGACTTGTAAAAGAGTTAAATGTTTTTTTTTTTTAAATGGCGTAAGGTCCCCCCCCCAAAAGACTAACCAGCCCCGGACTTGCCAGCCAGTCCTGGTTCTTAAAATTACAGGGAACAAAATGTGTAGGGTTCCACTGTAATTTAAGAACCAGCACCAGGCAGCAGGCACAGAGCTGGTTTTAAATATACAGAGAAAAAAATTGGCGTGAGGTACCCCTTATAATTAAAACCAGCCCTGGACCCTTTCTAACGGGGGACTGATGCCACAGCCAGGGGAGCCCTATCACCGGGCTCCCCAGCTGCAGCATCAGCCCTGACCGCTAGTCAGCCCAGGCCAGGGATCCCTGGGGAGTTGGGGACAACCCCAATAAAGGGGTCACTCTCTCCAGGGCACCCCTGGCCTAGGCTGATAGCCTGTGGCTATCCCCACCACCCCTGGGCAGTGAGTGGCGGGTTGATAATGTCTGTGTATTGTGTAAAAATTAGAATATTTCACATTGTCTATACAGTGGAACTACAGGTCCCAGCAAGCCTCCCCTGCATGCTGGTACTTGGAGAACCACAAGTACCAGCATGCGGGGCATTAAGGGCTTAATGGTATGTGTAGATCACCTGTAAAGAAATGTGTAAAAAAAAAAACAACACACACCGTGAAAATTTAATTTTATTACATACACATACATACTCACCTGGTCCCAGATGTTCATGTCCCCTGGTCAATGTACAGTATCCATTGGAAGTACCTGTAAAAAAATAATCACCTTTTATCCCACGATGTTCTCTGCAGTAATCCAGAGGGGGGCCCGGATACTCTGTATCAACACGCATCAGCATGTTGATACAGTAACAATAATGAGAACTCAGGGCTTGAGCTCTCATTATTGCCGGGACGTCAGCCAATCAGCGGCGGCTTACATTAGCAGCCGCTCATTGGCTTGGACCCACGTGGACTTAGCCAATGAGCGGGACCTCACGTAATTTTTTTTTAAATTAACCCTATTTTAACCATTTACAGAAAAAAACATACTGTTTCTGACCATCTCGCAGCTCAGGGTTTAGCTAAGCAAGCCTTCCCACTGCACTCCAGCCGCTCCACGTAGCCACTCAGCTACCAACGTCTACCCACGGCTATCCAGCCGCTCCACGTAGCCACTCAGCTACCAACGTCTACCCACGGCTATCCAGCCGCTCCACGTAGCCACTCAGCTACCAACGTATACCCACGGCTATCCAGCCGCTCCATGTAGCCACTCAGCTACCAACGTCTACCCACGGCTATCCAGCCGCTCCACGTAGCCACTCAGCTACCAACGTCTATCCAGCCGCTCCACATAGCCACTCAGCTACCAACGTCTACCCACGGCTATCCAGCCGCTCCACGTAGCCACTCAGCTACCAACGTCTACCCACGGCTATCCAGCCGCTCCACGTAGCCACTCAGCTACCAACGTCTACCCACGGCTATCCAGCCGCTCCACGTAGCCACTCAGCTACCAACGTCTACCCACGGCTATCCAGCCACTCCACGTAGCCACTCAGCTACCAACATCTACCCTCGGCTATCCAGCCGCTCCAAGTAGCCACTCAGCTACCAACGTCTACCCACGGCTATCCAGCCACTCCACGTAGCTTCCTAGCTACCACGTTACTGCCGCATTCCTCAAACCCCTGTCAGTTCGCTGCACCCTCTCATGCGGAGAAACTTCATTAAGCCAAGTCTCCTCCAGCGAGCGTCTGCGCCAAGTAATACAGATCCAAGGCCCAGTCCGGGAACACAGCTCTTAAATTCCACGTTTGTGACAGCACTAGCACACCTGTGTTCGCCTGACCACCCCCCAGTCACCTCCCACAAACGGCACTTCCTGTCAATCACTCTGCCATGGGTCTGCGTATCCTCTGCGATCGCAGTCCTGATCGCATCGGCCGGCTCGCACACACGCATTGCTATGCACACGCAGTATGCAACAATTGGCCAATTCTGTGCGTATAAGCAACTGCGATCCTTGCTGAATCAGGCCCTCAGTTATTTGATGAATAGCTGCTTTTTTTTTTTCATTTGTGCCAAAGAAAATTTTTACCGTTTGAGAAAAACTGGTTCATATGATGCGATATCTCTGGCTGGCCCAGAGAAATTTGATTGTCTCATGCTTTTCTCTAAGGTTGTTTAGTACTTTGCCTTTTATATGTGAAGCTATTGTTTTTTGGTCTTGTACCTCTAATGCCTTTTTTGTTGTGATTCATGCTGTTTACTAATGGAAAATCAATAAAAATATTTTTCAAAAAGATTATCCTAAAACAAACATGTCCACGCTATATAATAACAAATACATGTGATTAACAAGAGCTGTCATCTACTGTACGTCAGGTAAATCACTAAAATATACTACAGAACTTGCCAACTCTCCCTATTTGTCAGGGAGACTTCCTGAAATAGTAGCAATCTCCCTAACCATAAAGAGTCTAGGGGGTAAATTTACTAAGATTTGAGATGGTCCCGATTTGCAAAGTGATTCATCTCGCTGGAACTCCCCAAAACTCGGGTGATTTAATCCTTTTTTTTATTCCAAATTTGCCAACACGCGATTTGAGGCTAAACGAGTTTGCCGATGGTGAAGCAGAATGAGATATCTCTCCGGGGTAACTCGTTTTGCAGGAGATTACTCACCCGAGATTGCAGTGTTTTCTCTCTGCAAATCTCTCCCAAGCTAGCAGCCAGCACATATCAGTGAGATATGTGCTTGCTGCTTGTTTGTTAAGACTTGTAAAAGAGTTAAATGTTTTTTTTTTTTAAATGGCGTAAGGTCCCCCCCCCAAAAGACTAACCAGCCCCGGACTTGCCAGCCAGTCCTGGTTCTTAAAATTACAGGGAACAAAATGTGTAGGGTTCCACTGTAATTTAAGAACCAGCACCAGGCAGCAGGCACAGAGCTGGTTTTAAATATACAGAGAAAAAAATTGGCGTGAGGTACCCCTTATAATTAAAACCAGCCCTGGACCCTTTCTAACGGGGGACTGATGCCACAGCCAGGGGAGCCCTATCACCGGGCTCCCCAGCTGCAGCATCAGCCCTGACCGCTAGTCAGCCCAGGCCAGGGATCCCTGGGGAGTTGGGGACAACCCCAATAAAGGGGTCACTCTCTCCAGGGCACCCCTGGCCTAGGCTGATAGCCTGTGGCTATCCCCACCACCCCTGGGCAGTGAGTGGCGGGTTGATAATGTCTGTGTATTGTGTAAAAATTAGAATATTTCACATTGTCTATACAGTGGAACTACAGGTCCCAGCAAGCCTCCCCTGCATGCTGGTACTTGGAGAACCACAAGTACCAGCATGCGGGGCATTAAGGGCTTAATGGTATGTGTAGATCACCTGTAAAGAAATGTGTAAAAAAAAAAACAACACACACCGTGAAAATTTAATTTTATTACATACACATACATACTCACCTGGTCCCAGATGTTCATGTCCCCTGGTCAATGTACAGTATCCATTGGAAGTACCTGTAAAAAAATAATCACCTTTTATCCCACGATGTTCTCTGCAGTAATCCAGAGGGGGGCCCGGATACTCTGTATCAACACGCATCAGCATGTTGATACAGTAACAATAATGAGAACTCAGGGCTTGAGCTCTCATTATTGCCGGGACGTCAGCCAATCAGCGGCGGCTTACATTAGCAGCCGCTCATTGGCTTGGACCCACGTGGACTTAGCCAATGAGCGGGACCTCACGTAATTTTTTTTTAAATTAACCCTATTTTAACCATTTACAGAAAAAAACATACTGTTTCTGACCATCTCGCAGCTCAGGGGGTTGAGAGTTTGCTCCTATCTCACACGAGCTCGTCATTCTGATTCTAGGTAAATTTGAGAGATGTATGTTTGAGGTGAAAAACAGTGGCGGGCTGGGCCGGGGGGCAGGGTGCCATGTGCCCCCCGGGCCGCAGCGTCATGCGTCACTGTGACACAGACTGCACCGCGTGTGTAGCGCTAACCGGACGGAGTTCGGTCAGCGCTACACAAGTGACAGCTGTGTGTTTGTTGTAAGCAGCAGCCAATGAGAGTCTGTCAGACTCTCATTAGCTGCTGCTGCGCCCACTGCACTCCATCTTCCGGCTCCCGCAGTGGGCAATGGGAGAGGCGACATGATGTCATGACGTCTCTCCCATAATGCAGAGCGGCCCGGCTGGGAGGACAGACGGAGGAGCGGACGGCGACGGCGGGAGCGGGGATTCAGGTAAGTGGGGTTTTTTGGGGGTTTTTTTATTACATGTGTCTACTGGGGGAGGGGCGGGCAATACAAGGGGGAGACCACTACTGGGGGCACTACAAGGGGGGGACTACTATTACTGGGGGCACTACAAGGGGGGAACCACTACTGGAGGCACTGCAAGGGGGGGACTACTACTACTTGGGGCAATACAAGGGGGGGACTACTACTACTGGGGGCAATACAAGGGGGGACTACTACTACTGGGGACACTACAAGGGGGGGAACCACTACTACAGGAAGCACTGCAAGGGGGGGACTACTACTGCAAAGGGGACTACTACTGGGAGCACTACAAGGGGGGGACTACTACTACTAGGGGCACTACAAAGGGAGGGGCACTGCTTAGGGGGAGGGGACTACTACTAGGGGCACTACATAGGGGGGAGGGGACTACCACTGGGGGCACTGCATCGAGGGACCACTGCTGGGGGCTCTATAAAAAGGGAAATACTGGCGGTACTGCATAGGGGGGAGACTGCAACTGGGGCCACTATTTAATGGGCACTTCATAAGGGCTACCACTATTGGGGGCACTGCATGGGGGGTGGACTGCTACTGGGGGCACTATATAAGGGGCACTGCATAGGGGGTACCACTACTGGGGGCACTATGTAAGGGGCTTACTACTGGGAGCACAAGGGGCACTGCACAGGGGGCACTCACTACTGGGGGCACTACTGGAAGCCTGCATAAGGGGGTCCTCTCCTGGGGCACAGGGTGGCACTGCATATGGGCACCACGACGGGGCTGCCCATAATCTTTATTTTTACTTTACATTAATCCCATATGGACCCGCCTCCTCCCTGGAACATTTGAGGGGGGGGGGGCGCCGTAGCACGCACGTTCTTCGGGCACCCTAGCTACACACTACTCCTCTGCCAGGGCCTCCTGCATGCATTTGCCCCCCAGGCTAAAAGTTGCCAGCCAGCCCCTGGTGAAAAATACTTCCAATTTGGCCCGATGGTGATTTGATTCGAGATTGCTATCTCACCCGTGTTTTACGAGTGAGATGAGAGAAATCCTAAAAAGTATCAGTTTGGTTTAATCAATATATAGATCTTACTAACTGCTTTGGGCCTTGATTACATTTAGATGTAAGATAACATTTTCGGCACGTCCCTCAGATGTAGCAGTTCACGCCCACTTTACCGCCGCGCTCATAGGTGCTGCTTTCACATCTCCCTGAAATTCTTTTTCAAAAGTAGGCAAGTATGCATGTGGCATGACTAGTGCCGCGTTGTTAGACTACCCACAGTATGAAAGTGGAAGTGATCTAACAGACATACCAGATCAATGTGGGGAGTGCCGTAATAATGATCATATCACTGTGTTATAATAAAGTCTATAGTGATCCATAAAATCAGTACTATAGGGGAATTGTAAAGGAAAATGGACCGGGAGATGCAAAAAAAGGATTAGACCATATAAGTATGTGTGGAAATTAAACAGGACACATTAATCCTGCTGGAAAATATTCTGGTAAACACAGACTATAACATTATGTAATAATTGTAAAAGGTTGAGAGCGAAGATATGTAAAACTACAATTGGCTTTAAATTATCAGTTGAAGCTATGTCAGATAAACATAACTAATGAAATACCAAGACAAAAAGAAAAAAAACATACCAAAAAGAGTACTAAAAATTGGTGTAATATATCCACAGGTGAAGATGTCGAATAGAACAATCTGCGACCATACACTGATATATACGGTTCCGCCCCTCCTTTCCTCTTGCTAGATGGGGAGGAGCAGACGAGGAGGAAAAGGAGGAGCATTAGATGAGTTGCTCATGCCAATAATTGTAATGTATCTGAGTTAGGGAGGCCGACATCTGAGCACTTGTCACCAGTGAACCCCCCCAATATGACACCAGTAAACAGATCCTCTCACCTTGCAGCTCCCACCACAGGCCAGCTCCTTTTCTTATCTCCTTATGCTGTGTGCTGGGCTGCAGTGCGACAATGAAAACTGCTGCCACTGAGCAGCAGTCCCCTCTCCTCTGCGGGGGGAGGGGGAAGGGGCAATCACACTGATCTCAGTCCCTCCAGATCTGCCCCTCAGTCGGCCATTTTTTGGGGGGAGGGGGGTTTCTTCTAAGGCGGACGTGGTCACGCCTCCCACGATTAAGCCATGCCCCCAATAACTTTCGAGTTTGCAGGGCTAATTGAATTAGCCCGGGGAATCAATTAGCCGACAGTAAAGTACAGCGGCTAATTGAATTCCCCCCATAACCTCTGTCAATTTTTCCCATAATAAAATACACACTCATGGCGTTAATAAGCTTTATTTTGGAAAATATGTGATTACTTTCTGCCTTGGCAAAGGCATTAGCCGAAACGCGTTGGAGACCAGACATATGCCAGGAGGGGGAGAGTAATCCAGCATTCACAATCTATCCACTACACACCTGTTGCTGTATTCACCGCAACTGCGTGGCATAATCAACACCGCAACGAGGAACAGGGAGCCAACGTCAGAAGAAAACATGTAGCTGGCAAGGGGAAGGAGCAGCTACCTGATCGTTGCCAAGGGAGGTAAGTCTCTAGAAGGAGGGGGTGAAAATCAAACGGCTCGTAGGGGCCCACACCGGTACATCCCCTCCCCAGACGGTAGCTATCCCCCCATGGTGCAACGCTGCAGGTGGGTGGCTGTGGTACAGTATTCACACCGGCAGCCTCTACTCAGAGGGAGGACACTAACGTCGAGGGCTCTCCCTGCATAACCCAGGTTAACAGCCATACTCCTACCCCAGAATGATCACCCCGGGGCCACCGTTTCTTCTCATAATTTATTCACCATATCCCATATTCTTTCAGATCAGTGGGACGCTGCAGGTCTGTAAGCAATTCTGAAGACTCCATCTCTGAGTCTCCTAATACCCACATAGGGGTTAACACCTGCAGTGTAATATTGAAAGAACTTAACATAATTATTATTATTATCATTTATTTATATGGCGCCACAAGTGTTCCGCAGCGCCTTACATAGTACATAAACAAATATGTAATTGCCTAAAAAAGTAGACAAAGCATTGTATTACACATCTATACACTGATTGCAGAAACACACATAAAAGCAATCAGGGGTGTAGCGCTCCGATCAAACAAGCATAATTACGATTTCTGTTTAAGAGAAGGGACATCTCTAGTATTGGAGTAGCTCCCCAAGCATAACCAGTACATACTCGAGCACAGGATCGCAACATAAATTATATATCTAAAAATTTCAGTTCTAATTCACACATTTTATATATTTATTATTATTATTATTATATTATCATCCTTTATTTATATGGCGCCACAAAGGTTCCGCAGCGCCTTACACAGTACATAAATGAGCACACAAGAAAAACAGTTAATAGTAATACAAAACAATGCAGGACAAGGACAAGGTTATAAACATAGCTGCATAACACAGGCAGCAGGACAAGAGCAACCAGGTGTTAGGTGCCATTGTGGGGAGTTAGGAGTAAATTATACTATAAGTAGGGGGGAGAAGCACATGAGGGATGAGGGCCCTGCTCGTGAGAGCTTACATTCTAAAGGGGAAGGGCAGACAGACAGGGGCGACACAGAGGGGTAGATAGTGAGGAAGGAGCATGGAGCAGTGGGTTAGGATATGTGTGTGTATAAGATGACCTGATGTTATGTAAAAATTAAGGCCCTGATTCAGAGCCGGACGCTCTGACCAGAGCGCTCGCTCTGAATCAGGGCCCACCTCCATAATTATGGAGCGTCCTCCTGGACGCTCGTATAGCTGTGGGTCACCACCCACAGCATGTACGAGCGTGCAGGATGATGGTCGCGATGGTCTTGACCATCGCGACCATCGCCACTGCGAGCCGAAGCCTGCGGTTGAGTTTCTCAACCGCAAGGCCCGGAGTGATTTTGGCTCTATCAGAGCCAAAATCACTCCCACTGACATCACTAGTGATGTCAGTGGGGCCGGCTTCTGACGGTAGGCGTTCCTTTGAGAACGCCCCCGTCTGGCAGGCATGCCCCCGGCACGCCCACCAAAGGGGGCGTGCTGTCAATCAACATCGACAGCACGCCCCCTTTGATCAGATACAACGAGCGAAGGAAAGTCCTTCGCTCGTCGCGTCTCGCGCATGCGCACGACGGAGCTCCCTCCGTCGTGCGCATGCGCAGTGCACACCATCGACCCACTTGCGAGCGGACAGCCGCTCGCGAGTGGGTCTGAATGAGGCCCTAAGTCCTTCATACATCTATCTCTATGACAGAAAATAGATTGTGTTATTTACATGACAGATGTACAAAATAAAGTTGTAGCACTTTAATTGTTGTATATATTTGATGCTTTTGAACTACAATTGACCTCCAATATCCCCAAACATGAAATATGACGAAATATGCTTTGATAAGTTGTATTGGTTATATTTACACTGTGCCACAACCACGTGCTAATTGTGGGAATGTGTCTGGTGACTAGGGACCTGATTCAGACCTGCTCGCTAGCAAGCGGCCGCTCATTGCAGACGATGTTCGCTAATGTGCACATGCGTGTAGTTCGCAGTGCGTGTGCGCAAACTAGTACAAGAGATCGGATTTTGCTTGCTCGCCCTGCAAAGACAGCCCAGAGGAATGAGTGACAGGAGAGGCCGTTTGTGGTTGGTAACAGCATACTTACCTACCCTCCCGATTCGGCCGGGAGCCTCCCGAAAATCGGGTGCCGCTCCCGACCCCCCGGAAAGGCAGGCAAATCTCCCGGCCCCAGCGACTCACCTGCATTAACCCCGGCAGCGGGGGGCCGATGACGCGAATCGCGCTGAATCGCGTCATCGTAGCCCCGCCCCCTGCATCACAATACCATTAATCTCGGCATTGTGAAGAGGGGGCATCCTCTGAACCACGCCCCCTTTCCCCGCGTCACGCCCCCTTTTTGCCTGCTATACTCCCCCGTGTGGTTGCCGGACAGCTCCCTCCCGGAAGGAGGGAGCTCAGTGTCGGCAACCCTGGGTAACAGGGGCAGGGCATTAGTAACTGCGGAGTGGAGTGTTTCCATGCCGTTTCTGGGGTGTGCATAATTTACAGGTAGTGTCATAGTACACGTCACCTGGTTGAAAAATACACTGAAGTGCTCGCAGTGCCTGCAGTAGGGTACAGTCAACCGCAAGCGCTGCGGTCAGATCCGATGTAACCTGATGTACCGATGGTTGAATATACTTCCTGGAGATGACGTACGCTAGTGGGCGGCTAAAGACAGGCTGGTGGGCGTCTGTAAATACAAAGCGATCGCTCGCCAAGACATAGTGGGCGTGCTTATGCATTGCCGAGAGAGCGGCTGCCTTGATGTCACTTTGCAAAATTTCCATACGCAGGGAACGAGCGGCCGCATCTAGCGAGCGGGTTTGAATCAGGCCCTAGCTGTATAGGGGGAATAATTAGTGAGGTATGTGTTAGTGAGGGTGAGTCACTTGAACAAAGTTCTAGAGGGAATGTGGAAGCCACTAAAGGAATTTACAGAGAGGAGCAGTGTAAGAGGAGGGACTGGAGAATAAGATTATTATAACTCTATAGTGTCCATATGTGGCCTACAGTGGATAAACATACGATATTAAGTGAAACTTTTTATTTTAAGGGGAGAGGTGCTCTAATTATCTTAGTAAGAAGATACCTAAATATATTTTTCCTCAAGGTTTTCTTCTGCAAATTATTTCAGAATAAATTAAATTTCCTTATATAAAAAAAACCCCAACCGTATACTTTTGTAGAGATATCCCCAAGCGTGACATCTGCTTTCCAAAAAAATTCCTGTAAATATAGATTCAGCTGTCTATCTGGGATTACTTAGTAATATTTAACTTTTATTTGTTTACTTTTAGCCTTTGTACAGTGAGTCAACTATATATACACTTAATATTAACTTTAGACATTTAATAGTGTCTCCAACTGCCAAAGCAATTTCCACTTGCGATCATAGCATAAATACTAAATAATCAATACATGAACATATATTTAAATAGCTTACAATCTATAGGAAAATAGAAGTTTGGTACATGAGAACATCAGAAATTGTGGGACCCAGTACAAATGAACCTGCAGGGCCTCTCTAACCTCTCCCATGCCATAAAATAACATGGGATACAGCCATACACACTTGCACAAATAGACACAGACAGACACACATTGGGGTAAATTTACTAAAGTGAGAGTTTTTAGAAGTGGAGATGTTGCCCATTACAACCAATCCAACCATTAAATGGCTGGAATGAGCTGGGGCCATCAAGAGCAGTGAATGGGCCCCGGTACTGGGACGGTAGTGACCAAATCGTGGAGTCGTGATCCCATTTTAAAAAAAAAACAAGTACAATGCGCGCTAGGAAAGGGGGCAGATTTGTACCCTTCGGCCAGCAGGGGGCAGAGGAGGGCGATCAATGCAATTGCACACTCCGCCCCAACACAGGAAGAGAAAGGAGACTGCTGCAGAAGTCTTCCTGGACTGTTCGCAACCCAGCACACAGCAGCATGCACTGATCTGGGAAGAGAGACTGCTGCCACTGAGCAGCAGCAGTCTCCTCTCTCTCCATGTCTGATGTGCTACTGACCCAGGCCACCGATGTGTAAGTAGTAACCCCGCCCTTTCTCGGCGCTCCTGAGTGTGAGACATGAAGACACCTGGCTCAGAGGAAGGTATGTGGAGGACACTGATACAGTCATGAGACATTGAGGACATATTGTACAATGGATAGCATGTAAGGGACACATGGCTAGTAAAGGGCATATATGCTTACACTGGTGGCATGTCTAGATATAATAGTGTCATAATGTTGTTTGGTCCTGTGCCAGCGACACCCCTGTTTGAGCTTCCAGGGACTAATATACACACTGTAAAAAAAATGCTTATTTCTGATAGTAGAAATGCAGACTAGAGACTCTCACGTTATCATTATTATTTTTATTTTTTGTATTATTTACAATATTCACTCCAAGTGTTTTGTAGCTATAATTTCTGCATACATAAATCTGTATTGTCAAATGGACTGTAACATAGTGAGGAAAGGGTTAACCTCCCACATTCTGAGGAAAGGGTTAACCTCCTGTAGTCAGGGAGGAACCACACCCTTACCTCAATTAAGACCAGCTAAGGTATAAAAACCTGGTAAGTTGAGTAAAGGCCCCCTTACATCAGAGATGGATCGCTGCGATCCTGCATTCAGATCGGACACGCCGATCCGCCGGTCAGCAATGCCGACCGGTAAACATCGATGTTCCACGATTCTGTGAAATTCTACATGTTAAATTTCACCGATCTGGCAATCACGATAATTTTTTGATCGTGATCGGCATATCTGTGAAATCCAATATTTTGCATTTCAGCGATCCTGCAATGCCGGGTTGCAGGATCGCAACATGGCGGCAATCCGTCGCTGATGTATGGGGGCCTTTAGTCAGTGGAAATGTGAGGGAGATGTTGCACCTTCAGCAGCCCTCTCTATGCTGGACAATCTGAACCATGACTGTGCTGTGAATACTCTGCTCGTTTGAACTGCTGTCTCATGTAAGATGAATGATTGTTCCTGAACTGTGTTTCCCTTATATAAGAAGCCATTACACTGGCTCTGCCTTTTGAAGCCGAGAATAAAAAGCTAACTTGTATGCAACACCTCAGTCTCCCATTGGTCATCTGGACTTACCCGCTACATGGACATTAAGCACTAATTGCATGGTGTATATATTTACAGCAGGGTTTTTTGGTCAGATTCAGATCATACTTGCCTACTCTCCCGGAAACTTCTAAGGCCCTTGGTGCAGTTTTGAATTAATCATGTATTTGTTTTTAATTGCATGACTATATATATATTTTTTCTATTATAATGGAGCTTAACATACATGGCATGTTAACAACACAAACAACATGAGATTTCAAACAACAGCAAAAGAAGCTTGGTATACAGTATACTGTGTAATCATCAGAGACAGACTCAGAGTATCAACTACAGATTATATAGAAGTAAACTATTTAGAAAAAGTACAAGACTACCACCTATTGGTGATCACTTGAAAATACAAGAGACTGTACAAGCACTAAAAATAATCTACTCTATAGGTTGTTTTTTTTCCCACCTTTCTAAATCAACCACAATTGCCAAAAAAATATGATTGTCCCAGTTCCTAAACATAAATATTTTCTAATTAATTACACTACAGTGTATCAAGAAAGGATATTTTTTTTTATATAATAAAGCTGTTAATGTGGGGATTTTCTAAGTTTTATCTAGGGCTAGACTGGGACCACTTGAGTTACCACTATGAGTTGCCAATCTTGTTCCTCAGTGCCCTTAGTCAGATCTGCTAGTTTTTCAGTGGTTTAAATGTTTTATTTTTTGCAAATCCATCAGTGTGCATCAGCCCTGTGCTGATCAGCCTGGAGACAGTTCTTACTATTAAGTGCTGCGGAATATGTGTGCGCTATATATATATATATATAACTGGTAATAAATAAATAATAAATTAAAGGGGGACATTATACTCAAGGTGTCAAAGTTTTAGAGGAAAACAGTCCAGACTGTCTGGTGCTGGTTGAGGAATTTGGAGGAGACACGCTGCTCAATATTTTTATTTATTTCTTACTGGTGCTTTATTATTTTTATCAATGGCCAAAAAATGTAAATGGGTCTCACAATATTTACAGTATGTTGCATGTAGAAACAGCATCAAAATGAACGGTAAATTGAAATGAATGGGCCATTCAAGTGAAAGGCATAAAGCACCATACATGCATAAAAAATGTTTTCCAATCTCCCCGGTTTTTAAGCATCACAAAACTGTGGTAATATTTGTAATGATTTCAACAGCCATTTATTACATTGTTCCTTCATAGAATTAACCTATACTGATTTTTTAATGAGGGAGATATGGGTGCTTGATGTATTTTACAAGGTCTGTTATGTTCTTAAAGATATGAAAAACGTAATTTGCAGGTCAACATGTCTTTAAAAAAATTATCTATTAGGAAATTGACCTGTAAATTTACAGTAAGTAGCGATATTTCAGCGCACACTCCTCCCCCTTCCCTCATTCTAGGAAGGGTTTTGTTTTTTCCTTGACAAAAAATAATCACCATACTTTGCCAATATTTTACACATAATAAAGGTCTAATTGATTAGTGTCATGAGTAAGTGTTTTTTGGAGCTAAAGTCAATCAATGGCTGAATAATTGTTGCTGAGCTACTTGACATGAATCCTTCTCTGCTTGACCCTGAACTAGAAGGTGGTAGTATCACTACATATACCACAGTATTACTACAGTATGTTGTCTTCTTGCAGCCATTAGGATACACAATGAATCATAAACAAACAATATGTACAAAAATTGTATTTGTTTTATGAAATATTGATTTTATTTTTTTCTATTTATTACAGCACTGAAAGATGAAGTTACTGTTATTATGGATTCAATGTTATAGCAATTCTCTATTTCCTGAGTGAATCTATTGAAAGTTCCCAATTTACTGTGTTTCAAATATTAACTGTATATTGTAAAGCCACTTCTCTATTATTATTATTATTATTATTATTATTATTATTATTATTATACAGCGTAATTACAGAACATCACTATAACCACTGCAACACTAGATTGTATAGGACAAATAACAGGGCAAAAAGTAGGGTAACTTGCCGTAGCTTGCACTGAAGGAGCATGCTGTGGGGAGTCAATTCATTCCTGGCTATACCTGTCCTGAACATATGGGTTAGCAAACAGTGTCAGAGTTGCTGAAGGGGAGAAGGAGCACTGGTGACATAGGGCTAGGAAGAAAACAAGAGGGAAGAAGCCCTGTCTGTGAGCGTTTACATACTAAGTGCAAGGGTGAACAGGTAAGGGTTGGGAGGGAAGGAATTAAGGTGGAAAGGTAGAGGAGATAAGGGTAAGTTATGAGAGCTGGTAAGGTTTAATTTAAAAGAAAAGTGTGTTATTAGAAGTGTTCAAAGCTGGGTCAACAGGTAAGGGAGTGAGTTCCAGAGGAGGGTAGCACATTTTGGATTTGATCCTAAAAGGAAGTGACGGGGTAAAGATGAAGCAGCAGACAGTGGAACAGAGAGGGCATGAGGGAGGGTGGACATAATTTATGTTAGATATACTGTATAAGGGGGTGGTGTGGTTTAGGGCTTTATATGTGAAGGTGCGGCATTTAAACTTGATTCAGAGGGGGATTGAAAGTTAGGCAAGTAAGTTGCAGAGGGGGAGGCAGATGACTTATTTAGAGAGAGGAAAATGAGATGAGATAGATTGAATGTGATGACATCAGGTGTAAGGAATTACTGAATCCTGAAAATGTTCCAGGGGTGGAAGTGGCAAGATTGAGAGATAGCCTAAAGGTAGGTACACATTAAATGATATGTCATCCGCTCCAGTGGACTGTGTAATGTGCACCGGTCGCCCGATATGTCGGCCGTCGCATCACTGAGTACCCACATGGGTAAGTGTGTACCCAGCTTAAGTGTGGGGAGTGAAAGGGAAGATGACACCTGGTAGTGGACATGACATACAGAAGAGAGGGGGATGTTATCAATAGGGAACACTGTAGGAGATAGATGAAGGGACACTGGAATGGTGAAAACAATAAGCTACAGTATTTTAAGCTTCAGGAAGTGCTGGGACATTCAGGAGGAGATGACAGAAATGCCAGAAATGATGGAGACACAGTGGTCAGGGGAGGAGAGATATATTTGAGTGTCATCAGATGGCATTAGATATCGCAAAAGCTGATGAGAGTGTGTGTGAGTGACATTATTATGCAGCCGCAATCCCACAGAGAATCCATAGAACAGAAGTCACTCATAACATAGCTTAGAGACATCAGATTTACTTGGGAACAGATTTTGTACCTGCTGCAAACCTGTCGACAAGATGTCTAAATAAAAAGATGTGCGTCTGAGAGAAGTTTTGGGTAAAGCACTCCACATATCCTTAGGATCTGTACAGGCTTGTGGGTATTATTTGTACAAAACAAAACAAAAAAGAATATTGCATTCAATTCAACATATTAAATGACAACCAGAAACAGAAGTATGAACATGACAAGAGTTTATGCAAGGAACATAATTGAAGAAAAACATATCTAGAGAAAAGGGTTATAAAGAATGAGGATATAAGCAGCAGATTCAGGTAAGTTGCAGTGATGTGCGGTCAGGTGAGGCAGAGCCTTTCCTGTCATACTTATGTATACTCCACAGTTTTTACTATAAAAATGTAAGAAAAATGTTATAAATATCTTCTTTGTATTATTCTTTTAATTGTTATAGTCAAAACTCTGGAGTAAAATGTGTATGGCAGATGAGGCACTGCCTCCCCTGTGTACCTTTTCCGCACATCCCTGATCAAAACACACCAAGTTTCCAGCACTATGTACTGCTGCACCTTTGTATAATGTCCTTATGAACACTCAGGTTCATATATGTGTGTGTAACTCTGGCTCTGATACTAGCCCTTGCCTCCCCAGCCATTTCCTCACTGCACGTCACTGGTAAGTTGGTGCAGTAAATGTCACTCGGTTGACTTAAAGGTCCTAGTAATATAGGATTGAGTGTGTAAATATATGCTTCCCATTTTTTTAAGAAATGCTGAGCACTTTTATCTATAAAGATAAAGTTTCTCTCCAATCAAAATAAATAAGTTCCAAAAGTACAGCATGATTCTCATTGAGAGGTACATTTGTGGAGAAGCACCTTTTTAGCTACAGTAACTATTGGCATGAGGATGGGAAGAAGTGGTGTAATATTGGAACTCATTCGCCATATGCTATAATCAACAATAGTAAAGGTATAAGATGTAAGGATAATTGAGGGTGAAACAGTTGGTTAATAAAGTTCAGAACCTTATTCCAATAATGCCGGATCTTTGGGCACAACCACACGCCATTAATAAAATCTGCACGCATTGCATTTAGGACAGTGGCCATTCTCACCAGGAAACATATGTTGACGTTGTGCTTTTGAAACATATGCCCTATGAAGAACTTTTACATGGACCTCCTGTAGTGTAGTGGAGTCTAATACTTTCAGTATCTTATCAAGAAGTAGATCATAAATATCATTAACCTCAGGAAAATCTTTGGACCATGCACCTTTCAAAGAGTCTCACAATCTATCAGGGTCTTATGCATATAATCTGGGTGGATAGATCTAATACAAAATTAATTCATGATTAAAAAGTGCAATAGGGAACCAAAAGCGCCAGTGGAAGGAGAAGAGTAGTCAGTAAACTGGGGAGATTTGTTGGATACAAAACACTTTAATTATAAGTACATAAAGAAATGAGAGTGGGGAATATTAAACTTGTCACGCAGTTGTTGGAATGACATCAGAGATGGCTGTCATTTCCTTAGTGCCGGGAACGCAGGTGCTGCCGGGAGATGATGCAGAAAGCTGCATCTTCTCCCGGGAAACCCCTGGAAACGAGTGTGAAACCCCTGACAAGGAGCATGAAACCCCTGGCAACGAGCATGGAACACCTAACAACAAGCATGAAACCCCTGGCAACGAACATAGAACCCCTAGTAACGAGCATGGAACCCCTGGCAATGAGCATAGAACCCCTGGCAACGAGAATGGAACCCAGATCATGAGACCCCTGGCAACGAGCATGAGACCCCTGGCAACGAGCATGAAACACCAGACAACGAGCATGAAACTCCTGGCAACGAGCATGAAACCCAGAGCATGAGACCCCTGGCAATGAGCATGAGACCCCTGGCAATAAGCATGAGACCCCTGGCAACGAGCATGAAACACCTGACAATGAGCATGAAATCCCTGGCAACGAGCTTGAAACCCAGAGCATAAGACCCCTGGCAACGAGCATGAGACCCCTGGCAATGAGCATGAAACCCCTTGCAACTAGCATGTAAGCCCTGGCAACTAGCATGAAACCCCTGATAATGAGCATAAAACGCCTGACAGTGAGCAGGTTATTTAAAAATAATTAGAAGCCTTACTGTGGGGCATAAAATGGTGTCAGGGGCACTTTGGTAATATGCATTACAGTGTGTGGCATAATGTGTAATGGGCATTATGGTGTGTGGAATAATGTAAGTCACTATACCAGGAATGTCTGACTAGTGCACTGCCTTATGGAGGAGCAAGGACAAAATCCAGGTACGGAAAGGAGGGGGCGCAAAATGACTGCCTTGCCCCGGGTGACAGATGTCCTAGTTTTGGCACTGCCTTACCTTTCCCTCCTGGCTGTCACTCATTCTGCGCAGAAAAGGCAAACTGGACCCTGCAGACAGCAATACAGAAAACCCAGTGAATTAACCCCCACTGTGGATTGGAGAACCAGGTTACAGGGGAGAAGAAGCTAGGGGTTGGCTTTTTCTAGGAGACAAGGGCCAGTAAATGAGCAAGTATCTCAGTAAAAGATGTGGACCAGCTAACTACAACAGCATAAATTCAGACACCATTTCAGTGCAAAAGAGCCATGCAGATGGGAGCCTACATGTGGAGCCCTTCTGCAATAGAGCCACCAGGAGTTAGAGGGAGCCGGCAGGAAGAAGGGAACAGCAGAAGAGCAGGTGTCCAGGGCCCGTGTAAGAGGGGTACTCTCGTGGTTTACCTGGCATCGCACACTCTCACCTTCAGGTATTGTGAACAGACAGTCCTAGTATACCAAACTGGAGACGGACACGGTTACCTAAGAAAAAGGAGATAATGCGAGAGCCGTCCTTCCTCAACGCTGACCGATACGCCCTACCAGATTGAGAACCGCTGTAAACAGGGATTCAGGTTTTAAGTGAAGATCATCACTGGCACTTTTGGCATCAGATCCCGAGTTTCACCTATAGGTACTCATGCACCAGGTGAAGACTCAACCTTGCACCAAAGTGCAAGGCCCACTGTCCACCCTGAAGGAAGAAAGACAGGAAGAGACAAACAGACAGTAAGAGACAGTACACACACAGATGTTTCTCACCGTGTTCACTCTTGTGTAGGTGATAACCAAACACCACAGCTGTGCAGGGCCTAAACCTAACTTAAGTGTGTCACACCACTACACTTACTACAATATCACCCACAACCAGAGGTTAAAGTGGGGTGGAACTGCGTTCCATCACTTCTATTTGGAGATATACAGTTCCGCCTCCTCCGACCCATCTCAGCCCCGTGCCGCAGGGAGGCTCCATTTGCCTGGAGCCCGCTGAGAATTTGACACCAGCGGGCGCCCGGCTCCCTACCTGCAACGCCAGCAGCAGCTAGAGGCTGGAGCTCACTCCTGAGCTCCGGCTTCTGGCTCCCGCAGTGTGCACTATGGAAGAGACGTCATCACGTCAGCAACAGATGCAGGTGCGGGACTTAAAGGTATTAGCTTTTTTTTTTAGGTTAGTGGCTTCACTATAGGGGGCATTACTCAGGGAGCACTACTACTGGGGGCATTACTCAGGGGCCCTACTACTGGGGGAATTACTAATGGGGGCACTGCATAAGGGGCATCACTCCTGGGGGCACTGCATAAGGGGGGCTTTGCATGAGGGGCACCACTACTGTGTGCTCTGCATAAGGGGCATTAGCACTGTTAGCATAAGGAGCACTACTACTACTGGGGCACTGCATAAGGGGCACCACCACTACTGTGGGGCACTGCATAAGGGGCACTAACACTACTTTGGGGTACTGCATAAGGGGCACCACTACTGTGGGCATTGCATAAGGGGCACCACTACAGTGGGCATTACGTGTAAGGGGCACTACTGTTGTGGGCATTGTATAAGGGGCACTATTACTGTGGGCATTTTGTATAAGGGGCACAAATGTGGGCATTGTGTAAAAGGGGCACTGCTGTGTGTCATACATGAATAAGGGACACTACTATGAGGTGTAATGTGAATCAAGATTGTGCTACTGTGTGGTGTAAATTGAATTGGAAATACTATTGTGTTAATAAGGTAATTACAGTTGCACAAGAACTTATCTAGTACCTCTCAAAAAGAAGAGAATATAGACCCTCGTATTGCGTATTCAGAAAATCAAAAATTATAATTAAGGGGTGCTACCACAGACATATTGACAAAGCCTGAGAGCGAAAAGACGCGTCGGTTAGCGGAGCTTGTTACGTAACCCCATGTCCTGAAACAATGATAATATTGAGTGAATAACCTAAGAATAAGCACTGAGACTGTACTTACCTGTATTTACCAGCACATAATAAGGCCATACAGGGCATAATACAAGATGTTCAGTTATACTATCACTCACCTTGTTTATACTAGCGAACCATGAGATGTACCTAATGTTAATAAAACGCTACTGGAATGCGCTCTGTGCGGTGCACCGACCGCACCACCCTAGCTACGGCCCTGGTAATACCATTTAATTGAATATCTCCAGGTATTCCCAATTATCCCTGTGTGGAAACACCTGATCTGATAGCAGTGAATATTTTGGCTTGTAATGTCACAAACTCATTTATTTACTGTCTGAATTTTAAGAAGTGAAAAAACACTATCTGCATAGATAACACAATAGTCTGGATACTTGTGTGATATGAGGATATATGTGACATTTTTATTAGACACACAAATGTGAGATATACATACAGATACAATTAAATTAATGAATTGGCAGATAATTGATGATTGAGACACTTTAGGGGAAAGGACATGCGCCGCAATTCCTTTTAAAATCACATTTCTTTCGTTGTGACACAATTCTTTATTTTAATTAATTTTCGCTATTCTCATACCACAATTGGGTATTAACCAATAATTAATAAAAGTTATGGTTTGAATGTATATAGTGCACCACGTGTGACATTTCATTTTTTTCTTCTATCCTTGTAAATAATATTGTGTGACTACGCCCCTTTCTTTTGAGACCACAACCCTGTTTCGTGGCATGCTGCCCCTTTATTGAAAAAGCACCGGGGGGGGGCAGCGAGTTCCACCACTTCTCTAGGACCACTTTAAGCACTGCCCTCAACCTACTGTGTTTGAGGTTCGGCACAACATATAACATCTACCAGTTCTAACAAGTTTGCCCTGCACGAAATAAAAACCACAATAACAGACGAGAATTTTACAACTAGTAAATCACGGTACTGTCCCTTTAAGTGTTGTCTACCTGCCTAACTAGAGCTTGCCAGCTCCTCTTCTAGCTGACAAAGACGATGCTTTAGTGGGAGCCCGACAACTCTCCATAGGGAATATTTTTATGAGTTTGGGGAGCCGGGCCACTCCTCCATACAAAGAATATAACCAGAGGGTGGGAGTCGCAGAGCTGACGACGCCTCCGTTTAGATTATACCAGTGATCTTGGCCCAACGCCCAGAACCACTCACATTGGGATCAGTGCCCTGGGCCTAGTGCCCAGGGTCTTTCTGGATGCTCGGCCTAAAGCCTGTCTACTTGTGGTCCAAATTAGTGGCCTGGGCCTAATGCCCAAAGCCACTTTATTTCACATGTCTCAGGCTTTTAGGTCTGCCTACTGGGGCACAAATAGTGACCCAGGCCTAGTGCCCTGGTCACCTTAGCAACACGGGCCTACTGCCCGCCTATCAGTGACACCTTGATGACCTGGGCCTAGTGCCCAAGCCACTCACATCTAACTGTGGCAATTACAACCTTTAGGACCTAATGCCCTCTATGGAGCCTGGGCCTAGTGCCCACCTAATCACCCACAGCCATAATGCCTGACTGTGTCCCCGTGCCTAGTGCCCGACTGCCCTGGTGGTCTAGGGGGATTAAACAAAACCGGTGGCCCAAGGTCGCCTACCGGTATTTTAGGAGAGGCTGCAGTGGGGAGCTTTGTTAACCCTTTTACTTCTCACCACTGCAGCACTCCTCCAGTCCTCAACTTCTTTCTTCTGCCACTGGCCCATCCTGGCTAGCGGCGCAGCCTCCTCGTGTCTGGGTCCTGGCGCCACTGTGCATCTTCTTTGTTGACAGCGGCATCTTCTGGTCTCTTCCGTGGCCGCCTGAGCTTTTGCTATAGCATCCGCTGTCACTTCGGGAGGTCTCCTCTTCTAACTCTTAAGGATGGCCATTGACCATCGATGATTCATAATCATCGATTTATGGCCGATGTCAAATGTGTTTTTTTTACCATCGAGGGGGAGAACCAGATGGTTTCCTTTCATCGATGGAACAGCATAACAGTTTTTTTTTTTTTTTAAGGTGTTGGGACAAGGAGCATAGCTACGCCCCTGACACCCGTGAAGCGCCGCCCACGGTTCTTGTTGGTCCATGGGTCAGTGAGTCAAAGAACAGGGATGAACATTGGTTGGTGAAACCATCGATGGTCACCCATTGCATATTTGGTTACCATCGAAGGCCATCCCTACTCCCTCTCCGCCACCGAACTGAACTCTACCACTCTGCGGTGTCTAATATAAAACACAGCGAGTGAGCGGGGCTATGACCGGGTGTGCTGCTATTGGCTCGTCGCGGCCGTCTGCTATTGGCTGCTGGACCGTGAGCCGTGATTGGCTCGCGGCCAGAGTCAAAAACCTGCTGCTTGCACTGCTTGACCGGTGCTGGGAACAAATACTCCCTCCTGGCGCTGGCATCCAGCCACCTCCGTTTACCTGGTGCTGGGAGCAGAAAAACAGCGTCCCAGCGCCAGACGCCGATGTGTCCCACTGGAGGTACATCTCCACTTGTCACTGCAGCTGTGCCAGTGCTAGGATCAGACACTTGATCCCTGCACGGCTTTCCACACCTGGGAAGATGAAGACTGAAGGAGATGTAAAGGGGTCAGCGGCTGTGGCACAGATCCAGAGGAGCTGCTGCAGTGAAGAGGATCTCCGCTGTGTAAAGCCAGCGCAAGGACCCAGGTAAAACTCAGGAGGATGGCAATGGCGGAGAGGTCTAGAGGTCAGCGTTAGCAAAGAGCCAGCAGGAGGACCCAGACAGAGAGGTCTGCCTCAAGAAACTCCCTCCTCCTATTAGGAACTCGCTTCAGAGACCAGAGTTGACTGTTGCTGCTAAATCCTAGTTGGAGAAAGGACCTCTCTGACATGGCAACCACGTGACCAATGCAGAAGGGCTAGACCACTCCAGTGTTACCATCCACGTGGGCATAGAGGGGGAATATATTTTTTTTGCAAGCGCAGTGAGCCACCATGCCCGAAGCGTGGTGAGCAGAGCGAGCCCACAAGGGGCAACTTTTGGCCCCCCATTCTGATCCTTGCCCCTCCCCCTTTGGTCGCGGGTCACGTGGGTGTGACGTCAGAGATCCTTTGCAGCAACCAATTCTAGACCTAACCCAGAGGTGACCCTGTCAGGACCTGTGGGAGGATGAGAGGAACCCTACTAAATAGCAAGGTTGGGCTGGCAGTGCAATGGGAGCCCCAGAAAAGGACTCCAGTGCAGAGGACCCAACGGAGAAGAGTACCCCCAACAGAGGTACTGCGGCTGCCGGATCACGGAGGAGCTGGTTAATTGAGACAGGCAGATGCAGCATAGGAGCAACATGGAGGATGAATCGGGGAGGCAGCAGAAGGACTTCCATCACCCCCTGTCACCGCAGCCACCCCATACTGGAATACCTGGGGGCGCAGACAGTAAGAGGAGAGCCCACTGCTGAAAGACCCCTTAGAACCCTCGCCGACAAGATCCAAAGGACCACAACATCCGGGCTGTCCAGTGCCCAACACAACTGCAAGTGGAGGAGGAGGAGTGTTGTGCAGCCTTTCCATCCTGGCCACATAATAATGACTGCCCTGGAGCAATAGGAGGAGCTGTGTGCCGAACGGGGACAGACAGGAAAACAGCTACAGTGGTGAGATACCACAGGTTTAATTACTCTCTGCTGCGCTGGTGGGCTTACCTGGTGGGTTAGTAGGAAAGTCAAGTAACCGCTACCCGTGGGTTAGAGTCAGGAGTCTAGGTAAGAGTATCCACTGTGGTAGGACCCCTCCAATGCTGGTTCCAGCTGTTAGAACAAGGGAAGGGGGTTTGCTGCCAAGAGAAGACTATTGGGCCCATTTATCAAAGTATATTTGAGGTGTAATAATAAGCTGGAATCCATGTTCTAGTTTGCAGGAACTCATTTTCTGTGCCGTGATGTTGCCAAGCTTATGCTATATACGAATGTTTGCCTGTTACTACCTATTGATGCTCATCTTGCAATGCATGTTTTCTGTTATCCTAGCCAACATGTTGCCACTAGATAATTATTGAATGCTTAATTAACTCTAATGTGCATGAATGACAAATGTGCCTGAGGACCCTTCTAAAAGTTCAGACTGCAGAAGTACATTATTATTATCATGTTATTGTAATGCCTTTTTAATATATGAGTATTCAGTCTGCTTAAAGGTGATTGCTGAAGAAATGTGATTGCTGAAGACATGTTTGCATATTTGCCTACATTTGAAAAAGCATTTCAGGGAGATTGTGAAAGTAAAACCATGAGTGTGGCGGTAAAGTGGGCGTGTACTGCTACATCTAATGCTGGCCATACACGCTACAATTATCGGGGCGATCCGCCTGATATCGGCGGATCGCCCCGATAATTTTAGCGTGTGGGGGGGGCGACCGAGCGTTAAATATTGCTCAGTCTGGCATGCCGGATTGTCCAGCATGCCCGTCCAATGCAATATTTTCCGGTAAACTGTCGGCCGCATCGGGCAGTGTATGCCCAGCCGCGGCCGACAGACAGACATTTCCTGTGTTCCTTCCTACGGGAAACAGGGAAATGTCTCCTCCCCCGGGCGGAGCGCGGATGTCTGCCGAATACACTGTGAGAGAAATCTCACAGTGTATGCCGGTGACATCTGCGGCTGGCAGCCGGCCAGGTAAAATGTCTGTCGGTCTGACAGACATTTTATCTGGCCGTGTATGCCCAGCATTAGAGGCGTTTCATAAAATTGATTTACATCCACATGTAAACAAGCCCCAAAGCAGTCAGAAAGATCTATTTGTTGATGAAATCACACTGATACTTTTCAGAAAATGCATGTAGCTATAGGGATTATTGTGCCTTATAACCAATGCAGGGAAATTATACTAATGATCCCATTTGAATGTGCATAAATATGTTTTTTCTTTTATATAACAGCTTCATAATGGGGGCAAGGAGCAATCAGGGAGATTACTAGACTCTTCAGGGAGTCTCCCTGACAATCAGGGAGAGTTGGCAAGTATGCTATGTCAATTGCTGTTGGTTTCATTTTTTAATGGCTTGCTCAAAGGTTATTGCAAAGAAATGTATGCTATGTTGAATACTCTGGTGCAGAGCCATAACTAGACTTTTTGGTGCCCTGTGCCAGAGAGAGCATTGGTGCCTCTCCCCCCATTTTTTAAATAGGGACATGATTGTAAGCTCCTAGGAGCAGGGTCCTCCTCCCTACTGTCTCACAGCCTTCTTCTCTAGCACTTCTATGACAGCCTTCACCTTCCCAGCTGTATTGTGTATGGAGAATTGTGTTACTAATTGTTACTTGTGCTCTATTTATAAGGTGGTTACTGTATTGTAATGCAATGTTCTGTGTACCTTTACTGTATGTACGGCGCTCTTGTTGCGCCCTATAAATAAAATGTAATAATAATAATAATAAGATAGTGCACCTGAAAAAGGGCCATGGCCACATGGGGAAGGGCCAGGGAAGAGATAGAGGAAGCCAGGAGATGCTTGGGATAAGATTAGAGGAAGCTACAAGTGAGAATGATAATAAACAGGAAAATTGACAGGCCCAAACGGTGCCCCCTGCTCTGCGTTGCCCTTTGCCATGGTACTGGTCGCACTACCCTAGTTGCGGCCCTGCTGTGGTGTGATACTGAAATCCCACTGAATTGCTTCCAAATCATTATTTATGCTAAATCGCAGTGATTGAAATTTGTTGCATTACTGCTTAGGTTACCAAGGAATGATTTATGTTTCAATTTAATTTTTCTGTGAAATGTATGTTGAAATGTCCCTGTTTTATTGCTGGTCTTAACTGCATATTAATGTATCACCCTTAACTGATCATGGTTGTTGTTTAACCTTGTAGGCCCCTCATTGTTAGAAGCAGCTCGCCTTTCCATCCCCAAAGGACTAGTTCCTTGGCCTCAGGGTGCCCCTTCATTTATAAAATTTCCTGCAGTATTCCGGTTAGGTCAAAGATTGCATTGACTGTTGTTAAAGTTTACTACTCATTGACTGTTTCTGTGTACCTACTCAGTGCAACACAGCCATTTTTTACTACTACCTGCAAGAAACCTGTTTCTTAGATACCTGCTTATTTGTGTTATATCGTAAAAAGCCTGCTATCCAGTGACTGTTTTCAGCTTACATACCCTGTGCAATGCAACAATTTCTGCATGCAAGAGGCCTGTTTTGATGTAAACCTGCTTTGTTGTGCTGAACTGCAAAAGCCTGCTACTCAATGACTATTTTCAGCATATGTTCCCTGTGCCACACAGCTATTTCTGCATTACTACAGACAAGAGGTTTGTTTAAACATATGGTAGAATTTTCTCAATGTACTTGGGATTGGAAAGTGCATATTGCTAGCCATATAATTTGTTTAGTTTGTCATTGAACTACTGCACAGGTTCTCAAACTCGGTCCTCGGTCCAAACAGTGCATGTTTTGCAGGTCTTCTCACATAATTACTAGTGAAATAGTTAGCTGCACCTGTAGATCTTTTAAAATGTGTCAGTGAGTAATTAATACACCTGTGCACCTGCTGGGTAAGCTGCAAAAAGTGAACTGTGTGGGGTCCTGAGGACCGAGTTTGAGAACCACTGAACTACTGTATTCTGATAAATTTACAGCTGAACTCCTAATTCAGATATTTAAAATGGTTATAACAAATTCCTTTGTGTCTCCAAACTAAAATAGCGCTGTACCTGATAAACCATTTCTGTCATTGTGTCTGCTAAAAAGGGGAAAACAACACTTACATGCTTTCCTCTCTGATCTACTCGAACCTTATCCTTGTAAGGAAGTACCAACTTAGGGTTATCAGGAGCATTACACTAGAATGACCACTAGATGGGGGTCTATAACAGCAAAAGTCACATAGTGATGGAAATGTGTTACAAGTACAGAAAATGTGTCAGGTACAAATCCAGAAGACACTCACCTAGCAAGGCACACCTGCAGACTGAGGTTTCAGCATGGGAGACACAGCTATTCTAGAAAGCAATGGACCCAGCAAAGGTGATTAGAAGACAAGCTCCAGGAAGCATGTCATCTGCAAGAGGGCATCTGCAACGTGTATAGCGAGGTAGTGGCGTAAGTTAATGCCAGAAGCCCAGAGGCAAGTTATAATTTGGTAGCCCGGGGGGGCAGAGCGGAAAGTAAGGTGATGGAACAGCCGCTAACATACAGCAAAGCAGGGTTCTGGAGTGCAGTGCTGACTAAGGTTGCACGGAGCTCTAGTGCCATGCAAAGGCTTGCATTTTTTTTTCATGAAAATACACAAAAAGTAAATAATAAATAAGTTACATGAATGTGCTCCCCAAATTGCTAAACAGCCCTAGGCCTTAAAGCCTAGCCTGTTAGGGAAATTAAGGGGGGGAGGGGGTAGTATGTCATGTCATGGGTTGTTGTGGATGGCTTGTTCCTGTACCTCCATTTGCTAAAGCATAAAAAGGGTGGAATTCTTGTTACTAGCGCTGTGTGTAGTTGTCAATTATTGCCAATAACATATAGTGGGTGCATTGTAAGTGCCTGTCAATCAGGCATCTTCTTCTGTAACCTCACATGATGATTCATCACCTTTTCAATCAGAGTATAGAAGAGGTGTCAAATTTAAAACAGGCAAATCAGTGCAGGAAAAAAACACTTAGGTTGAAGAACAAACTGTTCAGAAACATCACAAATCCCTGAGGAGAGTCTAATGGTGCATACACATGGTCAGCACACCACCAATCCCCAAACGACTAAACGAACCGCGATCAACAATCGCGGGTCCCTATTGTAACCTGGTCAATATTGACCAGGTTGGACTGCATGCACAGGCATCGTCCATCGTTTGGGGGTTGGAAGGGGCCAAAAGGACGATATGAACGATATAACGATAAACGATATCAATAAACATCGTTATCGTTTATATCGTCCTACAAAGTCTGACCGTGTGTCTGCACCATAAGGGTGTCCACGAATGCCATGTGTGAGTCTGACATTTTGGATACTGTATTCGTAGAGAAACCTCCTTCGCAGAGCCAGCCCTAGCCAATTTGTTGCCCTAGGCAAGATTTTGGCTGACGCCCCCTAGCAGATAATCCACCACCAATACATACAGTCAGGTGCATAAATATTGGGACATTGACAGAATTTTCATATTTTGGCCTCTATTCACCACCACAATGGTTTTGAAATGAAACAAACAAGATGTGCTTTAACTGCAGACTTTCAGATTACAACGGTTTCTATATGTTCGTCCCACTTTTTAAGGGGCCAAAAGTAATGGGACAAACTAAACAATCCTAAATCTAACTTTCACTTTTTAATACTTTGTTGCACTTTTATGTGATACTTATTTGCTATTTTTTGTGTCTTTTTTGATGGTCTGATACTAATAGGAGGGATTTGCTAATTATTCAATTTTGTGCAGCGTATTCCATGACTAGGTTTTTGTAATGATCAGTTGCTACCTATTTTGGTGTGCACGTAATTGTACACCAGCATAGGTATGCATCTATGTTGATGTTTTGTCTTGCTTGTTAATGAGCACTTTGCCATATTTTAAAATAATCGTTTGTATTGTCTTTATGTGTGTGTATCTTGTTCAGCGTTATTGTAGCCATGGCAACCGTTTGTTGCTGTTGTGCTGTGGCGAGGTCACTTCCGGTTCCGGAGACTTCCGGTTTTTGGTTCCAGGAAGTGAGGTCTCCGCATGGCATGGCGTCTAACTACTATTTATATGTGGTAAGTGTTTATTATATGTTTGACTTGTATACTTGACGAAAGCGCGGAATAAAGCGCTGAAACGTTGCAAAATTATCTTCTGATTGTGGACACATTTATTACGGAGTGACGCCTTGCGTTCTATATATATATATATATATATATATATATATATACACACATATCCATATATATATATATATATATATATATACACACATATCCATATATATATATATATATATACACACATATCCATATATATATGGATATGTGTGTGTGTATATATATATATATATATATACACACATATCCATATATATATATATATATATATATATATATATATATATAGATATTGTAAATGATTGCACTCGCAGCATTTCCATAGATGCGGTGAGTGATAGAAAAGAACCTACTGAACGCACTTATGCAATCAACAACACTTCAGTTTAATAAAACTTTCGTCAGGATGCAAATAGTAATAAAAGCAGCTTACTTATATAATGACAAACACCCAGTGTGAAGTCTTCACACCTACCTTATCGACCGACAGGTCCCTATGACGTCACAGTGTGTGCAATGTAAGCCTCCGGCACTACCCAGGATACCCCATGGTGGCCTGTGTAAAGTGACATGAACAAAACCATCACCAAACAGCTATTACAATATCGGCCACAAGATGTCAACCTGTACATTCTAAATGTGTAAATATGATGGTAATGCCACAATGCTAGACAGTGCAGGACTGGATGAAAACATATTTATTATTTATTACCAGTTATTTATATAGCGCACACATATTCCGCAGCGCTTTACAGAGAATATTTGGCCATTCACATCAGACCCTGCCCCAGTGGAACTTACAATCTATATTCCCTACCACATGCTCACACACATACACACTAGGGCTAATTTTTTGGGAGCCAATTAATCTACCAGTATATTTTTGGAGTGTGGGAAGAAACCGGAGCACCCGGAGGAACCCCACGCAAGCACAGGGAGAATATACAAACTCCGCACAGTTAGGGCCGTGGTGGGAATCGAACCCATGACCTCAGTGCTGTGAGGCAATAATGCTAACCATTACACCATCTATGATCTAGCTACATAATAGTGATAATGACATAAGCATATGTATAAATATAAACTCACATGGTGTGGTCCATCCCAAAGCCAACCTTAAACATATATATCAACATTACATATATGAGACCATACAGTGCAATTGTATTCAACCTATGGACCCAGCGAGCCGCTAACCTCAACAACTGATTCGCTCTATCCCCCCCCCCCTCAATATTTTTGAGGGCATGATCAAATGTTGCTAAAGGGTGCTTGAACAGTTTGAAATGAAAAAAAAATATATATATATATATATTTATATAATAATACAAAGTTACCGGCACTCCTTTCCTCCACCAACTGCCCTGGTGCCAGTCCTCTATGAGAACATACATACAACAGAATGGACGGCACTCATGAGACTGATGAAAATGTAAAAAAGACCATGACACCGGTCGGCGTGCAGTCAACGTTTCAGGGACCTCTCCCTTTTATCAAGACCAAAAAACGACATATAAAACAGACAATAAATACCTTAGTGTGACACCCCAGTGAATCGATCAGCCGCGCGGCACCCACGATGTGACTAAACATACAGACACTAAACCGATCCATTTTCTTACTCAGAAAGCAGGCAACTATCGTTGCACAGGATGTACCACCTGTAGTTTCCTCGAAGTGGGTAGTCATTTTTATCATCCTAGGTCAGGTAAACAGTATAACATCAACTATCCCCTTTCCTGCACCAGTAGATATGTAGTGTACTACATTAGATGCCTGTGTGGGTTACTATATGTGGGTAAAACCACAAGACAAATGAAGGAACGGATGGCGCTCCACAGATCCAGTATACGAACAGCCCTTGAAGGTAGGGGCACTGACTTACCTGTTGCTCGACATTTTCGGGAGCATCAACACAGTTTGTCAACCATTCGTTACAAAATGATCGATTGGATCCCCCCAGATCCTAGGGGGGGCGACAGAGGACGTGCCCTTCTCCAAAGAGAGGCGAAATGGATACACATTTTACAAACGGTCCATCCTTTGGGACTCAATGAAGGAACATCCCTTACTTGTTTTTTGTGATGTCTTTAATCTTTTTAGGTTTTGTGTCCTCTGCATTTAGGTTTTGTATTCATTAGGTTCATTATTGCCCTGCATTCGTATCATGGAGTTTAGTCTCCGAAGCAGTCAATTATTAGCTCTTTGGAGTATTTTTAGATCCAGATAGTTTCTGTGCCAGTTGTATGTGATGTATTGTAGTTATAACCTACAGGATGTATTTATTGTCATGCCTTGATAATTTACTACTGATCTCTTGTTACATTGCAGCGTCATGTGTTTATGCATCACCATGGTGATGGTGCACGCAGCTTAGCCACGCCCCCTGGAGACGCCTGGAACGTGGGCGCTTGGTCACGCCAGTGACGTCATCAGGTCTCCACTCGGGTGCCGCACGGCTGATCGATTCACTGGGGTGTCACACTAAGGTATTTATTGTCTGTTTTATATGTCGTTTTTTGGTCTTGATAAAAGGGAGAGGTCCCTGAAACGTTGAGTGCACACCGACCGGTGTCATGGTCTTTTTTACATTTTCATCAGTCTCATGAGTGCCGTCCATTCTGTTGTGTGTGTGTGTGTGTGTGTGTGTGTGTGTGTGTGTGTGTGTGTGTGTGTGTGTGTGTGTATATATATATATATATATATATATATATATATATATATATATATATATATATATATATAGGCACTAGCTGAAGTGCCCGGTGTTACCCGGGTTTAAATCTTCAAGTCATCCAAATCCATCCACTGGAAGGCCTAGATCAGGCTCCTTGTGTCAAAGTTCAGCCCGGCGCACTCTGCAGTTAGGTCGACCGAGACCTCAACCACTCCATTACATATATATACAAACCCCTGGCCTAGAAATATGAAAATTGGAGAATATATGCCATCCACGATGTAGGTACCCACTAAGAAGGGATTTTGACTCCTAAGGGTGTGAAAAGGGCTAAAATATCTCCTCCCCCTGTACAATATCCTGACTGACTGATTCAATGTGGCTTCAACACAGTTTAGAATTCAAACACCAACTGTCACCCTATGTGTTGCCAAACATCACTGGCAGTTGGTTTGGCTCCCCTATTTGAATAGTGAGGGAAGAGAATGTGTTACAACAGCAGTGAGAGGGGATGTGTTACTATAGAAGTGAGGGAAGGGAATGTGTTCCTACACAGGTGAGATTACTACACAGGTGAGGGAGGAGAATGTCAAATGAGTTACTGTGGGGCAAGGGAAGGGAATGTGTTATTACAGGGGTCATCGGAGTAATGTTTTACTACAGAAGTGAGGGAGAGGAATGTGTTACTACATGGGTGTGCACGGGTAATGTGTTGCTAAAGAGGTGAGGGAGGGGAAGAAGTTACTACAGGTGTGAGTGAGGGTAATGTCTTACTACAATTGTGAGGGAGGGATTGTATTTCTACACAGCTGAGGGAGGGGGATGTTGAATGTGTTACAACACGGGCAATGGAGGGAAATGAGTTACTGCAGAGGTGAGCGAGGATAATTTGTTACCACAGAGGTGAGGGAGTGGAATGTCTTAGTACACAGGTGAAGGGGGGTAATATCTTACTTTAGCAGTGATGCATTACTATAGAGGTGATGGATTAATGTGTTACTGGAGTGGTGAGATGGAAAAGGAAGCAGTGAATAGTGAACGTCTACCCAGCTAGTATATATAAGCTAGTATACACATATATAACTACACATATGTCACCAATGCCTCTCCATTCCAGCAGTAGTACATACAGCACCCTGGCATTCCAGCAACACAGCACCCCTGGCCAGGCTGACTGTGTCCTCTATGCACAGTGGATGCACCCATTTCCCAATCTCAGGCCAGCAGTGCACAGTCACTCAGCAGCACCCCAGCACCACCTTTTAGACTCAGTCAGAGTCATATCCATCCAGCAGGCAGCACCCCTCTCAGCCATGTGCCCATGCCCATCAGCACCCCAGGCAGCAAGTACCATTCAGAGTCAGACTCAGATCTCATCCTGCAGGCAGCAGCACCCATCTACCCAAAGCCCGCTCCTCTCCCATCTGAGCTAACTTACTAGAGACAGAGTGACTCTGGTCTACCTACCATCTATCAGCTTGTCTGTCTCCTCTTCAGCCAGGCCTAGGGGAGTGGGAACATCCCTGCTGCAGTGCAGTGGCTTCTCCTGAATGATGTACGCTGTGCGGCAGCGGCTAATGAAGGCATAGGTGGAGCCATGGATTGTCACTCATGGCTCAGCTGTGCAAGGCCCATGGGCAGAGTGGCTGTGGCTGGCCATGCGCAGTATGCCCTCCCGCAGCTATCTTACTTGTAGCAAAACTACTGCACTGGCCGATCGGAGCTGAGGTCCGATCATGGTAGCGGCAGGCAGGGAGCCAGAATTCACAGCACCTGGCCAGTGGCGCCATCATTATGATGTGGGGATGAGCAGCACAAGTAAAGATAGTACCCAAATCCTGACAACAAATTTCAAACCATCTGTAGTGTCTATAAAGCCAAAGTAATTATTGTTAGTGACGTTAGCCATCTAGGAACCTCGTCCCTGTGATGTCAGTTGCAGCAAGTTCATGAAAAGGTTTTGGCAAAATCTGAAAATTATGCTAAAATAATAACAACAAGCAGTCCAGCAACAGCTAGCTCCCTTCTTTCAGCAAGATTCCAGCACTTGAAATCTCCACCACCAACATCTTCATCATCAACAATGATTGGAGGTAGATCTGCATCCAATTTGCTAAGATTAACTGACTCCTCCTCTATCCAGGATTCCTCAGAATAATCCTTGAGCACTAGGCCTGCTGCTGCTGCTGGGGATGAATCCTTATCCCAGACAGGGACCAAGAAGACTACTAGTAGTTTCGAAAAACAATTGACAAGGAAACAATCATTTGCAAGAGGAAGCAAGTATGATAGCTGCCATCCAGTTGAACAGCAGATCATTGAAACCATGATGGCTATGCTAGATTTAGATCTGCATCCAATATTTGCCATAATGCATCTAGTTTTAGACAGTTAATTGAAGTCCTGTGTCCCCTCCACCAAATTTTATCTCTGTTCCATTTTACCAGATAAGCAATTCCACTCCTGGACCAGGATGTTAAAAATAAAAACTAATTCTCGGCCTACAAAATGCCATCGTACCCACTGTCCACTTAACCACAGATATGTTGACAAGCGATACTGGTCAAACTAAAGATTACATGACTGTGACAGCCCACTGAGTGGGTATATCGCCCTCAGCAGCAGTAGGTAACACAAAACACCAGCTTATTCACAAGCAGGCTAATCTCTGTATCACCAGCTTCACTAAGAGGCATACCGATGTCAACCTGTAAAAAGTAAGGGATGTTATAGCAAAATGGCTTACCCAAATTGGACTCTCCTCAGTATTTATCATTTCAGATGATGCCACAAATATTGTGAGAGCATTACAGCTGGGTGAATTTAAACATGACCCATGTATGCATAGACAATCAACTTGGTGGTGCCAATTTTTTTTAAATATGACAGATGCATGCGGGAGATTCTGTCTGTGGCCCATTTTAGTCATTTAAAAACTGCATGTAGAAGATTTCAGTACTTGTAAGAACAGTTTAATTTGCCATGCCACCAACTGAAGCAAGAGGTAGTAATAAGGTGTAATTTCACCCTTATATGCTTCAGTGAATGGAGGAACAGCAACAAGCCACCCAAACCTACACAACAAGCCATGACATAGGGAGAGGAGGGGGAATGTACCTTACTCCAGTGCAGTGGAAAATACTTTCCGTGTTGTGCAAAGTGCTGAAACCATTTAAAGTAGTCACCTATGAAGTGAGTTCAGACACTGCCAGCTTGAGTCAGTTGATTCCCCTAATTAGACTTTTGGAAAAGCAGCTCGAGAAACTGAAGGAAGAGATGAAGCAATTCCGGTAAGTATGTCAGACTTGTAGATCAAGTCCTTTATTCACTTCACCAGGATTCAAGGGTTGTCAACATCTTGAAATTGGATCACTACATTTTTTCGACCGTGCTTGATCAAAGATTTAAGTTGTATGTTATGTCATTCTTTCCAACTGACACTGATCTTAATAGATGCAAAGAGTTCCTGGAGAGCAAGTTGTCATCTCAAGTGGCACATGACATGACGTCTCCTTCAGTTTCTCCGGAAATTGCTGGAAAAAACAGCTTTCCCAATAGACTCACTGGTGATGCAGATGAGTCAACACAACATTTTCACATCTGGTCAGATCTAAAAGAATTGCCCAAAATTAGTGACACCTCTTACCGTAACTCAATCTGATATGGTCAACATCCATAGAATGGTGGAGGATTATTTTAATGACAGTGTACAAATAGATATGTCAGATAGTTCCTTTGACTACTGGGAGGAAATAAAAGGCAATTTGGAGGCCCTTGCTTTGCTTTACTTAAGCTGCCCACCCTCCAGTGTGTACCCTGAAAGAGTTTTCAGCACAGCCGGGAACCTTGCCAGCAGTCGGCATAGGAGGCTACTGTCGGTCAAATAATTGGTTATGATCATTTGCAATTATTATCTGTCGATCTAGTCGTTTATGGGCTGATAAAGAATAAAATCGGACGCTACTCTCCGTTGGAAGCAAGCCGATGAGCACAAATGCGTAATATATATATATATATCATTCAAGGTTTAGACAAGTGTGCGAGACTCATGAGTATGTCTGAGAAAAGTAATTAAAAATACACAAAGATACTGTTATGTTCTAGGTTGTTTGTGGACCCGGGGTGGTAGCAGGAGCGATCACAGAAGCAGATTTGTAAATAAAACTAGGATTTTTAATAAGTGCTTGAGTAGACATATAATGTGGCAGTAAATAAAAGTCCAGGAATATATAAATGTGCACAAGAGTTCTGTGGTGGGAGCAAAAGGGTTAATGTCCAGGTAGAAACAATTAGAGCTGTCCAGGTGTGCAGGTAGTGAAACTGAAAATAATCAAGCCAGGTTTGCAGGTAGTGAACTGAAAATAATCAAGCCAGGTTTGCAGGTAGTGAACTGAAAATAATCAAGCCAGGTTTGCAGGTAGTGAACTGAAGCGCAGGATGTCAGCAGGCTCAGGCACTCAGGTATGGGCAAGGGTGGTGGAGGTAGCGGGGTAGTCCAGTGGGAACTAGGAGCTGACAGGCAGACTGGCAGACAACGAATTCACAGGAACAGGAAAGCACAGAGAACTCCCTCTCAGCTAGGCTGAGATACATGTTGCACTGGCAAAGGAAGGCACTGACCCTTCCTAAATACCCCATGCCGTGCTGTTACTGGCCGGAGGGAACATGTGACTCACCAGGATTGGCCAGCCACATCACATGGCCAGAAGACAAGATGGCGGCGCCCATGCCAAACGGGACGGAGACGCCGCCAGGCCTCACCAGCGCAGAGTGACAACAGGGCTGCACAACAACGCGCGCAGCCAAAGCCCCCCTGCCAGACACCAGCTCCGCCACCAGACAGCCCACGCCACAACGACCTCACAGATAACACCCGCCTAGCGCCATGCTGAAATACCCTGGCCGTGACAGATACTGTGAGTGTTTTGCATATAAATTGAGAAGCTACACATACATACAGTATGTGTGTGGCAATTGAAATGTAACCTAGACACTGATATGCACAATTGAAGTGTTCTGAATGTAGAGTTAGAAACAATTGTCAGAAGTTTGAATACCATTAGCAATTGTTTGCCTTGTGTCCAATGCTGATGTGTTTAAGAAGAACTAACAATTGTATTCTAAATAAGTATAGGAAAGCCTTTGTTAAAATTATCATACTTCTTGCAAAGGCTTGCTCCACCTGTGAGCAGGGCAAACTTCATTTTATATGACCTTTTGTAATTATCTTCCGATGGATATAATATAAAAAAACAGTTAGTGGATGAAGCTATATATATGTATATTAATATATATATATATATATATATATATATATATACATGACACACATTCAGACACACATTAACGAAGAAAATACATACAGCACATGCACACAGTGCAGTATATGTGAGTATATGATATTTAAGGTATACAACATGGTAGACATGGCATGTTTGGTACTATACTGACACACTGTTTATTTTTCCAGATATTCGAGTCTATCAGCGAGGGAGTCGCATCTTGTGTTCGATGATTATGGATCATTGGAAATTATTGGTTAGAATGTATACTCTGTATGTAGTGTCTTAAACCAGTTAAAGAAAGACAATGTAATCTCAAGACATTGTTGGAGAATTGGGACATACCCCTAGTGACAAGATATGAACTGTCCTATGAACTACAGCATACTACAAAGACCAAGAGCAAGAACCAATGGAATTATGGTTGTCTGTCTACATTGTTGTTATCTGTGATCTGTAAAGTATATAGCCTGCTTGCTGATCCCAACATACAGTCATTCTCCTTGGATGACCACAGGCTTCTGGACTGATGACTGTATGCTGGGACCAGTGCGCACGCGTATGTATTGGGCTGTATAGTATTTTCTGTATTTAATTGTCTTTGCGCTAATTGTGCTAGATCAAAGCGTGTACCTTTTCTTTTCTTTTTTAATGCAATAAGAACTGTTGTGCTTTGGAACCACAATTCTTGTCTGGACAGCGATTATTTCTCTCTAGCAATTAAGAGGTATTTATACTACTTCCTCAAAATGTGGAAAGATGATGAACATCAAAATGAACCACAAATTCCATGAGGAATACTTTTACTGCTAATTACATCAAAGTACAGAGACTTCTGTAATGGTGGATTTCAGCAGGGATGAGTTAATATTGGGTGAAGATGATGTTACCACTGATGAGGGTGAGGAGGAGGATGAGAATAACATCTTGCCTCTGTAGAGATCATTAACCACACTGTTAGCTGCTGTAAGCCGATCATAAACAACAACACTGTTATACCCCTTTTCCACCAAAATTCCGGGTCTGACCCGGAGTTGGAACAGGGTTCCTATCCGGATCAGACCCGGAATTTAGCCGGTGCCGACTCGGGATATTCCCGAGTTGGCGCCGTCACACCGCAGTCAGGTCTGCATAGACCCGGCTTTTCTGGAGTGAAAGTGGACGCTTGGAGCTGACATCATCTCCAAGCACCACTGAAGCAGGAACTATCGGCCAGCTTGCAGCGCACTGCAGGTCAAGACCCGGAGGGCGCCGTACACACAGCAGGGTTTCACGGTCTATGCCCGTGTTAAACCCTGCTATTTACCTGGGATGGATTGCCGGGTCACTCAACCCGGCGATCCAACCCTCACCCCTTTTACACCAAGGAGCTGCCCGGGTTAACCCTGCAATAACCTGGTTTTTAGCTCCGGTGTAAAAGGGGTATTAGCTGCCTTAAGCCCATTGGTAGCTTGTATTATGATGGCCCAAACAAACCAAGCACTTGAGCTACAAAAGTAGCAGTCCCTGTCGCTGAAGTGTTTCGTTTGTTACATTGTGCATGTCCTCTTAATATACAACATAAGGATGGGTGGGAGGTCCCAAGGCCCATAGATGCCCTATATTCTTTTAAACTGCTCTGGCACTTAGCTTTGCCAGTCAGCTCACTGCATTCTTTGACATACAGTATATTGGTGAAAATAATACTGTGAGCTGTGAGGTGGTCAAAATTTACTGGAAATTAATGATATTGAGGTTAATAATACTGTAGAAACACAAACAGGCCCAAATGATGTGAGTTTAGCTGTTATAATTTAAAAAAAAATACAGATCCAAAACACAAAGATGAATTAGAAACAAAACCAAAATGCGGGGGTCTCTGCTGTTTACACTGTAAAATGCTAATTATATATACAGTATATATAAGTATCCGGCGTTTAAATCTTCAAGTTATTAAGTTTTATTATGTGGTGTCCAGAACAGGCTCCCTGGGTCAAGTTCTGCCCAGCGTTCCCAGGTCAAAGTTCTGCCCCGTGTACACCAACGGGGAGGTTCGACCAGGACCTCAATCCCCAAGTATATCTTCTGGGATTCAATGTTATCACTCTGTGAAGTTTTCGTCCAAATCCAGCCAGTGGAAGGCTCAGAACAGGCTCCCCAGGTCAAATTTCTGCCCAGCATACACTAACAGGAGGTCTGATCGGGACCCTAACCCCCCTAAAACCTGGCCTGGATCCAACTAATCCACCTCACGTTGGTTTCATTCCAATTGGTGCAGGGGTGTCCAAATGCATAACCGGACAGACAAACAAACAAACAGACCAATTAATTTTATACGTAAGATCATAAATATTATAAACATTAAAATGTATAATGTAGAGGTCACTTTTTAGAATGGACAACATATAACAAAGACAGATGGGAGAAAGGCCTTTGTTTTACTGTGTCTCTTCCAACCATTTTATCCAGCAATGCACAGTTTAGAAGTCTCCCTTTGCTGAATAGGGATGTGGTACAAAAAAATGACAATGTGAGGGTCAACAATAAATGGTCGACAGGTACAAAAGATCGACAGACAAAAGGTCCACAGGGTTAAAAGGTCAACCGGTTCAAATGGTCGCCATGAATATTGTCGGCACAAAAATGGTCGACATTATTTTTGTAAATTAACCCTAATCCTAACCCTCCCCCTAGTGCCTAACCCTCTCCCTGGTGCCTAACCCTCCCCAAAGTGCCTAAGCCTAACTGTAGCCAAACACTAACCTTCCCCCTAGTGCCTAACCATCCCCTCCGGTAGCCTAACCCTAACCTTAAGAATGTTAAAAAAACATAAAAAAACATGTCAACCATTTTTGTGTTGACCATTTGAATCTGTTGATCTTTTACCTCTGTGGACCTCCTGCACTGTTGACCTTTTGTACCTGTCAACCTATAGCATGTCGACCATCTGGTGTTGACCCTTTGACTGTCGACCTTTACATTGTCGGTCTTCTATCCAGATACCGCTGAATAGTTCTCAGTTTGATGGCACCAGCCCCAGAGTAAAAGTTGTGGTCATCTCTAAGTTTGGCTGAGAACCAAGTAGCTGTGGCAACTATTTCTCTACTCAATGTTGATCTTAAACTTTTTGCTAAACTTCAAGCAAAGAGACTAATTAGTGTTGTCACATCATTAGTCAGCCTGATGATGGCCTGATGCAGAGAAGACGTTCAATTGAGCCTCCTTGCTCTTTATGTATAAGACCTTATATTTGCTCAGGGGTGTTTATTCACTTTATTTGCATCCAAAAATCTTGTTTTTACAAAACTTCCACACCTTTCAAGTTTTGCAGGGGAATGTGACAAGGCTGTTTAGATCAATTTTGGCTCCCAGAGATTACTTATGAGCACAACATGCACAAAATTTGAGTGGTATAAAGTAGATGATGATACCTCTACATTATTATATACTGTAGTTTACAATCATTGTAGTAGTTAACTAGTTAGTAATTTATTAGCTCAGTGATCTTATTCGTCTAGTAGTTTACCCACCTATGTATAACTTTACTGCTGATATTATAGGGTATGCAGTCGGGATGCCGACGGTCTAAATCCCGACCGTTGGCATCCCGACTGTCTAATCCCGGCAAGGGTGTCATTTTACCTATGCTGGGAGCCCGATGCCCGGCATCCCGATCGGATGTAAGATGGGCGCCAGGCGCAGACAGCCTCATGGGGGGGAGGGTTAGGTTAGGGGCTCCCGTAGGAGACTTAGGGTTAGGCAGCCCCCCGGGGGGGTTAGGGTTAGGCTAGGGGAAGGGGTGGTTAGGGTTAGGCACCACCGGGGGGAGGTTAAGGGGTGGCACCCCCCAGGACTTAGGTTTAGGCAGCGGGGAAGGGATGGCCGGCGGTAAATCATACCGATCCCCTATTATAGTCACCAGGACAAGCTATTTAGTCTATCACCTGGACAACATGGTTACTGTTACGAATCAGGGTCTTAGCACACTCAGACATTCCTTTTTTTCTGCTTACAAAGAAGCACCCCTGAGACATTCCACAGCCATCACTTGATTCACCTGTGTGCTCACCTGGTGTGCCAGACCAATGACTGTGAACCACTCCCAATTTAAACCTGCACATTGCCTGAACAACTTAATTCCTTTCAGGATAGTTCTAGACTCCATGTCTCAGTACTCCCGCTTTCTATTTCCAGAGTTCCCTGTGAACTATATTCTACCTCTCCATGGACTGCATTATTTGCTGCATTCTTTTCTATGGCTTCCAGATGCCACTGCTGCATACACTGCTAGTGGATTACGTTACAGGCACTCCAGGCCAGAGGCATCACCGGGTCTGGTGACATCCAGTGCACACTGTGGATACCTCCCGCACGCCGGAGGTGCGGCGGACAAAAAGGGGGCGTGGCCTAATGGAGGATTCTGATAACATCACTCCAAGGCAGCCCAGCATCACTGAAGATGCTAGGCTGCCGACGGAGACTGGGCAGTCTGCACTGTCTTCTCCTCTTCTATGACCTGAGCCGGGTGCTGCAGAAGAATGTCACATTACAGCACTCGGCTCCTGTCACTGCAGAGGAGCCAGCATTTTGGTGTCACACCCTCCGAGGGTGACACCCGAGTTCGGCCCGTACCTAACGCACCCCCCTCATGACGCTACGGCTCCAGTCACCATACAGCTTCATCCAAGTGCTGTTGTTACAACTGTCTCTGTTCTCTACAGAGCCAGTGTTACCATCCGCTGCTTATTACCATCTGCCACTGTGCTTCACCGCCAAACCTCCATCGCTGTGGAGGTTCACCCGACATCTGTGTAATCCAGCTGCTGTACTAGTGGAACATTAAGTGCAAGCCATATTCAGTTCTCAGTTGTTACACTCAAGCTCTCCACAGGTCTATTTCAGGTTAGCGGTTACATGATTGTGCTGACTGAATATTGGTATCCCTGTGCTGTGTGTTGTTGTCTGGGCTGGCACTGAGTAAGGTGTGTAGATACCAGGACTGTGGGTAGTGTGCAGAATACAGTATTCATGCCGGAGGTGATCTGCAGATCTGTATTTCTTATCCTGGCTCTTCAATACTTGAGTTCTTAACCAGGTTCCAGGTCCAGATCTTGCGCCAGAGCAGTGCCAGAGTTCTTGCTTCCTCAAGCACTGGCTCTTCATACATAAGTCTCTTGGCCTGAGTTCTGAATTCCATTATGCCACTACTAATTTGGCCTAAGTTCCGGGGTGGTCACCATTGTCTCTGGAGTGTGTCCTTAGCTCTGCTGGCCTATTCTGGTCAATGGGCTAAGGGCCACCCAGTTGATACCCCTTGGTTACAGGTCCATATCCCAGCATCACACCGGTATACTGGTTCTTATTCCTGTCACTAGTGTACCTTTCTACCGGTCTAACTCATGAACAAGAGTTATATACAACCTCCACGTCTCACCTGTACTTCAGTTCGACCGAAGGGTCCCGAGCCTGATCTACAGAATTCTAAACCCATGACAGTTCCAATTAGAAGCTGCTCCAGTGATGTAAAAAATGAGTGTGGGTAAAATGTGGCTTAATGAGAGGCTGGGCAAAGAGTGGCAATAAGACACAACGAGCCAGTTACTATAAGTAGTTAGGCAGAATGTTAGATTACTTGATGACCAATGAAAAAGAAAAGGCGAAAAGAAAGGGGAAAAGTCTGAGGTGTCACACAGGAGAATGAGTGAGTTTAAAAGAAAAAAGGCTGACACGGGAGGATAGAAGAGTACATGAGGTGAAAGGTTAATAAAACTAAGAGAGAAAATAAGGAGAAAACTACGACTATAAAACTGAAATCACAATTAAATATTAATTGAAAAAATGTAAATGTATTGTACATATTCACAGGTGCGAATAGAAAGAAAGTAGTGGAAACTGCATTAGACAAAGTTTTGTTCAAAAATTAAATGAAGTGACTGGTGAGATTGTTCCTTACTGTCAGCTCCCATAAATAATACACACTGCCTAAACATGAACAAGTAGAAACGTTTGTAATATCTCTTGATGCTCTGCTCCCTCATTAAATAAATATACGCTATTGTTGTTATTTGATAATGGCTTTTAACTGCCAAAAATGAATGCCATGTTTTGCATTTTCTTGAAAACATATAAACATACTTGCCTACACTCCTGGAAGTCATGGGAGGTTCCCAATTTTTTGGGTAGCCCCCCGGAAGAGAAGGCAGATCTCCTGCATCCCGCATCACTTCCTAGTTAAGTAGGCAGGATGGATACATTTTACAGGGAATTTGCGGGTCCGTAGGGAGGGACAGGGCTAAAATGAAGAGAATCACGTCATTTAGCCCCATCCCCTCCTTGCACGAATCTCTGACATTTCCAGGAAAGAGGCGGGCCTAATGACGTTTACCGCCCGGCCCCCTATCCTGTCAGTAGGCTGCTCCCTGAGAGGAGTTTTCAAAAGTCGGTAAGTATGCATACGAGGTCTGTCTAAAAGTTTGGTGAATGGTCTGATATATCTGTATGCAACGCTTGCAACATGGTCGCTCATGCGCGCTTACATGCATGGACATGCATGAACCTGCCCCCAGTCGGGGTTTGCCTGAGGCCACCATCGCACTGCCATTGCATTCATTTCAACAGTGTCCTGAGCAGTGTGTCTCAACCCCTTCTCTACCTGCTTGGCTGTGACTTTTATGGAAGCAGCAGCCGCAGCTCTTGTTGGCCCCAGGGAGCCGGCGGCTCTCCCAGCACTTCCTGAGTCCTTACCCAGCGTGGCTGCCAGTTAGATGTGTCCTTTGCCTGTGCAGCCAGCGGCACCCCTGCTTTCTCCACCCCTGGCCAGGCTGCTATCCAATGCCCTTTCCCCAGCCCCTCCTTCAGACTACAACTCCGCCCCTGTCCCAATCACTGCAGGACACAGAGGGCCTGATTCAGAGGCGCTTGCAAAAAGCGAGCACTCGCTCTGAATCAGGGCAGACGCTTGGTTTTTAAGTTGCGGCCTCCTGGCCGCTGGCATAGCTGTGGGTTACCACCCACAGCTTATGCGAGCGGCCATGATGATGGTCGCGATGGTCAAGACCATCGCGACCATTGGGCTTGCGATGAGACCCTTGTGGTAGGGTCTCGTGGCCGCAAGCCCCAGAGAGCTTTCAGCTCTAACAGAGCCGGAAGCTCTCTCACTGACATCGCTTGGGAATGCCTCCGTTTGTGAAGCCACCCACCGGCCATACCTACAAAAGGGGCCCCTTTTGTAGTGAGTCCCGGAGCGAGCGTTTTTTTGCGCATGCGCACTGGCCCACTATCAACCCGGTTGCGAGCGCACAGCACTTGCGACCGGCTCTGAATCAGGCCCAGAGATTGGGCATTGTATTTTGTATGAAAAAAAACACATACACATATATTATATATATATACATATATAGTGTTCACTCTAGCTCCAGCGGCAGGTATGGCGCCGGAGCTAGAGAGTGCAACCTTGTGCGCGCGGTGAAGGCGCGCGCGCCCGAAAAGGAGGCGTGGTCATGAAAAGGGGGCGTGTCTATAAGACGCGTTGCCTTTTCGTCATACTTGCGGGCGTGCCCTGTGCTTACGGACAGGCCGGGCAGCCCCCAAGCGCTGCAGAAAGGGAGAATAGATGCCGGGCGCATGCACCCGGCATCTATTGTCCGGCGTTGACCGGGACACGGCATGTTTCTCCACCCGTGGGACACTGCGTCCCGCGGGTGAGAACGGCACCCGCAGGCTGTGAGGGCAGGGCAGGGCGCTTTTTGCCCTCCTCCTGGAGGGCAGGGTGCTTTTTGCCCTCCAGAAGGAGGGCAGGGTGCCGCGCCCAGCTAAAACAGCCTAGCGGGAATGCTACATATATGTATATAAATATGTATGTGTATATATGTATATATATATGTGTGTGTGTATGTATGTGTATATATATATATATATATATATATATATATATGAGATATATATATATATATATATATATATATATATATATATACTAATACCACACACAAAAAAGAACGTGGAATGAGGGCACTCACCAAAAAATAGAAGATCAGCTTATTTTTAATCAGAGCATCAAATTAGTAGTTCATAGGTGCTACAAAATACCGACGTTTCGGTCCAGACAGGGGCCATTCTCAAGGTGCAGCAATCCAAAAATCACCAATACATCCTGGGTCTACTGAAGTCACAGACTAACTAAGCACATCAGATAGTACCTTGTCTGGACCGAAACGTCGGTATTTTGTAGCACCTATGAACTACTAATTTGATGCTCTGATTAAAAATAAGCTGATCTTCTATTTTTTGGTGAGTGCCCTCATTCCACGTTCTTTTTTGTGTGTGGTATTAGTATATATTATTGAACTGGCCTTTTGACCTGAGAAGGAGCACCCCCCCATATACTATTTTCACTTGATGAGGATGTGAGTGCAGAGATGAACTGTTCTTATATATATATATATATATATATATATATATATATTATATATATATACACACACACACACAAAAAAAAAAAATATATATATATTTATATATATATATACATACATACATGTCTGGTGGGGGTGTGTGGTGGTCTGGCATTGTCCGGCTTGCATTGCGGGGGTTCAGCGGAGTCCATGGCAGGGTGTAGGGGTTCCACAGCGTCCGCGGCGGGGTGCGAAGGAATCCGGCAGGGGTGTGGGAGGTTCCAGTGGCGTCCGCAGGGAGCTCCAATGCTGTGGAACAGAAGTAGCTGTTGAGAGAATGGCTGCAAAGCTACTCCCATGCCGGCAGCCATTACTAGGGATGGCCACTGACCATCGATGGTTTGCAAACCGATGTTAATGAAACATCGGTGGCTGTGGTCTCAATCAATCGATTGTTTCTACTGATGGTTGAACCCATCTGTCATTGTTGGTACAGTTGTCAATGGTCATCATTATAGTGGAATCGGTATGATTTACCGCCGGACCCATGCCAGGCGGTTGGAATCCCGACAGCAGCATCTCGGCAGAGGAGGAAATCCCGATCATCTTAAGGTAAGTTTTGACTAACCTATTTCTACCCCCTAACCCTAACCCTCCCTTAGGGGTGCCTAACCCTAACCTTCCTCCCCAGTGCCTAAACCTAATCCCCCCTTCCCCGCCACCTAAACCTAAGTCCCCCGGGGAGGTGCATAAGCCTAAGCCCCCCCGGGGGTGCCTAACGCTAACCCCCCCATCCCTAGCCTAAACCTAACCTCCTGGGGGGGTGCCTAAACCTAAGTTCCCCCTAAACCTAACCCCCCCCTCCCCGCGGCTATCCGCGCTCAGCGCCCGGCGTCCCTTCGATCGGAGTGCCGGGCATCGGGCTCCCAGCATATAGCTAATGACAGGCGTCGGCATATCGACGCCTGTCTTTAGACCCTTGTCAGGATATGACAGTCGGGAAGCCGGCTGTCGGGATTAGGTCCGCCGGCTTCCCGACTGTATGCCATTACAGTATACCATAAGAATTGCTATTTTTCTGGTATACGGTTGGGTAAAAAAAAAAATTTTGTTATAAAATCTTGTTGGATAAGTTTTAAAAAGATGTTCTTGACCTAATTCAGTCATAAAAAATAACAATTTATGAGCGTTTTTTGGGAAAATAAATTGTCAGTTAAATGGTTAAAGCTGGCCACAGTTGGCAATGGTGACTATTTTGCTTGTCTTCCCACTTTGAGATCCAAGCTTCTGTTTGTCAGTAAGGGGTGTCTGTCAGTAAGTATTTGTGTATGGGGCAGTGGGCCTGATTCAGACCCGCTCGCAAGCGCATAGCGCTCGCAAGCGGGTCGATGGTGGGCCAGTGTGCATGCGCGAGCCCCGGAGCGAGCGCAAAAAGCACTCGCTCCGGCGCTCGCATCCAAAAGGGGCGGCTGTCGATGGTGGTCGCGGGGAGGGGGGGATGGCTTGGCAAACGGAGGCGTTCCTGCCATTTGTGGGTTGCCCTAGAGCAGGAAGTCCACTGGGGCTTGCGGCCACGAGACCCTACCGTAAGGGCCTCGTTGCAAGCGCGATGGTAGAGATGGACTTGACCATCGTGACCATCACCTGGCCGCTTGCAATAGCTGTGGGTGGTCCCCACAGCTATGCGAGCGGCCAGGAGGCCGCACAACAACAAAAAAAATGCCCTGATTCAGAGCAAGCGCTCTGTCAGAGCGTCCAGCTCTGAATCAGGCCCAGTGTGTGTGAGCGGCTATGAGGGCAGTGTGTGTGTGTAAATTGCATGCAGTTGAGGGAGTGGAGGCCAAACTGATAGCTTGCTTGGGGCCCTAATGTGGTCTAACACCGGCTCTGCACAGCATCACATGTTTTAATAAGACATATACTAAATAAACATATATTTTAGGTGCATATCACTGTCATCACCCTGTTTATTTCTCTACACAGACACAAGATACATACCGGTAGGGCCTGATTCAGAGCCGAACGCTCTGAAAGAGCGCTCGCTCTGAATCTGGCCGTTTTTTTGTTTTTTTGGATCAATGTACATGCCCCAAAATAGCCCTAATAAAGCTATTTGGGGTACCTAAGGTGTGTCAATTTCTTCTAAGTAGCGTCTTAAACTAGTGGTGAAGAATAGCATTAAGCAGTTTTTTTTTGTTAAAATAAGTAGTCCTGTCAAATTTAGGGTACTTGAAAATGGGTGCAAGCATGGTTTAAAGTCGCTGAAGTGAACTTTTAAAAAACGCACCTGCAGCAAGCACCTGCAAACCAAAAAACAGCAAACCCCCCAAAAGTCTATTTTTCGCTAGTTTTTAAGTTTGTACCCCCACTTTGCACTTTTTCACCCCCATTTTCTAAGTAATTTTTTGGGGTGTTCCTCTATTTTTTTAGTTGTTTTTTTTTTTTACACAGTTATCCTTTGGGGGACTGTCCCAAGGGTGCAGAGCGGTTTTTCCACCTTTGCAACCCAAAATAGAGATTTTGCACTTTTTTTTGACACCTATTCATAGGCGAAACTTTTTCACCTATTACATTGCATTGCGTTTTTGCATATGCGAAAAGTGTTTGCAATTGAATATGGAGATAAGTTTCCGCCTGGTGAAAAGTCACAATCGGCGATACTTTTTCGCGGATTCCGACTTTTCGCAGCTATTTGAATACAGGCCTTAGTGGCATACCGGACAGGACCTGACAGGAAAATCTCAATTTTCCTCCACCAGCTCTTTCCTATAAGGAGTAACCAACTGGCAGAAGGCTGTATTCAGTTTCAAGCAGGGACTTTGTTAGTATATAATATCCCAGGAATCCCTTTAACCTATAATAGCGCTTCCTGTCCCCTCATTCATTCCTAGCTGTCACCTATAGGAAAGTCTATTAAATAATCATAGTGTATAGCTGCCTTATGCAACGGGTATCTCCCTTTACTTAGTATTCACCACCTCCAGATCACAGAGACCCCCCGCTGTTCCGACTCCATTACCTAACTCAGCCTGTCTGTTTAGGATCTGCTCCAGTGGCGCCTGTCGGATATCCCTCTCTTTTAACCAAGACAACCAGCCAGTCACTGGTTTTCCGGACTCACGGCTCTACCTCAGATATCCGACCTGAACGATCTCCTCACATTAGCCAGGAACACATGACAGCCCTCTCTCCTCAGCGGCCACACGCCTCCTTCTGACTGCCTACCAACTGGCAGACTGCTGGGAGGTTGCCAGCCACTCACTGCTGTCTCTGCTTACAGGGACCTGCTGGGTGCCGCTGGAGAACTGAATACAGACCCCGGGTACCACTACCTAGCTGCTGTCGGTATCCTAACCACCACAGCTGCCTCTCCGATAGGGCGAGTGCCGATGTCCACACTGGCTTCACAGCTGATGCTGTGACCGGCTCCCTCTACAGCTCTACCCCCTGCGCCCAGCAGCCTGTCCTCCGCTCTGCTGCCACTCAGGACACAGGAGGTGGGCACTGGTTGTCAGTCTGCTGGCAATTCTTTTCTTTTTTTACCTGTCTGAACTTGGCCCTTTTTCCCTGATAGGAACCAAATCACTCCTCACCGTATCAGTCCGCCCCTTCTTCTAAATTGTTTGTGTATCCCATATACTGGGGCACATCCTCACCACAGAAAGAAGTACCAAATAAACTTATATGTAAATACATGAAATTCATATACCTTTATACATAAATTATAGCAGATCCATGTACATCAATACTTATATATTTATTAATTATACATATGTTACACATATGAGCAATAGTCATATTATACAATTTGATAGACAATATAAATAACTGATCTAGATATTATTTTAACTCAATAGTTGTAAATATATGAATTAGAAGCCCATATATATTTTTATTAATGCTGTATTTACTTTAACCCTTAACCAGGGTTACATTTACCATGTTTTTAAAGCAGCAAAATTATATTGTGAATAGTTGTTGGTGTCTTCTTGATTCATATACACCATTGCCAAAGGCTAGAAGACAGGGTTGAACTTGCCCTGCAGGGAGGGGGGGGGGGGGGCTAATTTCTTGGTGGGCCCCATGGGCCCCCTTGTTGTAAGACTCTGCCTCTTTTTGTGAGGGGGCAGGGCTTAGTGGACCGCAATGGAGGTCCAGAATCCATGATCGCATATTAACCTGTTCATTTAACAGGCATTAACACAGGTATCAGTAGAAAAAGGAAGCCTTATTGAATAGCCTTGGGCGATAAAGCCCGAGGCTACCTCCCTTTTTCTCGACCGATATTTATATGAGCTAGTTAAATTCTCCCCATATTGTGTGATGCCCATGAAATACACTTCATTAATGATCTCCTCTAGATTTGATGAAACCAAATGTCCTAGTGTGGATGAGCCCTACACATCTGCCACTAATAACCCTCAGCTTGGAAAACTTATATTTACATGGCTATAATGTGGTTGTTTTGTTGCAGATAAAGCAAGTGGGATGGAGGGCTTCAGATGGTGAAATAATGACATCACTAAGACAAGTACTGATCATACAGCTATTATTTACAGCGCAGACATAGTGTAATGTCACTGTGTATTTTGTACTATTCTGCACAGTATAACATTCTTTTATTAAAATTGAGTTCAAATGTGCTGTAGTCCTTAAACAATAAAGATGCACTGGTTTATGGATGTTTACATGGAAAGTGACAGAACAGGACAGAGAGAGAAAGAAAACCAGCTGACTGTACTGCAGATGGCCTCACCACTACAGATTAAACATTTACTGAATAGAAATTGCTGCTGTTACTGCAGCTGCTCTTGTACAAGAACATACCGTAGATAACTTCAGAGATTTCATCCCAAGCCAACAATTCAAGCTGCAGCCTCAAGTAGCTGATCATATCAAATTGCAGTAAATAAATACACTATTTACTGCATTGTCATATAAAATAAACACATTAAAATAAACATGTATTTTTATTTGGACCTTTAAAGAACATCACAAAACACATATCACTTTGATCAGTATCCGGTCAGAAGGTCGGCAGCAGCATCACAATGTCGACATGGTTCAAACTGTTGACATGCACAGTTCACAATTTTGACAGTCTGAGGATGCCAACGGTTAGAGTTAGGTGCCGCCGGGAGGCTTAGCGTTAGGCTACAGGGGGAGAGAAGGGGGGAAGTTAGGTTTAGGCACTAGGGGGAGGATTAGAATTAAGGGTAGGGGTTAGGGATAGTGGTGAAAATACTCACTGGAACGCCACTGCTGAGAGATCATGTTGAAATTCCAGCAGTCAGAGTTTAAAAAACGCCCCTATTTCATGCTTGCCAACATTTTGGCAGCCTGGAGGGGGCACCCAGGTCAGCAGAGCGGGGGGCATCATACAGGGGTGTGGCCGGGGACATTACCCAGCATTAGGAGCGGAGTGGGGGAGTGACCATGCAATTGGGTAATATGATCCCTGCCCCCGCTATACACTGTCGAGATTACCGGCACTGTGAAACGGGTCGGGGCCATGATGACGTAATTCACCACGAATCGTGTCATCAGCAAGGGGGTAGGCGGCTAGCTGGGAGACTTGCCTTTTTTTTCTAGATGGCGGGGAGCACCACCCGTTTTCCGGGAGGTACGAGGCCATGATGGACGCAGATTTTCTGGCCTCGTAAGTGACCAGGCCAGGCTTACGCAACCTGGCCAAAGGGGCAACCATCGTGGCCGATGGTGATCAGAGATCTCTTAGATGCAGCAAGGACGTGTATATTTCCTCCAGCTTCCTCCTGCTGCATTTACATTATGTTGGATGGTATTGCACAGTCGGTTCTATGCGGCTGTGCAATACCATCCATCTCTGAATCAGGCCCTTTATGCACAAACACCAGTGTAGCCAGTTCATTTCTTAAGTTCTGCAAACCAAAATCTACAGTAGGTACATAGAAAAACTGTCCACTATCCTGTCCAAACTGTAGTTTGTTCACATTTTGGACTTACATCTGCAAAAAGACTTTCATTACACTTGTGCGAAATATGTTCTATGCTTTTATTTTGTTAATGACCCTTTAAAAGAATGAATAACTTCAAGGTTACTAACTGCCACTTATCTGTCACTAGTCTTTAAATATTTGTCTTTCACAGTCTTTGTCTAAAATATTAGTATGTCATGGCATTTACAGATACATGTATGTTCCCTTACTATAGCATAATGTATTTTGAACTGTATGCTTGCTAACTGTGTGCTGTCGCTTCACTGGAATTATTTAGCTTATTAATAAGGGCTGGACACAAAGGCAATTTTACCAACAGTTTTTGTAGAGAAAATGGCAAAGCATTTATTATATTGGTTTGCAATTTGTTATTTTATTTTATGTAAGAGAAGCTTGCATTTTGTTCTGTTTTTGTTGTTTTTTTGCTTCTTTGATTCTTTTGGGAAGGAGGGGGAGGGGTTGCTACTCTTTTTATTTACAAATTAAAGAAAAAGGCCAAATTTTTTTTACCAGAGGCCTTCATCTTTCAAATACCTGGCGGTCTTAAACGCAAATTAATTTTTCACTAGATTATTTTTTTAGTGCATGATAAAACACAAGTAAATATACAAACCATACTGTGTTTATGCACATACTTGAGATGAATTTAGATGTTTGTTTTCAAATGAATTCATATGTTAAGGTTTTTAACTGCCTTGACATGGAACAATAAACTTTCATATAAATAAACTTTCACTTTGACTAAATCCCACAATTTCTAATGTAAAATATATTATTTCACCCACCTATTTAAGGCATTATCATAATTACATCGGATAAAGGAAACCATATGACCCTGCCCCTGTGTATGAATCAACCATTACAATGCAATTCAACATAGAAAGTGAACAATACTGTCACTTATGCTTCGCTATTTCAGGGCAATGTAAGATGGAAACGCACATTCCTGCTAACATGGCAACCTGATGCAGAGAAGCGAAAGAGAACATAGTGGGTACATTTAGTTAACTATAAACTTTTGGATATTTTGTATATTATTCAGTTCACTAATGCATAACCTTCACTGTACATTAATGTCACATATTGGCTCTACTTGCTCTTTAATTAAATTGTAGATGTTTTATGTTTTCTTTTTGTTTGTGCGATGAATTATTAATCTTATTGTGCCAGGAAACCACAGTCGCAAATAATAAATGGTGCTATATATAGAAAATAATTTAGACAAGATCATTACAGAGTGCTCCAGAAACATTTAGGCATTGATCTTCATCATTAAGTTGAAAGGACTGTGTGATTCAAATATGATTCCATTGGGAAAGATACATATAGAAGTAGCAGTAAGCGTATTGCTTCTGTGATAAGATAGGATTCAAATAAAGAACAGTCATCATGACACATATGTACAGAGTTGGAATGCCTGATAAAACTTATGAGAGAGATAAAGTAGAGAAGTTGCCCACAGCAAGCAATCCGCTCCAGCTGTCATTTTATTTACTTTTTATTAGTAGAAGCTGATTGGTTGCTATAGGCAACTACTCTACTTTATCTCTTTCAAATGTTTGATACATCTCTCCTCCAAACACCTACACACAATAGTGGCAACCATTTTGTGTGCTGAGAAAATATATAAGTGAGAATTCAGCAATCGATGACATCACTTTGGCACTTCATGGCCGATATTTGAGGCACTACTTATTGTAAATCTTGAACTTATGTCTTTGTGACATACTGTAGACCAAATAGTTTTATGTTAATTTGATTCAAGAAAACATACAAGTGTATGGAATAGGTATGTAACGCCGGCTGTCGGGATGCCTCCTGTCAGAATACCGACAGCTGCATCCCGATGGTTGGTATCCCGACAGGGGTCAGGTAAGTATACTTACCCTTCCCCCTTAACCCTAACCCTCCCTTCTTGTACCCTAACCCTCCACACCCCGCACCCTAACCCTCCCCATTAGTGCCTAAACCTAACCCTCCCCCCTTAGTGGAAAACCCTAACCCTCCCCCCTTGGGTTGCCTATCCCTACCCCCCCCCCAAACCTAACGCTAACTTACCTTAATCTAACCCTCACCCCATGGCTAACACTAAGGGTGGCCCAGTTTACCTTCGTTCGGGCTGGCGTCCTCCTGGTTGCCGGCATCGGGATTAAGATAGGCATCATTATTTCAATGCCTATCTTAAGTCCCTTGTCGGGATTCCAGTGTCGGCATTGACTACATCCCAAGCGTACAGTATATATCGATTAAAGGTCACACAATAATGTATGTCTGCACAAGTGGTCAATCCAGGATTTACTGTAGAACCAGCAATCTATGTATTAATTAGGGATGAGCAGGTTCGGATTTCTGAAATCCGAACCCCCCCGAGCCCCCCCGATCCGAGGCCGATCCGAGTCAGGCTCGACTTTTCTCGCCTGACTCGGATCTGAAATCGAGGCAAAACGTCATCATCCCGCCTTCCGGGTTTTGGATTCTATACAAGGTACCCGCGTCAGTGCCATTTTCTCACTCGGCTGTGGACAGTGAAGAGGGAGGGTGGGAGTTAGGGCTGGCTGGGCTGTGTAGTGTAGTGTAGTGCAGTGTAGTGTTGTGCTGTGCTGCTGTTGTCCATAGGGGCTGTGTCCACTCCTCCAAAGTCCATAGGGGCTGGCTGTGTTGTGCTGCTGTTGTCCATAGGGGCTGTGCCCACTCCTCCAAAGTCCATAGGGGCTGGCTGTGTTGTGCTGTGCTGCTGTTGTCCATAGGGGCTGTGTCCACTCCTCCAAAGTTCATAGGGGCTGGCTGGACTGTGTTGTGCAGTCAGTTGTCCATAGGGGCTGTGTCCACTCCAAAGTCCTGTGCAGTGGTGTCCCAGTCCTAAAGGGGTGCTGTAGTGTTGTCCAGGGGGTGCTCTGTCCATCAGGGGTGCTCCCCGAGAGTGCAAAAAAAATAAATATTTTTTCTGTGTTTGTGAATTGTGTGCGCAGTAGCCGCACGTGCATCAACAAAGTAGTGCCAAGCGTGCGCCTGTGTCATAAGTAAAGGGCTTGACCGTTAAAGGGTGCTGTAACCCCCAAAGTGCACTCCAAACCAAATAAAAAAATATTTTCTGTGTTTGTGAATTGTGTGCACTGTGGCTGCTCGTGCATCAACAAAGGAGTAGTGCCAAGCGTGCGCCTGTGTCCCATAAGTAAAGGGCTGGCTGGCTTGTCCGTTAAAGGGTGCTGTAACCCCCAAAGGGCACTCCAAACAAAATAAAAAAATATGTTTGTGAATTGTGTGCACTGTGGCTGCACGTGCATCAACAAAGGAGCAGCACCAAGCGTGCGCCTGTGTCCCATAAGTAAAGGACCGGCTGGCTTGACCGTTAAAGGGTGCTGTAACCCCCAAAGTGCACTCCAAAAAAATAAATTAAAAAATATATTTTTTTGTGTTTGTGAATTGTGTGCGCAGTAGCCGCACGTGCATCAACAAAGTAGCACCAAGCGTGCGCCTGTGTCATAGGTAAAGGGCCGGCTGGCTTGACCGTTAAAGGGTGCTGTAACCCCCAAAGTGCACTCCAAACAAAATAAAAATATATTTTCTGTGTTTGTGAATTGTGTGCACTGTGGCTGCACGTGCATCAACAAAGGAGCAGCGCCAAGCGTGCGCCTGTGTCCCGTAAGTAAAGGGCCGGCTGGCTTGTCCGTTAAAGGGTGCTGTAACCCCCAAAGGGCACTCCAAACAAAATAAAAAAATATTTTCTGTGTTTGTGAATTGTGTGCACTGTGGCTGCACGTGCATCAACAAAGGAGCAGCGATATGTCTGTGAACAACGGGGGCATGATATATTGGCCGATCAGTACCCATCGGCCAGTGTGTACCCAGCATTAGTAAATTTATCCCCTAGGCCCCATTATAGCACATGGCCCTGGGCTGCTTTATCAAATGACCTAGCTAATGCTTCTGATTACACCTATATTTCATACCCAGCAGATATACTATTAGGCCTATTTATAATGTATATTTTTCTTAATATTTTGTCAAACCTTGTTCCCTCCATTATAAATAAATGTATTCTTTGGATCAAAAAAAAAAACAGCTGATGGTAACTGTCTCCTGCTATCAAAGCAATTCTAAAAATAAACAGCTCCTGCAGCAGAGATGTAGTTAAAACCATTGTTTGTCGTACCTATGTCCACAGAGTTCCACATGACTGAGGTCTGTTCAAACATGCTCACCCAGGTGACAACAGGAAATGACACAGAGCTCAGCAAGCAATGGAAAGACTTGGTCAGAAAAGACACCTGCAGATGACTGATGTTTTGCAGATTTCACAGGTATTAACTGACATGTTTAGAAAATACCCACTAGATTTGTGCAAAGTTTTCCTTTGTCTAAGATTAGTAAATCATTGTCTTGTAAATAAAGCATATTTTATAGTGTAAATATAATGAATTAATAGAAATGTGTGTTTTCTTGCTCAGTAACATAGATGTACATTACAGCATTCAGGTCCTGATTCTGTAAGGATCATATTGCAAAGCTGCACTCAGGCTATAGATATGATGTATGCACTCAGGCAGCTTTGCAATTGCAATCCTTCACGCCCCCTGTGCATTACGTAACAGAGCTGCGTTGTTCAACGCAGCATCGGTTAATCTGCGTACTATCGGCCGGCTGTGGTGACCCACAGCGTCCCGCAGCTGTCCGCCGCACTTTAGAGGAAGTGCCAAGAAATCTCAGTCACTGCTGAATCAGGCCCTCAGTCCCTTCACAATTATGCAAAATAGAGGAACAAGAACAGGTGCACAAACTGCAGCATAACCAGATGAATCCAAAACCACAGTCTCCAGGACACAGCATAATGGGTATGACACATACCCACCAGCATTTATTGAAATAATTTTTCACTTGGTTCTGTTTATAATAGAGATGAGCGGGTCTGGTTCTTTGAGAACCGGACCCACCTGAACTTCGTGTTTCGAGGCGAGATCTGAGCCCGGCTTGGGTTTTCCCACGTGACGTGGATCTCAAAATGAGGCAAAACACCATCATTACGCTGTTGGATTCTCATGGGTTTTGGATTCTATAAAGGTCCCAGTGATCGGCACCATTTTCACTCCGGCTTTGGGCAGTGTACAGAGCAGACGTGCTCTTGGTGCAGTTAGTGTAGTTGTCAACTTGTCAGTCATCAATCATTGTCAGTGACTTGTCATTGTCACTATTTGTTCAAGGGCGCAGTGTTGTCAGGCTGGGGCTGCAGTACATAAAGTGGGGGGTGCTGCTGTGTCACTCACTGTTGTCCTGTCAATCAATGGGCAGGGGCTACAGTACATAAAGGGCTGCTGCTGTCTTGTCCTGTCCATCAAGGGGCTAGGGCTGCAGATAATGAAGGGGTGCTGTGTTGTCCAGGGGTGCTCTGTCAATCCAGGGGTGCTCTTCCACAGTGTAAAACAATAAAAGTTAAAATTAAAATCTTTTTTTTTTTCCCCATTTTTTGTGCGTGTGCTATGTAGTAGTGTTGTTTGGTGACACTGCCGGCCAGACCGCAGTTTATCGTCCACGTATTTGTGACTCTGCAGGTGGTCTGTCCGCACTCGGCAGTGGTGCTTTGTTGTCCATAAGGAATGCGTGCTGTCTGTGTTGTTCATCAAGGGGCTGCTACCTCGTTCAGGGGTGCTCTTCCCCAGTGTAAAAAAAATAAAAGTGAAATAAAATTAATAATATCAATCCACAAAAAATAAAAAAAAGATGAAGTGCAAATACGTTTAATACAAAAATTAGTTGTGTATATTTGTCACATACATAAATATATTTACATAGTACATACAGTGCAGTAAAGCAGGCTGAGGTAACCTGAAGCACGCCACCTGTTGTCGACAAATAACTTCCAGTAGGCCAAGCAAACATCACAGATGCTGGGAGTTCTAGTTCAGTCGGCGAACTACAGGCTGCTTTCCTCTAATGTAAACAGCAAGTCTTGTCCCATTATCCCTAACAACCTCCCTGAGTACAAAGTAAACGTCTGTTTACAGTATGTTCTAGCAGTACCTCCACAAGCAAGGCCACCTCATTTCTATTAGATGTATAAAAATTAAAAAACCTTCTCCAGATCAAATATGTCTTTTAGTAACTGAAGAACTTGATTATAGATTGATCTTCCCTCATAAATTTACTTAAGAATCAAAACATTAAAATTAAAAACTAATCAATCCTTCCGTCCTTTCCCTGTCTTCAGCCCATAAACGTATTCCAATTCCCTCGGGTCTCTGACCTAGTTCTTGATTAATGAAAACATTCTTGGTTTTTAAACTTCCTAATGATCGTATAGTTTATTAAACTGCCATCCTGTCTACCACTGCAGTGCCACTCTGTGCCATGTTGGAAGCTGAACTGCCACATGTTAGTGCCGCCCACTGCTGTTGCTTACCTTAGTCAGCCTTTTGGCCTAAACTAGATGAAATCAATACACAAGAGTGGTTTTGGCAAAACCAAATCCAGATCCAATACACGAAGAGATACAGATCCAAAACACGAGGCGCTACAGATCCAAAACACGGGGGTCGGCGCACATTCCTAGTTTATAGTGTTGCTGACCATATTGACATTATTGCTTTAAGTTCCTTTGCAGAGCCATTTTTTTAAAACATTGCTTGTTCAGTTTCTGCTTATCAAAATGCTGTTAAAAGTGCATACAAAGTGCCGATGAAATGTACCCTAAGTGAAAATAATTAAGAGCAGAATGTTGCATGTACTAAATGATTGTACATAAAAAGCATTTTCTTTCAATTTGTTAAAATATTAAAATGTACAGATTAAGATTTCAAAATTCTAAATATTATCCATAATATGCATCAATAGCACCACTATTACTGAGGAATACAGTAATGTATGCCTCTGGATGATTTTGTTTTAAGGGCCAACCCATGGTAATAATAACACATACTTGCCGACAGAGTTTTCCTTCCCGCGAGAAGCCCGGGGAGAAGCAGGAGGGAGGTTTAGGGGGCGGGGCCAGATGTGCAGCGCCTTTAAGCCTCGTCTCCGTGTGACAATTCGCAGCAACCGGCACATATTTAAATAAGGGACGGGAACAAAATGACGCTATTCTCATAGAATCATGTCATTAGATCAAGCCCCCTACTGGCGGACCCGCCGGGTCCGCAAAAGAAAATTCTCCCCATTCTGCCCACTTCACTTCTAAGTGGGCAGAATGCAGGATAAATGCCTACCCTTCTGGGGGTGCGGGGGGTTACCCTAAAAATCGTGAGCCTCCCGCGACTTCCGGGAGGGTAGGCATGTATGTAATAACAATACATTTATATTCCTGCTCAGTGGTAAGCGGCATAGGTGTAAGGCTTTTGAGTTAAACAAACCTTATATTAGATCTGTCAGGAAGCTCGATTTCAGGCCTGGCCACTAGCCCATGTGCAGCCCGTGGCCTTGAAAATGCATTACTTCATCCAGGTCAGAAACCCGGGAGTGAAGTCTTTGCCAGAACAGCTGCATATCATTAGCATGAAATCTGTGGGATCGTAAACTTGGCGAAAATATGAGGATGTTAAACGATTACGTAAACGTACAGAATGTATCTGAAACTTTTGTTGACATAATTCTGAAATACCGCTGGTGCATTACATAGGCCAAAGGGCATGACAAGATACTCGTAATGGCCATCACGGGTATTGAATGCTGTCTTCCACTCGTCCCCAGCACGAAAACGAATGAGGTAATAAGCCCCACGGAAATCTAGTTTGGAAAACTCAACTGCCCCCTTTACTCGGTCAAACAGTTCTACAATGAGAGGCAGTGGGTACCATTTTTTTATTGTAATATCATTAAGACCTCTATAATCAATACAGGGTCTGAGACCTCCATCTTTCTTTTTTACAAAGAAAAACCCTGCTCCAGCAGGGGATGCAGAAGGGTGTATGAATCCTCTCTCCAAGTTTTCTTTCACATATTTGGACATAGCAGTAATCTCAGGAAGAAATAATGGATAAATTTGGCCTAGGAGGTGTCTTGCCAGGAACGAGGTCTACAGCGCATTCTCACTCACGGTCGGGAGGAAGTGTCTCAGCCACTTGTTTGCTAAAAACGTCAATAAAGTATCTGTATTGGACTGGAAGAAGAGGTACCTCAGGTGTTTTGCTGGATGAGGAAGAGACATTACTGGTGTGATGAGGTAACACCTTTTCTATATATGTTTAGCTGACAAGAATGACCCCAAGCAGTAACCTGAAGTGTAACCCAGTCAATTTGAGGATTATGCTGCTGGATCCAAGGAAGTCCCAGAATAATGGAATTGAAAGCTTTTGGTATTACAAGGAATCTTAAAGTCTCAGAATGTAACACCCCGACATTGAGATCAAATGGCATTAGTCTGATAGGCGATTATTCCACCGGGTATACGACTACCATCCACAGCAGTAAGATGGATAGTACTGGACAGTCGTTCAGTTGGCAAAGAGAGGTTGACAAGATCTGAAGTGATAAAATTTCTCGCAGCACCAGAGTCAATGAGTGCTACCAAATACTTATAAGTCTGTCAATGCTTGAGGGTGACATGGATAACACAATCAGGAGTGAATGGAGAATTCTTTGCCACACCCAACCTGGCTTCTCCAGTACCAGTTGTGCTCAGCCATCTTGGACACTTGGACAAAGCTGCTATATGGTGACCAGAATCTGCACAGTACAGAGGCTCTCACGTAGTCGTCTCTGACGTTCCACTGGGCTCAGGCAGGCACGATTCATTTGCATGGACTCTTCTGGGAAAGGAGAGGAAGTAGTAGAATAGAAGTTCTGCCAAGATGGATCTTTATCAGCTCTACCCTTCTCCAACTGACGCTCCCTGAAACGAAGATCCACTTGTTACACAAAGAGATCAAGGTATCGAGCTGAGTAGGGAGCTCACGGGTAGTCAGTTCATCTTCAATTTGGTCGTATAGCCCATTCCAAAAGGACACATATAGAGCCTCCTCATTCCACTTGAGCTCAGAAGACAAGATATGAAATTGAAAGACGTATTGTCCCACAGAACAGGATCCTTACCGGAGACAAAATATTTCAGCTGTTGCAGGGGTGGAGCGACCAGGTTTGTAAAAAATCTTGCGAAAGATAGATATGAAGTGAGGGTAATCACTGAGGATAGTGTCCGCAGTCTCCCATAATGGTGATGCCCAAGCAAGAGCCTGTCCAGACAGTAGTGAAATCATGTACACCACTTTGGTTCTGGCAGAAGGAAAGTGTACAGACAAAAGTTCAAATTGGATCTCACATTGATTTATGAAACCCCTGCATTTCTTTAGGTCTCCGTCAAATTTCTCAGGTGTGGGTAACTGGATACATAAGACTGAAGACGGCTGACCACATGTTCCTTGCGCAGGAGGTGGATCATGTCCTGGACTTGTTATGGCCACTTGCATAGTATCCAGGCGACTAGAGAGTTCTTGAAGGAACTGGAACAGCTGCCTCTAGGTTATCTCCTGGTTTTCCAGCCAGCTCAATACTTCTTGCAGAGAGCCAGAACCTTGGATAGTTTGACCTGCCGAATCCATTTTAGGCCAGTTCAAACTGTCAGAATTAGTGTTTGGTTTTGTCTTGGATTTGTCAGGGACCAAGGTTTTGTTACAGCTGGGTGAAGCTTGCAGCACAGAGAACAGCTGTAGACTATATCTATATATGTGGATTGTCCATGCTGGAAACAGGAACAAATGATACTGTAGTCTTGCAAAGTGGCTTGTAAATCCTCACAGATATTGCAGATGACAGTGAATGCAGAGTAACTTGTAGTTTTACACAGGTATTGCAGAGTAGCTTGTAATTTATACAGGTATTGCAGGTGACAGTAAATGCAGAGTAACTTGTAGTTTTGCACAGGTATTGCAGATGACCAGACAGACGGCAATGGAGGTTTTCCAGCTGCAGGTGAGAATAGTGGAAGAACCTGAAGCTTATCAGACACACAGGCTTTTGCAGGGAACAGCTCAGCTTGCTAAACAGAGACACAGTAGCAGGAGGGTACTGTGGAGCCAAAGTACTGAGATGCATAATCCAAGTAGACTACAGGGGGTAAATTTACTAAGAATCAAGTTTGGTTGTGTTTGCAAACTCATGCGAGTTTAGCCTTTTTTTCAAACTCGCAAATTTATTAAGACCAAACAGGTGCGAGTTTGTATGTGAGTTTTCTGTTCTCACTGTTAAAACTTATGCGAGTTTGCAAACTCAACTAAACTCACTATCAGCCAAACTAGGAGGTACTTTACATAGAAAAGATGAAACTCTCAAATTTACTAAGAATCGAGTTTACAGCAGAGATGGGTCTGCCAAGTTTCTCATTCTGAGACTCTAAAGACTTGCATTTCCAGGCCACAAACTCAAAGATTTGAGCCCTCACCTCCTGAGCTGCGAGTTTGGCAGAAACATATACAGATCAGTGTGATTTGTGTATGTTTCTGGCTGAATACCTAATTTATTTATTTTTATTTGTAAATCCCAATTGTCCACTTACCTTGTCTACTCCATATACAACCCCTGGGTCACCCACCCTCTATTAAAGAAAACCTGTTGCTAGCTATACTATGTCATGCATGGCATGTCTTTATGAAGCATCTTCATCTTACTGCTACTCATCTCTTTAATCCTGGTTTTCAAAATGGAAATACTTCTTGTGTGGCACATTCTTGGCATTTGCGGGGTCGGCACTATGTGAATCAATTCATGGATGGTGGTTGTTCCTCGGTTCTTGCCCATTGTCAGCTTCAGGAGAAATATCCCTGCTTAGTGTTTCCTTTATTTTTGTATTTTCAAGTCTGCAGTTATGCCATGATAATATTATATCATTTATCTCCCTCAGACATTAGTTGAGCTGTCAATGCTGCTTTACGATGCAGGCCAATGGGGCCACACCCTATTTTGTCTCTGGTGTGACACTGCAGGCGTCTTTGTCAGAGTCACGCCTGAGAGTTGGTTTGGGTTGGAACAGGCTGGGAAGGCTGAAGAGGAGATTTAAGAGGCGTGAAGGAACATAGGTGGCTTGAGCCAGGACTTCCTCATGTATTGATATGAGGAGGTTGAGATACGGCAGTGAATGATGGGCCCAAAGGAAAGGACAGGAATAGAATGTCTTTATTAAACAGCAAGATGGAATGGAACTAGATATATAATACTGAATGAATGAGCATTATTAGATTGGGACAAATGATGCTGGATTGAGAGCTGAATCGGTTTGAGACCAATGCTAATGAATTTAAAAAGTTGATGGATTTGAATCCGATGTTGAAGAATTGACAAACTTGATCGGGCTTGAGGGCCTGATTCAGCAAGGAACGCAGTCGCAAAGACACACGCAATTGGTCGATTGTTGCGTTCTGAGCATGCGCAAACTAGCAATTGCAAACAGAATTGCGATTCGAAGACTACACATACCCGGAGCAGAGTGATTGACAGGAAGTGACGTTTGTGGGTGGTGATGGGGAGGTGGTCGGGCGAAAATAGGCGTGCCAGTAGGTTTCAACGCCGCTGCAGGGGCGTACATAAATTAGCCACTGCGTGGCCATAAGCAGTCAAAGCACTGATAGCGTACGTGGATATTACCAATTTCCGAGTAGGGTCAGTTTGTGCAAGTGTGCCTATGGGTCCGATGTTACTGATGGTTTTGCTATGTTGCCCTAGTATACGGATGTGAGTGAGGGGGAGTGGGCGTCCTTATGTCCGGTTGCATTCGCAATGTGAATGTACACATTTAAACAGCACCGTTGATATTAGCAACTTCGGTGCATGCGTATAAGCAGAATTGCATCCCGTAGTGAATCAGGCCTTGAGACCGATATTGAAGAATTTAAGAACTTAATTAATGCGAGGACGATATTAATGAATCGATTAACTTGATTGGTTGAGATCGATGTTGAATAATTGAAGAATTTAATTAATAAGAGTCTGATGTTGATGAATTGATGTACTTGATCAGTTGGGACCGATATTGAAGAGTTGAAGGACTTCATTGATATGTTGGAAGCACTTAATTGATATGAGTCCAATGTTGGAAGTTGTGGATGAGGCCGATGGTTGGAGGTATAGGCTGGAACAGATTGTGGCTGTAAGAACAAGTCCAGATATAGGAACTGGATATAACGGACTGGGGGGCTAATTCAGCAGTGCACGCAAGTGCACTGCTGAACTCAGAGTCCCGATTATCGGGAATCTGCGCATGCGCAGGACACATTTTGCGAGTGTGCAAAATGGGTCCTTCTTACATGCTAGCTAGCCCTTTAATGTATCTGCCTGATTGACAGGCAGAGGCATATAAGGGGTGGTGCAGGGTTGTCCGGCATTCCCGGAAATGGGGCATCTCTGCCCCGTCCCCGGGAGTAGCCAGCCCAGAGATTGCGTGGACGTACGCAGTTTGCTGAGCTCCCAAGCCGGCAAGCCTGAGTAAGCTGAGGTTTACTCAGCTGACTGGCCGCCCAACGCTGTCCACTATTGCGACCATCAACCACCGATGGTCATGATGGTGTTTCCAGCACTGCAACCTCTGTCGCAGTACTGGCATTGCAAATGCAGCATAGGGTGTCATACACCTCATGCTGCATTTGCAGCATTGCAATTGTGATCCTTGCTGAATCAGGCCCTGGGACCATTCAGATACAGAGTACCTGGGAGCTCAGCACTAAGCTGTAACTTCAGCAAGAAGCGACGTTGTCCTGGCAACAGAGGCCAGTCCAGAAATGGAATTTATAGGGGAGGAACTCCAGGGATTGGATGCTGCAGTCAGCTGGTCTGGGAGTAGCGCTCTGAGTGTAGGAAAAGTATCAGGTGACAGAGTCCAACATAGCTGCACCCATACTGTGGATTAGGAGGGAACTCTGGCTTGCAGCTTGTGTGCCATCATGCTGGGAAGATACGCTGTGAGCAAGGGGCTGCGGAAAGCCATCTCCATGCTCAGTGACAGGACACTAAGCAGATGTGGCAGGAGCAGCACAGACAGGCCTGAGCACCAGCTGGGAGTGATGTACAGTGTAAGCGGACCTTTGTGCTATCTGGGAGTGATGCACAGCACGATAGGACCTCAGAGTTTGCATGGACAGACATCGGAGAGGTAAGAAAGTGTTTTTTAAGGGCCGGAGTGTGACAGTCAGTTTGTGTGTGTGTCAGAGGAGGGGGTGCATGTTACCTTAGTCCAGTGGATAATATTCTCAATTTTATGTAAGATACTAAAACCATTTGAAATTGTAACCAATGAAGTGAGTTCAGACACTACTAGCCTGAGTCAGGTCATACCCTTAATTAAGCTACTGGAATCAGCTGGTCTGGGAGCAGTGCTCTGAGTGGAGGAAAAGTGCCAGGTGACAGAGTTCAGGGTTGTTTAGGAGGGAACTCTGGCATGCAACCTATGTGCCATCATGCTGGGAAGACAGGCTGAGAGAAAGGGGTTGCGGAAAACCATCTCCATGCTCAGTAACAGGACACTGAATGGATGGGGCAACCGATCTTGCTCTCAATCCAGCATCATCAGTCCCAATCCAATTCTGCTCATTCATTCAGTATTATCATCTCCAGTTCTCATTCCAACTTGCTGTTTAATGAAGACATTCTATTTCTGTCCTTGCCTTCAGGCCCATCATCCACTGCCGTATCTCTATCTCCCTTCAGCTTCCCATGCCTGCTCCTACCCAAACCAACCCTCAGGTGTGACCGTTTCTACTGGGCCAATGGATCCAGCCAAGAATCAGGCACAAGTGGCTTGGTTCACACCTGATCTTGTTGCTTGCCTAGAACACCAAGAGGCAGCACAGGGTCAGGTGGTACAGTTCCAACTAGAACTGACTAACTGGCTGAATAACATCCAATCCACTTTGAGAGGCTCAGGAGCTGTCACTTAATCAATTCCGATTTCTCCGGTTCCAGTTTCCTCAGTGGCGCCTCGTCTGCACATTCCTACTCTTGCAAAATTTTATGGGAATCCCAAAAATTGCAGGGGCTTTCTAAATCAATGTGAAATACAATTTGAGCTCCAACCCAGCAATTTTTCTACAGACCGTACCCGTGTGGCATATATCATCTCGGTATTATCTGGAACTGCCTTAGACTGGGCTTCACCTTTATGGGAAAGATCGGATCCCATTCTAACATCTTACACGGAATTTGTTACGGCATTCCGCAGAATCTTTGACGAGCCTGGAAGAGTGTCATCTGCATCTTCCAACCTTTTACGGCTATGCCAGGGTTCAAATTCTGTAGGCCAGTATCTGGTGCAGTTTCAAATACTGACATAAGAGCTCTCTTGGAATGATGAAGCATTCTATGCAGCCTTCTGGAACGGCTTATCCGTCAAATTTAAAAATGTTCTTGTTACTCATTTTTATGAATCACTGAAATCTTCTGAGATTGAATTGAACTTCAACAGCAAAATCCCATAGCAAATCTCAAATTTACTAAGAATGAATTTTGTTTTCGATTTTCAACTCGAATTCGATCTTGTTTCAGTTTAAGAAGGTATTTGCTGTTCGATTTTGCATGTTCATGTCCAAATCGAATTGCAAATCCCACTCCAAAATGAACTTTAAAGCACCAAATGAATAGAACTGCTTCATGCTTTCATTATCAGCATGAGCAGTTTGTTTTGACACAGATACATGCATACATCAGTGAGATGCATGCATGTTTCTTACTGTAAAAAGCTTGTAAAGAGTTAATGTTTTTTAAAAAAATTATGAGTTTCTTGTTAACTGAATTAACACATTTGGCTTTTATGCATAAACATATGGAACAGTGGGCCTGATTCTGATTTGAGAATAAAGTAACTGTGCACCTTGGCAAAACCATGTTGAACAGCAGGTGGGGTAGATTTAAAAAGAACATAGAGATGTAGATTTGGGAGGGGTGTGTCCTAGCGGAATGGGTATGAAATACCGCCGGCCGATTCCCGTCCTAAGTCCCCGGGGGGGTGCCTAACCCTAAGTCCCCCCTGGGGGTGCCTAACCCTAACCCTCTCCCCCCTAGCCTAACCCTAACCCTCCCTGGGGGTGCCTAACCCTAAGTCCCCCCGGGAGCCCTAAACCTAACCCTCCCCCCCCGCGGCTGTCGGCGTCGGGAAAATGCGGGCGTATACATCTAGACGCCCGGCATTTCACCCTTGCCGGGATAAGACAGTCGGGAAGCCGGCTGCCGGTATATAGGCAGCCGGCTTCCCGATTGCTTCCCGTCCTAGCTACCCTTCTCACATCTAAATTGCAGTGTAAAAATAAAGCTGTGCAGCATTTGTGTGCTACATGCAACAGCAGCCAGTACTAAAGGTGCACATACACACGTAACGATTTTTTGAACGATTTAACTATAATGACGTCGTTATCATTCAATCGTTTAAAAAATCGTTCAGTTGCTGAGTTATAATGATGAATGAGTATCGTTCATGCGCGTTCCCGTTTGTAGTTGTAGTTCATTCTGACTGACCAACTGAACGATTTTCATTAAGGGAAGTTACAAACATCGTTTGTAGTTCAAAAAAATCGTTCATTACACTTTAAAAAATCTGACAGATAATCTGACAGAAAATCGTTCATAAAATCGTTCAGAAAAACGTTGGTAACAAAATCGTTACGTGTGTATGCACCTTTACTCCACATGCAAAAACATGTATTTGCACCCCTTGCATTGCTACATGGTTTGTCCAGGTACAAAGTTACTTGCTCTATTGTACTCTGGGCCTGATTCAGACCCGCTCGCGAGCGCTTTGTGCATGCGTGAGACCAGGCTAGTGACGGGCGCTCCAGGTCTCGCACCAAAAGGGGGCAGCTGTCGATTTTGATCGACAGCTCGCTCCGTTTTGGAGGTGGCGGGGGGTGGCTTCACAAACGGAGGCGTTCCCAAGCGAACGCCTGCCGTTTGTGGGCGGCCCCACTGACATCACCAGTGATGTCAGTGGGAGAGCTTCCGGCTCTATTAGAGCTGGAAGCTCTCTGGGGCTTGCGGGCCACGAGACCCTACAACAAGGGTCTCGTCGCAAACCCCAATGGTCGCAATGGTCTTGACCATCGTGACCATCATCCTGGCTGCTTGCAATAGCTGTGGGTGGTCACCCACAGCTATGCGAGCGGCCAGGAGGCCACACAAAAAACAAAACAAAAAACAAAACGCCCTGATTCAGAGCGAGCGCTCTTTCAGAGCGTCCGTCTCTGAATTATGGCCCTCATTCAGAGCCACTCGTAAGCAGCAGCTCGTTCGCTCCGAGCGATGTTTGCCAAACTGCGCATGCGTATGGATCGTTATACGCATGCGCGAACCAGTCAGTGCGGCCGAATTTCATGTGCTCGCAAAATAGCGAATGCCTGCTAATTTGAGTGACAGGATGAGGCGTATGTGGGTGGTAACAGGGGAAGGTGCTTGAAAACGGGGAGTGGAAATCAGAACGCAGGCGTGCTTAAAGGTCAAAACGGGCGTTTTATGGGTGTGCATATTTAAAACAGCAGCGTCATTGACCACGTCACTGGGTTTTTTTTAGCCAGAACTGCTCGCATAATTGTGGTAGCAAAAACCAACCACAAGAATAGCGAGCAGTTCATACCCTGTTCGATGTACTCGATTAATCTAATAAATAGCGGACATGACGTCGGATGCGAGCGGCCAGGGGGCGTAGTTTCCCAAAAAACGACCGCAAGTTTTGTTCGCTCGTTCAGACCTAGAGGCGTGAACAGACCGCAAACAGCGAACGGTTCATTTGAATAGCCACCCCTTTTTTCTGAACGAACGACCGCAAATAGCGTCCGGCTATGAATCAGGCCCTATGCCCTCTATTCCCAAATGAGAATCAGACCCTGTGTCACAACATTGGGATTTATTGATTAATATATAATCCTGTCCGCAATTTTACACTCTGTAGAAAATGTCTAAGAACAAAACCTTTATAAAGTGCAGTTACAATGTCAGCTGTAACGTAAGATACTCTTACACATTTGCAAATGACACAGAAGACCACCAGGACTCCATTGTTTTCTGTTACCAGGCAAACTGATCTAGTTTAGGTCGGTCTCTGTCTGTGAGGGGCTTCACAATGCTACTGTCTCTTTCTTTATGCTGTGACCTCTTTACGTGATGTAGTCACAACAATGCTGATGAAAACTCTCTGGCCACTGTGTTTGGCCTGAGTAATACAATGGAGAAGAGTACGAGAATTTCCCTCTAATGCCACCTGCATCCCCTGAAGAGACTGTAATCACCATTTTGTTTGTTTCATAACAATAACAATCCAACAAACAAATGTAAAAAAAAAGTCATAAAGGACAATCTGCAATAAATAGAACAGCACTATGCAAAACAATGGCATAATGTGCTGTTCTCTTTCAAAAGTGCCACAATTTTACCAATTTGTTTGGTATTTTAACATACACTAATATGACACGTGAAATATCTGATGTTTAGTTGTTATATGATAAGTTATTTAAGAATTGAACAAAAGTGGAACAACCAGTACATAGAAAAGAAGTTTGGAAGAGTACAATTTAATAAGTGGATCTACTGGGTGTGGTAAACTAGGTTGACATCCATCATGTCGACATCGACGCAATGTTGACATGCTTAGCATATTGACTTTGCCCAGGTCAACATTAATCATGTTGACAGTCCCTGGTGGTCTAGCAGTCAATTACCTGGTTCTGGTCTCCAGCGACGGCTTCTGGGTCCCAGAGGTCATGTGATGAGCATCATAGTGTTCTGGTAAGTAATGTTCCCCTATCCCTAACCCTAATCCCTACACCTAACCCTAACCTACCCCCAAAGCCTAACCTTAACCCCCCATAGACTAACTCTAACCTCCCCCTAGTGCCTAACCCTCCTGTTCTGTAGCCTAACCCTAACCTAGTGTCTAACGCTCCTGTACCATAGCCTAACCCTAATATCAACATTCTGAGAATGTCGGGATTTCAATATTTCCGATATCAGATATCAACATTGTGAACATGTTGACATTCTGAGGATGTCAACATATTAAATGGAATGGAGGAAAGAAATAGACTCTATGGGAAGGGCACTCTTATGAGCAACATACCAAATGCAATTTAAACTTAACTTTTATTTATAAGGCAAATCAGATTAAAACTGATTAAAAAAAACATATGTGCATAGACAACAGTGATTTGGTAATTGGAGAAAGAGGGAATAATTCTTGTATTTCTAATAACGGGGGAATATAAATGCATTACAAAAATCATCTATAACAAAAAGTAAATAAAAAAAATGACTAAAAGCCTCAGTTATATGAGTGATGGAAATATTGGCCAATAACACTCTGTCTGATAATCCAATCTAGATATACAGTAGTAAAGAAAGTGAATAGGCAGTTAGGATAGAGATAAAATGCTTTCTAGATTCTGCTTCTCTCCATTTGAGAAAATTAGCATTGAATGAAGGGCCTGATTCAGCAAGGAACGCAGTTGCTAATACGCACACAATCGGCCAATTGTTGCCTACTGCGTATGCATTGCAGTGTGCATGCGCGAACCAGCAACCTGCAATCGGTACTGCGATCGCAGTGACTATGCAGACCCATCGCAGAGTGATTGTCAGGAAGTGCTGTCTGTGGATGGTAACGGGCGGGGTGGATTAGCATAGTTTCGCAGTGAGACTGAATGTGTAATCCCTATTGCATTCACAGTTGCGTTCCTTGCTGAAACAGGCCCGAAGAGTGAGAGATCTATATTTGCAGTATATCCTTGTAAAGAACAGACAATGGGCCTGATTCAGAGCCGGACGCTCTGACCAGAGCGCTCGCTCTGAATCAGGGCCCTCCTCCATTAAAATGGAGCATCCTCCTGGACGCTCGTATAGCTGTGGGTGACCACTCACAGCATATACGAGCATCCAAAAAGATGGTCGCGATGATCTTGACCATCGCGACCATCGGACTTGCGAGGGAAACCCTGCGGTAGGGTTTCCCAGCCACAAGCCCTGGAGTGATTTTGGCTCTATCAGAGCCAAAATCACTCCCACTGACATCACGAGTGATGGAACGCCTCCGTCTGGCAGGCACGCCCACCAAAAGGGGCGTGCTGTCAGTCACCATCGACAGCACGCCCCCTTTGGTGCGAGACCCGGAGCGACAGCTTGGCTGTCGCAGTCCGGGTCTCGTGCATGCGCACGACGGAGCTCCCTCCGCCGTGCGCATGCGCAGTGGGGAACATCGACCCACTTGCGAGCGTACTGCCGCTTGCGAGTGGGTCTGAATGACCCCCAGTATCAGAACATAAGGCAGCAGTTAGTTTCTACTTTTGGCTACTATGCAGTATAGGCAGTGCTCAGCCAATGAGATAATTACTAAGCTCCTACTGTTGCTGATAGAAAGTAAATAGAAAAGTAGAGTAAGAGATGCAACTTGATGGTTTGATGGTAGCCGCAATGTAACAATATTGGTACTAAAGGTAGAATTGTCACAGATGAACAATGCCATAAACAAAGGTTTATTTCATAGACATTAGTAACATATCACTAAACAAATGGTAATAATAGTAGCAATATTATTTCTGGGGCAAATATACCCCAGGTGAGCAAAAGAAACAATAAATGGTAACTCATAATCATAAGTGATGCATCATAGGATATATGGTGGTTATAGTAGCTACTGTGTAGTGATATTAAATTTGAAAGGTAAATAAATCCCAGACGTGCAAAATGTCTGTAAGGGGTTAACCTTGTACCTTTCGTCATGCATTTGGTGACAAAAAAGAGGTTCCCATAACTCCAATAGAAAACAATATCATAATCATTAATAACCAATCCTAAAACTAATAACAGTTCTTATATCTGTGTAGGTTTGTGGGCGGTCCTTTAAATATCTATAAATGTCGTATGGACTGCAATGATGGGGCACACATCTGTGAATCATTAAATATACTAATACATTGACAGGCATAAAGAAATGCTGTACACAGTTATACAGTAGTCCTAATAAGCAAAATAATAATATAAAATAATAATATAATAATAATTTGCCTCCCCTGTAAGTATCCATGAGCAGTCTGTACGCTAGACGCTGCTAACATATAGTCAAACCTGTCATGGATCCGAAGGTAAGGAAACATGTAAACCTGAGTGTTGGGGTGTCCCACTCTGCGCAGGTATGGGCACCCAATGGTCCGAATGCGCTTTTGCCTGTGGGGGCTTACAAGGAAGCAACTTGCCTGTCGACATTGCAACACCACCACCAGTGCACATCCATAATCTCCCTCTTCCTTCACAGATGTAGCATTGAGAAGGAGGACTCTGCAAATGTCTAAGCATCATGTACAAATAAAATCTGCACAACCTATAAGGGTAGATTTACTAAAGCTTCTAAAACTAAAATAGACAAGTGGAGGTGTTGCCAATAGCATCCAATTAGGTACTGTCTAACATTTTCTAGGATGTAATATAAGTAATAGCTAGAATCTGATTGGTTGCTATTTTTAGTTTTAGTAAAGTTACCCCTTAGTATTTCCCCTTTCTTCTTTACTATGAGATAATGGGCCTCATTCAGAGGCGGTCGTAGGATGCAAGCAGTCGCTCAGAAACAGGGCGGCCGCTTGCATCCTGAACGGCCGCCTCCATGTCGGTCGTTAGGCTGTGGGTTAACACCCACAGCTCTAACGACCGCTAAGGGAGATTGTCGCGATGGTCAAGACCATCGCGATCATCGGGGCTTACGACGAGACCCTAGGGTAGGGTCTTGTCAATCTTAAGCCCCAGGGAGCTTCCTGCTCTGTTTGAGCAGGAAGATGCCCACTGACATCACTGATGATGTCAGTGGGGACGCCCACAAAACGGCAAGCGTTCCGAAAGGAACGCCTCCGTTTGGCCGGGCACGCCCCCTGCCCGCCCAGCAAACGGAGCGAGCTGTCAGTCAACATCGACAGCTCGCTCCGTCTGCTTCGAGCCCGCTAATGACGGGTGTTCCGTCATTAGCGGGGTCTCGCGCATGCGCATGACGGAGCAGTCTCCATCGTGCGCATGCCCTGTGGACCAACATCGAGTCGGTTGCGAGCGCTCAATAAGGTCCAATATGAGATGCAGTCATTAGGTCGAGATTCACAATTTTGACTGTTATGATGTCGATATTGTTGAAATAATGACAGGCAACATGTCGACATCCTCATAATGTCAACATGTTCACAATGTCAACATGTGAATTCCTGACGTTCTCAGAATGCCAACATTAGGGTTAAGCTTCCAGACGGAGGGTTAGGGTTAACTCCCCAAACAATTATGAAGTATCACAAACATTCATGGAGAATGCATATGTATGTATGGCTAGTATAAATATCTACTCTGATTTTTTAATGCCATTGTGTTCTCAAAATGTTTTCATTTGCAGCAACAAACCTTAAGCACTTGATATAAACAAACTTAAATGATATCCTCTAAAACAAAGAACATTGTAACAGGATATGGATTAGTCATAAACTTGAATTTTAATTGAACAGTACTGAGCAGCAGCAATTAAGAGCATGTTTTAAGCTATTTCTGTAACATTTTCGTCTGGCTACACTATCTGTGTGATCAATGTGATTTGTGAATATTTGCACATTGCATTCTAGTGTCAGTGGTTCATGCAAGAGGGGTTTTTGAGTACCCAGAAACCACTCTCATAGAAGAATGTTTTTAATGGCTGGGCCATAAGTCCACAGCCTGCAATCGACATTATGACGTGATTCGAACATCTATGGGGAGGGATGGGCGGTGATATGACGCAATTCTGAGAATAATGCAAAGTGCTCGCCCCTATGAACGACATCCTGCAGTATCTTACCTCCCAAATAAGTATGTGTACTTGTGTGATTATATGTGTTCTATGCAGTAAATGTGCGTGTGCTATATATATATATACACATTTACACACATGTACACACCATACAAAGAAGCTCCGCACACGAATCCTGCATTTGCCCCTGACCATGGAGAACTTGTACACGCAGGAGGTACAGGACCAGCATTGGTCCTGAAGGGTGCTAAGTTTGCTACTGGCAAGATGATAGCATTTCTCTGTGGGCAGATGTGAGAAGTTAAGTGCAAAGTACAAAATAAGTCACTAGTGCATCTAGTTTTACCTACTGTATATAATATATATGTGAGGGCACATGACACAGTTATACCTGCCATTAAAGTGCTGGACCGAGCTGTCAGATGCCCTGACTGACTCACTGACTCATCAACCCCCCGCCTGAACCCCTGGACTTAGAAACATGAAAATCGGGAAGTATATTCCTTCCATGACGTAGGTGCCCACTTAGAAGGGATTTTTTGAAATTCGACTCCTAAGGGGGTGAAAAGGGCTAAAATGTTTCCTCCCCCTGTACAATGTCCTGACTGACTGACTCATTGTGGCTGCAGCACAGTTGAGTATTCAAACACCAACTGTCATTCCAAGTGCTGCCAAACATCACAGGCAGATGGTGTGGCTCCCCTATTTGAATAGTGAGGGAACATGTATTACTACACAGGTGAGAGATAAAAATTTGTTACAACAGTGAGAGGGGAATGTGTTACTACACAGATGAGGGAGGGAAATATGTTACTACAGAGGTGAGAGAAGGGAATGTATTACTACACAGGTATGGGAGGGGAATTGTGAAATGTGTTACTCTGGGGCGACGGAGGGGAATGTGTTACCACAAGGGTTAGCAGAGGTAAAGTGTTACTGTATAGGTGAGGGAGGGAATGTGTTACTACAGGAGTAAGCAGGGGTAATATGTTACTACAGAGGTGAGGGACTGCCAAACATCACTGGCAGTTGGTGTGGCTCCCTTATTTGAATAGTGAGGGAAGAGAATGTGTTACAACAGCAGTGAGAGAGGATGTGTTACTATAGAAGTGAGGGAGGGAATGTGTTGTTACTCAGATGACGGAGGGTAATGTGTTACTATAGAGGTGAGGGAAGGGAATGTGTGACTACACAGGTGTGTGAGGGAAATGTGTTACAACACAGGTGAGGTTACTACACAGGTGAGGGAGGGGAATGTGAAATGTGTTACTGTGGGGCAAGGGAGGGGAATGTGTTATTACAGGGGTTATCGGAGTAATGTTTTACTACAGAGGTGAGGGAGAGGAATGTGTTACTACAGGGGTGTGCAGGAGTAATGTGCTGCTAAAGAGGTGAGTGAGGGGAATAAGTTACTACAGGTTTGAGTGAAGGTAATGTGTTACTACAGGTGTGAGGGAGGGATTGTATTTCTACACAGGTGAGGGAGGAAAATGTTGAATGTCTTACAACATGGGCGAGGGAGGGAAATGTGTTACTACAGAGGTGAGCGAGGTTGTGTTACTGCAGAGGTGAGGGAGTGGAATGTGTTAGCACAAGGATGAGGGAGGGTAATGTTTTACTAAATCAGTGATGCATTACTATAGAGGTGAAGGATTAATGTGTTACTGGAGTGGTGAGATGGAAATGGAAACAGTAAATATCTAGTGTCTACCCGGGTGAAATATATATTGTGACAAAGAGGGTTCTTTGCCCTGTTCTGCTATAAAGAACATGACTCATTCCCTGAGTAAAGATGTTGTTCCCGGATGGATAGCTTTAAAAAACAGCTGCTCCATATGAGTCTGATTGGTGTATGCATGTGTGAAGCATAAAGCATTCTGGGATCAGGGGGAAGGTGCTCCTGACGCTGAATTAGTCTGCCAGGTGATAGTGAGCTGGTAATGTTTAGCTTAGTGTCAGGGATCCATATGCTGGATGTGAATGTGCTGACATAACATTTTGCATCAGTAAAAGCTACCTGACAAGGACAACTGCTGCCTATATATATATATATATATATATATATATATATAGGCAGCAGTATATATATGTATGTGTGTGCGTGTGTATATATATATATATATATATATATATATATATATATACAGTCAGGTGCATAAATATTGGGACATTGACAGAATTTTCATATTTTGGCCTCTATTCACCACCACAATGGCTTTGAAATGAAACAAACAAGATGTGCTTTACCTGCAGACTTTCAGATTTAATTTGAGGGTAATTACATCCAAATCAGGTGAACGGTGTAGGAATTACAACGGTTTCTATATGTGCCTCCCACTTTTTAAGGGGCCAAAAGTAATGGGACTATCAACTCAAAAGCTATTTCATGGACAGGAGTGGTATATTCCCTCATTATTTCATTATCAATTAAGCAGGTAAAAGGTCTGGAGTTGATTCTAGGTGTGACATTTGCATTTGGAATCAGTTGCTGTCGACTCTCAATATGAGATCCAAAGAGCTGTCACTATCAGTGAAGCAAGCCATCATTAGGCTGAAAAGTCAAAACAAACCCATTAGCATATTTTGCAGCTGCATTGTGTGCGATTACTGAGCTGCAATTGAAATTGCAATCTTTGCAGAATCAGGCCCATAGATAGTATATATGCACCATACTCATTACCTGGAGTGGACAGGGATCCATCCGGAGGAGTGATGAGGGAAGCAGGGAGCAGTGCAGTAGCCAGTGGCAGCAAATGCTGTACTAGGGAGGTGGGAAAGCCCCAGCAATTAAGTGGCCCCAGCAGTAGGAACAAGCTGCAGGGCTCAGCCAGCCGCACAGTAACCGTAGCGGCCAGTATGAAGGGCTGGCGGCACACTGCAGGACTACGTAGCATGGCTGAGGCAGAGATCTTCCGGCAGGGGACAGGCACACGCTGGCTGGCAGCGGCACTCACACAGGTGGGCGTCTGTCCCTACAGAGAACTGAAATGATTGCATTAGCGATCATTTCACTTCTTACACATCGCAGAGACAGAGCCCTATGATTATTAATACACGCCGGCGGTACATAATTTCCTATTGCCATGAATAGTAGTGATAAGAAATTATAATTATCGGGCCAAAATCTAGAAAATTAATAAATGGGCCCCTAATTATGATGACAAGCCATTTCTAGTGCTGTACAATACTTTCTAGTGGCTCATCTATAATATGGCAGTAGCATTTACAGTAGGATGACTGCTATGCATATTAGATGTAGAGTGTGCATATACTGTATAAAGGATATGGCTATTTTATTTAAAGGCAAAGGTGGAATTCACATCAAACCTTCAGTTCTGCATCATACATAAAATGTCATAGAATGCTGAGATGTGAAGCAAGCTGTTATTGTTCCACTTCATCACACACCACAGGGGAGTTGCTGAGAGAAGTGGCTGGTACTCTGAGAAACTCCCCGGTGCACTAAGATTGAGGTTAAAAGGTAATTGTTCACAGAAGCTAATACTGTAGAGCAAAATGTAATTTAATTCTTTCCCCTTCTTTTGTGAACATATTTTTTTATTACATTTAAGGATAAAGGGTAAAGAAAGAAAAAAGGGAGAGGGGTGGAAGTACAGCCAAAAGGTCTGAATTTCCATGAAGTCTAAGAGATTAGCTAATGTACTTTCTTCAAAAACCGTGGATTCTGTTTCTCACCTAGGAGCAGGGCCATCTCTTCTATTGGGCTTGTTGGGCAGTTTCCCAAGGGTCCGAAGCTTGTAGGGACCCGCCAACCCACCCCCCTGCAGCCGCGGCCATTTGGTAAATTTGTGATATTTTATAAGTCGGCCGCCGGTGCACTATATTCTGATCTAACCTTCCCCCGGTGACAAGTACTCATCTCAGTCCCAGTTTCACTTCATCCGCCGGCTTCAGACCAGTCAGACAGAGGCTCTCTGCATGTGTGGGAGGGTCTGATGGGCATGCAGCAGGGTTTAATTTTATTGACCATTTAAATTTTTTTCCCCATAAATGGGTGGGTAGGGGCCCCAGTGCATTGCCCAGGGCCCACACTGCTGTTATGACAACCCTGCCTAGGAGCCTATGCAAGTAGCACAATAGTGTAATACATGTATTGTGTGTTCACACATATATACTGTATTAGTAACTTTGTTTTGCTCAGGAAATGACCAACATTAAACTGACATTAACCATTGACATGTTTTATGATAGGGAATTCAGTAAGAGCCAAAGAAAATATCATACTGATTATAACAGTTATAATGCCATGCTTCAGGAAATGGCTGCTTATGTACAGGTTTATTACATGCTATAAAACCTAGTATAATGATACAGCCCAAACATAATCACTGTGAACTTTTAAAGATAAAAATTCTGTAGCCATCTAAACGGAGCACTTCTGCATGAGTACCGCCATTGTTTTGCCTCTGTGCTGTACTCGGTTCCTTATTTGTGGTACAAGAAATAGACATAGTTCCCTTTAAGGACTGGCCAAATCGTACCATTTACCCATTAAAGGTAACTATGACCTGTATTACAGACACCCATGTTTTGGAGAACTTTGAAGAATTAGAATGCATGTAGGAGTTGTTTTTACTATTCCAGATTTAAAATTTGTCTGTCCTTGGTCATTTTTACAGCGCACCCCCAAACTACCAGCTAATGGCAATATTGGTGTTCATGCTGCTGACTCTTACTTCATCTAAGAAGTAGAAAAAAAGAAACATAATGTAGCCATGATTTAGTTAATAATATTTATTATATTTATATAATTTAAATAATAAATTGTTATTCAATAAAAGAGGATGCAGTCATAATCCTGACCGTGAGGTTTCTGGCGCTCAGAATGCCGGCGCCGGAATCACAACACCTGTCAGAATTCCGGCGCCGGCATCCCGATCGCCGAAAAACTCGAAGGTAAGTAGCAGAGTGAGGAGGAGGGTTAGACTTGGGGTTAGGCACTAGAGGGTGGGTTAGGGTCATAGGAGGGTGGGTTGCGATGGGGGCGGGGCCTGATGGTTAGTGTAATTAAGCCCCGCCCTCTACACAGGGACCCGCGATTGCCGCGGAAATTCTCCCCATATGGTGAAGTGGGCAGAATGCGGGAGAAGTGCCTATCCTTCCAGGGGTGCGGGGTGTTACCCAAAAAATCGTGAGCCTCCCGCAAATTCCGGAATGGTAGGCATGTATGGTTAGGGTTAGGTGCTAAGGAGGGAGGGTTAGGTTTAGTGTGTGGGGAGGTTATGTTTAGGCACTGGGGGGAGGTTAGGTTTAGGCACCGGGGAGGGAGGGTTAGGATACCGGCTGACAGGGATGCCGGCGCTGGGATTCTGACCGCCGGGATCCCTATAAAGACATGAGATGTGGTCTTATACATTTAGCCATAATACGCCACACAGTGCGATTTGCCTGACATGAATGAGCCGACAGGTCCCATGCAACTCTGCTATCCGCAGCCATCTAGTTTTGCCGAAGATGTGTCAAAATAGCACCAGCAAACTGCTGATTAATTTGATATGTGACACTTGTATATCTGTGTGCACCTGAGTCTGTATATGAAGCACAACAGAAAGCTGTGAACGCTACATTGTAGCACTTCGGATACAGATTCAGAGACTCAGTCGCACACAGATATACACGAGTTACATATCAAATGAATCAGCATCGCATTGCGACGTACAGTAGACACATTTTCGCCAACAAATGGTACAGAAATGTCCGGCGCTAGCAGTGTCTCACAGCCACCTTGGGGGCTTTTTAGCGCAACTGCAGCAAAGATGTTTAAGGACACTTGACCTTTCTAAAGGGTGGTAGATCTTTGCCTAGTTAAAGGCGACAATACCCTGTGCAATTATCAGTCTGGTCAGGTAGTTGCACAGTGTGTGGCCGCGACAGAGCAGCAATTAGCGCTGTTGGGCATAAAAAAATCTTTCAGCATGACCGACAGATGCAATCATTTGTGCTTGGATCTGACAGTGGATATACTCACCATCAGAAAAAGAGACCAATTATCTAGCAGTGTTAGATAACTGGTCTGTCTGTTTGATGGTGAGTTTGAGCTCACAGTGTATGGCCAGCATAACTCTGTGTGAGTTTAGATTGAATGTTTTCAAGCCTATTCATTGGGTCTGATTATTGGGTCGATGTTCATGAAGTTGCGTGATATTGTGCTACTGCCACGTATGGAAATCACTAAAATCTCCTAAAGTGCGTGCGTTATACAGAGTGCTGTTGTGATTGAGACGCATGGTAGCAGAAATGTCTTGGAAAAGTGCTGGGCATTTCCGGGTGGTGACAAGGAGGTGGCTACACAGACAAATGGAGATGGTCCATGTTATGGCTGTGTTATGGAGTATTGTGGGCGCATCGCTAAAGTGTTTGTGGACACATACCCTCAATCGTTCACTATGGAAGCCATACTCAGACAGAAGATCTGCACCTACAGTAGCATAGGGCGAGTTTCAATTGTGCGACCGATAGTGGCATCTAAAGATGCACCAGACATCTACAGACACGGGGCTTGATTCAGAGATGGATGCATTTACAGAGCCGCCGCCGTTGGGGCGGGTGCAGGATCTCTGTCAGCTGATTGAGATTTCCTGGCCTCTTTTGAGCAACTGCGATCACCGGCTTGTGACCTGATGGTCACTCAGCCGGCAGAGGATCACCCAGATGATCTGTTGCTGCATCCAGCTTGGATCAGTAATACATGCAGGAGGAAGGACGCCTCCTGCTGCACTACCATATTAGTGATATCGCAGCTGCTACCATGATAGCAACTGCGATAGTAAATCCGTCCGAGCCTGATTCACTCCCATAGTCCTATCCTGGTTCATATGCAGATGATACTCATATCTACCTGTCCTCTCTAGATTTGTCACCAAATTAGAATATTTCCACCAGCCAATAGTAGTTACCAACCTAATATCTCTATTACTGTTGATAACTTGACAATTAACTGTATCCCTCAAGCTTGTTGCCTAGGTGTTCTTGACTCTGAACTGTCATTTGTTCCCCACATTCAATCTGTTTACAAATCTTGTTACATACATCTGAAAATCATTTACTAAATACGCTTGTATCTTACTCAAGACACTGGAAAAACTTTAATTCAATAACTCATTATCTCTCACATTGATTATTGTAATAGTCTCTTTACTAATCTTCCCCAAAATAGACTTTCACAACTACAAACTATTTTGAATGCAGCTGCGAGGCTGATATTGCTCGCTAAACATTCATCATCTGCTGCTCCACTCTGTCAGTCTCTCCATTAAATAACTGTATTCTACCGTATTCAATATAAAATATTTTTACTTACACATAAGTATATACTGGCCAATCTGCACTAAAATATATTTCTTTGCTTATCTGAAAATATCTCTCTGCTCAACCTCTCTGCTCTGAACAAGATCCACACTCATTACCTGCTACAATTCATGGCTACAGGACTTTTTTGGGGGTGCACCCACTCTGTGGAATGCCCTCCCATGCACAATAAGACTTTCCTCTAGTCTCCAAACCTTCAAGCATTCTCTGGAAACTCACCTTTTCAGGCAAGCTTATCAAATTCCCAAATCACCCAAAACAATCTTCGTAAGCTATTCTACCCAATTACATCCCCCTTGTACAGTACATACAGGGCTGGATTAACATTGGGGCAGATGGAGCTGCAGGCCCCCTATGAAAATAGGCCCACTGCCCAAAGGCTCAGCTGGCAGTGTTGAAAGGAAACAATTCTTGTCAGAAGCTGCCAGATGCTGTCCATGGCCCCGCCCAGAGACAAATTATTGGGGAGGAAGGTGGGAGTCAGAAGTGGTTGAAGTGCTGCTGTTGGTTTTGTAAGCCAGCAGAAGAGGAGCAGGAGGGGGGCGTGATTCGAGGAGGGGCATGGCTAAATGGCCCATTGTACATTCCTCCTGTCTGCAGTGCCTGCTGGCATCATGGAAGATAGGAGGGTGGATCTCCTACACTCTCATTTCCAACTCTCCAATTTGAACAACCAGTACGTGGTCTGCAAACTAGGGATAGGCATCAGAGGCCCGGCATCGAATGGTTGCCGGGCTTCAGGAAGCAAATCAAGTGGTGTGATGACTAATAGCCATTGCATCAAAGCCATTACTATAACCATCAATGGTTACTATGTGTGCATGCGCAGAAACAGTCAGAGCTTCGCTCATAAGTTGAGCTGTAGACATTCTGGGTGTTCGCAGCTGCATAGAAATCTGTCAGCTATCGGATAGGCATCGGAAAGCTACATCCAGATGCTCCCCCCGTCCCAACGGCCCACCTAAAATAACTCCATTCTCTCCAAGTTGAGGCATAATGCAGATGGTTTATTATGATATGGTGTATTATGACATTTATATGTGCAATTCACTTTGAAATTGATACTTTCTGATACAGGTTGAGTCTCCCATATCCAAAATGCTTGGGACTAGGGGTATTTTGGATATCGGAATATTCCGTATTTTGGAATATTTGCATACCATAATGAGATATCTTGGGAATGGGACCCAAATCTTAACACAGAATGCATTTATGTGTTATATACACCTTATACACACAGCCTGCAGGTCATTTTATACAATATTTTCAATAATTATGTGGCTCAAACAAAGTTTGTGTACATACATGAAATTCATTTATGTTTCATATACACCTTATACACAAAACCTAAAGGTAATTTTATACAATATTTGTTAATAATTGTGTGCCTTAAACAGAGTTTGTGTACATTGAACCATCAAAAGAAAAAGTTTCACTGTCTTGGTCATGCTAAAAATATTCCGTATTTCGGAATATTTGGATATGGGAGACTCACGGGCTGATTCAGACCCTCTCGCAAGCGGGTCGATGTTTGCCCCTGCGCATGCGCCGCCTCCAGGGTGCGCATGTGCGAGCTCCAGTGAGCGACTGAAGTTCAGTCGCTCCGGGGCTCGCTACAAGACAGGGAGGCTGGTGGTGTTGATTGACAGCTCGCCCAGTTTTGTAGGCGGGGAGGGGGGGTGGTTAGGCAAACGCTGGCGTTACCATAGAAACGCCTGGCATTTGTGGGCGGCCCTACTGACATCACTTGTGATGTCAGTAGTGAACTTCCTGCTCTATTAGAGCACGGAGTCCACTCGGGCTTGCGAGAGCTGAGACCCTACCACAGGGTCTCCTCGCAAGCCCGATGGTCGTGATAATCGTGACCATCTCCAGCCCGCTCGCACAAGCTGTGGGTGGGCACCCACAGCTTAGCGAGCGGGCAGGAGAAAAATAAATAAATCCCCGCCCTGATTCAGAGCGAGCGCTCGCAAATAGTGGGCGGCTCTGAATCAGGTCCTCAGCCTGTAATATAATTTTCTCTTATACTGCAGCCTCTGTACCTGAATACTGGTGCATAATTGTTTGTCTTGACAGTCTTTGTTTACTGTTTGCTGATTGGGTGATGTTTATTTGCATACAATTACATCACAGTGATTTAGCTTGGCCTTTGTTTTTGCACTTTTTTTTTCAAATGAATACAGTAGGTACCTATATATGGGATGTAGTCAGCATCCCGGCGTGTGGGATACCGACTGTCCAAATACAGCATCAGGAATCCGGCTCCAGAACCCTGACCGCTGCCATCCCGAAGGTAAGTATCGGGGGTTAGGGGTGGGTTAGGTTTAGGGCTAGGTACTAGGGAGAAGGCTTGGTTTAGGGTACGGGGAGTGGGAGGTTAGAATAGGCACTAGACGGGGGGGTTAGGGTTAGACACCAAAAAGGGAGGGTTAGGGTAGGTAGAGGGTTAACCGTGTCAGGATCCCGGTGTCGGGATTCTAACCGCTGGGATCCCGACTGCCGGCAACCCATACCCAACCCCTATATATACCTCTACTTGTCAGTTATATTGGTAGCTTGACAAAGGGCACATTGCTGTCCAAAACGTTGCTGTATTAAATATGATGTATACCTAATTAAACACTTTTGGTGTTTGGAATCTGATCCTGGAGTGTTGTTTTCTTCTTGTGAACTACATTATTACTACATTCTGGCACCCTGATTTTCTATGTGTTTTGAAGTGCCCATCTCCTGTCTATAACCCAACAGCACAGGCCATCACATCACTAGATCCCTGTGGTGCTGGTCACACCCCCTGCTCTGACACATTAGACCTTCATAAATTCAAGCTCCAGGCCCATGTGGATCTTAATCTGGCACGTATAACTTTACATATTTTCTCTTTCTTCACTTCCATATCCCACTGAACCAGAGCCATCATTGCTGTGTCACTTCATCAAAGAGAACTCCAAGAATCTCTGCAATCTGGTGGGACCAATATGCAATATGTAGCACTTATCCTTGTGTATCAATGCCTATTTCCCCATAGATTATAAGCTTAAGGGCAGGACCCTCTTGGTCTATTATTAAACAGTCTTGTTTAATTACTGTTTTCCCAATTATCAAGCACAACAAAACATGCTGGTGCTATAAAAATATACACTCTCTTTCTGGAGGTAAATAGTACCTATCTTTTTTCCAAGCAGTGTCCGAACATTCCAGGATTTGACCACCCAGCAACAGTGCTGAAAACACCAACATCATCAGTTAATCAAAACTACAAGAATAGGTAGGAGAGCAGCAATCTGCGGTCTGACATTCTTGTGTTCCACTTTCTCCTGACTGCACGGATGCCCAGGAGTTATGTGCTGCTTCATATTACTCTCCCAATCAGTCCCTGCCACCAGCTTTTGCCCTGCAGTACCATCCACTGCACTCTACTACACAGATCACACTGTTGCACCATGACGTTGTTGGTTTATACAAAGTGCCTGTGACATTATCAGACTAGTAGTAGAGTAAGAAAATTCCACCAATATGCTGCAACGAGTGTGGTATAAAAGGTCGCCATTAATCATGTCTGCATTCATAATGTTGATATGAGAATCACCATATAAATATCAACATGAGAGAATGAGAGACAAACTATCCCTGGTAGTCTAGCGGCGACTTATCTGCTCCCGGTTGCAGCGGTGTATTCCAGGTCTCTGCAATCAAATGTGAGCAGTTCTGGTACCGGCGATTCTGGTATGTTTTCTAACCCTAATCCCTACTGCTAACGCTCCCTCTAGTGTCTAACCCTAACTCTTCGTTCCTGCAGCCTAACCCTAACCTCCCCCTAGTGCCTAACCCTAACACTCCCATCCTGCAGCCTAACCCTAACCTCCCCCTAGTGCATGGATGGGGAACTTCAGGCCCGAGGGCCGTATAAGGTTCCCGGAATCATTTGGTCTGGCCCTCTGTGCTTTTTTCTGCTAGCCTCATCTGACTAGCAAGCTGCCATGAACGCCACCCTGCAGCCAGAATCTATACAGCAGTGCCGCCTGGAAGCCTCAGACTGTCACACCACTGGCTTTACACATCTTCAGGATGCTCTGGGTATTACTGTAATCACTGACAATTGTGGCCCTGCCCCCGTGTGACATCACACGGAGGGGTAGTGGCCTGCAGCGGGCCCACAAATAATGTTATATATATCAAAATGGCGCTCGGCAGAAAAAAGGTTCCCCATCTTGCCCTAGTGCCTAACCCTTATGGCCCGTACACACAGGACCATCAGACAACGATCAGATATCGTCGTCTGATCGTCCTGCATGTACTGGATGTTTGATATCGAACATCCAGCAACATGCACCAACCCCCAAACGACACAATGACCCGCGATCAACGATCGCAGGTCCCTATATTAACCAGGCTAACCTGGTCGATATCGACCTAGTTGGCCTGCATTCATGGGCGATGGTCAATATTGATATCCGTGCCCGCGCATCAACCATCGTTTCGTCGTTGGAGAGGTTAAAAAAAAGACGATTTAAACAATCAAACGATATCATTATAGTTTATATCGTCCTTTTTATCTGACCGTATGTATGCACAGTAACACTCCCATCCCGCAGCCTAACCCTAACCTCCCCCTAGTGCCTAACACTAGCACTCCCCTCCTGCAGCCTAACCCTAACACTCCTTTCCTGCAGCCTAACCCTAACCCCCCCTGCAGCCTAACCCTAACCTCCTCCTAGTACCTAACCCTAACTCTCTCGTCCCGCAGCCTGACCCTAACCTCCCCCTAGTGCCTAACCCTAACACTCCCGTCCTGCAGCCTAACCCTAACACTCCCGTCCTGCAGCCTAACTCTAACCTCCACACACAGCCTAACCCTAACCTCACCCTAGTGCCTAATCCTAACCCTAATCTCCCCCTAGTGCCGAATCCTAACACTACCGTCCTGCAGCCTAACCCTAACCTCCCCCCCGCAGCCTAACCCTAACCTTCCCTTAGTGCCTAACTGTAACTCTCCCGTCCCGCAGCTTAACCCTAACCTCCCCCTAGTGCCTAACCCTAACCTCCCCCTAGAGCCTAACCCTAACCTCCCCCTAGTGCCTAACCTTAACTCTGCCATCCCGCAGCCTAACCCTAACCTCCCCCTAGTGCCTAACCCTAACTCTGCCATCCCGCAGCCTAACCCTTTTATTATATACACCTTGTACACACAGCCTGCAGGTAATTTTATACCATATATTCAATAATTTTTTGGCTCAAACAATGTTTGTGTACAGAAATGAAATTAATTTATGTTTCATATACACATTATACACACAGCCTGAAGGTAATTTTATACAATATATTTAATAATTTGTGCCTTAGACAAAGTTTTTGTACATTGAACCATCAAAAATCAAAGGTTTCATTATCTCAGTCATGCCAAAATTATTCTGTATTTCAGAATATTTGGATATGGGAGACTCAACCTGTACAATATTCAGCAATATAACATAACGATAAAATGGAACTTCTCAGTTGCCAATACTATGCTACAATTTGTTCACAGCAAGCTACTATCACTCTTTCGGTATCCACCCGGGTTTAGCTCCTTATATCCATATACAAGTTAAGCAGTTTGCATAAAGTCTTGGTAAAACGTCTTAATATTAGGAAGATGTTGCTCACAATACTCCACCAAGTAAAGGTTATCCGGTCCGTATATATTTTATAACTGGCTCTCACCACAGATGGATTTAGGGTACGGAGACAAACACAGTCCCAGCTAGCATGGCGTCTGTGATGCCTTATTCTCCGTCTCCATCCCAGCAACGGGACGGGAGAGACCCGCCTTCCGAGTGTCGATACCACATGGGCGCACCTGTTGTCCTGTACCGAAGTCAGCTCACTCTAGCACTCTGCTGTAAATATCCTGGTGCTCAATACCGCTATAAGTAGAGTGAGCACAGGTTTAGATGCTGTAACAGGCTGGTGCAGTAGGCTGGTGTAGTGTCCCATACGCTCAGTGCTGTTGTAAATACCGGAGAGCTTGTAGGTATATAGCTGGTAGTAGACTGGTATAGTGTAGCAAAACAAGGATTGTCTTTTGAATAGGACCCTTATTGATGCGTTTCACTTTGATAAAGCCCCTGGAGAGGAGTGAAACGCGTCGATAAGGGTCCTATTAAACAATATTTCTATTAAACAATATTTCTTAAAATTACAAATTTTAAGAAATATTGGAAATTGGAGCACTCTATTATTTAGGGTTTACAAATTTTTGGGGGTATATCATACATCTATCGTATCATCTTTTGGGGGTCCCTAGTGCAGCACCATAGATAAACAAATCTATCTTGTTATATACCCTGGAATTATTTGGGAAGTCCCTATTCTCATGAGCTGCAGGACACATACCCTGTTTAAAACATTTTGGTACTCACTCTATAGGGGCCAGTCAGAAACACTACTTAGCATATTACATAAGAGCCCTTTCACACTCACCTTTCTCCATTAGACCTCAACCCCTCTTCCTCCCTCATCGATTTTCTTCTCCTCCAGCCACTTGTAATGTTCACCAAGTCTACCTACTACCTGGCAACAACACAAAATAAAATTCAATATAAGACTCCATAGAAGTGGATATAATTAGTCAATGATACATATAAGTGGACCTTAACTTCAATAATCTAAGACAGCAAAATAACTCACTGTGTGCAAAATAACTCACTGTGTGCACCCTAACAACATCCATATCCAATACTTAACTGTTTTACCCTTCCTAATATTAAGATGCTGCCCACTGTTATTTTGTGTGCTAACATCACCAATGGCAGATTAAGATAACCATGGATATTGGGATGAAAGCTAGGAATAGGCAATGGATAAGAAGTCTTTGCTATGAAAAGCATTGGATGGGATTCTGCACTCTCTGGTGCTTTTCGCTTTCCGGCCCTGATGTTACATACCCGTGATCCCATTGATTGTGGACAGGCAGTTATTGTGTGACTTACTTGATCCTTCGTTATTCAGATAAGTTGATATTTTATGTGCTATTTGGCTATCTTAGGATACATTGGAGCAGTGAAACTGTCCATAGGCTGTGATGGTGATGATCAACATTTTGGGCTTAGCTCTACCCTTTATATAGGCTGAATAGGGCAAAGGGATGGCACAAGGGGAATAGCTACAGTAGGTGCAGGGAGTGTGGCTTCTATGGGGCTTGGGATGCCTCTGGTGCTCGGCCTTCTCCCTGCACTGAGTTACACTGCCATCTCCTGAGCCCTGTCTCATCAAAGTGCTGCTGCTGGCATCTGCTGTCACTGGCTCAGTCGGTTCTGCCTCTGTCTCTCCTAACTGACTGATTAATGCATCATAGCATTCTTATATACCATGCTATAGCATAAACAATTAAGATGAAGGAGACTATATATTAAAAAAAATATATACATTTTTGTTTATAATACTTACTCTATGCTATTCACCAATTACTTAATCATGTATGTCAGCTAAATAGGAAGAGAGTGCAAATAATAGAAAAATAGATAATTTACAATCTAAATGGATAAACTGCAAAATAGTTTGTACAGGGAGAAGCCTGTGGAAATTTTGCTATGGGGCCCCCATAGGTGTTGCTACGCCCCGGAATGGCACTCTGGGGACTGGATGCATCAAAGCTAAAAATGCGGTCAAACCTCCGAAAATGCAGTTTTCGAGGGTTTGACAGCATTTCTCATATGCACTAAGCTTCGGAAAGCATCTTCAGATGGCGTTGTCCAATAGAAGCCTATGGGCTTCTTATGGCATTGTGTTGTGAGAGGAATCCACATGATGCATGTGCAGAAGGCCTTCTGGGTCATAAACCCGAAAGTCCTTTAATCACAAAGGAAAGCTCTTATCGGGAGGGCTTTCATTTGTTATTTTACTCACAAATCTTTATGCATATCAGCAATATTAACGCCAGATGCGATAAGTGGCAGGATACATCACATGCAAAATGTCTTTATAATCAGGGCCAGCCCAGGACCCATCACTGACAAAGAGGCATGGACCTAATTGTGGGAGGACTCAGCCTGGTGGGAACAGTGTGACCGCTTCCCCACAGGCAGAGACTAAGCGGCAGCAGCAGTCTCCCTGGTCTCCCATTGTAGCCCAGCAGCGTATGCTGGGCTGCTCACAGGTAAGGAGGGGGGGGCGATATAGAACCCGGTTCCCTCCAGCCAGGGATTAAAGTGGTCCTGGAGAGGTGGTGGAACTCATCAGCCTACTCCCCACCTTCCCACCACGCTAGTCTGACAGGCCAAAACAAGTGTGAAAACTGTTCTTTACACACACACACACACACACACTGTTGAACAGTAAAGTGAATGGCTGGGGGCCGCCTAGGCCTCCGGAATATTTGGGGGCTATGACAGTGTGAAATACATTTTAGATGCTTTTTATTTTAGCCCTCCTGCCATCAGCTGAGACTACAATGTTAGATCACTTAAAAGGAAAAAAAAGTGTTCTATATCGTCAGTGTTATTTTTTTGCCGTGTCTCTGAGATTTTTCATGGGGTCCCCTCAAACTAGTCTATGTCACTTGGATGCCCAATGTTTTTTTGCAACTCCTATGTATTGCCTTCGCTTGATTCTTTCCTTACATATATGCTGCTTTCTCTGATGATTTTGAGCCTCCCTAGGCAGACAGTGAGTGGCTGTGGGACTTCTGTGCAGGGACTTGGTGGAGGTGGAACTAGTTCCACCTACCATTAGAGGTGACGGAACTCAGTTCCACCCCGTTCCTGTCCACTTTAACCTCCAACAAGACTGGGTGTTATGATATCCAATGCTTACTCCATGTGAAAGGTCTAGAACCAGGCTAGCGAGATGTTATGCCAATAACAACCTCCCGTTGTTCCTCGGTACTTAGGCGGCCGCCTGGACTTATAGCTCGAGGTAGTAGCAATTCACATGAAGTAGCAAAAGGATTTAATGGTGAGGGCAACAGTAGGAATGGAGTACGGTTATAAGAGTAGAAAAGGTGGCCTGAGGCCCATGCCGAAGAATTAGATAATTGATTTGGCTTTGAGAGCCGTTGTTGTTGCTTTGGAGCCCGTGCTGAGGAGAAGTAAATATCTGAGATGGCTTTGAGAGCCGATGGTGTGGCTTGGAGCCGATGCTGAAGAGTTTGACAATGGATTTGGCTTTGAGAGCCGATGTTGTGGCTTGAGCAGTGAACCAGATACAATGTCTTGATAATTAGTACACAGATTTGAGTACTGGTTTGTGTACAAGTTAGTGTACAACATTAACGTCCAAAGTCCTGACAGACAGTACATAAATTTGAGTGAAGTTTGTGTACAAGTAGTGCAAGTTTGTATACAGGTTAGTGTACAAAGTAGCATCCACAGTTCTGATGGAATTTACATAGATTGGAGTACAAGTTTGTGTACAGGTTGGTACAACTTAGCATCCAAAGTCCTGAGTACTGGTTTGTGTACAGGTTGAGCAAGTATGTGTACAAGTTTCTGTACCAGTTGAGCAAGTTTGTGTACAAGTTAGCGTCCACTGACTTGCTGAGAATGCTGATTCGGCTTGGAGGGCTGTTACTGCCGGTGCAGCTAGGAAGCCACATGTTGTATTAGGAAGCCGGAGCACAGTACGGGAGTTGATGGTGCTGCTAAGGAGCCGTAGGAGAGGCTACAGGAGCCGGAGACAGCTGGGAGATAGAACCGGAGAGATGGATATCCTTACAGCACAGTCGACAGGATACTGCTCGTGGCACTGAGCCAAGTGAACCCACAGGAATGCTATAGTCATCGAGGCAGCAAAAGTCCAGTGTGTACAAATAGGAGGACTGACCAATCATGCTGCACCGAGGATGATACATCACTTTCTGAGGCGTGCCGATCGCCTAGCAACAGAAGAAACCGGAGTAACCCCGCCCTGACAGGGTAATCTGCTTGAAGGAGACAAGTCGTGACCGCGACTTGTAACACTGGGCCTTGGTAACTAGTACCCACTCCCCCTCTCCCCCCTCTCGGCGTCCCTGTTTATAGTAAATAATTAATAGAGTACACCATGGATGATCACATTAGTTGTTTTTTTTACATATTTGTTTTTGAACTTATCATTAATGCTTAATGTTCCCTTCCCATAATTGTGAAATGAAAGATAGTGACTCTAATTGAACCTGAAGATGGGAGGGGGACTTATACCTTAAGTTGGGTACACATTAGACAATGTGCAAATGATGCAATGGTCATCCCGATTTCCATTGAACTCCCGACAAATTATATAGTACATACACACTGTGCAATCTTACAAACGTCCAAAAGATTTATCATACCTCGTTCGGTCATTAGATCGTTAACGATATGTCATTTGCTTACTAACCACCTGACGACCATCTTAAAGGTTTCTGCAAAATTTAAATAGGATGCTGTACTTTCTAATGGGTATATAAAGCAGGCACCATTTTAACTCAGTTCAGTTCTACTGTATGACTAGTGAGGCTTGGTGTATACCTGCTGAACGCTGTATATTGCTTTACTGCTCTGCTTTGTTTTTCCTAGCTTAACAAAGTGCTTCTATACTTCTCTTATTATGGATCCTTTTCGCTATCAACTGATGACATCATATGCTGCAGCTGTGATGTTAGCTGATAGGAAGAGTGCTCAGAGTAGGAGAAGACTGAGGCCCTGACTCAGACCCGCTCGCGAGCGCTGAGCGCTCGCAAGCGGGTCGATGGTGCCCTAGTGTGCATGCTCACGACGGAGGGAGCTCCGTCGTGCGCATGCGCAAGACCCGGGGAGCGACGGGGAAGCCGTCGCTCCAGGTCTCGCACCAAAGGGGGCGTGCTGTCGATGTTGATTGACAGCACGCCCCCTTTGGTGGGCGTGCCGAGGACGTGGCTGCCAGATGGAGGCGTCCCATGGGAACGCCTACCATCTGGGTCCGGCCCCACTGACATCACTAGTGATGTCAGTGGGAGTGATTTGGGCTCTGATAGAGCCAAAATCACTCCAGAGCTTGCGGCCACGAGACCCTACCACAGGGTCTCGTCGCAAGCCCGATGGTCGCGACCATCATCATGGACGCTCGCATATGCTGTGGGTGGTAACCCACAGCTATGCGAGCGTCGAAGAGGCCGCTCCATTTTTAGGTAGGAGGGCCCTGATTCAGAGCGAGCGCTCTGGACAGAGCGTCCGGCTCTGAATCAGGCCCTGAGATCCTGCTGGACAAAGGACTCGCTCTCACATGCCACTGCTTATGGAGATTCGGGAGAACAATCCGGATGACTACTGCAATTTCCTGCACATGGAAAACACAAATGATAACTAGGTTATCAAGTAGGAGCGCTGCAATGGGTGGGTTTCTAGTTAATTGGGAGCAGCTGGAAAATAGGGATAGTTAGTCACTTAAACAAGGAAATACCAAACAAATAATACCAGCGCTCAAAAATATAATCACATTAATTATACATCATGTTTTATTCAAAAACAATAAAAATACACATATATAATACATAAATGATAAAACCAAAATGAAAAAAAATATTAAAAGAGAAATTTGCGTGCTGAGCAGCATATAAATATTAAGGTGATCCACCATATAGGCTGCGTATGATTTATTGGATGAATTGGTCTAACGATTGAATAATCCACAATGTTAGTCTCTTATACCGCAATATTCTTAGGAGACTTTAAGATCCCAAAATGTTTTTATGGTGAGAAGGGATGTGCACTCAGAAATTGAAGATATAATTACCAGTTCCAGTGTCCTAGATCAAATGGGGTCTTGTTTTAGCAATGCTCTCAGAGCTGTCGCAGATGGATGTTCCCCCTGGGCACGGATCCTGGTCCAAAGTAGCAATCTCCAGTATCGGATGGTCTCACCAGAGTGTAGGGAAATATATGTACTCCAAGCGGTAAGGGTGGTCTCCTGTAAGCCAAGGCTGACGCGTTTCGCTGCGTGAAACCGCAGCTTTATCAAAGGTGATGTTGCTCTGGCATAGCGCCCTTTTTATTCTAGTTAACCAAGATGTCAGCTGATTAACAGCTGATGTGTATTAGTACCATTCAATGTAAAATACAGCAAATCAATACAACAAATAAATATCAAAAATCAAATAAAAAGAACCACATTTATAGGAGGCAAACCTGATTATTAAACATATATTTTTTAACAATCTAATGGTTAAAATAACCTTCATTGTTTAATAACACTCACCAGCTGTTGCTGGAATACAATTAATCACGTATCTCTCCATCCGGAGTAGAGACATGGAAATGATCTAAGTTCCGTCCACGTGATGGAAACAAACGTCACATGGAACCCACATGACAGAGAATAGATCCTATTGGAGTAATCAACGTGATGGTGATCTAGGTCCCGGTCACGTGCTGTAAAGAAACACCACGTGGTCGGCCTATACTGTGGAGACTAGCCGACGTGAAATCGCGTCTCGCGATATACCGCATGATCAGACTCCGCTGAGAAAACACAGCACCCGTGTAGATATCGCCCACGTGACATAAACAGAATACCACGTGGACGAACCCACACAGGTACAATGCCGACCCAGCGGAAGGAGCAAATTAAATATCCTATCTTACCATTCAATTGACTTCCCACAGTTATGTTTCAAATATATTACCAATATTCCCAAATTATGGTTAAGGTGTATAATTTTATATCAATAACCTTCTCCAGTACAACTAAAGTGCACTACAAATAAGCCACCTCTATCAAATATATATGGAATAATGATCGACCCCATAGTGGAGAGCCTATTAATATAATTGATTTGGGGGTGTATAGTCCTAAATGATAAAAATCTAAGACAAATTCTATATGATGGAATTGAGTTCTAGCGTTTCGTTTAGACCATAGGGATGAAGGGAATTCAAACGAAATATCCAGTATGATTCTTGTTTACAAAGATATCTAAAGCGATCTACCCCCCGTGATGTACAATGGACTTTTTCAATCCCTATCAATCTAAGAGATTCTGGACTACCACCATGGACATCTGTGAAGTGTCTAGATACACTATGTGTCGTTAGTCGATTGACAATGTTTCTTCGATGTTCCATGAAGTGAGTCTTAAGACTCCGAGTGGTCCTGCCAACATATCTATACACGCATCCACATATAAGCATGTAGATTACAAATTTCGAATTACAATTAATAAATTCTTTTATTGTGTAATTTTCTTTATATTTCTGTATGTGTATAGTTTTAGTTCCATTTAGTCATAGTCACATGTAGTGCACCTAGTGCCCCCACATTTGTAAAAACCAACTGGTGGAGGGGGGAGCCAAGATAATGATGTATTGGTGTATGTAGAAATTTCTTGTTTCTTCAAATAACTAGGAGCTAATATATTCTTCAGGGATTTATTCTTCCTAAAGACAACTACTGGTTTGGAAGGAATTAGATCACCAAGGATATTATCTTGTTTGAGGATGTTGTAATTCTTATTCATGATATTTTTAATACCCCTATATTGATTATTGAATGTAACCAAAAAAGTTAATTCCCTATCTCTATCTGGCCCATCATGTTTTACTTTCCGAGTTAATAGTGAATCTCTATTCATATTGGTTACCTCTTGGTAAGCCTTATCTATAAGGTGTTGTGGATATCCCCGTGTTCGGAAACATGTTGCCATAGAATTGGCCTGGGATTGGAAGCTTATTTGATCTGAGCAATTCTTTTTTAAGCGCATAAATTGACTCTTTGGAATACTGCGCTTCCATGAAGGATAATGTGCACTTTTAAAATGTAGATATGCACTACTACCTACTTCTCTAATAAAATTAGTTGTAACGATCTTGTTACCACAAACCGCCAAGGATACATCCAGAAACTCAATAGATTGTCTGTGAAAAGTGTGTGAAAACCATAAATTGTATTGATCGGAATTGAGACTATCAACAAAACTGCGAGCACAGTCGGGGGACCCATCCCAAATGATGAACAGATCATCAATGTACCGGCCATAGAGAACCAGACTCGAGCCCAGCCCGCCACCCCAAATGAGTAGGTCTTCGACCTCACCCATGTAGAGGTTGGCATAGCTGGGCGCGAACCTGGTTCCCATGGCTGTACCCATCACCTGTAAATAAAATGTGTCTAGAAAAAGAAAATAATTGTGCCCAAGAATAAACAAAATGGAATCAACCAAAAATTCTTGTAGTGAGTCAGAGAGGTCCCCATCAAGAAGGAGACGTCTCCGAATCACCTCAACTCTCAATTTATGGGGAATGTTGGTATATAGACTCTGAACGTCCAGAGTCAAAAACGCATATGACTCTTTCCACTCAATATCTTTGATCAAATTCAAAAAAATGGGTAGTGTTATGAATGTGTGATCTAAGGCCCTGATTCAGAGCCGGACGCTCTGACCAGAGCGCTCGTTCTGAATCAGGGCCCACCTCCATAATTATGGAGCGTCCTCCTGGACGCTCGTATAGCTGTGGGTCACCACCCACAGCCTATACGAGCGTGCAGGTTGATGGTCGCGATGGTCTTGACCATCGTGACCATCGCCACTGCGAGCCGAAGCCTGCGGTTGAGTTTCTCAACCGCAAGGCCCGGAGTGATTTTGGCTCTATCAGAGCCAAAATCACTCCCACTGACATCACTAGTGATGTCAGTGGAGCCGACTTCTGACGGTAGGCGTTCCCTTGGGAACGCCCCCGTCTGGGAGGCACGCCCACCAAAGGGGGCATGCTGTCAATCAACATCGACAGCACGCCCCCTTTGATCAGACACAACGAGCGAAAGAAAGTCCTTCGCTCGTCGCGTCTCGCACATGCGCACGACGGAGCTCCCTCCGTCGTGCGCATGCGCAGTGCACACCATCGACCCACTTGCGAGCGGACAGCCACTCGCGAGTGGGTCTGAATCAGGCCCTAAGTGTGGATACTCTTGGTTGTAAAAATGTGTCCACATAAAACGATAAGTTAGCAGATAAAGAATTAATACCAGAAATAATAGGACGCCCAGGAGGTGAAGTGAAGGACTTGTGAATTTTTGGCAAATGATAATAAATAGGAGTGACTGGAAATGGTGAATAAAGAAAGTGAAACTCATCCTTGGTGATTGTGTTATTATGAAGAGCAGTATCCAAAAGGGACTTTAATTCTGACAAGAATTTCTTAGTAGGATCAGAAGGTAATCTAACATAGAATCTCACATCTCCCAACTGTCTCATGACTTCAGCTATGTAATCCTTTTTATCTTGGACCACAAGTCCCCCCCCTTTATCAGCCTCTTTTATAATAATAGATGAATCTTTAGTGAGGTTCTTAAGGGCTCTCTTTTCCCACTTGTTGAGATTAGTCTTTCTGTGTTGACCCGACTGATCCCGCGAACATAGTTGTCTGAAATCCTCTAAGGTGGTTTTTATAAAAGCATTCAATGCTCATACTTTTCTGCTTAATCGGAAAAAAGTCAGATCTCTGTTTAAATCTATTTCGATTAATATTATAAAGGGGTCTAGTAATTCCAGATGTAGTTGTAGTATTATTTTCCTCCCATAATTCATTAAGTATATCTAAACTAAATTGATCTGAGGAGTCCAAAACAATAGGAAAGGCTATCTCCTTGTCTCTAGAAATAGATTTCTGAGCAAAATACCTCTTGCGGCATAAATCCCTAATGAATCTATTAAGATCAACAAAGAGCTCAAATATATTTGGTGTACTCGATGGAGCAAATTTAAGGCCCTTACAAAGTAAGGACTTTTCAGCATCTGTCAATTTCTTGGATGAAAGATTATAGATGGTATTGATACCATCGAGATTTTCTGTTTTTTTCTTTAATTTCTTAAGAGCCTCTTTCTTCCCCCCTCTTCTTCCTCTGTACTTGAATATCTTTGTCTTTTTGGAGTTTCTAGAATATAATCCCTGTTTCTGTTTGGCCTGAAGTGACTATCTTTTTGTTGGTGTGCATCTAAAAAAACCTCGTGAGAAGCTTGTTCAGATGAAGAGGGAATATTGATATTAGTTTTGGGACGAGCTCCTGTAGAATATGTTTGATCTCCAGAAGTCTCTTTATGGGAGGGTCTGGTGATATTGGAGTATGAAGGACGCAATTCTGACTGTCTAAAACCACTGGTCGTGTTTCCGCCCAGGGAGACGTGTCGTGGGCGATGATCAGAGAGGAATCTCTGTCTAGTTCCCCACCACATGCCCTCAATGGGGACAGAATCACGTCCGGTGGGTTGCCCTGCATGGAATGAGTGATAGGTAGTCCGTGGATTATTATTGGAAGGAACCCTAGGTCTTATGGTTCTTATATGACCTTTCTTGTAATCATCTGTATCTCTTTGAATTTTTTACATTTATTTTCAACTAATAATTTCTCAAATTTATTTATTCTATCTGCAATCATTTGATCTCTCTCTTGATATTCTTTCAGTTGATTAAGTGGTTCAATCCTTAATTTCGCTGTCTCTATTTCTGTCTTGATAATCTTTACTTTTTCAATCCTATATTTAATAACAAGTTCCATCAATGAAAATGAGCATTGATCCAATAGTTCTTCCCATTTAGTTTGGAATTCTCCATCTTTATCGAAAATTGACGGTTTAGAAATTCGTAGCCCTCTAGGGATAATCTTATGTTCTATATATTTTTTCAAATTAATCCCATCGAGCCAATGTTTAGTTTCAACTTTCAGGAGTTCCTCCAAATGGTAGAATTCCTGTTTCAAATTATGTTCCTCATTGTTTGGTTCTACTTCAGATGGAAAATTCCAATTAGATAGATAGGTTTGCCTCCTATTAGTTCTATTTTCAAAATTAGAGAAACACCCCATAACTGCAGCTCCTAAACAACAAAAACCAATGGAAAACACAAATGATAACTAGGTTATCAAGTAGGAGCGCTGCAATGGGTGGGTTTCTAGTTAATTGGGAGCAGCTGGAAAATAGGGATAGTTAGTCCCTTAAACAAGGAAATAGCAAACAAATAATACCAGCGCTCAAAAATATAATCACATTAATTATACATCAAGTTTTATTCAAAAACAATAAAAATACACATAAAATACATAAATGATAAAACCAATATGAAAAAAATTATTAAAAGAGATATTTGCGTGCTGAGCAGCATATAAATATTAAGGTGATCCACCATATAGGCTGCGTATGATTTATTGGATGAATTGGTCTAGTGATTGAATAATCCACATTGTCTCACTGTAGCCACAATGTTAGTCTCTTATAACGCAATATTCTTAGGAGACTTTAAGATCCCAAGATGTTTTTATGGTGAGAAGGGATGTGTCTCCCAATTGAAGATATAATTACCAGTTCCAGTGTCCTAGATCAAATGGGGTCTTTTTTTAGCAATGCTCTCAGAGCTGTCGCAGATGGATGTTCCCCCTGGGCACGGATCCTGGTCCAAAGTAGCAATCTCCAGTATCGGATGGTCTCACCAGAGTGTAGGGAAATATATGTACTCCAAGCGGTAAGGGTGGTCTCCTGTAAGCCAAGTCCTGATGCGTTTCGCTGCGTGAAACCGCAGCTTTATCAAAGGTGATGTAGCTCTGGCATAGCACCCTTTTTATTCCAGTTAACCAAGATGTCAGCTGATTAACAGCTGATGTGTATTAGTACCGTTCAATGTAAAATACAGCAAATCAATACAACAAATAAATATCAAAAATCAAATAAAAAGAACCACATTTATAGGAGGCAAACCTGATTATTAAACATATATTTTATAACAATCTAATGGTTAAAATAACCTTAATTGTTTAATAACACTCACCAGCTGTTGCTGGAATACAATTAATCACGTATCTCTGCATCCGCAGTAGAGACATGGAAATGATCTAAGTTCTGTCCACGTGATGGAAACAAACGTCACATGGAACCCACATGACAGAGAATAGATCCTATTGGAGTAATCAACATGATGGTGATCTAGGTCCCAGCCACGTGCTGTAAACAAACACCACGTGGTCGGCCTATACTGTGGAGACTAGCTGACGTGAAATCGCATCTCGAGATATACCGCATGATCAGACTCCGCTGAGAAAACACAGCACCTGTGTAGATATCGCCCACGTGACATAAACAGAATACCACGTGGACGAACCCACACAGGTACAATGCCGACCCAGTGGAAGGAGCAAATTAAATATCCTATCTTACCATTCAATTGACTTCCCACAGTTATGTTTCAAATATATTACCAATATTCCCAAGTTATGGTTAAGGTGTATAATTTTATATCAATAACCTTCTTATATTAATAATAGGGTAGATATACAAATACATAAATAAAACACATAATCAACCAAAAAGATATTCCAATCTATATGAGTAGTTTATTATAAAAAAGCAATATGTAATATAATCAAACGAATATGGTCATATTGTTTATCCCAACATCAAAAATTAATGTTAGGGGTAAACTAAATATGTATACATTTGGGATAACATAGATAGAGATATATCTACATGATCAAAAGATATTACGTCCTATACCCAACATCTCCAGTACAACTAAAGTGCCCTTCAAATAAGCCACCTCTATCAAATATATATGGAATAATGATCGACCCCATAGTGGAGAGCCTATTAATATAATTGATTTGGGGGTGTATAGTCCTAAATGATAAAAATCTAAGATAAATTCTATATGATGGAATTGAGTTCTAGAGTTTCGTTTAGACCATAGGGATGAAGGTAATTCAAACGAAATATCCAGTATGATTCTTGTTTACAAAGATATCTAAAGCGATCTCCCCCCCGTGATGTACAAAGGACTTTTTCAATCCCTATCAATCTAAGAGATTTTGGACTACCACCATGGACATCTGTGAAGTGTCTAGATACACTATGTGTCGTTAGTTGATTAACAATGTTTCTTCGATGTTTGTATATCTACCCTATTATTAATATAAGAAGGCTATGTCACGTGGGCGATATCTACAGCACGTGGGTGCTGTGTTTTCTCAGCGGAGTCTGACCATGCGGTATATCGCGAGACGCGATTTCACGTCGGTTAGTCTCCACAGTATAGGCTGACCACGTGGTGTTTGTTTACATCATGTGGCCGGGACCTAGATCACCATCACGTTGATTACTCCAATAGGATCTATTCACTGTCATGAGGGTTCAATGTGACGTTAAACAATTAAGGTTATTTTAACCATTAGAATGTTATAAAATATATGTTTAATAATCAGGTTTGCCTCCTATAAATGTGGTTCTTTTTATTTGATTTTTGATATTTATTTGTTGTATTGATTTGCTGTATATTACATTGAACGGTACTAATACACATCAGCTGTTAATCAGCTGACATCTTGGTTAACTGGAATAAAAAAGGTGCTATGCCAGAGCAACATTGCCTTTGATAAAGCTGCGGTTTCACGCAGCGAAACGCGTCAGTACTTGGCTTACAGGAGACCACCCTTACCACTTGGAGTACATATATTTCCCTACACTCTGGTGAGACCATCCGATACTGGAGATTGCTACTTTGGACCAGGATCCGTGCCCAGGGGACACATCCATCTGCGACAGCTCTGAGGGAATTGCTAAAACAAGACCCCATTTGATCTAGGACACTGAACTGGTAATTATATCTTCAATTGGGAGTGCACTTCCCTTCTCACCATAAAAAACATTTTGGGATCTTAAAGTCTCCTAAGAATATTGCGGTATAAGAGACTAACATTGTGGCTGCAGTGAGACAATGTGGATTATTCAATCGCTAGACCAATTCATCCAATAAATCATACGCAGCCTATATGGTGGATCACCTTAATATTTATATGCTGCTCAGCATGCAAATTTCTCTTTTAATAATTTTTCTCATATTGGTTTTATCATTTATGTATTTTATATGTGTATTTTTTTATTATTTTTGAATAAAACATGATGTATAATTAATGTGATTATATTTTTGAGCGCTGGTGTTATTTGTTTGCAATTTCTTGCACATGGATGATACCACCTTCCAGGAGTTGCTGCATCTGCTGACTCCCTATATCCAGAGGCAGAACACCAACAGGGGTATTCAATATGGGTGCGATAACATCGTTTTTGCGTTAATATCGCAATTATGACGTCATTATCGCAGGTTTTACTTTTACACTGTATTCAATATCAAAGACTTATCGCAGTTTTGAAAAGTCTTTGATAAAAAACGGGGATAACTTTTCATCATTGAATAGGTGGCGAAAAAAAGTGCAGAATTGGAGTTTAGGGGTGCAGGCTTAAAAAAAATAGCCTGCACCCTTCAGAATGACCCCTTGAAACGATCTGTGTAAAAAAAAATAAAAAAATCAGGACACCCCAAAAAAAGCACTTTGAATTTGGGGGCAAAAAAAAAAAAATGTTGGGGAAAAAAGTAAAAAAATAGCGAATTTGACTCTGGGGTGGTCCCCAAGTATACCCCAGGTGTTTTTTTCATTGCAGCTCCTTGCGCAAGTGGGTTTTTCACGATTTTTTCAAGTCTGTTTAGCAACTTTAAAATATGCTGACCCCCATTTTCAAGTACCCCAAATTTGCTGGGCATAGTTTTTTTTCCCAAAAAAATATTCTAAATGCTCTTCTGCACCACTTTCTTCAAAGTCGCATTTATGCACTTGCCGCGGCTATTAGAAAGCCCGACTTCCTTCAGGAGTTAAAAATGGGGGTACCCATAGTAATCCCCCATGTCTAAACATCATTAGGGGGGTCCCCAGAATATTTCCCGAAATTTCCCGTTTTTGTAAACCTGTAAAAAAAAGTGTAACAATTTAGAAAAAAAAATGACATAAGGTCCCCCCCAAAAGCCAAACCAGCCCCACGCTTGCCAGCCAGTGGTGGTTTCTAAAAATACGGGGAACAAAATGTGTAGGGTTCCACCGTATTTTAGAAACCAACACCAGCCTGCAGGGACTAGTGCTGGTTTTAAATATAGGGGTCAAAAACGACGTGGGGTACCCCCTATATTTAAGACCAGCACCAGACCCAACCGACCGGGGTGTAATGCCGCAGCCCGGAGACCCAATCACCGGGGCTCCAGGTCCAAAGCATTACACCCCAAGTCGGTCAGCGCAAGCCGGTGATCTCGGGGGAGTCGGGGACCCCCCAAAAAAGGGTCCGCCCTCTCCCGAGCACCACAGGCTTACGCTGAAGCCTGGGGCTCTTCCCCATACCCCTTGCTTGGTGGGTATGGGGGTAATAGGCGGGCCAAATAATGTAACACTATTGTACTTTACAGTGGAACTACAAGTGCCAGCATGCCTGCCATTTTGCACTTTTGGAACTACAAGTGCCAGCAGACATGCGGCACCTGTAATTTCACTATAAAATAAATAGTTAAAAAAAAGACAAAACACACACACCGTGCCCAGTATAAGTTTATTACATACACCTACCCATTCACACATACTTACCTATACCAGAAGCTTCTGTCCCCTTCTCCAGTAGAGATCCTTCAAATTTGGCCCTGTAAGGAAGATTTCATACTCACCTACATCCAGCTCTGGTCTCCGCAGTAATCCATCGGATTAAAAAACAAAAAAAACGAGTTACCCAATCCACGCTACAAGCTATCTGTATGTGTGTTGGCACACATACAGATAGCTCCCGAATGGCCGCTGCCGGGACACGGGGAATTGCAGTCCCATCAGCCAATCAGTGGCAGCGCTCACTGTAGAGCGTCCGCTGATTGGCTCCGGCAACTGACAGTTCCCAAGTGGGTGATCAGCCCACGTGGGAACTGTCAGTTGCCGGAGCCATAGTGTTCCCCCATGTTTTTACAACTTTAGGGGGGTCTTACAATTTTTTTAAGGAAAACTTCGTAACTTTACGCAAATCCAACTTCGGAGTTTCCCGTTTTCGTTAATTTTATATTGAATACGGGTATAAGCGGGAGCGCGCCCGATACTTTAACGCAGAAAAAAACTCCGATATGAAACGTTAACTTCGACAGTGAAGTTAACGTTTCATATTGAATAGAGTTGCAAGATGCAAAGGGCCATTTCTGCTGAGGAGAGACTAGTGGGAGAGGGGCTGGTCCAGGGTGGAGCCAGTCACTGGAGGTGTGAGCGGTGCGGACCAGCAGGCGGGTGGGCTGAGAGCTTTCTGCACTGGTGGTCCTTAGTTGCCCACTTTTGCCCCATATAACCAGATCGTAAGCAAGACGCTCAACTTGGAGCTGCTTTTCAGGAGCCATGGCTTTTCAGGAGCCATGTGACGCATACTACTCTCTAAATGTGACCCTAATATGTCAAATTTATCAGGAGGGTTTTGGAGCACTTTCTCCACCTTTTCTTAAATTTCGCTGTAGCACTACTTCCTTCTGCTCGTGCTTTCAGTAGAATTCTGTGCTGTTTCTTGGTGGGAGGTTATGGGGCTTGGGTGACACCGATGTCCAGGTCAGGGGTTGAAGTCTGTAAAATAATAAAGTTATTGTATAGATCATGTATTTACAATTTTTTTTTCTAGTTCCCTACAACTGTGGAGGAATGAAAAAGTATTGGTGACAAATTTGAAGCACGTTGAACTTCCCAAACTGAGGGGGAGAGATTGATGGCAAACATGTGCACATTACACCTCCTGCCAACAGTAGTTCCTATTGTTACAACTACAAGAGATTCTTCAGCATTGTTCTGATGGCTATGGTCAATGCGAACTATGAATTACTATTTGTGGACGTTGGCAAGAATAGTCATGCTTCTGACGGGGGGTCCTTCAAACAGACAACTTTCTACGAGAAGGAAGACTGTATAAAATTTAATTTCCTGGCCAAATTTCAGAATTATAAGGCACTATAGAATATTTTGCAGAGTGTGTTTGCACTGTGTCTCCACTCACCAAATCAACCCTGGACATTTCGACCAAATCATCCAAATCTTCTCCCAGCCGTGGATCCAATGAGCTCAGAGATGGGAGCTGAGGGTCCTGGTCCAGGGTAAATTTCAGAAGGTCGTAATACCATAGAGTCGGAATGTGGCACTCATCTACCCCCGCTTTGGATGACATTGACGCTTTGATTTTGTCATGTTCTTTTAAAAAGACTGTCCGGAAATTCTGGATTATTTTTTTCACCCATGCACCACGGTATCACTGAAGTGGGGTTTGCTGTTATCTACCAGCTCCTGTATGGCTGTTGTCTTCAGGCTTATATTTACTTACTCCTTTTGATTTTACTTTCCACAAACATTCTTTCTCATGGTACAGGTCAATGAAGCCGACCATTTCTGTAAAAAAAAAAAAATCAAAAAAGACTTTATAATAATTGACCTGGAGGGGGTTTCCTATTACAAATTGCAGATTACTGGAGTGGGTGGCCAATTACAAATTGTGGACTCTACCCCTTGTGGTATGTGACCACGCCCATTGAGGGGGGCTCCATTTTTCATTTTGCCCTGGGCTTCAAATACCCTAGTTACACCACTGATGTATGGGTTGGGTATGATATCCCGGCTGTCGGGGTTGGGTATGATATTCATACAAATCACATACCTCCACATGATTGACAGGATCAATTGCTGCTGATCCAGGGGCTGGCGGTTGAATTTTAGCCTGGGGCAAGCACACAGCACCATCCCATGAGCAGTGACTCACCTTCCCCCTCTCCTTACCCTGACTCTAACCCTCCTTCTCCGGTGCGTAAACCTAACCTCCCACTACTGGCCGGGGGCACTGTATAAGGGGCCCTGCAAAGGGGGCATCACTACTGGCCGGGGGCATTGTATAAGGGGTCCTGCATAAGGGGGACCACAACTGGCCAGGGGCACTGCATAGGGGGACCACTACTGGCCGGGGGCACTGTATAAGAGGCACTGCATAGGGAGGACCACTATTGGCCGGGGGCAGTGTATAAGAAGCACTGCATAGGGGGGACCACTATTGGCCAGGAGCACTGTATAAGGGTGCACTACTGGGGGCCTGCATAACGGGGACCACTACTGCGGGGACAGAATAAGGGTGCACTACTGGGGGCCTGCATAAGGGGGACCACTACAAGGGGCACAGTATATGGGTGCACTACTGGGGGCACTGTATAAAGGGCACTACTACATGGGGCACTGCTACTAGGGAAATTGCTTAAGGGACACTACTACTCGGGGCATTAAGGTGCATATGTAATGGAAAAGAATGTTCCCAGAGTGACGAGAAAGGGCTGTGTGTCATGTTGACATGACCCATTTTTAAGTAGCCACACCCCTTGTGGTATGTGACCACGCCCATTGAGGGGGGCTCCATTTTTCATTTTGCCCTGGGCTTCAAATACCCTAGTTACACCACTGATGTTTGGGTTGGGTATGATATCCCGGACAGCGGCATCCCGACAGCCAGAATCCGACAGCTATAAAAGTCAACGGTAAGTATTTTGCTACCCCCTCCCCTAACCTTCCCCCCCCTAGTGCCTAAACCTAACCTCCCCCTCCCTGTACCCTAAACCGAACACCCCCTCCCCAGTGCCTAAACCTAACCTCCCCCTCCCCTCCCCCTAACCCTCCCTCTCTCCCCGGTGCCTAACCCTCCCCTAGTGCCTAACCCTGCTACCTAACGCTACCCTTCCCCTGCACTCCGATACTTACCTTCGGGATGCCGACGGTCGGGAGACTGGTATTGGGATCCCGACCTGTCGGGATTTTGGTGCCGGTATTAAGACCGTCGGCATCCCGTGCGCCGGGATGCCGACTACATCCCAAATGTACAAATAGGGAGTGGTCAGAATAAGTGAGTTGGTTAGTCTGAGCAAGGCACAAATATTGGGAGGTAGCAGAGGCACATATATGGGGAAGGGGCAGAGGAAAGATGGTAAAGAGCACAGCAACATAAAATGAGGGGGCAGAGGCACAGATATGGGGAGGGGGCAAAGGCAGGAATGGTAAATGGATGGTGGGAAAGACTGTATAGGAGGAAGGGCTGGAGTACCTCTGTATATGGCAGACATCTTCTGTGCAGTGCAAGTCCTGCCACTGGGACCAGGAGAGCTGGCAGTTGTAGATACAGAGGAGAGACAAGCATGTGAGAGGGGGACCCTAGTCTCCTAACTTCCCATAATCCATTCTGACTTCCCCCTGTGGGGGACGTGGGGGGGTCACGGGAAGTTGGAGAGGGTGGGGGCCTGCGGTTTGGGGGTGGGGCCTCGGAAGCCACGGGCAATCTGCTGCTGTAGAAGAGTCTGCAGGACTGAGTAGGAATGTCAAGGGGAGGCGGAGCTGTGGGCGTGGCTCTCCTTTCCAGTCCTCCCCCTTGTGATGAGATCACTTATGCCGTCATGTGTATGCATTGTATGGCTGCAGTCAGCTGGCGGCCCCCCAGGGCTTAAATTGTGCCGGCCCTGGGGGCAGATGGCACCCTACCCCAGGCCCAGTGCGCCCCTGTGCTGATCATAGGTGTGCGCAGATTCTGGCACAGGAGGTGCTGCTTCGCCACTTCTCCCTCAGATCCACATAAAATACACTGAAGCAAGCCAGATCCACATAAAATACAATGAAAAAGCCACATCCACAAATAATACATTGAAAAAGCCAGACCCACATAAAATACACCGAAAAAGCCACATCCACAAAAACTACATTGAAAAAAAACCACATTCACATAATACAATCCAGCCCCCCCATGTGTCACTCCAGCCCCTCCATGTGTCACTCCAGTCCCCCATGTGTCACTTCAGCAGCCTCTCTTCAGCCCCTCCATTGTCACACCAGCAGCCCCTCATGTGTCACTCCAACCCCCCTTTTGTCACTCCAGCAGACCCTCATGTGTCATAACAGCAGACCCTTATGTGCCACTCCAGCACCCCCTCTCTCCCCAGGCCACTCCAGTCCAGCCACCTTCCCCCACACTCCTTCCCACTTCACGGCCCACTCCAGCTCCCCCATGTCACAAATAAAATGAAAAAAACAAATAAAAAAAAAACACAGCTTGTACCTTGTCTGTGTCACGTAGGTAGGCTCTGAAGTCTTCGACCGTGTCCTCCTCATAGCTGCAGGTTCAGTCACAAGTTGAGCTCCGCGTCCTGTTTGCGGTGTAACGTCACCACCTCGCCTCCGGAGCGGAGTAGACTGCTCTGGACACCTGTGCTCCTATCAGAGGAGGCAGTCAGTGCCAGTCTGGGGAGACGGCAGGTGAGCGGAGCCGCATCAGAACGGAAGAGCTGCATGTGGCTCACTACTGTTCTAGTGTCTACTCAGCTATATTCTTCCTTCTTGGTACCAACTAGGGTAAATAAATAGGGACATATTTCCATCAATCCTATTCATTTGGGTTCCCTATGAGCTTTAAATATGGGGTAAATAAGCATTGGGAGTAAAAGATGTTTGGTGGGAAGCACACCGGGACACCCACCCAGGCTTAATAATGTCATAATAAGAAAGATCTTCCCTGTACGTTGCCTGTCAGTGTCACCTCCCTATTTTGTCTCAGAGCACAGCAGCAGCAGCGCCGCCGCGTACCTGACACATCTCTCCCTCCCCGCTACTGTCTGCTGCCTGCCCGCCCCCTCCCCCGCCCCTCTCTCCTCCTTCCACAGTCATTGTGAGCAGCACCGGCGGCAGCTCCGGCTAGCTGTGCTGCGGTGTTACCCCGCTGCTGGATACCCGGGAGACAAGCTGCCCCTGATCGCTGGCCGCATGCAGTGCCCGTGCATTGTCCTGCACACAGCCGAGCCGTGCGGTGCCCTGGGGTTGTCTGGTAAGCCGGGGCTCCCCTTTCTCCAGTCACTGTGTCCCCTGTTACTGATGCCGCCTCTGTGATCGGGGAGAAGGGACAGGCTGCTATCTGCTGCCACTGATAGGAAAGGCCGGGCTATTGTAGACCTGTGCAGGATATACATCGGCAGAGCCTCTCCTGCCATTATTTGCACGTTATCCCGGGGATCACCTCATGGGCTTATTGCTGGGGATCTTCTCTGTTTCCACCCGACCATAATGCTTTCAGATTTGAATACTGATGTTTGTTGTTCTTGTTGTAGATATTAAATGACGCTGATGTAAAATGATCAGTTATACTTTTATGTAAATCAGATATTTTATTGCTCGGTAACGTGACCCGAAAACATGCTCGTAGTGATAGAAATATGTGAGGATATGCCACTGTGATTTGGAATTTCTTTGCATATGCAAATTGGAATCCTATTAGTTTCAGCTATGAATGATATATTGCCGGTGTGTGATCGGGACTGGCACAGTCTTCTGTACGTATAGGGGAGCACCTTTGGCTGGCAGTGCCATCATATCCAACCTCTGCTTGTGGCATACACTTATAATGCTATACTGCCAGGTAGATCTTGTGGCTTTATAGGGATGGGCCACCAGCTTCCTGATGCACTGCTGCTACATTTGAGGGATTTAGTATGAACACTGCAGGTTTTGTTTAAGTATTATTGTGTGTGTATATACATGGGTGTGTGTATGTGTGTGTGTATATATATATATATATATATATATATATATTCTCACATATGTGTATTGCATTGCTGCAGCACACATGTTGCTCTATTAGAAACTGTATACTATTGGAGAACAGGTCAGGTGCTGTAAAATTCCAGAAACACATTAGAAAGTTCTCTAGGAAGACTGAAGTGTTGGAATGAGACTATTGCACTGTTTTGTTGGAGTGTGTAACTTTTTTTTTTAATGTGTATTGATGATTTTACTATGCGCATAAGTAGAAGCATTCCGAGCTATGCTCACAGCTGCGGACACCACTTCTGTGTGACCGCAGCTGGCCATCCGATGGATACCGGAAAGCTGCATCTGATGGCTGATAACCATCAATCACCAGGAACTTGATAGAAAATCAGAAACATCGATGGTTGCTAACAATTGGCTTCTAATGTCCATCCCTAATATGTATTTTCACAGTGATTAATGACTGTTTGTTTAATTGATTACATACATGTATTATGATATTAGGTTTTGTGTTTGAATACATTTACCTTGATCAGCCAGCCGTCAAATAGGAGGTATATAGAAAGGAATACACAGATAAATAGAACACTTAACATACCATTGATATTGTCACTGTACTATAGTTAAGTGTCACATTACAACATAAATATATACGTTTTGAATAACACATTTTACGTTCAAAGTTTTCTCAATAACTTGCTGCTTTCTATTTATCAGAATTTGTGACAATCTTAATAACCCCAAATTTCTGACTTTGTAAACTTCACAATTATTTTGTTACATCTGCAGTACAACATTTGACAGTGAACTAATGCTACTACTAGGGGAAGTGACAAAATTCAGGGCCTGATTCAGACCCGGTCGCAAGCGCTGAGCGCTCTCAACTGGGTCGATGGTGGCCCAGAGCGCATGCGCATGACGGAGCCGGCTCCATCGTGCGTATGCGCAAGACCCGGATAGCGACGGGCAATCCGTCGCTCCGGGTCTCGTACCAAAGGGGGCGTGCTGTCAATGTTGAGTGACAGCACGCCCCCTTTGGTGGGTCGGGCCGGGGGAGTGGCTGCCCAAACGGAGGCATTCTCATGTGAACGCCTCCGTTTGGGGCCAGCCCCACTGACATCATGGGGTTTGCGGCAACGAGACCCTACCACAAGGGTCTCGTCGCAAGTCTTGACCATCGCGACCATCTTCCTGGCCACTCGCTATAGCTGTGGGTGGTCACCCACAGCTATGCGAGCGGCCAGGAGGCCGTTCTAAAAAATAAAAAAAGACCGTCCCTGATTCAGAGCGAGCGCTCTGTCAGAGCGACTGGCTCTAAATCAGGGCCACAGTGCATTAAAAGCAACAATTGCTTTTGTTAGGCCAGTGGGGTTTGTTTTGTTTTTTTATTACTTATATACAACATTTTGCCTGTAATTATTTTGGTGTGCTTTTTGCGGGCAAAATATACAAGAGGAAGATGAGAGCTGTGAGTGAATACTACGTATCACAAAAACCACCAGAAAGAAGAGGAAGTGAGACTTATCTGTTTATGGTTCTTTATTTGCTATCCATGTAAATTTGTAAATGCTTTGCATTTATGTCTGTCTAGCTCCTTGGCCTGTCAGCTATGACATGTAAGCAATGCTAATTTGCTGTAAATTTATATAAAATACATTGTTTATGCTGACAGTATGTGTTGATTCTCACTTTAATATCTGTAGGCTGCTCTCCCTAGACAGATCACCTTGTCAGTCCTGCTTTAAAGGGCTGTGCTAGATGCCTAGCTTAGCTAGCTACTGATCTAAACAGGAACATTTGGAGTTTAAGTGATGCCCTTTATTGGCTAAAGCTGCCCACACATCTAAACATTATGGGGTCTATTCATAAAGCGGAAACAGGGCATTTCTCTGCTTTCGGCTATTCATAGAGGGTTTCACATGGAGAAGCATGTTGTTGGAAACATGTTGTTTCTCCAGCGCTGCCCCTACTTCATTCATGTATCGCATCACCATATTGTAGTATGGCAACAGCAATTCATGAAGCTAGTGAAAACTAACCTTAATGTTTTTTTATAGCGGTGGTTTTTCGCCGTTTAAGAATGGCGTAATCATTTACTTAATAAAAGAAGGCAGAGAAAAAGTACTCTTACCCCTGAATACTTGCAATCCTGAGTGATGGCTCCACCCCCCTCGGTCTCCCGTCAGCCCCGCTTCGGCTTTTCTTCTATGTCAGCTTGTATTTAGCCTCCACGAAGTTCCCACAAGTCCTCCTTCTGCACACCAGCCGACGTAGGCGCAAAAATATATTACAATATTACAACAGCGCATGCACATAACATGTTGTGAAAAAAAACAACCTAATGATTCTGAGAAACCTAGGAGAAAGCCCTAAAGTTCCCCCATCACATCACACAATTTGTAAGTGTACATGAATTGCTACTTATAAAACTATAGATCGCATCGGACAGATAAGTAACAATTTAGTACAACTAATCTACATGATTAGACCCCTATATGTCCAACAAGCCATCTTGATGGCTGGTTGTAAGAAAAATTTGGTAATGTATGGGAGCAAATGACAATCATCCATTTGTTTCTAAACTGTATAACAGACCAAAACGGTTGTTCAGCTAAATTGATAAAATCAGTTTGCTTTCAAATGTTGGAAAACGGTTTCTCAAACGGCCGATTGTCATTTGCTCCTAGACATAGGTTATTCTTCCACATAGCCCCAATACTTGTCTAGCATATAGCATTTGTTTCATTGGTACACCAAGGCATCTATCCCAGCGTAGAAGAAATCAGTCAAGCACCTGAAGTAAAGACATGGCAACTTGCTGAACTTCACTGTCTTTTGAGAATTGCCTTCCACCCAGGTGCTTCTTCAATGGTCCAAAGAGATGGAAATCACTCTGTAGGCAGGATGGTCCAGTACCTCCCAATGGTAGCGCCGTAACAACTCATGCTTGCGGTTGGCTGGCGATATCAAAGGCACTGCACCAAACTTGTTTCCGTGACATGACGTAATCACTGTAAACCTCAACAAGTTGGCAATGAATTTCAGCTGCTGACATGCCCTTTAGATGCAGAAATCAGATCACACTATGCACCTCAATGTTTGACCATGTTTCTGCCAGCTCCGCGCACCACCTCCTTATAACTGATGTTGGGACAGTATGACTGATGTGAGGTGCAGTCTAATGGCTGTGAGGGGAAGCAGTGGTCTACCTGCTCTGGGATGGGATGCAGCAACATGAGAAATACAGTCAAACCCCTGAAAATGTGGGATTGACCGCATTCTCATATGCCCCAAGTGGCTTTGATGTGGTGGGTAACGCCATCTTCTGATACCGTTCCCCTATAGAAGCCTATTGGCTTCTATTCGGAGAGTGTTGTTAGGGGGTTCCAATCTGATCCCTACATGCACCCCCTCGCAGCGCAGAATTACACCAGCGGGTCTTCTGGGTCATAGACCCGGAAGTCCCTCATTCGCAAAGGACAGCTCTTACCAAGAGAGCTGTCCTTTGTGATTTTCTACATGCATGCCGGCATGCATGAGAAGAATGGCGGGATGCATCACTTCCTGAAAGCAATGCATCATGCATCCCGCCCCTGGCCTAGTGGAAAATTAGAATGAAATAGAAAACGTTACACACATAAGAGGTCTTGTTACCTTACTTATTGAACCCTCGTATTAATACAATTACTAACAGTTGTTTAACTTTCAATTTGGCAATAATATTTTAGTTTTGAGTGGAATTAGATAAGAACAGTAAAATCAGAAAATTGTATCTGCAGCCCTCCAAATCATCGAGTCCTGATGCATTGAAGGGTCCTCGGTGGGAGCCTCCCCTCCTGTTCAGCCAAGTTTTGAAAACTGTTAGTGGGGTTCTTGAAGCCATTCTCCATGAGCCTCCAACTCATCCACTATCAGTTTTAAAAAAAAAAAAAAGGTCCATCTGCGTATGATAGAGGATCTCTTGTTCAGGACTGTTAAGCTGCATACACACGTGAAGATTTTCTGTTCAGGCATGTCAAACATGCGGCCCGCGGGCTGCATGCGACCCAAATAAAGACTTTATGTGGCCCCACTATGTGTGCCCAACTCTATATATTATGCTGCCCAGGCCACCCTTCATTCTCCCCCCTGCCGCGAGTGGAGCTCAGCTCCGATCGGGCAGTGTTAATGTATGTATTACATTAAACATGGCTGACGGGGGAGCTGCTGCAGCAGCTCCTCCAATAAGCCATTGCTGAGCCATCAGTCACCACTGACAGTCCCGCCCCCTGCCCTTCCGAACCCTGCGCAGATGTGAGGAGAAGACGCCATCACCACTGTCTGTTCCGCGCCCCTGCTTCTCCGTGCATACGGCGTGAGGAAAGGAGGAAGCCTCATCCTGGCTGCCTGCGCTGTGCTTCCTGTGAACACGCTGCATATTGGTCAGTGTGCTATTGCAGATCAAGAGAGTGAGTGGAGAGAGGGGCATTACTATTGGGGGCACTTCCATAGGGGGCATGACTACTGGGGGGCACTACTTATGGGAGTATTGCATAGGGGGTACTGCATAAGGGGCACCACTCCTGGGGCACTACTACTGGGTGCACTGCATAAATGGCACCACTACTGTGGACTCTGCATACGGGGCACTGACACTACTGGGGGCTCTGCATAAGGTACCCATTGCGCATACCCCCAGTTCGTCACATTTAATAGGGGCCCCCACAGACCTTAATCCGGCCCTGTCAGGAGTTATTAGGAAGACGTTCGCAGCAAAGTCCCTCAAAATATGATCAATAGTTCCACAACTGTTCCATAGCACCAAACATAGGACAGAGCCACAGATTAAATAGGTACAATGTCACTATATTAGTTACATTGACGTTCACAATTGAACATCAATAAATAATAGGTTGGAGAAGGGGATTGATGGGGAATGGAACAGTCAGATGAAGGGGGGCTCTGCATAAGGGGCATTACTGGGGCACTATATAAGGGGCACTACTAAGGACATTACTGGGGGCACAACATAAGGGGCATTACTAGGGCACTGCATAAGGGGGTGTTGCATAATGGGCACAAATTCAGGGGGCATTGCATAAGGGGCTATAATACAGGGGGGAATTGCATAAGGGGCACTACTACAGGGGGCACTGCATTGGTTTTTATTAATAATAAACCTTTAAAAATTGCCTATAAGACTTTTTTTTTTTTAGTTGCTGTCCACACACTGGTAATGTATGAAAGCAAATGATAATCAGCAATTTGCTCCCAAACGCCAGAAAATGGACAAAAACTGTTGTTTGAACAAATTGTTTAGATCAAACATTTAATAAACTTGTTTGAACGACCATTTTCATCTGTTTTCTGGCATCTAGGAGCAAATTGCTGATCAACAGTTACTCCCATACGTTACCAGATTTTCATTCCAACCAATCAACTAGTTGGATGGTTGGACAGAAAATCTTTACGTGTGTATGCAGCATTACAGACTTTAGAGAACCTTCCAAATGAGAAGATGGAAGCAAAGTAAATGTCTTACCTAATTAGCGGATAAGATAGACATACTGCTATTGAAAGTTTCATATTATTACTAAACTCTGGGTCAACTAATCTTTCCAGCAATGCATATGAGAATGAACACTGGCCATGCAATGATGCCCCATAACATACCTTGTTTTTCTGTCCCCATGCAGGAAATGTAAGATGTGTATTGATCCCAGCTATCTGACTGTGTGGTGATGACTTCCAGGAGCTGGTTTACACGGAGCATTGAGACACCATGACCGTGTTTAGACAGGAAAACTTGGAGGATTATTATGAGATTGGAGAAGAACTTGGAAGGTATGGAAAAGTATTTTTATGGTTGGTTAGATTGAGAAGATTTTGAAACTTTGGGCTTGGGAAACAAAACTCCTCTGTCTCTGGATAAGATGAAATGCAATGTGCTCTGTATCTGCCTCACTGGTTGTTTAGCCAAGTGCAAAAACCACACAAGGACTGTGTATTTTGATTGACAGGACTCTGTTCCACAGGCCCTGAACTAAATATGTATAATGATAATTGCACTTCTCACTGGTAATAGAACCGTTGAAAATTGGTTAAGCAATACTTAAGCCATGTGAAAATGAAATGGTAATACTCCAGCTGTTACACACTTGTGTCTTGAGGTTTCTTATATAAAAGAATGTTTGAACTTTGTCTTTATGAACATGAAAAAAAAAATAATATACTTATTATTAAGAAAAGTTACAATGTAGTTTGATGTTTTGTTGCCTGGAAATGCTTGTTGTGTATTGTCAGGAATCTCTATCATTCATTGTCAATTAATTTGACAATATAACTGGTATTCTATGTGACTTTTGAACCCAGAGTTTTGGTGTTATCAGCACATGTGCAGCAAAATGCGATTAAATCCTGCAGTTCTTTCATGTGGTGTATTACTTTTATGTTTTATTGTGTGCCTTTACCATAGTCATCTGCCACTGAAACCTGTAGAATGCATAGGTACACAATGGGCAGTAAGTTTTCCTGTCTGTTGTCGGTTGGTTTTGTTGACTGGTTCAGGTGTTGTCACTCTTGTGTTAGCCTAAAGTCTGCTTTGTGGTCTATCTTTAAAGATAATTCTTATGGAATTTATATATCTCAAATTTAAAAGAATAGAGATTTCCGAAAACTCTTCTTTCAAAACTGCTGTTATCAGTTTATTTATTTATTTTTTTTGTATCTCTTGCTTAAAGTAGCTAAGACTTTTAACATATCATGGAAATAAGTTGTTTTAAATACGTAAGTACATTTAATTGCAGGAAATAATTGATTCTGTATTTGTTATTTAGTACAATAAAGTGCCTGTAAACCGTTCTAACTGATATGAATATAATCCTCTGTATTGCTAATGCTAAATGGTACGCCTTTGTTTATACTTGTCTTAATTTGTCCAGTGCCATTTTTGCAAAGTTTTAATGTTTGGCAAATTTAGCTTGTACTAAGTAAGCAGGGTGGATGGGGTGTCATTATAATAATTATAAAATGACAGGCTTACGGATTATTTGGTAACAGAAATCATTGTTTTGTGTTTTTCATATATTGAGCATAGTTTGAAAGGAAGTAAAAATATGGTTCTAGTCCCTGTGTAAAAGTGATGAACTGTGCAAACAAGTGACAGGACTTAAATGCCTCCTTTTTTTTTTTTTTCTTTGTCAGTCATAGAATTACAAAAATGTGCATTCACCAAATGCAGATCGAAGAGCATAGCAATAGGACCCAGGTGTGTGTTACATACACATGGGTACAAGCCTTACCACTTACTAATGTAGGCCTGTCACACGCCAGAGGAAGAAGAGAGACCTCACGGTGGCACAATGGTTAGCTTTCTGCCTCACAGCATTGAGGTCTTGGGTTTAATTCCTAACAAGGCCCTATCTGTGTGAAGTTTGCATGTTTTCTCCATGTTTGAGTGGGTTTCCTTCGGTTGCTTTGGTTTCCTCCCACAGCCCAAAATCATACTTGTAGATTAATTGGCGTCTGACAGAAAATTAACCGTAGTCCATTGTGTGTAGATGTGGTAAGGAATATAGGGAGTGATTCAGCAGTGGACGAATCGCAAAGCTGCACGCAAGCAGCCTTGCAAGTCTGTCCTTGCAAATGCAGCAAGAGGTATCTGACACCCCCTGCTGCATTTGCGATCCAGGCTGGGGTAACCATTGCGACCATCGGCTTGCGAGGCCAGGAAACTGCGCCCATGGACGCAGATCCTGGCATTGCCACTCCCAGATAACTTGGACCACACGTCTCTGTTTCCGGGAACGCTTGCTGTCCCTGCCCCCGCACCGCCCCATAAGTGTTTCTGCCTGTCAGACGGGCATACGGGGGCCTGCATGCGATTATGCAGGACCCGTTCTGCACATATGTACAATGCTGGATCAGGCCCATAGATTGTAAGTTCCACTGGGGCAGGATGTGAATGACTAAATATTCTGTGTGGAATATGTGTGCGCTATATAAATAACTGATCATGGTAATAAGCAAGGCCTGATGACCCTGCCACTACCCTCTGCTTTGTATATAAAGATTATATTTACATTGCTTTAGTCAGAAAGAGAAGGAAGACAGTTAAAAATATAACTTCAAAAGGGTTCATTGACTTGCATGAAATAAAGCAGCAGAAAAATGTGATTTAAAATAAATCCTCATTTGAATTCTACAAATGTCACTCGTGTACTGTATGTAAAATCACATGTATGAAGGGTTTGACTGTTAGCGATAAACCAGCAAGAATGTTATACTATATGTGCTGGAGAAACTTAACTATCCGTTTTAAGAAAGCAAATTTGACCCTGACTGATGATGAAAACCTTAGGGCTTATGTAAGGTCATAAACTAACACACATTTTAATATGTTCAATTCTATCCATAGTGGAAAACACCCTGTCATAGATGGATGACTGACTGATACAGCTAAATACACCAATAATGACAGATTTATATCTTAAACAGAAACTGAGGACCCACCATGGGTGACTTCTCTCTCCCCCAGACTCACAACAATGCACTGGATGCTTCATTTACAATAGCTGTCAATTACTTGATTTCCAGGACCCCCCAGACAGAACCAATTACAGCTGCCCCCAACCCACACACAAAATATCTTGATCATAATATTGTCTGTGTATTTGCATCTTAATGCATGCTTATAGCTGTAGTGTATTCAGTAGCTACATACTGACTGGCCTGCCTGCTTCCGTATAGTAGCTTTTCTTTAGTGATATTTTGATATCTTAACACTGAAATCTGTACAGATGGAAATTTTGCTGATCTCTACATATATGCTGAGAACATACTGTAGATCATTTATAGAAAAAAAAAAGTGTAACAATGTGCTGCCTGAGCTTGTATTAGCTACATTTTTGCAGATATATAACATGATCAGTAATTCTGCATAATGAGAACAGTGAATTACATGTATTTTTATGTTTGGTTTTGAAACCTATACATGGCAGATTTCTTCACAATATATAGTACAGAAATGTAAGAAATCTTTGTGATCTTTGTTCTATCTCTTGTGAAAATATGGCTTAGTTTTTTAGACTTGAGATTACATTTAATCTACTAGTGTTCATTTCAATAAATATTAAATGATTCAAAATACAAATTTTATCAAGAGTGTTTGGAAGTAAGCGTGACTGTAAGCTTGTGAGCAGGGCCCTCTTACTTCTGTCTCTGTTTTACGCAATCTCATTTTATTACTGCTTTGTTTCCAAATGGTAAAGTACAACACAATATGATGTATACATCATTGTTGTTAATAATAATGGTAATAATAATAGGGATGTAGTGGCTGCCGGCCACAATGCCAGCTAGGGATTAATGATAGGCGTCAGTATTTCGAGGCCTATCATAATCCTGACACCGGAGCGCATAGGACTACATCTCGAACGAAGGTAAGCCCGGGATGCCTTTAGCGTGGGGGTGGGGGAGGGTTAGGATTAGGGAATCTAGCAGGGTTAGGTTTGGGGGGGGGGTGGAGGTTAGGATTAGGCACACCCCGGGAGGGTTAGGTTCAGGGAGCGGTAAGGGGGGATTATGTACAAAGCACCTACCCAATAGAGCCTATGGGCTTCTTATTGAGCCACTCCTCCTTGGGATCGCTCCTGTCACCCTCCACGGCCCGCATCATTATGCGCAGAAGGACGCCACATGGACTTCTGGGTGTTAAACCCAGAAATCCCTCTATCTGGAGCTATCATTTATCGGGAGAGCTGTACTTTGCAATATTCTAGGTACATACCGCGGTATGTACCCGAAGACAGACTGGATGTACCAAATGCTTAGTACATCCCGCCCTTGTTCTTAAATTGAGCTATTTCTATTTGTGAGATGCTGATTTTAAATTGAACAAAAATGTTTTTCCTTACAAATTTATTGGCAAAATGTTTATGTAATATTTGATCAGATTTACTGTAGTTTGGGAGACTGTATGGCTTCTGAAAGTCATATTGGAACTGCACATGTCTGGACTAGGTAACTCCATGTTCATCTGTGGATATGAATGGCACAGTGCAACATCAGGTACACATATCAATGGGGTCTATTCATGTAGCAGTGAAAATACCTTTTCGCTTCTTAGAAGGAGTTCCGTGGTGAAATATCAGATTTCTCTAGCGGTGCCCCTGATTAGTATACACATCGCTGCACCATACGGTAGTATGGGGAGAGCGATTCATAGAAGCATGGAAAGCACAGCTTTTCCTTTCGCTTTTATACATTTTTTTTTCTCCCTCTCAGGACGGCGTAATCTGCCTCCTGAGTGGAGAAAAGCATGGAACACGGCTGTCTCCCTGCCTTCTCCGTGCTGTCTTCGCCCCCTTCTCTATCTCTGGCCAATCAATGGTACCCCTGCTCCCTGTGTGTCGGTGACCGGGACACTCTAATGAGAGGTTCTCGGAGAGTATCTGCCTGCTCACTCTGCCCCCACCCCAGCTCTGTGAACGTACTACGAAAGTGAACACTTAAGACTGCTTACTGCCCGTTGCACCCTCTTCCGCCGCTCTTCATTAATGTAAATACAGGACAGTGACCCAGCGTATGCAGGGTCACTTCATACTGCTTACTGCCCACTTTCTCCACTTCCGATGCTGCCGCTCTGCCCTGTGTTCAGATTGTTCAGACCCAGCATATGCCTGGTTACTTTAGAGTCCTAATACCCCGCGACTGTCTCTGCTGGTGGCTCTGGCTGGCGCATGCGCAATGGCGTTCATCTTCCAGAGATCAAGATGCACAGCTGCATATCACCAAAGAATCGCAGAGGGGCCAGTTTTTTGGATCGCTTCTCCGGACAGGTAAGTATACGTGAATTGCTCCTTATCTAAGCTATAGATCGCACCAAACTGATGCGATCTATAGCGAAAAGTAACAATTCACCACAGCAGATCTACATGAATATATACCCATTTAGTTTTGTCCAGTGTTAATGAATCATTGGGTTCACTTGTGTTTTGCAAATAAATATGGAATTACCCTGTTAAGACAGTTGGCTGTCTTGAAATGATCTGTTTTTATGCACTACAAGCTGAGCATAGGATGTCTGCAGGCCGAGGAGTTCACTTTGCAAAGTGTGTCCTTTGTGGTACATGTGTTCCCAAATTATACTGTGTGGCACAAAGATATGTGCAAATTACAATGCTTATTTTATCAACAAACGCACACACAGAGTTGGATGTATAAAATCAGCCGCCATATATATATGTGTTTATAACCTACATGCCAACTGAAATATTCACTTGGATAACATGGAAATTCTATTAGGTTAGATATAAAGGACAGCTTAATTTACATAACTGGTTTTATGTTTGTTTACAGTTCTTGTATCCTAGTAGAGAAATGCTAATTTTTCTGGAGGTTGTAGTTCTCCTGAGGTACCTTATTAAAATCTGTGATGACGATGACCAATATGGATCTTGCATGCTGCGCTAATATAAATAAAAATAACACCCTATTCGTTACTTGAGGCAGCCACAATTCACGGTTAGGCATAAAAAATGGGATGTAGTTACTATACCGCCAAATACCGGCGCTGCAATCCCGACCCACCGCCAGAGCATCGGCGCCAGAATCCCGACAGCCAGTATCCTGAACATAAGTATTGAGGGCCGGGTTAGCTTGCAGCCACGGGTGGGGGGTGTTATGTTTAAGCATCACAGGGGTGTAGGGTTAGGTTTAAGCACTAACTGGGAGTGTTAGGGTGCGGGGGCGCTAGGGTGCACGAAGGGAGGTTTTGAACAATGCAGCTTGCTCCTAATGAAGCCCGTTCGTAAAAAACTCAGGGGGAGATGTACTAAGGCTTGGAGAGTGATAAAGTACCAACCAATCAGCTCCTAACTGGGTTTCTTTTCTTTTTATTACCATTTACATCAGTTTTTGGTGCAAATTGTAAAAAACCCCTGTGTGTCCACTGTGACATTCCACACAATGCTGTGCTGTTTGCCAGTTATTCTTAGAATGGAAACATTATGCTGTAGTTGTTTGAGTCCACATTTGATCCAAACACAGCTGATCATCTTTTCACTAAAATTGCTTTTGCATCTACTCATTCTGTCTTCTTTTTATTTTATTTTCTTAGTTATAATTGATGTATTTTATTTGGTAAAGTCACTTGTTTATCTCTTGGAGGGGGTCCAGTAACGGTCGTGAACAAGCTCTATGGAATGCTGTGAGGTTTATGATCAGGATGAGGAAGAGAAAATAAAATAAATGCTCTTTGCACTTGTTTTATTGCAGTGTCATTTATCACCTCCATTAGTATTACAGATCTTTTTTGTTTCATTAGATCAGCCTTCTATATTCATACATTCTTTATTAGTGAATCCAATATCTGGTTGAGGGTGCCAATTATTACAGCACAATTGTAAGTATTATGTAATTCTTGTGTATGTAATCAATAATGTTTTTATCACAACAAGCAGAAGGTGGTAATCTGTCTAAAGCTGGCTACACAATAGACGATATGTTGTCCGATCCCGTTTAGTGAGTACCCATTATATGCGGTGGGTGGCGAAATCGTCCATCGGCCCTACTGCAGAGCCAACGGGGGATGTCGCTTACGATGCATTCTGCAGCATTACACGTACCTCCTCCCCCCGCGCCTGACCGAAATATTGTTTATTTGGGCTAACCATTATTTTTTTTCAAGACAGGCTTTAGAGAGATTTTCTTTTTATTATGTGTGATCAGTAAAGGATTACTCATTTTATAACATGAATACTATGTGAGCCAAAATTATTTTGTTGGAGTTTGATATTCCAAATTTGGATTTTGGTATCCTCTTAGTGTAGCTTTGTTCCCCATGGAATATCAAACTCCAATTTTTTTTTTTTTTACAGTTACCCCTCATAGAGTACTGTGTATGCTGTGAATTTGAAATTTTTATCAAGTCCCTCACCAGAGATATTGGAGGTCAATTTAGGTGAAAAACAGAAAAACTAGTGCTCTAATAAAAAAAAAAAGTAGACAAGATAGATAAATCAACATTTGTTTAGAAAATCTTTGAGTATATGGCTATTTCCCCCCCCCCAAATAAAAAAAAAAAAAAATTACAGCTCTGAAATTGTAATCCTTCCCACTGAAATACAATCCAAAAAATAGCCGCTTTTTTTTTTTTTTTTTAAATCTTGACTATTAAATTTGCTTAAATTTCAGTCCTAAGTAAGTGAGGTAGAGAAATAGGTATATGACAATAAATGTAGCTTGATATGTGCTGAAAATAATGATTTTGATCCCAGCTTTCTATGACTTTTCTGAGCTAAGATATTGCATTTATCCCAAATGTCCTCAACAGTGAAAAATGTCACACGCCATGATACAAAAATGGCCGCCATCTTCATATGAAGGTAAATAAAAATTAAAGTAATGGTGGACTCTGACTACTAACTTACAGGGATCATCAAACACAAAATATATATATTTTTTAAATGGTCAAGCAACCAATTAATTTAAATCTGGACCATTTAATATGGATTGACCTGTCGTGAGATGTCTTTGTGGTCCCAGGACAATGCCCCTCTAATACCTGGTGTCCTAGCTAAAGAAAAGAAGTTCAGCACGGGTTTAAGTAATGGCAGATAAGTTATGATATGTATGAGATTAGTGACCTAACAAGATATTGGGGAACTATGTTGAATGTACTTCTGTAGTCTGGAACCTAAAATAATTTTCTCAGCTTAGTCTATGATCACCCCATGCCTTAAAATCCTAAAAAAATTGTGTAAAATATATGAAAAGTTTTCATCCTAGGCACGCGTGTCCGAAAAGGGGGCATGGTCCCAAGAGAAGGAGGCGTATCTTTAAAAACCGCCCCCTTTTCATCACTCTTGAGGGCGTGCCCTGCACTTATGGACATGCCGGGCTGTCCCCAAGTGCTCCTGTCTCAGTGAATAGATGCCATTTACCGGTGGTGACCAAGAGGGGGCAGGGCACACTCTACCCTTTAGAAATCTGTGGAGTGCGGGATCTCAGCTACTTTGACAAAAGCCAAATTGTTGATGACTAGACGACTGGTTCAGAGCTTCTCTAAACGGCAGGTCTTGTGGGGTATTCTTGGTATGAAAAGTGGTTTAGGGAAGGACAACTGGTGAACCAGCAACAGGGTCATGGGCTCATTGATGCGCATGGGAAGCAAAGGCTAGCCTGTCTGGTCCAATCACACAGAAGAGCTACTGTAGCACAAATTGCTTCAAAAATGAATGCTGGCTATGATGGAAAGGTGTCACATCACAGAGTGCATCTCCACTTACTGTGTATGGGGCTGTGTAGCTGCAGACTGGTCAGAGTGCCCATGCTGACCCCTGTCCACCTCCAAAGATGCCTACAATGGGCAAGTGAGCATCAGAAATGGACCATGGATCAATGGAAGAAGGTGGCTTGGTAAAAAAAAAAAAGTGGATTTAAGGAGAAAGGTCGCACCTGCTGTTTAAACTGCAATCTCTAGTGTAAAAGGACCTCAAGCAATTCAAATGCATGGAATGGAAGCATTCTAGTTAATTTTAAAAGCTGCTAAAGCTGGCCATACATGCTACAATTATCGGGGCGATCTGCCCGATATCCGCTGATCACCCCGATAATTGTAGCGTGTGTGCAGGCGGCCGAGAGTTAAATATTGTTCGGTCGGGCATGCCGGATTGTCCAGCATGCCCCACCGACACAATATTTAAGAGGTAAACTGTCGGCCGCATCGGGCATGGTATGCCCAGCCATGGCCGACAGACAGACATTTCCTGTGTTCCGTCCCATGGGACGGAGCGCAGATGTCGGGGCTAATACACTGTGAGAAATCTCAGTATATGCCACAGACATCTGCGGGCTGGCAGGCTGCCAGATAAAATGTCTGTCAGTCTGACAGGCATTTTATCTGGACGCGTGTGCCTAGCTTTAGACCAACTTCTGGAGCTGTTTTACATATCCTCATTGAATACCCTATAATGAAAGCTGAATGATACATAGAGTTGGTTTGGTTATTAGAGTCCTTGTCGGCTACATTGCTCTCCTTTTTTATAATGTGGTTTGAAGTAAGAATTCTAATTGAGCAATTTCTCTAAGGTGTCTTCAATTTGGCAGTAAGTAACTAAATCTTGGCAGTGTCCTTCACATGCTACACCACATTCATTAATAGAGCCTTTGTGAAAGGGGTGATGTAGGCTATCTCCCTGGTAGTTACATTATGTAAGTCATTTTATTTTATGACACTGAACTGTTGCCCAATCATTTTAACTCTTTGGTTGTGGGGCGAAGTGTACTAAAAAGTTCTTTCCTGCTACAAGCAACCTAACATTCGGAGGTGCGAGAAGAAATAAGTCTTATCTGCTGCCTCAGGGTTGATAGGGTCTGTAGTTGAATACTTCTGGGCACTTTACCCGGGAGAACAGACCACATTACTCCACCTGCGGCTAATTGAATTTGCCCCAGTATGGTGGATGCAGCTAATTTCATTGCAGGTAAAATTTAAGATCGTGTAAAAACCATTCTACCCTTTATAAATGTACTATTAATCCCAATCTCATTAGAAGAGTGTGTGAATAAGCATCAGTTTGGTACTCTGCCATACAAAACATTTTCTGTTTTTGATTTATTGTAGTCATTTTTATTTGTTTTGTTTCTAAATTAAGCATTCGGAAACCCTCCTGTAGGGGGGGGAAGGGGGAACGCTGCCCAGCTATCCACAAATTTGGAACCACGAAGGGCTCACGACCATTTGATGTAGAAAGAAAGTCGTACATTTGTGAGTTTAGTGCTTGTGCCAGAACCACATGTATGCTACTATCGATGACAAGGAAATGCTCTCCACTTGTGACTGAAGGGGTGTAACTAACCTGTAATGGGTGTTCTCAAATAATTAAAGCTCAGAGAGACTGTGTTGTGAGAATTATGGGTTACAGTTGTGCATACACTAAAATACACCTGTTTTCTGACAGGTCTGTTACACCAGGTATAGGACTGGTGCAAGTGCACACGGATGATGGCTATGAAATCCAGCGTACGGATAGGGGCAGTCTGTTCGCAGATATGTATGCCATTGTAAATACGAATATACCTCTTTAGTTCCATAATATTGTAATTTTGGGTAATTCAGCCTTACTTGTGATGCTGTTTCACTGTAATCTCTGCACTGTGTGTCTGATGGATTAAAAAGTAAGGCTTGGAGGTTGTAGCACACATGGACTGATCAGATCATGTTCCGTTGATTATGATATGTAAATTATAGCAAGAGAATACCAGTGAACTCTGTATTTATTTTTGTAGCAACCCTGGTTTTTTTTCTTAATCAAGAAATAGCTCTGCATAATGTCTTTTCATATGGAGCTGTTTGGGAGAAAAAAAAAATAAAAACAAAAAAACATTTTTGTTAATCTTTTTCTGGCAGTTGAAAAAAGAAGCTGCACTGTAATCTTGTAAAGCAAGTACTGCTAATAACAGCTCTTGCGGTCTCGAGAGTTTAATTATACCAGGAGATGCGATGGCTTAAATTGCCATCACGTTCTGTTAGCAGCAGAACTTTTCCGTTCCAAGTTAGTGTCATTCTCAGAGTGGTCTTCCCGGGAAAGGCGAGTAAATGAGCAGTGGAAATGCCCTGGTGTATTTGTGTTGTTGCATCTTGCAGCATTTCATGAACCATTGGCATTAAAAAAGGGGAATTAATTTGATGGCGTAGATGAATATATGCAATTATTGCTTAATCGGCAGCATTTGCAATTGTTTTGCAATTTTCATCTCGTTTTAATGTGGCACACATGTAATCGCCTGTACTGACACTGAAAGTTTATAAGCACACGTAAGAACAGATATTTAGCTGTTAGTGCTGATGTGAACTACATCTCACATGATACTCTGTAAAGGCAGGCAGTTATACACTGGACACCAACTCGTCCCAGCAGAATGAAGTCCAGTATTTTTCAGGCCCTGACCGTCCACTGGCCAATCTGGCTTCTTCTAGTGGTGCTGGCAGGCCGCAGAGCATAAGGTGCCTGTCTAAGCTCACAAACCATTGATAACATGGCCTTCTTCTAACACCAGGGGCTCCATTTGTAAAGCTGTGAAAAGCCCTTTATCATTCGTAACCTGTGATGAGAGGGCTTTTCACGGCTTTGTTTTATTCACTGAAGGGGTAACCATGGAGAAATGTCAGATCTCTCCAGCGGTGCCCCTAATAGCTGTGTAGCTCAGCTTTTCGTTTCACTTCTCAAAATCATTTTGCCATCTCAAGATGACGTAATGAGCTTCCTGAGAAGTGTATTGAAGAGTCTTATCTTCCGTCCTCCTCCCTGTCCTCTCCACCCCCCTTCTGTTACAGCAGAGTGACAGCACTGTATGCACTGAAGTGAACGAATGCAGGTCTAGTCACTTGTTGCTGCGTAGGCTTTCAGGAGTCTTATGTACTAAGCCTAGGACAGCAATAAAGTGAACAGAGATAAAGTATCAACCACTTAGCTCCTAACTGTCATTTTACAGGTGTTTGAAAAATGACAGACGGGAGCTTATTCGTTGATACTTTGTCTATTTATCATTCTCCAAGGCTTAGTACATAGACCCCTCAGATTTCCAGTGTACTATCACCAGTGTCCTGCGTTTCTGAAGGCAGTGTCCATGTAATAAGGGCACATGAATGAGTTCAGGTGTCTGAAGTAGGATGCTGTACCCTGCTTATCTGTCTGCTCATATAAGTAGAGGGAGTTGCACACTCACAGATCCCAGGCCGAACCCCCTAGATGAAGTGTGCAGAGAGCGCAGCCTTTAATTACCAAACCTCTGTCCTCATCCTCCTCCTTCTACCTGTTGGGAGAAGCTCCGTCTGTCCGGGTGAGGTCATCTCTCTGCCGGTCGGGGTGTAGTTGGCGAGCAGGATCCTTTTTCCAACGAGGATGGCTCCGTGCAGTACTCTAGAATTCTGGCAGGTCCTGGGTGCTGTGCGGTATAATAAATGTGACCATCAAATGGGCCCTGGAAAGAACACTGCAGGTTTCTTTTAATGGGGGGGAGGGCGGGAGTGGTGATTCGGTCATAAACTGGAGGGGAACTAGAGGAATAAACTATTCAACTGTTAGTTACTTTTCTCATTTATACAGAAACACTTTTTTTTTATGTTTACTAATTGTACTGCAAATATCTGTCATTTACCTTTGTTAAATGCTATGTTTTATGTGCAGTTCATTTGCTGCGTAACCCAAATATAGCTTTTTAAAACCGCAAACACGAACTGGTTTAAAATGGAGTTATTATATATGCGCAGTATGTCAGTGAGTTGAAGAAGGCATATATTTAGCTTGGATTAGGTGGGTGGAAGAAGCAATGTTGCACTGCAGCTGCACAGGCCATGTTTATCCCATAATAAATAGCTATAGCAAAAGGGTTTGGAACTTTTCACAAATCTAGTAAATAGCAAGGACACCTTTTGGTGACAAAGCGAGAGAATGGATAATTACCCGTATTTGTGTCATAGCAGAGTTTCTTTTCATGGATCAACTTGTGCACATTCTATTTTACAATCTGTTTTTTTTTTTTTTTTGCAAAGAAGGTCTCAAACACACGGCTGCTGTAAGGGTAGACAAAACCTGGATACCTTCAGGAAGCTGACGGTCGAAATGCTGACCGCCGGCTTCCCGACTGTCTAATCCCAGCAGGTGTGTAATGACAGGCGTCGAAATCCCGACGCCCGTCATTTTACTTACGCCGGGAGCCCGACGCCGCCCGACATACCGATCAAAGGTAAGCCGGGCGGCGGGTGCGAACAGCCACGGGGAGGTTTGGCAACACCCTCTTCCCCCGGGAGGGTTAGGCTACGGGAAGGGGGGGGGGGTTAGGGTTAGGCACCCACGGGGGGAGGTTAGGGATAGGCTCCCCCCCGGGAGACTTAGGTTTAGGCTGCGGGGAATGGGGGGTTTGGCTTAGGCACTTGGGGGGAGGTTAGGAATAGGCACCTCTAAGGGAGGGTTAGGGTTAGGGGGGGGGAGGTTTCGGTTAGTAAATACTTTAAATACTTACCTGTCGGGATCTTCACTGCTGGTCTTCCAGCGTCGGGATATGAACTGATTTCATACAGGTCCCGACAAAACCTTGTCTCTTTTAACAGCATGTTCTGCTAGCCTCCCTGCTGTGTACTATATATTTAATGAACACTCCCACAGAACCCCATTATAATATAACGAGAGCTAATGCTTTTAAATGCTGAAAGCAATGTTGAAAGTAACTAAAAGCAAACGCGTGTGTGTGCGTGTACAGATTTATTCCAAATTTTTTGGTGTGATGAAGCACACTTACTATGCTTCAATGGAATTATTATTTATTTTTCTTTTTTAGACAATTTGCCTTAATAGTCCCTTATTCCAAGTTTGCTTTAGTCTTTTCACTTCCTGTTGGCAGTCTTGTACAAAGATCTTATTTAACGATTTGTGTGTCAATAAAAAAAATAAAAAAACTTAAGTTTGCTAAGTTTAGGTTGGTCAGTCTTATTTATAGGGGTCAGTCCCAGCATCACGGCAGTATCTGTCGCCCATCTGTTGGAAATGTTGGGTGATATGAAGCAGTCACTTCTGTAGAACAGTGGTAAATCGGTGCCACCTGTGTCTGCCTCTGGTGCTGACAGCAATGCATGGCTCTTTTGTATCTGTATTTATGTCCATATTGACTAACTTCAAAAGATGAGGTATGTGATTCTATGAATGTTGCAGGCATATATTTTATAGGCGCTCGCTGCTTCAGATATGCTTTGTGTTTGGGTAGGTGTGTGTGGCCCTTTTTGTGTGTTTTTTTTTTTTTCCCCTTTTGAATAAAATTGCATTCTTGGATACATCTGGTACAGAAAGAAAGAAAATATTCCTCCAGAGGTCTTCCAATAATAAGATGGGCTCGCTATTACCCACTTACCTCTACTGCATTTCCTAGGTCCAAAAATTTAGATTTGTTACCAGGTAGATTTCCCCCCCCCCCCCCCCCCTATTTTAGCACTATAATGTAGAATGGTCTCGATTCAATACAATGCGAATTGAATAGTGCCGGGAGGGAATGTCCGGAGTTATTCAATTCAGCGCGCTGCTAAGGATTTCTTCTCTCATCCCTCCTGGGGTGCGAGCAGACATCCGACACAAATCCAGACGTGATGCTGTTTTCTACCCTTTGTGCCATGGAAACGAAACAGCATCGTGCCAGGCAGTTTAGTTGGAGAATGCCGGTTCTCATGACTAAATATCATGTTTAAGGCGCGAGAACCGGCATTCTCTGACAATACAGCGCACTGAATTGAATAGCTCTGGGAGCTCCCTCCCGGTGCTATTCAGTTCGTGTTAAATTGAATCGAGCCCTATGGTAGAATAGGCAACATGGAGCCCATAGTCAATGTCTTTCTACAAAGACACATCTTTCATCTTTTTACATCAATATGTGAAGTTATTGAAGGAGATACTCATACATGTAATAGAAAGCAAAATAAAAATCCATATTTACATTGTATATTTATTTTGTTATGTATTTTTACGAACCTATCTGATTGTGCAGCTTGATGACTTGTCACTCGGCGTTCAGTATCGTGTACCTGTAGATTATAAGTTTGCAAGCAGGACCGTTTCACCACTGTTTGTATGTCAGTGCCCAGTCATGTTTTATTACTTTTTTACGCCAATTTTAAAGCTCTATGAAGTATCCTTGGACTATAAAAATGTTAATCATAAATGTTATATAATATATTGTACAAATGTTTGGGCAGCAACAAGTGAATCTCTAGCGACTGAGCTATTGCTAGGGGTTTAGTGGACCATACATAGGATAAAGAATTTAAAAAAAAATCATTCCAAAATAATTTGCGTTTACAAAGTGGAAACGTTTGTTTGATTATGTGTTTGTTGATGGCACTATAACTGCAGTAAGGCTGCACACAAGAAATTGCCTGATCTGATCTGACTGCTGTAGACGACCTGTTTCATGTGAATGCAGTCACTTACTGACCGAATGATCTTGTTCTAAACCAACAAGATTGCACTGTATGTGTGCGGCAGCTTATGCCTCTACATTCAAGTCTGTTTACTGTACTTCACAAGGTTTCATAGCAGGGAAAAAAAACAGAAGAGCCTGAAAACGGGACAATTGTTGAACATCAGGAACCTAGACCTCATGTAACAGCTGAGGTGGCAGTGCTGCCAAATATGCAAGTTTGTTTGCTGGAGAGCTCTGACCTTTACTTTGATCAATAACCGTCCGTATCCTGAACAGGTGCACAGCTAAGATTGTGACATTTATGGGTTTATAAATCTTACGCAACACACAGAAATGTCCTATTTATCTCTGCACATAATTTGTCTTGCCTATGTGTGTATTCAACGTCCATGCAATGGATAATCATGGTATAAAAATATGTTATCAAATATTTTCATAAAATACATTTAGACTTCTGCTATTCTGCAAACTGTAGTGCTTTTCACTTTTATATCACAGCAGTAAATGGGATAAGGGTACACACTGGAGCGATGTCGTTCCGATTTGGCCATATCATGCATATCATACAATGTGTATGCACGATATGCGTATTCCCGTGGTCGCATGCGTCATCGTTAGGTTTGATGTGCTGTATGTGGCGCCATGCATGTTAATGAAGGACTGAACACGTGATTAATCCGTCCTCCATTAATTGCTGCAGTGTGTACTGGCAAACATGCGATGCACAGGGTGTCCCTGGACATCGGCACGATTGCCGGTCGCACAAGTATGTACCCACCTTACATATGTCAGTTTTTCTTGTGAGTTATGTAAGATTTATGAGCTTATACCCTAATTTTAGTCTTATTTTTTTTTCATATTTATTAATATACACTTGCGTTTGTTATCTTTGATATATTAAATATATTATATCATAGCGCAAGCATATCTGAGTTTTATTTGTTTAGTACCTATTATAGTGCTGCTATTTCTTTGTAATTTTGGCTTTTTGAGGGCAGGCAATCCCTTATAGCAGCAGCTTTATAGACACAATTTGCACCTAGGGGTTAATTTTTCTTTGGAAATTTGTATGAGGTGGCGTTCTTATAACCGAGTCTCTAGTGTGCTGTAATTTGATCTTGGAAAGTCTGTTGTATTCCTATATGTATTTTACATGAAGTACGTATTGCGCACAGAATGGTAAACCTATAAATAGTCTAGGGCAGACAGTGGGGGCGCATGAGTATAGCCGTGGATAATCAGGCACAGATTGTGGATTGAGGTGGTAGAAAGGCTAGTGTGCACTTTAGGGGGTATTTATCAAAGCTGGGAGAGAGATAAAATTGTAACAAATTACCAAACAATCAGCTGCTAACTATCATTTTTTAAACACAGCCTGCAAAATGTAAATTGGAAGGTGATTGGTTATTACTTTATCTCTTACAATTTTATCTTTCTTCAAGCTTTGATAAATACCCCCCCATGTATTCTTAATCCAACACTGCGCTATATTTTGCACCCATGTTAAATTGAACAAAACTGATGGTTAAACATATAACCCTAAAAAGCAGTACAGGTGTCAGAATCTTTTTAAAAAAATATATTTAATACGGTAAACTTAGATAGCTGAGTGTACTGTATATTCTGCGTTTAGTGACTTGGCGAAAATAACTGTAAAGATCCCTTTTAATAAAATAGCTAATTATAATGATAAAGCACCGATCTGAGTTCCTAGTATAGTAACTGCACCATCAACCTAGTGCCATTAATGATTACACAATTGTGATAGGCTTTTACGTTGCTTCCATCCATATCTCTGTCATCATTTTTCCGTTGGTGCAAACTTATCAGTCTTCTCTCCTCAAAATTCCCCTCATCTCCAGCCCTTCACCATGTATCCTTTCTAGTTCACCCTCCAACTGTTCACTGCTTAAGCTGGCCACATATCTAAAGATTATCTTTCCTACCAGCCAGTAGGGAAATTGCACTGATTACATTTGAATGTGTGTGTGTGTATATATACTATACTCTCTGATTTTATTATTTTCAAAATTTGTAATGGCTACACAATGGGGGTAAGGAACAATCGGAGAGATTGCTAGACTCTTCAGGGTGTCAGATAGATTACTACTATTACATGGAGTCTCCCTGACATTAAGGGAGAGTTGGTAAGTATAACCACATACATGACTAGACTGTAGTTATAACTGGCCAACTAGTTGTCTGGGTGGAGAGATAATCTTTTAGATGTGTAGCCAGCTTTAGTATGTAAGCTCTGACAGTCAGGATCCTCTTCCCTCATATCTTCCCCTAGCAGTATTCATGTCCCAGTGCCCAACTCCTTTTTTTCTTTTTCTTTCATTCTCCTATTTCCCTGCAGCATCTCTGGCACGGTTTGCTCGCCTATATGTTGGGTACAGGATATTTTTATTATTATTAGCATTTTTTTGAGGTAATACAACATAGCGTAAACAGAATAAAACAGATTAAACATAGTTACAAGTGTAGGCATAATTATAGTGTATATCAATTTGCCTGGATCTTCGAGTGCTGAATTTCTTCCTGCCGCTCACCCTTACATGATCTTTCTAGCATCAGTGAGTTGGCCTACCCTTCCCTGTCACCATACATTCTGTACTGTTATACAGGCTGAGTCTCCCATATCCAAGATGCTTGGGATCAGGGGTATTTTGGATATCGGGATATTCCATATTTTGCAATATGTGGATACCATAATGAAATGTCTTGGAAATGGGACCCAAATCTGAACACAGAATGCATTTATGTTTTATATACATCTTATACACACAGCCTGCAGGTCATTTTATACAGTATTTTCAATTAGTTTGTGGCTCAAACAAGTTTGTCTACATACATGAAATTCATTTATGTTTCATATACACCCTATACACACAACCTGAAGGTAATTTTATACAATATTTTCAATAATTTTGTGGCTCAAACAAATTTGTGTACAGTACAAACATGAAATTCAGTTATGTTTCATATACAGCTTATGCAAACAGCCTGAAGGCAATTTCATTCAATATTTTTAATCTTTTGTGCCTTTAACAAAGTTTGTTTACATTGAACCTTCAAAAAGGAAAGGTGTCGCTATTTCAGTCATGCTAAAACAAAATCCATATTTCCGAATGTTCTGTATTACGGAATATTTGGATATGGGAGACTCAACCTGCATTAATGTTTGTAGGTATGCTATGCTTAGCTGTTGTGTATTCTGCTTATGCTTTGTAACTTATTTGCAATGCATTGTGTGTACCCCCCTCCTCAATGGCGATTTGAACACTTTATGGCACCATATAAATAAAAGATGAGTGTGATAATAAATAACTCTTGATTGTATTTTGCCTTATGTGTCAGCCCATCCACAGGTAATCTCATTACCTTTATTGAAAATCTCTTATGATAAGTCAGTGAAGGCGAAATACGTTATATACTGCTGCTGAGCTCCTCCATAACTATGTTTTGTTGTTCGTTTGATTGTGCCTAGTACCAGAGATGGTCTAATGAGAAATTATGCATCTGTCAGTATTTGTTTAAGCAGATGCCTATACTACATGACCTCACTATGTACTGGTAACAGAGCTTTGCTGACCAGGCATTGATCCAGTTCATGTCCTGGAGAGTGCTGTACATCGTGACACCATTCTTAAACTCGCAGCCATTTCACTTACAGCAAGAGAAGGTGGTTATTTGATGTGACTTGTTGTGCTCCGATGTGTGTAAGAAATGTAACATACCGCATACTAGCAAGTTACTCTCTTTGCTGCCATTGAAATAAAACCTTTTTACGGTACTGTAATAATTGAACAAAGTTATCTGGAAATGTGGAATTCATGGCTGATGCTCCTCAAAGAGTGGATCTATTTGCCACACGTAAGGCATAATACTGGTACATGGAGTGTCTACTGGATCTGAGACTTTATATGTTTACCATTCATTTATTTATTTTATCAATTAGTTGTAGTGTTCCATTTTGTTTTATTGTCTCTGAATATATTGTTATCTGTTTATTTAGCACCTAGATATCACTAATCACTTCAGATAATGTTTCATTATTCACATCAGTACTTGCCTAGTGGAGCCTGTAATCTATATTCCCTACCACATGGGTTAGTTTCCTCAGAAGCAATTAGCCTAACCGTATGTCTTTGGAGTGTGAAAGGAACACTGAGCACTTGGCATAAACCCACGCAAATACAGAGAGAACATACATAATCTACACATGGCCCGAGTCAGAATTTTTTTCTGGTGATGTCTGGCAGTTAGTGACAAGTAGTGGTTTGGAACATTAAATATACTACGCGTTCTGTTGAAGAGGAACTTAAGCTATCTATACACTAGAGTGATTTTCCTATCGATCTGAGAAACGGGATGATTTTCTGCTAGTAAAATCTCCTGATACCTGACGATTCTGGTGCATCGATCGTTCACTAAAGTGAATTTGTATATGCACGCCCACAAGGATGATTTCATAAACAAAAAAAATGTGAGAAAATAGGGTCAGATTATCAGGAATGCCCACACACTATACAATATGGTTACATCGTGGCTGAAATAGGTCAGGAATTCTAAATGATCGGATAATCTGACCCAAGCATTTCTGGTCCGTTTTCTATGCGTTTTTGCAAATCCATGATGCCTACACACTACACAAAAATCGGACTGATCAACCAATAATTGACTGATCGGGCCTACAGTTGTATAGTGTGTACCCAGCTTTAGTTTGAGTCAAATGAATAATAAAAGTGAACACAACGTTAAAAGGGAAATGCAGCGCTTTTATAAGGAATGGGAACTTAAACTGGACATGGAAAATATTCAGTGAGTGGATTTATTATTGTTCCCGCTAGACCATGGGCAGGGCGCTGGGAGTCTCTGCCATGCCAAAGAGTGGTCGCGGTCGACATGTGAGGGGGCATGTTCTTGTGACATTCCTCCAATTCATCACACTTGAGAGTACACCCAGCACTTACAGAGGTGCTGGGCTTCACCCAAGCTCTCCCCTTACGGTGAATAGATGCCGTGCGCAAGCGGAAATACTACTCATGTTGTAGGTGGGACCAAATTGTCAGTAGAAGGGGCATAGTATGTGCTGCTGCTTTGCTGTTGTGGATGCCGATACACTGCCTGAATGGGAATGGCCATCATGCATTAAACTTGTGTTTATTACTTTGGAATGTGCTAGGCCATCATTCAACCTTTTTTCCTTTCTGTTCAGACACACTGGCAATGCTTTGTGCACTGTTGAGTGCACACAGGTCACCCTACAAAAGTAGTGCAGCGTAAATTATGACATAGCACTAAACTGTCGGTACAGTTATGACAAATTCCTAACTGAGTGGAACAGGAACAACATCGGTACAGTGGCAATCTCACAATTGAGCAACACTTCATGTAAATAAGCTGTCTCTGTACTAACAAGCTGGGCAACGTCAACCCCTCTCATATACCTGTGTAATGGCCAAAGGGATTTGGATTAGACCCTTATCCAGTATAGCTTATACAAAGGGTGTACCCTAATCATACTTATGCAGAAACGCATCATTTAGCCCCGCGGTCCTGCAATTAGCAGCAGTTTAATGTGACGGGGCGGGACCTAATGACATAGGAGCCCGGCCCCTGAAGTGGCCAGCTGCACAGGTAAGTGTAGCACTGACTGGGCATCCCGAGGACACCTCGTCGACTGCACACATTGTAGTGTGCAAGATATAAAAGTCGGCAAGTATGGCCTCAATACATCCATAGTTTAAGCTAGGCCTGTTTTTAATAGATAGGTTGTGAATGTAAGAGCATAGAGAGTGGAAACAGTACAAAAGCTTGCACCTAGCCACTCTGCTAATGTGCTGATTATGAAATCTATAGGTCCACAGGACCACACAGCACTATTCTCACAGGCTTTCATGTTCATTTTGTCACTTTAATATCTCAAAATTGGTCATATTAATTTACCTTGCCAATTTGTATGCAGATCTGAATTGCTATTTAAAAGTTATTAGTGTCTCCAAATAGCGGGTTGTAATAGAAAGCCTAGGTAAACCTTAACTAGGAAATGAGAACATAAAATACCTATCCTAATATTTGGTGAGTAGTGATGTCATTCCCCTATAATATAACATTTATATTTGGAGACTAGTGATATCATTTGTGTCACATGACCCATTTTGGAACTGCACCATGATAAAAGAAAGCAGAAAGGCCAATGAAGCGACAACACTCTGGATAACTTATGACGATCCGTTTATATATGCATTGAAACTATTGTATTATAAGGAACAATGTAATCTTTTTTTCTGTAAGCTAAAAATATTAGAAGTCACTTACTTGTAAAATCCTTATATTTTGCAATGGGTGCACTATATAATATATAAAGGCGGTATTTAATTAAATGTTTTAAAATTTCAATGTGTTCCAAAAATATCCTATTTTCATTCTTCCATGTCATAATATATCATATACAGTGCCGGGGCAAATTTTACTTTGGTTCCTCTTCAAATATTACATTTGGAAATCATTTCAGGTGGATTCAAGTGGTGCTTTACTCATTGGCCATTAAGTTTCAACAACCCAGTTGAAATGTGCTTCACATTTTTCTAATACTTTCTGATCCTTGTCTGGAACAAAAAGGGTGCATGATTATTCAGATAGTGAACATGACTGTGTGCTAATTAAACCAAAAATAATGTAGATCCTTTTCTGAAAAAATAGTCATTACATTTTCTGCTGTTCACGCTTTTCAAAATGAGGCACCCTTTATGGCAGTGGTTCTCAATTTGGGGTATTCACTGTGATCCCACAAATGGACTGTGCTGAGGATTGACAACCAATAATAAATGTATACTTATGTTTGATTGATAGAATTAGCAACAGTGTTCTCCCCCAGAAATGTTTTCCAGCTGGGTGGCATCAAGAAGTAGCCGGGTGGGGGCCTTCGCAATTATTATTCCAGCCCGACAGGTCTCAGGCTGCTTCCCCACTGGCTCTCAGTCAAAAGTGCCCATTATGCAGTGCCCCCTGTAGTTATCCCCATATGCAGTGCCCACTGTATTTGTGCCCTTTATACATTGCCCCCTGTAGTTTTCCCCTTTAGGCATTGCCCCCTGTAGTTTTGCTTTGCCCTTATGCAGTGCCCCCAGGTTGAAGTAGTGCCCCTAGACTGGTCCCTTATGCAGTGCCCCCATGCTGATCCCTTAGGCAGTGCCCCAGGCTTAAATAGTGTCCTTTATGCAGTGCCCCCAGGCTGGTCCCTTATGCAGTGCCCCCAGGCTTAAATAGTGCCTCTTAGGCAGTGCCCCCAGACTGGTCCCGGTCCAGAATTTACCTTAACTTGCTTGCCGCTCGCGCTCCCACTCCCACTGCCTCGCTCTGACTGGATCTAACTAGACCCAACAGGCGTGCGGGGCAGGCTCCTCACGTCGCGGATGACGTCATCCGTGCACTGCATCACTGGAAACGCTTGCCTCTGAAGCGATCGGAGACTTCTTTAGCCTCCGGTCACTTCAGAGGACAGTGTTCTACAGCAGGGGTCGGCGGGGGAAAGTGCCGAGCGGTAGGCTGTTTCTGCCGGGCGATGCGCCCGCAGAAAACAGCCTGGGGAGAACACTGAGCTATAGGCTACAAAAGGCTTCCTCAGTATCACTTATTTATTTCAATAAAATAATATTAAAGTACAACATACGAACAGCATAATATATTCAAAATGTATCATCACATCAGGAACAGATAAATATCTCTCATATTAGTATACACAATTGAATAATAAAATCAACATTTACTAAAAATAGAAACAAGGTCACTTTAAGAGAGATCTAATCCTAGAAGTATACACTCGACTGCAAGCTTGTAAAGATTGTATAACTAAAGCTGCATACACACACGATTTTTTGCACGATTATCGTTCAACGATATTGTTTAACGATGATCGTTTGAAAAAATCGTTCACTTTGTGAGTCAAACGATGAACGATAATCGTTCATGCGCGTTCACATTTGTAGTTTGTAGTTCAGTCAGACTTGGCAACCCAAATGATTTCCATTAAGGAAATATGCAAGAATCGTTTTGTAGTTCAAAAAAATCATTCATTACACTTTAAAAATCAGACAGATAATCTGACAGAAAATAGTTCATAAAATCGTTGGTAACAAAATCGTTGTGTGTGTGTATGCTGCTTTAGTGTTTAGTTGTTCACCCATATAATGGGAATAATCCACAAATGCAGGTGGATGCTCCCTCGTGTCCAGCAATAATAAAATTGTGTAATGCGATACATTCTGGAGCTTCTACCTGGTGGGCAACGTCTTCCAATCGGATCCCTCCCAGACGCCGGAGGGACTTCTGGGTCATAACCCCAGACGTCCCTCTATCGCAAACGATAGCTCTTATCGGGAGAGCTGTCCTTTGCATTGAATTGCATTCTAGGTACATAATGCCGATATCACTGGTATATACCCCAGTGCTCGAAGAAGTTTTACACAGTTCCTGAAGTTTCACCACAATCTTCAAGCATGCACCTGGGGAGCTCTCCCTGGGGTCCAGCACACCTTCACCTGAACTCCATATTATCTAACCAGACAGCCTCCTGCATCAGTTACCCTGCACTGCTCCATTGGTACCCATGGGTAGCTGCGCTGCTCTAATAAACCCGGTCCGCAGCTACTACTGGGACTGCAGCTCTACTCCCCACTTCTTCACCTTCGGTCAGTCCCTCCACTGCTCTCCATTACCCGGGACACCTCTACAGACCCTCTGCTGCTATTCAGACCCTGCCGCAACTTCTCCACTCATCCCGGCCCGCTGCTGCTATTAGAGACTGCAGTTCAGCTCTCCAGTCCTGCTCCTGGTCTGCCTCTAATGCAGTGATTTTCAACCTTTTCAACTCGAGGCACACTGCACAAGATATTAAAATTGCCAAGGCGGTGATGCGGTGTGCGTGACCCATGAAAATACATAAACATTGGTTCCCACATGAAAATATACCCACATATTGGCCTCCACAGGAATAAAACACACTACATTGGCCTCCACAGGAATACATCTCACTACATTGGCCTCCACAGGAATACATCTCACTACATTGACCTCCACAGGAATACATCTCACTACATTGGCCTCCACAGGAATACATCTCAGTACATTGCCCTCCTCAGGAATAAAACACACTACAGAACAAGTGTGCTGAGCTGACTGCCGCGGCACACTTGACCGCTCGCGGCACACTAGTGTGCCACGGCACAGTGGTTGAAAAACGCTGCTCTAATGCTTCCACCCTGACATGATCCTGCTCACTGAAACTGCCCAGCTGAGTTACCCTACCGGTACCCACTTTATGGTCCCATAGCACCTCTCCCCGCCCAGTTGAGATGTCTGTGTCAGTGGTCCAAGCAGCAAGTGTACGGGCGGTCAGCGGGTCGCCCGTGCACACAGCCAGCGGTGCCTATATGTCTGCAAGATAAATCGGCATTGACTGTGCTGCGGGGTCGAGGCGATATGTCTGTGAATGACATTGTTCACAGACCTATCTTCTGTACACACGTACAGATGCACTATGCGATATGTCATTCGACGGCTGATTGAACAACATATCACATAGTGTGTAACCAGCAATTGGAGTAATGAGCAGTGTTAGATAGTGACCTGAAGATTTTCATGAATTTCCACCACTTTAATAATCATGGCTCTTGTCACTGCTGTATCAGAAGGAATAATGAGACACTAGCTAGATTTTTTTTCTGTCTTTTGTTTTCAGATAGACTTTAATGATATCATTTAATTATGCGAATGATTGGCGTAAACACTTATTTAAGTTACACAACCTGTATTCGCCTAGCCTTTTCATTAAGGATCTTTAACTCATCCTTTATTATATTAGTATGTTTTTCTATGTAATATTGGGGGAGATTTATAAAAAGGTAAAGTGTAGGAGTTGCCCATAGTAACCAATTAGATTATAGATATCATATTCTGATTGATTGCTATGGGCAACGTCTTCACTTATGCTCTTTAGTAGGTTTGATATATCTCCTTTTAGTTAGACAGGACTTTAACTAGGGTTGTGTTACTGGTGTCACCGCACAGAGCGCAAGGGCTCTGTGGGAGGCGCAGTCTCCGCCCCACGGCCCTTGCTTTTGTCTAGCAAAGTGCCTGCAATGGCACTCTGCAGCCAGGATCGCTTGTGCAGTGCCGTCTGAGTCCTGTGGATGCTCCAGATGGGCACACTGCAGTGTGTGCAGTGGAGGAGGGGTCCTCATGATGCCCGGCCAGCACTGCACTTACCAGTGCTACCAGCCCCGTCACTTTTCCGTGACATCCTGACTCTGTAGCAGGGCTGGCACAGGGCGCATTTGTGCTTTATGACCCTGTTGTTAGATGACTGTCCACAAAAGAATGTCATCCAGCTAGATAGAAAGCCAAACTGACCTACTGAATGCCCATAGCTTTAAATTCTTTCATTTCTGTCCCAAGATATTCTTGTTCCAGAAAATATCCTATTTTCCGTATTGACCTCCTGTACAATACCAGTTACCTGTTCCTAGACTCTTGGGAGTTACATAATAGGTTCCGAGATTACGGAACCGGCGTGTTTTCAGCGAGTTCACCGCTAAATTTAAGTCCACAATAAGCTATTAGGGAGTCCAGTATTTTAATATTTTAACCATACATGCCTTTTCCCCCAAAACTAGCGGTAGGCTCCCCCCCTTTGCACCCCCGGAAGAGTAGGCAGATCTCCCGCCCACTTCCTAGTGAAGTGGGCAGGATGGGGAGATTTTATGGGGAATTGGCGGGTCCATAGGTAGGGGGCAGGGATAAAATTATACTAATTTTATCCTGTATGCTCAGAAATACAGGCAGGTACTTATTCAGGACTCTCGCCAAGACCGACTCCGCTTTGCTGTGATACCGGTAATTATCCGAGAATCATGTGGTTCCATTTCTGTGTAACACACGAACACGGCTCGACCAGCACTCTTACAGCACTTCAACAAACAGCTGTAAGTGCACCCGTTTCGGACACAACAGATGCACAGCCGGACCGAGCCATCTTAACCCAGCGGCTATGGACACTCACAATCCCTGCCACAACAATCGTACAACTTCTCTTTTTCTCCCGGCCGGGACCAGCTGAAATCGGGCAGTGGGCAGATTCCAAGTGACTACCACAACCATTTAGTCACATTATCCAGTGGGTAAGAACCTCTATAATTTGTGCTATTTAGCCTAAAGATCATAACCGGATGTCAATTGATAAGACAAACTATTCAAACTAAATACGGCACTTTTTTGGGCTGTGTACACCAACAGGATCAACAAAGATTCTTGTGTTTTTTATTCATTCATTTATTCCTCATTTACTAGCTGATTATTGCTTTTGGTTTATATGTTACAACTATTTTTTGTTTGTCACATGTCAATAACTTTTATGTTTAATTATAGTGTATAGTGCAACATCAGACCTATTTTGGTCATTCATTTATACCTATTTCATTAAAGATCTCAAATTATATTCATATATCTGCATCTTTAGTTTGATATTCATTTGGTTATCATTAGCACTCCTTATTTTCCTTTTTTTTGTCTAAACATCCAGGGTTAGCCTATCCTTTAGGTGAGCAGCTTTTGAAACTATTTTTTTC